>JAINEB010000010.1:9075000-11575000 GCA_022840565.1 Eubasilissa regina | reverse complement strand
TCGTAATATATTAATTAATTCTAATAGTATATAATTATTTATTAATTTTGTTTTTAAACCATTTTTATGAGTTAATTATAAACGAATATGTTTCGGAAAATACCTTTTTCATAAAAGTGATTTAAAAACAAACATAATTAATAATTCAATATTAAAATGAATAACCACAATGTAAAGTTTACGTTAAATATTAAAAATATTCTATTAATCTCTTTACAGCTTCAAAAACACGTCTGTATACGTGTCGATCAAATTTCTTAACGAAATTTTTTTACGTACTTTTATTTTATTAACATCTTCAGACTATTCTAAATAAAGGGTCTTTCAACGAGGACGCTCGATTTTAAAATGTAAGTTAAACAGGTTATGTATGAGATATTCACTCAATTTTTCTTTCATTTGAAAGTATATTTTATGGCATTAAGTGTGGAATATCACGTTGTTCGAATACTTGCTGCGGTTTTGTTCGGTGGCAGGTTTGGGAGGTCCAATTTTCTATGACTTTATCGCATAAATCTGGCTAAATTTGCTGGATGGCGTTTGTTATGTTGACTTTGAGGGGGTCAATTGTTTGCGGCTTATTTGTAAAGACTTGCGATTTAAGATAGCCTCAAAGAAAGAAGTCTAAAGGCGTTAAATCGCACGATCTCTGTGGCCAGTTCACGTCACCGCCGCGCGAGATAACCGTGCCCTCAAATCGCTCGTGACTTTGATAATAAAATTTGATGATTTACACACGTTGTTCAACCTTCTGTGGTGATTTGCCGTATACTACTTAACAATTGACAATAAATTTGACAGATATCACTTTAACAACATGGCTGCTATAACTTAACACATTTTGAGCGTCCCTATTAAAAGACCCTATATTAGCGAAAACGTTTCTCTCAATACCCTATACCTGTATACTAACAGGTAATAAGGCTTCATACACTTGACTGAAAAGAGTCTGTAAAATATAATAGAAAATCAACGGTGTTTACTAAATTTTAGCCAAATGATCTTAATTAATAAATACGATATTTCTCGAATTTCGAGAAAGCCAATCCATGCCGAACCGTATTTTATAGGAGAAATAAAATTGATACTATCAGTTTCTCGGTATTGGATATCGTTCAAATCAATTTAAAATAAATTGAATATTCAGGTCAAAGATCGGGACAGGAACGTGAGTATTTTCAAATAACCACGATTTTTATGGAAGTAGTGGATTAAGTTATTGGCGAGCTTCGATTGTCCTAACTGGCATATTCAAGGCACGTATATTCAAGACATGCTCGTGTCGGTAATTTTTGTCCCCACAGCTCGAGACAGAGGCGTAACTACACCAATGCAGCCAATGCGATGTACTGGGGACCACGTTGCACGGGTGCCCAAAAGGTCCGCGTTCTATAAACTTTTTGGTATCTGTACTATTGCCGGCGCTGAAATGAATTTATAAATTTGAGAATCCACCGTAACAAGAAATCTAATAATACAATTTTAAAAATCTATGAAGGCATATACGATGAATATTACAAAAAAAAAAAATTTAATCTTGCTATTAACACGAATTTCCTGACTGAAGACTGCGTTGGTTCAGAGTGAAAATTAAACTGTAAAGAAGATAATTTTACGGATAAAACCGCGTATCTAACTAGTACTTAATATTTTTGTATCTTATAATATACAATGCATATATAAGGGGGCATTTTTTCCATTTTGCATTGAGGCTTATACACATATATTTTAATTTATTTTATTTTTATTTTTAGAGAAACAAACAGTGTAATAATAATAACTAATCATAACATAATGTACAAAAATTACACCAGTGAAGTTTTTTCGGAATTAAATAACTAGTACATAATAAACAAAAAAATAGTACACTCAAACAAACTGATAAACAAAAAGACTTTTACATTAAAATAAATATAATAAACTAAAAAATAGTAAATATATATAAAAACAAGAGTGTTTTTAAACTGAACATACAAAGTGGAAAGAGCAAGGAGGGGAGGGGAATGGGATGCAATATATACAATTTATGTTAATAGTTATTGAAAAGTTGGCGTGGTATATAGCCGAGATGGATAAACCCCGAAGACTCCTTTGTTTGGAAGTATTCTCTTGATGATGTACGAGGGTTGTACATGCCGTAGTCAGGTCTAATTTACATACGTTACGGACCATGATTTTATGGGTATACAATTTTATGTGTTATAATATATATATATATATTTTTTAATTTTTTTTTTTTCGTTGAAAGCTGTCACTTTGTGGTTTGACATATTATATTAAATAAAATAATCAATTTCAAGGTTTCATACAAAGTGATTGTTATTTTATTTAATACAATTTATCAAATAAAACTCAACACATAATATATTATTTTAGTTGGTTCGGAATTACAAAAATATTATTTTCGTTAAAATATATCAAATATTAAATTTTCCGATGGTCATTGTCAAATACATGATATAACATTGGCAGTTTATAAATAATTATTTGAAATTTAACATAGTTATATTTTTAACCACACGTTTACTTGACGTTTGAAAACAATATTTCGAAATTGGGCTAAAATATATCATATTAATATTGCGCTTATGGTTTTCATTTTAATATATTTCTGCGGTTAGTGTAAAGAAATCGTTCCGCCCTTAATTGAATATCGATTCGAATAGTTTTGGCACATTTTCTTACGTCGTGCCGAAAATATTTTCGATTATTCGGTATATTTTTTTTTTCATCGACGAGAGAATTATGGCATTATTCCAAAATTAATATTATTTATGGGAAAAGTTGAATTGCCCAAGCGTTGAATTATAGAAGCGTTCTACTAAATTTGATTTAAAATATCATTATTCAGTATAAAGTGTGTTCGATTTTTTATGAATGTAGATATATTTTTATCAAATTATTAAATTTGACACTATTTTTATGTAAATGTTCTACGCAGTTTATTCCCGTTTTTATCATTAAGGTTGACGTAGCTATGTGCGTAAAATTTTATTTAAAAAAAATATGTCGCTCACGTCAATATTCTTACTATTTTTGAACTAAGCTAAGGATGAGCTGTGTTAATAAGATATCGTGGTATACTCGGAAGTGTCTACGACCAACAAATAGGTACGTTAATATGGTTTAAAGTAATTTCTTTTTAATATGAATCTACGTCATAGTTATCGAAAATATTAATTTATTGAGAATTTTTCATGGGACTAGATTCCAGGTGTTTAATGAATTTCTTTATGCTAGGAGTACTCGAGTCGTGGCGGAGTTTGTAATTCTGATCAGCTCGATGATTTAGATGGCTGTTCTGTAGAATTACCTTTTTTGCCTTTGTGTATAGGCCTCATTATGATCTTGTAGATGAGGAGCTTATCTATAGATCGTTTGCAGTTTCTGTCTAACATGGGATACATTGCTAATAGTGCGTATTTATAATGCACGTTCACGCAGAATTTACTTTACCGTAGATGTGTTTACACTACGTGTAATACCGTGTTGAAAGCGTCTCGTGTACGGTCTCGTGGCCTCACGGTATTGATGTTAGCATACTACATTATATGTTAGATTCATCTAAAATTTCGATTCAACAAACAATTCATGTATACTATTATTTGGAGGTGCTGATCATAAACACTGGTGGCAGTGGGCAAGTTTTTAATTTTAGACTATTATTCCTATTGGCGTTTATCGGATGTCTTGTATTGCCACATGCCAGATGTCTGAAACCTTGGATTTAATAGTCCATAAATACATATATATATATATATATATATATATATATATATATATATATGCTAAATTTGAAGTTTCCACGGATGGAATACAATATTAGAAATGAAGTCTCTTGATTATCCCTCGTCTGTCGGTCCTGAAAAGAACCATTGTTGTTCCAACGTTTCAGAAAAATTGTTTAAATTAATAAAGACTACAGTATCAGACTTTCAAACACCTGACTTAATATATTAGAAAATTTATCCAATCCCGATACTTACCTCACACATTATTACCAGAAGCTAAATATTATGTCGTAAACGTCCTAATTACATAAAGTAATGATTAATGACTTCACTTAGCGCTAAACTGCCGGCCTGAAAAGACGTATTTCACGATCGTTTCAGAACCACACATAACCGATGGGGCGTCCCGTGAGGATGGGTAATGACATTTATCCGAAACGTTGGGACAAGAATGACTGAATATTCTCAGGACCAATAGACGCGAAATAATAATGAAACTTCCTTTCTAATTAACTTGTTCGCAATGAGAGAACATTTTCAAATCGGCGAAGAACAACCGAAATATATTCATTAAAATTCACGTCCCTGCGGCGCAATGAATTCATTTATATTAGTACTAATTACGTTTACAGAAGGAACTCGAATTTTACATTAGGTAGGAGCGCGGGGGATGTTTTATGTTCTGAAACTGCTTCCCGTAGTCCACTGGACGGTGGTAAAGGTCAAAGTGTCAAGGGTTTTGGTCCGAGTTGCGCAATATTTTAAATACTATATATACATGATCGAGTATACGAATACCGAGCGTCGCGGCAGGCGACCTTAATATATCAAATTTGACTTCATATAAATTAGTAATCAGATTATACAACTCTAAGTCATCTACCTATTAGAAAATTTTTTGTGCGTGTTCCGTACAACTAAATTATCGAAATAATTGTATTATATCATACGTATAATATTATTCATATTGTTTAATTTATTATTAAAAATGAATAGTGTATCGAAATATTATTAAAGTTTTATTTTTTTATTTGAAGGCGTAGATATAAGTTTTCAATAGAAAAATGTAAAAATTATATCCGTAACTGATGAAAGAGGAATATAATTTTCCTGTGTCTCAGTATAATACCTATTAATAATACTATAAAAACTAATTAAATGTATTAATTAGAATGATATACATATAAAATCAATTTCATCTAAAAATATTATTGTTGCGCCACCGGGATTCGAACCTGGATCTCTTTCATGCAATCCATCCAACTATGCTGCAGCGACATTATTTTTGACGACAAATTTTCGAAATATATGTTACACTTTTTCAAATTAATACATCTATCGTTCCATTATTTGAAAGTCTTCTACTTTGTTTTTACGGAATCTTCAATACCTTTGTGTAAACCGATAGCAAACGTCAGAATATCACAGACCTATGTTCTGAATAATTACAACTTCACAATTAGAATGTGTCCTCCAAATAATATATAAGTTGTATCAATGTGTCCAAAATTGAATAAAAATGAGTTGTCAGTTCTGGTGTCTTCTATCAGTTTACTCAAAGGTAATAATAATGTCACTGTAGCATAGTTGGATAATGCACCTTCCCCGGTTTGGAAAAAGATCCAAGGTCGAATCCAGATGGCGTAACAACAATATTTTTAGATAAAATTGATTTTATATGTATATCTTTCTAATAAATATATTTAATTAGTATATAAAATATCACAGACCTATGCTCTGAATAATTACAACTTCGCAATAATAATGTATTTTCCTAATATTAATACATCACAAAAAAAATGAAAAAAAAGGCAATAAACATAAATTCTCAAATTAAAATATATTAATACAAGATAAAATAGATTAGATATAATTTGAAGCTATCTATCCATCTACGTCAGTCCTTCATGAACTTCTGACGTCTTGATTATGCTCCACTTCTTTTGACATCCTGCAGATCTGAGAGCTGATTACCTGTTGTTCTTTCAGCTTCATTGAATCAATGGATGGGAAATTTTCTTCTTCTTCTTTCCTTCGACGTAGTCTACCACAACAAGCTTCTTCAAGCTGCCTTGTATTCTAGTAAGATGTCCAAATAATTGAAGTATTCGTTGGCGAGAATTTAAAAAAAAAATTTTTATTAGACTTTATTGACATACACGTTTTTGTTGTAACATAGGTGAATATTATATATTATAAGATTAAGATACAATTATATTGCTTTTAAGTATAATACATGTAGTTTATCGCGTGGGATGGAGTAGACTCCACCTCTGATATATACAGCATTGTCCTGGTTACTTTGTTAGACTGCCGTCTGTGTTAAAGTAGCCAGTTATGTTCTTGATGTTCAGCTCGCGCAGTATGGAGATATTCGCGTACATCGCCGTCCAAGTCCATGCATGGCATGTATCTCCAGTACCACATTTCATACGCCCCAATCAGTCTTCTCTCCCATATCTTTATAGTCCACGATTTCATGTCATGGAGAAAAATTAAATTAACCAGAGTAACATTAGTTATTTTTAATATAGCCGCGGTCTTTCTATTCATTACATTCCATAATACCGTAGCTTTAATCTGGCAGTTCTTTAGAAAATAATAAATATTTATTTGATGTTTTAATCAATTTAACGAATTCACCATTTTTAGTAATTTTAATGAAATCGTTATATTTTAAGTATTATAAATTTAGAGTTACATGGTGATGACCTTACTCTTCAACGGCGTTTGACTTGTACTGAAAATATCTAGTACCGCACAAATTATTGCCGTATGTACCCTTCGATAACTAGTCCTGGGTTTTTTTATCGGTAATGTTGAATACATTCGTTCAATCCATGCAAATAAAAATACACCAATCTTTGTGAAACTGGGCTGTTAGACGCCGATGGTCGCTCTCCTTGTTGTCTTGAAACTTCTAAACTCTGCTGGCCAGCCTCCGAAACCTTATCACAATCGATAATACGAAAAATACATTATAAAATGTTATTATATCACCGCCGCAATACATCCCATCGAACCGAAAACCGTGTCTCACCAGAAGCAGTTTCGCGTTTGTTTGCTGTTTTTTAATCCACACAAATAGAATGCACATATTCAAAATTTATACCAGGCCTACCTATCGACGTATAAAAACGCATAAACACAAATATTGAATTTAGTATAAGTCCATTACATAGTGAATTTGTAGAGAAGTATTGAGAGACTACGTAGAGAAGTGTTCAATATATTTGACACCTAAGGGAAATAAAGTGGTTTTTAAATACATTAATTCAATGAAATTTATGACTGATTTTCGTAAAAAGGTATATGATTAATAATTCCGACGTTTTGGAAATGACGTAATTGATCGTAATAAATTAGCAAAAATCTTGGAATGAAGTGTTTAGAGTGTGTAGTAAAGAAAACATTATATATTTTGATAAATCTTTTAAAATATACTTGGCAGTGTAATGTACCCCAGGGTTGTCCATTTTTAAGTAACCCGTGGGTAGCATTAAACAAATTCTAAACAACAGATGCGAACTTTAAATTGTTATTTACGTATTATACCTAACAAATAATGTATACAATATTAAAGTAATATACATAATACATGATGTCTAATGGTTTTGTAGTTCCAAGTATTACAACCTATATTTCTATAAGCTTTGTTAATTAATATTAATAGAGTAAATTTGCATTTTTTGCTTCTCTTCGCTTCATTTTTTGCTTCTCGGTGTATTTGTTAGTATTATAGTAAATTCAGTTTTTAATTAGGAATTTAGTAAAACCTCGGGATTTCTAGAAACGTATGAGCAATAAAAAAAATTGATGTCTTTTTCTGTGTCCTCGCCTTAACTCGCTCATCTGGGGTCGGCTACTCTAATCTTTATTCTGTCCAGGGCTGCAGCCCTAGTCACGTTCAAATCTTTAAAATTGCAACTGACTGAATCTAACTACGTTCCTAATGGTCTTTTCGGTTTTCTCTTATCTGTCTCGATATTCGTGGTTTTATGAATTGATTTTCCTCTCTTCGCATCACATATCCATATCACTTGTTCCGGCCTTACTTTATTAGTCCAGAAATTGATTGGGAAAATTTCAAAGAGTGAGGCCCGTAATAGCATTACATTTTTTAACCAGAAAGCTAATGGACCCACAAGGTCATAAAAAAATCAATTTTTAAAGGAAACATGAATTTAAACAATACACATTTATAGGGATAGGTTGGGGATAGTATCCTAACATTTGCACAATATCTAGATACGTCACTGGCGGTAGACCTCCACTATGATGATGACGAGTAGCTTGTTGGTGTAGTGGTTAAGACGTTGGCCTAATGATCTAGTGGTCGGTGGTTTGCGCCTGTTCCAGGAGACCAGCAAGTTAGTCCTATTTTCATATTACAACGTTTAGATTAGTTTGAGAATAGTAAGAGTGTTGTTGTGACATGTATTCCGTGTACGCATATCTATTTAAAAAAATAAATAAACGTTAATTCTTTTTTTTTATAAAGAATGTAATAAATATAATATGAATAGTCAGAGATTAACAAGTGAAAGTGATGCAAGAATTTCGGTCTCGAATATTCGCAAGCAGTCTGTATTACGTCGTCCGAAAAATTTAGCGAGCGCTGGTTAAGAATTTTTTCACACCAAAAATTCGTTTAGCAATATTTCAAATAAAATCGGTGAACGCGCGACCAAAATTTCCGTGTCGAGTGCCTGGCGTGGAAGTCTCGTGGTATTGTTACAAAATGGACACAAATGGGTGGCGCAATATACGGTTTCAGCTGTGCGGGCACCCCTAGCCCTCAGCGCGATAAAGTAGGTTGCCATCCCACCCCCACTCCCTCTTCACCGAGGCTCTGCCCCCAATATGCTTCCGCGCCTATATCCGATATCAGCAATTTTGATATTTTGGAATTACAGCAATATCTCCCATAATATTGTAACGAAATTATCAAACGTTGGATTGTCGATAGATTACACAAAATAGTATTGTATTTAATATAACACACAACCAGATCTGTTCGTAACGCTCAAACTGAAAATAAATATTGCAAAATGGAAAAATACATGTCGCCCCAATAGTGTAGTTCTGTTGATAATATAATAATTCAAACTGTTCTGATTTCAATTAATGACAGATATCGCGTTATTTATTCTAATGTAGTGTGGTGTCGAATAAATTATAGTCGCTAGTGAAGATTTCAGAAAGAAAGAGTTTGTTGACGTGTAAGGGCGATATTGTCGTATTTAATGATGACTTAATGTTTGATTCGTACTTTGTAATCGGTGATGAGCATAAAACAGACGCCAAAAAATCACATAAGAAAATTTTTGTGTAACTGTTTTTCGCAGAACGCGCGTTTTTCCACTGTGAAGCGATCCATTGAGACTAAATTTCCAAGGACAGAGCTCCCGTGCGCTGTTGCCCGCGTGCCCCTCCTATTGTTTATTTAAAAGTTGCGATTTAAAAAGTGAAAAATCTTATGGCCAATCTGTATAACATCGCAATCTATATTGCGATGTTCTGATAGTAAAAATAGACTAGAAGCTTTTATAATATGTAAATGTCAACAGAGCGAGACAACTTCAATGAAATTGATAATTACGTAATTATATTAACTTGCCATCACGCCGTCTCATCGTAGGAGCAGGCAGAGATAATATATCGCCACACTCTTCTGTTCTGGACACCACTCTTGCTTCGTGCACTTTCATTCGTGCACGGTCTTTGGAGGACAGTTCTGCAGTACTTAGTCTGTCTGGTCGCGGTGTGGTTTATTTATAATAATATATCCACTTGTATAGAATATTCGTTTATGAAATTTGTTAAGTACGGGTAATTACAGCACAGATGTCACCAATGAGAATCTTATTTTTATTAGAAAATATGGAAGCTGTATTCTTTATCTACATATATGACAAATGACTTACACTTTATACTAGAATACGTCTGAAAAATCAATTTTCAATTTCATATATTTCTTATTTAGCCCGGTATATTATATAAACAATATTTAGTATATCCAAGAGCACACAATTACTGAATTTTTACCTCCTAGAGCATTTTTATTAAAGAAATTGTCTCACTGAGACGAGGCTATTTATATTACATTAAATACATTATGTAAAGTGACTACTTAAGCCAGCCGAAGATAGGTCGTAAGCCTTGTAATTACCCATACTTCCATATTTTCCCATATAATATAATATATATATATATATATATATATATATATAGTTTCGTTTCTGTTATGTTTCGTTATGAGATATCTATCGTATAATTTGTTTAATAACAATCCCAAAATCCGGTAGTTGTATGTTCTTGGACATACATACTCAAATATTGTTAATAAAAAAGATTATTTGTTAACGATTTTAAAACTGTGATTGGGTCAATTGAAAAAATCAAGGGGCCGGTCTCAAGTCGAAAATTTGCCCCTCAATCTTAATAAATGAAACATATCGCGTCTTAATTATTGGTCTTAAATTAAATTTTTATTTTTGGATCTGTAGCCATATTTGAGCCTTTACCGCCACCAAGCAATGCACATATTCCACCCTTATCTGGCTAGGTACGAGCCAACTGCACGAATGACGGGGTCCGGTGTCCGGACCGTTATTGCAAAGTGACATGTTCCCGACATGTACAAATATGTGCTTTCGCTGTTCGGGGACAGGTGTCACTCAGCTGGCAAAATAATGGATTCAACCAAATTCAACGAATTAATAGCCACACATCTAAATATAAATGCAGAATCCACTAAGCCATAGGATTGTCGGTTGTGATAGATTGAACCGGCGGATATTAATGAATATTGGAATCTGGAAAATATTTGACACAACATATGAATTTATATTCTTTAATATCATTAATTAACATGGCGGTTATTTTGTGATGTAACCTAACCTAACCCAACGTGTGTGTAGTACAAAGTTTGGTTGCGAAAAATAAAATGATATAATATTTTTTAAATTAAATCTTTACGATCAAATAAGATTTCATTAAAAATGTATTATAATGATTAGTGATATGCGAGGCGTGTTTTTTTAAGTAAGTTCCGTTATTTTTTTATATAGGAAACTTAACCTTAAAGATACTTCTCAACATAGTCGCCACCATTTTAAGGCACTTGTCAAAACGGGGCACCAATTTTTGTATACCTTCGTCATGGAACAATGCCGCCTGGGATGGAAACCATGTCTGTGTGTACTACGTCTTTGAGTTCAACATCGTTATCAAAACGCTTGCCACCAAGGAACCGCTGCAGATTAAGGAAATGATGAAAATCACTTGGCGCCAAAACAGGACACACTTGGTGATGAATTCCAGCCGGTTTCATGTTTCGTGCATTCAGGAAACGAATCATGGACCGTATCACACAGTCGGCGGGCTGATATATTATCTTGAATATTTAAACCACTCAGTACAAGATGGCCACACAATGTGAATGTCTTTAACGTTGCACGCGGTGAGTCAACAGATGAAAGAAATCACCGGGAATATCCAGCAACGGTACTTATTTAAAAAACACGCCTCGTATATTCCAGCGTAATCGGCTTGTATGTGCAAGACCCGATCTGCCATATAACGATAGATACCGTGTAAACAAATGCAAAATACTTTTCTTAAGCCTAGGAACAAAAAATTGTTTCCTGTTCCCCATTTTTCAGAAAACAACATTTATTTGTCTTATTGTATGTCAAATAGTGAGAGGTTGTTGAATGTTAGTACGAATAGATCGAAAACTTACCCAATTGTAAATATTGAATCAGTACGGTTAAGTATTCTCTAAATAACTTTTTAGTTGCGTTGCGACTTCCATTGTAACGTGTCCGCAATTTGTATCCGTCATTGTGTTACAATCGAATGTAAAATTATGCCGCGCCGGCTATTTTAAATTATTAATTGTAAAATTGTTCTTGTATAATTTCATTGCTTTGCAACACGCGTGGACGCGGACGGACGAAAGGTTATATTACATGACGCACATGTATAGAAAATATAGTATTTTTAATGAAAAACTATTCTCAATGCGAAGTTGCAATTTTAGAACATATTTCTGTGGTATTTTTAATACTAAATAAATTAATCAATTAGAAAGGTATACAGAAAAAATCCCAGATAGAAAAAGGTTCAGATCCAAATCTCGGAAGCAAATAAATATTTTTTCGGAAAACATATATTTTCTGTATATCTTTTTAGTCGATTAAAAAAATTGTGTAATACGTTTTATTTCCAAATGGTGAAGTAGACGTGATTCTCTATGCAGTGGCCATTATCTCATTTCGATGGGACCGCTCTCTGCAGTAAAAATCAGCACTAGCTAAAGTATTTAAGGGTACTATCTACCAATAAAATAAAATTATAGTCTTACGACAAATAACAGTTCCATTATCAAGCTTTAAAGATGGCTTATTTTTATTCGTCCTCTCTTGTAAAATTGTATCTTTTCGACTTACGAAACTTTTTAGACGTGTGATATATCAGTTATGAAAACAAATTAATCCTTGTAGTTTCTACAGCGAGCTTAGCCTTAAAAGATTTCATAAAATAAATACCCTTTCCTCAGGTTTACGTGGCGTACGGTGGGGTAGGTATTTGATATGTTAAATCGTGTCGTGCAAAATTAATGACATGGAGGCCCTCACTAAAGTGACCATCAAGAATAGGCAATATGGAGCGGGGCGGCAGGGTGTTAGTTGATACCTTAGTTATCATCAATCATCAGCAACATAATTTGTCAAGGCTGGTGTCTGAAGCCTTTGACTTTAGGGCTAGAGCGAAATTACATGAACTACTTTTAAAAATATCGACGCGTAAATACGGTGCGTATTACACGTTGATATCTTTTAAGTGACATATAAAGTATTTATAAACTTTTTCTTTATGTATCCATCTATTACATACATTTCTATGTAGAGCGCTTTAAAAAAGAATGCATTGGCATTTTATAGAATGTGTAGAGCAACTTCAGTACATTTCTGTTGGATTATATGGATATTTTAGGGGTTTTTTTTTAACGGTTTGTTTTTCGTATTGGCAATTTTTTTTCCAACAACAGTCAATTTGACAGCTAATTTGTGCTCAATTTGATTCACCATGAATAGACTTACGCCAGAACAACTGTTGCGAATTGTGAAAATTTATTTCGAAAACCGTGGTTCAGTTCGCGAAACTTACCGTGGCGCTACATCCATTTACGGTCGACATAATCGTCCATCTGAGCAAGTAATTTGAATAACCATAAATCATTTTCGCACCATGCATACTCTAGTTGATAATACGCATCCGCAGAAAAGTCGTACAGTGCGCATCGAAGAAGCTATTGCTGCAGTGGAGCGTAGTATTGAGGAGGGCCCGAATGAGTCGATTCATAATTTATGACTTTTTCGTTCCTCAATTGAATGGCATTAATGTGAAAAAGCTGTGGTTTTAACAAGATGGCGCAACATGCTACACAGCACTCTCCACAATTAATTTATTGAAGGAAAATTTTTATTGTTTCCTTATTGATGAGCGCATAATTTTGCATAATGGATCCGTGAATAGGCCCTCAAGATCGTGTGATTTAACACTTTTGGATTTTTTTATAGGGATATGTGAAGTCGCTAGTCTACGTCGATAAACTAGAGATGATATACGACTTGGAAGCTAATATTCGTCGCGTCATTGCCGATAAATGTTCAAATCAGCTGCTCAAAAAAGTGTTTGAAAATTGGACTTCCAGATTGCGCTTTATTCAATCCAGCCGCGGCGTCCATATGCGCAAAATCATATTTAATTAATAAAATTATCTTATTTTTTATTTATTACCTTAGTTTTATTAACCACAATTGAGTTTAAAAAACATCTACCGGTTTCGGAAAACACTTTTCCTTCTTCAGGATGTCATAACTAACTAAAAATATAGTATTGTTTCTTCACCAGAATCTATTTTTAAATTTTTTAAAAAAACAACAATTATTTAAAAAAATAAATTTAGTACCTAACTCAAATTAAATTAAATTAAATTATCTTTCCTATAAAGTCAATGCCATGGCCATTAGCACGATTTTTATGTGTTTTATTTCATTTTAAAGTTCTATACGTCTAAAAAAAACACTCTTTTTATACACTACCCTAAAAATCCAGCGATACTGGTGTACATTTTTATTATAAATATGGTAAGTATACGGTAACCATCTGTGGCTGAGTAAGGTATGGCATCTGACTTTTTGTCTGGGAGCGCAGATTCATATCCCAATGGCTGCGGGTTTGAAATTTTTTAGTTTATACGTTTTGGCAATACACAAACCGCTTTTTTTATGTTGCTGATAAAAGCTTAGCCGTGAGACCCGGAACAATCGCAAACACATCGCTTAGCACGTATCGTATGAGAAGTCGGTGGGATTTTAAACTTCCACAAACAAATCTGGCAGGAACACAAAATAGTTTATACTATTAAGGTTTCAAATTGTTCAATGAACCGCCAGCAAATGTGAAGGAAGGAACTAGTTTTGTTACTTTTCGTAGGTTAAGTGCTGAATATGTAGTATAGTATCTAAGAACTGATAATTTTTTATGGGTTTATTTTCTTTTGCACTTATAAACTACCTAATGCTAATTGATACACTATATAATTTAACATTTTTTAAAAATGTTAGTATTGCATACCAGATGTAAAAATATTGTAATTTTTACAATTAAAAAAATATATACATACATACATTCTAGTAAAGAGCTCAAAATCACGAACCGTGAGTCAATCACTGATATCTTTATATCACAGTCACTATCAGCGATTGGATATCTGGGTATATCGTGATTCGTGATTCATTTTTTTATTTAATTTATATTTGGTTGTGAACCGTGATTTGAAGCATGTGCATATGAAACGAAAATATTCATGAATGAATGACGTTATAATTCGTGATAAGCGCCATCTAGTTTGCCACTTGACTCGAAATGCTGAGAATTTGACCCGAAAAATAAACTCACAATTTTTCCTGGAATTTTATTCCCTTTGTGATGATATTAAATTAGATATATATTATTTATATAATATAATGCTAGAATATGTTTTTTTGCGCAAATGAAGTTTGAATATATATATATATATATATATATAATATAATTTACGCTCGTGTGGCACATGCATGAAACTGTGATCACAGTCACAGTTTTAAATCACTCATATCATCGAATCACAATCATACCAGTGAGCCAAGAGTAGCATTTTTTCTCATCACTGATACATACAAGGATTAAAACTTTTTCTGAGCACCGATTAGCACAATTCGAGTTTTGAGAGAAACTCAAGTTGTACTATTAAACTCAAATAAAATTATAACATTATTTTATTTATATCTATCCATTATCCAAAACAAGTTTGTATTTTCAAACATCAAGACTAGAAATTATTGTGCTATGAATAATGCAGATATGACAATTAATGTGAACTTCCCCGGAGGTTGTTTCTCACCTACCACTGCCGTACCTTATAATATATAATATATATAATACCTTATAATAATATTTCCGTATTCAGTGAGCTGGAAACAAAGAGAATTGATTTCGTAGAATATTGCGACGTTAGGATACTGTTTCGTTTCAGCTATTTTGCAATCTTGATTCTTCTTTGCTGCATTATAACGGGTGTAGTACCGTTGTGTTGGTAGTGATAGTTCAATAAATAATTTATTAGGAGAACACATTCTTATTGTGAAGTTGTAATTATTCAAAACAGACGGTCTGTGATATTTTAAATATATTAATTAGAAAGATATACATATAAAATCAATTCTATCGAAAAATATTGTACTTTTAAATTAGCAATATTAACTTTGTGGTTAAAATTCATATTTTTTATTTATTATCTTTGTTTTATTAACCAGTGAATTGAGTTTAAATACATCTACCGGTTTCGAAAAATACCATTTTCTTCTTCAGGATGTCATAACTAACCAAAAATACATAGCATTGTTTCTTCATCAGAATCAATTTTTAAAAAATTTTTCAATTAAAAAAAAAACAATTATTTAAAAAATAAATTTAGTACCTAACTCAAATTGCTGCTCAATACAAATTTAGTCGAATAATTTTTAGGAAAAAAGTTTTAGAATAGGACTCGTAGTTAAATAAAAAGATAATAAATGAAAAATATTGTTGCGCCACCGAGATTCGAACTTGGATCTCTTTCCAAACCGGGGAAGGTGAATTATCCAACTATGCTACAGTGACGATAATTTTAGCGACAAATTTAGATGGCTCTTTCAAATAATGGAAGGATTAAATGTATTAATATCAACAAGGGTAACATATAGGTTCGACAATTTGTCGCTAAAAATGTCGTCGTTGTAGCATAGTCGGATAATGCACCTTCCCCGATTTGGAAAGAAATTCAGGTTCGAATCCCGTGGTGCAACATCAATATTTTTCGATATAATTGATTTTACATGTATGTCTTTCTAATTAATATATTTAATAAATAATTTATTACTATTTTACATCTTTTTGATATACACACTTGCTTTAGGGTGTACATCACAAATTTTGAATGCGCATATATACAATATATACCCATCAATAAATTATAAATTATCTGATTCTAAATAAATTTCAACTCTTACTACCGGCTCTGTATGTACGAGTAGATGTGAATTTAGAGGAATTCTTCGAAGCACTTAAGATCGTTCCCCGGAAGGCTTCACCTAATATTTAAATCGGTTTTGCGAAATAGAAGAATAAGACGATGAATTTTGTTTCTTGAAAATCGTGCGATAACAGATGTTTAATTTGGAAAAATTGAATAATTTATTACAATAAAACCATACTCTAATACCCGGTTAACTCGGCTGACCAAATAATACCTGGTTCCAGTTTTACCTGGTTAACTACGGGATATCATAAAACGAGAACTATGTCCTACACATTTATAAACGGACAAAGTCTAACAATATGAAGATTTAATGCGTGTATTTCATCTCTTCAAAAAATAATGTATGCGAAAGAAACTATATTTACAAAATGTCTTGATATCAATGGTGACAGTCAACCCGTCCGTTCGTGAAATTTCCCAAATCTTGTTGGAAAAATCTTTTCACCCCTGGAAATCAAAAACTTTTCGCGCAAACGAAACCGGCTTCTGATCCCTCTCAGGGCGGTGAGTCAATAAGGTTCACAGTCGCGCGCCGTAGAAAAGTCATAAAGTCATTCCGCACATGTTACCGTCGAAAATTTTCCATCTAAAATCTGTCACACGAATGAAATTCACCTTTGTAAAATTATAATTCATCCGGCAACGTCAAAATATAACGTTAAACCCTTCTCTTTCCTCGCGATTAAAATCTCATTAGAGCCAAGGAATTGTGTGACCCAAATTCCGACCTGCCTGCCAGTTTTTCGCCCCGTGACGTCACGCCGCCATTCCGGTCGCGCCGCCCGGCAGTCGGGTCGCCTTTGTGCGAGCGCCCGCAACTGGTGGTGCACTTGTCGTGTAAGGGTTCACGGATGCAGAATGACCCAGAACCGTAGGGGGGGAGGGGGGGTGGGAGAGGCGGGGGTGATGAATTCTGTGTGGAACTTATCAGAGTTCATCCCTTTGTGAGAAGTAAGATATATTTAATCTGCTACAGTTGGGACGTACAACAATGCCGGCAAAAAATATAAAATTTAATTACGGACCTCGAGATTTAGTTACATTAAATATCAATGTGTAAAATAGTTTTCAGCTATTTAAATTAATACAATCTTAAATGTTGCAATAAAAGAGTATAATTGAGTAAAAATGTATACTTGTACCGTATAATAAGCATGAAATATCACGTACCTATAATATCGTGATCGATAAATAAAAAATGTGCAATTAATGTCTTCACAACAAATAATAAATGTTTTTTTTGCGTTAACGTTATAAAACGTGTAATTTTTATAACGGGACAAATATATCGAGATAATATTGCAGGCACAGATGCAAGTACAAATTATTTTATTGGTCTATGACATTGATGTCTCACTGACTCAAAAGATAGAATGTATTATGTTATATTAGTAAAATTACGTTGTATTTATTCCTTACGATTTATCAAATAAAATTATTTAATAAATAATAAATTACTAATTAATGTATTCATTGACTAGGCAGTTTAGACTTTTTTAATTATATTTTTTTAATATTGGTAAAATGTTTAAAAAATAAAAATTAATCTTAATAACACTTCATGTGCAAATTAAATGAATCAGCTAGAAAGATATACAGAACTAATGTTTTTTTTTAAAATTTTTTATAATTTTATATATGATTTACTTGATTCTATTACAAACTAAAGTTACATATGTTTATATATCGCTGTACCTCTCAAATTAAGAGACTCTCTTGTGGTTGGAGACTGGGACTTACACTATAGTAATTTTAAAAGAATCGGAAGTTTTATGATTGTAATTTATAATATTATTTATTGTCTAATTGTGTATTTTGAATTTTGAATTTTTATTATATTTAATGGAAATATATGGAAGTATGGGTAATTAGAGGGTTTACAACCTGTCTTCGGCTGGCTTATGCGATCGATCACTTTATATAAAGATAGCGTTCACCATTCTCACCCATTACTCAATCACCATATCTATCAAATTTTTGATTGTTGTATATATGTTAATATGTGGAAAGATTTCGAGAACCACTACACTATCGCCATCTATTGTGTGTGCATATCGTGTTAAAAACATTTTACAGGTAAAGAATATTGATTTAAATAATTGAAAAAATAATTATATTCTCATCTAATTATTTTGCTGTTTCTAACATGTATGCTGTTTCAGGGAAACGAATTATTAAATTTAGTCCATAGATGGCTATAGTGTAGTAATACTCGAAGTGTTTCCACATATTAACATATATACAACTTTCAAAAATTTGATAGATATGGAGATTGATTAATGGGTGAGAATGCTGAACGTTATATTTATATAAAGACAGATCGTAAGCCCTGTAATTACCCATACTTCCATATATTTCCATTAAATATAATAAAAAAAAATAGCTTCGTCTTTATGAGTTATCTATTATTTGTTTAATAACAGTGTCTTTGTAGGTGATAATCCAGAAATTGTGTGTTCTTGGACATATTCAAATATTGCTAATTTATTTTTTAGTTATTTTATATCTTTTATCTTCTTAATTTTTGTAGGGAGGCTGTTGAAATATTTTCTTCTTAAATATATGAAATTTTGATGGTAGTATTTGGTGTTATATTTTAGAGTCTCAAGGATGTGCTGGTTTAAAGTTTTACAATGTTGTTTTCTTTGATTAATTAAATAATTTAGATTTCTTTTATAAATATTTTCTATTTTAGGAAATGGGAATTTTGAAAAAATAACCTGGAAACTTTTCCTGTCCGGGGAAATTCGTTATTAAATTTCGCCCCATCAACTAAGTAGGTTTACAACAAATTTTTGAACTCATATTCTGTTGCTTTTTAAAATGGATACACGTGTTATTCCATTCTAAATACCCAACTCATTAACCAAACGTTTAAAAAATTCTTATTTTTATATTTATCATGTAAAACGTCCTTTCTTGTCACACGGTGTAATATTTAATGAAGGAAACATTATCTTAAAAACCTTTATTTTATTACATACTTAAAAACTATTTTATAAAATAAGCATATTAAAAACCTATTCAAAAATATTAATAAAATATGTCTGAATATATTTTATTAATCTGAATGTGTAAAACGTAAACGAAATTTTAAATTGGAGCGTGCCGATATTATTTTGAGTTCGTGGCCGTTTTTTTCAATAGCCAAGATACTATTAATTACGCAAACACCATGGCTTCCCATAATATGATATTATATAAGTAAAGCAAAATTAACATGTTTAATCAATGAACTTGTATTATTTGTTTTTTGCTATAGTTCATTAAAAAATATTTGATATGTTTGCTATTTAAAGCTCGTTTTATCAAACGCAATAATAACAGATTATGTTTGAAGATAAATATAAAGTTTTACTTTTCAGTTTATAATTTACATTACCGATTCGTGGATATAACTATTTATAAGAATAATTTATGATCCTAAACGCCTGAATAAGATTAATTATAATCTGAAAAAACTCAATTAGCCTAATTGCAAGCAATTATGCAGAGTCAATGTTACATTTGAAGTCATATCCGTATCTAACTAAAAGTTTGTGGAAAAATTAATTATCTCTTTTACGAGCTGAATGGAGAATCGGTGTAAGTATAAAGTTTGTTCATTACGCTAAATTTATAATTGACTATTATCTATATATAAATACGTATGTAAATATACAAAAGGAAAATACGTTATTTAGTATTCCTACGGATTATTACGATGTAATTATCGACTGTCAGATGATTTGATTTAAAAAAAAAAATTGATGAAAAGATGCTGCGATGTTGCAATTGTAGAACAAAATTCTGTGCTTTTGTAATACAAATTAAATTTTAATCAACTAGAAAGATGTATAGAAAAAAATCTGTACAACGAAAAAAATTTTTTTTTATATATAATTAAATGAAATATACAGAAAGATATACAGATAAAAATCCATTCTTCAAAAAAATATTTGGTTGCTTTTGGGAACATATCTCGGTAGCAACAATATTATTTTTTGATAGTTATGTTTTTCCTATATATATTTTTCTAATTGATTAATTTAATTTGTCTCAAATGATTTCACTTACGTAATAGGTATATATATATATAATAAAAATTTACAAGATATCAAGAGATGTTTGGGTGGACTTATTTCACAAACATATAAATACTGTCTTTAAAAAATCAAATAGATATATTTATTTAATTATATTATAACACTACATTTATTTTCATTATATTAAATTAAAAATATTTTTTTAGAAGTGATGTGTAGATTGTATAATGACATTAACACGGTAAATAAATTGGACAAATTCTACAATTCATTAATAAGCTTCAAAAAACTTTTACACCCTTTTTTTTGAAACCATGTTTGCATACATTGGTGCTAAATATTTATACATAATTATTTTTAAGTTCCCATACGTAATTATGAAATTACGTATTATTTTAAGCATTCATGTATTTTGCATTTTAATTTGTTCAAATACATGCTGTACTATCTCATTTTTAGGTACATGGTATGTTATTATCAAACACGGTTCATACATACTGTAGTATCTACAGGATGCGGTAGGTAGTCTCATTATAGTAAGCCAGTATATGAGCATTTTTAAAAGGTTTAATATTTATATATATATATATACATAAATATTTTTTATTTTTTGAATTTTAATTGTGAAGTTACAATTTTTCAGAACATAGGTTCGTGATATTTTTTTAATACAAATAAACCGATTATGTTACACCAACATAGTAAGGTGACGACAAATTTTCTAACTGTTGTACTTTCAAATTGATACATCTGTCGTTACATTATTTGAAAGCCATCTTCTTTATATTTACGGAATCTCAAACGCCTTGGAGTAAAATCAAAGATGGGAGAATTAATTAATAATTAATTTTTATTAAATTTTGAAAACATTAATTGTGTAGTTGCAATTTTTCATGCATTTCCCCGGTTAGGAAAAGATCCAGGTTCAAATTCCGGTAGCAACAAAATTATTTTTTCGATAAAATTGATTATATATATATATGTATATTTCTAATTGATATATTTAATTTGTACTAAAAAAGTAATATTTTTAATTATGTACGAGTGACTTTAATGTTTCGATTTCGTTTGCCCGCCATTTTGGTTTGGTAGATATATGTTAGTTTGAATTTGGTAGTCGTAGACAGTGATCGATTACAATTTATTATGAGAATCTAACGCTTCAACAACGTGTTAAAGTCATTAAAACATTTTATCTAAATAATAATGGCAATTCTGTAACCATTAATAGTGATCGCTATCGTCACATATTTGAAAACTTCTCGGTGGCCTAATTGGGTCTATTTAGTATTTAACAAGTGCAGTTTCAAGAGGACGGTGCTACCTCACACACAGTCCGAGCTACGCTTGAAATTTTGCGAGTAATGTTTCCTGGCCGCATAATGTCGAAAACCTAAATTGACGGCTTTCGACTATTTTCTGTAGAGGTCCTTGAAAGGACAGGTCTACGCCAATAAGCCAACAACAATTCCGATTCTACAAGACAATATTCGAAATTAAATTGATGAAATAACACGCGTAGTGTGCGAGGATGTTATGAACTATATTTATGCCACTGCCAAGTTTTATAAATAATTGTAATTAATCAAGTAATTGATAAATAAAAATTAAATAATTTATTTTATTTTATAGTTATTTAAAAATAACATCGACCTGGAACATAATATTCACGCTGTATATATTATATAAAACATTTTTTTTTACGTATTTTGTAATTTTATTGAACTGTTAATGCTCTGTATATTATAGAATAAAAATACACTATGTAAAAAAAATAATTATATTAATACAAATTATAGATACCTCCTAGGGACGAAGCGCGTTATTAATAATACCAATCCCTTTGGAAGTAAAAATTCAGTGAATTTGTGTGTTCTTGGACATACTCAAATATTGTTAATTATATATATATATATATATATATATATTTCTTTTTTTATTAATATTAAAAATATAATACAATTTCAATAATCAGTGGATATATATATATTTGTTTCTTCTCTATGGGAGTAAGATTCGTGTATAGAGGAGTATATTCGAGTTAATTTATGTTTCAGTTAGTCTGTGTACATATTTTTTTTTACTTTAGTTACAAATTTATGAAATTTTCTAATTGTGATGGGGAGATTGTTAAAAAAATTGATAACCTTGATAAATATATTGATTTTGAGTTGCGGTATATTTTAGTTTTGGGATATCAATTTGATCTCTATATCTTGTAGATCGGAATTAGCTTCTAAAATTTAATTGATTTTTAATTTAGAAAATTTGAATTATTGATTTTTTTTTGTATATGTCTACTATTTTTGGTACTTTAAAATCTGTGAAAGATGTATACTTGGATAGTTATTTTTTTTTTTTAATCATTAAATATCTAGTGTTTTATTCTGAATCTTTAACAATAGAAAAATGTTAACATATATGATTATATAAATGTATTTTAGACTTTATAAAAAGATTGTAATTTTTAGCCTTTGTCACAAGAACATGACATTAATTTCGATTCAAGGTAATTTCAACTGATACAGGTACTAACCATGATAAATGGCCGATGGACTAATTAGCCTAGATGTTAGCTAATTGGATGCGTTGTTAACGAGATTGTCCCGAAACATTATACGTAGGTAGATAATAGATGGAGCTATATAACTACATTTAATTTTACTATATAAATTATATTATACAAAGTGAAATAATTTTTTTGCGAAAATTATGTTAATTTTTTTTTTTGTATAAATTATTCAATATCAGTATTATGCACGTCTTATAACAGGTTGTTGCATTTTAAATATTTATATTATGTGGTCTTGGAACTATGTGTGCCCATTATTATCAAAGTGGCCTAAGTCATTTTTCTTTCGTTTCGTGATATTTAAATGTTTGCGTTTCAAAATTTATTAAACCAACTTAATTTTTTATTTATTTCGACATATAAATGTTGAAATATAGAACATTTAAGGTCGAAAAGACTTTATTACTATCAAAATAAACACTAACAATGTGATGCGAAATAATTGGTAAACTATTTTTTTTTCGATTTCTTGACTTAGACCACTTTCATAATAATTGGCACATGTGAAAGAGGAGTACAATCATTGATATTTTTAGAATACACACGTGTGGGGATGTATCTTTAATTTAAGTCGTAGGTTACAGTGGTGAGCTCAAAATCACGAACCGTGAGTCAATCACTGGTATCTTTGAGTCACACTCACTATCAGTGATTGAATATCTGAGAATATCGTGATTCGTGATTAATTTTTTTTTATTGTTATTTGTTTGTGAACCGTGATTCGGTGCTTATGCATATGAAATGAAAGTATTCATGAAGGAACGACGTTATAAATTGTGATTAGTGCCATCTAGTAGATTCAGTCAAAACATTTTATGCATTTGACCCGAAATGCTAAAAAATAAACTCACAATTTTTTAAGAGTTTTCATTCTTTTTGTGATGATATTAAATTAAATATACATTAATTATATATACTAGAATATGTTTTTTACGCAAATGAAGTTTGAATAATATAAGTAAATACGCTCAAAATTATGTTTTTTATTTCTTGTATTGTGATATGCGGGGCATGCGTGATGAAACTGTGATCACAGTCACAGTTTTCAATCACTGATATTATTGAATAACAATCACAATCACACAATTTTTTCTCATCACTAGTGCGTTACCAGTTTGGTGTAGTGGGTTATGCGTGTGTCAACCGCGTGGAGATTGAGTTTTATAAGTTAATGAGATATATCAGAAGGATCTGTTTAAAGGTGAGACTGGGGGCACCAATTTCCTCCAGGACTCACTGTGTTTCTATATATGATGTCGCAGTGTGTGTGAGTGTGGATTTGACTGTGGGTAGTGCAGGTGGATGAAATAAAATATAGACTTACAATTGATGGCGTCTATTGAAGATTAATACACAATTTACAGCACACAAGTTGAGGTTAAAATATTGATAATGTTTATAACTAGACGCGTTCACTGGAGGTGCGTTTGAGAAAGACGCCAAAATAGAAACGGTTGCTTCAGACTGGCTACGTTGCGATGTATTGTTGTCGTTTCGCGGTCGGTACTAGGCGAAATTACACGGCCGTTGCAAGCCTGGCTTAAAGGCCAGGTACTTCAAGGCACGTGCAGAGCCTCTACATATGTATAAAAGATACGAACGTGGTTATGCGGAATGCTGGTGAAAAAAACAATCATTAATTTTTTCTTAATTTTTCTATACATCTATATATATATATATATATATATATATATATATCTATATCTTTCTAGTTGATTAATTTAATCTAGATAAAGAAATATACATCCATGGAAGTTTCACAGATGATTTTATTTTTCTCAATATACTAGAGTAGTATCAATTTAACATATATTCATATTAAGGATGGGATGACCAGAGGGATGGGAACATGAGCCTATGTTTCGCGCAGGTGCCGCAGTCTTCTTTGTGCTCCCTCGTAGCGAAGATGACATCTCAGATGATTTATCTGTTATATGTAAGTCCATTGGGTCCTTGGTTCGGTAATGCTTAAGATGTGGATGGTATTGATCTGTACTACCCACATTCACTCTTGAAAAAATTGAGAGCTTGGTCCCATGGCAATGATGTTTTGAGACGACTACGCTCTAAAGAGTAATTGTGCAAAATTTGGAGTGGATGGCATTCTTAATATTAAGGAGTAAGTGTGGGGTAGCCACGGAGAGGAGGAAGGGGGGGGGGGAGGTAGAGGCTATATTTTTAAAAAATAACTGTGTCACTGAATTTCAAAATCAGCTATAAAACTTTTTTTTAACAAATTTGAGTTATAAACAGGGTGGCCCTAAAAAAGTGAGAATATCTCGTAACACATGAGTTATTTCAAAAAAATATATAATTAATTATAATTCTTAATGTAATTTTTTTGCACAATATTTAGCTAATCTGAAATCATCAAAACACCCCTTATTGCATAATCTACTGGATTGAAATCTGGGCTGTTTGGTGATTGTTTGTATTTCTGGCTGTGTAAGATAGAGTTCCATAATGCCCAGTTGCTATAATGTCTAGTTATGCTGTAATGTCTATATATACTCCAGGCTTTGTTTTGAAACTCTTAGATCTTCCTAGCACTCCAACGTTATTCAATTCGCAAATTTTCGATCGGAATACGGTCTTCTACAGTGATTTTTATCATTCTGGGCAACAATTTGAAAAAAAAACTAATATAAACAATCGGAAAATTAATAATCAAAGATGGCGACTGGGAATTGTCGAAATAAAACGTTACATAGATAGGTAAGTAAGTAAATTAGTAAATTTAAAAACTGTAAATCATTAATTATTTATTAAGGAAAACACATTCTTATTGTGAAGTTGTAATTATTCAGAACATAGGTCTGTGATATTTTAAATACTAAATTAATGTATTAATTATAAATATATAATGATATCCCGGTGACGCAAAAACAATATTTTTCGACAAAATTGATTTTATATGTATATATTTATAATTAATACATTAATTTAGCATTAATTATTTATTAATCCTGGATGAAATAAATAATGTCGTAGTGAAAATTAATAAAGTGGCTATTTTAAACTAATATTAAGTTGTGTATTAATAGGAATTTGGCAGATTTCGCCTGTGAGTATAAATATGTACACATTAAAAAAATAAATTTTTTAATTATTTATTTGACATTTTTACAATTTCTTTATAACATGAATTAAGTATTTTACATTATTAAAATTACATGGTTTTTTTTCGCTTACCTCTCCAAAAAAGAGGCTAGCTCTTGTGCTTGGAGACGGAGTTACACTATAATAATTTTATATATCTTATTTATTGTCTGTATGTGTGTTTCTGAAGTGTTCTATAATATTGTTTATTTTATAATTGTGTTTCTGAAGTGTTCATTTAATTCATTAAACTCTTATTATTTAACTTTTTTATATCTTTTATTTGTGTAGGGAGGCTATTGAAATTTTTTATCCCTAAAAATATAAAATTTTGCTGATAGTGTTTGGCGTTACATTTATGAATTTTAAACCTTAATGATGTGCTTGTTTCAAATTTTACAGTGTTATTTAATAAATATTTAGTAGATTTTTTTAACGGACTACGACTAAACGGCTGAAGGAATTAGAACAGTATATTTCTGATACGTATGTGAGTAATTATATAATATAATTGTCTACATAAGAACATGATTTTAAGCTTTTTTTTTTAGTAATGTCCTGTTCGTAAAGAGCGTTTTTCAAAACTTAAAACGTCAAACATTTTTTTTTACGCTTCGAGACCATGGCTGAAGTTATGTGTATTGTATTAAGTTTTTTTGAAACGAAACGCTGCTCAAATAAGTCCCCCTCGCGATTGACCCTCATCATGCCTCATTCCAAGTCATCGTGCTACTACAGCTAGGGATGCGGCTTGACTGTATCAAGGATTTCCTTACATTCCTTTATACTGTGTGTCTTCGTTCGTCAATCGCAGATTTCAAGAGCTATTATAATAAGTCCCCCTGGATCCCGTCTAGCCAACGTAGTCGTAGATTACTTATACTGGTTGTAGTATAGTTATCGCATTAAACGATGTGTATTATTTTACTACTAGTGCTTAAAACTAATCCTAGGGCGTAATTCAAGCGTCAATTTTTATTCGATTCCATATTACTTAAATATCACAATTTTTTTTAAAAAAATAACGTTTTAAAACATCAAAAAAGCGATCGTTATGAAATAATTCATCATACACATCGGTCCCCCACGACTGAGTATCGAGACATCGACGAAAAAAAAGTTAACAAAAAGTCTGTACACGAAAGGATCAATATATTTTATTCGCGAATGTTCTAAAGCTTAATAATGTATGTTAACAATATTACAATTTCATACGGTAGATGGCGCTTTACTTGGTTTTATGTCTGTGTTCATGGCTAAAAGGGTTGCTTTATATTTTTAAATGTGTTAAAGGCAGCAAATAGATTTAAAATTTTGTAAACAAATTTTGTTGCATTTTTAGCTAGAAAATTCTTCTATGTCCGTATTTTGTGCTCCTTTATTAGACTGGTTTTAACCGTTAGTCCAATTGTTATATAATGCACAGCTAAATACATTTTTTTTCCAATATTTGCAAAATTAATTTGTGGCCTCATTTTATATTAATAACTTTACAAAATACTTTGTTTAAACCACTATTTATTAATTATTCTTAATATGAATGTATGAATAAATAAGAACTAATATAAAAACAAATTTAAAAGGTGACTATTTGTAAAGAGGATTTGATTATTTGTAATATTAAGCTTGCTTTTAACACTTTTTATTATTTCAAATTTATCTAATTGTAAACCCCTAGTATTTGTTTTTATAATTTCTAAACCCTTATTAATATCAAAAGAATGATTTGTTTCCAAAAGGTGATTGGAAAATTCTGAATAATTATTGTTGTTTAGGCATCTCAAACGCTTTTTAATTCTAATATCAAAATTTCTGCAAGCTTTACCTATATAAAAATAATTGCAATCATTGCAAATTAATTTGTAGACCCCCGATTTTTTTTAAATATCGTCCTTATCCTTGATATTTAATATATAATTCTTTAAGTTATTATTCGTGTATCGAAACATGTAAAATAATTAATAAATAGTGGTTCAAATAAAGTATTTTGTAAAATTATACATTATTTTTGCTCGCATTTGTGAAATTTGGTATCAATAATTCGTAAATTTTGTTTAAGTTTTCGGTAACTAAGAATATTTTCATATTATTTATTTCGTTACTAACATAATACGTTTTTTTTTTTAAATACAGAATTTAGATATTTTATAATACATTCTCACGCTGTATTATTCATATTTACAGCGAAAATTTATTTAAAAAAAATTAGTTACATTTAATATACATTCCAAAACTGTTGAGTTTGAGAAGTTTTAATACTTGATAAATATGGATGTCGGATATATTAAATATTAATGCAAGGACAACTTCAATGCGTCACGTCATCCAAATAATGTTTAAATAAATCCTTTTAGCTGGTCGTGAATTTAAGCGACTTTGAAACTAAGATAATATAGATTTGGTATCCGATTCAACAGGAATTTGAGAGATTTAGACAGTTTAGTTAAGAAATCTTACAAATTTGCTCCGCTATATTTTAATTCGAACAATATCGTGAATTTAAAATAAGTGGATTTGGGAAATTTTGATACCAAAATTCTCATTTCAGTCAACAAGATTGTTTTTAGTTTTGTTTAAATACGTCAGATTTTTAATATACACAAGTTTTCTTTACATTTTATTGTTTAGAAATATTTTTAGTTAGATTTACGTGACGTACGTTCTATGTTTTCGTTTGAAAGTTTTCTACGAAAATTGTAATTTCTAAACGGGGCTACGTGAGATGAAAAAAAATATCAAATACGATGAAACACGACTATTTCCATTCTGATTGCGAAATTTGATAACGCGATAGTTGTGTGAAAGTAATTGGTTTAGCATATTCCAATTTTACTAGTACACCCCATTTAGGAAATTACGTATTTCATTTCCAAGTAAAACAATGTATAATATTTTCACGGAACAAACATGTTATGAATCGGCTCAGTGCGGTGGGTGTTTGGAAATTGAAACTGTTCCATAACGTAGTTAGTTGATCGCGCTGGGTAGGGGATGGTTTCGTAGAAATTAGTTGTGTCGCATTATTTTCGTCAAGGACAATAACACAACATGTTTTATGTAAAATACAGCTGTGTTTTCACAATTCTAAAGAATTTTTTTTTACGATAAATAGTCTTCTACTAAATATAAATGTTTCTGTTGTCGTCTGTAAATCAGATCACGCCGTCATTCTTCATTAATGTTCGTAAGATTTCAATTGTTGATCTATAATCTAATTGCGATCTAGTGGCAGGGGGGTTCGATCATCATTACGGGAGACCAGCAAGTTAGTCCTATTTGAATAGCACACGTGTTAAGTTTCGTTTGAAATTAGTAAGAATATTGACATGTATTTAAAAAAAAAAAAAAAATGAATGAAATTAATAATAATAATCCATTAATAGTACGATGAAAAAATGAAGTGATGTGAAAAAATGTCAATTTTATATTCTATCAAAAAAATAATTAATAAACGCTTTTTTTAAATTTTGTTGAACCCAAAAACCAATTTTTAAAATCTAAAATAATATATAAAAGTATCTAAAATCTATTCAGAAATTCTTACAAAAGTTATGTAAATTTTCATATCTGTATATTATTTATCATTTAAAAGATAAATAACATTCGAGTCACTGTGTGTTGTGTAGGTTTGATTATTCACGTTTTTTGCTTTCTGCATAACTACGTTGATTTATGCAGAAAAAACTTTAATTTTCTAAAGGTATTACTATTTTTCAGGACATGCAGCCTTTATCCGCATATAAAAGATGTTTTAGTCGTGATCTCAACCTTAAATTTCGAATGCGAATGGACCGATGCTATGTGTTCTTGGTATTATTTTAAGGAATTGAAGCACGGACAATTACCGAAGAAATAATAAAGCGATTTGAAGAAATGTGGATCTACAGAATAATGCTGAAAATAAGTTGGATGGATAGTGTTACGAATGAAGATGTTTCCTAACCACCTTGATAAATAAATAAATGGGTGATCAATATGTATATGTTTATAATTATTTTTATATTCCTGTATGTTACTATGCTCTTACGTCTTTATTGTAATTTGTTCAGATATGTACTGTAACATCTCATTTTTATGTATATTTATGTGATGTTCTTGAGATTATATATATATATATGTGTGTGTGTGTCAGAGCATTGCACCGCTGGGGCGGGATGTATACATGTGTGTTTGTGTGTGTGCGTGTGTGCGGGGATAAAAAAGGGACGCACGCCAGGCGAGACTTTTCTTGATACCAGTTATATACCTTGTACATTAATTGTATAATTATGGTAATAAATATTGTGACGTTATAAATGGGGGTTGCGTGCACAATTGCCCCGTCACTTATTTTTGTCAAACACCTTGACATTTTACAGCTGGTTATCCTCAGGTTGGTATCACATTCGGTGTCTCGGCTTATAAAAACAATTGAAATCTATGGTTTATTTTCAAACCGTCGCCAGAGCTGTCAGACTAAAATGTAGCCGTGTGTGATTCACTCTACCTAGGGGGTAAGTATTTTTTTTATTGTTCAATCACTAGTGCATATAACTTAACTTAATATTAACTTGTTAATCTAATCGCATGGTAAATAATTTTTACAGGAAACAAGACGTTTCCCTCTGGGTTTTACCTCTGTTTTTTTGCCTCTGGCTTTGTCTCTGGTTTATGACACTGGTACATACCTTTGTTTTTTAACGTTAATTTATCGTCACTGAAGGAGACAAATTTTATCATGATCATCTACAACAAATCACATCTTCGAATCTGATCGCGTCGGTCTGGATGTTGCGGGCCAAAACGTGATGTAATTTCAAGACATCTGTTGTCTTACACAAGAAGGACGTCAAACTCGCGCTCAACCCAACGAGATGAGAATTTGTCATCTGGCTTTCTTTTATTTCTTGTAGTTTTGTGTTTTTATTTACAAATGTCTTACTTTTACTAAAAACTAACATCTTTTGTTGATCATCTCCAGGTATTAGTATAAATTTTTCCCAGTTTAGGATGAAGGCAGAATGTGACAAAAATAAGGTGGGTATGTGAGCTCAAGGTAAAAGAACCCACGGATCTCATGTGATACACTGTCTAGCTGGTAAAAGGGAAGAACGTAGGTCTTTTATCCCACAATATATGATTGAACCTTAATTGTACCATTCTTGTAATAAATACATAATTGTGCCTTAATTGTATCATTTTTGTAATAAATATGTAATTGTCACATAAGAGTTTCTCTTAGACCTCCAATAATCAACGACGAGGTGTACAACTGAGACGTACTATCTACGCAAGTACGTAACAATTTAATTATTAATTCATACCCTCTGTAGTACCTATAAAGTATGGTGGATGGTCAGATTATAGTAAACGCATATGATGAGCATTATTAAGAGGTTTAATAACCATTGTAAAGAAAGACGTAAATCCAACGCCGATAGGATCTACTGAACGAATTTCGCAATCTCCGGGTCGCGCGTCCCGCAGATTGGATTACGACGATTCCGGTCGTAAATCACAGGGGGGGGGGGAGGCAGGAAATAAAGAACTTAGATATAACGGATAAGAGTCAATGATAGGTAGGGATTCCAGTAGAAGGACAGTGGATCTCGGTAAACCAGGATTCGAAACGACTGCTCGCCTTACCTTGTGTCTAACGCCTCCGTCTCCGATCCTGCAGTCGCCGCCGAGATCACGCAAATGGGCAAATCTCCGCTTCCGAATGAAGATAGCGATATCAATCACTTCACCCGCGACACACAAATAACAAACTCTACGTGATCACCAAAACACAAAATCACATGTACACAGAAATATAGTGCTGGTGCACCGAAGCTGAAAGGTCTACACCGCTAATGCTATCGCGATGTCGCGCTCGAACAAATATCGTTCACGTTGACGTCTGCTGACGTCAACGTCACTATTCACACTGAAGATAAGCAGTAAAGAAAAAGGAAGGTGTGAATTTGGACGCGAAAGGTGTCAATAATATGGGTGGCGGCCGATTCTTAAGACGTGCCAAAACAACCATAATTTTGGAACAGCTATATGTTAATTAAACTGTTAATACTATATAAAATAAAATACACTAAATTATATTTCGTTCACATTGCAAACTCTCCAACACGATACTTGGGCTACATTGAGATTATCATTAAGTTAGATGATTGGAGTTAACCTCGGATTAGAAGACAAAGTATGAACAAGTCAAATACCCGCTGAACCCAAGATCGGCGGCGTAACTATACCAATGCAGATAATGCGGGACATTGGGGCCTACTTAAGATAGGGGTCCAAATTATTCGCTTAATGTTCTTACACTGGTAAAAAATGTCAACATCATAAACTCTCGAGAATCGTCTAAAAATTTCTCGAAGCTTTTAGAAATTTATTCTAGAATTATCTACTTATTTTCAATATCCCCCAAGGCTTATTTCATCATCAAAAGTTTTTCGATTCCGATAAGCCTGTGTTATCTAAATCCTTTCATTAAAATATTTCATCTTGCTAGCCATATATACAGAGACAGACAAAGGGACATCTTAGAAGCGAATTCCGATCTACAAGATACAAAGATCAAATTGATATCCCAAAACTAAAATATACCGCAACTCAAAATCAATATATTTATCAAGGTATCAAATTTTTTAACAATCTCCCCATCACAATTAGAATAATTACGAACTATCATAAATTTGTAACTGGAGTAAAAAAAATATGTACACAGACTAACTGAAACATTAATTAACTCAAATATACTCCTTCTCTATACACGAGACTTACTCTCATAGAAAAGAAACAAATGTTAAAATATATATATATATATATCCACTGTTATGTAATGTTAGAATATACATATATATATTTATCCACTGATTATTGAAATTGTATTATATTTTTAATATTAATAAAAAAAGAAAAAAAAAAAAAGAAAGTATAATGCCTATATTATATAGGTGGGCCGTTTTTCTATTTTGCATTGAGGCTCAACATTTTAGTTGCGCCGCTGTCCGAGATATCAGCAATAAAAATAATAATACATAACTAAAAACATATTCAGAAAAAACTATTTATCGAAAAAATATTTTAGTTGTTATTTGAGATTTATCGCAATTAAAAATAGAATAACAAATATGTCAATTTGAAAGAACTGCGGCATTTAAATTTGAAATTTGTCGTCAACTTAATCGGTTTGCGTGGTGTAACTGGTAACGCACTTCTCCGGATAGGAAAAGATCCATGTTCGAATTCCGGTGGTAAATAAAATATTTTTTCGATAAATTGATTTTTTCTGTAAACGTTTCTAGTTGATACATTTAATTTGTTTAAAAGTGCCATAGAAATGTGTTCTGAAAAAACTGCAACTTCACAATGATGTGCTGTCCTTAAAAAAAATAATTAAATAATTGTTTTTGATTCTAGTCAGCGGATTAAGGTTACAAAAACTTCGAACCTTTCCATGAATATATTTTCGATTTTTGTTCCAAGTATAAGATATAAGTAGATAATATTGGACAAAGTTGAACCTGGATATGTGGCCACACTACCGTTGCTCGATCGATTGGCCACTCGTGTTAATCAGGCCGTTATCCTAATTGGACGGTGTTTGTATCACCTTGGTAAGAGATCAGCATCTAAACTTTGCTTGATAGTGGCTTTTCTATATTAAATGTAGATATAATGCATACAAAACCATAAGTAACACACAGGGGCGTGCAGTGCATACAAGCAAAAAAGCTGTGCATTACTAAAAATTCTGGAAAACAAATATAAATTAAGTGATTGGATTAACATAAATGTAAACATTATTTTACAATTAGCGTCATCTGTGTACCAGTAGAGACTTTAATTGCTTAGTTCTAAAAAGTAACCACGACAACTCGCCGCTGTAACCATTGCGCTCTTGTGTATTCGCCGCATCGAGCTATTCACATTACTCTGTTCTGTCTTTAAGCTAGCGAATTACTCAAGTCATATAATTGGCTAATTGAAAATTAAATTGAAAATTGAATTGAAAATTCCTTTCAAGTTGATCTGTTTTGTATGGAATCGTCATCTATGCTGTTTTTTAATAAAACAACATTACAACTGCATGAAAATCATTGAAGTGTCTACTTCCTCTTTTACTAATTTGCAAATTTTACAATCTTAGTGTTTTTAACGTGTTGATTTCATGATTGTTCTTTAAATTTGGTGCTAAGATTGGTTTTTGATTTGGGAAAAACAAAAAGCAATTGGCAGAACTATTTCCCACATTTCCATACATTTTTTATATGAGTAAGTAGGTATTATTTTACGTTAAATATTAATCTTTCAAAACACTATTAATTGTACTCTAAAATTACAAATAGATACATGGTAGAGTTGTATAAACGATGGATTTATTTTGTCTAAAGACGTTGGTTAAACGAAAGTACTTATATTGTATTACATATATTATATATGATTGTATAATATCATTGGTAATAGCATAACCTATATCTATACCTACTGCACGCCACTGGTAACACAGCGTATACAGGATGTATCTACTCCTCCTGGGGCGTAAGTCAATAATTCAAATCAACCCAATTATACAGGTTGTCTAAAAGATTCCTAACGATAGATAATATTGTATTTATCAAAAATTGTTTTACTTTTGTTTTAATTTTGAAAGAGACCTTGGACATTTGCGTACTCCAGAACGTCGATAAGGCTGTTATATTCTCAGACTCTCATGCATCTCTTAAATCCCTTTCTGATAATATAAATGAATCCAAATAATCATAAGGGTAATCTTAAAGTAATTCAAGGATCTATTCCCTGCACCCCCTGGTTCTCAAAAAGGAAAGACTCTACAAGAACAGTATCAAATATCTCTAGACTGAGAATTGGGCATTGCCAGGTGGCCTCTCATTTGTTCAGATTGAACTTAATAGATTTCCCAATGTTTGAGAGTGGTGCCAAGGAGGAAACCCTTTTCCATGTTTTTTTTGCCTGTCCATTGTGGATTACAGGTCTCGTCAATGGTAATTTTCAGCTCCCGGATAACTTGTGTTACCTTCTTTCATTGTATAATAGCAAGTTTTTTGAATGACAATGGTATTGACTTGTAATATAGAATTTCCTATTCTATAATAATAATGTACTTTTTTCTGTGGATTACCTATTTAAAAGAAGAAGAAGAAAATTGTTTTAATTATTACGGAGCTATATTTTGAATAACCAAACGAATAGATGTATTAATTTGCAAAAGTGTAACATTTAGGTTTAAAATTTGTCGTCATAAGTATTGTCGCGGTAGTATAATTGGATAATGCACCTTCCCCGGTTTGGAAAAAGTAACAACAATATTTTTCGATTAAATTGATTTTATATGTATATCTTTCTAATTAATACATTTAATTAATATTTAAAATATCATAGACCTATGTTCTGAATAATTACAACTTCACAATAAGAATGTGTTCTGTTGTTAATTAATATCTTATAAGATTTTTTTTGTGCACATAAATTTTTTACAATAGTATTATGACAACTTTTTGCTTAAGCTAGGTCTTATCTAAGGAAACCGCCTCACATTTTACAATATTTGTTGTTTAAAAAACATAGTAAGGACATGGTATATATCGGTTTAAAAAAAAAAAAACTATTAATTTAAATATAAACATAGAAGCATTGATAGCAAAAAAATAAAATTAATAATGATACAAATAACACTCAGAGGGTAAGTAGCACAATCGAAAGTGAACTTCCCTTTCAAATTCTTCCGGTATATAAGCACTGGAGCAAGTCTTTCTCATGGTTTCTCAGCCCTTTAACAACTTTCTTTATGAATATTACAGGTGATAGGATTTGTTTTGTACTGGAGTCTAAAATGTTATAAAGTTTGCGTGTTTGTATGAATGCAGTCTATATATGTAGTAGTTGTGAATTAGATAGAATTATTATTTTAAACCTCCTCGCCTAGACGAGGGCTGTTTTGGATTGCATTTAAAACGCAAACGTTCACAAAATAAATTCACAATTATATTTAATTAAATAACAATCAAACCACAAAATGGCTTTGTATTAAACCACGAAATTTATTATACCTCAACCGGTTTCGCTTATCTCAACCTTCATCAGGACGTATTTAAAACTGAACATAAATACAAAAAGAGTGTCATATTTTATTTCAGTCACCCGGTTGACGGCTCTTGCGTATATTGGCATATATAAACTTTCATCCCCGACCGTAGCTCGAGGTCTACGAATAATATTTACTACTACGTTGGCATAGTGGGGCCGTAGCGTGGGTTATGTAGGCGTTTACGTCAGACGGGACTTTGAACCGCGCGCGGTGGAGACTTTACTCGGAAATGTAGTATTTTTGTTGAAAATGGAAACGGCATACCTTCGTACTAAATCTCAATAAATTTACAATCACATTTCTGCGGAAATTTATGTGTTTGTTCGAGGGTTCATTTAATATTTATTGAATGTCAGTTACCGAATATTATTTCATTAAAACGTACATTTTTATTCCTATTTCATTTTTCAAGATTTTTGTTAAATTATTTACATTAAATGCTTATATATGCATATATATACACCCACACACACACACACACACATGGCGATCATGGAAATTTATTAATGACACAAAAGGTAGACATGATATAGACAGATTTTGAACTTGAATTCTGTATCTATATTTTTTAGATTAATAGATTTTTGTGTTGTTATTTATTATGACGCGTGTAAACGGATCAGACAACGATCTCATGTTTCGAAGATTTGACGGTAAATATAAGTAGGTATGCATTACAACATAAAATGCAATTTAACGATATTAAATGCAATTGACAATTTGCTCCTAATAAAGGTAAATATCCAAATGTAAACATTCGATAAGTTAAAGAATAGGTTAGATCAGATTTTGAATAAAACATTTTTTTAATTTGAAAATTATGTATTTTATTTTTTCACAAAAATTCAAAACCAATTCGGATATTTAATCAATTAATTAATTAAGGGAATTTTAACAGTATAATTAATCATAATACAACTAACATAATACATAGCATATGAAACTGATTATAAAATCCACAGATATGTTCTGGCAAAGTAGTCATGAAGTATTATATATTTTTAACAATATTTTAATATGTTCAAGAACAAATTTTGTTAATATAATATACTGGTCTAATAAATCAGAAATGTATAAAATTGAAAATTTAATTTTCAGCCATATTCTAGTATAATGTGTTAATCATTTTTCATATATACAAATAAAGAATAAAGCTTCTATTATTTAAAAAAAAAAAATAAGATTCTCATTAGGGACATCTATGTTTGTTTCAGGTAAATGAATATCAGTTTTTCAGACTACAGATGACGATAGTGAAGTTGTAGTTGAAACATGGAATGTTTCTACATAGTTATATATATACACCTTCCTAAAATTTGATAAATATGAAGGTTGATTGGGTAGAATGGTGAACGTTACATTGTATAAAGTGATCACTTAAGCCAGCCGATATATAATATCCATACATTCATACTTTCTATATAATATAATATAAATAGCTTGGTCTCTATGAGATATCTTTAATTTGTTTATTATATATTACATAATGTAACGTAATATAGCAGTATACAATATAAGGTAATATAATATTAGTAGAATATAAAACCTGGCGGGAGAAAGAGTGAGGAGTTGGAAAGTATTGCTGTGGTAAAGGGAAAGTAAGATGTGTTCGTAGGTACATGATTGGTTAAAATTGAAAATGTAGTGGTTCATAAAAAAAACTCTTTTCGCGTAGTAAGGTTGGTGTGAAAAGTTAATTTACTTTTACCGGAATAGATTTTTACTAAAAGTTGCAATAAATAGTCGATATTATCTTTTCATTCGATATTTCACTCTAAAATTCGCGTTCTTGTGGATTTCGGTAATTTACGGTAACATACATATATACATATATTTATTTCTTTTTTATTACATATATATTGATTTTAAATTATTTTTTGCCAAACTGCATAGCTGTTTTATGGCAAGGATTGCCTTTTACATTGTTAAACATTTTTTTATGAATAAAATATAACAAGGGGAACTAAATTAGATAAGGAATTACTTAGAAAGATATAAAGAATATATATAAAGAAAATAATCAATCTTTCGTAAAGTAAAAATTTTTTACAGGGTTTAACAGACCTAGTCCACAGAATTATATGAATGGATACCTGAATATAATATTTATATTCAAGGAAATTAAAAAAATAGACAAGAATATGTACCCTTACTTTGTATTTTAAGGTGGTCACTGGAGTCGCATCATTTTTTAAATTGTTTAATAGGTCTTCATCGATTTTGTTAATTATTCTTGGCACAATACATTCTCTCACTGTACACAATAATTCGCGATTGCTACTCTCATTGTTCGACCGACGATATGATCGAATAGCTATGTATTTATATTGAACAGTATTTGTATTTACAATATTTATAAACTCTTCGAATATTATAGTATATGTTACTTTTTTGTCAACTGGTAAGACACCCTCAGGGCGTCATCTTGTTCAGCTTTATGTAAACTGACGAATTGTTTTAAATTCAACAATTTCTTATTATTTCAGGGGAATTATATTTGAGAGCTCTATAAATTAGGTAGATCCTTTTTCTGGGGTATTTCCCGTCACCCGGACGTCCCCCGATCTCCGCCGGACTTGGGTTCGCCCATAACTCTTCCAGGCGGCGCTGTATCCAAGGTTTTGATTAAGTTCGCGCCAGAACTGTATCCAGTTTAGCTCTCCTAATATTAATGTATCCAAATTATTCTGTCAAGCCTTCTAAAGAAGTTTGTTGAATTGAAAATTTAAACTATTTCGTTGAATTCTAAATAGATGACGCTTCAGTTAATGTGTGAAATCGTTTTAAATGTCTGGAGTTTAAGGCGAATTTATGTTTGCTCTGACGCAGATACAAAGTTATTGTTAACGTTAGGTTAATTAATGTGGTTAATTCAAAGTTATTTAATACAAATAAATGAAACAATTAGATATATAGAAAAATCTATTGAAAAAATATTTGATTTTCAACTATTTATACTGTGTTAGGCATTTAAGTCTCAAATTTTTTATAAACCTAAATGGTGTGGTATAAATCTTCTTCAGGAAACAATGTACACTGAAATGAAAAAATACAGTAGTAGGTTAAATATTATAAATAACCAAACAGTCTTTGCAAATAGTCAGCTTTTAGATTTGTTTTCATATTAGTTCTTACTTATTCACCATTTTATAATTTTGTTTTAATCTATGCTTAATTAGGAAGATATATATATATATATATAATCAAAGTTATCGAAAAATATTGTTGTTGCGCCACCGGGATTCGAACCTGGATCTCTTTCCAAACCGGGGAAGATGCATTATCCAACTATGCTACAGCGACGATATTTTTATTTTGTCTGATTATTAAACATAAATTAGCTTTTTATAGTTATGTTTATTATGTTGTACAACCCGAATTTATTAATGTACATATCCCTGTTTGCTAATTTAGTTGTATTTATATTAAGTTTAAGGTCTTAAGTTTCACAAGTATTAACCAGTCGGGTAAGAGGTACTTGGAACTTCCGTAACGAAATTACTGTGTCGTGAATGTAATGATTATTTAGCTTAACATTTAATATTATAAAACCCTCATCTGCTTTCTGAGGAGAGAGCCTACCAAAGGAAACAGACAAATGCAGAATCACTGATCAAAATGAATTTCTTATCAAAAAGGTGATGATTTTCCCCAAAATGAATTTCCCAAAATACTGGTGAATATTACGAGTATTATTGAATAGCGAATATTATTTTATTTTTAAATAACTAAGAAACGGAACGAATTTTTAAATTTAGTTTTTATTTTTAGATTATTTGATTTATTACAATTATTAAGGAGAACACATTCTTGTTGTGAAGTTGTAATTATTCAGAACATAGATTTGTGATATTTTAAATATATTAATTAGAAATATATACATATATAAAATCATTTTATTTTTATTATTTTGATTTTATATGCATATCTTTCTGATTAATATATTTATTACAATTACGTATGAAATATAACATTGGCCAAGTGACCAACTCTGGCATTGGCAAAAATGAATGCTCTTCGCGTGTCCTTTCTGCAATGTCATTTTGAATATTGTCCTGCAGTGTCAGAATTATTGTTGGATTATTGGTGTAGACTTTTCCTTTCAAGTACCTTCACAGAAAATAGTCGGGAGCCGTCAAAGGCCAGTCGATATCACCACTTTTTGACATTATGCGGCCGGGAAAAAATTTCTAATAAAGTTTCAACCGTAACTAAGGCTGTATGTGAGGGGGCACCATCCCGTTCACATGTATTGCCCAATCGACCCAATTCGACCACCAAGAAGTTTTCTAACACGTGACGACAGCGATCGCCATCAATGGTTATAGCATTGCCATTATAATTTAAATGAAATGTTTTAATGATTTCTACACGTTGTCGAGGTTTCAGATGCTCCATAGTAAATTGTAATTAACTACTCTACAACTACTAAATGCGAACTGACAAATGCCTGTCAAACAATCGTAATATTCACCCGATATTATTTAATTAAAATACACCTCAATTTTTTATCACTATAAATGTGATATATTCTTCATATCTTTATATTAGAGTTGACACACAGTAGCCTTAGTCAAATGAGACTCAGCAGCAGCATTACGACGTTCCAATTTAAAATTTTTGATTTGTTTTGAAAAATGTATTTTCAGCTCAAAATCTAACTCGCTTAAACTCAAACTAATTTTAAATTTATTTATTTTGAAATGAGATTACTCAATTTTTTTTTTTTTGGTTACGATCAATGATTACGTTCGGCAGAGAAAACAGTCTTAAGCGCTATTTCGTGATTCTAACCCTCCTATACCCTTGTATAAATGTTCGCGCTGTACTCTTCAAAGAAGATTTCGTAGTATAAAGCAAAAGGTCAAGACATATTGACTTTATAAGCGGGGAAGCCGCAGACCAAGCGGACCCTTAAGCCAATGCTGTATACATAAATTTGATATCATAAGTTTGGTCACGTAACTATACTTCTGAACCCTCACGCAAAATTAACTCTTTGTATTTTAATAAAACTTTATAGCACCGATTCAGCGAATATATTTATATTATGGTAAATATTTTATAATAACATATCTTTACGCATTTTTTTGAATAAATTTTTTAATGTAAAATTTTTTTTTGGTGAAGAATTTGTTTTGTATTGTGAAGTACGCGATATTAGCTGGACTAGTATGAAAGTGTAGTCTGTAAGTGGATACAAGTTTGATAGTGCAGTCCTCGCATGTTGTTGCCTGAATAATTGAAGTTTGAATTTAGTCACGTTGGTATGATATACATACACGTAGGTGTATTTAGTGGTTATCTATCAATGTAATTGTGAGTGTACTAACATAGACTAGTCATTATATCGAAATTTACATTATAACGACAAAATGTTATGGAAGATATGCGGCATCTTTATAAATGTGTACTCCATGGCCATCGGTAGGTTCTAGAAAAACCAGTCAGTAATGAGCTATTTTTTTTGTTGTTGGTTACTTTTAATAGATATTTGATGTTTAAAAATCCCTCCCCTCAATCGATTAGTATTCGATATTACATTAAATACTAATTAAATGTATTAATTAGAAAGATATACATATAAAATCAATTTTATCGAAAAATATCGTTGTTGCGCTACCAGGATTCGAACAATAGATGTATTAATTTGAAAAAGTGTAACATATAGGTTCGAAAATTTGTCATAAAAAGTACTATCGCTGTAGCATAGTTGGATAATGCACCTTCCCCGGTTTGGAAAGATATCCAGGTTCGAATCACGGTAGCGCAATAATTATGCAAATCGGATGTCATTATGAAGTTTTTTTTATAAAGATCGGCGCCTATTTGACCCGCCATAAAATTCGATGCTAGCCTCGATATTTTCTGAAGTTTCTAAATAGATTTCGACCAAACTTTTCTGAAAAATTAACCTTGTGAAGTTTTTTAGCCAGCCTGATCTGCCATCTTGTTTCGAAATGGAGGCTATTAATTAAAAAATTTCATAACTTTGTTTAAATTAATATTTTCCTTTCTTTTCACACACAAACGAAATCTACCTGATTCTTGCGACTAGTGCTGCGAGATATTTTTTGTTGTATGATCACTTAAAGTATTATTAGTTTTATACACCGACGTGCTTTTATGTGATATCAGAAATGATCATCAGATGTGAAAAATTGACACTTTTCTGCCGCACCTGAACCGATCATCAGGGTTTTGCTACGATCTCTGTATTAGCATTACACTGCTTAAATATTACCTACCCATGAGATTATTGTAATCGTATTTCAATAAACTTAGTAGCTTATTGCTCTAGTGGTTAAAACGTTGGCCAAGATCCGGGGTTCGCGCCTCGTTCCAGTAGACCATCAAGTTAGTTCTATTATCATAGCACAAGTATTTATCTTAGTTTGAAAATAGTAAGAATAATGATGTGTAATATACAATGTGTAATTATTATATCGTATATACTTTCCTCTCCCTATCAAGTAAACCAAGGTGAATAACGATATTAACGGATACGAATGGCAGGCTAAGATTTAAGGCGGTTTATCTTCAAGGTTCGTCTGATTTGATCTCATTTAAAAACAAATAAGCATTATCCTCCAAACTTTAATTATATTCTTACATACGTATCTACACTTGTTGCATTGTCCGTGACGTCATCACACTAGCACAGCGTAGGCACTGTTGAGTGCAAATTATTGCTCGAGCGTACGTTTGGTACTAAATATAGATGATGTCGTTGCATTATTAATATTGATGCTCTTACACCTGTGCAACGTTATAATTAAATTCAATTACAGTCGTCAGGTAAGGGTTTTAAAAGTTAAACTTTAGCAAGGTGCACTTCAGAAACCGAACTCAACGAAGTGTATAATTTATATTTATTGAATTAATACGAAACTATATTATATTAAGGCAATTTTGTGGCACGTGGAAAATGAATTTAATGGTCGCGATCTTTGTTATAATGCTTGTATTTTCTTAATTATATCAAATAATATTCAGTTTATTAGTTTTACATTAGTGTAAAGCTCTTATCTAAGTAAAAGTTTAAATAAAAGTCAAATATATTGTATAACTTCTGATATAAATTAATAATAAAACCGAAAAACGCCGAAATATTAATGATTTTTTAAACATTTTTAATGAAAAATGTTTTCTAGCTCGCGTGCAAATTATGTTTTCAACAATATGGTATTACAGTTCGTTTGATATTCCAGTAGAGAATTTTTGTTGATGAAATAGTAGCCCGTACGCCCATACAGACCTGGTTGATGAATAGTAAAATATCAAAGAGCAAAGTACAAACAGCGCACATCGTATGTGTTACGTAATATCATCAATAGGGGTGACGTGGATAAACAAAGTGTCATACTTTTAAATATAAATTATTGTACTAAAAAAACAATTCTCCATGCATTTTATGAAGTGCATTGATTTAATTTTATTTTCTTGAGGGATTTTGACCGTGTAAACATATTATAACAAATATAATAACTATTTCACATATGGTACTAATAATAAAAATCCACAAAAATATTTAGATACATAGGTGTGTTTAGATGCAGAAAATAAATGAAAAGAGAACAAGAGGGAGAAAGGGTGGGAGAGGTTGCAACTATTGTTGCGGTAAAGGGAGAGCAAGATGTGTTTATCGGTAGAATGATTGGCCAAAATTGAGATTGTGGTGGTTCATACGACGAACTCTTTGAGCGTAGTAAGGCTAATGTTGTAAAGTCAATATCTGTAAATTTCTCATTATGGTATTTGCATGACCGGTGAATGAATGAATTTTGTATGTAAGATGTTCTACTTCTGGGAATGTGGAATAGTGCGGATTGCCGGGTCGATCCAGGTGGTACGTGGAGAGATATTAATTCTAATTGACTGGGTCAGTCAATATGGCCTTGCGGTAGTTTGAAGAGAAGTATTTGGTCAGCACGTGTTCTTCGATGTTCTAGGGTTTTCATATTGTGGAAATTTTCTGCATCCAAATAGGAGTTGAATGACAGATTAGATCTAACATTAAGATATCGAATAAACATATTTTGTATTCGTTCTAATCTCTCAATATATGTAATCTGTCATGGGTTCCAGATTTAAGATGCGTACTCTAAGTGACTACGAATGAATGTGTAATACAGTATTTTGAGGCAATGTGGATTTTGGAAGTATTTGCAGGTTTGAAGTTTGAATTCTAGCTTTCTATAGGCCTTGGAGGTAAATTGTTCAATGTGATTTTCGAAAAGAAGTTTGCCGTCGAGGATTATTCGTATTTAATATCGCTTTTATTTTCTAGCTGGGTGCTGTCCATTGTGTAAGTAAAATTAATAAACGCGGGTGATATAATTTTGCATTTTATGGCAATCATCTAGGGAGCTCACTTTGGCAAAGAGCTTTATATCATCTGGATAATGAAGAAAGTTGGCAAATTGAATCATTAATATAGATTATAAATAGTAGAGGACCTAGCAAACTCCCTTGAGGAACTCCGGAAGAGATGCGTGCCCAATCTGATTTAAAACTGCCTATGACCACCGCTTGGTTGCTTTTACTGTTGTAGGAGATAAGCCACCTTAGTAGGTCTCCATGGATTCCTATTTTTATCAACTTGTCAATTAATATTTGATGGTCGACCTTATCAAAAACTTTACTGTAGTTTGTATAAATTGTATCGGTTTGCGCCCGTTGATCCATTGCGAAGAGCATGTAATGCGTAAAGGTGGACAAATTAATAACGATGGAATATCCCGCAAAGAATCCATGTTGTTGAGGCTTAATGACACTGAAAACCTAACTATAAACAATTTTTTCAAATAGTGTGCTGAATATTGATAGTTTTGATATAGGTCTATAGTTAGTCATATTATTTTTTTTGACCAGATTTAAATATAAGATAATGTATGCATTTTTCCACTGGTCCGGAACAATACCTTCATTGAGAGATTTAGTGAATAGTGAGCAGAGCGGAATAACAATACTAGAGCAGCACGCTTGTACAAATAATGGAGAAATTCCATCAGGTGCTGCGTTTTTATTCAAGTCTAGATTGTTAATATGACTTTGCACAAGGATTGGTTTTACCGTTATGTGTCGAATGTCAGCCGGGCCAAAGTCGGCTTAGCTATGTAGATGAAACCCCAAACTGCTTTTAGTGAATACTGATTAGAATAGATTACAAGTCTGTTGATCATTCCCAGAGGTTTGATCAAGATATAACATTTTATTTGGAATGGTCGGTGATACATTCTTAGATTTAGCATATTACCAGAAACGCTTAAAATCAGATGTAATTGGATTCTCTATTCTCTGAATATAAGTATTGAAATGCGAGTTTGATAAGTTTTTTAGTCTAGTCCTCAATAGGGAGAAAGTATCATAATCTGTTGTTTTTTTATATAATTAAATTTTTAAATTTTTATTAAGGATGGCGTATACTCGTACCGTATTAAGGATGGTGTATCTGAATTTACGGCAAGAATTACGTCACCAGTATCTGAATTACGGCAAGAATTTTTGACCAGTGCGGGAGTATTCCCTATCACGTGTGAACACTGAGTACCTGGAGTCGAACATTTCACAATTATTGATATTATCAGGCTGCCACAATTTCCACTCATTACACATAACGTTATTTAGAAATATACCAGTTTTCGTCCGCGAGCCTCGTGAATTTTGAAAGTATATATCTAGTGATGGCGTCATTGGTGAATTAAATAGTTGAAAATCACGTTAAAGAAAAATATATGTGATATAGATGAGAAATAGAAGAAAGAGACCGTTAGTGGTTCTACCGTCATGAAATGATAAAGTAAAACGATCGGTAAACATCGGTTGCAATGGTTGATGTTGACCGGTCATTATACCAGGGGTTTTCAAGGGTTGGAAAGAATAAATTGAGGAAGAAGAGGTTGACATTTATTTTGATAGATGTATCGTATGGATGGCTGCTGAATATTTGGAAATTGATCTCCACCGTGATCTTCAGGTATGGTTGGAAAAAGACGACGAGGAGTCAATAGTCAGCTTTCTCAGTGTATCTCTGGTCCTAATTAGTATAGGTGCAGATGTGTCATTTTTCCTGAGAAATATTAGTCCATTCTTGACCTATTAGTAGCGGTTTTTCTGTTCCTTTGCAAAATGTCTGGCAGCAGCATGGAGGTCCTTGTTGGTGGGACAGATGCTCATATTTAACAATTTACTTAATACTTAACAATTTTTATTGAAATAATATAAATGTATTACCCAATTGTAAAAATTTTTTAGTACTGTATGGGCGGCGATTCAAATCTACTGCCATCATCACCGCTACCAGCTGATTGACGACGCAAGAGACGTCTGAACCCTAGGGTCAGACTCCCAACGAGAGGAGTAACGCTCCGTCTCGCCCCGTCGCTCGACCCGACACGAGTCCCGATATGCCACGCGCCAACTCGATCGCAGTGACTACCGACTTATACACCGGTTTGAATAATATGCAACTATCGTAGCAACCCTTGTTTTATATCACGACCTGCCCCCATGGTATTTGTCTTGGAATCTGGAATCCTTATTTAAACAAATGTAAACATATCGGTAAAGTACCGTTGCCGGATATTCCCGGTGCAGCGCTGCGGTTGCAATATTGCGCATGCGTAATGGTTTCTTTCATTGTTGACTCACCATATGCAATATTACAGGCATTCATATAATGTGACCATTTTGTAGTGAGTAGTCGAAATGTTCAAGACAATAGATCAGTCTGCCGACTGTGAGATACGGTCCATGATTCGTCTCTTGAATGCACGAAACATGAAACTGGCTGACATTTATCGTCAAATGTGTACTAATGGGCACCAAGTTATTTTCATATTTTCCTTCATCTGAAGAGGTTCCTTGATCGTTTTGATGACGATGATGAACTCAAAGACGAGATACAGACATGGTTTCCATCCCAAGCGGCGTCGTTCTATGACGAAGGTACACAAAAATTGGTGCCCCGTTATGACAAGTGTCTTCATAATGATGGCGTCTATGTTGTGAAGTAGTTTGTGGTGTGTAGCGTCCGAAGAAAGTAAAGTGTTATAAAAATGATGTTGCGTTTCTTTAAAAAAAAATCCGGTACTTTTATTTTCGATAACATTATATTTCTCATTCCTATTTGATTATCAAGGAAAAGTATTTATTTATTTAATTAATAATTCCTGATTGTCCATGTATAATTGTTTTTATAATCTTATATTTGTAAAAAAAATCAATGTAAAATATAATACAGTAAAAATATTAATCTATAATGTACTTTTTATAATTAAATAACAAAGATAATGTAGTATATTTAAAATAATGTTATTATAATGACAATCGTATGCTTGTACGTAGAATGATCTCGAATATACGGTATTTTTGCGACGGTTTGAATCAATACGTGGATAATACAATTTTACCTGTAGGTATACTTTAAAATAAAAGGTCTAAAACTAACACTTACATAACAAAAACAATAATAATCATAGTATTAACTAACATATTTAACTTACATAACCAATTTTCAAAACACAGTTGTACACCAGCTAAGGTTAAAATGTTTCAACGTCAGATAACGTGAATGACACAAGCATACAATTCATACGCGGCGTATTAACAGATTTCAAAGTACCAAAAATAATAGACATGTACAAAAAAATCAATAATCCAAATTTTCAAAATTAAAAATTAAAAGATAATTCAGATCTACAAGATTTAGAGACCAAATTGATATTCCAAAACTAAAATATACCGCAACCCAAAAGCCACTATATTTATTGAGGCATCAAATTTTTTAATAATCTTCCCATCACAATTAGAAAAATTACAAACTACCATAAATTTATATCTGAAGTTAAAAAAAATATTTTTTATTTATTATCTTTGTTTTATTAACCACTTAATTGAGTATAAATACCCGTTTCGAAAAATGCTATTTTCTTCTTCAGGATGTCATAACTAACTAAAAACATATATTATTGTTTCTTTACCCTTTACCTTATCTATTTTTAAAAAAGCAACAATTATTTAAAAAATAAATTTAGTATCTAACTCAAATTATTACTTAATACAAATTTAGTCGAATAATTTTTAGGAAAAAATTTTAGAATGGGACTCGTAGTTAAATTTAGTTGGTTGTTTATAATTTTTGATTCGTTTTACAGCTTTATTTATCTCCAACGATTCCAAATAATTTAATTAGTGACCAACATCGTTTGTATGAAAAATTGACAATCCCAATTTTTTATCAAAACCATGACCATTTTCTATTAAATGATTAGGAAATTCTGAAAATACACTATTGTTCAAACATCTCAAATGCTCTCTTACTCTTATATTAAAATTTCTACCCGTTTTACCAATATAAAATGGAGCACAATCCTTGCAACTAAGTTTATAGACACCAGAATTGTCAAATTTATCATTTTTGTCTTTAGAATTAATGAGTAAATTTCCTATACTATTATTTGTATAAAATGCCGGTTTAATGTTTCGTGGTAGGTGTTTAGATATTTCAAAAATAAAAAAATATGTACACAAACTAACTGAAACATAAACTATCTCGTATACACTCATTCTCTCTACACGAGTCTTACTCTCACAGAGAAAAAATAAGTAATATATATATATATAATTGAATATTCTAAAAATGTATTATATTTTCTAAAAAATAAATATAAGATCGTCAGTTTGTGAACAAATACAGTTTTACTGAAATAAAGCAGTGAAATTGTGAATCAATTACTTGATACATTTTAACTGGCTGAGTTAGTGAAATTGTATTTATACTAGTGAAAATATAACTTCACTGGTAATCATATTCACTGTAACATACAGACAGGGAACATGTAGGGTTAAATCTGCCGGTAGTGGTGTGTGGAGGGTGAGTCTCCCATATGTTTTTCTTTTGTGTCATCTCGTTTCACAGAAGGGAGTGTCTCTTCATTTTCCATCTACTCCCCGGCCTTGTTAATTGTATTATTTTTTTAATATCTTTATGTAATACTTTATTTACTAATAAAGTGAGTCAACCGGGGACAATGAGGGCAAATTTTTTTGGCAGCTGTGTGGTATCTCCGTCATATATGCGGGGCGCTATCAAATAGATTCCTAGTAGCATTAAAAATGGCAACCAGGTGGCGAATGAGTAAGACCGAGATAGGAGCCATGAGCTTATTGCATCAATCCTTGTTAAGCGGTGTGTCCCCCCCCCTCATTGTAGAAACCGCGGCTCATGATCGAAAGCAATTGCTATGTATACGAAAATGTACTATAAAACGAAAAAGAGAAAAGAAAATGAGAATGATTCGTCCCGCGTGATATATACCGCCGAAGAATAGCACAGAGTTTGAATATATTCTAATCGTAGATAATTTAGTCAGGTATCCACCCACAAAATACTGTAAACTTCTAGTCTATTACACCCTGTATTTATTTCTTTTGTTCCCGAGACAAAAAATTATTTTATTTGAAAAACAAACAAATAAATTGGTGAATTGAAGCAACAATAATTTGTTGCATTTACATAAAATAGATTTATCTATTTCCTGCATCGAGTAGGCACTCGGTTAGATTTCAGGTCGGTGAAATCGAGAATGTCAAGTTTTTTACTTTATTGTAAAGAAGCATACAATTATTTTATTTTTCAAAATTAAACTTTGTACGACACACGTTGCGTTATTGTTTCTACTATCCCTCTCATCGTCAGGTTATAACTAAACAAACTACGGTATTGTAGTCTATTTAGGTAATGGGACAGAGCTTGGGACGAAGGGGAGGTTTCGGTCGTAAGTTTCGTATGGACAGTAAAAGTGAAGTGTTAGGGAATGTTATGTTTGTTAATTAGTATTTTCTCCGAAATAAAATTCTTTTGTATTTCAATGGTTTCTAAATTGTTAATGATTAATACTTTATAGAGAGATAATGACTCAACGTTTATGTAGTACATGTTACACCACGAAGTAATCGCTTTGTCAATTAAGTATAAAATTGCTCGAGGTTCTTCAACGCGTCAGTAAAGTAAGCTAATTAAAAAAATCGTAATTGATTTGTTCAACGGTCTTCGAGTTCGAAAAGGTTGTACCGATTTCAAGCAGTACTATAGTTGTAACATAAGTGCCCATCGTTTTATGTTGCTCGAAGTATCGTGACATTTTATGCTCGTATCATTTTGTATGGCACCTCTATGTTATCGCCTTTCAATAGACCCCACCGGCCAGGGGAAATATTATTGGGTCAGTGCACCCTATGCGAGCCTTTACCTTGGGTCCCATAACTTATTTTTCAGAAATGATTACCAAATACTTTAGCAATGTGTTGCCTTTTTATGAGTACAATATGTGACGTGTATATAAAAGTTTTTATTTTATTTGTAAATATGTTTTTATGTTGAGTTTGGTTTATTCTTGTGCAATCTTTAACCGCATAAAAAAATATGGCTTGAAATCATGATTTAAACCCCCGATTACGAATACGAATGGTCAAATTCTATATGTTTTCAGTATTATCTTACAGAATGAATAATGTATGGATACCTGTCGAAGAAATGATAAGACAATTAGAAATATTTTAGATGTGGATATACATAGAAAATGGATATATATAGAATTATGAATGAAGATAGTATGATTCGGATAAATGAAAACAAAATAAGTATTTAAAACAATCAATAAATCTGAAAATTTTAATATATAAGATATGTATATATTAAGACATCTAGAGAAGTATCAGATATTGTATATAAGAATGCAGAAAAAAATATGATAATCAGGGCACTAGATGAAGAAGTACACTATGCCTCAAGAAAAGCAATGTAGAGCTTTTCGCAATTTTATCAGATATACAGAAAAAATCTATACAGCGATACGAACCGAGACCTGTTTCAATCCGGGGAAGTGCGTTTACTATTTATATTTTACATTTTTGAGAAATTTTAAACTTATATTCTGTAATATTTCCAATTGATACATCTATTATTCCATTTTTTGAAGCAATCAACTTTATGTTACGTATCCCGGTAGCAACAAAATATTTTTTCGACAAATAGATTTTTCGATTTGATTAATTTAATTTGTATTATAAATACCACAAAACTATGTTCTAAAAATGCAAACGTTGAGAGTTGTATTCTCGCAAATAATGTTATTGGAGAATATTTTCTAATAAAAATTCCGTTTTTGCAGGAAAATTCCGATTGTGCCGCCCTAGGATATCGCCTAGTCTGCTTATTGACGAACGCCAGCCCTGGTTAGACGATGAGTAAACTTGATATCCCTCGTCCGAAACCATTGTCACGGCATGGCGCTTAGAATTATAGTTCCTAAATAAAGTTATGGGGGATGTTTGAAGGGATGTAAACCCTTGACAACTTTATTTTCTCATAAAGGCGATGGAGTGCTCACTGGTGCAAGAACTAGGAGTGATCATATTTTGCTATACAATGTCACGTAACAAAGGGTTCTCGGTGGAATCCGCACTGTTATATCTTTATTGTTTCAGCAATCATCATAAAACCGCTTGATTGGACGGCAAATATTACGTTTCATCATGCTTCGCTCCGAGGAAAATGTTTTACTATACTTTGTACATCTATGATATTAATATAATTCATTTAATTCTGTGCAAATACACTATGTTCGTAACAAAATAACAAAGTTTGTAACTTCAATGCACGAAATACATTTTATTTTATGTAGAAGCATTCGTGACTTGGACGAAGATAATGAGTTTTTAAAAAAATTAAATTAATCCGTTTTTAAATTTAACACATTATTATTGTAAAGTTACAGGTTTTCCGAACATAGTTCTGTAGTATTTTGAATATAAATTGAACTAACCAATTAGAAAAGTATACAGAAATTTTTTGAAACAGACACACAAATTAAATGAATAGCAACAACTATATTTTTCGATAGATTTGATTTTATATGTATTGTGAAATACGGTTCGGCTGGATTAGAGTCCTAGTCATTTATAATAATTAAATTTATTTCAGTGTCGTGTTATACGGAGAAGGAATCAAAGCTACCAATAAATAAGAGATTAGCTTATAACAAGATTGTTTAATACAAAGAAATAACAAAGTTTATGGAACAATTAATAAAAACCAAGGCCTAGCATAATCAAATTCCGTTGGCAAGCTTCTCGGATCTGATGTCACTTCAAGCGGTTCTGCATGTACAATTTGCAAGTTAACGAATGTTGTAACAAAAGTAATTCCACCTGTCTGATGGTAATCCGTCGTCCTCATGGCTTTACAGCAGTCAACAACTAGGTTGGTCACATAACCTTAAAATCCGACGCATTCATTTGATCCGTAAGCACAGGATCATCGCGGCCGTCGTGCTGGAAGTGTCTGATGACTACTTCATCACAAATAGAGTCTAGCATTCACCACATATCTTAGCTATTCGTGACGCCATCACTGCATTAAGACTGGGTGTCCTCAGCCCGTGGCCCGGAAAAATAAATTGGCGCTGTGAGCCAAGCGACCGCGCGCGGTGGTACCAACCGACCTTCTTATCTCCTAATCGGTGTTTACCTTATGTAAATGTGGCGAGTTGTAAATCCTAACGTGACATCGTATTTTCCCAGAACTTTCTCTTGCCGAGAGAATGCATTATCGCGTTGCCGCGAAATAATGTTTTGTATACTTATCTTTCTCTTGCCGCAATGTGGTGACGCATTATCCTGGAAAAATAAAGTTTCGGGCTCGTTCCCAGTGGTGAACACACATTTTTAACGAAAGACAGATTTTTTTCTGTATATCTTTCTAATTGGTTTATATAATTTATTTTACTACAACTGTTTAAATTGACATTATTCACCCTGCTTTGCGCTATAACTTTTACATTTTCTATATGTAATAATGATATTCAAATATGTAAATAATACGATTAATAAAATTTTTTGTTGTTTTCAATACTGCATAATGGTTGTGTTAGAGATGAATTAACGTGACACCTACGTAAAATGTAAAATGTCAAATGTCACAGGTTGAAAAGTTGTATAAAACGGAAACGAGCAATGAGGGAGGCGCTAGTCCAGCTGAACTTTCGACGGAGTGATGCATTATGTATATACTGGTGCATATATATTGCATGCCAGCAGGAGTTGACGATGCAGGTTTATAGCTCAAAAGCATTCCGAACATTTTCAAGAAACATCCTGGTCTTCTCTCGACCTGGTTTTTATCTTACTGCACATTTGAACACTATAATTAGTTTTTTTGTTCTATATGTATTTTTTTAATTGATAATCATTATTGGAAATGAGCAAAATTAAAAATAGTTAATTGCAATATTTCAAAAATCAGTGCAAGTAATTATAAATCACACTAGATATCAGGGACGTTCACTAGATACAAGCACCGCTATTAGCCGGATTAGCGTAACCTTGTCTATGGTATTAATCCTTTTTGAAAACTGCGTGAAATGACATTTCTACGTATTTGTTTTACTTGATAGGGTAAACGTTTTGTTTTCATAGTATTGTATTCTAACGACATTCCGTATTTCGATGTTTACGTAAATAAGATTTATAGGTTATAATTTATTATCTGTCAAGCGAGCAAATTTACATTTTCGGGATATTATTAAGATAGATAGATCAATATTAAATTGTACGTAAAATAAAATAATTTCTGTTACGAGTTTCGAGTTGTTTGATAATTTGTAAAGCTAGTTATTTTAATAAAAGTTTTTGAAAATTGTTAATGAAACATTTTTGAATACGTTGTCTGAAGGAGAAATCGTAGAAAATATTTCAAGCGAAATCGAAAGCAGAGTACGGTAACGAGCACTAAAAGGATTTGCTTTTTTAAAGTAATAAATTTACAATTATATTATAAATTAAATTAATAGAATTGTTCATAATTTTTTTTTTGTCACCTAGTATGTCTATTGTTTACTTTGTTAGCACTGTTGGTAACAGCATAACCTATGTTTGTGCTTATTGCACGCCACTGCTAGATATGATTTGCAAATGTGATAATACAATTATATTATTGATAGAATCGGCGTTAACTTTGTAGAGTTTCATCATCAAAATAAGCGGAAATAAATAAAATAATGTTATTCTTAATACTACAATCTGTCGATGAGAGTTACTGTTTCTCTCGAAACTCGAGGAGTGCAAATAAATTTAAGTAGAGTTAAAACATTGTTTTATTTATATCTATCCATTGTGATTATTTAATGTGTAAGTAATATAATGATGAAATTTATAAGTAATATAAGAACAGAATAAAAAAATATTGTAGTAAACTGTAAATTGTAGTTGTATTGACGATAACACAACTTTTAATTTAACTAACTTTTGTAGAAGAACTTTAATTGATTTATTATTTTTATTTAAAATAGGAAATGGCAAACTGGACGCCCCTAATTTAACTCAACTGATTGTATACAACGTTCCTGCGCGGAGTACCAGGTCGTCGGTGCTGTTCCATGTAAATTCATCATATACTAATTTTTATAGAAATGCATCCAGACAAAGATTTCACAGGCTCGGGAACGATTATGGTCTTGTAGATAAATTCCGATACTGAATGTATAAATATAAGAGTGATGTTTTTGATGCTGAGTTCTGAGTCAAAGAAACAACTGATTTAGATACTCAGATATTCTGTGTCAAACCTAAATTTCTATTGTCTTTTCTGTCTTGAATCTCTACTTTTATAGTTTGTTTTGCTTATTTTTAAATTTCTGTTTTTCTATTCTATTTTTATAGTTTGTTTTGCTTATTGTTAGCGCCATTAAATGTACTACGCACGTATACGTGCGCACATCTCATTAGATTACAGAAATATATCCTTTCCCTTTTACTCTTGTCCAATCCTAGTCCCTAGGCACGAAGGAAAAAGAAGATTCCTGCAGTCTGATTGATACGCCTGAATGAACTACTCCGCTTTTGAAACTGAACACGGTACGTTGCCGTCGCTGTAAATACGCTTACAACCGCTAACCTTAATTACCGCTAATATATCATTTGTTACTACCGCTAATAAATTTAAAACAATTCCTTTTTTAATGCAAGTATTAACAAGTGCGTGACATAATTCTGCGTCGCTTGTTAACCAACAAGTAAGTGCCATTCTGTCTTTTATCTCCCGATAACCCGCCAACTTTCCACTTATTTTTAAATTTTTCTTTTTCTATTCTATTTTTATACAATAAATGTATTCCATGCTGCTGTGTAGCTACTCATGTGTTTTTTTTTTAAATTTTATACCAAACCTATTTTGTAATAAATTAATAAATATGTGAAATATAGCCTCTGGAGTGTAGATGTCGCCGGTGTCGTCGGTTAGCTGGGAGCGGCGATGGTGGCGGTGGATTTGATCGCCGCCCTCACAAATGTATTTGTACCTACCTATATTTTACATTTTTCGAGGTACCTATTGTGTATGAAATAAAACGCACGACCTAAATTTAAAATTATTTTTAATTTTCGAATGCGGCATTTTTCCTGCACAGAATCACACAACAGTAGCTATAGAACTAAATATTTTTATAATTTAAACCTACTTTCTCAGGAGACTTATATTCACAGTGAGATCTTGCTACGGGAACTGGGATTCTCTTGGTGACGTATTTTTTTCATGGAAATTTATACGCCCGCGGATTTTTGGTAAATTCAGATATTTAAGATTACTATTTCTTGTAAAATTTCAACCCTACTTCTGCTCCAAGTAACAATATTATGTGCATAAAAAAACTTGTGTACATAAGAAAGAATTCAGGGGAATTATGTAGAACTTTTTCTATATTTCTTTATTATGTTTTTTCAGATACAGACCACAATACATACGGAATGTTAGCAACAAGGGCTGTCGCATACACGGGTTGACCTTGAAACTCACGCACTTGTGTATTTATGTGCAGTAGTTTTAAATATATTATTAATTCTCCTAAGCTATTAGTTTGCTTTTATATTACATTTTAATTTTAATTTCTTAACTATAAAAAAGTGTATTTTATTACATTATTTTTTTATGCATGTGTTTTTAAATGAGATTAAATCAGAATGATTCTGTTTATGAAGATTGATAAACTGCCTCTAAACTTAGCTTGTCATTCGTGTTAGTATATATCGTTATTCGCCTTGGTTTACTTGATAGGGAGAAGAAGGTGTAGATGAAATACATGTCACATTAATATTCTTACTATTTTTAAAGTAAGCTAAACACTTGTACTATGAAAATAGGACTAACTTGCTGGTCTCCTGGAATGAGGCGCGAACCCCTAACCACTAGATCATTAGGCCAGTGTATTAATCATTATACCCAACAAGCTACTTATAATTTTATTATTAAGACACCAATTGTCTTAAATAATTAATGTCACACCCTAGAATTGTCGATCAGGGTCATTAACGATCTGTTGATATACTATATACAAAAATTAAAATAAAATACAATACCTCAAAATATACATTTGCGTATTGGGTTGTCTAATAGGCTTTTGCGGTATTGTTCAATTATTTATTATAAAATAATAACTTTAAACAAAACTTACAATATTTCAATCAATGTTAAAATTTTACATTATTGTTCAGGACTTCATTCCATCTTTTAACTAATTTGTTGTTGAATTTTCTATTAAACTTTGTCTAGAAATATGGTCTGATATAGAGATAGTTATCGAGTCGATTTCTGAGATCATCGTCGTTGTTGATCTAACGCCTCGCATTTGATTGGAGTGAGAAGTCGAGACTGTTGGGTGGATGCGACAGATTTTCCATTTAAACCTCGATTTAAGGCGAAATTTAATTAAAAAAATTTAAGACGAAATTTAATTAAAAAGATTTAAGACGAAATTTAATTAAAAAGATTTAAGACGAAATTTAATTAAAAAGATTTCAGACGAAATTTAATTAAAAAGATTTAAGATGAAATTTAATTAAAAAGATTTAAGACGAAATTTAATTAAAAAGATTTAAGATGAAATTTAATTAAAAAGATTTAAGACGAAATTTAATTAAAAAGATTTAAGACGAAATTTAATTAAAAAGATTTAAGACGAAATTTAATTAAAAAGATTTAAGACGAAATTTAATTAAAAAGATTTAAGATGAAATTTAATCAATTTTTCTCAACTTGACGCTCTATTATTTAAGGCCAAAAATTATAAAATGCAGGCGAAACTGACGTTTCAAAATAGTATGTCTTTTAATGTCACAAAAAAATAAAATAGCGGATAAATATTATTAAAAAAAAAAACTCACTGATTTATTAGACGGCATAATATGAAATCCTGATGTTTTTCTTTGTGCTACACGTAGGGAATTCGGTATATTTTAATTTAGTAGAGTCTCAAACTAGTTTCAAATATGATTGTGTAATAGTAGACAAAAAAGTCAGTTTATAATATATTGTCATAAATTTTAAAATAGAAACGGAACAGTATTTTGACAATATTTCTACTATTTTATTATTTAAAACTTATATGATGTTACACTTCTGTTAATAGAAATACGTTAATAACGATCTTTTATAAAGTACAAACTTCTAACTATTTTTCTCAACGTTTCAAGACGTTTGCTATTAAAATATGTTAGTGATGTTTAATTAACATAGAAGTCGATCCAGTTTAGAAAAAAAATACACTTGAACGAGGTCCTATGAAGGGTTTTAATCATTTTATATTATAATTTATCAATTAGAGAGATATAAACATATCTTTCTAATTGATACATTTAATTTGTATTAAAATACCATAGAACTATGTTCTGAAAAAAAACTACAACTTCACAACAGTAATGTGTTCTCCTTAATAACTTTATATTATAATTTCTGCCGTGGCGTGGTTTGCTTCGTCAAAGTTTCGCACCGCATGGAGGCGTGTATTCACATTAATATAATATGTAAAGTAATGTACGTATTAATTATATTATTAGTCTCGCTAGTCTTACTACGTCAGGCGGCATCACTGATATTATTCGAATAAATACTTATTTATTAAGTTAGAATACGTTCTTATTGTGAAGTTGTAATTATTCAGAACAGACGGTCTGTGATATTTTAAATACTAATTAAATGTATTGATTAGAACGGTGTACATATAAAATGAATTTTATTGAAACACTACCGGGATTCGAACCTGGACCTCCTTCCAAACCGGGGAAGGCGCTTAATCCAACTATGCCACAGCAACTACAACATTTTTCGATAAAATTGATTTTATATGTATATTTTTCTAATTAATACATTTAATTAGTATTTAGAATACTTATTTAACTGAAGTAAAATAACTGCCAATTACCACCACAATTATTTCGCAATTGTCGAGTTTTTCGGTGTTGTCATTGTACAAATTTTTCAAACTTGGTGAAAACCCTTTAATGATTATGTAAAGAATTGCTTTTAGCTACCTTGCTGCTATTCATGTTAAAAATTGATCGAAAACGTATTCGATTGCTACAGCGCAAATGGTAACGCACTTTTTCGTTTTTCATTTCGCCGAATTTCGTTCGAATCTCGGTAGCAACTAAATATTTTTTCGATAAATAGATTTTTCTATATATCTTTCTGGTTGATTAATTTAATTTGTATTATAATAAAAATATTTGTTGTTAATAATCGCAGAGTATTAGTAATCTGTTGAGACTTTTGCGGGCCGCAGATGGCTCGCGGATCGCAGTTTGCTATGTCTGGTCCTTAATTAAATTAAACGTCAATAGCCAGTTTGTGTGTTCGGGTATTAAATATTTAACTCACGTCTAAGGATATTTCTAGAAAGGACGAAATTTAAATTTAATTAGAAATTCACCCGAGCGTAAGGTCACACGAGTGTTCATATCGCGTCGATATTACAAGTGTTCGTATCCCACCTACTCCACGACATTCACGAAAAGCACCTATGTACAGTACATTTTCTGAAAAGCTTTTAATCAATAATTGATGTAACGAGCGAATAGTGACAAGAACCCGAATACAAGGTTTGCAAAATAACAGGGAGCTATGTCAAGGGACTATAAGAATTGAGGATGTAGGTGACGCTAGTTATTGTAAAGTATATTGGTTATGCAATTATTAGGTTTAGCGATTATGAATGAATGCGATATAATGTATGTATATAAGTTAACGACTTTTTTTAAACTTTTGTATTATTTCATTCAATACCGGGTACATTTGGACCCCTTGCTCTTCAAACATGATGTATGCCTTATGGGCGCATTTGAAAAAATAGGCTTGTTTATTATTATATCATTACTGCAATGATGCAGAGGCTGCTAGCTGGGGCAGGAGATAACCTTTAAAGGTGGATGGTTTTCATATGCTGACAGAAAGTTTATCGTGGGGTTCCAGTGCTGTGGGAGTTCAGCGTAAAAATGCTTAGAGAGGTATTTTATGAATTCTTTTAGTGTGGGAATACCCGGGTCGTGTTGTAGTTGCATAATCCTGGTCCATTTAGGTGAACGCAGCGCTAGTCTGGTGACCTTAAATTCTGGAAGGATTGTAATTTATTCATGTGTGTAATGACCGCGTAACCCCAGAATGTAAGTTAACAGACGTCGATGTAAATGTATATTGACTATATTCAATAGATTTTATTTTTTATTTATTTTCTATTAATTGCGTATATAACAATATAATTGAATATTAAATACAATTAATACCAATTGACAAAAAAGAAAAATATATATATAATTTTCCAAAAAACTTGCCAAAAAGAAAGTTGATGATAGATTTTTTAAATTCATTTCCCGACTAGGCAAGCCTATCTTAGGGCAAGTTGGCAAATAAACCATATTTCATAAACTAATATAACTCATTGGGTACGAGGTAAAATACAATTAAATACAGATACATACAGGGTAAAGTAAAAATGAAAATACATAAGATTAGTGTAAAATCAGAGAAAAATATTAATGTGCAATATAATATGTATAAATATCACTTATTCTGTTTCTTAAATTTGAAGAATATGTCGTGATTTATGTGAGAGTATTGGATGCCCCAAAATCATCAATATACTGTCCTGTTCGTTTGATGTCACGGAGTGTATTGTGGCATGTATTTGTAAAAATATTTGTGGAAATACATGTGTGGCAGTCGGTAGTTTATGAGAATAGGAACTACTAACTATTTGTATTGAATTTATTAAATTAACTCATATAAAGATAGAAGTTTAACCGTACAAAGAAGAGTCTGGAAAGCGTTAGTAGGAAGAATGAAGCTAGTTAGTGAATTGGTCCATCCGTGATGGTGTTGTAACATGCCGACAGTACTTGGCATCGTTACGGTTGATGGGAGTTGCGTTTAACGTTCCGGTACTTGCTGGGTACGTTCAGCATCGCTGGATGTTGATGATGAAAGTAGAAGCGACAGCCCTCCACAGGGGTATTGGATTGATGGGTTGCGATTTGTGTATAGCGCCAACAATGTGTATTGGCCTCCCACAGCTATACTGTAAAACTCAAGTTTGTAATCTCAACTACTCAGGTCGTTTGAAGAGATCAAATAGAATAAGGAATGAAAATTTGGTACTCACAGAATCTGGTCGTTTATTGCACAAAATAAAAATAAGTTATACATAGTTTTCCTAAAATTGCGTCTGGTTCCCAGAATGAGAATTGGTCCATGCGATAGAAGTCGACCTGTCGACTGCTCTCCGCTACTGGTGAAAGATTGTGAGATCTTCGCATCCTGTGGAGAGTGCATAAGTACACGGTGAATTTTATTTGGCCGCCATTTTGGTTTGGCAGACATTTATCAGTTCGAATTTGCTAATCGTAGAGAGCGGTTAATTATATTTTATTATGGAGCATCTAACGCCTCAACAAGTCATTAAAACATTTCATCCAAATAATAATGACAATGCTATAACCATTGATGGTGATCGCTATCATCACATGTTGGAAAACTTCTTGGTAACCAAATTGGATCGATTTGGCCTGCAATACGGTGCCACCTCACACACAGCACGAGCTATGCTTAAAATTTTGCCAAACAATTTTCCAGGACGCATAATGTTAAAAAGTTGCGATATCGACTAGCCTCCTCGATCATCTGATTTAAAGACTCCCGATTATTTTATGCGAGAGTACTTAAAATGAAAGAAATCTACGCCAATAATCCAACAACAATTGCTGAAACAACACGCGAAGTGTACGAGAATGTTATGAAAAATATGGTTAAAAGAGCACGCATTTGCTCAGCTTCTAGAGGCAGCGTTTGGCCACTATCATATTTCATTCACAATTGTAAAAAAACAAATAATCGATAAATAAAAATCAATTAAAAAAAACAAGTTATATTTTATAGTTTTTCTAAAAACAATATAGGCCTGGAACATAATATTCACTCTGTATATGCGGATGATATTTTCCTTTCATAATTTACAAAATAAATAACACAATAAGTATACAGACATGATTTTTTTTTATATTAATCACTTTTACGTGCGAATGTAAACATTATTAAATAACGCAAATTAAATAAAAATTCTTTACCTTTGAATAGAAATGATTATGCTTACACTCTATTCAATTCGGAATAAAATTCTCGGTGTCTCGTATTATTTAGCAAATACTCATTTGAATGAAAATGGAATGATAAGAATTGGATTTCAATTCTCATCATTTGGAGATTTTATTATTCGATTTCAATGTTTGCGTATTTTACCTTATTTCATGTAAATAACTTTATGAATAGTAATCAAGAGACTTGGAAAAGAAACCTTTCTTCATTTAGCATTTTAAAAGATTTTTAACAATGTAAACATTTTTTTCAAATGTAAATTTATAAATTTAGTTAGATCGGTTCGGACATGGACATAATATGTTTTAAAAGTAAAATTAGATTGTTTATTGTGATATTTAGATTGAAAGATTATAATTATTTAGCATTCATCGATTAAAATACTGTTTTGTCATACACTACTGTCTGACACATTACTATTTTATCATGGACTGCACTTGAGATGTCGAACGTAATATTTGGTTATAACTTATAAATCAGCAATATAACATATACAAATTGAGTAGTTTATTGATCTAGTGGTTAAGGTATCCAGTTATGTATTCGAGCCTCATTCCAAGAGATCACCAAGATTGTTCTAACAAAAGCATATATAAGTTTAATTTTAAAATAGTAAAAGTACTGATGTGACACGCATCTCTATTTAAAATAAATAAATTAATAAAGTCCTCCATTTACAAATGGGTTCCATTCCGAGAGGACATTCGCAAGTTGAAGTTGTTCGTAAGTTCAACAAGGTCAGACTAGAAATCCAGTAATTATTGTAACAAATATCACTGTTCTTGCGCGTAAGAGCCGACATCGTTCACTGCTGGGCTTAAAATTAATCGCAAAGTAATTGAGCAAAATGTAGCTACACTAGAGTATTGACACTCGTTTAAGAAAACTGCACGTGACTACTGTAAACTTTATTGAAGGCGTGGGTCCTGCACACCGCCAAGCGGCATAGTCACGAATTAACATTATGTGCTGTCGTCTAATTATAAATTATGGTAAAATTTTGAATATTTCACTCGTTAATATAAATTGAATAATTGGATACATATATTTGAAAGTTCGCAAGTAGAAGGTTCGCACGTAGAGAACTGTGTTACGGTTTGTTTTTCATCCATTCAAAAATAAATTATAAGTCAATAGCAATTGATTTACATTTTTTGCAAGTGAAATTTCTAAAAATGTCTAATGGTATACAGATGGTCGGTTCAGGTACATACAGCAATAAACGTACATGTATTGAATATAAATCTTTATTGATGTATTAATTATAAATATATACATATAAAATCAATTTTGTCAAAAAATATTGTTTTTGCGTCACCGGGATACGAACCTGGATCTCTATTTCCAATCCAAAAACAATATTTTTCGACAAAATTGATTTTATATGTATATATTTATAATTAATACATTAATTTAGTATTTAAAATATCACAGACCGTCTGTTCTGAATAATTACAACTTCACAATAAGAATGTGTTTTCCTTAATAAATCTTTATATTTTTCATTTTTCTGTGGTTTTATTTCATTACTTTTGCTAGGCAAATAAAATTCTTATTTTTAATTAATTAATAAAAAATATTAAAGATTGAAATCAATTAAATACAGGATGTTCTAAAAAGGTAAAGTTTGGTTTATACAACCAAAAACGCTTTAAATACTAATTAAATAGAAAGACGTACATATAAAATCAATTTTATTAAAAAATATTATTGTTGCTACCGGGATTCGAACCTGAATCTCTTTCCATTCCTGGGAAGGTGCATTATCCAACTATGTTACAGCAGACAGTACTTTTGACGACTGATTTTCGAATCCATATGTTACACTTTTCAAATAAATCATTTACCGTTCCATTATTTGAAAGCCATTTAATTTGTTTTTAATTAGTATTTAAAATATCACAGACCTATGTTGGTTTTTTAATATGATATACGTGTTGATTTTTTGATCTGATAATAAACTTAGAGATCACAGACGTCACCTTGAACCGTATACTGTTAAAAACAACTGTCAAAAACAGATTGTTTTTTCCTGAAATTTGCCGAAAATTGCGAAAAACCGGGGTAGGTTGTATTACATTTTTATCATTTATTACGAATTTAGGTAGGTTCACCAATTTTTTTCTACGCGTTTTATACATTTAAATAAATGATAAAATAATTTTGAGAGGGGTGAGAATGGTTAGAATATATTGCGGTCTATTGTGGTCTATCTCCAGAACCATTAATAATGAAAAACTCAAAAACACAAAATTTTACCAAATCAGGCAAACAAAAAAATTGAAGAAAAAGAATAAAAAAAAAATGAAGAATCGATACAGTCTCAAAACCAAAATAACCCACCCCGATTTTTCGGGTTTCGGCATATTACATCAATAAACAAAAGCTCTCGATGAAAAGTTGTTTTGACAGATCGTTATGTCAATATATTTCAAAATGTCAATGCCAACATTCTTTTTGTATCGTATTAGTTGAAGTACCCGGCGTTGCCCGGACTTTACGCAGACTGAAGATGCTTCATTTAGGGGAAAGTGGGAAGTTTTTTTAAAAATCAGATCTAGACAGTAATTTTCCTCTTACTTTGAAGTATCAAAATCCTGCTTTAAGGGATGAGAAAGGGAAATAGGGTGATTTTTTGAAATCTCATGTAAACTGACCTTCTTACTTTTAAATTCAAGTGTGTAAAATTTTATCAAGCTCGAAATAAAACTGTAGATTTGTATAAAAAACAAACAAACCAACAGACACTCTTCTTTATATATACATAGTATAGATAAGAGTCCACGGCCTAAAATATGTTGTAACATAGATTGTTAAAAAGGAAAATTATATTATCACATCTTAATGTCTAAATTTCAAAATCGACATTTAATTGTTAAACATTCCTGATAAGTATACTGAAAAAAAGTTAACTAGAAGTTTTTCGAAATATATACATATAAAATAATATTATTATTATCACAGAACTATGTTGCAAAACTACAACTTCACAAAAATAATATGTTCTCCTTAATAACATATAAGTTGTATTAATGTTTCATGTTTTAATGAGTTTTAATCAAAGGTGCTCGAGATTATCAGTAAATATAAAGTATTGCTCGAGATTATCAGTAAATATAAAGTATTGCTCGAGATTATCAGTAAATATAAAGTATTGCTCGAGATTATCAGTAAATATAAAGTATTGCTCGAGATTATCAGTAAATATAAAGTAGATTGCTTTCAAATACAGAGTAACAGATATATCGATTTGAAAGTGCAACATATAAAAGTTCAAAAATTTGTCGTTAACTTACAATTTTGACGTGGTGTAACAGGTCAGCACACTTACTCGGATAGGGAAGGTTCCTGGTTCGAGTCCGGGTGGCAACAAAAGTATTTTTTTGATAAATTGATTTTATCTGTATATCTTTCATATTGATACATTTAATTTGTATTTAATTTCTATCTAAATTATTATGATATTATTCAATTTCGCTTTATTATCCAATATTTATAGTTACATACGGCTTATTTCAGTTTACACTCGGGTCTCCTTTTATGCGGTAGATACGTTCCACAGGAAAACGCATAAAAAAGACTAGACACACGTATAAAAATAAAGGACACGTTCCATAATTTTCTAAAATCGCATAAAACTAATTCAATAAGTTAAAACATACGAAAAAACGCATAAAAAAATTTATTAAATTTCAGAAAAATATAATCTTAACATATTCTTTTCAAATTTATCTTTTTTGCATATTTTTTTCTAAAGAAATCGCTGTATGACAATGTTCGGCATAATTTCACTTTTATTAACACTTGGTTTCGGCTAAATTGTACTGGCGCAGACTGTGTTTGCATATACAGACAAAATTATCCAAATTTTTGACCCTTTCAACTTGTCAAATTAGTCTAAAATAGTTATGATTTAAGAAAATGCTTCTTGTAATATAAATCGCATAACTTTAAAACCGCATAAAAATAATACGAATAAAAAGAGACCCTAGTTAACTGCACGCGTTTGCTAATTATTATGTTAAGTTACACAAACAGAGGACAATAAATTACATACAATTATTCGCTATAGGGGAGATTCAAATTCACCCATTAGATGAACTAGACATCTTGACATTTAACGTACATTCAGGTATAGAGGTGCTCGAATCTATGAGACTTGGTGTAAACGCGGCGGACATGGACCATAAGAGATCGGTCATTCTCTTTTAATCTAAAAATGCAAAATCTTTTTTTTTTCAGTAAGTGAGCAGATCTCTTTTGTCTATTAATTTTCCCGACGATATATCATTTTTGATGTCATTTCGTTCGTTATAGGCTAAACAGTATTCACGCTCCACGTCACTTTTTTACAAATAATTTATACTACTGGACAGGAATTTTAATATCATACCTGGTGGAATCCTCGTTCCTGTCTAGAAACTGCAGGCCGCTCAACATCTGAATATTAAACTCGCGCTATATTGACAACGAGATGTCCACTCGTTGATAATTGAGCGTGTAATATTAACTCATAGAAATTCGATGGTTCAATCACATTCACCGTTCAACTTTACAAGATACAACACAAATTAGGTGAAATTAAATATTTCTCATTATGCTATATTTTTCTTCAAACAATCAATCGAATCAAACACGAGTTCAAATGAAGAAAGTAAGTCAGTTATTTATTTCCAGCCCTCAGTTGTTATCTATATTAAATAAAACTTTTATTTTCTCAAGATCTCTAATTGGATCTGTCCACTTTCTTATTAAATTCAATGTTATTTTTTTTTTAATAATGTTTATAATTGAGAGTGGTTTAAAAAAAACTTTAATTCTTTTGTATGACAATGACAAACAAAAAGTTACAATGTTCGAAAAAGTTAGAACGAAAACAAATTTTAGCTTATCAAAAAGAGTAAATTTATTTCAAAAGTTGGTAAAAGTTGGTTAAAACAACATTCAGATATTCCATTTTTAAAACTTTAGAAAATTTTAATCTCGTCTTGGGGCGATTTTAAATTTTGTAAACATGCAGATCCGGAGTACTAAAAGGATAAAATTTCGTGAAATGCTTCGTACTTTAAGACTTCTGATTGGTCAATAGATTAATTACAAAAATATTAACTTTGCATTAAGAAAAAAGTTGGAAATAAAAATAGTGAAGATACAAAACGGGCAGGCTTAAAGACTATCACAGCTAGAACCGATATTGTGATGATCAGCAAAGATGAAGGACAACAATGCATAACCCAAACTCGACACATTCAAGTATCTGGGAGTACTGTTTAGAAATGATGCGCGATAAGACAAGGAATCGATGAAAGGATAGGCTCGACTAGCAGCGTTCTACATTTACTTTTAGCTCAGTAATTAGGAAAGTAGACCTCAATAATAAGACAACAATGGCGATTTTCAACTCAGTTTACGCCCCCGCTCTGATCTATGACCATCAATTTTGAATATTAACGGAGAGAAATCGATCGAAAATCCAACGTAGAGATGAAATATCTAAAAGAAATAACGGGAATGACGATATCATCCGACAGGATTTTGGGTTCATCCCAAGATTCTCTCGGAAGAACTTCAAATAGAAAAAACTCGGCTAAGTTAATTTGATCATAGACTCCGCATGGAAAACGAAAAACTGCTTAAACAGATTTTCTCATCAGTGCCAGAGAGAAGAAGGCTTGCAAGACGACCCTGGAGAATACGAAAAAGGCAAAGAAAGATGGAACTATCAGAGGCCCTAAGTAATCGACACAACTCAGGGCAGAGAGATGTGGAACAATGCTGTCCAAGCGTTAAACTCCCGACCCGATTGGAAAAAGGGAATGAAGAAGATAGTGTAAACATTCTGATATATAGATTATTAAGAATATATATAAATAATAGATTGACAAACATTGAAAATAATCTAGTAGTTAACCGCTTAATCTTAAACATTTTGTCATTTCTAGAAAGCATGAGTGTGACGACATATTTCATCAAGACTGTTTCTTAATCTACAATTTAACTGGTGCAATGAGCTGTTGCATTGTATTACCTATCACATTACATTTAGGTATAAAGTTGCATAACTTATTGCGTATTTTCATTACTTCACACTTCAAATGTAATTACTCAGTATTGCGCGAAATGTCGTACGGAGCAGACGCGTACTTGTTTGTATTTATAAAAACATATTCAATTTACACTACGTAAAGTTATTATTTTTGTTGTATTTTTAATAATAATATCAATCTTTTGTTGATAGGAATCGACTTCATAGTTATACTGTGGGCATAGTGAGATATTTCATCCCATTATTTTGTCATTAGTTTATTTACAACGAGTGTGACATATTACGTCAAATCGAAGTTTATCGTGGGCGTGAAATTGTACACATTTTAAACTAAACATAAACAAAATAATATTTCTCAGTTAAGAGGTTAAATTAAATAATAAAATAGTTTTTAACAGGTTTTAAAACCACTTTTAAATGTCAGAATGCACCCTTAATACAGGGTGTTCTAATTAAATGTATACACATGAGACAGGAGTTTCAAAATCGAGCATCTATTGCGTTTTAAAGTGAGCCGATTGGAAAAGTTTTACTTGTTCACGAGTAATTTTATTTTCAGCACATCTTCCACTACCATCGTGATATGAATACCTGTTTGATGAACATCTTACCTAGCAGATGAATTCGTCGAAGAAATAAAATATAATATGCCTCATGTTCTCCAGACATCGCGCCATTGTACATCTTTTATGGGGTCACATAAAAGTTAAGGTTTATGGTGCAAAAATAAAGAATTTAAGGGTGCTGTTAAGGGCTATACAGGTACACAAAATATTTATATTTACCATTTGGGTTATCAAAAATGCCTAGTCTAGAATGAACAAGTTCCAACATTTGCTATAATTATAAAAATCTACGGTTATCTTGTTTGATTTTAAATAAATTGTTTATGTAAATGCCTTCGATAGCTGGTTCTCAGGTTTCTGATTGACGATAAGCGCACATGTGTTATATGAACTGCACCAACCGTTTTAATTTTTCTGTCTTTCTGGTCCGATGTTGTTGTTCTTTTAGCTGGGTTGTCTTCTTTACATTTTGACCGACCGAAGCGCGGACTGGTGGTTTATTTGGACCGCTGGACTGGTCGAAGCGCGGGATGTAATAAGAATAACGCCTAGATTAGCTTATCTTAGCTTTCCGAAAAAAAGGCGACAATCCTCAGACACACATGTTCATTATTATAAACCAGGAAATCTAGTGGTGGCAATCGAAGTAACGAGGCGCGTAAACATGAATACAACAAAAATTTAGGTTGATCAAAATTCAATTTATAGCTTTTCAAAGCGTGTATACACTTTTTGGGACACCATTTAGAGATTACTAGTTAATTAATATTTTTTCTGAAATTCTAATTACCAGTAAAATCATCTTATTCTCTGTTTATTATTAATAACATAAATTTTATATTATTGATAGAATCGGTGTTAACTTTGTAGAGTTTTATCATCAAAATAGATGAATATACATGAAATATTATTTAAATATATTAATTAGAAAGATATACATATAAAATCAATTTTATCGAAAAATATTGTTGTTGCGCCACCGGGATTCAAACCTGGATCTCTTTCCAAACCGGGGAAGGTTCATTACTCAACTATGCTAAATTAATATCAAAAAGCTAGCATACAGGTTCGAAAGTTTGTCGCTAAAAATATCGTCGCTGTTGCTGTGCTCCTTTACTCTTGTATTAAAATTTCTACCCGTTTTACCAATATAAAATGCAGCACAATCTTTGCAACTAAGTTTATATACACCATAATTATTAAATTTATCATTTTTGTCTTTAGAATTTATGAGTAAATTTCCTATATTATTATTTGTATAAAATGCCGGTCTAGTGTTTCGTGGTAGGTATTTAGATATATTAGATATAGATTCAAAAAGTTATTTATGTATAAAATAATAATCATTATTATCATTATGTTTTATCTGTGATTTATATAAAAATTGATTATTATATTCTTTTATTTTTTTTAAAAAATAGTGTCTATCAAACCTGTATTATACCCGTTATTAGCTGGTATTTTTTTAATTGTATTCAATTCAATACTGAAATTGGATGTTAAAATAAAAATATTGACTAGACAATGTATCATGGAGTCGAACCCTGAATGTTTGTGTGATAATGGATGATTAGATTCGCTAAAAGTAAAAATTGGTATAATAAAAATTTTGAATTCAATTTTATTATTATTTTTAATCAATTAGATCCAAAAAAATTAGAGTCGAATTGTTTTCCATATCTAATGTAAATTGTATTTTATTATTGAATGAATTAATGAAATTTAAAAATGTAGTTAATTGACGTTGTGAACCTGACCAAATACATAATATATCATCCACATGTCATTTCCACAACAAAACATTTTTTAACAAAGGATAATCACAATCAAAAATATTAACAATATTAATTAATTAAATTAAACAATGTTATAACTCTACCTGAGTTTAATACTTCACCTGTTGGCGAGAGTTACTGTTTCACTCGAAACTCGAATAGTGCAAATAAACTCAAATAGAGTTATAACATCGTTTTATTTGTATCCATTCAACATCACTATTCATCGTGCATGTGTTTAATTTGATTTGAAAGATATCATTATGTATCAATTTTAATATATTGATTTGATGTAGATCACTATATAATTTACATTTTAATATATATATTTTAAATTTCTTCAGTTCGAGTCTGTGCAGCTCGCGCGGCGGCAGCTGGCGGGCGCACTAAATCCCCGAGTAATTCACATTATAATGGCTACCCTTCGCATCGACCCGCAAAATCGGATAACCATTTCTAACACGTTCGGCACCGCCGTCACGCCGCGACCGTATTTCATTATTTATTTATTTATTCAACCACACTGGCGAGTACGACTATCAGACTATCATTTTGTTGACTAAAAATTACTATAACCAATTTCAAATATTCATCGGTGGATCAAGTAGTGGTTTATTTATGTAAGGTTTTTTTTTTAATAAACCTGGAAATAATTTATGTAAAATAAATGTATGTATAGCCAATCAATTTCGGTTTCGTAACATCGTCTGTACATTCGTCAGAATAGCGTGACATATAATTTAGCTGTAAAATAATGTTTAAATTAATTAAGTTATAAAGATGCGTAATAGTTAAGAACGTATATTTATTAATGAATAAATTAATTTTGCTGCGGTTATTTACATAACTTAAATATTAATAGGCAAGGGAAAAATATTTATAAAAAATATCTAATAATACGTAACATTTAAGAAATTTATAATTTTTTTTCAACCAAGATTTAAGCCTATTAGAAATAAATTCAGTTTAATCATTAATTTAATGAAGTTTAATAATGAGTAAGATTAAGTAAGAATCACTTAGATGGTTTGGTCATATGGAATAGATGAATGAGGAGAGAATGGTAAGAAAGATATACGACGCAAGTTGTATATTTTATATATATAGTGTTGACGGCACTAGAAATAAGAAGACTTGGCATCAGTGGTAAACCAGATACTGGAGAATGGTCTTGTTGGAAACTTCAACAATTATAAAATGTATGAATGTGGATGTGGCGACAATTGTGTGTCAGGACAGGAGAGTATAGCGCTCTATACTCTCTGCCTATCCCCGTGGGGAAACAATAGTTAGTCAATAATGAAGGTATCTGGCTGTAGATTATGAAAACATGTGCATTATTATCTCAAAAAAATTTTTTTTATTATCATATCCTGGTGAACATGGACTTATACAGCCATCTAGCGGCGAGTAGGCGAAGTGTGTACGGAACGAGTACATACAAGGCCAGTGGACGCAAGACCTCTATCCACTCCCTCACCACGGTCGCCAGGAAGACAAATTTGTACATTATCGTCGCGAGTGTATACCCTATCAATATTTTACATCTTGCTATCTGCTGTAACTTTAGTGCAATAAACTCCAAGCCTAATATACGTACCTACTTTCGTTCGTTTGATATGCTCAGCCCATATCCGTCTCAGTATAGTTTCGAGAGTTAGAGTTAGAGTTAATTATTTCACCATCTTCACGCTGTACTCTAAATATTCCCCACAGGATTTATCTATCCAAGTCGTTCAGAGTCTGTTTATGAGATTTGGTTAGGGACCAAGTTTCCCAAGCATATGTCAATACTGGCCTGATGAGGGTATTGTATGCCCTCATGAGAATTTTTGTTCAGCTAAGTAGAGAGTTCGATTTAAGGTGTCTCTTGAAACTAAAATATAGTTACGCTAAGATCAGCAGCACTTCTTTTAGAGGTTAATATGAGATCCACACAGCCAACCGGAATTCTGTAGAACCACGGAGATACCAGCAGGTTTATTTGAGATTGATGAATTCGACAGCTAATAGGGTTGTAATTTGGTAGTTAAATCGATTGCCTACACACAGGAAGTGACAAGTCTTCAGCGCTAAGTTGCACTGCCAGCCTATGAGACGTGTCCTCCGACCATTTTAGAGTGACGTTCAATTAATTAATTAGTAATTAAAAATCTTACTTGTTTGGGGGTGCATAACCAAGATTATTTTTATATACATGTTTTTGTTGTAACACGGTGAATATATATATAATATAACATGATAAACATAGTATACAATTATATTGCAATTAAGTATAATACTCGTAGTTTATTGTTTGGGATGCAGCACACTCCACCTCTGATATAGACAGTCCTGGCTACTTTGCTAGACTGCCGTTTGTGTTAAAGTAGCCAGTTTTTATTCATGCTGTTGTTGTGATTGTGATGTGCTGTTGCTAATTTTAAAAGTATTTAGTATTGTTTAATGATTATATTGGAATGTTGGACAGCAATACTTCTGATTGATCTCAACCCAATTGAATCATATATTGGGTCCATATTTGTGTAATCTTATTGGAAATGGACGATTTCCAGTTGGTGTTGAGTGTTTTGTACAGTTTCGGAGTTAAGAACATGTAGAAACGTTGACAAAATGTCGTTGTTGCTCTCAGAACTGGTGTGTAGATGTTCGTTGTCTTATATTGTGATGATGATTTATTGCTTGGGGTGAGTTATTGTTAGCATGGAAATATTGGACGAGTCTCAACATATAGATTTGTCTTATGTCTAGGGCATTGTACTCTTTAAAAATAAGATCTGATGGATATCTTAAGGGATGAGCATTTATTACCATAAGCATATAATCTGTCTATTTTACTAGCGGTGTCATCCGAGAAACTGTTGATTAATTTAGTCATGTATGTAATGTACAAAATGTACATGTAAAATAAAAAACTGAATAAAAAAAAAATCTTTACCGATAAATCACTCTCTGAAGATGAGTAATGAGATAAGAACAGACACGTAAAAACCTTAAATTAAACATATAAATATATGTAAAATATATAATTCATAAATTTCTAAAATAAATAATTTCAGTCAGTATTTCTAAAAGAAAATACAAAATATTTCGATCTGAGTACCAGGACATTATTTCCACCGTGGAAACACAATAATACAAAAATGTAGATTTTTTAAGGTATGTAACATTTGTTAGGCTTTGTGGGATTCCTGGCTGTCAGACTGTCTGTGGTGATTAACTGTTTACATCAGTGTGCAAAACGCAGACTATAAATATCTAGCAGTCTACAGCACGCAGTAAAAATTTCACGGATATCCTTATTTTCCTTAAATAAATAGAGTAGATACTAACGCAGACCGGTCCAGCAATGTCTCCTGGATTTTTAATGTAAACGAAATATGAGAGTTCCGAACGATTGAAATAATAAATAATGTTTCAAATATGAATTAAATGTATTAATTAGAAAGATGTACATATAAAATCCTTTTGAAATTAGCAAAATTTAATTTGCGGTTAAAATTCATTATTTTACGCCTACTAGATCATTAGGTCTGTGACGTATCCCCTTAAACCAACAAGATTTTTTTTAAATATTAAAAAAAAAAGTCTTTCATCCACAGACCAGTAAATGAATAAACATAAAATAAAGTGTACATATATATAGGAGATAGGTTTGGAACATTAGTTGCGGGACGAGGGGCATTCTACACACATTATTGGTGGATACATAAATTCTATAGTTTATGACACATTCATGCAACAGTAAAAGTATATATTTACTCTTCGAAAATTAAATATTTATCTAAACAAGACGTATTTTTTACATCAATGCATATTATATTGTCAACTTTCAAATTTTCGTTCCAATCGAGTCATTTTTAAAAAAAAAATTCAGAACTCTTTGATAACGTGAGTGGCATCAAAGTGATCACATGGGTGCCACCAAAATGAATGTTTTGAGACAAGGGCATTAGTACATGTCTATTTATTTGGTGGTCTGTGTGAAAAATATACTATTGGTTATTAACCGTTTGAATGCTACGCGTCGCAAAAGCGCTGCGATCGTTTGTATCGGAAATTGCTTAGCACTTAAACGGTTAAACAGTGCTTTCGGTGTTTACTTCGGGGTATTGTTTTGTTTAATTAATATGGAAGAAGATTCTATATTCAAAAAAATCTGACGTTTAAACGACATATTTAAATGACGGATTTTAAACGTTAATAAATAAATAAAATCTACGAAACTTTTTGGTATAATTATCAAGGAATGTTACATTCTTAAAAATTGCAGTTTCATCAATAATATATTATCAATAATAATATATATTCATCGTTTAATTTCCATTTTTTCATGAAATTTTACAAGCTATTTATTACAATACGGATTTTTTTTAAACTTTATTTCTAGAAGATTAAAAAATATTCGTATATATGTATATTTTTTAATATATATATATATATATAGTCGAGATTACAGATAGATTAGAAAGGCTGCAAGTATGTCAGAAATTTTTTGATCACAATTCGTTCAAAATATTTTCATTATTAAGGATAACACATTCTTATTGTGAAGTTGTTATTATTCAGAAAATGGATATGTGATGTTTTAAATACTAATTTAATGTATTAATTATAAATCTATACATATAAAATCAACTTTGTCGAAAAATGTTGTTTTTGTTTAATTTTAAAATAAATAAAATTTCGTTTAATTTGCATTTTATCTAGTTCATGAAATATTACAAGCTATTTATTACAATATAGATTTTTTTAAAACTTAATTTAATTAATTATTAAAAAATATACATTTTATTTATTGCCAGTCGAGATTACAGATAGATTACACAGGCTACAAGAATGTCAGAAATTTTTTGATCGCAATTCGTTCAAAATATTTTCACGTACCGATTGTTATTCAAGGTCTGATTTCAATTTGTATTCATATAAAAAATTTGCATGCAAAAATTGAATCAAGTATGTATAAGAATTTGAAGATTTTGTGAGAGTAACTTCACGTCAATATATTAGAATGAATTATTAACAGGGGATTACATCTTACATGATAGTACAAAATTTTATGCATTTCTTTTAAATCCTAATGGTCTTTTTGTTCGTCACAAATTAAAATTGGATAGAAAATTTATATATTTCATTGAAGAGAAGTTACAGATCATTTTGAATGTGTATAGTACATACATATTCTGTAGGCACTTTTTTTTTTTAAAAAGAGTACCTAAACAAAGAAATGCATTGCCATTTAATAATTGCTTTTATACATTTCTCATTATTTTTGAAATGAAACCGATCGGTGCATTAAATGTATAATATATATTATTATTTATTTTGTTATAAAATTCACATTGTATAATTTGTTATAGATCTTGGTCATGTTTTTATATTAATTTCGTTAGCCACCTCCATAATTTAAGATCATTCTTATTTAATGGTGCATAACTCTATTGTTGTCGAATATACATGTATCCAATATATCTCACACATTTTATTTGTATTAAAATAATAATTGTTGTAAATATAATAAAAGAGTCGAGTCGAATAACTGTTTAATGTATAATAAGTGTTTTTATTATATCAACAGGTCCCTTAATGATCCTTATAGATAGTCCCTCAATGACACCTTTAAATGCGATATCAAATAAATATAATGTAGGCAAGCCTTTGGGATAAAACAGGCGAGTTGTGGTAAAAAAATACATCTTATCTTCTGTCTAATGGTATGGGAAAGTCTAACTTACCATAAAAATTGTTTATTCATGATACTTATATGTCATCTAGATGTTATTTTTGTTCGTTTTGACAGCTAACTTACAAAGATGTAATAATTTTAATTACATTGAAATTTTATTTTCATGTGGTTTGTTTTAGGGAAAGCTCTATCATTGAAATATAGATTCTATACCAATGGCCGCATGGCGGCTACTATTAGCCGCGAAGCGGCCAAAATAGCCGCCCGCAGGGATTAGCAGCAACTAATCGGCGTTAGCTTATCTGTTAGTCTTAAGTACAATTAGTTATTACAATTATAGGCGCGTGGCTTCCAAGGTTAATGATATCGAAAAATATCATAGTGAGGAGCAAGCTTTGCACGAAAATATCAGTAAGTGCAATACAATCTAATTATATGTACGATACAATCAAATAAATGAAGGGTTGCTGAGATGGTTTGCTCATGGTGGAGCGTATGAATGTTGGAGGTGAATGTTGAAGACCACTTGAATAGTCGACGGAGATAAACCAAATATTGGAGGTCGGCCCTGTCAAAATCTTCAGTAATCGACGAGCATGAGAAGATGTATAGAAGTGGATGAAATGAGAGTGGTGTGCCATGTGCTAACACAGAAGAGTGTGGCATTCTATTCTCTATTGCATGATGGTAAATATGTTAGTTAGTAAAATATTTTGGCTTTTCAACTAACCCTATGTTATGGAGAATATACTCGTATTATGCGAGTTATCAAAAAATGTACGAAATCTCGTTATTACGAGGGTTAGTCAAAAATTATATAATTTTGCTATATATAACACGCCTTCAAGGTTGTCATACTGCCTTATACGCACGCGTGTTATATTCCGGCTACCTACCTTCTTACACTTCATACTATTACTTATATTACCAATACTACCTACTAACAAAACGGTTTATCAAAGTAGATACAATATATAATAGTTAAATTTAAACCAACATAAATATTATTGTATTCATTTCTATTTTTACTTTGTCTGGCCAACGAACTCGGTTACTTGGAAGCCCACTTGAGGTAAGGGTCGGTTTTAAGGTTTACCAGCGGGTTCAATGAATTCATAAAAACGGTCGAGACTAAAAGCTTCCCTTAAAACAAAAAATGTTTATATTAACAAAGAACAAAGGATTATAGATAATAAAAAGCCCGAAGCCATAGCTAGCTGATCATTGTATTTTAGGTATCGGTCATGAGAAGTTCTTCTTAAATAAATTCATTATTTTCTCTTGCGAAGTGTACAAAGGATGCACTTCTCCTTTTAATTCGCCACTAGGCTGGCGCGAGAAATATAATTCGCGTGTTTAGAGTTAGTACGACCGCGGTCACGTGTGCGAAATTTAATCTCGATCATTTGCCTTCCCGCTAATAAAGTGAAACATGTCCGCTCCGCTAGCAGTTTGCGCCGAAGAGAAACAACGAGCAGTAATCCGATTTTTTTGGTTGGAGGGTATAAAAAGAGCTTTTTATATAATACGGGGATAGTGGTTTATTACGTAAAAGTGTTTTTTTGTGATTCGAAAAGTTTTTAAATGGCCGGACGAGTGTAACGAGGGAGAGGGAGCAACCTCCAACCCATGATCCACAAGTTCTGGAGCATCTTGGCCACGGGAAAATACATTAAAGAAATTAAGCAAAAACAACCGAGATTGTAGTTTAGATTTTGTTATAAAAAAGAAATATATATCTCAACGATAAGGCGGGGAGTATATTGGTCTTTTTGCGATAAAATCGAAGTATTTAGTTTATAATTGGGTGGGGAGGAGCATACAATAGTATAATAAACTCAGTAAAAATAATACAGAGAACAATAAACAAAGTAATATTTAAAAAAATATCAACTTTTTCAACACAAACACATTTTGCAAAATTCCCAGTTCCCAAAACATTTTCAAAAAAATCTCAATTAATCAATTAATTAAAGAAAATAACACTTTAAAATTTTGAACAAGCACATCATTAAGGTTTAAAAATAACTTAAAAATCTCTAAATATAACACCAAACACTTTCAGCAAAATTTTATGTATTTAGGCATTAAAAATTTCAATAGCTTCCCTACACAAATTAAAGAAATAAAAAATATAAAAGAGTTTAGAAAGAAATTAAATGAACACTTCAAAATCACATAATTAGAAAATAAACAATGTAATAGAGAACTTCAGAAGCACATAAATAGACAATAAATAAAATATAAAAAATATTATGTAAAATTATTATAGCGTAACTCCATCTCCAAGCACAAGAACTAGTCACTTTTTTGGAGAGGTAACCGATAAAAAAAAACCTTGTAATTTAAAAAATGTAAAATATTTAATTCATGTTATAAAAAATTGAAAAAAGTCAAATAAATAAAAAAAATAAAAAAAATTGTTAACTAATTTTTAAAAGCGCTATTTGGATCATAACATGTGAACCACATATGGATTTTTCCTAAATCCATCAAATTTTCTACGGATGGCGCAACGAATTTATCTTTACTCATTATTTTTGCTTCGCTCGTATAATACTAATATTCAGTATCCGTTAATCCTCCAATCTAATAATGATCTTATCCAGAGTCGTAAATATCAAGATCTGTACAGAATTTCAATGTATTAGATTGAACCGTTTTCTTTAGACAGCAAAGATTTTATTATTACTTTGGATTTATTTGTAATGGAAGAATTATACAGGCCAGAGATAATGAACCTATGACACACGCGACACAAAACCGGTATTTAAGTACCCAAGATATTGATGTCTCACAGAGACGAATCTATTATTTTTACATGGGAAGTATGGAAGTCTTGGGTATTACGGGACTTAATTTAATTCTCATGTAACAGTTTAGATTTCGCTGAAGCTGAGACTATTTTTTGATGTATGGAACTATATCCTTTATGTGTATATGTGAAATTCATTCGAATTATTATACATTAATTAATTAATTAATTAATAGCTTCGTCTCTTTATCTTGATGACAATCCTCCGGGAGATAAAATTTCAGTAATTAGTTCCTATAAACGTACTCAAAATATTGTATTTAAGTTAAGTATTAAAAAAATATACAAATTAAATATAAAATAAATATGAATTAAATATATTAATTAGAAAGATATACCTATAAAATCAATTTTATCGAAAAATATTGTTATTGCGCACCGGGATTCGAACCTGAACCTTTTTCCTAACCGGGGAAGGTGCATTATCCAACTTCGCTACAGCGACAAATTTTCGAAACTATATGTTACCTTTTTGATATTAATACATTTAATCGTTCCATTATTTGAAAAAACCATCTACCTTACTTTTACAGAATCTCAAATACCTTTGAGTAATCTGGTAGCGGACGCCAGTATTACCAATTAAATTTTGTACACATTGATACAACTTTATTATTAGGAGAACACATTCTTATTGTGAATTTGTAATTATTCACATAAATAAGTTTTCGTTGCTTTGCCCTAAAGTAATTTTGCTAATATTGAAGAAGTTAAAGTATTGTGATTAAAAAACCATACATACAATTGTTTTTTTTAATATTATTTATTTATCACGTATAATAATTGTTTATCAAATTGTATGAATACTTTGACCCACTTGCCGTAAATGGTTAACCGTCACCGTTATGGACTTTCGTTGTATTGGATTGGTTTCGCTGAAATGGGTCATTAATGAATTGTAGCAATAAATTCAGATCTATTTCAGTGAGAGTATCTTAAGACGTCCATTAATGTGAAGCGGACGACATTTTTACAATTTGTCAATTATCCTGATGAAATGTAAAAGAATAATAATTAATCGGAAATGTATATGGAACCAATTGGAAGAAAATAATGAAGTATATTTTATATTTTTATTTGTTAAATTTGTTTTATTAACCACTTATTGAGTTTAAATACATCTACCTGTTTCGAAAAATATCATTTTCTTCTTCAGGATGTCAAGGATGGTATTTTTTGAAATCGATAGATATATTTAAACTCAATAAGTAATTAATCAAACAAAGTTAACAAATAAAAATATGAATTTTAACCACAAAGTTAATTATGCTAATTTTAAAAGAAGTATATTTTTATTAAGGAGAACACATTCTTATTGTGAAGTTGTAATTATTCAGAACATGGGTCTGTGATATTTTAAATACTAAATTAATGTATTAATTATAAATATATACATATAAAATCAATTTTGTCGAAAAATATTGTTTTTGCGTCACCGGGATTCGAACCTGGATCTCTATTTCCAATCCGGGGAACTACGACAAAATTGATTTTATATGTATGTATTTATAATTAATACATTAATTTAGTATTTAAAATATTACAGACCGTCTGTTCTGAATAATTACAACTTCACAATAAGAATGTGTTCTCCTTAATAACGTAAGTTGTATCAATGTGTCCAAAATTTAATAAAAATGAATTGATAATTCTGGCGTCTGCAGTCGGTTTACTCAAAGGTATTTGAGATTCTGTAAAAATAATGGAACGACAGGTGTATTAATTTGAAAAATGTAACATATAGGTTCGAAAATTTGTCATGAAAAATACTGGCGTTATAACACAATTGGTAGTGTACTTCCCCAGATTGGAAATAGAGATCGAGGTGCGAATCCCGGTGATACAAAAACAATATTTTTCGGCAAAATTGATTTTATGTGTATATATTCATAATAAATTCATTAATTTAGTATTTTGAAATATATTTTGATTGAATTAAAAATGTTGGTTAAAAATTTAATTGAATATACGAATGTTTTGTACACGCGATAATTTAATCAAAAAATGGAATGGAGGACAGAACTTGAAACTTTGGGAACGGTGGATGATCCGTGTCTATGGAATAAGACAACGAGATATATCTCAGAGATAATTCACGTTATATTGATTTAGAGATCAACAAAAAGATCAGCTTGAGATTGGCAAAAACTCATGCCCGAGTATACAACGTTCGATTTGACCGACTACGTCCAAAAACTAAAACAATAAATTCTCATTAAGAAAATGTCGGCTGAATTTATAAAAAAAATTGATGCAAATCAACACGAGCACGAACATCATACAAGAGGAAGAGATAGACTGGGACTGCCATTCAGGAAGAAGACTAAATTTCAAAAATTGATGATGCAGGTATAGTGAGATGAAGATTTTTAATGAAATGCCAGATGATATAAAAAGGAGGAGAAACTACATGGATTCAAAATTAAATTAAGCAAATACGTGCAAAATAAGTTATAGTAAAAAGGAACATTTTGATCGAGTTTATATTAGAGAATATAAAAATATACTTATGTATACACTTTATTAAGAATAAATAAATAAATACGTACAGCAATTGAGCCACCGCCATAATTCATGATCATCAACTCTATGGTTGCCTAAAAATTATATTATAAAAATCTATTTCATATATGCACTTAATTTTATGTATTGTTTACTAAATACAAATTAAATGTATTAATTAGAAAGACATACATATAAAATCATTTTTATCGAAAAATATTGTTGTTGCTACCGGGATTCGAACCTGGATCTCTTCCAATCCGGAGAACGTGCATTATCCAATTATGCTATACTAACACAGTGGATTGACGACAAATTTTTCAACCAATATGTTACACTTTTCAAATGAATACATCTATCGTTCCATTATTTGAAAGCCATCTACTTTATTTTTACGGAATCTCAAATACCTTTGAGTAAACCTACAAGAAATGCCAGAATTAACAATTTATTTTTATAAAATTTTGGACACATTGATATAAATTGTGTATTATTAAGGAGAACACATTCTTATTGTGAAGTTTTAATTATTTAAAACATAGGTCTGTGATATTTTAAATACTAATTAAATATTTGAAATGATTAGAACTTGGATCTATTTCAATTCAGGGAATGTGCAATATCCGATTATGCTATACCAATATAGTAGATTGACGACGAATTTTCGAACCTATATGTTATACTTTTCGAATTAATACATATATCGTTTCATTATTTGAAAGCCAACTACTTTGTTTTTGCCAAATTTCAAACATGTAAATAGGTTCGACAATTTGTTCTCAATCCACTATGTTGATGTGGCGTAATAGGTCAGCGCACTTCCCCAGGTAGGAAAGGTTCCTGGTTTGAATCCGGGTGGTAGCAAAAATATTTTTTCGATAAATTGATTTTATCTGTATACCTTTCTTATTGATCATTTGCATTAATATATTGATAAATTAGAACATACATACGTATGCATAATATAACTATTATGTACCGGTTACGGTTTCTTCAAAAAATATAGTATTTGCAGTATTGATATTGCGTATAGATGTACAATTAAAAATCTTTTATGTAGATGCGGACGAGTCAACCCTTCTTCAGTAACTGATTTAAAGCCTCGTACACAATAGTCAGATTTTGTTTCACAACCCAAAAATGTGCATTGATTTTGCTGAATCATCGAGACTGAAATTCTGTATGAAATGCGTTCTCAAAATATTGTCTGGAATATAGCTTAATGGACTGTCTTAAATATTTCGACCAATAATCTGGACTACCTATGTTGATGCAAGTCGAATACTCATTCCCTGTCCCTTTCGTCCATCCAATAATCTATACATGTCCCGCTCTGGCCGACTCATTACTTGCGATTTCGCCGACGGGAGAACAGATTGCGCTTAGACATCGAAATATCAAGATCATGTGCCTTTTTTTCTGCCGTCCTACATCCGCGTCGTGCGTAACGCTGGGATCGCGAATAGGAAGTGTATTCAATAGCTCCGGAAGTGCGGTGATCTCTCGGTTCTGCACCACAAACGTACTAGTCAATCGGATGTGAAGACGACGCTCAACCCGGGACTTTAAAGCAAGGTAGGCCAGATCCATCTGTCCTTATGTTCCTTCAGACTTCCAATTCAGGTTGCGTTCACTGATTAATATTAAACTCGATACGGTCCACGGGATCTTATCCCACCAATCTGTGTTATTGAAATACTTCGACAAGACATTTATTTAGAAATTAAAATTTTCAATATATTTCACTGCAAATATGAAAAAATATTTTACGAATAGTTATATAAATATTATAATATCAAATGGTTTAAAAATGAACAAATAATTCGGCATTCTAATATTGTAATTGAAATCCTTGACGAAGATCCGACCGTCAGAACGCACCTGCACAATGCAGTTCGGGAATAGGAGTCCTCAACCAAGCGAAGATTAATTATAGATAAACCATGGTAGATGTCATCCTCGCAAGAAGTGACTCCGAATTAAAAATCGTGGATATATTAAAACTTTCATGGTTATAAATAAAATCGAACGTCGTATAGCGTCCACGCTTTTGAAACCTATAAAATTATGGTGACCGATTTAGCACACCCATCGTAAAATGGTTTATGGAAAACACGTGTATAAATAATATTCCATATATGTTTTTATGACAGCCCAGTCGGCTTTATGATAGACTGACATAAATGCTGGTCAGGTAAAATAAATTAAACTTAATGATATTATATAATAATAGATACCTACTTTAATTTACATTTTTCTATTCTGAATTTTTATTGTAAATTTTAAAATAAATATTAAAGTTAAAATAATAAATTAAGTAAATATTATCAATTGAAGTTGAATAATGGTCCGTGTCCACAGATAAGATTTTTATGAGATCTTCGACAAGAGACAATCTTTGACATTATGCTCTCACGATATTCATTGCAGACAATTACTTACTTATTCTCAGGAAAAGATTATCGTAGTTTACCGTGTACAAAGGGTCACCTTCTCGCGCCCCTCTTCACACTTGTACGTCAAATGTCAGTCTAATAATCATTGATGTTCTGTTCGTCAGCTGAGTGAATTTGAATCTTATCTAATATGATGCATTTGTCTAAGTTTTCAGAATAATTGGTAGATATGTATGATTCTAGATTTGTGCGCACATATTTCACACGAGTCTTGCAGTCAAATCGAACATGTACGGATCGTTGCTTAATATTTATATTATGGTATATTGAGACTACTGTTGAGTCAGTTCGGCCAATCAGGGAGTGATACGATGAACGAATGAATATGCCGTGTCAGACAAGACGGCGGTTCTGGAGTTCCGGCGAGCTGTCAGGGGACAAACGTCGGCGATGGGCCCTCACCGTTGGAAAGTGTTCCTGACAAATCAAACCTAAACTTCATGCAGATGTCTTTATGTCTGTGTAAAATTGTAATCCATGATGTCATTATTCTTACTAGCGTATTATTAACGTGATAAACGACGTATAATCGACTTATTTAACTGATTTTAGTTACCCTTTCCTCTATCCATCTGTTAGGTGTGTAGGTGGTTTAGGTGGAACCGATGAATATAAATATTCCTTATTCTCAAAGGCACCACCTTATCATTAAAATTTTCCCTTTAATATGTATGACATCTATGTTTGCTAATGGTTAAGCTTAATCGTCAATTTTTGTAATTTGACTTTTAAATTTAATTAAAAATAAACATGGAGTTCTACAAACCAAGCACACTAACAATAAGTAAACAATTCATTTTGTTTTGACTTAAAAAATCAAATCTCTTGTATAGAATGCAAGGTTTATTCTTTAATATATATTGTAATTATTTAAACTTAATCGCTTTTATTGCTGGTAATTACTATCTTCTAATTCTTATCACAATTACTTAACCCTTTATATATTTTTGAAATTTGTATTTTTTCCCAAGAGATGAACATTTAACATCAACAAAATGGTAAGTAGGTGACACTGATCCAAATTCCCACATTATCTCATGCTCTGTTGGCTGAAGCAGATAGTGGAAGATAGAACACCGGGCTTTACGCCTCACAAAGTATAATTTTTTTTTTTTTTCATTTTTTATTTCACTTTGAGAGTCGGAGACTTATGTATAGAGAACGAGATCCGTGAGTATATAGGGTACTGAGATATATTTCAACTAGGGATTCTGTATTTTCGACTTTTTTCAATTCCCGGTACCCGAGAGGCAAAATTTTAAAATCTCGGGAATTCCGAGGAATGAAACCATGAATTTTATTTAATTAAAAATATAAATTTTATTAAATATTCATCTATACGATGTACATTAGCTGTTAGGGGAAAATTGTTTCATAAATGAAATTAAGCTTACATTTATATATTGATTACAAAGAACAAATACAAGCAAACAATTTTTTAAAAAGAACCCCAATAACCATTTTAAAATAATTTCATTCCATTTTTGTTTCAAATTTTGTTTTGTCAAAGATGACACGATTTTATTTTAAATATTATGTCACATTTAACAAGAAAACAATCTCCTGTTTGAACAAACCGACAAAACTATTCCCTTTAGAACTTTTATAGTTGATCATATGTTTCGCTTTATTAGTAGTTAGAAGCTACAATATAATTGATACACCTACACCGTTCGTTTAAGCAACAAATTTTTTTTCGATAAACAGATTTTTTTTAGAGTTTGTGGTTTGTAACTTTGAATTTGTGACCGATTGAGTTTGTAACCGATTGAATTTTTAAGGAATAGTATCTTCACATGTAACTAGAATTTTGTCCGTATTAAAACAGACGCGATGAACATTTAATATTAAACACGCTGTTGCCAAAAATTAGAAACAAAGCGCAAGAAACAGTGAGTTGTGGAAAACAAAAAAAGAGATAGAGAACTAACTTTAGAATGATTTTAAATGCACAATACAAATCTTCTGTATCTTTAAAATCATGATTCTGTCTTTAGACGAGTGAAAGGCTACAAACTTTTGTATTCTCATTAAATGATTGAATTTGTTTATATAAAACTAAATAAATTTGGTAAGATTAATGAGGGATAATGCTAATAATTTTTCAGCGTTAATTCTAATGTTACATTGATTGTTTATAATGACGTGCTTGTGGTCTAGTGGTTACGATACTCACCTAGTAACCTAGTGGTCAGGGGTTCGAGCCTCGTTCCAGGAGGTCATCCAGTTAGTCCTATTTTCATAGCATAAGCGTTCAGCATATTTTGAAAATAGTAAGAATATTATTAAGGAGAACACATTCTTATTGTGAAGTTGTAAATTCAGAACACAAGTTCCCCGGATTGGAAGAGATCCAAGTTTGAATCCCGGTAGCGACAACAATATTTTTCTATAAAATTATTTTTATATTTATATTTTTGAAATTAATACATTTAATTTGTATTTAAAATATCACAAACCTATATTCTGAATAATTATAACTTCACAATAAGAAAATAAGAATGTGTTCCCTTTAATAATATAATTTGTATCAATGTGTCCAAAATTAAAAAAAATAAATTGTTGATTCTGGCGTTTCCTATCGGTTTACTCAAAGGTATTTGAGATTCCATAAAAACTGAGTAGATAGATGGCTTTCAAATAATGGAACGATCGATGTATTAATTTGAAAATTTGTCATCAATCCACTGTGTTGGTATAGCATAATCGGATAATTAACGTTTCTCGAATCGAATCGGAAGAGATCCAGGTTTGAATCTCGACGACAATATTTTTCGATAAAATTGATTTTATTTGTATTCATTTTAATTAATACATTTAATTTGTAGTACGAATGTTGATGTGACACGTATTCCGTGTATGCATCTTTATTTAACACATCCTCTGCGGTGGTGGGTCAGATTTGACCCGGGTGTTTGTAAAAATATTAATTGCGCAACAAATAATAGTTTAATGTTGTTTTCCTTCTATATAATCTTTTATTAAATATTTTTAAATAATTTGAGATACAAATAAATATTATCGAACAAGATTCAAATGAGTTATTGATAAAAATGTGAAAAAACGCCCAAAAACTGACCTAAGTCAGTCGTTTTTACGGGATTGAATCTCAGTGCTTACGCTGAAAAATATATTGTTAACATTTTGAGCGGGTAGACAAAGGATACCAGGTATGCACTCATGTATTTGTTTTGACTTATTTTCGTCTGGCGGCCCCTAGATAATGCAAGTAATATAACTATTTAAGGGGTGTTGCGCCTACCCTTAAGTTTTATGACACTACCTGCTCGGGTTTATCACATGCTCAGTTGATGTTTGTATTTTGACTATGTAGGGCGTCTATTGATGAGTGAGAATTTGTACATATTCGTAATATTTTTTAATTTTTCTGGAGAAACAATACGGCACATCATGCCATTTCACTAAATCATATTTAAAATGTAATATCGATAAAAAATCTCTCACAAAACGGTTAAAGAATCGAAAATTTGAGATGGGTCTAAAATAACCCACCACCACTGGACGTGTTTTGTTTTGACCCAGCGGGTAGAAAGTATTAAAAAAAAGTTATATTATTAAAGTGGTTGGTACAATAATTGTAAAAATACATAGCTCAAGTGCTTTGCTCTCTCTATTTTTTTTAAAAATAAATACTAAATGGAATTAACAAAAATGCTGTGGTTGATTATAAGCCTGGGTAGCAGTAGGCTAAATCGCTCAATTATACATGTGTGTCAAAAGACTATTGTATCATATGAGAGTGCGCATATTATCGACTCGATAAAAAAATCACAAAACTTCATCGATCGTCTTTTGACAAGATGGTCGTAGTTTGAACAACTATCGGTCGACATCTATGTATATTGCTGTGTATTGGCGTGCGCATACGCACGACTAAACAGTCGATCCGCGACCGTTCAGTTATATGGAGGAGCACGCACACGACTGTTGGGAGATTTCATTGGCAACTGGTTGATCCTATGCGAACTTCTAACAAGTAAACAGTTTAGTCGACTGGATTAAATGCCGAATCGTGTGCGCGCGCACATCTGCACACCTTAGATGGAACATTACTTGGCTGTTTCTTGATGCCATCCATACGTGTTTTATGATTTTTGAACATTTCTTTAGCTTGTTCGTGAGTCTCCTCTTTCATTTCTATGGATCCACCGAGGGTAATTTCCAGTCGGTTGTGGTCAGTTTGATGTCCAGACAAAAATTTTAATATCCTGATTCCTAAACAGGAGGAGGGGAGGAGTGCTGGTCTTATCATACAATACACACAGTGCAACAGTATCATCTTATTTCTTTAATAATATATATATATATATATATTGTCTCATCAGTGTTTTTTCGAGTCTGTCTAATAATTTGTATTTCTTTTATATTTTTGTTGTTAATTCATAACATCCATATTACTTGCTTTTCCATATTCCATTATTTTATATAAATAAAAGCAGAATCTGTACTAAAATAAAATTTAATGTCTTTTTGCTTGTAGCCATGCCGCAATGTTGCACTGCAGCACGGCATAATTACTTTGTTGAGTAAAAAATGCCAACCTAGCGGTAAATGAGTAGAACTGATATGGGAGTTTTTGGTCATAAAATGGTCCTAGTTAAGCGGTGGGTCGCCGTTCTTTAATAAACTATGAATGAATGAAGACTATACGATGAGAAATATACCCCACAGTATGAAATTGATTGTTGATTTTTTTTTCATTAGCAATTATTTTTAATATTGTGTTTTTTTATTTATGTTAATATAAATTTTTTAAAACTATGTTTTTAACAATTAATTTTTTTTTTTAAATAGAGATGCGTACACGGAATACATGTCACATCAATACTCTTACTATTTTCAAACTAAGCTAAGTGCTTGCTTGACGAACTTGCTGGTGTCCTGGAATGAGGCGCGAACCCCCGACCACTAGATCACTAGGCCAACGTCTAGACTACTACACCAACAAGCTACTCAAATTTAAATTTAATACACTAACCGTTTTCGGAAAATACAATTTCCTTTATCAGTATGTCAAATAAACTAATTAAAATCATGTTTGTAAAATTGTTGTTTTAAAAAAATGATTATTTTAAAATCTATTAGGGGAAGCTAACTTAAATTATTTTTATCATTATTATAATTCGTCAATTTTTATTTATTTTTGTAAATATGTAAATACATGAATTATGCCTAGGATTAATATCTTAGTAATAACATTATTATTATACTGTGTTTATTAAACGAGTTATTATTACTATGAACTATTGTAGGGTATTAGCGTATAATAAAATGGCGTAGCGTCGTTAAATTTATTTCCTTCCATTTCTATTGTTGTACCGCACAAATAATTATTTCACTTGGACTCATTTGTGGATTTAACGTTATGTAAGCTATTTGCCTTTTGGCAATTTAAATAATATCAGCAAATTGATGCAAGAAAATATTCCCGTGTTTTAAAATATGATTTCATAGTTACGTCTATTTTTGATTAATCCAATGTTAAAGTTGTGAACTCTTGATTATATTCTCGAGAGTTTAATTAAAATTCGCCGAGACGATCTGTGTACATTAATAGTCTTTAAAATTTAATATAATATATTAATGGTCGGCTCGGTGGTTGAGTGAGCTAACTAGCCCGGTGTTAATATCGAAGATTTAAAGCATAATCTCGCCACACCGTCAGCCATTATTTAATCCTTTTTTTACAACACAAGACGCCTTGCCTTGGATGAGTCTGAAATTATTTTCAGGAAAATCTCGCTTAATGCGAATTCGATTTGCGTGAAAATTTAATTGTGCGATAAAGCAAAATGATAAATTTTCCCATTTTAAGCGGTTGATTGATAGGTTAACATTTGATGTTGACTGGTGCATGAAAGCTAGTGCTGAAATTTTGTCAATTTATTTAAAATATGTATTTATATCTTACTTGCTAAAGTACTCGGCGTTGCATGGGCTTTACGTAAGTGAAGAGGCTTCATTTAGAGGGGAGGGGGGGGGGGTGGAGGGTAGTTTTATTTTCGAAATCAGATGTAGACCGTAATTTTTCTCTTATTTCGAATGTCAAGTGTGCAAAAATTCATCAAGAAATTCCAAAATTCTTCTTTAAAGGGTGGGAAAAGGGGATGGAGATGGTTTTTCGAAAAATCATGTGAAAAGTAACCTTATTCTTGTATTGAAGGTCAAATTTCATCAAAAAGTACCAACATTTTGCTTTAAGGGGTGGAAAAGGGGGATGGGAGTGGTTTTTCGAAATCTTATGTAGACAGTGACCGTCCTCTTGTTTTGAAGGTCAAGAGTGCAAAATTTTATCAAGCTCCGAATAAAACTGTAGATTTATATAAAAAACAAACACACTAACACACTCTTCTTTATATATATAGATTATATATAATTGTATTTACAATGGTAGCCTCTTTGGACTACGTTCATGCTGAGGAAAGTATTTTTAATTTTAATGTGTAGGTGCTAGATTGTAAAGTAATGTAATTTTATGTAATTAATTTCATTTTGTGAATAAAAATTCGTGAATTGTTTTTGATTCTTTAATATCTTGATCCTCTAAAATGTATATGTATGTAGTCACAGACTACCAAATATATAGTCATGAACTAACGCAAAATTCTTTGTTTTAATATTTTAAATTTGGTGTCACCTACGTGATCATTTTGTTACCACTTACGCAGTCAAATAGTTTCGCGACTTTTATTAAAATATATGACTCGATTAGAACAAAAATTTAAACGCTGACAATATTTTATTTTAATTTTTTTGAGAGAAAAACAGTACAAATAATAAAACCTAATATAAATAAAACACGATATATAAAAAAAATTACAGTGACGTTTCTTCCGAATTAAACAAGATAAGAAATAGTACATAATAAACTAAAGAATAATAGATTTTAACAAACTAATAACTAAAAAAATTTTTACACTAAAATAAACATAATAAACTAAAAAAGAGTATATATGATATTAAAAAAAGCTGACAAACGAAAGAGTGTTTTAAGACTGAATATATAAAGTTAAAAGGGGTCAAGGAGGGAGGTATATGCATTAATGTAAAAAATACGTCCTGTTTAGACAAAGATTTAATTCTTTTAAAATTAAAATTTTAAAATTAATCATTTTTAAGTGGTTAGTAAAACAAAGATAATAAATAAAAAAATGAAAATAAAGATTTAATTTTCGAAGAGTAAATACTTTTACTGTTGTACAAATGTGTCATAAACTATCAGATATATTTTGACCAATAATGTGTGTAGAATACCCCTCGACCCGTAACTAATGTTTCAAACCCCTCTCCTATATATACTGGTCTGTGGTATGTAGTGTATTTTTTCGAACTATGTCTTCATATTCTTTCTTCCTTCATGTCAGTATTGCAATTAGATGAGACTCGTCTTGTAACGCACTTCCGCAAGTCCCGGTTCTGCATCGCCCTCACGCAACGCATAATTTTACTGCTGTGGCACTCTTCCAGGTCTTCATCGACCCAAAGTTGTGTCCAGGATAATTTCCTTTCTAGGCTGTCACTTAAAATGTGACTGAAGACTAGGGAGAATCTTTTGTTCATAGCTGTAGATAGATAGATAGATAGATGCTGGATTTGTTGCGAGATTAGGGCACGATTGATAATTTTATATCATTACCAAATATGCAAATGTATTATTGATTAACTTATATTATTGTTATTTGATATCAATTGCAGTAAAGAATAAAAAAATGTACTTTTAAGAACACATTTTTGTTGTGAAGTTGCATTTTTAATTAATTTAATTGTTAATACATATTAAGTAAATCATCTAGAAAGATATTCAGATTAAATTTATTTATGGAAAAAATATTAAGTTGCTACCGGGATTCGAACCTCTTCGGTATATTTGGTATATCTTAATTATGTTGCGAACGTAAAATTGTATTCATCCGTTGATTAAATTTAAAATTATTTGTTGTTTGAAATATAGAAACGTTTCACCCCAAAGCCGCTGCTAAAAATTTTTTTAATCAAATGATACCTTATTTTTTTCTAAAATATAATAAAAAACAAAATTAAAATACATGTTTAAAAATATTATTAATATTCAAGTGATTGTAGAGACTTAACAATAATGCAAAAATAAGGAAATATTAATTTATTATAAAATGAATGAATTAATTATTAAAACAAATTTAATTAATTAATTCATGTTCAAAAAAATATCTTAATCAAAAAATATTTGGTTAACTACTGAAATGTGAATTCGGAACTTTTTTTCTAATTGTTTGTTGACTAGTTCCAGTGATTCATCTTGTTTATTGTTTATTTTATATATGGAGAATGCATAAAATATAAAAAAAATACATGTTTTGTGAGTTGATTATTATGAATTTAATGTATTAATTATAAATATATACATTAAATTAGTTTTTAAATCATCACAGATCTACGTTCTGAATGATTACAACTTCACAATAAGAATGTGTTCTCCTTAAGGACGTTCCCAAAAAAATCACTTTTCTTACAATCCTTTTGAAACTTTGAATACACATACTTATGAGTATCTTTTATACGTAGAAATTTTTTTCAATAGTCCTTGCGGTAGTAATTTGTAAATATTGACTATTAAAATGAGCATATTTAATATACGACCCAAATCCCGATCGATTTTGTAGCGCACGTTTAATAGCATTAAAAGCAATAGTAATTTTCTTACAATCGTTTTCGATGAATCATTATTTGAAAATTATTTGAAAATTTAACAAATATCTTTCTGTAAAAATAACTAAAACAAGCGGTATTCGTTTTGTTATAAAAAATGTTAAAAGTGAGCTACTTTTGAATGGTTTTGAAGTTTTCTTTTATAATTTGAATTGTGAGAGATTTTTGAACTTATGCGCATGTGAGCGGAAGCGAAAAAATACACTGTATCTCAACTGTTTTTTATTCTATTCGTAGTAGTTTATAGTAGTTTACATACGGAGGAATCTTCTTTAAGATTGAGTACGACTGCTCTTTGGGAACGTCCTTAATAATGATTATTATGATTGCACATGTCTGTTATATACATCATTGGCATATATTTTGTCTTGACCAACTAGTTTTAGATTTTATCTTTTGTGTAGGAGCAAAAATAGGCGATTTGATTGTATGCTTTTTATTGTACGCCGATGATGCGGTACTAATGGCGAATAATGAATAAGAACTACAGAGTCCAGTGAGTAGAATGAGCGATGTATGCAAGGAAAGCGACCTTATGATGAATGTTAACAAGTCAAAAGTGATGGTATTCGAGAAGGAGGAAAGCAAGACAGCGTGCTAAATACTTGTAGGTAATCCATGTTAAGTGCATTTTATATGTTATAAGTTTATGCACCTTCCTGGGTACACTGAACTCGTTGGACTTGTCGACTTGGTTATCAGTTATGGAGAGAGTAGCTATGGACTGACGTATAAAACATGTATTAATTAAATTAATGGTGAGTAGAATGTACGATGTATGCGAGGAAAGCGACCTCACGATGAATGTCAACAAGTCGAAAGTGATGTTATTCGAGAAGGAGGAAAGCAAGACACCGTGCTAAATACTTGGAGGTAATGCATGTTTGGAACAAGTAGATGAGTTTGTGTATTTGGGAAGTATGTTTGATAGAAACGGAAAGGTTGAGAATGATATCGAAAGGAGGGTGACTGTAGGAAATAAAGTGAACGGCGCTTTGAATGGAATTATATTTAACGGAAATTTGTTAACCGAGGCAAGACTAGCGGTTCGCAATGGAGTCTTGGTACCGACACTGATGTATGGAAGTGAGGCCTGGAGCTGGCAGAAGAGGAACGAAAGTAAATTGCATGCAGCGGAAATGAGATCACTTAGGCGTATATACGGCAAATCTATTTATGATAGAGTAAAGAATGAAGAAATAAGGAAAGAATGTAAAGCTGATGTTAGTATAGTGAGTAAGATTAAAAAAGGATCATTTGGATGGTTTGGTCATATGGAACGGAAGAATGAGAAAAGAATGATAAGAAAGATATACGACGCATGTGTTGATGGCACCAGAAATAGAGGACGCCCGCGAAAGACACGGCACGACCAGGCAAACCAGATAATGGAGGATGGTTCCGTTAAAAGTCTCAACAATCGGCGAGCTTGTATGATAAGATGTCTGAATGTGGATGAGGCGAGAATCGTGTCAGGACAGAGCAATGTGGCGCTCTATCCTCTCTGCCTACCCCCGCGGTGAAACGGCGTGATGATAAGTAAGTATGTAACATATATATATTTGTTTCGGATATTTTATCGATGGTTCAGACACCGGAATAAATTATATAAAATTTTACAATTTATTTTTTAAAATTCCTCGAGTCAGTCAATAATATCATGGTTGTCAGACACGTTAAAGTGTTTTTTTCAAGCTTTGTGCACACCCTTGATGAAATATCGCATACACACTTATACAATTCTTCCTCATGCATAGCCTTAATGTACATACATCCCCAAGGGGTCAGCCTGTGGAAGAAATTTTATCTCGACGGCAGCATTAATTGAGTCAATAAAATAAACATCAGAGTGAAGTACCGACCGTCGCCTATTTGATAAGCGTTTCGCGGTGAAAGGTTTTAGCATCAAATTCATTATAGTGAATTGTTTCTCATCTCTGTTGTAGTCTCAACGCAGTCTCGAGAAAATTTATATCTAGGACGACTACTTGTATCGAATATGGAACTAGCTGATTTTTTTTAAAGATGTGGAGATCTATATAACGATCTAACGTTAACAAACATGTGCCAATTACGTGTGCTGGCAGCCCTCCGGGAAGCCGGTTCCTCAGTGCCGCTCCTCTCGCGGTTACCTTCCCGTCAAGATCTCTAGCAAACGTTTCTCATTGTAGAGTTTATATTGCAAATGACCTGGCTATAACTGCGTTCATCAATAATAAACTTCTGTCAATTGTTTCTCTAAATCAACCTGCTTACGCCGCTCACATATACTCCGCGATCATATTCAAAAGAAAACGTGAGCGTTGGGTGAAATATATGGAAGCACAGGCGCAAACACACATAACCTTCTAATTTTTACAACATATGTACCGATTCGCATTCTAATATATCCCCAAAAAGGTATTTCTTTGCTCGTAGCATTTTTACTTTCCATTTCACTTTTACCTAGGAGCCATACTCAGTATCTCTCATACGCTAAGCGAGTGTTCAGTCATCCTAAATACTCCCTCCATTGACTGTCGTTCCAAATTGTTATATACGAACATGTGGAGGTCTATCGCCTCCACTCTTATCATCACCGCCCGGCGATACTGAACGTATTCTGCAAGTACAGGTGCATGAAACCAAACTCCCATCAGCACTGAAGATACCCATCTCATGAGCGCCAATTTATTGTCACACCTCTAGGAGTCGCCTCCAAAAACTTAACGATTAACTCTACATATTTTTAAACTGTGCCTAACAATAAATCAAGTATCAACAGTTAGTAGTTTATCATTTTCTGCTTTAGAAACGTACACAATATAAACACAATGCATTCCGCGATTATTAAACGGACATGAGAGTAGTGAAATGATATTGGGGCATTCATTACTCTCACATTAATTATATCACATCATTTTAAATTTAACCTGCAAAAAAATTCTGATTAGAGTCTGCACCCACTCATACATAGCCCAAGTACATAAACATTAATTTTGTTACAAACATTTATTTGTTCTTAAAATAAATAGATAATCCTATAAAATGACCCTGATAGTTTTAGTATAACCCTAAGGTACAAACATTTGTTACAATGTTACATGGTTAATAAATTTAAAACACTAACCATTTAGGAGAATGAACAATATATAATTAAAATCGCACATAATATATTTTAGAATGCACTTTTTCGTAGTACGGTGTTAATAATCCTACCTGTCACGCGAGAGACCGAGATTCGATTCTTTCAATTCTTATTGAATTTTATTTTTATTTTTGCTTATGCGCGCTTTTATTCACGCGCCCTGGGCGCACCTAGCGGTGAAAATCGAAACTGAGAAAATAGCGGTCACGTTAAAGTTCTATATATCTATACAAGTAATTTAACGTAGTATGTGTTTTATCGGAGCGTTTCCCAGAACATTAAAAATAAAATGATAGCAAAGCACGTTTGAGATAGAAAATTCCGCAACATTGGAACGTTGAAGGCGGAGACTCGCGGGTTGATTGTACTAAGTACTTTGAACGGATATGTAGTATATTTATCAACGAGTAAGACTATGTAGGAAAATACTTATTTTATTCAGGACTTATATGACATGCATTTGAGACATGTAAAGTTTTTTTTTAAATAATCTTATTCTTCTCTTCTTCCATGGCTCTACATTCCAGGATGGGATTTGGCCTTTTACATAAGTGCTCTCCACTGACTCCCATCCTTGATCATTCTTCTCCAGTTCCCGGATTTTACCATTCTACTTTAGTACTCTTTCACACACATCTACTTGTAGGTCACTTTCACTGAGTCCTCTTGATATTTATCTTTGGTGTCCCTATCATTTGGAATTCTTTCAATACGGTCAGCCCATCGCAGTTTTTGGGACCTACGGAATTTTATGATTTTTTTAACTAACATTTATTTAACTGTCTCTTTTTTAATTTTTTCTGCCTACGGTTTTGTACACAAAAAAAGACTTTTATTTAGTAAAAGTTTAAAAATATCTATTAGATACGTAGGAAGAGTACCTACAAACGAGAGCAGTATCTTGATGAAAGGGCGTATAGGAGTTAGTAATATAGAAATTATCAATATAAAGCTATAAATGTTATAGTGATAGAAAACGTAGATTATAAGCAATGATCAAAAGAATCAATGCGAGGATGCCAGGGCGCTATATCTCCCAGCTGTCCACTATGTTCAGATGAGGAAGATATCATGTAGTGTGTGTTAGATGTGGCAAGCATAGGTGGAACATATAATAAGTAACTTATAGTTGATGTCGTTTATTGAAGATAGTTACACTATACAGGTAAAGAGAAATAGTAAAGACATGAAGCGTCTGCTGGTTGATGATTTGTACATGAAGCGATAGAAGTGATTGTTTATTAATACTACCCTGCGATGTATTATCGTCGGTTTGCGGGTCGGTACCAAGATTACCTTTAAGGTTGATGCGAGCCTGATTTACTAACCGTGATGCGCGTTCAGGGCTTCCACAAGCAGCTATAAGCACCATTGAGTTGACTGTGGGTGATTCACTTTTGTATCATCCATACACACAGATTTTGAAGAAAGCTAGTAGATAAATTATCAAGGCAAAAGGGAGAATTTTCTTAAATTAGACCCACAAATTTCAAGACTATGCAAACGATCTGAAAAAAGAGATGAAAGTTGAGGTAGATATTTATTTGACGATAAATATTCAAATAAGTGGATCATTATTTGATAATACTCCTTATAATATTATACGAAAATGATGAAAATCGCTTAGAGCAGGGGGTGGCGAACCTTCTGAGCTCACAAATATCTATAATTCTAATAATAAAAAAAATGCCGCGTGCCGTACAAAAAATTCATTATCTGCTAATTACTTATTATTTACGTACATATCATTTTAAAACCAATTTAGAATATGCAAGTAATAATAATATAAAATATATTAAATTTAAAACTAGTTACAATGAAATTAATTAAAAAAATAATTAGAAAAAAATCTTCTAAGAGTAAAATAAAATGAATTCAGATGTCAACTTTTTTGACTAGTGTATTTTTTTTTTAGTAAATGTACGTTTGACTTCTCTTCTCTGATTTAATAAAGTTCATTATGAAATTCAGTTCACAGAACTATTCGCAAGTGAAAGAAAATAATTATTAAGATAACTTTTTAAATTCTTGTTTTTTGTAAATTATATTTGTATTTAATAATCGTCCCTTGTCAATAAAAAATTTTCATAGGCCACGTTGAGCACGCGTCTATAGAAATAGTTAATCCTGTAACACATACACATTAAAATATATTACTGGGTGACGCTACCGGGTGAATAATGTGTCAGTGTACATGTACAATATTGTATTGTTATGTATGTATATGATATTGTATATATGGTGTGGATTAATTGAAATGTATTAAATTGTTTATTCTAAAACGCCTACTAAAGTACAACAATTAATTTTTTAAATTAAAATATAAAATGTTTCTGTGTTTAATATCTACTACAAAAGCATTGTGGAGAGTAATTTTTACTTAATTGGGATTGACTTTTTATTACTACATGTTCGTAATGTTAATTATATTGGATAATTTAAATATGTAAAGTAAGTGTTAGAAATAAGTAAAACGAGTAATAAAACCAAAATAAAAATAATTAATTAAATCTAAACATCAGTCCTCTCGTAAAAATATTTCTAATAATTTCAAATCTTTATGGTCATTTACCAATATCTTCCTTTTCTTTTAAATCGAATTTTTTAAATGAAAGATAAAAATATATGTTTGGGTTTTGTTTTAATTAGTCTGATGAAATTTGTTTTTTTTTTTTTTTAATGTAGAAACAAAGTTAAATTGTACTAAAATGTTTTTAATAAGAAAGTTAGAATTCCATTCCTATTTCATTTAAAAGAAAATCAAGTTTTGTAGTTACCACAAGCGTGAAGGAAATCTGTCACTGGAATGGACTGGCTCAAGAAAAACTAGCAACAACCCCTTCCCTGATTCTTAAGGCCTGTATCCATGGAAAGAAAGAGGATAAGAATCTCAGAAATTTAGTTAAAATACATCGCAACACAATGTATACTTATTGTGGTTTTGATCTGGAGATAGAGTCAGAAATCAGGTTGCGTTTGCTAGAAAGTGGCAAAAACTCAAATTAGTATACACGACGTTCGATCTGACAGTGACATTTAACACATGCACAAAAATGTCACCATTATTCCGTACAATTATCTATTCCGAAAAGTTAGCATAAGTTATCTTCATGATTTCATGTCATTATTGATATGTAGTGGGTTCAATAAGATGAGACTCGGCTCGTAATGCACCTACACAGGTTTCGGTCCTGAGTCACCCTCACAGCTGACTCCAGCTCCAGGGTCTCTCCAGCTAGATGCAACGTATCTATCCAACATTGTTGTATTCTTCCAGATCTTTTTCAATCCAAGGTTGTGCCTAGGATAATTTCCCTTTCTATTAACATTTATATAATGCGTTAAAATGCAAATATTTGATCAATATTCATTCTTGCTGGGGAGATTCAAAATTATTTTAGATTGTTAAGATTGTTTTATTAACCAGTTAATGAATTAAATACGTCTAGCAGTGTCGAAAAATATCATCTTATCCTAACTTCTTCAAATTTTAAAAAATAGGTTCTGTTAAAGAAACAATATACCATATTAAATATTAATTAGAAAGATATACATATAAAATCAATTTCAACGAAAAATATTGTTATTAAGGAAAACACATTCTTATTGTGAAGTTGTAATTATTCAGAACATAGTTCTGTGATATTTTAAATACTAAATTAATGTATTAATTATAAATATATACATATAAAATCAATTTCGTCGAAAAATATTGTTTTAGCGTCACCGGGATTCGAACCTGGATCTTCATTTCCAATCCGGGGAAGTGCACTACCTTTGTGCTATAACGCCAGTATTTTTCTTGACAAATTTTCGAACCTATATGTTACATTTTTTCAAATTAATACACCTGTCGTTCCATTATTTGAAAGCCATCTACATTATTTTTATAGAATCTCAAATACCTTTGAGTAAACCGACTTGTAGACGCCAGAATTATCAATTCATTTTTATAAAATTTTGGACACGTTGATACAACATATATTATTAAGGAAAACACAAATTCTTATTGTGAAGTTGTAATTATTCAGAACATAGGTCTGTGATATTTTAAATACTAAATTAATGTATTAATTATAAATATATACATATAAAATCAATTTTGTCGAAAAATATTGTTTTAGCAAAAATGATTGTTCTGAATAATTACAACTTCACAATAAGAATGTGTTTTCCTTAATAATATATGTTGTATCAACGTGTCCAAAATTTAATAAAAATGAATTGATAATTCTGGCGTCTGCAAGTCGGTTTACTCAAAGGTAGTTGAGATTCTATAAAAATAATGTAGATGGCTTTCAAATAATGGAACGACAGGTGTATTAATTTGAAAAAATGTAACATATAGGTTCGAAAATTTGTCAAGAAAAATACTGGCGTTATAGCACAAAGGTAGTGCACTTCCCTGGATTGGAAATGAAGATCCAGGTTCGAATCTCGGTGACACTAAAACAATATTTTTTGACAAAATTGATTTTATATGTATATATTTATAATTAATACAATAATTTAGTATTTAAAAATATTGTTGTTGCGCTACCGGGATTCGAACCTGAATCTCTTTTCCAATCCAGAGAAACTGCATTGGAATTGGGAAAGAGATAGGGTTCGAATCCCGGTAGCGCAGCAACAATATTTTTTATTAAAATTGATTTTATATGTATATATTTCTAATTAATACATTTAATCAGTTTTTAAATTATCACAGACCTATGTTCTGAATAATTACAACTTCGCAATGAGAATATGTTCTCCTTAATAATATAACATGTTTTTGATTAGTTAATGACATTCTGAAGTAGAAAATGATATTTTCCGAAACCGGTAGATGTATTTAATTCATTAAATGGTTAATAAAACGAAGTTAACAATCTAAAATAATGGATTTTAACCACAAAGTTGATTTTGCTTAGGATTCAAAATTACTCAACTGATAAACAATAATGACTTTTGACGAGAGATGAGCGTGAAGTAAGGTGCAACGTCTTGCCATTGCAAATCTCTGAGGCACGGTGTGTACACGGGGATTATGAAAGTTACGAGTTGTTTCCAAAGAATCTCATGGGAGCAAAATCTCTCGAGTAGAAAATTGGCAAATAGATACGGACGGTTTTAACCGAGTGACAGCCTGTTTTGTAGAAACCTCGGTGCACGAGTAAACTCAGCTGTACGAGAAGCACGGCCGTCATATATTACACCTGCCCGTTCGTGGTTTAGAGCTAGCTCGAGAAGAAAACATTTCCCGTAGAGGGTTACCTATTCAAAAGATCGCATTTTATATTTATGACGTGACCATTTTTAAAAATTTAAATTTAAAACCTAAAATACAATACAATACCTACCTACCTTTAGAATGGAAGCACGGAGGACGAGTGCTGAATTTTAATATTAACCTGTCTGGAGGCATTCGGTAAAGGAATTTCAAAAATCTCCGCAAAATTTCAGAATAGCATTAACGTTTTACACTAGCAGTATTCTGTGAATTACAATTTTAATAATTTGCAGTTTGTTCATTTCTATTATTTTGTATTGCTGATGGATAGAGTTACGTGCATGTATATTATTTACATTATACATTAGTATATTGAAAGGCCCATTTCGTCCTGTGTATAATTATAGCCAATGTTAATATAATGAGTAAGATAAGATATATGGAACGTATGAATGAGGAGAGAATGGTAAGAAAGATATATGACACAAGTGTTGATGGCACCAGAAATACACGACGTCCGCGGAAGACTTGGTGCGATTAGGTAAACCAGATACTGGAGGATGGTTATATTAGAAGCCTCAACAATTGGCGAGCTTCTATGAGAAGATGTATGAATATGTATGAGGCGAGAATTGTGTGTCAGAACAAAACAGTGTGACGCTCTATCCTGTCTGCCTTGTATTATAATAAATTAGTTATAATTATAATAAATTACAGTATTTATATTTGTATTTTCAAATTATAATGAAATTTATACATAACAAATTTTACAGTTGTTAAAATTAACATTCAAAGCCTCCATTATTTTTCTTCATAAAAATGTCTAGTATTCAGTCACCATTCCAATGACATTTTATAAAAAAGTTTCAATTTGTTGGGTCGAAAAATAGAGTTGAAAAAGTTGATTAAAATAAAAATATCCAGATCCGAAACGCTCTAAAATTTATCCCAACTGAACACTACAAACGAACTTACCATCATTTTCCCGCTGGAGGACAGGATGAAACGCCATACTCTTCTGTCCTGATACAAATCTCTCTTCTAACAAGTCCCAGTGTCTGTTTTGCCAAGTCTTCCGCGGACGTCATCTGTTTCTGGTGCCGTCGATACTCGGATCATATATCTTTCTTACCATTCTCTCCTCATTCATTCGTTCAAGATGACCGACCCCATCCATGCGACTCTTTTTCAGGTTAGGTTATGGCAACTGCACTTTTCCGTAAAATATATTATTTAATGTTGAACGTACAGTTTATTATCAAAAAAGTAAAGTATTCTACCACAGTACGGCTTCTCTTAACCAATTAATGTTAAGAAATATCAAATTTTCTCAAAATAACATTATTCATAATCCCCGTGACACACGTGCCGCCTAGCGACTGAGCCTGACCTCCCCACCCTGAAGCGGTTATTATTATTATTAGATTACTTTGAAATAATCTAAAAGATACACCGAGCGGTTTATGTCTTAGCTAAAAGTACTTGTTTTTCCGTTACAATGACTCATTGGCATTTTTTACCCAGAATGTAACCATTAATATTGATTTAACCTCGCACTCCCCTTCACAATACTATTTTGTATTTTTGTGGAATAAAATGATAATAGTGTTTAATATGTATTATGTTAATGTAAAATAATATATATTATACGATATCAGAAGGTTCTTGAGTCGAGTTACCTCAAGAAAATCACACCGCGCTTACCTGTTCATTTGAATCATAATGTAGAGGGTGTGTGGCCAGAGCAGGTTGAACAATTAAAATACTATCAATATTTGAATATGTCTAAGAACACACAATTACTGGATTTTCACCTACAAAGGCACTTTTATGAAACAAATAATGCATATCTCATAGGGACGAAGCTATTTTTATTATATTTAATGGAAGTATGGGTAATTACAGGGCTTAATATACCGGTCAAAATAATAAAATATATAAAATTGAAAAATATTAATTTTTCAACCGTATTCTAGTATAATGTATAAATAAATTACTGATAAAGAATATTACTTTAAATAATTTCAAATAAATAATTATATTATCATTGTGACATATTTTCTGTTTCAGGGAAATATAGTTATCAAATTTAGTCCATAGATAGCGATAGTGTAGTAGTACTCGAAGTGAGTCCACATATTAACATATATACAACTTTCAAAAATTTGATAGATATGGAGATTGATGGGTGAGAATGGTGAACGTTATATTTATGTAAAGTGATCGCTTAAACCAGCCGAAGACACGTTTATTTTGAGCACAAGAGTATTATCTGCCTGCGACTTTATTTATTTATTTACCTATTCTCTTTTATACAATGACTAAATTATAAATGTATATTTTTAGCTTTAAAATTATAATACACTAAACACTAACTGGAAATCGTTCAGTAATAGAAAAATAATTCTAACGTGGACCCAACATATGATACACATAGATAGAGAAAGCAACACTGTCTAATATTCCTACTTGAATCGAACATAAAAACTAAAACACATATACAGGGTGTGACAGACTTAGTCCACAATACTTTATGGGCGGACACCTGACTAAATTACGAGTCGAAAATGTTCAAGGGATATGTGCCTAATCTCAATCATATCAGAGATATAAACATTTAAAAAAATGTAATTATGCGTTTATTTCAATTAATTGTAATATTTTATTAACTCTAAATTATATATTGAATACAAAAAATTAAAGGTCATCAAATTTCGAGCTTTTAGACTAATTTCATTTGGTGATTTAGGACCTGAAGATAAGATATAGACAATAATATTTTCCGTAACAGTGCAGAATTTGCACATATTCCTTGAACACTTTCGACTGGTAATATAGTAAGATATCTATCTACTCATCAAATAATGTGGACTAGATCTGTTATATACAGAATATTTATTACGAGTATATTATGTATTTATAAATTAAATTTTTTTAAATATTACACCTTATAAAAAGCACGATAAAACTGATACCATACAAATGTTTTTAATTGTAATCATATTTTTAACAAATATATTATTTGAATATAATAAAATGATATATGTAAAGTATTGTGAAAAATTGTCAATAAGTGGTAACTAAATAATGAATGGTTTGAACTCTAACTCGCTCTCCTAACCCTACTGACCTCCGATATCCCACCGCGACCCTTATTTTATTAAAATTAAGAGTGCCTATCAAGTCTACAGCGCGTCCATATAATCCATTTAAAATTACGTCACCGATAAAAGGTCGATGTTAAACCTTTATGATACACCAATAGCAATTCCTGTTAAATCTTTTTCACCCAACATGGCTTAAATATCGAAAAAAGTATGCAAACCTTTCAAAAAGCGTGTAGTAATATAATTTAGTGCCACAATGATGTGTCTATCATTTAAATTTAAATATTATTTTTCACATTTTTTAGTTTATGCCCATCATGTCGAGATTTTCGACTCGAGTTAATCTCTGAGATAGGGATTATCGTGAGATTTTTTGGAGACAATTCTCAATTTTTCAATCGTCATGTGTCTTACTGTGAAACGCTAGTCCATTGAGGTGAAGAGGATCCTGTTAAAATCGTTCTTCACCAGCATGTTTACCAGCGAGCTCTGGTCGAAGTACAAGCAATTGACGCACAACTGTCTCCGGATTCAGTACAACAACTCATACAGAAAACTGTTCGGATTGGTGCATTATTGAAGCGCATCTACAATGTTCGTTCGTTGCGGTTCTGAGACATCGAGTTGCGGGCGTAATTCTGTGGCTGGAGCTCAGCACCAACTCTCTAGTGCAAGCGGCGATCTCATGGAAAGCTGGTTCCCTGACCAGAGAATGGCAACGACAATGGAAGAGCTACAGATACAATAATGTATTTATATGTATGTGTATGAACTTTTTTATTATTTATGTTTTTTGCTTTTCTTTTCATAACATAAATACCATTTTGTAACTTAAATGTATTATATAATATGTATTATCTTTATGCCCAATTGGGTATTTATAAAAAAAACCCGATCCCGCCGCAATAAACGCATTATTATTATTATTGATCACTGCTACCCAGTAGCAGTTAAAATGGAATAAATATTTTTAATTTAAAGACTTTTGTATGTCTAACTTTTACAGAATAATTATAGTACGTATTTATGGTCCTAGGTGGCGTTTATGCACACATACCGAGTTTCACTGTTAAATTAAACATATTCTACTAATCTCAAGATGATCTCTGAGTCAATGTCCAGATAAAAATCTCAACACTTGTACATATTACTGAGATTTATCTCACCGTTTTTCATTCCGTGGTCACGGTTATCTGTTAGAATAAAGTGTATTTATTTAAGCATTAAAAATATACGTCAGATAAAAGATAGTATGACGTGACCTTGTCACAAGTTGGATGCGCCAACATGTGACGTCTTTGTCCTCCGGTTTCACTCAAGGGATAGCATGAGATGCGTGGTCCAGATGCACAGAATTCACCATACCGTCTCCCGTCCACATCGGTAATCATTCTCAAGGAAAAATAATAGAATAAGTTAGAGATTTACAACATTATAATTAATTAGTTTTTGCATACTATTTTGCAAAATTTGAGCATGATAAAATAAGAAAATGTTAAGAGTCTACAAGGTAATATAGTACAAAATAATATCACGTCAATGTGATTGCAATAAAAGATTAGCAACAAATTGTCTTCAACAAAATAGATCTTCAACAAATCGTCTACAATAAAATTAGCAACAAGCATAAAAATCAAAGGTGAGAATGCGAGAATAATTATTATAATTTACTACCTCTCCAAAATTTTAAAACTAAGAGCTTCCTTCAAAACAATTAGACACAAGAACCTTTGCTCATCAGGAGCAATCCATAATTTGAATTCGATTTTTGATGTTCCAAGTCATCCCGTAGTATACTTGGTGTCTCCTCGCACCGCCAACGTCCTAAAGGTTAGTTCATCTGCTTCCTGGCATGGTTCCTGAAGTAGCGCAGAAACCCTTGCATCTTCACGTTGTAAAATAAATTGAGTAGATGGAACCCAATCGTGTTCCCATCATGCTTAGCTCGTGAGTAAAACTTACTAAAGTATTAGTATTGTCATCCAAATTACGCCTCACAGACGTCGTGACAGGGGGGGGATGTTTTACTTTCTGCAAATACACAAAAAAAAAATAACAAAAACATTTTTTTCCTGTATTCTCTCCTTCCTTTTCTAAACATAAAGTCACAATTTTTGATATTAATTTTATGTGCAGCTTATTGCACATGCTCTCGAGCCGTCAACGGCAAGTGCCATAGAAAAATTCCTTCCCGCGGTGCAATGTTGTCATTTGCGAAATGTCAACTCAAAATACCTCGTGGCTGGTAGGTACCATAACATAACCTTATAATAGATAGATTCATTTTGTACCATTATTTGGCTGTAATTATTTAACAGATTTCTTTATTCGACAAGTGATTTCAAGCAAATAAAGGTATAAAACGAAATACGAAAACTTAAAACATTTTTGTCAAATTGAGAAATACATGCTGCCGGCAACTTAAAAACAGTCAACGTGGTAGTACGATTCTAGTTGAATGGGAGATTGTACGAAACAAACCTAATTTTCATCACAAACTGCGTATATACTAATTTTAAATGTTTTTATTTCGAAACCCCCTTGCCTTGTTTACATATTATTCGGAAATTTTAAGAATTAAACGAAATATGACAGCACAGATTATATGCACTTGTTTATTTGCCATATTTTTTGAAACGCCATAAAAATAATTAATTGTTTGACAAGTTTTTACTGAACTTATTTACGTGTACATAATGTCACGTAATTTATTTTAAAGAACACGTGAATTAGAAAGATCTACAGATAGAATTTGATAAATTTTTTCTGTATATATTTCTAGTTGATTATTTAAATATGTATTAAAATACTATAAAACTATGTTCTGAACATGCAACGTTACAACAAAAATGTGTTCTTCTTAAAAAAAAGTAAGTATAATCATCTCTAATTAAGAAAATAATAAAAATATAATACTTTTAAAATTGGTAAAATTTATTTTTAATAAAAAATATAATTCAAAGTTCGCGGTGTGTAATAAATAATTTGCACTGCTTTGTCAACACTTCGCCTAAACAGTGACTAAAGGTCACGAATTGCTCTAATAGAAGCGAACCGGGGAAGAATAATAATTTTAAATAAAAAAAAATAACTTAAAGCATAATTTATTCTGAAGATTTAAAGTTTTATCAATCTTCATCTACTCATAAAAGTGTTTTAATTTTCTTATCGGTAAAATACGCCTGTAACGAAGAAGTCTAGCTCGGGAGCGCTACAGAATTTTTATTATGTATTTAAATGAGTGTTTGCAGCTGCCGACGCTGGCCCGCTATTGATCTTTGATAAAATAATCACTCTTGTTGATCTTGACGTAGTATCATCGCTGAATTTTTGTAACTGAAATTTTTAAAATTATTTTTTTTTTGTTTACGTGCCTCGTCGGCGATGGTTACAGCTGCTGGCGAAGCCATTACTTCGATCTTTAATTCTTCAGTCCATTCGGCTGATCTCGCTTCGATGTTGATTTTTGTGTGAATGTTACGTGTTGTTGAGGTACGTATTTCAAACTTATTTTTATCACAATAGTAACATATGTTTATTACATGATATAAAAATTATTAGGGCACCTAAGTTATTTACTCGTTTCTACATGATATGAAAAATAATATAATTATGGATATTCCAACACGACGTAACCGATTTGAAATTGTCCTCATTACAAGGTGATATTTAACATCTATCATGTAAACAGTACACTATTACAAAATAGACCTGTTATGAAAGTAACGGATTAATTGCGGGTACTAAAGTGTGGCTGCAGACACCACTGTCTCAACAACTGAACCTCTCTACCACCAGATTACGTCGAATTTGTTCGAAACATTTTCTACGTCATGCGAATAATATTAATACCAGTGATAATTATATAAACAAATCGGGGATGCCTTGTTGAAATACCCTTTAGTTATTTTTCGAAATAATACATTTTCTAATTAATATAAAGGGTGTTTTTTTAGAGGTATAAAATTTTAAAATGAAATAAAACACATACAAATCATGGTAATGACCACAGAAATGGGTTTTTTGGAAAGATAATTTTATACTATTAGTGTTTAAATATGATTTCGCGCATATGGGCGCCACGACTATAATAAAGTGCAATCTGGAATTACTACAATTTTAGACCACTTTTTTGAGCAGCAATATCGCGACGAATGTTGGCTTCCAAATCATCTATCATCTATAGTTTATCGGCGTAGATTAGAGACTTCACATACCCCTACAGAAAATAATCCAACTATCACACGATATTGGAGACCAATTCATAGGTCCATTACGCGAAATTGTGCGCTCATTGAATGTTTCCTTTAATATAATAATTGATTGTAGCGCGCACTGTGTGGCGTGTTGCGCCGACTTGTTGAAACCACAGCTCTTCCACATTAATACTATTCAATTGGGGAACGAAAAAGTCAAAAATCATGGATCTATAGAGCTCTACATTGACTGAACGTTCAGGCTGGCATCATTTTTGAAGAAACAACAGCTTCTTCGGTTCGCACTGTATGACGTCCCTCTGCAGATGCGTATTGTCAAATAGAGTATGCGTGATACTAAAACAATCCATTGTTATTCGAATTACTTGCTCGGATGGACGATTATGTGTACCGTAAAATGGATATGGCGCACGGTAACCACGATTTTCGAAATAAATTTGCACAATTTGCAAATTCACAACAACAAGTGTTGTTGTGAAATGGAAAATGCTGTCAGCTGTCAAATTGGCTGTCGCTCGAAAGTGTTGCCAATTTGAAAAACAAACCTCCAAAAAAAACAACCTTTACTATTGTACCCATATTCGTATCACCCATTGGTTGTGGACTTTATTTCCGTTTTTATTTAAAAAGCCTTCACTTAACGTACCACTCCTTTACCTAAAATAGATAATTGTTTGGCTTGTTTGGAATTGGCTGTGCGCCCCCTTGTAAATAGTAATACAACTAAAAAACTTCAAATATTGCAGAGTAGTTACAAAGTCAAATAACAATACTTAGAACACATTCACCTTTACGTCATGTATATTATTTTATTGCTAGTATAGTTTCGAGAGGTGCAGCTCCTCACGTCATCTGGTGATAACTAATCTAAATACAGCTTGGTGCCGACCTTTTCAGATAGAAGGGCAGGGCGTGGAAGGGTGGAAGGAGATTTAAGTCGTTATTGAAAAAAATAAATCATAATGCAACACAAAGCAACTAAAGAGTGTCCAGCGGAAATTTTTCAAGTTTAATATTAAATAAATAAAAAAACTACAAAGTTATTTTCATATTTTAGCTATACAAAATGGATTTTAACGATGCCGATTTTACGTTTTATAAACAATATCATCTAAATCCCATCCATTTCTCTTAAAACACTCTTGCAATCGGACTCTTAAATTTGTAAACACGCGAGAGCAAAGCGTTGGTTTAATGGCAGCAACTTCACGGCGGATATTTTCTTGTAGAGCCTGAATTATTCGAGGATTGTTGCTGTAAACTCTCGACTTAAGGTATCCCCACAAAAAAAGTCGCACGGTGTAAGATCCGGCGACCGAGGTATTCAGGGTGTGTCTTCGTACTTGGTGATTAATTTATTGGGACAAATTTCCCTCAGCTTTTCTATTGAAACTTTAGCTGTGTGTGGAGTGGCTCCGTCTTATTTGAAATTGTGTTGTCTGTTGTTGCGGTACCAAAAACTCGTCGATCATTCGGCAATACACTTCAGCAGTGACTGTCTCTCTCTAGTTAAAAAAATAAGGGCCAATTATCCCTCCACCACACTGTCGTTTTTGAACAATACAAACTTTTTGATGGGTTGTCGGGGCACCAGTATCTCATATTCTGTTTATTAAAAAGTGCGACGCGCACGAATCAATGAATCACCGCCCTTTAAATATTGCTCAACCGCGAACGCGCGGTGCGCTCCCAACCAGTGATTCATTGCGACTGACAAATCATCAAATCACGCGCGTCGAATAATACCCCTCCCAATTACCTCACCTTGCTGTTTACGAGCAATTACAATTTAATCTTGAAATTTTTCCGCTGAACTAAACTGAAATATCATTAATTGACACTCTAGAGAATGTCAATTAATGATATTTTCCTAGTTTTTTTTTTAATATTATGTGATAAGTATGTGAATTAATTATAGTTAAGTATTTAAAATTGAATACGTATCTGAGTATTGGTAGGTAAATTGATAAATTTTATTGAAATGTTTCAAATATTTTTTCTGTAGTACTTTTTTAATTGTAATATAAAAACACATTCGAAATATTAACATCAAGTCTATGTATACATCAATCTTGGTAATATTGGCTGTCATGGCAGGTGGTTGTCAGTAGGAAGATATAATTTATGAAACTGTAGATATTGAGTTTTGGCTCTTCTCGAATTGGCTATTGAATGAAGAATATATAATAAATTATTAAGGCGAACAAATTATTATTGTTAAGTTGCAGTTTTTCAGAACATAGTTCTATGATGCTTTAATACAAATTAAATGTATCAATATGAAAGATATACAGATAAAATCAATTTAACGAAATAATATTTTTGTTTCCAAAAATATTTTTTTATAAATTGATTTTATCTATATTATCTTTCTTATTAATACATTTAATATGTATTAATATATAATAAATATTAAAATAAATTGGTAGAGGGATCTACATTATTAAGGAGAACACATTCTTATTGTGAAGTTGTAACTATTCAGAACAGAGGTCTGTGACATGTTAAATACTAATTAAATGTATTAATTAGAATGATATACATATAAAATCAATTTTATCGAAAAATATTCTTATTGCGCTACCGGGATTCGAACCTGAATCTCTTTTCAATCCGGAGAAGGTGTATTAACCGACTATGCTGTAGCACACGGTAATTTTGACGGTTTTATTAAATAGAAACGATTTTTTGAGCTTTTCCATGCTGGCAGTACAAAGACCACACCATCGCTGGTACTAGCGTGTGTAATAAAGAATAAAAAAAACTTGAACATTATGATTGTTTATACGCTGAATTGGTGAATAATTGATGCCTCTGTTTAATTATTTGTGCGATTTAAAAACAATGTAGAAAAGTCTACACAGGAGATTCTGAAAGGTTGTGAGAATATACTAAATAAATAAACGTAGAAAATCATCTGTGAGTCTTATTTAGTAAATAAGTATAACAGTGTTCTTTGTAAAGGACTCAACGGATTCTTTGTAAAGCAAATGTATAAATAAAAGCCGATAAATCTGAGTGCTATTGGGAAAACAAAACATATTTACATAGCTTTGATTCCTCGTTACCGTAAATGCAACAATCCAACCATCAAACGCACGTCTGTCGACTAGAAACCGAACCGTTCACCTGTGCATTAGACATCCATCAGTGTAAGTGGTTCAGGGGGGCGGCCTGGCTCCGGGGGTAGGAGCCGGGGCGCTTTCAGCACGGTATCGCCGCCCGACAATCCCGCGCTAGATTCAGTATTCAGTAGGGGCTCACGCCTCGAGCGGCGCGCACGTGTTATGAAATATTTTATTTCGCCTCTGTTTGCGACGCGCTATCGATGTTTTAAAAATGCAATTTTTTGAATTTATATTCGTGTTGAGTTTTTCTCGCACGTTTGCTTCAGTGATGGATGTAAAATCTACATCGGTCGAGAGCTTTGTTTTATATATTTGAAAAAAAAAAAAAAAAACTTTGAACACGTGATCTTTTCGGCTACAATTAAAGATTTGGACATTCTTTATGTTTTAACGACACGAAAAATAACAGTTACACGTGAAAGAGAAATTTAAATTATTTATACTGATTGTCAATTATTTATTTTACTGAATAATTTCAATAAAAATCTATGAACAATTTCATTACAGTTCTGCAATAAGAACTGCAAAAATATGACAGAAAAGTTTTATCGCTTCAATATAAATCAACAGTTTATGACATTCTCTTGAGCATACTCCAGCCTAGTGTTCGGTTATATGCATTCATGTTTAACGCTTTAACAATTTTGAACATAGATGGCCAGACGTGATTTCCAGTGAATAGAAACATAAATATTACATATTGCGTTTGGACTAATCACAGAGAAATACAGCGATAAGGTAAGTAATGTTCATTTAATAAAAATGATAGATTAAAAGAAGATTTTTATATGTGAATTAAGATCAAATATCTTTTGATGTGGATAAAATTTCATTGTAAACCACAGAGACAAAACTCATCGTCTCTTAGGTCGTTTGCAAGCAGAAAACATTTTCGCGATTAGAATATTTTTACATATTTTTCTTAGCAGTGAAAAGGAACAGAAAACTGTTAAAATTTCAATAATGATGAATTAAATTCACAATGAAAGCTTTTTACTGCAGTGAAATTATCCCCATTTTCCAATGAATATTCATCACGTAAAATTTCCAAGAAATTTCCATACCGTTAAGAAAATAATTTTACGAATTCTTATTTTAAAACCTATTTACTATACTTACCTATAGGGGTTCGCAATAATGCTATTATGGATGATTCAATTTATTTTAATCGGTATTTTAAATTTGTTTACATCTTATAAATAATATATCATTTTTATAAATCTATTCTTATAATAAAATAATTTTTTGTGCATTTTTATTTTAATATGTTTACTTTTGTAATGTTAATAGGTATATTATATTTCATGTAAATATATTAAATCAAATTATAATATTTATAAGTACAGTTGAAATGTATCTCTCTCATATATAGTATGAACATCTAAGTTATTATTTATTTTTTTAAATCATTTCATATTTTATAACTTTATTTAATTCAATACTATAACAAAAATCAATCGACTATAATTATTATTGTTACTAGGCCCCGTGGATGGGTATTTTGTGGCTTCTACGATCATTGATTACTTAATCATTACATTATAATATACAATTGCATTGACAACGCCAACTTCAAACATTTTATAAATTACTCTGCTCGTTTATAAGTTGAACAGGTACATAAATTATAGAAGTAAAAATATTTTCATATATTGCTCCAGAAATAAAATTCAATTGAATTTTAAAAACAAAATGACAGATGTATCAATTTGAAAGTGTTACAGAATATAAGTTTTTTTTTTTGTCGTAAATGACTTGGTTTAGCGATTTGCTTAGATAGCGCAATTGGTTAACGCCTTTTCCCGGATAGGGAAATATTTTTTTGATTAACAGATTTTTTTTGTGCACCTTTCTAATCGATTCATTTAGTATGAAGCTTTCAAATATTTAACAACTAATATTTGAAGTTTTCTAAATCATTTTCCTTATTGGGAAAATATGATATTTTTGATTGCTTATTTACCTTTTACATAGAATAAATTGTATTTCTCTCCAATACTCCAACATACCTTTGGTATGATGCTAGCTTACTGACTAAAAAGGCTGGGTTCATTCCTCATGTATATGATTCATAGATCCCGCATTTACATCGTTGATAAATATATCTACTATTAATATTCTAAATATAGAATATTGATATGGACGCATCGGTTTTAAAAAAATATCAATATTTTATTTTTAATATATATACATATTTAAATATATTTTTTTTTAAGTACGGCGCATTTTTCACTAAGCTCTCCGCTTGTTCTGGATAATCAAATGTATACATATATCATATGTATGATGAAAACTATTCTGTGAAACTTACATCGCCATCAACCTTGGTCTGATTGCAATAGTCTTTTTGCAGAAAAAATTGTAGTCTTCTGAAAAAAAACTAATATAATGTAAATAACTAATATTTTTTTAATTCTTAACATGGTGCATACATAAGCATTCCTATATATGCTCTAATATAAATAAGATTAAAGTCTTTTCGTTTACTAAAACTTATATTTTACGTAATTGGTCGGTTTCACTTTAAATCTATTCAATTTCTCCTCCTTTCTTATGTTTTCTGGCATTTCATTAAAAATCATCATGGCTTTCTGAGATTTGACCTTCTTCTTGAATGCCAGTCTCAGTCTATCCCTTACTCTTGTACGATACTCGTGATCATGTTGATTTGCATCAATTTTTTTGTATAAATTCCGCTGATATTTTCTTATTGAGGATTTTATAAATAAATACCATTACGAGTATATTAGAATTCATTTTCTGCTTAAAGGTCATCAAATTCAGCTCTTTCAGCATTGTAATGATCCGAGTATATCTATTTTTTTTTAGTATTATTCTCAAGATCATTTTTCAACACTGACAATTGTTGCATTTCTTCTTCATTAGCCAAAAAAAAAATGCTGCTGCAGTAGTTGATGTGAGGAATATTAACAGAGTTGTATACTATTTTACAAGACTTGATACTAATGAATCTTCTTATCGTTCCCAGTAGTGAGATTTTTTTAGCAATCTTTTTAATCAAGTGTCTCGTATTTTGCGATTGATTCAATTTTGAATCTATTATGACTCCCAAATATTTTATTTCAGTCAGTTCCTTCAGACTTTCACCATCTATAACAATTACTGGTGTGATTGGTATTATTTTACTTTGACTTCTATAAATGATATAATTTTTTAATTTATAATATGTAATGTAGCATTTATGTACAAAAAATGCAAAATGTTTTTCACAACGTGGGTACAGTTCAGGGTGGCTTGCATTATGCAAACAATTATGAATTATAATGAAACAGCTGATAGTTTTTTGCTAGTCAATGTTGCTGTAATTACCTTCGATAGCTAGTCCTGGGTTTTCTAATTGGTTTGTTGAATATATTCATTCAATCCATGTAAATGAAAATACACCAACCTTTGCGAAACTGGGCTGTTACTCGCCGATTCTTCTATCGATGGTCGCTCTCCCTGCTATCTTGAATCTTCTGAAAACTCGGCCGGCCAACTTTCGAAACTTTACACAACCGATAACCGAAAAATACAATACACAGAATGTTTTATATAACCGGCGTAAAAATATATGTGTCCGACTCCGAAAACCTACCTGAACAGAAACAGTTTCGCTTTTATTATTGTTTTTAAATCCACACAAATAGAATGCACATATTCAAACTATAATACCAGGCCTACCAACCGATGTATGAAACGCGTGAACAGTCAAATTATTAAAAAATAATAACACAACTTGCTGTAACTTTACTGAATAAAAATATTCTATAATATATTACTTGTCTATAGTGCACCATGAAAAATTTTTAGATTCTCCTCAAAATTATCACATTATAAAATATTCTGACAAATCCATTTATCATTTATATTTATTTCAAAACAAGAATAAGCCGCATTATTTAATTTAATACGGCTAAACTGGCGTCAAAAACAGAAGTATTATATATTAATATCTTCCACAGTACGAGATGTTGTCAATGCAGTTGCTGTCATCGCTGAGGTTTCTTTAAAGTTTTACTTACATACTTACTTACCATCACTCCGTTTCTCCGCGGGGGTAGGCAGAAAGGATAGAGTGCCACACTCTTCTGTCTTGACACACAATTCTCGCCTCATCCAAATTCATACATTTTCTCATACAAAGTCGCCAATTGTTGAGGCTTCTAACAGAACCATTCTCCATTATTTGGTTTACCTGGTCGTGCCAAGTCTTCCGCGGATGTCCTCAATAGTCTTAAATAGATATGCCTAAGTGATCTCTTTTTTAATGTATTCAGTCTACTTTCGTTCCTCTTCTGCCAGCTCCAGGCCACTTCCATACATCAGTATACCAGGATTCCATTGTGCACCGCTAGTTTTGCCTCGGTTAACAAATTACCATTAGATATAACTCCATTCAAAGCGTCGTTCACTTTATTTCCTGCAGCCACCCTCCTTTCGATATCATTCTCAACCTTCCCAAATACACAAACTCATTTATTTGTTCCAAACATTCATTGCCTACAAGTGTCTTGCTTTCCTCCTCCTTGGATACCATCACTTTCGACTTGTTAATATTCATCATGAGGTCGCTTTCCTTGCGTACATCGTACATTCTACTCACTAGACTCTATAGTTTTTGTTGATTATTCGCCATTAGTACTACATCATCGGCGTACAATAAACAGCATGCAATCAAATCGCCCATTTTTGCTCCTACATTTATACATTCCAGTTCTTTCACATATTTATCCATATACAAGTTGAATAGTCATGGAGCTTTTTTAATGCTCGAATAAATGCTATTCAAGTTTGCAAGCATTAAGCGACGATAATAATATCAAATTTAAATATACCTAAGTATGTGTCAAATCGATTATACTAAGTGAAATTAAATTAACATTTGATTACCTCAAATCAAATGGTAAAATTATTTAAAACTAAATCGTCAAATGATCGAGTCAAATCGAATGACTAAATTAAGTCAAGTTAAATGGATAGATTAACAAATCTAAATTAATTGATTAATTTAGCTTGAATTAAATGGACAGTTGTTAAAATTAAATAAGTCAAATTCAATAGGCAGATGATAAAATTAAACGCGACACGGGAAATTTAAGTAAATATATTTAAAAAAAATATATAACACGATGTATTTTTTTTTCACAAAAGAAAATAAATAATGTGAATTCAATCGCATAAGTAATTATTTTTTAATTAGTAAATAACACATTTTACATTCATGTCAATAAAATAAAGTAATGTAATAAGTAATAATAATGGATAATTTGTGTAGTGCCATTTTCGTAAAAACTTTCACATCAAGGGCGCTTTATTATTATTATTTATTATCTTCGTTTTTTTTTAAATTAAATATTGTTATTTTCACTTATGGAAATGTAGATAGCAAGGTACTTAAGAGAAAGACAAATAAAAAGGAATTTGCATTCTTATATATTTTTTGATCTTTTCTTCATAGTAAACGAACGTTCACTTTTAGAACTCCATATTTGTTCGTTCTCTTTGCCTCATTTGTGACCATCACTATAAAATTCATATCATAGCTTTTTCTGACATCTTTATTTATTTGTCTCTTTGATGACTCGTTTTTGTCAGAAGTACTATTATTACTCCAACTCATTTTTTATGGACAATAAATAAGTAACAGTTGCATAAGAAAACATAAAAATGACAAAAGTCGATAAAAAAGTCAACCACACACACCAAGTCATAGACGAGTGTCTATGGTCAAAAGTGGGTGGTCGGATACAAAGTCATAAAATAATAAGGCTTATTTATAACACTTTCCATTACCTAGGTCTCGAATATTGAATGTGCTGATAAACTGGCCAAAGAGGCAACTCATTCCGGACTTTTCCCCCATCAATTCTATATCTCGATGTATGACAGACTTAATATGGTAAAAAATGTACGAATTCTATTTGGACTGCACAATGGATGGATTCAAATAATCATAAGGGTAATCGGCTTAAAATAATTCAAAGATTTATTCCCAGCACCCCTTGGTTCTCAAAAGGAAAGTCTCCAAAAGAACAATGTCGAATATCTCTAGGATGAGAATTGGGCGTTGCCAGGTAGCCTCATATTTATTCAGATTGAACTGAATAGATTCCCCAATGTGTGAGTGTGGTGCCGAGAAGAACACCCTTGACCATATCTTTTTGCCTGTCCATTGCGGATCGCAGGTTCTTTTTACAATAATCTCGTCAATGGTAATTTTCAACTCCCGAATAATGGTTTTATTTATTTTCTTTCCCTTAACTCGCCACATTTAATCTATATAATAGCAAATTTTTTAACGACAATGTAATATAATATTTCTTATTGTATAATATTATTATACTTTCTTCTATAAAATAAAGTTTTAACTTGATTAATGGCACAAATCGCACTTGAAGGGTGGATTGCCTATTTAAAAGAAGAAGAAAAAGGTCTCGAATTTAGCGAGGGCCTATTTTCTTACAGCTAATAAATAGTCAAAAAATATCGCGTTATATTTTAACTTATTAGTCGTCGGGCTTACTAGCGGTAGGTCAAATTAAATGGACGGATGATGAAGTCATGTTCAATGGACATTATGTGTAAAAGAGCATAAATATGATCACAGTTAATTCTCTGGATCGATTAGTACGTCATTAATATTGCATGGCTAAAATGAATACCTCGCAACGAAATTGAGGACGTCATCGAATTACGTGAAATATATTTATTCAATAAAATCAGAATCGGTTTTATGAAACGAATTTAAGCACGAATTAGTCAAATATTTCACTCGATTTAATAGTGAAATATTAATCGTTTTTAAAACATTTATGTATAAAGTTATTTTAGTAAAATATTAAATTTTTAATAATATTTATAAGTGTTTACGTCTATTTGGCAAGGTAGATTATATTATTTGTAAAAAAAACACGCTTTTAAGCACCATGTAGAAAATTTAAAATATTTTTTAAAAATAAATGATAAAGTGGTATCAAAGACAAACCGTAGTCGAAGCGCCTGGAAAAACTAGAGGAATTTTTAAAATTTATGCAGAAAATAATGTCGCCAAGAGTCAAGACTGCTACGATCATTTATTTGAATATTAAACATAATTACCTATATTTGAAATTGGGCTGAAAAACAAATAATGGGCAGGATTTCTGGGAATGATGATGGAATTATAAGAGGATTTTTTTTAGATTTTGTAAGCATTTTTATTATTACTACCATTAATTTCCAGAAAAGGTGATTATTTTATCCTTTTTTTAAATTGCGTCATAAAAAATTGGCACTGACTATATTTTTGTTAGGTAGGTATCTAATTAGTAAAAAATACTCTTTTAATGAACACAATAAAAACTAATAAGTCTCTTATGGCGCTGGATTCAGGCACAAGGTAGGCCAATAAGTTATTTTATCACGAAGTATTATTTATACAATCCACAAATGGTAATATGCATGCACCATTATTTTCCATAGAAATATAAATAGTTCGGACGCTTATTGTGCTTATGTGGAGTGAGACTGTTACAAAACGAGTCACGTTATTATTGATTTATATATTTGGTAGCTGCATTTACAATCGTTTTGTGTTAATTATTAAATAACACTGCACTAACGACTCGTGTTTACGGATTAGATTTTTTTGAGATTCTTAACGGATTATGGTCCCGTGAGATTCTCTAGTTTGGTAGTCTACTGAGAACGCACCGAGTCTCAAGCCCGCCATACACGCAACGTTATACTTGACAGGTATACCTGTTCATGTCGCCTGTACATGAACGTGACAACAATTGAAAATTAATATTTTCCACCAGTGGGTAAGTGCTAACTTTGAGTAAACCTGAGTGCGTGTGTTACTCCAGGGCGCAGTTCTCAGTTATTTATTATAGAAAGGTTTCGTTGGTAGTTCGAAAAAATGGCGTCTCGCAAGTGCCGCGGAATTGTGGAAGATTTTATTAAATTGCATGAATCTGAACCATCCATTCATAAATAATTACGGTGACCTTAAGGCTCTACATTTAATTCCTTTACCAGATTGACGTGACAGTATCGGCTTATTTTTAACAACCATTCTTTACATTACTTTTGTCACGGTTTTCGTGTGATGAGAAGACATACTGGCGCTACCGCATCAGTTGCGCTGTACCGATGTCACGGTTGACTGAGAGATTGTCACAGAGATTGGCCGCTACGTTGAGCCAAAGTTCAGCTTCGGTTAACTTGTCATGTTGCCATTGTGTGTATGGCCGGCTTTGGAGATTCGCCATCGCGCTCCTCACTTCAGACACGCTGTATATCAAATGTCAGTCCGTTGATAATTGATGTTCTGATCGACAGTTGGGTGAATTTCAATCTATCCAGCAGCAGTTAAAATAGAATAAATATTTGCAATTGAATGCCATCTGTTCATCTATTTTTTTTTTTATAATAAAAAGTATAAGATAACTGTAATTCTTTTTCTAATCTAATCTCAAACTGATCTTTGAATTTATCTCTAGATCAAAATCTCAACATGTGTACATTTAGTTATTTACATGCAGTATTTTTATAATTTTTTTTTCAATATCTTTTTATAACATTTTTACATAATATTTTCATAACATTATTTCAATATATTTTTATTGCTTCTGATTATACTTTTTTTCACATAACATACATATTTTATAACTCACTCATTATACTTACTTTCCTCTTAATATTTACAACTTTTAAAAACTGTACAGGTAATTGCTTTAGAACAAACTACGTCTAGTAAAGCAATTACCTTTATTTTTCATATGTACTATTTATTTTACAAAAAAAAAAAAATTAATGTACAACGCCTGTTTGCTAGAAAATAACTGTGTTGAGACGGGCAACTGTTCTGAGATTTAATCATCGTGTCTCATTAAAATCTCACTCATTCACTCAACTCATAAAAATACCCGAATGAAACTCGCACAATTTCAATTTCATTATTTGAGATAAATTAAAATTATTTTTTTCTCACTTCAATTTTGCGTTTTTATACTTTAATTAAAAATATGGTAAATTTTTGGCCATTTGTAAATACAATGTTAATTTTCATAAGAAATAGGTAATTTATTTTATATTCTAATGAATAAACTATACTCATGTAAGTAAATTTTTAAAATAAATTTAAATGATCATATATTAAATTTTTCTGTTGAAAATTTCACTTTGTCATCGGCTCAATTGGGCAAAAATGTGGGTTCGTCACATTTTACTCTTAACCGACGGTAAATGAAGGAGAGGTTCATCCATATAGAGAGGGTGTTTAGGTGGAAAAAAAACTTAAATTGATTATTTGCTAGTTGGCTTGTGGGCAATAAAAGCAAACGAGTTTACACGCGAAGCTTGCCGCAAAGACTACCAAATCTGCAATATAAAGTAAACACCAAATAATCTTATATTAAACAACATTTTTCCTAAAAGAACTATCGCCGATCTCTTTCATTCAGGGCACTGAACAATAATTTTTAGATATTTGGTCAAGGCGTCGCAATCAAAAGAAGTCATAGCTGCTGTTTTTTTGGGATATAGCGATGTCCTGCTGATCGATTGTAAAAATAATAATGTCACAATAACTGAATGGTACTATTCTGGTCTGCTGAAACAGTTAGGTGAAGTTGGGATGAAAAATAAGAGGAAAATAGTCCAAAAGGGTGCTGCTTTCGTTCGACAAGTACTCCAGACGGTCCGACTAATACCATTTTTTTTAAATAATTTCAATACATTATATTTTTAACGTGTCGGAGTCGGGTGCGCTCTCCCGCATCTATAATTAATAATTGACTTATAACTGTAGCAGTAACAGATATCCCACATAGAAGATATCACAAGTTGGCGCAGTCGGCGTAAAGATATCACATTAAATAATGATTGAAAAATACGGTAAATAATTACAATAATTAGATGATTAAGGATATTAACACATGGTATTGCACATAATATATAAGAAAAAAAAACGGTAGAGTAAATACATGGGTACGTTAGTTACAAAAACTCAAACAATAAGAATATAGATACACGGGGTAAAAACTTATCCACCAGCCGCCTCATAATATGGGTCAAGAGTAGCTCCGAACGCTCTCGATCCACCTCTATTATCCATTTGGCTGTTGATCCTTAGATAATAGCTTTGAAGATAGAAATTTACAGAAGACGAAGTTAAAGCTACAATTTTGGGCATTTTGAGGCCATAAACAATACATATTTTTACGAGGGTATAAATAAATTTATAGAAAAATTAGAATAATGAGTCATACTTAATGGTGAATACTGATAGGGAAAAAAATGAACTGTTTTATTTATTTTTCTTTCCCTTCATTTCGCACATTTTTCGACCTCTCCTCGTACTATTATAAACACTTTATTACGTTGTATGTACGGCCTGTGAAAAGTACTTGTGAAAATTCAACGTACATCGGGTCTCTTCAAAATTGTCTTTTTTATCTGGACTTGAGCACAGTGACGTTACTTATTCTCTCCAAAGAAAATGACGTTTTCCCTTCTGGAGTGACTCCAACAGCAACAACATTTACCCCGTCGCGTCGCGTCGTTGCGATTATGCTAAACCGTAACGCCACAGTCTTGTCGCTCAGATACGTAAACTGACGGTTGACAGTGTAATAATAGTAATTTGACTAGTCAATATTTTAAGCTGTTGCAACCTCTACATTTTATAACATTTTATAAAAACCGATAGACGCTTGAAGAACAGTATATTTATGAATGCACATCTTATTACGAATATTAGGTTTAACATATTATTATAAATAAATGTAACATCTTCCAAAATCAAGCTAGTTTCTAATCTGACAGCTATTTAAATTACAAAGTAGTAAAAACCAATGTTCCCTTTAAGGTGTACGGGGGTGCGCGTGCACTCGGTTTAGCATCATAGGGCACACGATAAAATATGGCACGTACACAATTTTTAGCAATACTTTTTTTTCAAATGCCGCCTCCTATCGAATGCAGGCGACTATACTGCAGTGTTTTTGATTATCCCGTATAAGAACGAAGGTTACACATCCGAGATAATATCTTTCTCTCCTACGCTTCTACTGATTTCTAGCATCGCCTGCATTATGAGTTATAAAATATCGTCCGAAGTATGCAGCTTTCTTTGATAGTTGTTACTAGTTCTCTTGACTTATTTATGCATCTTAACACATCTCCATTAGTAATGTGGTCAACCCAAGCTCTACTAGTAGCCTTATACTAGTACGGTAACATTTTTATTGATTTCTCATCCGGCGCACAAATTTTGGTCTAAGGACCAAAATTTTTGGGAAATTTTAAGAAATTTCCCAAAAAAATGTACCCATAAAGATCCAAATATATTGTATTGTATTGGCGAAGATTGCTATTAGTCGAATATTAATACAAATAGCGATGGATTTTGCTAGTTTTGCAACTAAAACCGATGTTGAATAATCAATTTACAACGAAAACAGCCAAGTTTTATTATTATATTATTGATTTAAATAATAATTAAATGTATTAATTAGAAAGATGTACTTATAAAATCAATTTTATCGAAAAATATTGTTACTGCGTTACCGGGATTCGAACCTGGATCTCTTTTTGAACCTGTGAAGATGCATTATCCAACTTTGCTACACCGACAGTACTTTTGACGACAAATTTTCGAACCCACATGTTACACTTTGTCAAATTAATACATTTATCGTTCTATTATTTGAAACCCTTTGTTTTACGGAATCTCAAATATCTTTGAATAAACCGATAGCAGACGCCCGAATTAACAAATCATTTTTGTTAAATTTTGAACACATTGATAGAACTTATATATTATTAGGAAGAACACATTCTTATTGTGAAGTTGTAATATGAAAAAGTGTAAGAATTCGAAATTTTGTCACCAAAAGTACTGTCGCTGTAGCATAGTTATTAATGCACCTTCCTTGGATTGGAAAAAAGATACAGGTTCGAATCCCGTTAGCGCAACAACAATATTTTTCATTGAAATTGATTTTATATGTATATCATTCTAATTAATACATTAATTAATTCTCGCGAAAAGGATTATTATGTACAAACGGGATTAAAGTAAGATTAATTATAAGCGTTAGTGGAGCGAAGCGACGGTAGTTATCTGTACAAAAGTTTCAAGTTTCTTGCTTGATGTCACTGTCTTTCTATATTCTAATTAATTAATTCCTAACAACTTTAGCTGGTTGTTGCGTCTTCGAATTTTCTGTCCTCTGTCACCAGTGTTGGCGATCAGCGCGCTCAAACTAACTGCTTCTTGAACTCCCCTATATCCTGTTATTTTGTAAAGTTGTAATGATGCATTAGCACAATACATAACCAGTATTTTCATTTTAGATCGATTTAATCGTAAATCAAACTGTTCACTCATAAATTCTATTTTATGTGAAATGATTTCATGTTCAAACTCTGTATTAGTTATTAATATTTTAGAGTTAACTTTGTGGTTAAATATAATTTAAGATTGTATTTATATTTAACTTCATTTCAGCCGCTTTCTATGAAACGTCAGTCCTGACTAAGATACGTTAGTATCAAAACCGTTTGATTTAAAAAAAAACACAGTGGTTTAAACAAAGTTAAATGTAAATAAAATTTAAAATTTCTGTTTTAGTTATTCATAGCTAACATAATATAAATAAATAACATTAATTAATATACTGCACGCCTCTGCTTTTAAGAAAATAATTCAATATATTTTAGATAGATTTCTATAAAAAATACTATCTATTGCAGAAGGTCTAATTATGCAACATGCGGAAATTTTCTATACACTTTTATCGAAATTCAGTTTTCGATAAAATTAATCTGGTGAATATTTTGGCTAACCAGGCATAATCCATCGACTTTTTCAAAAATGGTAGCTATTCAAAATCTTAAAGAAATAAATAAAAAGCACAATATAGACTAAATTCTATCCATCTATCTTGTAACTAGTGCTGGAACGGATTTTTAAAAGATTTCTTGTGAAAAATGATACAATAAATATAAGTATCTATTTAGTACAATCGACCTTGCCTTGGTGAATGATAAGTCATCGAAAATTTCGTTTGAAGTAAATCCTTAGAAAGTCTTACCGTATGTAGAATCAAATCCTTTGAAATTGATATCGGATGGAGCTTTCGAACACAAAGTTTTGGCGAGGCTTCGGTCGGTACAATATTCATATTTAAGCAGATATCAACCTAGACGTTTATAATATTTATATTGTGTTGATATAATGTGATATTTACAAAATACAACACATCGTAAAGCAAGAGATTATATAAATTTAATTTATTTGTACATATATAAAATACTCATTCCGGCATTACCCGCAAGATCAGGTAGAGTTTAATGTTTTTACTTTTTTTTTATCTAAGTCCAATTTAAACAGAGTTACAAATTAGCATCTTTTTTTGGATTAGATAAAGTACAAGAAGAAAAATGAGGAACGATTTTTCATTTTTCTCTAGGACGAATATTAACGGAGTTACGTTACGAATAGTTAATTTTTGAATAGCCGCCATTTTTGAGACGATGACTGCTGTTTAGCGGCCCGCCATTTTGAAATTTGGGAAAAAACCAAGGGCCAGTTATGTGATCAGTATTAAAATTTTACTATGATCAAAATAGTTTGCGGGTTGTTCGAATGTACTATTGTCAAAGCATAGATGAAATGTCTATAGGCGTGATAAATAATCATGAAATATGCTTTATCTGTAAATATGCATTTTTTGCTTCAGCTTTCGAAATCTGTCACTTTGGCTGTGAAATTTTTTCGGATTATGTGCTAATATATATTAAACAACGAGATCATCATCGAACGAACTCTCATCACTACTACGAAATGTACTTTTGAGAATTAAATGTCAAACAACCCGTTTTTGCTAAAAATATATTTTAGTAACCTTTTTTACTAAAGCAAAAAGTTACTACTGATCATACAATCGGCCCTTAGTCGGGGTAAATATCTGATTCATTTTTTAGAAAACTTAGAAAGTTATTGTGATTACAAATCCGTTATATTATCTATATATGTATGTATACAAAAATTGGTGCCCTGTTATGATAAGTACCTTAATAATAGTGGCAACTATGTTGAGAAGTAATTTAAGATGTGTAGCGTCCGAATAAAATAAAGTATTGTAAAATGATGTTGTTTCTTTAAAAAAAAAATCGGTACTTAGAAAACGCGCCTGGTACTTACACATGATGTTTTGACTTTATTGAATTAAGGTTTATAATAATTATGCGACGGAATGCAAGTATGGAGATTGAAGTGAAATGATGATGATAGGTACATGTTTGGCAGAGAAAAAAAAGTAGTTGGTTTGAGCGAATCGATTCGAAACAGAGATGTTCCTCCCCATTCTACGACGTGCCGTGCGTGTCACACAGTCGTTCGCTATTGTGTTATTCGCCACTGGATGTCCCTCTGTGTCCGCTCATCATAAGTTTTACTTTTTTTCTCACCATAACTTTAATTTAATTTATTAATTTTATTCGTGATGCAGAAATATTACACATAAATAACATTTTTTAAATAAATATTTAGATGAATCCAGTAATCTGTTTATATATCAATATAAAATTGGTCCAAAACCATACTTCGTCTATCACAATTTAAAGTCAATTGTTAAATACAAACTTCCTTTTAGTTTATAATAGTTGAATTGAATACCCTTGTATTAGTTTGTTACAAAACTGGATATAACTCGTTCAAAGTTAGGCTATTTCCCCGCTTAGATTAATAGAGAGGATAATGCTATAATACCATTGATTTATATATCTTCCGCTCGTCGTTTGAACTGACTTACTCTTCAGTAGCAAAGTAGTCTAATTGATCTACCAGATCTTTTTTGGGTGATATAACCAACCACACGTAAAAGTTTATAGGTCATTTCTCAATTAGGTGAGTATCTACGCGTATATTTGTAGGTACCGAGAAACTTTCATACAATTCATCTTAATTATACAATTACGCATTATGTTACGGTAACGTACGGCACTGTACATGCGGCAAATATAATATTAATTCAACTGGGTACAAATATTTTTTTTCTTTTTTACGCAGATTTATTATTAAATACTAATTAGAAAAATACATATATAAAATCAATTTTATTGAAAAATATTGTTATTGCGCTACCGGGATTCGAACCTGGATCTCTTTCAAAACCGGGAAAGGTGCGTTATCCAACTATGCTACAGCGACAGTATTTTTGACGACAAATTTTCGAACCTATATGTAACACTTTTTCAAATGAATTCATCTATCGTTCCATTATTTGAAAGATATCTACTTTGTTTTTACGGAATCTCTAATATCTTTGAGTAAACCGATCTTCGGGGAAGAAGAAAAAACTTCTTTCGAAATTGAGGATTGATTTTTAGCTATTTGAAGATAATATGCAAACCAAATTTTAAGAGATATATAAAAGGTATTTTCTGTTTAAATAAACTAAAGTAAAACACAAAGATTTCGTTGTTTTAACTCCGAACTTGTAAGATAATTTTTGGATTATTTCACTTCCTTTAGATCTTGGGGAAATTTTTCTTAATGTTACATAAAGAATTGTTTCTTTTGAATTAATCTGCATACTTAACTCAAAAACGCGTTTTTTTGTTTTGTTTTTTTAGAGGTATAGAACTTTAAAATGAAATAAAAATCATGGTTATTTATGATCGTGGTACTGGCTTTATTGTAAATATGATTTTATTCCATTAGTATTTAAATATAATTTTTCGTATATGGGCACCGCGGCTGGCTCGAATAAAGCGCAATCTGGAAGTCCAATTTTCGACTACTTTTTGGGGCAGCTGGGTCGTATATCGGCAATAACGCGACGAATGTTAGGTTCCAAGTCGTCTATCGTCTCTGATTTATCGGTATATACTAGCGATTTCACATATCCTTACGAAAAATAATTCAAAGGTGTCAAATTACATGATCTTGGTCCAATTCACAGGTCCATCACGCGAAATTATGCGCTCATCGAATGTTTCCTTTAATAAATTGATTGTAGCGCGCACTATGTGGCATGTTGCGCCGTCTTGTTGAAACCACAGCTCTTCCCGCCAGTCAACTGGGGAACGAAAAAGTAAATAATCATGGATCTATAGCACTCTCGATGGCGAATCTATTCCTTCGGGTCCTCCTTAATACTACGCTCCACTGCAGCAACAGCTTCTTCGGTGCGCACTGTATGACGTCTCTGCGGGTGCGTATTATCAATTAGATGAAACGATCCATAGTTATTCAAATTAATTGCTCGAATAGACGATTATGTCTATCGTAAAATGAACGTAACGCACGGTAAGTTTCGCGAATTGAAGGACGATTTTCGAAATAAATTTGCACAATTTGCAAGCGTTATTCTAGCGTAAGTCTATTCATGGTAAAATGGCAAAAGAAACTGAGCACAAATCAGCTGTCAGCTGTCAAATTAACTGTCGCTCGAAAAGGTGTTGCCAATTCAAAAAACAAATCGCTAAAAAAACATACTTTATTATGATAATATTCGCTCATTTCTCTTTAGCTTGACTTTAATTATAATTTCTAATAATTGTAATACTTTGATATTAATTAATTATGTACACGTCACGTGTCAAAATAATCAGGGGCCGTGTACCTACATCATCAGAATCTTATTTGTATTTAATATTATTCCTACGTTCTTGCCTCAATCGTAAAATATTATTCTCGCTAGAGATTCCAATATCATTAATTAAACAAGAATCTACATTAATTATTAATAATTGTGTATTTGTGTGTTGTGTGTATATCGCAGTCACAAATAAATTAAATTGTATTTTAGTTAGCGTCCGCACACCGTCATGTTTATTTGCGGTTTGATATTGATATCAAAATAACTACTCAGAAATGACTTTGATGGTTCGTTACCGAGTTTCGAGTCTAATGATTAAGTCTCATACAATGTCCGCTTCGAGACGACGGCCAGTGTTTCCTATTGATTCCCTAACACACCGGATAATCGAGAGTATTGTATTAATTTTACAATTTTTGATTTTTTTTTTCGTAATTTTGTAAAATTAAAGCTACAGAGCTATCATCAATGATTAATTACCTATTACCATGAAAGCTTGAATAAATTATTTAAAATGACAGCTATATCTTCAAGTGTACTTCCCTCTATAACGCAATACTTCGTTTTATGTCAGCACGAGCAATATTCCAAAAAAAATTTTCAATATTTATTTATTAATTATTATTATATTGGTAGTGTGAAATGAATGAATGAGGAAAGTTGTTAATAAAAGGTACACGATGCGAGTGTTGATGGTATCAGAAAAAGAAGTCTTCCGCGGAAGCGTTGATATGACCAGGTAAACTAGATACTGGATGATGGTCCTGTTGGAAGTCTCAACATTGTATGAGGCGAGAGTTATGGGTCATATTTCGTAAATAATATGCATATTACAAATTATTATTTATATTTCATTTTTAATATTCAAATTATTAACAGGTCGTTAATGACCTGAACAGATAGTCCTAATATGACATTAAGGTACAATATTTTAAACCAATTAGGCGACTATTCTATTCTATATATATCTTTATATATATATTCTTTATATATATATATATATATATATATAAGAGTGTCTGTGAGTGTGTTTGTTCGTTATACAAATCTACAGATTAATTCTGAGATTGATGAAGGTTATCTACATGACTTTTCAAAAAATGACCTTCATCCCCCTTTTCCGCACCTTAAAGGTGATGAAATTTTGCATAAATAAGAGGAAAATCACTATCTACCTGAGATTTAAAAAAAACTACCACCATCCCTCTAAATGAAGCCTCCTCACTCTGCGTAAAGCCCGGGCAACGCCGGCTACTTCAGTTAGTATTTTATAAAATACACTTTTTTATGGTTAGAGTTTAAAATAAAAGTTATAGATAATTGAGAAGATTGAACAATATATTTAAAACTACAACACAGAAGTACACAAGTGTCGGGGTTCGAAGGTCAGCGAAGTCTAATCACGTGATATGCGACAGCCATTGGCGTTAAAAGCTAATATTTCATATAAACCAATATTTATTATATTTCCGAACGAATATTAACTATTGTGACATCACAAGGTACCGTCACGCATTTATAAAATTAATATTGGTTTGTCATAATTATGAATTTTTTTTTTTTAGTAAGCATTATTGCAAAATTTTAATCTATGGTTTGAAGCGGCGTGCGGCGAGAGCTCAGACGTCGACTGGTGGTCCAACAGAGTAGAGGCATTTGTATCCACACTCGGTTGCGGCGGGAAGTGATTAAGAATCCATAAAAATGTCGGGTATTCGGACGAGTTATTGCTGTAATGATTTTTATTTTTATTTATTAAGGATTTTTGATGTTAGTCTGCGGGAATCGTGGAGTTGATCCGCAATAGTCTGTGGATTCTGCGAGTCGGTCGGAAAGACTATCCTGGCCGCCCGTTATATTTTGCCATACATCCTAGGAAGATGATAAAATGATGGTCTGGCGCATGTAAGGACCAAAATGAAGGACGATAACTTCTAAACAACCCTGAAAGACGAAATATTGTGCCATGTATCACGGATCCCAGGACCTGCGAGAGGGTATGAACTCGTAAACTATCAGAAAAGTGCATTGGAACATATTTTTCTTCACACGAACTGATTAAAAATTTTAATGGACGACGAATTTTATTAAGTTTTTTTTATTTCAATGTGTCTGAAAAATGATTTTGTTTCTTTAAAGTTAAAGTCCGTTTTCATTCTGGATACCTCTTCTTACAAACACATCACACTTTATATTTTAGATGACGACCAGCAGAAGTGAGAGGTAAGAAGGTAATTTAAATCTCGAGTCGAACTCACGTAAATTTCATGCTCTACCATGTCTAGTCGGTGAGGAACGTCCAGCCTCACTTAGTAGGAAGACCGTCTCCAACACTATGTAAAATATAATTTTATTTTTGAACTTAGCGTGTGACGAAGAATACATTCACTATAGTGTTAATATCGCTGTAGTAATTTACCATTCTAGGTAGAATATAGCAATTGGTATTGTAAAACTTGGTTTAAAATAGGGTTGGAATCTCAGATATAAGGACAGGAATATTTCAATATTGAGAAAATACTTAATTATCTAGAAAAGAGCTGTGGTTTACTACAGTACAACCAACCGTAATCAATTAAATCGAACATTATAATTAAATACCTCAACAATTATTTAATACTAAATTAATGTATTAATTATAAATATATACATATAAAATCAATTTTGTCGAAAAATATTGTTTTTATATGTATATATTTATAATTAATACATTAATTTAATATTTAAAATATCACAGACCTATGTTCTGAATAATTACAACTTCACAATAAGAATGTGTTTTTCGTAATAATTATTTAATAATGCAACGTACTGTTCCTGGCAGTAATACGATACACCTAGGCCACGTTTAATATTTTACTCACCAAAGGCCGACTGCCGAAGACAAAGATTATACGGACCATCGTGCGTACACACGGATTATAATATCATCGCAAAATAATTTTGCGAATGTTTTAAAACGCACTGTTATTTAGCAAGCTTCATACTGGTCAAAGTAAGAAAATGTGTATATACAAATTGAAAAATTTTGATTTTTCAGGCGTATTCTAGTATATGTAATAAAAACATTTTACAGATAAAGAATATTGCTTTAAATAATTTCACGTATATGCTGTTTCAGGGAAAATGAATATCAAACTTAGTCCATAGATGGTGATAGTATAGTGGTTTTCGAAGTGATTCCACATATTAACATATACACAACTTTAAAAAAATTTATGGATATGGATGTTGATTGGGTGGAATCGTGAACGTTACATTTTGTAAAGTGATCACTTAAGCCAGCTGAAGATAGGTCGTAAGCCCTATAATTACCCACACTTCCATATTTTTCAATTAATAAAAAATTGCTTCGTCTCTATAAGATATCTATTATTTTTTTAATAGCACTGTTATTTATTTATATAATTTTAAAATTCAATTTAATAAAATCATTAAGAATTTTGTCTTTTTTTATTTGTTTTTTCTGTATTGTCTCTGTTGCCCAGTTTAATTATGTAGAATATAATACCATTTTATTTAAAATTTACATCTCGGTTTCATTAAAAATGTTAAAACATTAATTAATTAATGCAGAAACTTTTTTTAATTTATATGTGCACCTCCACAATTGAATCCAGGTAGTCACGTAATGTATTTCAATAATTAACAACTAACATTCTTCAAATGGGCCAAATTGTAGCACTCGACAGTTGAAACATTCTGGATTTACATTTATATTACCATACTAGTAATACAGTTATTATACCCCATACGTATTTATTCATATATCATGAAATATTTATTTATGTAAATTAAATATACTTTACATATATTTTCTACTGCCACATTAAAACTAAACTTTTTTAAATACGGGAAGTCTTTTTTTTTTTCCTTTTCACGGTAAATATTCGTATCGTTTAAATGTCGTGCTGAAATGCCATAAGTAACGAGTAAGCGAAACTTTGAGAAAATAATATAAGATGTAGTTGAATGATACGGTATCATTGCTAAACGAATTGAAATATTCTTTTGTCTTAAAATCATCTAAAAATATGTTTTTTTTTTTGGATAACCAGTCACGCCGGGCAGATGTTTATCTATCGTGTTATATTTTGTTTTTGTGTGTATAGTTTTCTGGGCAGTTTTACCATCTTTTTGGCTTCTGACGATTGCCGCCGCAGAATAGCCCAGAAAATTATTTACTGAAGATTCTTAACGGCAGTTAAAAACTGAGCACATTTTGTTCTACTTGGTGTTCAATGTTTATTTATATATATTCATTTTTAATAAAAAGATTATCAATACGTCATTCATGACCCTGGCAGATAGTCTTATAAATACATATTACAGATAACTAACATGTTTAAACAGTTGTTCCGTGTTCGTAATTATTTTTTTATATAGGTGAGCACATGTACTTCTATATTTGAATCAAAATGGTTTTGGTTAAATGTAGTAATTGTCACCAGCTTTCAGTTTGTTTCTACCCCTTAGCATATTACCAATCAGTAAGCATTGTTCCTTTGGCTCCACTGTTTGTTTTTGAATTCGAGGAGAGGAAGTGTTCGCGTGTGATTGTTTGTGATGGATCACTACTTCATACACCTCTGTGATTTTGATGTATTGTGGCAGTTTTTGTAGTGTGGCAGTTTCATAAATTAGGTAACCTTCCGGAAGATCATCGAGACGGCGTCATCAACCGGGTGAGTCGACCTGTCCTTTGGTTCCGTGACTCCATCCTGGTCCGCTATCGAAGGTCCCTCATCAATTCCCTATTTCCATTACCTCATTCCTATTTCCTATCTACTCCTTCTTCTGATTCCATCACTAGCCACTTTGTGATCGGCGACTTGCGTCCACGCGTTACTTGATGTACCGTGCGTTAATGTTTTAAGAGACAATCTTTTAAACGATTTATATAATACATACATACATACATACATACATACAGAACAAATAATATTCAGCATTCTTTTAGAAACATGGTAACAGGTAGGGTTGATTCGAAAAAGATGATGCTTACACAGGACGCTCTTCAAACGTAAATCTTTTGTTTACTGCTGAACCCTAAACATAACGACCCCGTCCCCGGCTTTATGAGTGTTGTGCCATAAACAAAATTCCCACTCTCGCGGGTTTTTTCAAACAAACATCATCTATTTTTATAGCTAACTAGATGAAGTACCCGGCGTTACCCGGGCTTTACGCGAAGTGAAGAGGCTTCATTTAAGGGGATTGGTGCAGTTTTTTTTTCGAAATCAGATGTAGACAGTAATTTTTCTCTTATTTTGAAAATTAAGTATGCAAGATTTCATCAAGATGTATCAAAATTTTACTTTAAGGGGTGGGAAAGGGGGATGGAAGTGGTTTTTTGAAATCTCACGTAGACAGTAATTTTCCTCATATTTTGAACGCCCTTCAAGTGTGTAAAATTTTATCAAGAAACACCAAAATTCTGCTTTAAGGGGTGACAAAGAAGGATAGGGTAGTTTTTCGAAATTTTATGTGAACCTTCTTAATATTATTAAGGTCAAGTGTGCAAAATTTCATCAAGCTCGGAGTTAAACTGTAGATTTGTGTAAAAAATTAATACAATCTACACCCACCCACAGACACTCTCGTTTATATTTATAGATTTGCCTAAAATTTTCATTAAAAAATATGCTGTCGTTAATTTTTCTTTCTTTTTTGGGGTATTTTTTGTTTTTAAGATTCATTTCTTTTCTCTGCCACGTGGTCGGACCATGAATGTGTAAACTCGACGCGGAGCCGAGTATAATTAAAACACGTGAACCGTTATTTATTCGAAGTTGAAATGTCATAGAGCCAGCAATTGTTCCACGCTCGAAGGCTGTGAGGGGGCCACGTTATTTCTCTGAGTTGTCTCTGGCGTTGTGACACAATTCCGTTCCGCATATTTCGCTATGTTATAGTCGTCGCCAGATTTCCTGACAGGATATTCACTGTCACATCGCGTAGCCAACAGTTCGTTCATAAAATTAATCAAACGGAAATTTTGCGAAAGTGAGAAGGAGGGATGGAAGGATTGGAAAGAATTGACTTTTTGGAAGAACGTATGTGCGTTATGAGGTTCCTATATGAGGAGGAGTAACCCTGGGCAGCATTTTGCATTACTAATAATACATTTTAGTACAGAGTGAATATTATGTTCCAGGCCAAAGTCTGGATTTTTCGCATAATTTCAAGCGTAGCTCGGGGTATGTGTGAAGTGACACCGCCGTGTTGAAACCACGTATGTTGTAGGCCCAATCAACCCGATTCGGCCACCATGAACCATTCCAACATGTGACGATGACGTTCACCATTAATGGTTACAGCATTGCCTCTTGCATCTTGAAAGAAATAGGGCCCAATGATTCCGCTGGCCCGCGTGGCGCACCATACAGTAGCTCGTGGGTGTAAAGGTCGTCGGTGAATCAATTGAGGATTTTCATCGCCCCGATAATGGCTGTACTTTTTATTAACAAAACTCGCCAAGTCGAAATGAGCTTCATCGCTCATGATAATATTTTGTCATGTGACTAGATATGAAAAAATATTGCCCTCTGGGACGTTCTATTTCTTCAAATTATATCGATATTAATGCATAAAGCCCGATTCCCACGGTTGGTGAATAATATTTATTTACTGACAAAATTAAAGAAATTAAAAAGGAAGGTTCAATGGCATTACAACAAATGAAATTGTGTGGTTGGAAGTTGGATCTTTAAAAGAATAACTTATATCATCTTCATATCCATCAATCAATTATTATCTTCATATTGAAGTGAATGAAATATTTAACGAAATTCTGAATATCAATTTGAAGGACTTTTATTAAAATTTGTGAGTAAGATTTTTTTCAGGTTTTCCACCTCTTTGTTACGTGAATAATACATTTTTTCAGGGCTGGTATCGCCATCTGAACGACAGAGGACGTACCCTACCCACCTACCAAATATTCGGTGTAAATTAAAAATTCTAATTTGTTTTTAATCTACCCATTCCTACCGGGTTGGGATAATTATGTCAGCTACTCTATAAACAACATATTCAACAATTTATTCAGAACATATTTTTTGGAGGTTAATATATATCACAAAAAAGAAATTACGCACGTGTGAATCTATAATAATTAATTAAGCGCAGTTAAACGGAGTGCACGCCAAAAGCTGCTGACTGGTCCGAGGGCGGGAAGGATGCAGCGTAGGAGACCCACGCGGAGTACGTGAATTATATTTCTCACGCCGACATAATATCCAATTTAAAGGAAAAGAACCCTTTATACTCTCTACAAGAGAAATTTGTTTATTTATTTGAGAAGAACTTCTTACGACCGATACCCAAAATACACTGATCCCTTAGGCACGGTTTCGGGACTTTTATAATCTATATCCTTTTATCTCAGTTAATATAAACATTTTTTGTTATAAGATAAGATTTTTTAGGCTAGTATAAATAGTTTTTATGAGTTCATTGAACTGCTGGTATCTCAAGTGGGCTTAAATCTGAACGCGTTCGTTGACCTGACTATAAAACAAAATATCATATTAAGAATTTGTATGAAGTTAACTTGAATTAATTGTATCTAATTTGATAGGCCGTAATGTAAGAAGTATAAGTAAGTAGCCGAAATATAACACGCGCGCTGCATTGTTCACGTGGATCGTTCTGTGTGCGCTAACGTCTCCTGGTTTGGCTTAATTATTCTGACGATGAATCACCATACATTTGTTTTAAACAGTGTAAAAAAATTACCATACTTAAATATTTAATAAGAACATTTTTTTTAATGAAAACAAAATTGCAACTTCACAATAATAATGCGTTCTTCTTAAAAATATATATATATGTAAAATGGATTGATTTAATTCTGACGTTTAAAGACTACGTGTTTCCCTAAATAGGAAAAGATCCAAGTTCAAATCTCGATAGCAACCAAATATTTATTCGATAAATGGTTTTTTTTTGCTTATATTTATAATTGATCAATAAAATTTTTGTTAAAAATCTATTTTAATTGGTGTGAAAAAAATTTATTAAAGTTATAGCAATAGATGACATTTGTAACATAAAAATAGAAAAATGAATTATTCACGACTTCCCCGCTGCCATTCTTGCCAACTTGCGCTCGTCATACAATTACAACATCATGACACGTTACAATAAGTGCAAATGTTATTTGTATATAAGCCTGTTAGCAGCTTCTTATCTCGCTAGGTGCATATAAAATACCTGTTCTGCGGTAGGTAGGTTTTTGTAAAGTATAGTTTAGTATAATTTTTTGAAGTGACTGTTTTTTCACCGTCGATTCGAGTATTGTAAAACACATGAGTAATACTCTTCACGCGTAGGTAGTTCTATTTATACACGTGTAGAACTCTGATAATTCTGTAAGATTTATAGCCATTCGCAGAATAACAAGGAATCGTAGATATTATTTTGATTCTTGTTTTTTTTATCTTATCTTATTTTTATTTATCTATTACATAAATTATTAATATTTTCAGCATTTGGTTTATTTGACATTTGGCCAAGTGAGAAATATGGCGGCCGCTTGAAAAATCAACATGTCACATGAAATATATAAAGGAATTCCTGACCGTACTCCATCTCTCTCTAACCTAACTCTAGCGCGAGAATAATGAATATCTGCAATGTTATTAATTCTTAGAATGTAATTTGATTTCACCTCAAGGTAAATTGTATTTCTTAGCGTATTTTTTTTTATTAAGATGAAGGTTGCCAAGTGTGCTACCCTTATAAGGCCGTGGCTGCAATGTTTTTGTAATTTGAAAAGAAGAAATAAAGCAACCACAAAAAGGGCGAGTTTTTTTAAATCTGTGAGTGGTTTTTGTCGTTTAGCTTAGAGCCCCTGAGGCCAGAACCACGACACTGTCTAGATCTTGGTTAATAGCCATAAAATAATGCTTTTTAACTCACTTTACATGCTCGACATTGTATTATAAAATAAGTCAGGTGTTTTCATTTTTTTTGCCTTCACTTTGAAATCATTTTTAATATCATTAGTTATATTTTATATGGACAAAAAGTCAGGGTAAGGAATTTTTTGCAAATTTATAATTAAAATTGCTTTCATAAATTTAACTGAGATGTACTTATTTATTTAATTTAATAAGCAATATTAAAATTTGGTTTATATAATGTCAAAATATATAATTATTATCCATAAAAAAAACAATACTGAATTTTATGAACAGAAAAAAGACTGTATTTTCTTGTTTTCGTATACTTTCTTAGTTGCTGATTTTTTCAATATTCTGAATATTTAACTGATTAATAATGATTTGTAGAAACGTGCATAAAGGTAATGTATTTAAGATTTCAGATTGTACTCTGTCAATAAAAACTCTAATTGTTTCACGTTGGATTTATTCAGCGGCGTTTTACCGACGTCTTATATATTATGATGTTCTTTACATAACTTTACTTGTACTTTACTCGTGTGTGGTGGATATAACATAAATATGTCATTATATTATACCTTAAGACACGTATTTTTACATACGAATAATGTGGAAATTAGTCGCAAGTATGGTTTGCAAGTGTTCTTTTTTACCATTAAATGCGGTACACAGGATATGTTAAAAATTAGTACCTTCCACGACATTTCGTAGATGGTGCCTTGATAGTCCATCAAGCACTGAACCAGTACTAATCAGGGGAATATGGAAGCTCCATGTCAAACCTCCGGGCCTCCGACCCTCCTAGAATAAAATGATTTAAATGATAATAAATATTCAAGAATCTGGAGATATTCTATGGTGTTTCAACATTATAGATCAATTTTATTTATCTTGCCGTGTCCCTTTCTATCGTGGAACGTTGTGATTCATCACATTGGGTTACTTGATAGCTCAATGAATAAATGGACAAACCTTCTCTTCATCATCATCGTCACTTATTTGTCGAGTAAAGCGTGTGACAGAATTATAACAAATGTTTAATATACTTTAAAAATATTTACACGTACCTATGTACATTGTAGGCAGTAGTTATACAATTGTATTAGAATTGAGTTAAAAATGTACTATTGCATTTTCTAAGATTTAAATTTTTAATAAAAATACAATATTATGGCAATTTCGAACTTGGGCTAGGCGTAATCTAGAGAAACCGCCCCACATTTTAAAATATTTTCTACAATATAGAAAGCATAGTTTAAATTTTAATAGAAACATAGTAGAATTGACAGAAAAAAAAGTATAAAAATAATAATACTATTAACACAGGTAGTAGTAGTGCAAAAAAAAGTATTCTTCATTTCAAATCATTGTGGTATAATAGTAAGGAAGTTGAACTTACAATTATTATTATGACGACTTTATTGGTTCCATCACTACTCAATTTAAGCACATCTATGCACGTATATGCGAATGTAAAGGGTGGGCCAACTTGGGCTGGCTGTTTTTAAAAATGTATAACGTTGGTGGGGTTTATTTGTAATTATATATTTTTTTTGCAGATAATAAAGAATTTATGAAGCTTTATAATGACCACATACCCAGTGTAAAATTATTGAATTTTATTACGTTTCGCGACGATATATTTTCGGTGATCGGCTAATTTAAAAAAAATCCAGAGTTTGTTTGGGCTCCCCGTTCCCCAGATTTGACGGTGCCTGATTTATTTTTGTGGGGCTACTTAAAAAGCCGAGTTTACATAAATAAACCAGCAACAATTCAGGAGTTTAAACAAAATATTCGTGCAAAAATAATAAATTTGGAGACAGAAACGTTGCGTAATGTAACGCAAAATACTTTAGAAATAACAATTATTTGTGAAAAAGAAAATGGAGGTCATTTAAATGATGTTATTTTCCCACATAGATTTAAAAAAAAAGTTAACAAAGTACACTTTCGTGTAATAATATATTTTTTTAATAAATATTAAAATGACCAAAGTTATATGCATTTTACATCAATCTAAGTTGGCCCACTCTGTATATGTAAGGATTTTGAAGTCAGGTAATATTAAAGTTAATTATTCTATGAAGGGAGGGCTCCAATTTAGACGAAATTAATTTAATATCGTTTACTAATATTTTTTTACAATCATTAATTGGATAAGGGCCATATGATTATTATTGATAACATTATTACATTAATTTTTTCTTTCTTATTACACGCTATACTAAAATGATCATATAAAATATTATATGTCGAGAATTTATTAAAAAATTTCTCAGATATTTTTAACCATTCCGTGAAATACGTCCATTGAAATGTTTTAAAAAAAATAAATTCGTTATATTTTAATCCATACAATTTCGCTCGACGTGGATAAATATTGCTCGCGTATGTACCGGAAAGGTGATACAATAACACGATGTTTGTTCAACTTCAGAAAGAATGTGATTATATTGGATTTTGTGTTGAAAAATTGTATTTGTAAGAATCTCTCGTATTTCTGAGCTAACTTCATTTGAATTTTGTTCGACTTGGGTATTTAGGTAATGTAAAATTAAATCTTCTCTGTGAACCCATTACGGAAAATTTCTTTAATTAAATTTTTTCCTGATAACAGTTTTGATTGTTTTCCTTAATTTAATTAATTTTATTCAATTGTTATTTATTTGTTTTATAAATAAATAGTTTAATGGGGCTTCCTTGGTTAAATATAAGAACTGATTTTAAATACATACCAATCTGTACATTGCAAAATTATTAAATAATTTCACATCTATATTTGAGGGGTTCAAAAACAAAAATAGCGGTTGATGTGTTTGTAAATGATTATCTGACAATAGGGACAGTATTTATTGATAATAGTTCTTGAAAATATGTTTGTATACTGTAGAAGTACATATTTTATCTTAAGGAAAACACATTCTTATTGTGAAGTTGTAATTATTCAGAACGTAGCTCTGTGATATTTTAAATACTAAATTAATGTATTAATTATAAATATATACATATAAAATCAATTTTGTCGAAAAATATTGTTTTTGCGTCACCGGGATTCGAACCTGGATCTCTATTTCCAATCCGGGGAAGTGCACTACCATTGTGCTATAACGCCAGTATTTTTCTTGACAAATTTTCGAACCTATATGTTACATTTTTCAAATTAATACACCTGTCGTTCCATTATTTGAAAGCCATCTACATTATTTTTACAGAATCTCAAATACCTCTGAGTAAACCGACTGCAGACGCCAGAATTATCAATTCATTTTTATTAAATTTTGGACACATTGATACAACATATATTATTAAGGAGAACACATTCTTATTATGAAGTTGTAATTATTCAGAACACAGGTCTGTGATATTTTAAATACTAAATTAATGTATTAATTATCGAAAGCATGTGAATTTTAAATCTCGTTTTGGATATAATATCAGTTTCAAATGCGCTTATTTCCTTGTCGTGAATTGGATGGGGGCGATTTTGCTTTTGAACACCTTATCTCACAAAATTATGAAATTATTTCAAAAATACTGCAATAGTATGGACTACAAAAAACATTTTTTTTATAGTACACAGAATCAAAGATATTAACTGATCAATGTTCAACTCATTTTAGGGATACTTATAGATAATAGCCTTTATTATTTAATACTTATTTACTTATAAATAATAGCCTGTATTATTTAATACTTATATAGTTATAGATCATAGTCTTTATTATTCAAATAATAGGGATACTTATATACTTATAGTTAATAGCTTTTATTATTTAAATCGTTCTGACGACTTTTTCCGCAAATGTAGTTACATAGGTTTAGTATTTAATAATTAAATACTAAGTCAGCGAATTTGAAACCAAATTAATAATGCTCGTAATAACTCAATTAAGTATTGAAAGCATCTTAATATTAAAGTATGTGTCTTGTGTATGTGTCTAAACTTGACTATTATTATTATAGGTTAACGCCATTAATATCCTCCTCGGTCAAAAAGTAATTTAGATGATAATATAAATTTTAGGCTGATACCTAGAATCAAGTAAAAATAAAAAATATTTTCCTTTTTGTTAACAAAAACATTATAACTTTTTTGTAATAATTCGATTCTCTTTTATTTAGCGACCACCGTTACGAAAATTTTTAACAAATAATGTGTAATAGTGGCAGCTTCGCAGGCAATAGTGGCCGCTACGCGGCCATTCGTAACCGCTGCTCGGTCACGGTCTCATCGGATATCAGTAATTGTTTTCTACTAGGCCCAGCACGCGGCTTGTGGTCGCTTCGTGACAAATACTAGTCGTCACGCGGCCATCGGTGACCGATGCGCCGTTAGGGTCTCATCAGGGTTACTACGCGACCTTTGGTGACCACTACGCGGTAGTCTCAGTAGAATCTATATTTCAACGATTTCTACAAAATAAACCGCATGTAAATAAAATCTCTATGTAATTAAAATTATTCCACCTGTAAGTTAGCTGTCAAAAGGAATAAAAATGTCATCTATATGATGTATGAGAATAATGAATAATAATTATAATGAATTATTCCCGCGCAGATTTTGACAAATATTAGATTGCAATCGTAAACAAAAATTATATATAAATATCATAACCAACAATTATTCGCGGCACTTTTAAATTTTTGACTGTAATGTAATGCATAATAAAAGAGAAAACATTTTACATCTCGCGTCATATTTGACAGCGCGACCATATTCTTGAAAAATCTGAGATCATGTTTACATAAATGATTATTAAACACACGTAAATATTTTGACAGTTTGACCATAGAAAAAATTCGCACGATTTCATTCACGACTTCTATGATACGACGCGAGATTTGAGCATTGATAAGAGAGATGACAGCTCAAAATTTGTACGATCTGGCAATGTTTCGATTTACAATGTACATTTTATTTCAAATCGAGTATATAAAAGAGAAAACAATTAAGTAATCTTTAAAAACACATTCTTTTGTACCATGATTGGGTCTCACATACCTGGCCGTTTGATCATGCACTAAACCGTCATAGTGGCACAACCGAAACCGAAGCCGAAGCCGGCATCCATCCACTCGTAGATACCCAGACGGGGAAGCGCAATATTATTATGGATTCTACAATAGTACCGGCATAATTCTTTTAAATAACAAAACGTTCAAATATTTATTTAGGGTCAACAGGTTATTCATATATTAAATCCGCCAATGAGAATATAATCCTTGTATTATACAGTACAGTATGTATTAATTTTATTATTAAAAATATTTCATCAATAAATTAAAATCCTTTAATAACACAGATTTTTTTTTTCGTTGAATTCATTTCTATCATTAAGTGACATGGCAGTTGCATTGTGGAGCAACATGATTATTACATTTTTTCGCTAAATTATACTTTACTATTTTATCACTGTAGTTTCGAGAGGTTAAATCATCAGCTGTAATTTATAACTAATCTAAACAAGACTCGGTACCGACCAATTCAGGTAGTGGAAGAGGAGACAATAAAAAGCAAGAGAAACCTAAATACGATTATAAAATCGCATTACTGTTACCTAAAAAATAATCACTATAATTTCTAATCACATAATTGAAAATATGTATTATTTTAATAGTCATAAATTAGAACGTTTTCACTCAGTACCGTATAAAGGATTAATAAAGAACTACTTACAAATCGTCGAATATATTAAATAAAATAACAATCACTTTGTATGAATCCACGAAATTTATTATATGTCAACCGGTTTCGCTTATCTCAAGCTTCATCAGGACGTATTTGAAACTAATCATAAATGCAAAAAGAGAGTACTTATATATACTTATAGAGGGAGATAGAATATAAAATGGCATGTGAAAGAGAGAGACAGAATACATATATAGTTAAATAGATCATCAAGAGAGACAGAATATAAAATTATATGCGAAAGAGAGAGAGAGAATGCAAATACAGATGACGGATCATTAAGGGAGGGGAAAAAGAATTTAAATTCAGAAAAAACATTAATTAATAACATTATGTTCCACACCCCGTTCTTCTAACCTATAATATTTTTTAAATCTCAAAGTTGAATTTAAATCTCGAAATTATAAAATTGACAAAATAACTTAAAGTGTATGTAGTACCTACATTGTTTAGTTTTGTGAAAAATTAAAAGAATTATCTTCCGAGATAATAAATATAAGAAAACTGATTTTAGAGCTAGCAAATGAGAACATCGTTTTAAGATATCGTAAGATGATACGTAAAATTAAATTAAAATATTAATTTATTCTTAAAATTGGATGAGTTGAATTACACGATGCTATTAGGAAATATAAATTTAATTATATTTTCATCTTTTAACATTGGTAAAATATTTCAATCCGAATAGGGATACTAATAACAATTTTATTTCTAGACGCGTTACCATTTCTATTGGTATATTTATTAGATTGAAAATTATAATAATTGTAATTTTTTTTTTACTATTTAAATTGAATAATTAATAGTAGTAAGAATAATTTAATATGTACCGGAAATTCTCCCATCTACCATACATTTTTTATATTTAATATAAATAATATTGCAATATCATTAAAGAATATTTTAATATTTTCTGAACGTCTAATAATAATCTGCTTCAAGAGAAATTTCCGATATTTTGACATCGTTCGTTAATACCATTGATGAACTTTAAGCGACTTCGTTCTTCATCGGTAAGATTTACTCGATAACCAGCTACTTTGAAATTATGTAAAATACGTAACAGCGGTCAGTTCTTGAAATTAAATTAACAGTTTTAGCAATTACTCGTCGGACCGCGGACCGCACTCGGAAGACGCCTGTTGTGTTTGACCCCGCATAAATGTTTACCTTTAGACATCTGGTGGAGGACGGCACAGTTTTATGAAATCTATTTTATTCTCGCTTCTAAAAATGTTACACTTTAAATAAATAATCATTATTTATTGCTACTAGCCCGCTGACGTATGCCGGCCTTGGACTCGCTCTATCACCTATAATTTAAATGTCTGCGAATGTGTACAATATTTTATTGTGGTTGGTGTCCCTTCGTATTCTGATTAATTTATTTCGGATTGTAAAATACAAGCGCCATACGCCCGCATATATATTGTTAACATGTGTGCCAGGTTTCATTGAATTTTATAATGTATTAGGTCATCCCATAAATAATGCGGTTTTTTCAGTTATATGAACTAAAAGTCGGAGGGGAACAGGATAATATTAACTGATATAAAATTAGGTAGTTACTTATTCTAAGTGCAAGTTTTGAAGAGTGACAATGGAGCATATTCGGCATATTTTACTTTATAAGTTCAATTAAAACGACAGCGCAACGGAATGTGGGAGGAATATTAATGCAGTATATGGAGATTGGACAATAAGCATAAGCCAGTGACAACGGCGGTTACAGAAATTCTGAGCCGGAAACTACAGTCTAGATGACGAGCCTCGTCCTGTAAGATTTGTAGTGCTCGACGAGGACGTCCCTCAGACTCTGGTGGAACAAAATTCCATCGTAACTGTTGAGAAACTAGCGGAAAAGCTTGGATTTAGTCATTCAACCATTCATCGCCACCTGCGTGCTATCAGAAAAATCAGCGAATTGCGTCAATAAGTTCCTCATAACCTTTTAGAGTCTAATCGCGTGCAGAGAGTGAATGTGTGCTCTTCTTTGCTGACACATCTCATGAATGAACCCTTTTTGGAAACGATGCCCCACCCACCATATTTACCAGACATTGCCCCATTTGATTATCATTTATTTCACAGTCTTCAGATGGAAAAAGTACGAATTCTGTAGACGAGGTCAGAACAGTAGTGGAGGAGTATTTTTCGTCACGGATAAATGTATTTTGGAAGAGAAGCCTTGCAATTCTATCAGAAAGATGAAAGATCATTGTAGAAAATGACAGAGAGTATATATTAGATTATAAAAGAACTTTATTTTTGTTTTTAAATAAAAGAAGAATAAAAAACCGCATTATTTATGAAATAACCCAATAGTTATAAAAAAAAATTCTCGCTTGATTTATCACAACATTTATTTAATTATAGTTCAATGCAATCTATATTGCACATTTTCACAATCATCATCAAATCAGCCTGTTTTCCATAGAGGCAATCTCCAATCCTCTCCGGTTTCTTCTCATTCCTTTTCCGTTCAACGGACGTTGGCAATCATTGGTTTGTTTACTGCTGCCCAGAAATTCTCCGCAGTAGACTGGCTAAATCATTACCTTAGATTCTTCAGCTATAATGTTACCTTTCTTCCAGGGTCTCGACTTCTGGCATTATAAGATCTACAAGATCTCATACTTCTGTGGATGTCTCATTATATGTCCGAGATAGATATTGAAGTTTTCAGATTTGTATTATTACTTTGTTCATCTGAAGCATAACATCTTCATTCGTAACGCTATCCAACCGGCTTATTTTTAGATCCACATCTCGTATGCGTCCGGTCACCTTATCATTTCTAAAAATAAAAAATGTCCTATTCGCGTATCACAAATACTTGTATCAGAAATATTAATATTTTGCAATTACAATTTTACTAAGTGTACAGGTCGACTTCTTTATTTTCCGTTGAAAAATGTACCTTCAAAACAAAAATATCACACTTTCAAATTAATTTGTATATTTCAAAGGAAATTGACATTTCTCCTCATTATAAAGTGCAAATTTTCTTTCAAATTTCCCTACTTGTGACGCACTTCACATTGGGATATCGTATGCTTATAAAATTTCAAGTTCATATTAATCATTTAAAAAAATACATACATCAATTGAAATTATCACAATTGAATAAAGTTTACCACTTATGTAAGAAAACATATTGGTATTGGCATTGTTCTCGTTTTATGGTAAATTCTGCAGTGTCCGTGGAGTCATGGTTCCACCGATACTGCGTCATCACAGACCATTTGTCTATGTAAAATCACAGACCACAGTCTGTGATGACGTGATGACCGTTCACGAGAGCGGATTACGTAATGAAAGCATCCAGGTATCAAAACGTGTTCACCTGGCTGTTCGGCGCTGATTGGAAGGAAAATAATGTTTTCCTAACAAACACGTCGGAACCAGTCGGGCATTGCTAATGCTGATGACATAAAGGAAAATTAAATTAACATCTTAGTATCCGGTACATAATACAGTCTAGTAATTTCTCCTTTCACTCGAAATATAATTCTTCAGGTGAATATAATTTTTGACAGAACAACTCAGTGACTGGATGACGCTTGAAGTATAATTGTTTTTGATAGTATATTCATTATATGCCAAAAAATCTAACACATTATCGTCTCATTAACACAGTGTCTAATTTGAACATCTTGTAAAATAATGATAATGTTTGGGACATATGTTTATTGGCATATAACACATATGAATTACTTTGAACGAAATAATGCTCTGTGCCTTCTCCTTCCGCTTTCCCTTCTCATCTCCATCCGTCCTCGTTCGTTAGTCGATAGGCGGCTCTGCATTGGAACAGTTCGGCGATAGCTGTTATCAATTTCGGAGTCTATATTGGTGTTTTGGAACCTTTGACGAGATATTGTGTGTGATAATTCTATATACAGTCCATTTTCGGAGATTCTTGGAGATCCAGGAGAGGGCGGAGTGCGATGAATCCAATTTTTCCTTCCTTGTTCTATATTTCTTCTGGTACCTAAAATTGAGTACCCAATAGTTAACCCATAAATATTTGAGGGTACTAGTTGCAATCTGACGAAATATTTTTATTTGGAAAAAAACAAGAAAAACCGACGGCAGCTTGAAGAGCAATATATTTATTTATGCACTTATTTTTAGGAATCCCTATAATCTGGTTAAAATGTAAAATAAATGCGTATCTTCATAGTTGCGAAGACTGCCATTGATCAAATTTTAATATAAATGGTGGCGGGCAAAATAAACTAACTGACTTTGGAACTAACAGCGATTTTGAATGATTAATTTACATCAAAAAGAGCTTTGTTTGATTTTTAATATATTAACGCAGTGCGTAAAAGTTACACAAGAAGAAAATTGCTTTATGGAGGTTGTTGACTTTGCAACTAATACCCTCAATTTATATAAGTATACGCGTGCAATACGCTGTGGATTTTTGCGAGCATATCATCACATAAGTTTACGCGCAATCATGACCTAAACCATTATTTTAATAAATTATAATACAAATTAAATTATTCAACTTGAAAGACATACAGAAAAAAATCTATTTATCAGAATAATATCTTAATTCCTATCAGAATTCGAACTTGAACCTTTTCCTGTATGGGGAAAGAACTATTTTCTGAAAAACTGCAGCTTCACAACAGTACTGTGTTCTCCTTAATAATTAATAAGTTATAACTGCAATTTAATCGTTAGAAGTTTAATTTGCTCACCAAATTACGAATAATCAGTTACCAATCATAGTTACAATCGAACACAAATCTCTTAATCACAGTCACAATCATGGTTTACACAACGAACGGTGAAAATATTGATAAAATTAGAAGATTTGATGGTCAATATTATGTTTAAAATGTCCATATTTTATTCACACGTGGAAGTTTGAATTTTCAGTTCTTCTGAAAAATTAATCTATGCTGAAAATATTATTTGATGGTCGGTAGTTATAAAACTTGTTATACTACACAGCATTTAAAGGAATGTTTCATAACGTTTTACTATATACCCTTTTTCTTTATGTATTGTTTCACTATTATGTATTTTTCTTCATGTTATATTTCATTACTATCTATCTCTCATTATATTATGTTCCTAATATAAATTATACGTATTAATTAGAAATATATGCTTATAAGATCAATTTTATCGAAAAATATTGTTGTTGCTACCGATATTCGAACCTGGATTTTTTCCAATCCGGGAAACGTGCGTTAACCGATTATGCTATTGCACCACAGTGAATTGACGACAAATTTTCGAACCTATATGTTACACTTTTCAAATTAATACATCTATAGTTCCGTTATTTGAAAGTCATCTACTTTGTTTTTACGGAATCTCAAACACCTTTGAGTAATCCGATTAATGGGTTAATGCACGTTCTCCGGATTGAAAGAGATTCAGGTTCGAATCCTGGTAACAACAACAATATTTTTCGAAAAAATTGATTTTACATGTATATATTTCTAATTAATACATTTAATTTGTATTAAAAATTACAGACTGAATAATTACAACTGTTCTGAGTTCAGAATAATTATAACTTCACAATAAGAATGTGTTCTCTTTAATAATATTATGTTTAATTTTTATTCACTTTTTATGTCCTAATTTTCTTATCCAAAGAGTAAATGAGACATTTGATGTAAATAGTTCATTTTTACATTAACCTAAAATTAGTTTTTTTTAAATTTTGAACCTACAGCTTACACACCGTTTTCTTATTCTTCTTCTGTGGCATTATATCCCAGAAAGAATTTGGCCTCCTCCACAAGTGCTCTCCACCGAGTCTTATCTCTGTCCATTCTTGTCCAGTTCCCAAATTATCTCATTCTGCTCCATTTCTTCCTGGGCCTGCCTCTGAGTTGCTTCCACTAGGTTATCATATTTGGTTATGATATTTGGTGTCCTGTCATCTGGAGTTCTTTCAATACGGCCAGCCCATTACAGTATTTGAGACCTACAGATTAATACTTATTGATCAATTAAATTTTCGAGCTCATGATTCAGTTTCTAGGTAGGTCCATAAATTTCGCTCAAAAACTGTTAATTTATTTTCTTCGATTTGGGTTAGGTGCCACGTTTTAAAAACGCGAGAGACTACTCGTCATATTACAGTTTTATATATTACACTTTTATAGCTTATACACCGCCATCATCAGTAAATGTCAATCCACTGTTAGATAAAGGTTTACCTATGGCACTTTTTTTGGACCTCCGTCAATCTTCACTCCCTGCTGGTCCGATAATTTCGCTAATCTAATAAGTCTCTAGACATCCCCTAGGCTGTTTTTGTCTCTTCAGTATTTTACAAATATCTGATATCTCATGGAGACAAAGCTATTTTTTATTACATTTAATGAAAAACATATGAAAGTATGAGGTAATTACAGGACTTACGACGTATCTTAGGCTGGCTTAAGTGATTACTTTATATATATAACGTTCACAAATCTCACCCCTCCATCTTCACATTTATCAAATTTTTGAAAGTTATATATATGTTATTATGTAATTATCTCATACTTCCATATATTTTCCATTCAATATAATAAAAAATAGATTTGTCTCTATGAGATACCTGATATTTGTTTAATAACAGTGCCTTTAAAGGTGAAAATCGAGTAATTGTGTATTCTTGGACATATTCAAATATTGCCAATAATATTTATGATATTTTACTTAGCTAGCATCTAAACTGAAATAGTAATTTATTTAGTTCTTGAATGTACATATATTTATCTATTTACCATATTTTTAAATCTGATTTTGAATTCAAAGCGAAACATTTTAAAAAATAGACATGTAGTTTTGAAAAACTCCGATATTTTTCAAGACGCCGAGTTGAAGGGGACCAAAATAAATGAGAATAATATATGCTTGACATTGACTCGCCTATTTTGTTTAGACAGATAGTGAGCTATCTTTCTTTGTAACAAAGGTCTCGATAAATTTATTGCTTTTGCAAAAGGTTTTTTAAAACATTATTTCTCATCAGGTTTACTCTCACATATCGGCATTCAGAGACTTCGTTATTCGTCTTGTCTGGCTTTGAATTGTATATTTATTTTTTATTCGAAATGAAATAACAAACTTCTCTCAAACACAATTAAAAAGTAACTTTTACACAGAAAACTTCCCGCGTCTTTAAGGAGTGCTCACTAAAAGTTGTCAATTTAAGTTGGTCCAGATACCGAGTGATACTGAGTCTGGTTACTGAAAATCACGATATAATTCCACGATACAATTTTGTTTATTAAAATTTCCTAACCAATACTTTCTTTGATCTTTGATCAAATATCATTACAGAATATTAATGATATTTTATTTGCGAGGTTGCGATTTTTCATAACATAGTGTATTGATAATTAAAACAGATTAAATAAATCACTTGGAAAAGGTGTACAGAAGAAAACGACAGAAATAAATAGATGCCTCATGTATATATAAAAATTTAAAAATACGTTATTTTTATTGATATTATTTACTTGCTTAAGTACCGTGGAGATAGGAAAAGAAGATACAGCGCCACACTCTTCAGTCCTGACACACAATTCTCGCCTCAACAGGACCATCCTCTATCTATCTGGTATCTGGTTCACCTGGTCGTGCCAAGTCTTCCGCGGACGTCCTCCGCTTCTGGTACCATCAACACTTGCGTCATATATATATATATTTCTTACCTTTCTCTTCTCATTAATCCATTCCATACGTTCAAATCATGTAAGTGATCCTTTCTTAATCTTACTCACTATACTAAGATCAGCTTTACATTCTTTCCTTATTTTTTAATTCTTTACTTTGTCATAAATGGATCTGCCACGTATAATACGCTTAAGTGATCTCATTTTAACTGCATGTCGTATTATTATTATTGCACATTATTTATAAAATTAGATTTTTCAGAACATAACTTCTTGATAATACAATTAAATCAAATAAGATGATCCACTTAGAAAGATCCATAATGAAAGAGGAACCACCACATTCCCGAGAGGTCCGATTTAATAATCTTTTTTGTCCTTACATCCCTGCTTGTTTCTTTTCTTCTACTTCTTATATGTATTAAGTCTGTATCAAAAATTTTAATTTGTTAATGTTACTTATTTTCTATTTGTTTCCTTTTTGATTTTTCTGTTTTTTACCATTTAATTTAATTTATTACCTTACTTCCAACTTATATTCTAGCTTATGGAACCTTATGGCTACCTACCTCAGAACAGGTACTTTATATGTATCTAAAGAGGTAGGTAGCGGCTACAGACTTGTATATAAATGGAATGTAGTATTAATACTTGTACTTTCTGGTGTATTGGTAACTTTAAGGATTTTTATATTAATGTATGCTTTAAAGCAATGTTGTTTTAAAAATAAACACCTATTTATCGGCACTGAAAATGAATAAGCTCAAGGCTCCTATTTAGATCCTACTCTTACGCCACCTAGTTGTCATTTTTTAATGCTACAAAGGAGGCTGTTCGATTCACACAGTGATAGAGTGATATTGCGCAGCCTCCTATACCAAATTTGCTCTCATTGTATCTGACTATTGTTTTATTTTTATTATAATAATATATACAACATATGAGTAACATTATATAAATAAGATCACACAAATAATAATTAAATTATAGTAACCTACAAACCATAAGGCCGAGGAGTAAGAGGGACATTAGGAGACACTCCATTCCGGGGGAAAAGAAGACACAAAAAGAAATACAAGTAAGGAAAGGGGACTCGCCCCACGCACCGCTGCTGGTAGACTTAACCCTCGGAAGCAGTAAACTGTGTATCACAGATTAGTTAGACTATATAAGTAAATAGAATAAGGTTAGATTAGTGACAAAGACGAAACGTTATAGTAAAAAGATGAAAAAAATATGTTTTTTTTTTCATTTCATTAGTTTGAAGTTCTCTGAAGAATCTCCCATCGGGAGACCTACACTCGAATAAAGGTCCTAAACAAATCTAGATTGCTACCACGGTTGAGTAGATCAGGGTTGCTAGAAAGATCCATAGAAAAAATCGTATAATAAACCAACATAAATATAGTCACCACCGGGACTCGAATTCAGAACTTTCTATCGCCGATAGACAACTTTAGCCAATAATATACAATGTTGTCAGGTTTCATCTACATGTTATCAGTGAGACATCTATTTTTTCGATAGATAGATTTTTCTGTTTATCGGGTGCTTCATATATTATTATTATTTTATTATTTTTATTTATCATATGCTGTAAGTACATGTCGTATTTTAATATCGTCTTACTAGGCTTTTAATCAACAATCATAATTACATATATAATACATAATTAGTTTATCAACTATAAATTTAGAATAAGTATCATCCTTAAAAACTTTTTCTTGTTCATTCGTTTCACACGACCAAACCATTCTTTCTTAATTCTAATCGCGCTGCTGAGATCAGATTTAAATTCACTTCTAACTTGTTTAATCTTTGCTCTACAAATAATTTTATCATATAAACTTTTTCGAAATTTTCAACTAATTAAGCCTCTTTTATTTAGAAAATTGAAGGTTTCTAAAGAAGCAAATTTAATTATGTTTGGTTTCAGTGCCAGAGACCTGGTGTTTATTTTACATATTTTTAGCTAACAAAAAATATTTTTTGTCCTTACCCTTCTCAAAATGATAACCAGTTATTTGTTGTTGTACATAAGCTCTATGTACTTTTACAACTTTACCTTTGTATTATGTAGCTGCTCTTACAACCAATACTGGAGTAGTACTCGTACGTACATAGGACGACAAGCCGGTCTATTACAACCCATTATAATTATGCGTGTACCTGCGCAGGAAGTTAGGTAGGGTTGATACATAATTAAGTCAAGCCCTGTGAGATTATTACATGCGAGGTTGTGCGATTCGGATCATAAATGGTGAGACTGAAGACTAACCCTCTTCAATGTCTCACACGTGTGGGTGCACGTCTCAGTGTAAATGAATGTGTGTATAAGTAGTTATGCAATATCTAGAGCAAGGTATTTAAATAAAATAGAACTTACAAAAAGTTGGCATTTATTACGGGACGATTTACATTTAATTGCAAGTACTACGAGTATAAAGTTATTTATGGGCTAAAGTTGAAGACTGGAGTGGCTCGCTTGAAATGTTATCGAAAGAACTATCTGTGGAGAAGTGGCTGGCCTTCGCTAGATTCTAGGATTTGTCCGTCACGATGTATTGACATCTGCTATTAGTCGGTGCGTTTCAGCACTATTATATATATATATATATATATATATATATATATATATATAATAGTGCTGAAACGCACCGATTCAATTTAATATAATATATTCGATATATATATTATATTAAATTGAATATATGATATTTCTCTTCATACACCGACATTCTTTGACCGATCTAAATCAAATTTTGTGTAATTTCTCATTAGCACCATGAGCAAATTATATTAAATTACATATTCAACAATAAGGATATCAGGGGTTTCCGTGGAAATATCTAAAGTACCAAAACCTCAGAGGAGCATAATTTAGCAATTCCTAGAATATGCACCATCTACGGGCAAAAAAGGTATGTTTTTATAGCATCGAAATTGTATAAGTGTCTCGATAAGTGTTTAAAAAATATTGACTATCACATACAGTTACATCGAGCGTATGTTCATAGCATGGTCACTCCTTCAACATAAACACACGTAATGAGTCAGTGTAGTGTAGTCAGCTGGAAGAGTTCCTTAAATGATCAAAGTTACTCATTTTATGTCATTATTTGTTGTCTTTACGTCCCTGCTGGTTTCTTTTCTTTTACTTCTTACATGTATTTAGTCTGTATAAAAAATTTTACTTTGTTCATGTAACTTATTCTCTACTTATTTCCTTTTTGATTTTTGATTTTTCCTGTTTTTTACCATTTAATTTAATTTGTTACCTTACTTCCAACTTATGGAACCTAGCCATTATGTTCCATATTTAAAACTAATTTACTTTGAATTTTTTAATTTTATATCTTTTATATTTATATATTATTATATTTTTTTCTTTTTTCCAGGTAAGCAATGAGGAATCTTCAATACACACAAACAGCATTCTTGTTTTTTGGATCACATGTAAGTTATTCATTTTTTTATGGTAGTGGTTTAATTCTTGTTGGTGATACAAAACTGCATTTCATTTCATTTTATTTCTCTAAAATAACCTAATTCTCATGTTGTACATATGGAGGCTATTGTTTTTTTAATTTAATTTAAATATTAGAAAATATAATACATTTTTAGAATAATCAGTATGCAATATAATTCTTTTAACATTTATTTCTTCTCTATGAGAATAAGACTCGTGTATAGAGAAGGAGTATATACGATTGTTTATATTTCAGGTAGTCTGTGTACATATTTTTTTTACTTCAGATACAAATTTATAATAGTCAGTAATTTTTCTAATTGTGATGGGAAGATTATTAAAAAATTTGACGCCTTGATAAATATAGTGATTTTGGGTTGGGGTATATACGAGTATTATAGTGTTTGTTGGATGAGATCATAAAGAATATATATATGTATATAAAGGATAATCTGCCTACAAGTCGGTTTATCATTCACGTTCGTGTAATTTGGTATTCATTTTGGTTTAATTCATGAAAGAGTTGGATGTTCTGACAGTGTCGGAGCAAATTGAAATAAACTGTGCTTACATGAAAAAGCAAAACTGAGTTTATTGTGTTACGTTTTACAATGATAAATAATATTACGCGAGTAATTTTTGTGCGGTAGAATGCTAAAACAACGATATTAACAAGTCCGGGAACGGGCAAGGAGGCCGGGCGCTGGGCGCAGAGTGCGTTGAGGCAAATGTGTATGAGTGTATCTTTAAAGATTATAATTTAATATTAAAAAATAATTCAAATTAAGCAACTTTAAAAATCTTCAAACTTGTCTTCGGATGCGAAATTTCACAACGCTTTTCGCATTTCGCTTCGATCATGATAGGGAATAGTTTTGGATTCTGGACATATTAACATACCCCCTTTGACGGGAGGCTACCCTGATCCTGAGGGATGGCCAGGAATGCCATTACCCGGAGACCGAGCTCCAGCCCACCCACCGGCTGGCACCTGCCACTCCAGCCCGAGTATCGAGCGGGGATAAACGGAGTTTATAAATGTGTACACAGTACCAACCCTCCATAACTCGGGGTGACTTTTAATAATGTTTTTAATTTTATCCCATAATTTTTTATCCTTTCTGTTTAATTATTAATATTTTTACATTATTCTTCGGGCGTTTTAATTAAATAATTGAGGCCAAGAATTTGTTCGTTTTTCAAATTTTACCCTCATTAAAATACGACTCTAGAAATATTTCTGCTACAGTATGTATATACGTGTACTTGAAAATAATTAATTGGGAATAGAGAAAAAGCTGTGTTTATCGATTTTGGAGTCCAGTGAAAATAAGACAATGTTTTGAGTTGATTCATAAATAAGTGTATCGTTATAAGTAAATGGTTGTAGAGGTTCATCGCCTCCATAATCATCATCACCGCCGACGATCCCTGAACGCACCTCGCAGATACCTGGGCGTATAACTGAGCTCCTAACAACCGCATAAACACGCCCGGTATCGATGTCACAATAAATAAATTATACGTTAATAATCCGAAAGGCCGGCTCTTATGCGCTACTTCCCTCGCTATTACCTTCACGTTAAGATCTCCAGCAAACGCTCCTCTGTGTAGACTTTCATTGTACATTTATAAAAGATAACTGGTCCATAAACCTGTGTCAATTTCAAGTAGTTTTTCTATATTTAAGATTTTCAAAATCAACTTTTTGGTTGAAATACATTTTTTAGATTACCAACTTTGTTTTATTAACCACTTAATGAATTAAATATATATATGATGTGTTTAATTAATTAAGTAGTTAATAAAACCATATTTAACAAATAACCGATATCTCATAGAGACAAAGCTATTTTTTATTATATTTTAATGGAACATATATGCGTAATTACAGAGCTTACGACCTATCTTCGGCTGGCTCACTCCTCACCCTTCAATCTCTACCTGCTCTTGCCACACATCACACAATCCATATCCGCGATCATTATTAAGCATGTGAACGCTGGGTAAAATATAGGGGGCGTTCAGCGCTTATACGCATAACCTACATATTCCTACAACATATGTAATCATTAACAAAATACATATTTTCCCTAAACTGGTGACCGTAATTCTTCATCACCTATATGACGTGTGAAAACAGAACACATGTTTTTTTTTATTCTACTCGTTTAATTTACTTGAGACGCGTTTCGCCTTGTAAGAGCACTATGTATTTTTAACTATAGTGGATATAATTTTAGATGTAAAAGGACAATTCAATTGCAATTCTGAGAATTTCCATAAATTTTGAATGTTTCTAATTATTATAAGTAGCCATTCAGTTTTAATGATATTTTTATGTCATCTCGTAATCGTGAAATAAATAAAGGTATTACTTTTAAAATTAGCAATATTAACTTTTATATTTTTTTATTAAATAAAAGTACCACTACACACAATTTCTAAATGATTTTAGCATTAAATATCGTTCAAAATGGCCGATGTTTCGACTATCTAGCAACATTTGTGAAAACGATATACAGTGTTGTTGCAGGGAGAGTCTCACTTAGTAACCTCAATCAGAAGAGACACGACTCGCAATGTACCTCCACAAGTCTCGGTCCAGGGTCTCTAGCCAATTGCACCATGCATCTATCCACCATTGTAGTACACTTTCAAGTCCTTTGCGTCCTAAAGTCAGTTTAGGTTAGGTTACGTTAGGTTAGGCCTAGGATTATGTATTTTTCAAGATTGTCATATGCATCATGACGCACAATGTGGCTGAAAAATAAATGTACATACTCAAACGTACACACATGTACAATGTTTACTAAGGTCGAGTCATATCTATACATTTTAGTGTAATTCTAGATCTTTCTTATTTGGTTGCACAAATAATGTTTTCTTAATTAATTTTCTTGAAAAACTGTTAATATTTAAGACAAATTATAGATATCTCATAGAGACAAAGCTATTTATATTATATTATATGCATGCAAGTATGGGTATTACAGGGCTTACGACCTGTCTTCGGCTGGCTTAAGTGATCACTTTACACGATGCAACGTTCACCAATTCTACTTACAATAAATCTCCACATCTATCAAAGTTTTGGAAGTTATGCATATATATGTTACCATGTAGAAACCATTAAAGTGTTTTAATACAACTTTGCTGACTTGGTTTGAAATTTCGCGTCTTTGGTTTGAAATTTGATATTCATTCCTCTGAAACAACATAAATGTCATAAGCGATAATCTTATTTTTTAGAAAGCTATATTCTTTATCTGTATATATGACGAATTATTAGCATGTTATACTAGAACACGACTGAAAAGTCCTTTTAATTTTTCGATAATGGAACGATAGATGTACATATTAATTTGAAAAGTGTATCATATGGGTTCGAAAATTTGTCGTCAAAAAACTGTTGCTATAGCATAGTTGGTAATACACCTTCCCCAGATTGGAATTTTTGAACAAAATTTTTCGATAAAATTGATTTTATATGTATATCTTTCTAATTAATACATTTAATTAGTATTTAATATATCACAGACCTATGTTATGAACAATTATAACTTCACAATAAGAATGTGTTCTCCTTAATAATTATATATTTCTTATTTAGACCAGTCTTTTATATTAAAAATATTTGAGTATGTCCAAGAATAGCTTTGTTGCCGTAACTACCCTTCGATAGCTATTCCTGGGTTTTCTATTGGTATAAAACCTTTGTGAACCTGGACTGTTAGACGCCGATGGTCGCTCTCCTTGTAGTCTCAAATCTTTAAACTCTGCTGATCAGCCTCCGAAGCTTTATACAACTAATAAAAGACAAAATGTTTTTATAACAAATGTTTTTTTGTTTGCAGTTTTTAAATCCACACAAATAGAATGCACACGTTCAAACTTTATACCAGGCCTACCTATCGAAGTATAAAAACGCGAAAATAAGCTTATATAGAGAATATATAATAGTTTTCATATTTCTAAAGAATAAGATGCTCATTAATGACATCTCTGTTGTTTTAGGGAAATGAATATCAATACTCCTGTCTTATATATTTTTGTATAAAATTCTATGCGGTTTATTTAGTATCAAAATGTTTTTAAATGTACCTATTATACATGAAAAGATAGTTCCATGTTAAAAGTAGTGCCAGGACGGCGCCCTGGCCCCACTACACCGCTGAATATAAGCAAGTTAATTAATATTGCAGATTTTACGTTGACGATGATCAGCACTTTCTATCCCAGAGTATCTTAGTTCTCTTTGCAACTTCAATTCCTTTTTGTGTGACATCTCCTACCAGAGGCTGGCTAGCGACTCAGAAATTTCCGCTTTAGAAACTGCGGCGCGAATCGCGAAGTTTTTCTGATTTCATCTTCATCCTCGATTTATTTTTCACCATTTTTTTTCTTGTATAATTACTTGTTGATTAAAATCTTTCTTGCAACCCATTACAGGACTCCGTTGGCTCCGTTTTTCTATTCATCATACTGACGATTATTTCACTGTCATTCTTTAGTCGTTGTTACGTTGACGAGATCCTTCATCTTTTATCAGCCCTGATGATGTCTTTTGAAACGTGGCCTGAAACGTCAGCCAGAAAAAAATCGATCGATGAATAGTCCCAGATACATATTTCTGTAGTTATCGAACGACATCTAGCGGCGGCACGCCACATCTGTTATTGTCAATAGATGTAAAACAGTAGTACCTAGATCACAGTTTAAATATAGTTTTGAGGTCCACACTTATCATACGAGAAGTTGGTGAGATTTTAGACATCCACAAACAAATCTGGCAGGAACGCTAAATAGTTTATACTAAAAAAGTTTCAAATTGTTTCAATGAACTGCCAGCAAATGTGAAGGAGAGAACTAGTTTTGTTACTTTTCATGGGTTAACTAAGTGCTGAATATGTAGTATCTAAGAACTGATAATTTTTTGTGTTTATTTTCTTTTGTACTTATAAACCACCTAATGCTAATTGATATACGATGTAATTTAATTTAATTTTTCATATTTTCTAAAGTGTTAAAAATAAAATGCAAAATAAAAAATATACATACATTCCAGTTCATTTCGATACTATTCACTTTGACATCTTATTGCTGCGAGTGACTAGTTCGATACTTTGTAGTGCACTATAATATATGTTGATAAATTTTAATCGAGTGCAAATAAATAGCCAGCCATTGTAAAAACTCAATTTGTGTTCCTTTCAATCCGTCTCTTTTCTACTCGTTTCTGGAACTGAGTGATTTTAGTACAGACGACAGATTTTTTGCCGTGGAAGATACTAAGAACGTAGCAGCGAGAAACGTAATAAAAACACACACATCTATTATCATCTGCTTTTATAATTCAAAATAATGTTGCTTTATTTGAAGGTATACTTTTGAATAACATCTAAGAATACCAAGGGCAGGTCGTGTGATCAGTAGTAACTTTTTACTGTAGTAAAAAAAAAATTAAAGTAAAAAAAAAATATTCGAAAACGGCTTGTTTGATCGTTAGTACAAAAATATTTACTTCTCTAAAGTATATTCTGTATTAAACCCATTTTACTCTCTGATATCCGATAGTAAAAACGGGAATCAATAGATAATAATAATGCATATATTTCAACGTGATCGATTTTAAAAAAAATTTTAAGACCCGATTCGCCATAAAGAGAATACATATTATAATATATAATATATAAAAGTTACGAAATATTATGAAAAGAAAACCAAAGAAATTATAAATAAATAAAAAATTCACATACATATATATAAATATAAATACTACATCTAAGTCACGGCCATAATTGTATCTGTAGCTATTTTGTAGACGTTGCCATTCTCTGGTCAGAGTCAGGGTTAAATATGGCGGACTTTTCACAGCTGTTCCAAAAGTCATCGGACACATTGATACTTTGAAAGTTGCAGTATACGACAATTAGTCATTCAATATCCCGTTATTTTAGTGATGAGAGTTGGTTCGATGATGATCTCGTTAGCAAATAATACGAAATAATTTCTCCACCGAAGTGACAGATTTCGAACGCCTAGGCGAAAAAATTCATAGATAATTTATAAAATAAAGCATATTTCACGATTATTTGTCGCGCCTATAGGCATCTTCATCTATGTTTTGACAGTAGTAAATTTGATGTATCAACAACCCGTAAAGGGTTTTTACTACGGGCGTTGGTAAAAAGTTACTACTGACCGCATAACCGGCTCCGTGGGTCCCCCGAAATTTTAAAATAACGTTGACAAACATATACGTTAATAAATAACAAAAATTGTGCGTTAGAAAATTTCGTATCATTTTTGTACACTCTCATTTTGGTTGCGGTAATGTAAAATATTACCAACTGGCGGAAATTATTTTCTTACTGGTCTCAGTTGGCATCGCCTATCCTACAACGCCGTTTGCTCACTTACCCGCGATGGAGCCATCGATCGGATGCTGTGAAAATACTTTCGTTATTTATGTGTTTGTACAATGTTGGATGGAGCAATTTTGTAAAAGTTTTAAGCCCCCTTTCGGGCTGTAACCCAGCCGATAAGCTTATAAACTGACGGTATTGACGTAATACTTTTGTTAAATAAATAATGATCTCTTGTAAAAATATATTACCGTGCCAAAAGTCCGTAAAGCAGATTAAAATGTGAGTTCAGCTCCGTTCTGAGTTTGTAATTTACTTTGTTTCGTTCCGTTGCCGATCGGTTTTCAGTATACCAATTGAGGTTCTTGAATTATTCACATCTTTCATATCTGACTGAAAAATAATTCACGTCATACACAATTTGAATCTTTATAAATCTTCGGCCAAATCGTGACTTGGGACGCGAGATATATATTATAATTTTTTTTTGAACGCTGTTGATATGAATACTAGAAAATTCCTATATGGGTTGTTCGGTCTTTATGATAGGTCTGCAGATCGCCGATGGCCATGCGCGTGTGGATGCTCCATGAGGTTGACAATACCTATTTGCCATCCCCCGCCCTTTGTCCTTATCGCAGAGCACGATTTTTTCTGTGTGTGATCTATGACTTGTGAACTGTCAACTTGTGAATATCCTTCTACGACCTTGTCACACAGACTTGAATTATTAAATTATTATTGTGTTGTTGTTGCTCCGTGATAATCATTGAAGAAGTATCCTAAATTTCAGAAAAGCTGTAAATACAGCAAGAAAATTAAGGTAAGTTGTGCTTCCTGGTTGATCCTTGAGCCCTTATTGTTCTGTCCCTACACCAACTTCCAATCACCCTTCCTACGTTCCGTTTCTCCACCTCTTGTATAAATATGAGTTATATTTTTATACTTAGGTACTGCGAAAACATTAGATGTTTATAGTCATTTTTAATAAAATTATACAGTAAATTTGCAGTGACTTTTTTACATATGAACTATACAGTTTTGAATAATCCTCGTTTATTATCAGGTGATAAAAATTTCTAATCGCCCATATGAAGAAAAATTATTTTTCAGAAACTGGTTGTTCATATACAAAACTCACGTAGTAAATATAAAGTTAATGTATAGTTTTATTATATTATGTATGCATATATAAATAAGGAGGTGCATAATTCTAAATTATATTATATAATGTTTTTTGTAAAAAAAATTCACATAATGGGTGTTGTACCAAACTCTGCCAAAGAAATCGAAAAATTAATATTTAAAATGTTGAAGCTCATTATCTCAGTTAAAAGTAAATATCAGATGATGCCTTGTTTTTACAAGTACACGAAATATCAGCACTATTTAATCTTAGTACGTTACAATTGACTAACCGCTCAATGTTTAAACAAAAGCATGATTTATTAATAAGACACGCGCAAGCAGTTGATATTTGAGAATAGACAAAATGAAAGTTATATTAATTTTTGTATTTGTATTTTTCATATTTATTTACTCTACTACTTCATACAAAATTTTTAATAAAATTCAAAAATATAAATTGGAAAATAGGTTGAATTATTATTTTTTTTTTTGATGTACACGTCAGAGAAAATTCTCGCGCATATAAAGAGAGATCGTTTATATTACGTACATTATTATATTTTTTGAACCCAAAATACAAATTAAAATAAAGCTTACAATAATTAAGATCACCCCTGCGACAACACATATCGGTTTTGGCAAATCTGATTTATGTTATCTAGCCAAAACGCTGTACATCATCCAAGATGTCCGACATATCGACATTTATTAAAACCGATACACAGCGTTGTTGCAGGGGGTCTTCTCAATTTACTTGTAATAAATTATTAGTTGTAAAAGGTTTGAAGAATCATTTCTGTCATATTGCATGGTTCTAATGTAAACTTATACATCGAGAGAAACAAACATTTTGAAGTAAAAATGTCAGTTTTAAAAAATTTAAAAAAATTAAGTAAAATTAAAAATATATACATAAATGGTATGGTTATATAATTGACTGTTCCACTTTTCCTTCAGACGCTTAATGAAAAATTAAATGGCTTTTAAATCACTTAAAGTCACTTAGGCCTCTGGCTTCTCAAATGTGCTTTTGCTAGGCAGGATTTAATAAAAATAATAATTATGATTATTATGAGAAAGAGAATTTTAAAGTGGTCATTGTAAGAGTCTTCAATAATTATTTATCTCTTAATTTACTGTCAACAATGGCAATCTCGACAAGAAAACGAAAAGTCAAAGAATTCAAAATAACATGAATCAGTGAACATTGCCCCAATTTATAATGTCATAAGGGAACGCCCTCTAAGTTAAGGTGTATTTAAGTTGAAAAGCGCTTTAATAAATCACTGTAAGTAAGCTTAAGTGTTAAGCTGTAAGTCATGTAAATGAAATAACGTGTGTAGTCTGGATGACTGACGAAACGACAGTGTTTGGAGCTTCTCGCGCCTCTGATCAGCACTCGGCAGCCTCTTCTCATGGGGGCTCTCGCATGCGTCATGTAAAAACGCAAGATGAGTTGGAGCTAGCTCGAAAGGTGGCTAAATATCGGCACATACTTATTTATATATTTTTCATACTACTTGTCTGGACAAGGGATTGGAGAAATATGATATGAAAGGGTGGAAGGAATTCGGGAGAGGGACAGAAATAGGGGACAAGGGGCGGCTGAAGGACTACCGAGAACCAGAAACCCATCTGTGAAACGCTTCTTCCACTGAACCCACCGATCACTTGGCTCCAGGACACGTACTCCGCATGAAGCACTATTGAATGTACACTTCGATGATAGCGCAAAGTGTCAACAAGCGCCATACACAGTTGCATGATGAAAGTACAAATCGGTTCGCACGGTGGCGAAAAACCGATTTCATACGAACAGTAGAACCACAAGTAGCAGGATGATACTTCACAAGCCAATTTCGTTCCCACACGGCAGGACTTGGTAGCAATTGACGCACCCAATGATATCTGTCAGTTCAAAGGTTCAAATTCAACTGATCCAAAAAACCACAGAGAACACAACCACAGAAAAATATCGCGTTCTGGTATAGGGGGAGGGGGTAATGGGTATGTAACGTACAAGAACTATTCTATATGTCGCGTTTATATTTGCGTAAGTTGGCGATCGGCGATCCATATAATCTTGTTATAAAGATCGAACACTACCGAATATTATTTTTCTGTTATGAAAACTTTATGATAAATTGTATTTAATATTTTTGTTCTATGAAATTTAATTGTAACATTTACGATAACGTGGAAATTGAAAAATGAAAATCTTGGCATTTTTGAATATTGAAATAATTTTTGCAATCCTAAAACAATACAATGTAATTGGTGGAGTGTAAAATATCTCTCTATTTTCCTTTTGTGAAAATTCTAAATAAACTTATTTTATTTCCAACCTGCAGATTTATACGGCAAATAGGGTTTATTGATATTTCACATGTCACAGTGCCGAACCGAATATATTGAAAGAATTTCCCATTCTGTGATTTATCTTTTTCTCAGCTTATGTTTTGCAATTCAATGTACATTTTTCAGATTTTCCTTCTCCATTTTCTCACCGTTTCTTTTTTCGCTATTTTTTTTCTCCTACTTATCCAAGCGTGTAAGGTTTTATACACAATTTTCTTCCCATATATCAATCTCTTCTTAAAAGGAGAGATAAAAATCGTTTTGTCATACATAATTTAATAATTCTTTGTGTTGATTTTAAGCTTATTAAGCAGAAATTACAAGAAGACTACAGGCGACTAACAAATATTATTTTTGCATATGAAAGCAACTGAAAGTCCACTTGCTGACTCGGAAAATTAACATTCGCCAGTTCTCGTGTATAGATCTGAATCCTGGGTACTCGGTAAGAAAGATAAATAAAGCGCAAATTAGGTGTCAAGTGGTTTCCTTAATTTCATATCAAAACTATTTGAAATGCGAACTAAAGATTTGGGGTTTTATGGCAGGGTCCACGGAAGAAGATAATCTCAGAAATTTAGTTGAGACACATCTCATACATGTACACGTGTTGAGATTTCAATATGGAGATTAGTTTGAGATTGACAGAAAGAAACAAAAAGTCTACAAAAGTGTACAAGACATAAGTGCACACAAACGTTACCTAAAATCACCATGAATTAATTAGATATCTCATAGAGACGAAGCTATTTTTTAATTTATTATATTTATGAAAATATATGGGTAATCACAGAGCTTATGACCTGTCTTCGGCTGGCTTAAGTGATCACTTTATACAAATGTAACGTTCGCCATCCTCACCCATTAATCAATCTCCATATCTGTTTTTTTTTTTTTTTTGGAAATTGGATATATATGTAAATATGTGGAAACACTTCGAGAACCACCACACTATTGCCATCTATAATTATATGTTCTTGGATATATCGAATATCACTATTGATCCGTTCAATTAACTATTTTGACAATTTAACATAAATCATTAAAACATTAAACTTGCGTTATAATACAAACATTTTTTCAGTTTAAACCGCTGCAAGGAAGATTCAATATCGCACAAGTATACAAGTGCGCGGGTTCCAAGGTCAACGAAATTTAATCACGTGACACACACAAAAATTAGAAACAGTAAATAAATTAAAAATAAAGGTTACGTTACAGATTGAGAATAAATATGGTATTTAAACTACCGCACTGACGAGTTTGAAGATCAACGTAGTTTAATCACATCACATATTTCTCGGCAACCTAAATTAAATAGTGCAAATTTGGCATATGATAAGCATGTATTATACGTTCGAATGACTATTGATCATATATATATATATATATATATATATATATATATATATATATATATATATATATATATATATATATATATATATTATAATTTAAATTTAATCACATTTTGGTGCTTCATTTACACAGAAAATCATAAAATCTTTTAACTTTTGTTCAAATTGAATTTTTCGTTTGTCAAATAATGTTTATTTTTTTAGTTGTTGATACATCTGTACGATCCTCATTCACTATCCAGTACGTTGTATCGTCGACTTTGGCTCGGGGTTCCCAGTTTATATCGTCTTCGACATTTTTCTTTGATGTTTTGGTAATGGGGTAACGTTTCAAAATTTAAAATGAATATTCTAATATTATTATTATATTCTGACAAGAGGAATCCGAAATGAAATTCTGAATACATCGTCAGCGAGGAAATCCAATATGACTGAATTATTTAATAAATTTAAATGATGAAACAATCTCCGAGACTCGTTGTTTCGTTTGACATGTTGTCAATAATCTTTTACTGAATATTGAGCCAACTATCTCAACAAAATGTGTAATCAAAAATATTTTTTATGTAATTGATATTGTCTTCTTTGGCGCCAGTATTTACATAATTTAATTATTTGTTTATTACATATGTGAAAATAAAACACTTGTTTTTTTAATTCTACTCATTTAATTTACTTGAGACGCGTTTCGCCTTGTAAGGGCATTAACAATCTAACAATTTAACTTAACAACTTGTATTTATAACTATAATGGGGAGGACAGGTATACAATTTTATTTTCATGAGATGAAAAGGGACAACAATATTCATTGGAATTCTGAGGTTTTCATGCATTACGAATGCATCTAATTATTCTATGTAACCATTCAAAACCATACCAAAAATATTAAAAAGTTTTTTTTTTTACCAAAAATGTCTCTCTTGCCGAATTGGTTTCATAGATTGTAAAATTATACAGCTATCCATTTCTACAAATTAGCCATGACATTAAAATGTCATGTTCATATCAATATCATAGTGTTGAAACTGATAATTTCGTTACAAGGCGAAACGGGTCTTAGTAAATTAAACGAGTGGAATAAGAAAACAGGTGTTTTATTTTCGCATACATAAGTGATTATGAAGTTCTATAAACATACCTTGGAAACAGTAAACATTTGTTTATTTATATTGGGTTGTACGTACATGCGTTCCGTTTTTCAGTGCTATTAAAATCATTTGTAAATTCAGAAATACGTTTAATCAACACATGATTGATGATATTCTTTCATTATTCTGAAGGATACGTGCAGAATTCGTGGAACGTGTTGGCCAAAAACTGGTGAATTCAAAATTTAAAAATCTTCACCTCTAAAAGAGTCCTGATAGTTAGAAGGTGCGAGGTCCAGACTATATGGTGGATGCACTTCGTGCATGGGAACTTCACGAGATAATAGTGCGGTATGGCGTTGTGTTACTGGAATACAATATATTTCTGCGTATTTTTCAGTATGCCTTATTGAAATTCATATCTAGGTTAGTGGCAGCAGTTCACAGTACACGATATCCTTACAATATCCGAATTTAAGTAACGATTCGCAAGCAGAAATTCGATTTTTTTTGTCAATTGATGCGGCACCCAAATATTACAATTGTTAATTATTTCAAGCTTAACGTGTTCAAATGCCGCAGGACAATGTTTAGCGCCTGATCAAATTTACGTGTCGGCAAATGGCGATCGCTCTCAATCTTGGCCTTAATTTTATCCATATCTGTGATGACGGGTCATCCGAAGCGATGTGCAGCTTTGACATTAACATTTCTTTCTCCTGCATATTGCATCATCAATCACAACATTGACTCTGTATACATCACAATTTTTTTTACAAGTTTGCGATGCGTTTTTATCATTTCGGAAGCTAAAGCGTTGTTTTGAAATTTTCGTCATTTTCTAAAATGTTTAAAATTTTCCAAAATGCGCTGACCCTATTAATCAAAATGACATTTGAAATATAAACTTGTCTCGTTCACCATGACATATTATATTTGTGTGGGTGAAGTTAGTAACGAGTCAAAATAATGATGTTACGCGACCAAGCTAAGAAAACGGAACGAATATATGTTACAATCCAACATATCTATATCATTATTATACTAATTATTAATTAGAGTTAGCCTATCTCAGTGAAATGATCTGTATTAAGACATACAATTAGTAATTATAATTAAATATTGTGGATTACAGCGCGTGTACTCGTACATGACTTCAGTATAGTATAATATTACGGTTTTAACTACGCTAATAATTTGAAACAAAATATGTAGGTAATATGTAGAATTCTTATACATAATTAAAACGTATATCTAAAATACAGATCTCGCTACTAGGTTGCAATGTTATTAGTTATTAACAAATGATGTACTGAAATAAATATTAAAACATCCGAAACACGAAATATTGATTCGGACGGTGATCCGCAGTATCACATAGTTTCACAAATTTCCGCATCTGCATTGCATTGGATCTACTTGACGTCTTCAGTAATCAGATTTTCCAATCGTTCTCAGTTTTAGGGTATTAAGCGTGTGTTGAATTAATGCCCAAACTGTACTTTACTTATTTAAAGGTTATTTTTAATATGTAGTAAATAACGTTCAAGTATAATTGTATTTTGTTATGAGAATAATATTAATTTGCGTTAATCGGTTAAGTTAGGTTATAATGTGGTACACTACTTCCCTTTTCTTGAAAAAAATTATGTTTTCTTGATTATTAAATTTGTAAAATGAATCATAGCTATCTGTCATTGTGGCCAGCAGAGCTGGTATTCCTGTGTATTTTAAATGTGTTATTTACTTATTTTTCTTTATTCGTCTGAAGCATTAAATCTGTATTCGTAACTCAATACATCCAGCTTATTTTCAGCATTCTTCTGATCATTCTTATCACATAAAGTTTTACCGGGGACAAATATATTAAATTCTAATTAATGCAGTTTAGCGTTATTGTAAGTAAGGATGACAATCAGAGTGTGTTAATGAAAGATTACAATATCTTGGGTTTGTGTCGCTGATTTATTCTTGGTCCGGTATGGAAACGTCTCCCTGGCGGGTGTTCGACTCACTACGCGTCTGTAACTGAACTTGGTGATCGTGTCGGCAGATAACCTACACACGGTGATTCGCCATAGTAGTATATTTCAACGTATTTTAATTCAACCATGGTTAGCAACGGTAATGTAATAAATTAGGATTTTAATTTGAAATTCTTTATAAATATGATTATAAAAAGGCATTAGTTGTAATACCGTTCGTATTTCCGCAGCGTCAGAAATTATCGTCACGATATTAATTTTGTCTACCTCTTTTTGGGTAAATTCGCTATTTTGCCGATTTGTCTTCAAAATTCCCCTAGAATAAATGATTTTGAATAAATGTATTTCTGATTTTTATTTTGAACTTTGTTTTATTAACCACTTATTGCGTAAAAATACATCAACCGGTTTCGAAAAATGAAATTTTCTTAAAAAAAAAATTTTTTTTGAAACCGGTAGATGTATTTTTAATCAACAATGGTTAATAAAATAAAGTTCAAAATAAAAGTAATGAATTTAAACTATATAGTTAATTTTGCCAATTTTAGAAATGTACTTAAACTACAAAACAACTGGCCTCGACAGTCCACGAAACATTTTTTTTTAAAATATAATGAAAAAATAATATATATTAACATCAATTATTTTATAGAAAGTGATGTACTATTAAGGGCATTGAGGCATTAGCGCTGCGTGTTCATTAAAGCAACCAGTTCACGCGGTTCTAACTTTCAATGTGTTAATTTATAAATTGTTAAACTTAGTTATTTTTTATGTAAATTGTTAGTAAAAATCAGTATTAGTTGCAAAATCAGTCGCTTTTGCCCACTTATTAGAATTCGACCAATAGCAGCCTTCGCTACGCAGAAATTTAAATAGCCACCAATGTGTAAATTGCTTTGTTTTTGGGATGTGTATTTATTTTGTATTTTAAACCAGATTATAAGGATTATCATTCATAATAAAAAGTACAATAATAAAAAGCAATCACTTGGTGGTTTCACATATTAAATTTAATAAAACACACCCGAGTGGCTTCATTTGTCATCTGTATGTTTTGAATTTATTAAAATTTTTCCTAAATTTGTTATTTGTGTAGAACGCTGTTCTTACGTCAAAAGGAAGATTATTAACGCAAAGGGAAGAAAAATTGTTAACATATAAAACGTGGTTTTATACAAAGTCATCGTGTTTATTACATATTTGATGCAATAATAAATATACTGTTTTTCAAGATCCTATCAGTTTTTCACGTTTATTTCCAAATTAAAAATATTGATGTTACTGACTTTATATGTAGTATCCTCAATCAATGCAATTCAAAATAAAAATATAAATAAATAATACCACGCGCTTGAACTTTGTGTGACAGCAAAACATTTAAAAAAAAATTCGTTCCTTATTTCGTATTTTTCATGTTTTTTCTTTGTTTTAAATTTTTATTAAATATTTAATAGTCTACTTAAATAAATGTTTAAAATAATTTAATTTAAGAACAATAATTATGCTCAAATCAATACAAATTAACAAGAATAAAGTATTCTCCTTCACAGAAAAAATAAGTATTTTATGTATCTATATTTTAACATGCGCCTAATTGTTAGCAATCTGAGGAACGTGTCATGGAATGACATTAGGTAAAATTAAATGTAATTTGACGAACATGACATAGCATGACATTTGCCAAATTACAGACATTGTAAGCAGTATGATGATAGGTTATTACTGTTACTGTATACCAATAATTTCATAAGGCGGCTCCCCCTACTCGTAATAACTCTTATTGTATATAATCTGAAAGCGGAGATCTCCATCCATATAAAAACTCCATCATAAATGATTTGTTAATAGTGTATACATACATAGATAAATCAAACCATATTTCTGTGCAATAAAAATATAACTTACTGATCTTTCGGGACAAGAAAAAATAGAACCTTGGACAAACACGAATATACTTACTCATTTATTTTATCTTAAAATAAACTGTATTTATTTGTTTTCCAAACTATACTTACGTGTAGCGTATAAACTTTAGCCGATTTATTTAGCTTAAATGATTGATCGCAGGCAACTTTCAAGCGTACGAAAAAACTTATGCGATAGATTTAAATATATTTATAGAATGTATCCACTTGAAACATTCAAACCATTAGGTAGATAAAAATATCGTCTCTATATAAAAAGACCTTGGCTGTGATTACTAATTGATCAATTGGGTATTAAAATATTTGAACAGAGGGCGAAAGATGTTCCACACCCCACTGATTAGATTTTAGCGAAGGCTCTACCCCTTAAGCCGAGATCTGTCTGAAAGTTACTGGCAAAACCTTAACACCCCAGGAGATTGCGAGTGGTTGGGTGATAAAAAATATTCGTAATGGAAATTAAATCGTAGAAAATTACAAAAACCTTTAAAGCTCAGTAATTCTATATTAAACCCTTAAAGTGTTGCGTTCACTAATGGCGTACTTACACTTTTGCTTTAAATACGGTAATATTAACACATATAGTTTTAATGTGGCTGAATCTTGGTCTGAATCTGGTCCTTTCCCAATAGAAGGGCAGGTTAGAAACTCCGGCTACCAGCATTGTATCATTTGTTTACTTTTCATATAATAGGTGTACCGGAAAAAATATCGTTTTTATTGTTATCGATCTTGAATGGTTAGTTGTGCTTCGTCAGTCAATCTTTAACAACATGTTTTTGATCGTTTCGTTGACCATACATACCTATGGTGTAATGAGACTTTTAAACATAAAATTTAACAATCTTATTTACAATGGATAGCTTTTTGCCGAGTGAGGAATTTATTTGAAATATTATGCTTCAGCATTTCTTGAAGAAAGAGACCGCAACAGGTGCTACAAAAAAATATTTGTGATGTATTGGGAGATATTTTGGATGTCCGTAAATCTCAGAGGTGGTTTAAATAATTTTGATCATTTAAAAAATAATCCTGGATGTGGAAGACCTATTAAAGTGTATGATGATATTTTAGCTGATCTGATTGAACAGAATCCAACATCAACGATTTAAGAAGTCGTGGACAAACTCAGATGTTCATGGTTAAGTGTACAGAAGCACATTAAAAAATCGGCATGATATGGAGACAAGAGAAGTGGAGAGTATCTAGATGAGCCAATAAACGCGTGCACAGAGCTCTTGGAATTAAAATTAAAATCTCAATTTCTACAACACTATACGTCATCCACCATATTCACCAGACATTATTCCATCCAATTATCATTTATTCCGGTCAATACAACACTTTTTGAATGGTAAATAATATAGAAGTTATGAAAACGTAACGATGGGTATATCTGAGTATTTTGCCTCAAAACCAGCTGAATTTTATAAAAGAGCGATTGAAAAATTAACAAATAAGTAGAAACAGGTTAAATCAAATGATTTTTTTAAATTTAAAAAAAAAAAAAAAAATAGAGATGCGTACACGGAATACATATCACATCAATATTCTTACTATTTTCAAACTAAGCTAAATGCTTGTGCTATGAAAATAGGACTAACTTGCTGGTGTCCTGGAACGATAGTCAAAAATATAATGATGGAGATTATATTTTTGACTAAGTTTTAATAAATAAATATTTTAATCATATCAAATTGTTTCATTTAAAAAACGACATTCTTTTCCGGTCCACCTATTATTTAACCAAGACACAAACCACTTCATTTACGAATAAAAGCTTGAGAGACTTCTATACTTAACTAAGACACATACTACCCCGAACTTGCTCAAATTGTATTTAAATGATATTATTTCCTTTTTTCTGTAATATTATTTTTGAATACATTGCCGACGCGGCCACTATCTAGTCGAAGTAATAGATTTTTTGGTAGTGCTGTACGAGACGCGTTATTTAAATAAGTAGCGTTGCCGGATATTGCCGGTGTAGCGCTGCGGTTGCGATGTTGCGCACATGCAATGGTGTCCTTCATTTGTTGACTCACCACATGCAACGTTAGAGACATTCACATAATGTGGCCATCTTGTAGTTAGTGATTGAAATGTTCAAGACAATGGATCAGTCCGCCGACTGTGAGATACGGTCCGTGATTCGTTTCTTGAATGCACGAAATATGAACCAGCTGACATTCATCGCCAAGTGTGTCCTGTTTTGTCCTGATTTGGCGCCAAGTGATTTCTATATTTTCCTTCATCCGATCATCGATCGATTCATCGATGTTACTTGGTAGCAAGCGTTTTGATGACAATGATGAGCTTAAGGACAGAGTACAGACATGGTTTTAATCCCAGGTGGCGTCGTTCTTTGTATACAAAAATTGGTGCCCCGCTATGAGAAGTGCCTTAATACTGGTGGCGACTTTATTGAGAAGTAATTGAAGGTGTGTAGTGTCCGAAGAAACTGAAGTGTTGTTAAAGTTATATCGTTTCTTTAAAAAGAAATTTCGATACTTAAAAAACGCGCCTCGTACATTATTTACACAAGGTTTAATAAATTCTTTCTAATACTTAGATAGCGTTATTTTCTTCGTAACTCTTAACAATTTATTGATTTTTATTTGTGTGAAGGCGATAGTCCTCCACATTTCTGAAATTACTTAATAATTTATTAAATTTCGTTGTACTAGGTCTTACCTTAATGGTCGTCTTCTACACGTCACCACTCACACTTCACCTATTTAATCACTGATTCGTTTAATATTGTACCCGAACCAATATAAACAACATCCTTCCAAGCATTCGTCTTTCATAAGCCAATCACAGTTACATTTCATGGATCACTCAGTCAATAACAGTGTACCCTTATTTTGATGTCTTATTTTAATTGTGTCGTTAGAATCAGCCCGGTAGGGGCGCGGTGCATTTCATTTATTATCATTTCCTCTCCGATGATGTAAACTGAGTTGACATTGCCTCTAATTATGTGAATATCTTTGTAAATATACTGAATACAGAATTCATATTTTAGATATTTCTTCGTAGTATATTTACATATCGGATAAAATAATTTCAATATATAACTATTTATCATATGCAACAATGAAAAATGTTTTTTCGGAGAACCTGGGGTGCCGGATGCCGATCGTCACATTAGTGGCAAAGCATGCGCTGATTGAGTTAGACGTGTCTTATGGGTCTTTATGCTGTCGTTCGTGATGATCAATATTTTTTTTCTAATTGTTAGCACTTTTACACAATAATTGATATATATTGTGACGTTATATTTTATTCGTTCTCCGGTTCGCTCAGTGTAAAGCATGAGGTGCACGGTCCGGATGCACAGAATTCATACTCCATCCATATCATCAATCATTCTCAGGGAAAAATAAAATATGTTATAAATTTACAATATTATAATTAAATAGTTTTTGCCTATAAAAGTTGAGTAAGGTAAGATTCCAAAATATATGAGTCTACCAGGTAAAATAGAGTAAAAATAATATCACCAGTGTGATTACAAATAAAGATTTTTAACCAATGGTCTTTAACAAATAATAGACTTTTATAAAATCGACTACATCAAAATTAGCAACTAGCTTTTAAAATTAGATTTGAGAATAAACATTAAGATTCACTACATCTTCAAAATTTCACATAAAAAATTTCCTTCACAACAGTTTAGACACGAGAATCTTTACTCTTCAGGAGCAATTCCCATTTTGAGTTCAATATTTTGATGTTCTGAGGCACCCGCAGAATACTTGTATCTCCTCCCATCGCAAAACGTCATGAAGGCTGGGTCATCTTTTTCCTGGCGTGGTTTCTAAAGTCGCGCAGAACCCTTGCGTCCTCATTTGTTGTAAAATAGATTAAATTGCAGAATAAATAAATTGAGCAGAGGGGACCTAATCAAGTGCCCTTCATGCTCCGCTCGTAAGAAATCCTTGACGAGAAAACTAGTATTGTTCACCAAATCATACCCACAGACGTCGAGTAAGGAAGGAATGCTTCGCATCCTGCAAATACACAAATTAAATTACAAAAACTCTACTAACACGATACAGGATAACACAAATGCCTAATATTTTATATTATTTTCACCTTTATTTGTTCATAGATGAATTCTTATTTTTTTTATAATCAATCCACTAGCAGCTCACTTCGTACGCTCTAGAGCCGCCAACGGAAAAATATCAGAGAAATTTCTTCCCGCGGTGCAATGTTGCCATTTGCCAAATGTAAACTTAAAATAATATCTCGTGACCGGTAGGTACCAAATATAACGTTATAATATATATAAACAAACTATTATTCGAATGATTAATATAAGTATAAGTAATAAAAAAATAAAAATATTCATGTGTATCGGATTTAAAAATCGTAGAAGTCTACATATACATTCATTTTATTTACGTTTTTATTTTAGCAACGTAAGGGAAAGGTTAAAATTGCTTTCAGCTTTCATCTTAATCCTAATCCACGAAAATAATAATATTTTAAAAATAAGATCAAAGTCCTGTGACGAAATTTTTTTTCTATGCTTCACGCCATCCAAAAGCAGCGGAACTCGGATAAACGAGGAATTATTCTTCCCCGTTGGTTAAAATGTCAGCACTTGTGTGAAGGGTAACTCGAGTGTGCTGGAATTAACCCTAGTAATGTAGGTAGGTTTAGGTCATGCCTTCCACAAGGGTGTGGTTATGTAAAGGTACCGCGAAAATTTTATAAATAAAAATATATTCCTGTAAATCACCCCACTCATCCCGCATGGGCTTATAAGCCCAAGAGACCTTCCATATATACTTTAGTAGCTTAATCCTATTAAAAGATATGATGTCTCAGAAGACTGCATAGCGAGAGAATTAAAAAAATATACTATATATCCCAAGTAACTGCTAGCGATTGGGAGAAAGATTTACATTATTTTGTAAACTAAAGCATCTTACGATACGCTTTTCTACAAATTGTGAGTTAGAAAACTTGCGTCCTTTCCTTTCACCGGCTAGATATTGCAGAACATGAGATTCGCGAGTTCTTTTATCTTGAGCATACATATCCACCTTATTTTTGTCACATTCTGCCTTCGTCCTAAACTGGGAAAAATTTATGATAATAACTGGATGTGATAAATAAAAAATGTTAGTCTTTAGTAAAAGTACGACATCTAATCAAAAAAAAAAGATTACAAGAAATGAAACAAATCCTCATCTCGTCGGGTTGGGTGTGAGTTCGACGTCCTTCTTGTATGAGACACCAGACGTCTTGGCATCACATCACGTTTTGGCCCGCAGCATCCAGGCCGACGCGATCAGATTTGTTCTAGATCGTCGTGATAAAGTTTGTCGCCTTCAGTGAGGCGACTAACGTCAAGGTAAATCCAAAGATGTAATTGAAGTAAAAAAAAACAGAAGTATGCACCAGTGGCATAAACCAGAGGTGAAAACCAGATGCAAAGCCCAAAGGTTAAACCCAGAGACTAAGCCCAGAGGAAATCGTCTTGTTTCCTGTAAATACATTTATCATACGATTAGATTAACAAGTTAACATTAAATTATGCATCAGTGATTGAATAATAAAAAAAATATTTACCCTCAAAGTAGAGTGAATCACATACGGCTACATTTTAGACAGGTCTGGCGACGGTTTGAAAACAAACCATAGATTTCAACCGTTTTTATAAGCTAACTATTTGTGAAATGTTAAGGTGCTTGACAAAAATAAGTGATGGGGCAATTGTGTACGTGACCCCCATTTATAGCGTCATGAGTTTCAATATTAGAGTTGAAATTAATAAAAATTATAACAATACAGGGCGAACATTATATTCCAGGCTGATTTTGTTTTACCGCCATTTTGGCAGTTCGCATTTGATAATCATAGAGAGTAATTAATTATAATTTATTATGGAGCATCTGATACCTCAATATCGTGCTGAAGTCGTTAAAACATTTTATCTAAATAATAATGGCTGGGCCGTAACCAATAATTAATGACGAAATTTTTCCCGGCAGTATAATATCAAAAAATTGTATGATATCAACTGGCCTCTTCGATCACCTTATTTGACAACTCTTAACTATTTTCTGTAAAGGTACTTGACAGAAAAGGTTAACGCCAACAACAATTTCGATACAATAGGACAATATTCTAAATGAAATTGCTGAAATAACACGCGAAGTCTGCGAGAATGTTATGAAAAATATGGTTAAAAGAGCGCACATTTGTGCCGCTGCCAGAGTAATAAAACCAAACTTGTGTGCACGTAAAAAATATAACAAATATGCGATATAAAAATGTACAAAAATAGTCTTTTCAGGAGGTACATATTACCAAAAGTAAAGCAATTATAAAGACTCAACATGTGCGCACAAAAGTCTGTCATATGTCAGTTAATACAACTATTTATTTTGAAAGGTAGACAAACACAAGGCATTAAATAATAAACGTTCCATTTTAACTGCTGTCGGAAAGATTAGTATATTGGAACATAAATAATGGTCAGTGTGCTGACATTTGATGTTTGACGCACAACAACGTGAAGAGAGACGCCGAATCTCCAAGACTTGGTGCATGCACTTGGTTGACTATGAAAGCCGAGTTTTATTACATTAGTTTTATTATATAATAAAAGTCTCACCCGTGATTTGCTGATTACGCTTGGCGCGGCCCTAATTTATTACGGTGGTTTGTGTAATAGCCAATTTAATCTTATTGATCTTATCTTATGAAGTAGGATTAATTACTGAATTAATTAACCACTGGAGAATTTTGCCCGCTAAGTCACCAAAACTCTTAATTTTTATAATTTTGAACATACCAGCAAGGCTAAAAAATATTTTTAAATAAAAGTAAATAAAATTAATATTCATTTTATGATCATTTTTATGGTCGGGCATAGGCGCAGCTTCTGGTGTGCTTTACGATTTTTTAATAAATTTATGAAGCGAAACTTTTTTAATCCATTGGATCTAAATAAAGTATTATAAAATCTGAATCCCGGCTATCAGCCGTTAGTAATGATATAATGTATCTTAAAAACCAATAAAAAGTGACCTAATTATTAAATAACTGAAGTAAATACATAAATATTCAAATTAACATTACCAACCACTATTGGCTATTTAAAAAGACATTCAATTGACTTGACAAAATGCAATGTAGAAATGATTTTAACAGTTTTTTTTTTATATAATCTGACACTTTACATATTTCTCTAAATATAAATTATAAGTAACAATACAAAATAAATATACACTTTAAAATATTAATAAAATAAACACAAATAGTAAGCGCGTAATAAAAAAAAATCAATAGCGGCCGGGTATCAAAACATAGTGACGTTTCTTTGTTTAATGCGATAATGCTGTGGTGGCCCTGTTCGCACCTCACACTCAACAGCCATACAGTCCACCTGGTACTCGCCAAATTGCAGACAACAATACACCGCGATCGAATCAGTCCGAGTAACCACCAGAACCACTCACTCTTCTCCTGGCCAGCTCCTCGGGCACAACTTTTCGCATGCACCATGGCACCGCCTTCAGTAAACTACGTGCATCTTTCTATATCGTAACAAACAAGTCCAAATTCAATTTGTAAATAAACGCAACTATCTTGTGTACTGTTTCATTCATAATACGCCCGCTCTAGCCACAAACACTAGCACACATACCAGCCTCTATACTGGTAACTTTCCACATACATACTCGATTCTTACTGTACACATTTTTCTGACACAAATGATCAACAAATGACAATCAAACACCGAGTCACTAAAATGCCAACGGAATAAAAAAAAATACAACGTTGTTAGGTGTACGTCAGTCCTCCGTTGAAAAAAAAAATATTCAAAATATGTTAAGTACCTACTTAGAAAATAATTTTCAATTCAAATGGATAATGGGTTGAGAATGAGTTAAAAGCAACCTCCCCGTAATGAATTGCTGGATATGTATGAATTTTTGAGACGCGAAGTACGGCTGGCTATAGGAATACATGAATAATTATTACAAAAGGGAAACTTTAGAAAAAAACAGATGAATAAATTCATGGACCATTAAGTTTATTCGGATTATCTACTTTTCATTTTGAAATGGACCGTTTTTATTTTAGCACGGAGACATTTTGTTGAAAAATTTAAATCACGATTTAAACGAAAATCTGCCGAAAAATTATATGAATGTTTGTTTTATTTGGCCATTGTCACTGTGTATTGTCCCACGTTTCTGCGTTTATGTAATATATCAGTTCGCTGACTATTGATCCCCCGACAGTTCTTCCCTCGGACAGTTCGTCCCTCGGACAGTTCGTCCCTCGGACAGTTGATCCCCCGGACAATTGATTCCCCAAAATTTCAAGTGTTTATATATTCGTAAATACCGATATCCGTGAATGTTATTTTAACCATTATTTTAAATGTTATTGTGACTGTGATTTTATTCGCTTGTAACGATAATTGATAACTGATTAACGTAATTCTTTGACTGGTACATTAGAAAGTAAATCTCCGACAGTTAAATCTTAGTTACCAATTATCGTTAAATCTCAGTTACCAATCATCGACACAATCACAGTCACGTAACGTTTTACCATCACTAATAAATATGGTGGGAGAAAATTTATAAAAACATTGTTCTCGTACGAAATAACATATAATTCTATATAATTAAGAATGTTTTTATATTTACAATAAATCGTTTTTATGTTAAATATTATTACTTTTACGAATTGTGATAAACCATTTTTAATTTATTGTTTTAAAGTTATGGTGTGCTTTTTAATTTTTATTTTATTTGCATTTAATATAATTAACTTAAAATATAGGGTAAATAATAACATATTTTTTAATTATTATCTTAGTTTTATTAACCACAATTGAGTTTAAAAAACATCTACCGGTTTCGGAAAACACTTTTCCTTCTTCAGGATGTCATAACTAACTAAAAATATAGTATTGTTTCTTCACCAGAAACTATTTTTAAATTTTTTAAAAAACAACAATTATTTAAAAAAATAAATTTAGTACCTAACTCAAATTACTGCTCAATACAAATTTAGTCGAATAATTTTTAGGAAAAAATTTTAGAATAGGACTCGTGGTTAAATTTAGTTGGCTGTTTAGAATTTCCTGATTACTTTTACATGCTTTATTTATCTCCAACGATTCCAAATTATTTAATTTGTGACCTACACCGTTTATATGCAAAATTGACAATCCCAATTTTTTATCAAAACCATGACTATTTTCTATCAAATGATTAGCAAATTATGAAAAACCATCTGTTAACCACCAAGTTAACATTGCTAATTTTAAAAGTATTAAATAAAAACAGTTATGGAATTAATATAGAATTATATTTTAAATAGTTTAATTTAAATAAATTATGGTTTTATAGTTACTGTCTCCCAATCACTTATTAGTACCCCTAGTATGCTCTTCACTGTGCCCCCTTTCATCTCGCTAAGTATCGCATACATATACCACGTTTTAAAGTTAATATAAGATATCCAATGAATAAAATAAATGTATTAAAAGATATTGTTTTTTTTTTACACAATACAAAAGAATACTTAAATTTGAAATAAAATTTAGATGATGTTTGAAAATGATATTTGAGATGGGGCGGAGCGAACCTAAAAAAAACAAAAGCGTGTTAATCTAATAGTTTACCTGCATCAGTTTACTTAGTAACTAAGCTTTATAAAGAGGCGTTAGAAGGGGGGAACCCACCCTTTCCGGGAACCGTTCTAGACGTTTGCAACTTATTTTATTGGTTCCACACACAATGCAGCAGAAACGCGAAATCTACAATTAATAAATACTAAAGAAGAAATCAAAAGCTAATGTACGAAGTTTATATTTTAGTTTGATAAGCAAAACGAACGGAGATTTTTATTTTGACCTTTCTGCGCACTTTCAAGTGATTAGATATAGGTATATAACAACATTACAAATAAACAGATAATCAAATGTAATGTACGGAAGGAAAGAATCTAGTGGGTACATGACAGCCATTAAAGGGCTAACTATCAAGTACACTCTCCCATGAAGGAACTTGGACGAAACACAATGATGTACGAGTCACGCTATACACGGTACAGGTACAGGCCAACGTAGTCTTAAGAATTTGACTTATGAAAAGTGAAGTATCCGCATTCTCGCTGACACGATATTGTCATTATCTGCCTAATATACCCCATCTCGTAGTCCACATTTTGATGAAATCCCTGTACGGTAAGTAACTAAGCTGTCAGGGAGTTCATCCCTGAAGACCACCAAATCAATCCTATATTCCAGTGGCGTGCAGTAGGTATAGATTTAGGTTATGTTGTTACCAATGATATTGTACAATCATATATAATATATGTAATACAATATATGTACTTTCGTTTAACCAACGTCTTTGGACAAAATAAATTCATCATTTATACGACCTTATCATGTACTTATTAATAATTTTAGAGTACTGTTAATAGTGTTTTTACAGTTTAAGTTTTAACGTAAAATAATACTTTCTTACCCATATAAAAAATGTATGGACATATTTAAGAACACTTTCTATGACTGAATATGATTAATTTATTGTTTGAAAATACTTCACGTAATAACTAAAGGAAATAATTATTTTTATTAAAGGTTAACGTAGGAAATAGTTCTGCCAATTGCTTTTTGTTTTTCTCGAATCAAAAACCAATCCATGCACCAAATTTCAAGAACAATCATGAAATAAACAGATTAAAAACAAAATTCTTGAATTAGTCAAAGAAGAAGTAGACACTTCAATGATTAGCACGCAGTTGTAAGCCTTTCAAATATTGTTCTGTTAATAAACAGCATAGAAAACAGATCAACCGAAAGGAATTTTCAATTCAGTAAATAGCCATTTATAATATGACTTGAGTAATTAACTAGCTTAAAGACAGAACTGAGTAATGTAAATAGCACAATGCGGCGAATAAAAAAAGAGCGCTATGAGTACAGCGGTGAGTTGCGATGAGTTTTTAGAACTAAGCAATTAAAGTCTCTACAAGTAAGTAAACTGAATGCATTGGAAATGAGATCACTTCGGCGTATATGTGAAAGTATCACTTAAGTGGTTTGGTCGTATGGAACGGATGAATGAAGAGAGAATAGTAAGAAATATATATGACGCAAGTGTTGATGGCACCAGAAATAGAGGACATTCGCGGAAGACTTGGTACGACCAGGTAAACAAGATGGTTCTGTTAGAAGCCACAATAATCGGCGAGCTTGTGTGAGATGGTGTATGAATGTGGATGAGGCGAGAATTGTGTGTCAGGACAGAAAAGTGTGGCGCTTTTTTCTATCTGCCTACCCACGCAGAGAAATGGCGTGATGGTAAGTAAGTTAGTAAATAAGTTAGTACAAGTGTAACATTTTTATGTCGCACCCGTCTGCTTTTGTGTGTAAAGTTAAACGCTTAAAATCCTGACAGACTGAAAATTCAACAACCTGCCAGACCGTCGCGTCTTACAACGGGTGAAATGCTAGTAAGATAATAAATACAGGAGACATTAAAGTAATTTAATTTTGAGAGTACGATTTAATTAAAATAAATAATTTAAATTTGGAAAGACGACTTCGGTTCGAGAATTCCCACTTTGACTTATCAACCCCAGTCTCCATTGTCCGTGAAATATCTACCGGCATTCCCGAGCCTTTGAGAGTCCTGCACGAGCTCCACAATAAAGTTCAGACTATCGGATTAATGTCCTCGTTAACCCTTTTCAATTATTACATTATTCTTCATGCCCTTGGGACTACCTCTCTCCCCGGATTCCGGAGAAACGTCTAGATTTTATCCCGCCTCAACCTGATAGGGCGTAGACGTCCCTATCATTTATATGCACTTTATAGGCTGTTGTGCTTATTATAAGGTTCTTGACGTTACTAACCTTTGACATTTTTTCTATTTGATAAAAGAGTCGGATTTAAGGTGTTGTTGAGCATAAAAAAAATTATAGTTTTTGTCTAATGCTTTCTGGTGCTTACGCTGATTTTAAAGAAAACTCATACATTACATTGATTTGAAGTGTCAGTTTCATTTGATCAAACAATATTTTATTTACCTGTATAAATGAATTCGTGTTTCATTTTATATATTACTTAATATAAAATAATTAAGATGATAGAATCTTAAAAGTGGTTAATACAAATTAAATGTATCAATTAGAAAGGTACACAAAAAAAGTTAATTTATCGAAAAAATATCTTGTTGCCACAGAGATTCAAACCAGAAACTCATCCTATCCGGAGAAATGCGCTGACCATTATACCATAACAATATAGTAAGTTTTATCTGTATATATCTGTAAATATCACAGAACTATGTTCTGAAAAACTGCAATTGCTCTATAATAATGTGTTCTCCTTAAAAGTAGTCAGTACTAAGTGAAAAAAAGTTGAAAAGTGTCGAAGTCATAATAATAGATTAAGCGGTTAATCGCATGCGGTGTTCTCCGAGAATCGTACACCTGAAAACATTTTTATCTGTGTAGAGGCCTATCGCCTCCATAATCATCAACACCGCCGACGACTTCAGAACGCACCTCACATTTACCGGGGTGTAAAACTAGGCTCTCATCAGCCGCAAAAAATACGCCGCTACCGACGCAAACAATATTTGCTGACAGCCGTCTGGGAGGCCGGTGCCTGAGCGCCACTAGCTTCTCATCAAGATCTCTCGCAATCGCTTCTCGGTGTAGATTTTTATTGCGTATTTTTCTGTGCTCAAGCAACAATAAACTTTTGTCAACTGTAAGTAGTTTTTCTTGTTCAGCCTGCTCTGGCTACGCACACACACACACGAACTTAAACACACGCATACACGCACTTAAACACACTAAGCGATCATGATGAAACGAACATGTGAATGATGGGTGGTTTGGGCATTTATAATTTATACCACAGCAAATCCTTCTTTTGACATTTTGACATATATATATACTCAATCTCGCACAAATCTCAGGCACGTCTCATAATTTTAATTTTTTACTTTTATGTGTTATAGATTTTTTTTAAAATATTTTTTATATCGCATCCTTAAATAAATAACGAGCAACGACGCAGACCGGTCCAGCACTCACATTTTTGTCATAGATTTTCAATATAAACGAAATATCAGAGTTCCGAACTCCCGGCATAGTTAATAATATTTCGTTTCAGTATATTTTTTTATAATATATAAAGCGAAATATGTCGACACGTGTTTATTATAACCTCCAAAAGATTAAAATGCGAAATTTCGGTAGATTTAGATAGAAGTACTAAAGTTCTCATGACGCATATTCCGGAAAAATACAGCAAAAAAGTTAAAATAATAATTAATAATTTTTAATAAGCCGCACACAAAAATCTGGTAGGTTACGTGATATCAAGATTATCACAGCATCTTTGTATCAATTTTCATCGTGATATTTATGGCTCACCGCTCATTTTCGTAAATACAAAAACAAATTTCTTGAAAATCATAAAAACTCGAATAACTTTCTAAACATTTGAATTTCAAATAATACTATTTAACGCTCAATAGGTTGCTTATGAAACTAACGTCTATTTTAAATTAGATCGCGTTTTTTTTAGATGGTTTTTTTATGAAAAACTAGGCTGAAACACGTGCCGAAACGTCGGCTTATGGTTTTGATTGGGTCGATTCATAAAGTGTGTTATTATTTTCTCAATTATTATTAACTCGACTGTGGGAGATTTACGAGTATATCCCTTGAGAAAAAGTACGGTTATACTGTAATTTTTTGCAACAACGCCTTGACAATGGCACGTGTTACCGCCTGGGTTTCCTCAATAAAACCATATACAAAAAACGCTATCTAACTCAGAAGAAAAGCCACTAATGCTCGCGGAAATCTAAAATCTCACCCTTCACCGGCAGCTTCAGCCAACGGAACACGAGTGGGTGAGTACCCAACATTAAAATTGTTCATTCACCTTAAAACTTACCTTAAAACATCAAGATTTCTACTTCGCTTGTGGAATATTAAGTTTATCAAAATATTTTAATTATGCAAGGAAGTTACAAACATAGAAAATTTAAATATACTTACTTTATACAAAATTAATATATTAAAACAGGAAAAATATAATGAATGAAAAGAATAACCTTCAGGAGAGAGGAAATGATATAGAACAATTTATTAACACATTGTTAACTAAAATTTCTTAACAGAAATAAATTGTTATCTTCGATATTCACGATTTGCAATCACTAGATACGATTAAATTTCACATTTATGGTAACTGTATGAAACTGGCGTCTCTTCGGAGTTAGATTGCGTTTTTTGAAGATGGTTTCTGGGCCAATATTTCGGCACGGTAAATTTTAGTTGGAAGTCAATACACAATATATATATATATATATATATATATATATATATATATATATATATGGGTGTAACAGACCTAAACCACAATATTTTTTGGGTAGATACCTGACTATATTACGAGTCAAAAATGTTCAAGGAATACGTGCAAGTTCTGCACTGTTACGGAAAATATTATTGTTATAATTTTTACAAAATAGTATTAAGTTTGAAGTCTACGTACTTCGAAACAAATTAGGCTCTAAATCAACTAATAAAAAATAGTCTAGTCGCTCGAAATTCAATGACCTTTAATTTTTATATTAAAATTAATTATTTATTATTAAAAAAATTCACAACTCCACAACATTGGTTCTTGGAACAGAAGTTAAAAATCGTAGACCACTTACAGGTATAGATATAATGGAAAATGTTATTTTTTTTCACACACAGAGGAAATCTACCTATTTATTTTGATATACCTACAATAAATTAACCTTAGTTTAGGGGACGGATTCTAGACACCACTGCGATTCACACATGTTGCCAGCATATGTATAATGATTTAATTTATATTGCCGAATTTTATTTATATGATGATTTCATTTATATTGTCGAATTTCATTTATATGATGATTTCATTTATATTGCCGAATTTTATTTATATGATGATTTCATTTATATTGACGTATTTCATGTATATGATGATTTCATTTATATTGACGAATTTCATTTATATGATGATTTCATTTATATTGCCGAATTTTATTTATATGATGATTTCATTTATATTGACGTATTTCATGTATATGATGATTTCATTTATATTGACGAATTTCATTTATATGATGATTTCATTTATATTGCCGAATTTTATTTATATGATGATTTCATTTATATTGACGTATTTCATGTATATGATGATTTCATTTATATTGACGAATTTCATTTATATGATGATTTCATTTATATTGCCGAATTTTATTTATATGATGATTTCATTTATATTGACGTATTTCATGTATATGATGATTTCATTTATATTGACGAATTTCATTTATATGATGATTTCATTTATATTGACGAATTTCATTTATATGATGATTTCATTTATATTGCCGAATTTTATTTATATGATGATTTCATTTATATTGACGTATTTCATGTATATGATGATTTCATTTATATTGACGTATTTCATGTATATGATGATTTCATTTATATTGACGAATTTCATTTATATGATGATTTCATTTATATTGCCGAATTTTATTTATATGATGATTTCATTTATATTGACGTATTTCATGTATATGATGATTTCATTTATATTGACGAATTTCATTTATATGATGATTTCATTTATATTGACGAATTTCATTTATATGATGATTTCATTTATATTGCCGAATTTTATTTATATGATGATTTCATTTATATTGACGTATTTCATGTATATGATGATTTCATTTATATTGACGAATTTCATTTATATGATGATTTCATTTATATTGACGAATTTCATTTATATGATGATTTCATTTATATTGCCGAATTTTATTTATATGATGATTTCATTTATATTAACGAATTTCATTTATATGATGATTTCATTTATATTGCCGAATTTTATTTATATGATGATTTCATTTATATTGACGTATTTCATGTATATGATGATTTCATTTATATTCCCGAATTTCATTTGTATGATGATTTCATTTATATTGACGAATTTCATTTATATGATGATTTCATTTATATTGACGAATTTCATAAATTTGTATGTTATATCATTAAAATATTTATACCCTGTACAATAAACAAATACAAATTATATTTAAATGATACATTTTTACAGATTCATTATCTATAAATGTCTAATTAATTTAATCTTTTCACTTCTCTGAGTTTACATTTGAAAAATACCATGTAACAAAAGATATTCATTCTCGAGAAAATACGCTTTATTTCGTATATTTTCCAACGTACAATTTTAAAGTAACCGCGTTTTCGATCGAAACACCAATTTCAGTAAATTTTCTCGGCATTTAACATTCTTTTGAGTTTTGCCATTTTTAAGTCGTTTTCAATTTTGTCTGGCGAATTCAATTGTTGTTTGGTAAGCGGTAACAATATTGAGTTCCGGATCGCAATTTACTTTGTTTTCCATGTCTAACCGCGCGATAGGAATCGATAAGCATTTTTAGGTAGAAACAATGGCTATAGATAAGGTTGCAATTAAAAATAACCCTTATTATTCATTTAGTATTATTTTATACAGTTAAAATAGTGAAAAAATAAGAACTATTTATTGTTTGTCATTACTACTGGTGGGATAAGATCCCGTGGAATATATCGATCATAATAATGATTAGTTGAAGCAACCAGAAATAGATTCAAGAAGGAAAATAAAAGCAGATGGATCTGGCCTACCTTGATCTAAAGTCCTGGGTTGGACGTCGTTTTCACCTTCAATCGACTAGCACTTTTTTGTGAACCGAGATATCACTACACTTTCGAAGCTGATGAGAACACCGTTTCTTCGTGGTCCTAGCATCACGCACGATGCAGCTCTCGGACGGTAGAAAAAAAACACAAATCTTGACAGTTTGGTGTCGGAAGGCAATCTGTCCCCCCGTCGGCAAAATCCCTAAGTAATTAGTTGGCCAGATCAACATGCTCAGTCAGTAGATACTCAAATTACGTCAATAACTACGTATTTAAATATGTAAAAAGTAGTCAAAATAGATTTGTATAGAATAGTTGATAAAATACGTAACTGCTATCCGGTATTCAATTATGTGACATAGCAAAAGGGCTAAAATGTAGTAAAATAAGATTTTTTACAGACGATGCATTTATTTCGCAGGAGACACATGTGCCCATTATTATGAAAGCGGTCTAAGTCACTCTGAGCAGATTGCTTTGAGTAATTAGTCTGTGTGACACATTTTTGACAGCTTGGCTCAAATACTTGACGCCGAATTATTGAAACACTGAATATCCTTCGATTGTCTATTTAATTCATCATTTAAATATTAAAAAATGGACCTGTAATTAGTGTTGCGGAGCGTGAAGGATTTATAAATCTAATTTGACCGACCATTTTTATCAGTAACTACATTTTGTTTGTGGGATAATTTAAGTTAGGTACTAAATTTATTTTTTAAATAATTATTGTTTTTTAAAAATAGATTCAGTTATAGAAACAATATAATATTTGTTTTTGATTAGTTAATGACATACTGAAGAAGAAAATTATATTTTTGGAAACCGATAGATGTATTTAATTCATTAAGTGGTTAATAAAACAAACAGTGGATTTCAATCGCAAAGTTGTTTATGCTAATCTTAAAAATAATAAAAAAACAATTGACAAAAAAGAGAGTGCCGTGTTTGAAAATGGTTACTCGGCAGTAGTGTCAAGTTTTACAATTGATAACTACCCTTGAGAATATGTTTGTATGTTTTAGAAGGATTTTTATCAAAAGCATACCAATTTTTACATCTCCGCTTTGTCAATTTGATAGTCGAGATCTCGTATGTCTGAAATATGTAAGGCGTTTTTTTTTTAATTTTTGGTGCACTAATTAATAATAATATTCTTAAATACTAAATTAATGTATTAATTATAAATATACACATATAAAATCAATTTTGTCTAAAAATATTGTTTTTGCGTCACTGGGATTTGAGATTCTGTAAAAATAATGTAGATGGCTTTCAAATAATGGAACGACAGGTGTATTAATTTGAAAAATGTAACATATGGGTTCGACAATTTGTCAAGAAAAATACTGGCGTTATAGCACAAAGGTAGTGCACTTCCCCGGATTGGAAATAGAGATCCAAGTTCGTATCCCGGTGATGCAAAAACAATATTTTTCTACAAAATTGATTTTATATGTATATATTTATAATTAATACATTAATTTAGTATTTAAAATATCACAGACATATGTTCCGAATAATTACAACTTCACAATAAGAATGTGTTTTTCTTAATAATAATATTCTTTCCTTCTACATGCGTGAGATTTGTCACCTCCACAATTGATTTTATATGTATATATTTATAATTAATACATTAATTTAGTATTTAAAATATCACAGACCTATGTTCCGAATAATTACAACTTCACAATAAGAATGTGTTTTCCTTAATAATAATATTCTTTCCTTCTACATGCGTGAGATTCGTCACCTCCACAAGTCCCGGTTCCGAGTCGCCCTCACTCCGGGTAGACGCATGTATCCATCCGCCGCTGTGGAACTCTTCCGGGACTTCTTCGTCCCAAACTTGTGCCCAGGATAATCTTCTTTTTAAGGCTGGCACTTTGAGAATTGGAAGAATTTTCTGTTCACTGTTGGTAGATAAAGTTTGCTGGAGTTGGATCTGTTGCAGGCTTGATGCATCCTATTAATGCAATAAATGTAAATTTTCTGTTAATTTATCTTGTTTATGTAAACGCTTTCGATAGCTGGTGTTCCCAGGTTCCTGATTAATAATAAGCACTCACATAATGTATGAACTGCACTAACCTCTTTAATTTTCCTGTCTTTCTAGTCCGATGTTGTTGTCCTGTTAGCTGGGTTGTCTTCTTTACATATCGACCGACCGAAGCGCGCACTGATGGTTTATTTGAACCGCTGAACTGGTCGAAGCATGAGATGTAATAATGACGCATGTCAGTTACCGTCTTCTTAGCTTCCGAAAAAAGGGCGAAAATACTCACACGCATACATGTATATAATTATAAACCAGGAAACGCATCTAAATAATAAGTATTTAAAAGAATTAGGTGAAAATGAATATAAAGAGTTAAATAATAGTAATGCGAGTTAACTAATAACTAATAAGTATTTAGTAAAGAAACTAATTAACATAATACACAATTCAGAAAGTAATTTAAATTTCAGTATTAATATCCGGTACTAACAAGTTCTTGGTGGTTTTCATTAAATATTTCAGTATAAATAATGAAAACTGTACTTAAATACGTAGTCTGAAATTATATAAATAAAACATATTTTCTGCGTAGTTCCAGTATAGTAAATGGCTTCGTCCATTTTTAATAACGGTATATTAAAATACGGTAGTCACTTCAATCAATGACGCTTTTTACCTTAATCTTTTTACCTGATGCCCCGTCTGTGACTAAAGCCATAAGCCATAGAGCCAACAGACCGCTTTCAGCGTCAATTCCACCATTATGGAAGAATCTAAAAAGTATAAAACACTTTGAAAAATTTATAATACATTTTTAAAGTTTAAGAGGAATAAAAGATGAAATTAAAACAATGTATGTAATATTAATATTAAATAGTAATAACGTAAATGTTTTATTTTTCTAGGGTATGTAGCGTTCAATTAAGTAGAATTTTTTTTGGCAATATTTGAATATGTCCAAGAATACACAATTACTGGATTTTTACCTACAAAGGCACCGTTATTAAATAAATATCAAGACGAAGCTATTTTTATTACATTTCATGGAAAATATATAGAAATATGGGGTACGACCTGTCTTCGGCTAGCTTGAGTGATCACTTTATATATATAACTTTCACCAATTCTCACCCCTCAATCTCCATATTTATCAAATTTTTGAAAGTTGTGTGTATGTTATTACGTGGACTCGCTTCGAGTACCACTACACCATCGCCATCTATGGACCAAATTTTATAATTCATTTTTCCTTGAAACAGCATATATGTCAACTCAATGAGAATCAGATTTTTTTGAAAATTATTTAAAGCAATATTCTTTATCTATAAAATGTTTTTAACACATTGTACTAGAATACACCTAAAAAAACAATGTTTTTCAATATTTATATATTTTTCTGTCCATTATGTCCAAGAACACACGATTACTACATTTTTACCTATAAAGGCACTATTATTAAACAAATATCATATATCTCATAGAGACGAAGCTATTTTTATTATATTTAATGTAAAATATATAGAAAATCAGATTCTCATTGAGTTGACATAAATAGTTGGAAAAATGAATTATCAAATTTGGCCCATAGATGGCGTTGGTGTATTTTTTATTTTTAGAGAATCCAACAGTGTAACAATAATAACGGATACTAACATAATATATAAAAATAACACAAGTAAAGTTTCTTCGGAATTAAATAATTAGTACATAATAAACTAAAAAGTAGTATATTCAATGTTAGTGCCGTTTAACGTACTCACTCACATGCATACTCACAAGTATATATTCTATATTCGCAATTATCAAAATTAAACATGCATATATCCTTCTCTTTCTTTTCCTAACCTGTCCCTAGGCACGAGGAAGAAATGAAAAGTTTGCTGTACTCCCCCACGAGCCATCGCTTCAATCCGCCGCTAATGTTAATTAATAAATATATATTTAATTCCGCTAAAATATAAAAAAAATCCTTTACACGAGTGTCAACAGTGCTTGTTACATATTCTGCGTCGCAAATCTTTCTGGTGAAAAGGAAAGATAAACAATTGAATCAGCGTCCAGCATCAGGCAGACCCAAAAAGTAAGTGCCTTCTATTTTTTCTACCACTCAAACAAACTGATAAACAAAAAAACTTTTACATAGTAGTACAGTGTTGTAATACTTGAAGCGAGTCCATGTACTAACATGCGCACAACTTTCGAAGCGAGTCCACGTATTAACATACGCACAAGTCGTAAGCCCAGTAATTACCCCATATTTTTGTATATTTTCCATTAAATATAATAAAAATAGCTTCGTCACTACGAGATATCTGACATTTATTTAGTATCTTTTTAAATGACAATATACTCGTAACTCATTCATATGTAGTGTGTCCCAAAAGTCTTTTACATTTTGGTATATTTGCTGCACCATCGCAACGAGCAGTAGAGGGGCGGAGGGTGTGCAGATAGCTAGCCACGTCCTTATTTCAGCTACTATTTAAAATGAAGTTTTATATCAAAAACATAATAATTTCCTACTAAATAATAATAATATTATTCAATATTATTGAATCGGCAATTTGATATTAAAAAACCCAAAAAAATACACACATTAATAGGATCGATATAAATATTATTTAGTAAGAAATTATTGTGTTTTTGATATAAAACTTGATTTTAAATAGTAGCTGAAGCCTCGAAGCATGTACAATAATTTGTATTCACTAGTACAAAGTGTTTTAAAAACGCCGAAAATTGATCAAATATACTGCGTATTGAATGATCTCTGTAAATTTTTAATATTTTGTTAATTTTGTTTAATGCAGATTTGTTTCCGTAATCTTGGCTTTAAGATTATAAGAAAATATATTACGTATATGCAAGAGCCTTCTATATCAAAGCAATTTTAGGGTACAATGATAATAAATTCAATGATCGAGGTCTTTCTTATAATGTTTGTATTTTCTTAATTATGGCAAATAATATTTAGTTTATTAGTTTTACGTTAGTATCCGTTACGTTAAGTCATATTAAAGTAATATTTTTAAAAATGCAAATCTAGTGTATAACTTCTGATATAATTGAATAATAAAAGCCCATATTTTCCTAACAAACGCGGAAATATTAATTATTTAAAGCGCGCCCTTAAGCGATGAGCCCTGTGCTCGAGTTCTGCGCTGAATATCGATTTTTTACTCATGGCACTGTACAGTCGGTCACTAACAAATCTGTTGCTAGTATAATTTTTTTTATTATTACAAAATAATAGTAAATATTGTAGTTTTATTTGATGTTTAATTATTTAAAGGTAAGAAATGAAATAATATCTGTCACATCTCAATAATAATAATTATGACGTAACATATTCTTGAAGTGCCATGACCAAAAAATCGACCTGTAGCGCTTAGCGTGAACGAACTTATGCATTGGATTTTTGAGGAGTTAAAATGCAAACTGCGCCACAAAATCGTGTGAAGTTGAATATTTTGTTATTGTGCAAACGTTGTCGTTGAATGAAGACAATGAATAATAACAAAATATATTTTGCCAAAAAAGCCTCGAAAAAAATAATATAATAGAATCAAAATATAAAACAGCAAATGTAAAACAAAACGTAATACAGCATTAAATATTGTAAATGCCTAACCGCAAAGGCGCTGCTTCAAAAAAACAATTTTAATTTATTTTCAACAAAACTCTAATTCGCTTGATGATATAGGTGTCCTTGAAAATATGACCAACTAAAAAAGAGTTACAATTGAGGGTACCCAGTAGCAATTTCAGCAACTTTCATATTTTTTTAATAGAGAAAAACGTGAAAAAATAATAATAATATATTTGAATACAAATTAAATTAATCCTTTATGCAGGGTCCTAAAGAGTAACTATGCAAAATTGAGCTTAAAGCGGATTGCATAAAGAATGAACAGAGAAAAATATTAATTCAAATTAAATTAATCAACCAGAAAAAGATACTGAACAAATCTTTAGTTGCTACTGGGTTAAATAAAAACTTGGACCTCTTCCTATCCGGGGAAATGCATCCTCCACTTTTGCTGTAGCAATCGAATACTTTTTCAACAAATTTGAATTTATGTTCTGTAATATTTCCAATTAATATATCTACTACTCCAATTTTAAAACCGATCAACTTTATATTACAGTGAATCTCAAATACTTTTGAGTAAAATCCGATAAGGGACGTCAAAATTAAATTAATTAATTCGTTTTATTAAATTTGGAAACTTTAATATTTCACTTTATTTTCAGAACAATGTTGTGTGGTATTTTAATACAAATTAAATTAATTAACTTGAAAAATATGCGAAAAAATCTATCAATCGAAATATTAGATCGATAGATTTTTTTAATCGATAGATTATTATATTAGATCGATAGAAATATTTGATCGATAGATGAGTAGCTTGTTGGTGTAGTGGTTAAGACGTTGGCCTAGTGATCTAGTAGTCGGGGGTTCGCGCCTCGTTAGCATAGCACAAGCGTTTAGCTTAGTTTGAAAATAGTAAGAATATTGATGTGACATGTATTCCTTGTACGCATCTCTATTTAAAAAAAAAAAAAAAGAAAAAAAAAAAAATTTGTATTAAAATACCACAGAACTATGTTCTGAAAATGCAACTTCACAACAAAAAAAAAGAGTTCTCCTTGAACAATATATTTATTAATGCCCTTCTTATTATGAATGATAATCCCTATATCTGGTTTAAAATAATTTAAAAAATACATTTTCTTCCAAAATTAAGCTAGTTTTATTACAGGCCATTTAAATTTATTAGTAGCGAAGACTGCTATTGGTTGAATTCTAATATAAATGGCAGCCGGCAAAAGTGACTGATTTTGCAACTAACATCGATTTTTAATGACCAATCTACATCAACATGTTTGACTCTTCATAAATTAATACAACGTGTAAAAACTATACGAGAAGACGGCTGTATTAAAAAGGTTAAAAAACAAAATGGAGATCGATGACTTTAAGGATTTAATTCATTCGCCGAGGAGATGTTGGAAATATTTTGGAAATATTTTGAAGTTGTCTGAAGTCAGATTGTGGTTGCTGAAAACTAACGCGGCCAAAATAAAAATAAATTATTAAGAATCTTGTTAAAAGTTTTAATGAAATGCGGTGACAAACTTCTCGATTAAATTTCGACCGCATTGTTTGTCTTGTGCCCCGTTTACGGGCCAGGATTATGTTTTTTAATCCGATTGGTGATGTTTACAATATTTCTGAACCACAATTTTACCTGTCTTATCAATTTAACCAGGGTTCCGAAGGCGAATACTTGAACTTTCGTTACTTATAGATGCTGTAAGGTATCGTTATATTTGGTTCGATTTAGCGCAGCAATCGTCACCTGTAAACCCATTGCACTCGCATAAGTTGAATGTAACAAGTAAAAGTAGGTTTTTGTTGCAGATTCTGCTTAATGAGCGGTTATTTTATTTATTTAATGATAATTTTTGCATATATTTGATAAATAAACAATCTTTAACTACTAATTAAATGTATTAATTAGAAATATATACATAAAAAATCAATTTTATCGAAAAATATTGTTGTTGCGCTTCCGGGATTCGAACCTCGATCTCTTTTCCAATCCGGGGAAGGTGCATTACCAACTATGCTACAGCGACAGTACTTTTGACGACAAATTTTCGAACCCATATGCTAGTTACACTTTACAAATTAATACATCTATCGTTCTATTATTTGCACGCCATCTATTTTGTTTTTACGGAATTTAAAATACCTTTGAGTAAACCGATAGCAGACGTCAGAATTAACAATTCATTTTTATCAAATTTTGTAATTTAAATTAAAAACAAAGATTTTTCAATAAAATTGATTTTATATATATACCTTTCTAATTAATAGATTTAATTAGTATTTCAAATATCACACACCTATGTACTGAATAATTACAACTTCACAATGGGAATGTGTTCTCCTTAATAATATTTAACTGATAACTAATTTCACCATTACTAAAATAATCCTGGTCCTAGTTTTGACCTCCCCAATTTAATTATTACTATTAATTTATTTCTAACATTAAATATAGTAGACATCGAGTAGCTTGTTGATCTTGTGGTTAATAAACTTTAGTGATCTAATGATCGGCGGTTCCAGAGACCATCAAGTTAGTTCTATTTTCATAGCACAAGCGTTTACACTTAGTTTGAAAATTGTAATGTACATTGATGTGGCTTGCATTCTATAATTCGTATCTTTATTTTTATTTAAAAGATAAAATAAAATATAATATTTTATATTTAGTTAGTTTTGTAACATAGTTCAATTATAATATAAAATATACAAATTATATATGATTTAAATACTAACGCAAACATTTTTGAAAGATAAATTATTTCTCGTGTTTAAAAAAGAGGGCATTATCGTACTAATGCTAGGTATTTTTTTTTTTTAATAATACTAAATAGGAAAATTATTTAAATTACCTCCATCGTTGTAAAGGTCATTTAAATATATCCCATTGATACGTGAAACCTCAGTCTATTACTAAAAAAGCTTATCGACCATACAATCTACAGTATGTACATGTATTTGCAGTTAGGGCATATTGGAAATGTAGGGAATTTTTAATGTTTTACCGATTAATAGTTTATACAGGTATTGTAAGATTTAAAGACCCCACCCCAACCAAATATACCATAATAAGATGTGGCCTAGGAAAATGTAAAATTTACAAACTTTAACATGTTTTTATTATTATTTTATTATGAAGACGTATACAGTGTAACTCCGTTTTTTTTTTTTTAAGGGACCAACAAAAAAAAATGTAAACAGAGGGAAAATGTAAATTGGGGGTGTTGAAAAAATCCTCTGTATGAACTGGGTTTATGGAACGAGCGGACATTTCTTCTTCGTAGGAAATTTCTGTCAAGTTTTCGTTTATACGACTGTCCACTATTTCATCAATTTCCACTGCATCCGATGTAATTATGTTGGAGTCAACGTCTAAGTAAATCTGCAAGGGTTATTCATCAGTTCTTTTCCAGACATCAATGTTGTCTATACTATCTTCCACGTAATTTATGATGCGTATATATAATTAAATGCGTATATATAATTAAATGCGTATATACGACTGCCATATTTTTGGCTTTATGGCGAAAAGCGAACTGGCCAAACGAATTTCAATAAATTATTAACGTAAATTGCGGAAAAGACAAACGTAAAATAGGGTTTGTAATGTACTAAAATGACACGGGACTGCAAAAATAACACGCAAATGGAAGGGAAACGTGAATTCCGAGCGTGTAATATCGGGGTTCCTCTGTATAAGTTTTTATATCTTACTGATTAGAACTTACTTCCTCTTTTCATATTAAATTATCATCAATTTGTATTATTCCTTAGTACTTATAATTATTCTAACCAGACAAATAGACAATGAGTAGCTTGTTGGTGTAGTGGTCAAGACGTTGGCCTAGTGATCTAGTGGTCGAGGGTTCGCGCCTCGTTCCAGGACTCCAGCAAGTTAATCCTATTTTCATAGCACAAGCGTTTAGCTTACTTTAAAAATAGTAAGAATATTAATGTGACATGTATTTCGTGTACGCATCTCTATTTAAAAATATATAAATTACAAAATTACTTTCACAATTTTTGTTGGTTCGAATGGATTTTTGTATTAATAAAATAATTATTTTTAATAATAAAAATAATTAAGAGTTTTTAGTAACATAATAAAAAAAAAATGTAAGAAAGAAAGATAGAGTATGTAATGATTTGGAAACTAAAATATATATTCCAAATAATTCATTGATTGTTACACCATTCCCATAATTTGACGCCAAACACAATCAGTGGCGCACTCTCCTTACCCCCGGAACGGGATAAATGTAATAAAGTAGGGGATGAAAGCTGTGATTGACCCCCGGGAACGATCGAGAGCCCTCTGGCGAATTAACCTTTAAACCTGACCCCTCGGCGAGCTACGACTGGAGCACTCTTTTCTTGGGACAATTTGTTGATTTCTTATTACTTACCGCTTCCGGAATCATGATCCCGGAAACGGTAAGTAATAATAAATCAACAAGAAGATTAGTGAATCGGAGATCTGTAAAATCAAAGTGTTATCAAATTTTTCTTGATTTTGAGAAAATTTCAATAATAATATATTTTATTTAATAAAAATGATATGATGAGATTTAGACCAACTAGATCAAACATGTACGGTATTGACACAAATTACAAAATCTTCTTTTTCCACGGCACTACATCTCAGGATGGGATTTCGCCACCTCTGCAAGTACTCTCAACCGACTCTCATCCCTGGCAATTTTTCTCCAGTTCCTAGACCTTCCCATCCTCCTACAGTCCTCTTCCGCAGTCAGCTCACCTTCTTGGGTTGCCTCTAGCTCTGCTTCCACTGGGGCATCCATTTGGTCATGATCTTTGGTGTCCTGTCGTCTGGCATACTTTCAACGTAGCCGGCCCATCGCTGTCTTCGGGACCTACAGAATCTTGCAATTGTTTCTTACACTTCACTTCACTTAAAAAAAATTAAAAATACAAAGTTTTTTTTAAATATTTTATAATAAAAAATACAATAGCTCATAAACGATTGTAATAATTTTTACCATAAGTAAATATGTTCAAAGCTATTTATAATTTTCTATCCAAAAAACCTGAAAACTTGATTTAAATTGTTAAAGTGAGGATAGTATGTACAGCGCATGTAGCGGTGTGTAATATGTGAATATAATTAAACTTATCTTCTTAAGTCACTTATTTACACTTAATATAAAATTAATATTTTAAGTAATTCTTACATCAAAGCAAAAACAAAATATAAAATGTTTCACACGTGCAAAATGTGCGCCCAATAAACATTTTCTGTGATAATAAATCAGCAATATCAATTGCAAGCACGGACTCTGTTAAACGTCTGAAACATATTTTAATACAATAGTATTTATTTACAAAATCATCAATAAGAATATATCAGCGGAATTCACACGAAAAATTGATGCAAATCAACATGAGCACGAGCCCCGTACAAGGGGAAGGGATAGACTGAGACAGACATTCAGGAAGAAGGGTAAATCTCAGAAATCGATGATGTACAGTGCGATGAAAATTTTTAATGAAATGCCAGCAAACATAAAAAAGGAAGAGAAATCGAATAGATTTAAAGTTAAACTGACTAAAAATATAAAAGATAAGTTTTGGTAAAAGAAAATACTTTAATCTTGTTTATATTAGAGCATATATAAGGAGTGCTTATGTATGCACTATGTTAAGAATTAAATAAATAAATATTAATATCCGGTATCACATTGTAACAGAATTGTTAAAAAAATAATAAGATTTGTATAAAGTATGTTAAAACTAGTGAGCAACTGGCAGATATGTTAACAAAGGCTTTAAATAGAGTTAGTTGTAAGATTCTCAAAGAAATACGCAGTTTATATTTATATAGAGTAAATTATTTATTTTGTTTTATAAGCCTTAAGCTAATTCTTGTTTTTGTATATTGGTCACTCTGACTGTCTGCGCTTTGTTACCACGTGTGTTAATCATTTGTTTATAAATTAAACTACATTTTTCTAAGTAAAACTGCATTTGTATTTAATCGCATCGCATTATTCAATAATTGTGTATGATAAACAAAGATGATAAATTTAACAATTCTGGCGTCTATAAACTTAGTTGCAAGGATTGTGCTGCATTTTATATTGGTAAAATGGGTAGAAATTTTAATATAAGAGTAAGGAAGCATTTGAGATGTTTGAATAATAGTGGGTTTTCAGAATTTGCTAATCATTTGATAGAAAATGGTCACGGTTTTGATAAAAAATTGGGATTGTCAATTTTGCATATAATATAGTGTTGGTCACAAATTAAATAATTTGGAATCGTTGGAGGTAAATAAAGCATGTAAAACTAATCAAGAAATTATAAACAACCAACTAAATTTAACTACGAGTCCCATTCTAAAATTTTTTCCTAAAAATTATTCGACTAAATTTGTATTAAGCAATTTGAGTTAGGTACTAAATTTATTTTTTAAATGATTGTTGTTTTTTTTTTTTTAAATAGATTCTGGTGAAGAAACAATGATATATATTTTTAGTTAGTTATGACATCCTGAAGAAGAAAATAGTATTATTAGGAAAAACACATTCTTATTGTGAAGTTGTAATTATTCAGAACATAGGTCTGTGATATTTTAAATACTAAATTAATGTATTAATTATAAATATATACATATAAAATCAATTTTGTCGAAAAATATTGTTTTAGCGTCATCGGGATTCGAACCTGGATCTTCATTTCCAATATTTTTCGACAAAATTGATTTTATATGTATATATTTATAATTAATACATTAATTTAGTATTTAGAAAATAGTATTTTTCGAAACCGGTAGATGTATTTAAACTCAATTCAGTGGTTAATAAAACAAAGATAATAAATAAAAAATAATTGTGTAATACCTGATTGTTCTACGAACAATTTTCTTGACATTCTATTAAATCATCTTCCAATATCTTATCCATGTTTAAATAATAGTACTATCATAAAAATCGATTTTTAATGCCTTACTTCTTCGATGACATATGTGTGATGTTGGTACGTAGATAAAAAAATAACTAATAAAAATTATGATCGATGAAACATGAAACCTAAATTTCTTTATTTATCTTTTATATTTCTCCTGGGGTGATTTCGTGTAAATGAACGTACCTAATAATATTTTAGCGCTACTTTCGATTTTGCTACCCATATCCAGTGAGATATTGACGCATAAAAGTCGGGTTAAATTTGGCCATTTGATACTTAATAACCATAATCTACAACCTCAATAATATTGAATCCAAGTACATTGGTAACTGCCTACGTCTTAGTACACCTTCTTGGATTACGTAGTTTTTTATTATGCATCATTTTGATAACCGTAGCGATGCTCGGTATTAAACACGCGATGAAAATTAAATTATTTTAACATAAAATATTTTAAAAAATTGTGAATTTACACGAACTCATCTATCAAATTTATTGACACGTTCTCCATTTTTTCGGGGGTCATAGACTATTTTCAAAGATGCTGATTTTTATACGCACCACACAGTACTATCGTAAAGGCTTTCCAATACAATTGAATACGTGTTTCAGAGGTCAACGACATTTTTAAAAGCAATAAAACTTTTCAGTGCAGGAAAAGTTATTTTCTAAAGTAGGTGTTAGTGCCTGCGTCAGTTCCTGAGTTACGGCAAGCGATTCAGCTGTATTGATTCTCTCAGAAGCTGGGGATTTAAGTATTAAAGCCAGAGAGTACCTTTATTTATTCAGATAAATTCGTTCAATTGAACAATTCATCATCGTAGAAATAGCGAGGGCCGAACATTTATTGAGATTACAAAATTTCGTCCATTTTAGACCTCATCCTCTTGATATGTCAGAGTGTATTTATTTTTTGCTTGTAATGTTTTACACCCCCTTCTATGAGAGGCTTAGATACTGAAAGGCTATTACGGATCAAGGAATGTAAGTTTTAATATAATACATAAAGTATTAGCGTTATTTTGTCGTACTTCGATCTAAAACAATTATTTTAATAACATACCTTTTAGGTAAATTTCCATAGAAATACTCATACTACTTCTTGAAGAGGGTTATCGGAAATAATGAAGTAACGAATAATTATTAATATATTTTTTTAATTTATTTGGAGCGAGAAAAATGTAAAGGAACGTTTTTACGTATACTTCTTTCACTGGTTAGGAATTTATATGTTTTTGAATAACACAACTGATCACGGAAATCTTAAATTAAAAGAAAAATTAAAAAATACAATCCCCGCCTCTGATTCGATTGTTTAAGGAAGGAGGGATAAGAGCTGAGCCCTCTTGTCACCGACATATGAAGTAACAACAATGACATAAGATTTTTTGGGTGGGACCCTATTGAACATGATGGAACTGTTTTTTTTTTTTAGGTAATTTTAACTTTTTTGTTATATTTTTTACAATTTTTTATTTTTAAAGAAAGTTTTTATTGAATCTTTTTATAAGTTTGGTTCAATAAGGTCAAGAACAGGGTAAATAAATGAAATGTGATGAATATGGTGAAGATCGGATGAGGGATCATATGGGCCGAGGGAGCTTATGCGAGGGTTTGGGATGGAAATTAATTTAGAATAAAATTTAGAAGATAAATCGTGTATGTGTCGTTTGAGTGAGAGTATGTCTGTGTCTGTGAAAAAAAAACATATGTACACCAGTTCTGAATGTATAAGGAACTGATGTCCATATATGTGGAGCTGGTATATTTTGTATGTATGTAGGTTAGATCGCGTTTTTTTTAGAGATGGTTTCGAGGAAAGCTAGTCAAAGCATCAGTTAGTACATACGTGTAAACTAACTAACTTACTGTCACACTGTTTCCCCGCGGGGGTAGTCAGAAAGTATATAGTGCCACACTATTCCGTCCTGCCACACAATTCTCTCCTCATCCATATTCACACATCTTTTCACGCAAGCTCGTCAATTATTGAAGCCTCTAATAGGACTATCTTCCAATATCTGATTCACCCGGTCGTGCCAAGTCTTCCGCGGACGTCCTCTATTTCTGGTGCCATCAACACTTGCGTCATATATCTTTCTTACATCTCTCCTCATATTTCATATTTATTTATTTATTTATTTTATTAGTAACTATGTAAAAATCTGTTTGGACTGTGCCCGTCTCACTAGAGAAATTTTGTGTCGAGACGGACATCTCTCCTCATTCGTCCATTACATACAACCAAACTACCTAAACAATCCCTTTTAATTCTATTTACTAAGCTAAGATCAGCTGTATATTCTCACCTAATTTCTTAGTTCTTTACTCTGTTATAAATGTATTTGTTACGTAAACATATGCCTAAGTGATCTCATTTTCACATTCAGTCTAATTTCGTTCCTCTTCTGCCATCTCCAGGTCTCACTTCCATATATCAGTATCGGAACCGGGACTCCATTATACACCACTAGTCTATATAAAATTATATAACTGTATATACATATATTAGTTAACTGTTTTGGAAATCTTCAATTAAACATATAAACTTTTGGTGAAAGAGTTTATGCTTGTTACCTATATAGGTGTTAATGTTTGAATGTGAGGCTTGGGGCCCCCCATTCTCTCCAGCGCTCACTGTGTTCGCTGTATATAATATGTGTGTAGACGTTTGTGCGGATATATGTTTGTGTGTGTAGCTGGAGTAGGTAGATGAAAGGAGATAATAACTTACAGTTGATGGCGTTTATTGAAGATAGTTGTACAATTTACAGCAATTTTGAGGTAAAAATGAAGATTAAATCTATGGCGGGAAGTGTTTACTAGAGGTGAATGGTTAAGGCTAGTTTTCAAAGCGGCTACGCTGCGGTTTATTGTCTGGTTTGCATCTCGGTACCAGGTATACTTTAAGGTTAATACGAGCCTAGTTTGCTGTGAGGCGTGTTCAGGTCCTCCACAAAAACGTGGCGAAACTAACTGATGATCTTTACAGAAATTCAAACCCACTGTCACCTTCAAATTCACTGACGATTTAGACTGGTGACTTGGGTTGGAAGATACTATGTAAAGCCACAAGAAAAACCTATATCCAGCATTGAGCGCAAACTGGCTAAAGAAGAAAATATATTTATATGTAAACTCTTTAATAAAGATTGGTTTGAGATCTCCTGATCACGATCGAGAAAACTGCACTGAAATTATACGTAAGTTGCGTCTCTGCAATGTGCTTAAAGCATCTCTAATAGGAATTTAATATTGTACAGAAACATTAAAAAATGTTTAAGATAAATATTTCAAATGTTTTTGAATGTGAATAGAGTTTCTCAAATCTGTAAATCATTCTAAGGGTGAGGAAATAGTTTCACTCTTTGCCAGAAGTCTGACAGCCTTATCGGCTATGTTAGGTTTATCTTTTTATTATTTAATAAGAAATTTTCTTTCAAATAATACTGTTTCCGCTTGGTCGACACGGAAATCTGGCGAACACACGAGCTCGATCCTACCGCGAGTAAGCAATAAATCAAACGAAAATTCCGAGACTGTATGGGTGAGGGTGTCGTAATATACAGGCCACCCTGTATCTCGTACTATCAATTCAAAGTTTTTTTAAAGTAGAGTGTAACATACGACGCGCGTTTTTTTTAAGAAAGTACCGGATTTTTTTTTAACCTTTACCATACCGTGATATAAAATTCCCATATGCAGCCACGCTATCAACTCGTGTCACCGCAAGAAATTTATAACATTTTAAATGTGAAGAAAGCTTTTATTAGTTTAAATGGCTTTAAAATTATTAATCCTAAAAACTTACTCTTAATATTGAGCTTTAATTATAAAAATGGAATCAATATTCTAATATAATGCGGAGCATTCAATACAATATTACCTTTTTTTCTATACAATACTACCTTTTTTCTTATCTCTCTTCATTAAAATAGTGAGAAAGAGAGATCATATATTCGTATGTTTGTTATTATTTTTATTGTGAAATTAATGTACCATCTCTATTTGTCTTACCACAAATGGTATTTTTCCCGGCATATTAATTTTAGACCTGACTGAATTGAAAAATAATCATTTTTGTAAGATTCGCTTTACAGAACTGGTTTTTCACTGGTCAATTCTAAATATTTTCCTTAATATTAACTGAAATATGAATTTTATGCTGCATATATTAATTGAAATATTACAGATTTAATTGGGGCGGTAGATCTGTGTTAGTACATGGTTTTGGAAGGGTTAAAGAAACACTTTACGTTCTTCGAACGCTACACACCTTAAACTACTTCTCAACATAGTTGCCACCATAAATAAGGTGCTTGTCATAACGGGGCACCAATTTTTGTATACCTTCATCATAGAACAACGATGAAAACCATGTCTGTACTCCGTCTAGTAATCTGTAATCTAGTAGACTAAATAAATATTTAAATATTGTGTTGCGTAATATAAAAATATTTTTTAATCGATTCAAACGTAAACCTTTAAATATCTCGAAACGAAAGAAATATGATTTTTATAATAATGAACAACATTTTGTTACGTCATGCGCCGTCGTCCGAGGATGAAATCCAGCGCACAACGCCACCAGCTAGACTCAGTCTGTGGGTACATTAGGGTTGGTGTCGGAATGCCTATCTCAGATGTGTGGGGGAGGTCTCAGACAATAATAACACTTTAGTCACATAATTTACACTTTATTCACTAAACAGGAGAAAATCGTCATTGTAACACGTAGAAGGTTCCAGATCTTTCCGTGGCCGGACCAAAGCATCATCTCGTGGCTTCCAGTGGACCAATCTTGACGTCAAAGCGTGGACCGTGCTCGCCTTGCTTCCATTCACGCTCGCAGCCTCCCGCTCGTTCCCGCGGAGATAAATATAATACTACGCGATGAGTCCCTCCTTCCTTGACATACACGGACAAAACAAGGCCCAAATATCGCTTGTCCTGCCGTGATTATAATACTCAGACTTATTCGTCGCCATTTCTCGATCTTTTACGCCGCTTGGCCTCCGCCCACACGCCCGCCCAGCTTGAGCGCTCGCTACGAAGTCCCCCTCTACCTTCTTCCGACCTCGCTCTACTGGCCGCGCCTGCTCGCGCCGGAAGAAGTCGCCTTCGGTCTTCGCGCGTATTTTCGAATGTTACATTTTTAACCCCCTTCGCATATTGAATTATGTAGTGACTCCCAGGGCAGCATTATCTCCAGAATTATGTTTACAAACTATAGTTAGACCCATTAGTGGTTATATATTATCTGAAGTTCAAACGAGTATGGACCGAAAGTCTGCTTGTTTTAATATATCTCCGTGAATACGTTATTTTATACATTTTGTACGTCTTCAATAAAACGAACTCTTCACAAGCACCGAGTGGTCATCTCAAAATCTCCCTTGCTGGAATATAAAAATGACACGTATTCCATGTTTGCATCTCTATTAAAAAAAAAGTTCACACAAGCTATTATATACAATCAGCGCCGGCGTTACGCACAGGCGGAGCAGGCACCTGTGGCAGGTGGCAAAATCAATGGGGTGACCGAAAAATATAAAAAAATTGAAAATCAAAATCCCTTGTTGCAAAACAATAATAGTGTGTAATAAAAATAATCCAAGAACGCAAATCCAATAAATAACATTATCTTCTTCAATATTAGCAAAATTTCTTTATGGCCACATATTTTATAAATAATATGATAAAACACTTTGCAAATAGCCACCTTTTAAATTTTTTTTCATAGTAGTTCCTACTTAGTTACCCATCACTTATATTTTTAGAGTTGAGTTTTTATCTATGTTTGTATTTTAATTTTTAGTATACATTATTTTCTAAAGAAGATACCATATATATCGAAACCTGTTGATTTATCAATAAATAGTGGTTTAAATAAAGTATTTTATCTTATTATTTAAATAACATTATACTTATTTCCTAAAAAAGTAGTAATTTGTAGTCAACACTAGTGTAAAGAACGTGTTTTGGTAAAAATTCAGCCTTGGACAAATTTCAAAATGCCGGCCTATCAAAATACCGCCCCTAACATGTGTGGCACGTGGGCGGCCGATTTAGGAGACGATCAATTTATGGGATGATTTTACAAAAATAGAAAACATTATCTTCACTTAAGTTACTAGGGTCGCAAAAAGTCTAGCGCTTGCGCTGGACACAATGCATAATCTCAGAAATGTATTATTTAAATTAAATATGGGGTGATTTACTGAGGTGGTGGTTGACTCGGAAAAAGATCGCGCCTACTATATACACACAAAGTTTCTTATAATTCTCCATAATGTTATTTTCTTCGGTTCTTTTCCAACCGAGCTATACGTATATTTCGTATAACGCCGCGAGTGTTCCACATTTCAGGAATTGTAGGGGAGAAATGAGTCTTGTAAAACTGTCTACGATACGGGATACTTTAATGGATGTGGTGGTTAGCTATCTACAAGTATACAACAAAGAATGTAGGAATTATTTTAGAAAGCAAAAAATATTTTTATTAAATATTTTGTAGAAATCACAAATGTTCTAACGAATAAAATAAAAATCTTTTAGGTTTATTAAAGATGTAAGAAACTCGAGGGGGGATTAAAAAAAAACGTTATATGAAAGATACTAACTGCAAAGTTATCAAAGTCCATTTTTTTTCTGAATTTTAATGCAGTTTTATTCTTATATAACTTTAACGTTATATAACTTTAACTAAAATTTACTGTATAACTTTAACTAAAATTTACTGCATAACTTTAACTAAAATTTACTGCATAACTTTAACTAAAATTTAGTAACAATCTTGTATAACTTTCATTAAAATTTAGTAACACTCAAACATAATATTCTTAATAGTAATATTCTTGTCTAATGTTAACTTGTATAGCTTTTTTATTTTAAATCAGTCATTCAATATTTCAAGTCAGTTATGTTTGTTCGCCGTTATTCGACCAATAGTAAAAAAAATATATACAGCGATTATCATTCATAATAATAAGTCCATTAGTAAATATATTGTTTTTATCAGTTTTTAATGTTTTATCAAAATAAAAATATATGGAGGTTGCTGAGATTCCAATTGGCACCCAAATATAATGGAACTTTATACTTTACATATTTTTTAAAATTTATTAATTTTCAATTCGCTCGTCTGTTACTAAAGAGATACATATAAACATCTTAGCTCACACCCCCCTCCCCTAAAAAATTTCGTACTAGAGTAATCTCGAAAAATATGCGACGTTAACAGGACCATACAAATACGCCATATATGTTATCACGATGGTGACTATTCAGTATCTATAAACCTCAAATTTAATGTTTGGAACTTTAAGAAATTCACGTTATCATAAAGCCATAACACTCATATTAGAAAATGCATATATGTCATTTCTTCTGTGATAGGTAAGTAAAAAAAATTCTTTATGAATTCAATACCTACACGATACCATTCCTAAATTTTAATTAAAAAATATATACAATACATAGTAACTAACTAACTTACTATCACGCCATTTCTCCGCGGGGGTAAGCAGTGTGGGTAGAGCGCCACATTCTTTTGTCCTGACACACAATTCTCTCCTCATTCACATTCATACATCATCTTATACAAGCTCGCCTTTTATTAAGGCTTCTAACAGGACCATCCTCCAGTATCTGGTTTATCTGGTCGTGCCAAGTCTCCAGCAGACATCATCTATTTCTGGCGCCATCAACACATTCATCCATTCCTTATAGACAAACTACCTGAGTAATCCTTTTTTAATCTTACTATACTGAGATCAGCTTTACATTATTTCCTTATTTCTTTTTTCTACCTGGTAAACAAATACATACAGTACAATAACAGCAACAATTTTTTTTTTGAAGATTTATTTTTCCAAAATAAATGTAATAATATTTCATTCCTTCCTTCCTTTCTAGTAAACTGTACATATGTAATGTTTATACATAACCTTAATAGTATTGTTAGTGATATTTAAATCGTTGTTGTGACTGACTGTGTTCGGTTGTAACGATGATTGGTAACTGATTATTAGTTATTCTTAGAGAAATGACTGGTACACTAGAAAGTAAACAGTTAAATCTTAGTTACCAATCTTCGTCATAATCAGTCACAAAACAGTTTGCTATCATTGCTCGATTTTTTTCATTAGAATTAGATTTATTTATTTATATAGTCTTCTGTGTATAGTTTTCAGGCCTACTTTGCCGTATATATCCGATATTATGGATCCAGTTTTTTGATTTTTTGATCCCATATTTCTGAACTGTGATTCTGATTTACATACCTCAGACGAAAATTATAAAATGCATAAAATAATGCGGTGTCCCAAAAGTCTGTTTCATTTTGGTTCATTCGCTGCACCAACATAACGAGCAGCAGAGGGGCGAGGGGTACACCGATCGATAGCCGCGTCCTTGTGAATTAAGTCACTATGGAGCACGTCCTTACCCGTTGTTCGTGAAATTTTCCCTGGAAAATTGACATCCCGACGAGGTGGCATAAACTGGCCTCTACGTAGCCCCGACTTGACACCGATGGACTTTTTCCTATGGAACTATCTTGAATCAAAGGTATACAGTAACGATCTTACCTCTCTGGACCAATTAAAAGAAAATATCCGAGAAGAAATGGCAGCGATCACGGAGAATACGTGCCAAGCAGTTCTCAAAAATTTTGCCTCCCGTTTAGAAGAGTTCCAGCGAAACAACTAATCACATCTAGCAAACATAATTTTTTTAAATAAATCCTCAGGGACTGTACTTAAATGCAAAATATTTTTTATTTTTATTAAACACGTCCATTACTTTATTACAGAATTCTAATTATGAAAGGGACTTTTGGGATACCTTGTATAACATAATCAATTTTACTTGTACTCTGTTCAGTAAAATCAGGTGTGTTCCCAAAATTGTTGAACACGTGAGTATGCCTAAAGAAAATATTTTTTTCGTAGTTATTTATGTAATTGTTCTCGACCTCCCATAGACTGGAGACTTCTCTTAAACTCACTGACGCGGAGCAAGCTCTACTACGGACCGGAGATGTGGGACCCTCGTGAGATTAAACACTCCGAGGGTTCAGAACTAACTATAAAGACGTCATAAGGAGTATAGCTTCTATGTGTGTGGTACACAATAACCTTCTTATCGAGTTTATAACTTAGCTGCAGCATTTTGTATATCTACACGTGTGTCGATCGATGCACAGCTAACAATGGTCTAACGAAATATGAGTATATCTGATATTAATATACTTTAATATACCTTTCTCGGTTTTCTAAACATCTCCGGAAATGCAGTGATACTTCCGTTTTTCACTACAAAAGTGCGAGTCAACTGGAGGTGAAAATTGACGCCCACCCCAGGACTGAGATCAATGTAGGCCAGATGCATCTGCCAATATTCGTTTTCTTGTTCCAATTCGGATTGCGGCAACTAATCATTAATTTTAATCGATACAGTCCACGGGATCTTATCCCACCAAAAATATTTCGACCTCTGAACTAGCTCTAAAACGGACCACTAGTTATAGTTAGATATAGGAGAAATGTATGATGTAAAAGTAGGTAAACTTATATAGAATGTATTTAGTTTACAAGTTAAATCAATAAGTCAAGTTGACGACTGCCAGCCGCTTTTCTTTTCTCGCTTCATCTCATTTGCCAGAGGAAATTACTTTTGGAATGATCTGGAATTTTTATTGCTAAAACACAGATACCCTGCAAAAGGCGGTGTTCTTAAATGATAAGGTGTTTAAAAAGAAACATTTTTTAATGTATAAACTGTAGAACATTCCACTCCGGACTCAGAGCAGTTCGAATTATTGAATTGCTCTGATTTCATTGAGAAAAGCAGTACAGTAAAATCATGTCACATCACATAATTCCAGTGATATTAAATAATCTCAGTAATCATGTTACATTATATAATCCCAGTAATCACATTACATTACATTATTCCAGTAGTGTAATTCACAATACATTACATAATTCCATTATTTTCCTGTACTGCTTTTTAAAATATGCGAATAAGGATTTAAAAGGGGTTTGTCTGTCTGTGTTTTGTCATATATAGGTCAGGTTATAGAAATAATAATAGTAGAAGGATGTGAGAATATGTGCTACCATTCTTTTTACGATTTTGAAACCGCATTATTTGATATTATCAACACTGGCTACAGGATAAATGTATTGGAATTCCAGGGGAAAATAAATAGTTGTTTAAGTACCCGTGCTTACAGAATGGTCCAAGGAATCGAAAAATACTATTTAATGATCCGTGTACACGGAATGAGATATGCTGAGATAATTCTGAGAGTTTTAGATTTCAATCTGGAGATACAATTAGAGATCACAGCTTCAAAGCGATCGTCTCGTTTACACGGCATTCGATTTGAAAGTCAGACTCGTAGAACAATAGATATCTTTAATTATTTATTTTGTAACGTTAGTAAACAAAATTATTGTTCTGTTTTAACTGCTGAAGGACAGATTCAAATTCACACAACGGATGAATGGAATATAAACGCTCAATGGACTGACATTTTACGTTTGATGTACAACAAACGTAAAGTGAGGCGAGATACAAGTAGTGGTGAATGTCTGAGATTTGTTTATAGTGGATTATGAATGCTGTTGAATGAATTTCATGGAAGAACGGTTCCTGTCTAACTGATTGTCCATGAGAGTTATACAAGATATCTACGTACTGTCTCTATCACAATTAAAATTTTTAAAGGGCGTTCAATCATATTACGTCTTCTCAAAAGAAACTATTCATTATAACAGAAACATTTCAGTAGTTGTGGCAAAAAAACATGTATTTTTGTTTTTTCTATTGATCCTATTACCGTATTTTTATTATTATATATTTTTTTAAATACTCCTTTTTGATATGAGATAAAATTAAATCTAACTTTACAAACGCGAGATACTATTTTGCTATGCGTTTGAGAAACATACGTCCTGCCCCTCTCACCCCTTCCCTACCCCTTCCGGCATCACTCGTTAGTCGTTAGGGGATCCCGGGATCCCGGTGACGCTAAAACAATATTTTTCGACAAAATTGATTTTATATGTATATATTTTATAATTAATACATTAATTTAGTATTTAAAATATCACAGACCTATGTTCTGAATAATTACAACTTCACAATAAGAATGTGTTTTCCTTAATAATAGATGTTATCAATTTCTGAATCATTGCAGTCTATATTAGTGTTTTGGAACCTTTGACGAGATATTGTGTATAATAATCCTGTATACAGTCCACTTTTAGAGATGCTTGGAGATTCATGAGTGGGCAGAGTGCGGTGAGTCCTTTTTTTCCTTCCCTGTCCTGTATTTCTTCTGGTACCTAAACTTGAATACCCACCACTTCTGGTCCTTCGGTTTGGATATAGGTTATCACATCATTCAAAGTAATTCATATATGTTATTATATATGATAATAGATATATGTTCCAAACATCCCGCGTCCCCTAAAGATTGACTTACCTAAAAAGTTAATTCTCAACAAAATTCGTATTTTCATCCATGTAAACCGAAATATCGTAATATATAAGCATGAAAAAACTATGTAATAATTTTTGATTAAATATGATATTAAAAATAAACGATTTCCTTCATATTATATAAATGGAAAAATTGATTTTACAGCTGAGTGAAATGTACGTCTCATAAAATATGATTTGATCTCGTTCCCAGTGTAAGTATATTTAATTTTAAATGGTTAATGGTTCATTTATATTTTTTATCTCTTTTTTGTTTGATAAAGACTTTTGGTGTTATTGAGTGGTTTATGTTTGATTAGACTCGTTGAGGTCACCAATAGGGATTATTTGTCAGAAAGATATGTGCGGTGAGAATCCTCCTCCTCCTCCCTGTGTCTCCTCGCTTCTCCCGTATGTATACGTAATGCTAAAACTTATTATGCTTTGTGTCTGCGTGTACAGCTAGAGTAAGTAAGTTATGACAATGAAACGGTACCTACTGGCGGGCGTTTATTTAGAGTTATATTGCAAAGCGTAAGATAGATGCGGTATACTGGTTGTTATATTACAATGTATAAGATAGACGCGGTACACTGGTTGTTATATTACAATGTATAAGATAGACGCGGTACACTGGTTGTTATATTACAATGTATAATATAGACGCGGTACACTGGTTGTTATATTACAAAGTATAATATTGACGCAGTACACTGGTTGTTATATTACAAAGTATAATATTGACGCGGTACACTGGTTGTTATATTACAAAGTATAATATTGACGCAGTACACTGGTTGTTATATTACAAAGTATGAGATAGCCGCGGTACACTGGTTGTTATATTACAATGTATAAGATAGACGCGGTACACTGGTTGTTATATTACAATGTATAAGATAGACGCGGTACACTGGTTGTTATATTACAATGTATAATATAGACGCGGTACACTGGTTGTTATATTACAAAGTATAATATTGACGCAGTACACTGGTTGTTATATTACAAAGTATAATATTGACACGGTACACTGGTTGTTATATTACAAAGTATAATATTGACGCAGTACACTGGTTGTTATATTACAAAGTATGAGATAGCCGCGGTACACTGGTTGTTATATTACAATGTATAAGATAGACGCGGTACACTGGTTGTTATATTACAATGTATAAGATAGACGCGGTACACTGGTTGTTATATTACAAAGTATAATATTGACGCAGTACACTGGTTGTTATATTACAAAGTATGAGATAGCCGCGGTACACTGGTTGTTATATTACAATGTATAAGATAGACGCGGTACACTGGTTGTTATATTACAATGTATAAGATAGACGCGGTACACTGGTTGTTATATTACAATGTATAAGATAGACGCGGTACACTGGTTGTTATATTACAATGTATAATATAGACGCGGTACACTGGTTGTTATATTACAAAGTATAATATTGACGCAGTACACTGGTTGTTATATTACAAAGTATGAGATAGCCGCGGTACACTGGTTGTTATATTACAATGTATAAGATAGACGCGGTACACTGGTTGTTATATTACAATGTATAAGATAGACGCGGTACACTGGTTGTTATATTACAATGTATAATATAGACGCGGTACACTGGTTGTTATATTACAAAGTATGAGATAGCCGCGGTACACTGGAGGCGGTGCCGAGGTGCGGTTGATGTATCTGAGGAGCTCACGAGAGGAGTGTCAGTTCCAGTTTTCCTCCTCGGACCGCTTGCGGTGCGGAGTATTGTTGTCTGCTTTAGAGAGTACTGGTCGAATTGTATGGCTATATAGTGACTTCCTTGTGCGGCCATGTCTGTAGCAGTACCACTACAAGACCTATCCTAAGATCATCGATTCTTCTATTACCCATCACTTTTCCGATATCATCAGGGGACCTTCCATTCCCACCACCCATCATATCTTCAATAAATGTAACCAACCTATTGCTACTTGCGGATGGAGATTTTTTTAATTCAGTTTGAAATTTTCAACACACATTTTGAATAAGACTCGATCTGTTACACTCTCTGTGTATAAATGTACGAAGTTACGGAATAATTTTTAAATTCAGCATTTCACAGAACTTTATCTTCACTCTAGCATTCGGCGCGGTTGCTTACGTCGTTAAGCCTAACTCGTGAAAATAAAATACAACCTTTGGTCCTATTCGGGATGCTATAAATATGTCAAAACTTTTTATTTGTTCAACTCGGGGTTTCCCAACTTTATTTCTACTGAAATACTTACAACTTTTAAATCACACTGATCAACACCGAGGAAAAGGCGATAGATAGCACGCATTCTACAGAATAGTCAAAAATTATTTTCTTACTTCTAAAATATTAGGTAGATTTCGATAGTGGTATCATGATACAACTTTTGATTTTCAAATTTCAGTGCATTGCTAAGAAACCATCCTTCGTTAAAAAAAAAATTGTACGTATTACATATACATGATTGTATGGGGTATAACGGATTTTGTGGACACGATAACTTCCGTAGTAATCAAAAAACGATTATACGATACTTTTTTGAAAAATTGATTTGTCAACTGAATTTGTCATCCTGTTTCAAAAAATTTGTAACTCCGTTACTATTAGAACTGAACATAAAATTTTTAAAAAAGCAGCTAAATAATCGCCACCAGTGCATCAACCTTTCAAAATAATAATTATCGCCTCTAAGATGGCGAGCAAATCTTTCGAACATATCTGGAATTCATGTATTTGGGTTAATTAGTAATATTACGTTTTACTGTGTTATAGATAATAATACATTTTATTGATAATAAATTATATTTGATACAATTTAAATATATCAATTACAAAGATACGCAGATAAAATCAATTTATCGAAAAAATATTTTTGTTGCTACCGAGATTCGAACCTGGATCTTTTCCTATCCGGGGAAATATATTAAATTGATTTTATCTGTATATCTTTGTAATTTATAGGTTTAATTTATATTAAACATCTATTCATCTATCACAGATCTACGTTCTGAAAAATTGCAACTTCACAATAAGGATAGGTTGTGTGATCAGTAGTAACATTTAACAATAGTAAAAATTTATGAGAAAACGGGTTGTTTGATCGTTAGTAAAAAAATATTTACATCTTAAAAGTACATCCGGTAGTAAATTCATTTTATTTTGCGATATCCGATAGTAAAAACGAGAATAGATAGTTAAATATGGCGGACTTTTATAGCTGTTTCGAAAGTCATCTGACACATTGATACTTTGAAAGTTTCAGTATACGACAATTAATCATTCAATGCCCCTCAATTTTAGTGATGAGAGTTCGTACAATGATGATCTGGTTGTTTAATAGACATTATTATACAAAATATTAAAAAATTTCACCACCAAAGTGACAGATATCGAACGTCTAGGCGAAAAAATCCATAGATAATGCATAAAATAAACCATATTTTATGATTATTAGTTACACCTATGGACATCTCTATTTATGCTTTGACAATAGTAAATTTTACGTTCGAACAACACGCAAACGACTTTAACCACGAGCATTGGTAGCAAATTGCCAACGATCCCACAACCGGTCCTAAGATAAATTACAACTTCACTCTCCCAAAAATAAATTATATTAAAGAAAAAATAAGCTTTACGGAAATCCCGGCCGTGGCTGTGCAGTGGTTAACGTGGGACGCGAAACGGCCACTACACTACCTAGCAATAGTGTTCGATAGGGGGGACATCAGAGAAGCCAATTGCTTTCTACAAGTAAGATGTATATTTTCGTACTCATGTGGTCGATTGTTAAACGTACCTACATTATATGAAGAAAAAAAAGTCTGGCCCGCTCTATGGAAGCCACAGCTTAACCTCGTGCCAGCCGTAGTGGATAAATTCTTAACTAAATCCGTTAGTTTTTTTTAACGCAGAATAACCATTATATTATTCTCAATTACCAAGTTTAAAGCACCTCCCTACAAACTATAAATCAACGATGTTCACAGCAGCCTCCTTACCCCGGCGGCCACCGAACTTTCTTTTACATCGTTAATTTTTTTTCTTACATTGCCCGTCTTTTAAATATTTGATAACTGCGAATAAAAAGTTGCTTTTTAAAATACCAGTGACGGCAGACTAAGAATTTATTTCAGACAATGGAAGAGAGACAATAATATTTCATTAATTATTGGAGAGGCGACGAAATGAGGTTTGTTAAACTTTTCGTAATGGTGCCCGTTAATACGGTTAATCTGAATAATCTAAAATTGAGATATAAAAATAATAATAAATCCAATACATAAATGACTGGTATATTTCTTAGTCTTTTTTTTTTCTAGGTCAAATATTATAATAATATTGTTGATCTTTGTAGCGTTAACATAATTTAAAATTGTATCTACATTTAACTTTACTTAGACCACTATGAGTTAATTATACATCAACCGGTTTCGATACTAACGTATCTTCATCAGGACTGGTTAAGGACAGTAGTACGCCAGTCCTGACGTTGGTTGACGTATAAATAACTGACAGTGGTCTAAACAAAGGTAAATTACAGATACAATTTCAAATATGATAAATTTATACATTTTTTATGATATTGAACCACCGCCATCCAGTATTAGAAACAATTTTGAGGGGATAGTTCTAATTATTTTTTGACTTGCTATACCTGACCATACCACAACTCCTTTATACATGTAAAATGTGTACATTCATTTTGTGGAAGATTATCGTCTCCAATCTCGTTATTTAGAGACCTCAATGCGATGCTGAACGCGCGCGCTTACCAAGAAGATATCTACAACACAACTTCCACCAGCCATAAAGACGTAGGGTACCGGCAGCCAGACTGGCTGAGCCACAACGCGCTCCTCTATCGACTTCTTCCGAGCGGCAGCTCCAGAAGTCATCTCCGATATTAGTTTATGCACCTACGATTATCCTCTGGTTAAGACGCTGGCGTAGTGTTCTAGTGGTCGGGGGTTTGAGGGATACGTTTATCTTAGTTTGAAAATAGTAAGAAAGTTCCAAATTCATAAACACTTTTGGTTCGTCTTTTCAAATCAGCCGCGACCAATATTATTGACACATTCCGCGTCCAAATTCTCATACACACATTTCCTCATGCTTGTCTTTCAATGTAAATTGTGACCTTGACGCCAACGGACGTCAACTGGATCAATATTGTTTGATTGATCTCGACACCGCGAAACCATTCGCGGTATGGACGATTACCTCCAGTGTACCAGCACTGTATTTGTGATCACGTATTGTTTGTTGTTTGTGTGTACCATGGGTGAACTTGTGACATCACTGTCATCAAGGGGAGATGGGCTCATCCGCATGCCATTTATTGTATGATCTCGGCGGCGAATGAAGGAATCACGGAGGAGTCATATACAAGGTAAGGCGAGCAGTCCTCCCGAATCCCGGTTCCCGAGATTACTGGTCCTTCAACTAGAACCCTTATTCCCTCACCGACCTCATCCTGCACCACGTTTCCCTACTTCCCTCCCCTACCCTGCGGCGATTCCGATTTACGACCTTAATTGTCGTAATCCATTCCGCAGAACATGTGACCTGGAAATTGCACAATTCTAAGAATATTGATGTGACACATATATTCAGTACATCCGTAAATAGTTTTTGTTTTTTTAACCTACCGCCGGTCACACATTCAAATCCACATATATTCTCACATATTCTGCAAGCAATATACTCGGCAATCAAAAAAAATGAATATTAGAACAGCCTTACACAAAAACCACATAACTGAAAACCTTTTGATCTGGAATCAGAAATTCTTTCAACACAATACAAACTACAACAATCGTGCCAAAGTTTCATTAGCATTTTTTTTTGTTTTCGTATGTACTCTTACATTAGTTTCATTAAAAAAAGGCTCACAAAGGTAAACCACCCTTCTGAAGGCACACCGTCTACAATAATAAATTTGCGGGATCCAAATAACATTTCGTTATTCAGGTGTCTTTTAAAGAAGTCAAAAAAAACTTTTAAAATGTTGATTACATCAAAAAGTTCCGGAGACATTTAAAATACAAGTATTTCAGCCTTTTTGCGGCCACTTGAGCACGTTGAGTTTAAATTCTCCTTCTCTTCAACTTCTACCCGAGTTGTTCCCGGCAGGAGCCGCGGCACGGCTCGGGGGTGGGCAATGTAGACACTGAATCTTCATTCATCACTCTTTATTTCTCGATTCTAGTTTTAGTTCGGAATGATTTTACTTCTTCGATTCCCATTTGCTGAAAGTTTTTCAATCGTTGTTAAATTATTGTCAAAGTTTTCATTAAAAATGTAGTTTTAAACACAGACTAATAAATAAATAGACATGATATGAAACGTATATGAAGGAGAAGAGTTTGGAACATTATTTACTGGGCGAGATGAATTTTAAACACATATATGATCTTGCAAAAGCTTTTGACAGCATGGGAAATTCTACACACATATTGATCTTATTAAAGCATTTGACAATGTACCGCATCTACTATTGCTAAAAAAACTTTAAAAAATAGGAGTAAGGGGCACACCGTATAAGTGATTTAAGGACTACTTAACAAATAGACGTGAAATTGTCCGATAAAATAAAAAATACAGCAATACATCATTGATAATATACGGTACTCTACAAGTAAGCATTTTAGGCCCTGTATTATTTTTGGTTTATATTAATGACTTTTGTAATGTTACTTTAAATATTTACTTACTTACTTACCATCACGCCGTTTCCCCGTGGGGGTAGGCAGAGAGGATAGAGCGCCACACTCTTCTGTCCTGACACACAATTCTCGCCTCATCCACATTCATACATCTTGTCATACAAGCTCGCCGATTGTTGAGGCTTCTAACAGAACCATCCTCCATTATCTGATTTACCTGGTCGTGCCAAGTCTTCCGCGGACATCCTCTATTTCTGGTTCCATCAACACTGGCGTCATATATCTTTCTTACCATTCTCTCCTCATTCATCCTTTCCATATGACCAAACCACCTAAGTGATCCTTTCTTAATCTTAAATAATCACTTTCGCGGATGATACCGTGCTTTGCTTTGAGGGTAAGTCTTAGGAAGAGGTCAATACTCGCGAGTAGGATGATTTGGACAAGGCAAAAATGGTTAGATACTAACCTTATATCACTTATTACAAAAAAATTAAAATATGTAAGTTTTTGTATTAACGAACGAACATCGCCATATCCAAGCCCTACTCATCGTACATGACTGCAAAACAAACAAGAACACGGCTTCCTCATGCCAATGTGAAAAATTGATACGAGTTAAAATTATTCGATATCTGGGAGTACTAATCGATGATCATCTTAACTGGAAACAACATATATCGAACCTAGCTAAACGCTTAAAAAAACTAATTTTTTTTTTAAAGGAATACAATTTATAATTGACTACAATCTTTTAAGATCGGAGTACTTTACACTCTCTTTCATTAATTATGCTATTTTAGTTTGGGGAGGAGCAGCAAAAATAATATTAGAGTTAGCAAAAAGAGCATAAAAAATAATTCTTATGGTAACAAATGGTCGTCCCTTTAGATATCCATCAGATCTTATATTAAGAGTACAATGCCCTAGATACAAGACAAATCTTTATGTTGAGAATGGTCTAATTTTTCCATGCTAACAACAACTCAACCCAAGCAATAAATCATGGACACAACACAAAACAAACAAAGAATATCTACACGCCAGTTCCGAGAGCAATAACGACATTTCAAAAGGCAAAGATTCTACATGTTCTTATCCCCGAAACTGCACTCACTCACTCATACTCAGTACCAACTGGAAATCGTTCAACATCAATAAGATTACACAAATATGGACCCAATATATGTATCAATCGGGTAAAGAGCAATCAAAAGCATGGCTATCAAAAATTCTAGCACAATCATTATACAGTAATATTTCACTAGTTCTACAACACTCCGACTACATTTTCATTTTAAAAATAATAATTTTTTCTTTTTTTTTTAATCTCTATTTTTATTAATGTCGAATCTTTATTAAATAAGACCACAACAGCACGAAAAAACTGGCTACTTTAACACAGACTTCAGTCTAGCAAATAGCCAGAACAACGCTTTATATATCAGAGGTGGAGTCTACTCTATCCCATACAATAAACTACGAGTATTTAATTGCAATATAATTGTATCTTATGTTTATCATGTTATATTATAATATATTCATCTCTGTTACAACATAAATATGTATGTCAATAAAGTCTAAATAAATAAATATCCAACCAAACCTAAATCCGATAGATTATGATTATTTAGAGAAACCTAAATCTAATAAAACAAGATATATTTTTTACATTAATGCATAATATATTGTCAGCATTTAAATTTTCGTTCTAATAAAGTCATATTTTAAAAAAAGTTGTGGAGCTCTTTGATTGCGTTATTGACACCAAAGTGAACATTTTGGGACAAAGAATTTGCGTCAGTTCATGTCTATTTATTTGGTGGTCTGTGAGTTTTAAACGTGTCGATAGTTATTATTCTTATTGTATATGTGTAATTGAAGAATAGTATGTAAAGAAAAGGATAAGATGGCAAATATAATAGTTCACTTCAAGAACGCGATGTATCCATTTAAATGCACTAATGGCACCAAAACGATGAATAAAGATTTTTGAGTGATTTTGTCTTTCAATGTCGGCTATCCAAAGTAATTCTGTCAATATTGTGAATTGTTATATATTATAATACTTATTTGAACGAATTAAGAAATTATAGTATTTTTGATACAAAACTTGATTTCAAATAGAAGTTGAAACTCAAAGCATGTAAGTAAATACATTATATTATAATATTTTAAATAATTTGTTTTCTTTCACTAACATAAAACTGTTTTAGTAACGTTGAAAATTGATAATATGTGCTGCAAATTAAATAGTTTATAACTCTATTAATTGTTATCATTTTGAGAATTTTTCTAAGCTCAGATTTTTTTTGTAATCTTGGCATCAAGATTATAAAAAAATATATTTAAGATATATATAAGTTATATTTATAAAAATATAGATTTCGTACATGCAAGAATTTTTCATATTAAGGCAATTATGTGTCACGCGGAAAATGAATTTAATGGTCGCGGTCTTTCTTATAACATTTGTATTTTGTTAATTATGACAAATAACATTCAGTTCATTAGTTTTATTTAAGTATCTGGTCTTATCTAAGTAATAGTTTTAAAAAATGTCTAATCTAGTGTGTAACTTTTGATATAGATGAATAATAAAAACCTGTATTTTCTTAATAAACGTGGAAATAATAATTATTTTTGAAAGGGAACGTGTTGTACATTAAAATAATCAATGGTAATAAACTTGCCACAACCCTTAGTCTAGCATCATTCTCTCCCCGGGGAAATTGCACTAGTTTATGAATTACTTTACTATTACTTAAATTGCTTCTGTGAATAGTTTACCACATATATCGTGCAAGTACGTACATATATGAAACTTTGGTATTTTTTGTAGACAAATAAATGTTATCTTTATCTTTAATTAAAATTACATTCTCATATACGTCTCGGTTCATCTCGGGTCAATAAGTACTGGCGACGGTAGCTGCGAGCCAGAAATTCAATGACACATAGGTATAGCGAAAAGTTCTTTGTCCAGACTTGACAAAATATTTGTAAGATAACGAAGGTCAGACTTGTACAGTTTTTGGTGCATTTTATATGTGCTGGAGACACATGTTGGGCATACCATGGATGGCGAGAAGCACGAATGTGTCCATTCTGCAGGAACTACACATCAAGGACAAATTCTTAACGTCAGCCGATCTGAGATGAATCCTTCAACTTATTTGGCATCTTGCGAGAAGGGAAGATAGCTCGGAGAAGCTTGTTGCGGTGGGCACCATCAAAGGACGGAGAAGAAGAGAAAGATCCCCCCCCCCCATTCAATCGATCAAATGGAAAAGGCAACAGGCGCTTCTTTGGTGATAACCCAAAAACTTGCAGGATACCGAGAAAAGTGAAGGAGCGTGAAGATCATGATTGTCAATCATGAGAGACCGACATTGATAATGATGACGTCTCGGTCTTCATCCTGTTGGCTTATGTAAAAGGACTTTTTTCATGTTACGGGACTTGTCTACTCCATTTATATGTCCCTCCGACTGCAGCCTTCGTGGTTTCACTTTTCTTAATATATTATGTATGGGGTGTCGTGTCGTTTCCGAAGTTCCGAATTCTTTAATTTCCTCCATTCTCCGGTTAAGTTAACAAGTATTGGGCCGTAAAATCTCGCTAAAACTTGATTTCCTATGATAAAATCAGACACCAAGCTTACTCGTGCAGAGCAATCGATTGTATCAACGTTGTATTCAGTTTAATCTTCAGATTATGTGACAAGAACCTCGACGACAACAATTTCCGTAGACCAAAATAAATAAATGTTTACTGGCTTCGTATCATTATTTCTTATCAAATTCGTTCTTAGATATTTAAACTATTTATAAATTTTTCCTATCCAATTTTAGATCTTTATCGTGGCATACCTAAATTATTTGTGAAATTTTAAATTAAATAACATTTTTGTAATTTAACGATTTTATAACATAGTGCTTTGATATAATTAAAACAAATTAATGTATTTCTAAGTGATTAATTAAATTGGTTTTAATTATTAAGAAACTGTTAAAACTAAAATGTGATTTCATTTAAAAATCAAGATAATTAATTGCGATAATATTTAATTAACATGTTGCCACCTGACTTATTTAAAGGTTATTCTATTTCAATAAATCACTTCCAACGGTAATACTTATCTACTTAGATGTCTCACTAAAAAATAAGCTATATAGATAAAAATTTTACGATTTTTTAAATGGCTACTATACACCGTTTCTGCGCTAGAGTAAGCAGAGAGAATGGAATACTACACTCTTTTGTCCTGACACACAAGCCTCTTCATTTAAGTTTTTCGATTATTGAGGCTTCCAACAGGACCGTCATCTATTATCTGGTCATGCTTGATTTTCTGCGAACGTCCTCTATTTTTGGTACTATCAACACTCGCTTCATACGTCTTTCTTACCACTCTTTCCTCATTCATTTATTGTACATGACCTAATCAGCTATTCCTCCCATTCTTCCACGCATTAGTGTTGGTAACAAGATTAGTGTACTACTAGTCTTTCCCCAGCAAGCGAATTTCTATTAGGAATTATTGCATTCGAAGCGACGTATATTTTTTAAATGTTCATAGGATTTCATGGGCGTTCACAATCTGTCGTGTATATCTCATATATCACTGCAGGGTTCATCATCAGACCTGATGTTATGTGTTGTGATTAAGTACCGGCTTGCAGTACTGTGTCGAAAGCAGATTGTGTCATATTTAGGTACAGACTTGCAATATCATGTCGAAAACAGGTGTTTTGTGGAAAGATTAGTGTCGTGTTATATGTATGTTCCATCTACTGTTGGGTCACCATCTGTGCGTACTATTCGACTCCTATGGGATTCGAAACGTTGGCCAGAAAGGTCAGTTATAGTTAGTCACGGTAAATACCCCATAAAATGATAAATCATATTTTATATAAGGAATTTATTCGGGTATGGGTGACTCGTTGGAGCTCCTTATGTGGGTATTTAGGCCGGCTTGTGTGGGTGGGACTCCACCTACGCGTCTACCTCTCACTTTCCATACCTCGTGTTTTGCAACATCGTTAGTCTGTCCGTGTAAGTGTAACTCAATCCATTTTGTGTCTCATCTACTGTTCCTCTTTTGGGAATGTTTTTAACGAATTAATCCCTGTGTGTCTACCTTGAACTACTGTACCTTAATTTTCGATCTGTAGGTAAAACTATATTCTATGGATTTATATTATATGATTATTTATGAATAAAGACAGCACTTAAGGGACGCTGGAGGGTCTAAATTTTAAATCTTATTTGCCAATAACCATATTGAAGTTTTTCTCCTTTTTCGTTTTGCAAATTAATTGAATTAAAGTCGCGTATTTTCATTATCTTTGATGAGTGAGACTGACAAGAAAACCCTAACTTCTAAACCGATCTCGGGAAAGGGTGGCTCCCCCCCCCCCCAGTTGTCCTTTATTAGCCCATATAACTATTACATAAAATACGTTTTTTTTATTATTTGAAGTCACTCACTTTTTTCGTCTTTCTGTTCCTATCAATTATACTTCCCCCATTACTTATAGCCTAATCGTCCAAAGAAATCTACTGAAAATTGAAAGATCTCAGTGGTAACTATATTTTTTTTTAAAATAGATTTTTTTGGTGAATCTGTTTTAAATTATTTGTCTAATTTGTTTTGATTTAATTGTTCTTTACAATGGAAACATATTTATACCACCGCCCTTGTCAGAAGAATATTTTTTTTTTTTTGCCTTTTCTTTACATTTCTCGAGAGTCTCAAATGTCTGAGGTGGGTAAAAGCTTTTTCCGGTCTTCGTCTCACCGAGTCTCACTAACTCCCTAACTCCCACCCCCGCCCCTTTACCTACAGCAAGTTGTGCCTGTCAGGAGTGAGATTCTCCATTGTAAGTATTGTATATTTATCTCATTTAATTTCGCGTATTATCATTTTGAAAAAAAAAATTCAACTTCGTGACGAATGGGCCATTTCTAAAATAAAACACTGAAATATTTTAATATATTTACAACATTGAAAGGTCTGTTTGTATTTTTTTTTTTTTTGTTTGATCTCTTTTCTCTGCTGTGCCTTCGAATATAAAAGGCTCATGTTTATTGATTATGTAATATATAAGGAGTTCATTTGAAACAAACTGTCAAAGATGATTATCGTTGGACAGAATAATCTCAGTTTGAAAACTTTTTCGAATCTTTAATTAAAATAATAAATTGACTCCAAATTTATTATCTTTGTTAAACATTTTGTTAAAAAGTTAAGGATATAAATTAACATCTTAATATAATTTCCCTAGCCAAATTACATTGTAACAACGATAATTTAATATCTTTATATTAAATTACTCCAAAAGCGCTGTGTTGTTTACATGTAATATCTATACGGTAATATCACACAATAAGTAGGCTGAGGAGTCCGACATTCAGGTTTAAATTGGTTTGTGCGGCTTTTCAACATTTTTTTTTTCACTCCGCACAAAGCTTTACTGAACAGTTTTGGGCAAAATTGGTTAGACTGGCGATGGCCAACTACAACAGCGGGACATTAAAGCTCGTGAATAGATATTATATGTACGTGCTTAAATGTAGAGGGTCATTATGTGAATCATAAATATATTAAAGTACTGTGTTTTATAAATATAATTGTTTAAAAAAAATTTTTTGATAGCTAAAAAGTCTTACTTTATTTCCTGAATTACGTACCCTTGTATAGAGGTAAAATGATGCATTAACTATTTACGTGATCTTTAATAGCGTATAAGAAATATTTTTATACGAACCCTGTCAGATCCATTATTATAAGATGATAGGAATCTGACAGGTGTCTGAACAATAGTTTAAAAACTAGTTGATATGAGTAAACAAAGTATTCGGTAGGTTAATCTATTTAGCCACGAGGTCAAGGTTGAGCCGTAATACGTCAATAACATATGCAGAAAAAATATATCTTTATAAATGATACATCTATTACTACATTTATAAAAATTCATCTATTTTATTGTAATATTACTAAACTATTATATGTTATATTCAGGGGCGGGCAGTGCACTCAAGCAAAAAAACTGTGTATTACTAAAACTTCTGGGAAACAAACATAAATTAAATAATTGAATTAACATAAACGAAAACATTATTTTACAGTAAGCGCCATCCTTGTACCAGTAGAGGCTTTAATTGCATAGTTTTAAAAACTACCACGTAAATCACCGCGGTACCCATGGCGCTCTTTTGTATTCGCTGCATCGAACTATTCACATTACTCTGTTCTGTCTTTAAACTAGTGAATTACTCAAGTCATATAAATTGCTATATACTTAATTGAAAATTCCTTTTGGTTAATTCGTTTTGTATGGAGTCGTTACCTATGCTGTTTTAAAAAAAAAAAATTAGAAAGGCTTACAGCCGCGTGCAAATCATTGAAGTGTCTACTTCCTCTTTTACTAATTACAATATTTAAATGTCAAACAATATTTAAATGTTAAACAATGATCTAATTTCAACCAAACACTAACGCTAGGCACATACACTTGATTATTACCGCGACTAAACTATTGAGTAGAAATGTGTGCGCACGCCAATATACGGCAATGTACGTAAACTCTCGACCAAAAGTTGTTCAACGAAGTCCATGAAGTTTTATAATTTTTTTGTCGAGCAACTATCGTATCGATAATATGCGCACTCCCGCATGATCCAATGGCCTTTTGACTTACAACTAAATAGAGTGATTAAAAATTGTATGTATGCGCCTAGCCTAACGCATCGTAGTACTGTCCAAAGACAAAATTACAAGCGAAAGTTTTTATAAGTACACTAATGCAACTCCACAAATCCCGGTCGTGTGTGGCTCTCATAGTTGACACCAGAGTCTCTCCAGCTAGATGCGACGCATTCATCCATTACTGTGGCACTCTTCCAAGTCTTCTTCGACCCAAAATGGTATCCAGGATAATCGCTATATATTGCTAACTCGCTGAACCGTCCAGGCATCCGCTGCATACATGAAAATTAGAATGACTAGAGTGCGAAAAACATAATTTTAGTTGCTTCCTTGACGTCAGTGACTTTCCATATTTTAGTATATTGGTTCATAGTAACATTATGTAACTAGTTGTGTACATTTTAAACTTCCTGTACAATGTTCGTACTAATAAATAGCCTCTTTAACTATCTCATATCCTGGTATTTGGGAAGTTTGTTGTTATGCGTCAGGGTTATGTTATACATGTGTGGTAAAGTTTTGCTCGAACCATTCTCATGTACCGACACTATTGGATGGAAATGATTTTAAAATAAAAAATATATATTTTTTAATGCTGAAATATTAAAAAAAAAAATACGTAGTAATAGGTATATTACTACGTAATTTAATTAAATTTTTTGGTATTGGCTTGTAATATAGGATTTCCTATAAGCGGAGTAAGGAATGAAGAAACAAGGAAAGAATGTAAAGCTGATGTCAGTATTGCGAGTAAGATTAAGAAAGGATCACTTAGGTGGTTTGTTCATATAGAACGGATGAATGAGGAGAGAATGGTAAAAACGATATATGATGCAAGTGTTGATGGCACCAGAAATAGAGGACTTCCGCTGAAAACTTGACACGACCATGGTCCTGTTAGAAGCCTCAACAATCGGCGAGCTTGTATGAGAAGATGTATGAATGTGGATGAGGCGAGAATTGTGTGTCAGGACAGAAGAGTGTGGCGCTCTATTCTCTCTGCTACCCCCGCGGAGAAACGGCGTGATGATAAGTAAGCAAGAAGAAGGTATATTACTATTACAAATTAAATCTATAATTAGACAGATATACACATAAAATCAATTTATCAAGAAAACAATGTAAACGGCTTTCAAATAATGAAACGATAGATGTATTAATTTTAAAAAGTGTAACATGTAGATTCAAAAATTTGTCTTCAAAAATATTGTCGATGCAACATAGTTGGTAATACACCTTCCCCGGATTGGAAAAGAGATCCAGGTTCGAATCCCGGTAGCGCAACAACAATATTTTTCGATAAAATTAATTTTACATGTATATCTTTATAATTAATACATTTAATTAGTATTTAAAAAATATGAATAAATATAAAGAAGATGGCTTTCAAATATAATAATAAAATAATAATAAGATTGAAAACTTGTCAACTCACTGTGTTGGCGTAGCATAATCGGTTAATGCATTTTACCGAATAGGAAGAGATCCAGATTCAAATCCCGGCAGCAACATCAATATTTTTTCTATAAATTGTTTTTATATGTCTAGTTTTCTAATTAATACATTTAATTTGTATTAAAAATATTACTGGTTATTAATAATTATTTTAATTAATTAACTTTTTGAGTAGATCGCTATTAATTTAGCTAATTCCACATTCTTTCTGGTCGCTAAGCCAAATTATTTTTTTTATTATTATTTATTCCCCTGTACTCCCGCCGGCAATAAATCTTAATTAAGGTATAGATGTCTCACAGATTCAGGTGGTCGGCAACATTCATTGTCAGCTTAATAATAAATTCATAATTAATAAGATTATATTCACTGTCGTCTTTTCCCTTCAAAAACTGCAAATAATGTTAATGGGAGATTTATTTCCAAAATGTTTGCTCGTGTAATGATTTATTCATCTTCTTTTTTTTAGCGCTATCATCTGTTAACGATTATTTACTGTTAATGATTATTTTTAATTAAATTTAAAAAGTTAAATTATAATTAAGGCCAGTGGATTAACCGCGTATAATCGACTTTTTAACTGATTTTAGTTACCCGTTCCTCTATCCATGGGTAATTAGATGGTTTCAGTGGAACCGATGAATATTAATATTCTTAGTCTCAGAGGCACTACCTTATCATTAAAAATTTCTCGTTGATATGTATAACATCTATGGTTGCTAATGGTTAAGCTTAATTGTCAATTTTTCCGTTTCTGTAAATGATTTGTTGAAATATTCTGTAAGAGCCTCTATTTTTTTTTAACTAACGACATTATTCCATTGTGATTAGTTATTTTGTCTTGATTTTAGATTTTTTGAACATACATATTAAGAAGTGATTAAAGTTATATTTGGGTCATTCGTTATTTTATTAATTTCTAATTGTTCAAGCGAATTTAATCTAAATAAAGCCTTTGATTTCTATATGCAAAGGTGTTGGCTCGCTATTATCAAGCGAGACATGGTTTTCTTTCAATAAATGGGCTGTAACTTTTGAATCTACATTTTTATTTTTATAGCAACGCATATGTTCGGTGAAAAATAAACATGGAGTTTTACAAACTAAACACAATAACAATAAATAAATCGTGATTATGTTAACTTTTCGTAGTTAGTTTATAGAGCTACACAGAAGAGTGATTCAACCATTGTCCAAGAATGTTAAGTCATAAATTTCTCTTTCTACCGAGACCTCGTAGTCTGTTAATTTTTTCTTATATGACAAAGTGCAGTATCCTAAATCATAAGTCTTATGGTATCTCATGACACGCTCAAAAATATATCAGTTTTTTCATGGTTCCAGTGATTTTATTGTCTTTTTTCATTTTCAATCATATATATTTATTTCTAACTCTTTTAGTCCAATTTTTAATTCACATTTCGAACACTTTTAAGTTTTTTTTATTACAGACTAATGCTATTCTATGAACAGCACTGAAAAATATGCATTTTAAATTAAATTTAAAGACCAACAGTGAAATGTTACACTACAATGCAACATTCAAATAAAATATATTTTTAATTAAAATTATCAAATTTAACAATAAAATAAGATATAATATACTTAAATGTAATAATAGACAAATAATTAAATGAAAATTATTACATAAATAGTTAATAACACTATTTGTTTTGCAGTAATTAACTTCGATAGCTGTTCCCGGGTTTTCTATTGGTTTTATGAAACTATTCATTCAACATATGTGAATAAAAAGACACCAACGTTTGCAAAGCTTTTAATCGCTGATTCTTCTAGCCCTGTAGTTTTGAATCTTTTGAAAGTCGGCTGTCCAGCCCTCGAAAACTCTAGTACAACCGATAACCGAAAAATACAATATACAAAATGTTTTTAAATCACCGCCTTAAAATATATTACCGACCCCAATGTCATCTCTGAACAAAAGCACTTTTTTTTTGTTTTCTGTTTTTAAACGCATACAAATATAATGCACATATTCAAGCTATAATACCAGACCTACCAATCGAAGTATAAAAACGCGTGAACAATTTGTAAATCATATTTTAATATTTTTGTGAATTTATTATTCCTGTAAACCTTCATAATTAAGAGATAATCTATTTGGCTTAGATAAATTCTAAAGGAATACCTCATTCCTTCACATTCTTTACTATAATATGATATCTCGACAGAATAATAGATTGCGCGACATAAAATACCGCCTTCTGTGAGCATAATTACATTTTTAAAATATTATAACAAATTAAGTATACCACTTAAAAAGTTACAAAAAAATATAACTTCTACTTATAAATAATAAGACAAAAAACTTTGTTTAAACTACTGTTTATTATTAAATCAACAGTGTTTTGTCTTATTGTTTATATAGTATGTGGCCACAAAGTAATTTGCTAATATTGAAGAAGTATAGTAACAATATTATTATCATAAAAATTCAATATTTAAATATTACCTTATTAATGAGTCGCCTGTCTTTGCCAATTGAGCTATGTTTTGAACAACCGCAACTTAACAACTAAAATGTAATATTATCACAGACTAGTAAATGAATAAACATGATATGATATGATATATTCATAGAAACCTAAATCCGATAGATTATGACACATTTATGCAACAGTAAAACTATTTACTCTTCGAAAATTAAATCTTTTTGTAAATAAGATGTATTTTTTTATATTAATGCATAGTATATTGTCAACGTTTAAATTTTTGTATCAATTCAGTCATATTTTTAAAAAAAGTAGCGGAACTTTTTGATTGCGCGAGTGGCATCAAAGTGATCACATGAATGCCACCAAAATGAACATTTTGGGATAAGGAATTTGCGTTAGTTCATGTCTATTTATTTGGTGGTTCGTTAATATTATTTAAAATATCTAGAATTAATATTATTTAATACCGCGCAGTAGATCACCGGATTTACAATATATATGCACGGCTTCCTCTAAAATAATACCGCCAGAAAACAACACACCCCTTTGACGGAGGCACAATATTGTACAAAAAACAAAAAATCTTTCGTACAAAGGTTTCGCTTGTTTTTGAACCAAACATTTTTTTTTTTTGATTTCACGAAGACAAAAAAGAGCCACGTACAAAATGCGTTAAAATCAGAAATAAATAATGTCTTATAAATGATTTAATATTAATATTTATTATGCTTTTATTTTTAGAAGAACACATTCTTATTATGAAGTTGTAATTATTCAGAACATAGGTCTGTGACATTTTAAATATGAATTAAATATATCAATTAGAAAGATATACATATAAAATCGATTTTATCGAAAAATATTGTTGTTGCGCCATCGGAATTCGAACCTGGATCTCTTTCCTAACAGGGGAAGGTGCATTATCTAAGAATGCTACAGCGACGATATTTTTAATTACAAATTTTCGAACCTATATGTTACCTTTTTGATATTAATACATTTAATCGTTCCATTATTTAAAAAATAAATGAAAAAAAGTAACATACGACTATAATGGTAAAGTTTGACGGCAATGATATAGGTTGTAATGACGTAATTGTACCGGTGGAACCAAATTTTGTCGAAAGTTGTATTTTCTCTTTATATTTTTTAAAGTTATGTATCAAATTTGTTTTAAATATATTTTATCACACTAGAAGTGCCTTCTCATGTCAAGATGTTCTAGTGTACGTCCACATTTCAGTTGGCACTGTAAATTTTAAGGAGAACACTTTATTATTTGTGAAGTTGTAATTTTTTCAAAACACATTTCTGTGATATTTTTTAATACAAATTAAATTCACCAATTTAGAAATGTATACATAAAGATAAACGAATATTTCCCAAAGATATTCGCAATAAAAATATGATAGCTTTGAAATAAATGGTTTATAATATGTATCAATTTGAAATAGCTGCAACATTCGAAAATATGTCATCTATTTACGAGGTTGACAAAATGTAATTGATTGTCACACTTCTCGGATAGGAAGAGATCCTAGTTCAAATCCGAGTGGCAGCTAAAACATTTTTTCGATAAATTGAGTTTATCTGCATGTACAACATTCTAAATGATTAATTTAATTGCCACTTTAAGGTTTACGTCAATTAAGTTGGTGAGTGGAAAAGAAACAGAAATCATCAAAGTTACAAAATCTGGTAATTCATTTCAATTCAATAAGCTATAATCAGATATATATATATATATATATATCAAAATCACGTACAGATTCGATACGATATATTAACCCTCTACCGGGGATTGATACCAAAATAAATATCTTCTACATTGTACGACCGGTTGGTTAATAAAGATAGTTAATAAGTGTAGCGGTTGCTCGCGTACCCAAGTAGAGGTTAAACCTACCTATACAGATATGGACTCCTGGCAATATTGCTTTACTTGAAACGTAATTGTGTAATGGTGTTAAAGATAAAAACTAAACCAAATTATTTATTAAAAATATGAATTAAATAAATTAATTAGAAAGATATGCAAATAAAATAATTTTATCGAAAAATATTGTTGTTGCGCCGGGATTCGAACCTGGATCTCTTTCCTAACCGGGAAAGGTGCATTATCCAACTATGCTACAGGGACAATAATTTTAGCGACAAATTTTCGAACCCATATGTTACGTTTTTGATATTAATACATTTAATCGTAACATATTACGTAACATACGTAACAATTATATATATCGTTGTATAATGCACTTTCCCCGATTAGGAAAGAGATCCAGGTTCGAATTCCGGTGGCGCAACAATAATATGTTTCGATCAAATTGGTTGTATAGGTACATCTTTCTAATTAATATATTTAATTAATATTTAAAATATCACAGACCTATGTTCTGAATAATTACAACTACACAATAAGAATGTGTTCTCCTAATAAATTATTTATTTATTTTCATTTTTATTCGTATGATGGAAACACTCGAATAATTACTTCTCTCTTGTGTTTAAATAAATAAAATATTTGAAACATTACTTTGTGGTAACATATTATTTAAATAATATGAAAAACACTTTGTTTGAAACCACTATTTATTAATACATCAACATGTTTCGATACATATTAATTACCCATCGCTTGTACTGTAGTGTTTCCTGATGATTATTAATGTAGTTTCTTCTCTGCACGCCACCTTACGTCTATCAAACTTACTTACACACGTATGACCATTTGACACCAGTAAGGGATATTACATTTAGTTTTATAGTTTAGTTTTTATCTATGCTTGTATTTTCAATTTTAGTATTCGTTGTTTCCTGAAGAAGATACCATAGGTAACGAGACATGTTGAATAATGGTTATAACAAAGTGTTTTTCTTATTATTTAAATTAAATAATACCTTATTTTTTGGAATGTATGTGCTCTAATATAGACAATATCAATATGTTCCTTCTTAGTACACCTTATCTTGCACATATATGCATAGTTTAGTTTTGAATTTATGTCTCCTTCTTTCTTATATCATTTGACACTTCGTTGAAAATCTTCATCGCACTGTGCAACACCGATTTTAGAGTTTTAGTTTTCTTTCTAAATGGCAATCTCATTCCATATCTTTCTCTTGTATAATATTCGTGCTCATAATGATTTGTTTCAATTTTGCTCATAAATTCTACCGATATTTGTTTTGATGAGGATTTTGAAAATACACAACATGAATTAAATATATTTTAGTGTGAGATGTATTTGATTGAAATTGTATTTGATTTGAAATTCCTCATTTGATTAGCAATATAAAATGAATTCTGAAATGATTAAATATCTACAATCAACATTAAAATTTCTCGGCGTCTATAGGTTGGTTTGTGAAAACTTATAGTTATATATTTTTTAAATAAATTAAGTCAATTAACGTTAGATATGTGCACGTATATTTTTAATAAAATAAAGACAAGCTTTATTAACATATATATATATATATATACGTTTTTCATATCAGAGGTGAATATGCAATAATAATATACATACGATGAGTTATTTGGTTTTGTGAAATGTAATTTGTTTGCCAATTTACCCTATAATTGGCTTGCCTAGTTGAGCAATGCATTTTAAAATATATGTAACAAACTGTATTTTTTTTGTAGCTGTACAGTGCTAATATTTTATTTGTGTCTAAATAAATAAATAGAATACTACCAGATAAGATTGCTTACTGCTAGGCCCTGCGGGTGGCTAATGTAGCCGCTTCGCGGCTAATAGTGAACTCTGTGCGATTACGGTCTTAATAGTATCTTTATTTCAATACTGAAATCCCTTATTAAATTGATTTAACAATAGTGCATTTTTATTATATTGCTTTAGATGAAATATAGGATTGCGTTTTGCTGTTTTCGCCATTTGCTTTCCTGTTAGTACATTCTGTATTGCTCTCCCTGGAATTGTACAAACGTGAATAATATGAACAAAACATTCATATCACATTTGACAGCGACATAGATAAGAAAAAAACCTTAGAGTGCAAAAAGATATGCTATGAGACATAGATGAAATGACAGGAGTCTCACAGACCTGGCGGTTCAAGCAAGTACTTTACAGCCTACTGAAGTTAATGACACTAACGAAAACGCCAATGACTCCACATTCAGAATGTCATGGATATAGACGGAGAAGCGTTATATATACATATACACACACGTATATATATATATATAACAATTAAGTTAACAAATCTATTATTTATTGAATGGGATGTAGTAAGTAACATTTCTGATAGATTCAGCCTTGTCCTCGCTACTTTGCTAGACTTCTGTCTATGTTAAAGTAGCCAGTTTTATTTCTCTAATCATAGTATTTTGTCAATTTGACTGGATGTGGAAAAATATTGCTTCCTGGGCGTTATATATTTTTTCCAAATAAATCAACTGAGATTTGGGTAACCAACCCGGATAGGTACTTACCAGAACTAAGGTACCAACCGACAAATCTGCGAAATTATAAGAATATTATTTTTTCCTTGCATTGATTTATATAGTTAGTATAATAGTATATAAAACTGAGTATATATGTCTGTTCTTTATACGATTGATAGATCTAATCCGATTTTGTTTAGTTTAATCATTAGGACCCTGTTCAAATCATAGATACGATTCTCCTTCCCCTGGATACATCACCCCCTCTACAATATATAAATGTGTATTATATTGAATTCTATTTAAACAATTTTGTTATATTGTATTCTAGGACCCTGAGAAAAATTAGTTCATCCCACTACATCTCCAGATATTTCAGCCACTCCTTTTCTAGACAGAATTACTTCAGCTAGATTTACATAGAAAATTTTAGTACAATGGCGTAACTGTCATATTCAAAAATGTACTTACAATTTTGATTGAAAAAAACATTAATTCAGGTAGCATTTTGTTTGCTAAAATAATTCAATTATAATATTGACTCTAGGGAAAATTTTCTGTACCGTTTTCTTAGCGCAGATGTTCGCGTTTTCCCCAGCCTTTCTTCGGAAGCAATTACGGCCATCGTTTGTTTAACATTTTATTTAATATTAAACGAAACACGAAGGCTCCACATAAAATATTGGATATTAATAATTTCCACCTTAACCTATTAAACGGACGAGACTTTTGAGGAAATATTACCATTCCCAGTATGTACATACTTAATGAGCAGTTGAATATATTTAGAAAAGGGTCCTTTCTAAACCTTACAACATTTTTAGTTATATTATTGATAAAATCGGCGTTAATTTTATAGAGTTTCATCATCATAATGGATAAATATAAATAAAACAATGTACAACTTTACTTGAGTTATTAAGGAAAACACATTCTTATTGTGAAGTTGTAATTATTCAGAACATAGGTCTGTGATATTTTAAATACTAAATTAATGTATTAATTATAAATATATACATATAAAATCAATTTTGTCGAAAAATATTGTTTTTACACAAAGGTATTTGAGATTCTGTAAAAATAATGTAGATGGCTTTCAAATAATGGAACGACAGGTGTATTAATTTGAAAAATGTAACATATAGGTTCAAAAATTTGTCAAGAAAAATACTGGCGTTATAGCACAATGGTAGTGCACTTCCCCGGATTGGAAATAGAGTTCCAGGTTCGAATCCCGGTGACGCAAAAACAATATTTTTCGACAAAATTGATTTTATATGTATATATTTATAATTAATACATTAATTTAGTATTTACTTGAGTTTATTATCACTACTTGAGTTTCGAGAGAAATAATAACTCCCATCGACAGGTGAAGTATTAAACTAAACACACACAAATATAGAAGACAAGGCTTATGTGGTAGGTGTGTAGTTGTAACGGGAATTTGAGATGAGAGGAGATGAGTTAGGAAATGTAATATTGTTTAACAAATTAATACCCGATTTCAAATTCCTTTTTGTGTCTAAACTTTCAAAATTATTCAATTGATTACCTTTACGCGTGACGGGATGGAGAAATTTAATCTTATACGAATAAAAAAATATATTATTATATTTTTTATTCATTATCTTTGTTTTATTAACCACTGAATTGAGTTTAAATACATCTGCCGGTTTCGAAAAATACTATTTTCTTCTTCAGGATATCATAACTAACTAAAAATATATATCATTGTTCAAAATATGAATTTTAACCACAAAGTTAATATTGCTAATTTTAAAAGTAATATATTATTATCCACGATGTGGTTCGCGAATTCGGAAAAGTTGTTACTAGTTAGACAACGACGGTGCTATTTTAATCTAATGTTGAGATTTCTAGAGCTTTATCCGAGAGTAAATAGTAAAAACATAGTAAACATATATCTACTGTTGTATAACATTAATGTTCAGTTTAAACATAAAATAAATCAGATATGTAATTAAACACATGTTATCAAAAGTTTGCCACAAGATTGTTACATTCTTACTATTTTTTCAAACTTAGCTAAACGCATGTGCTATGATTTGACGATCTCCTGAAACGAAGCTCGAACCCCACTAGGCCACAATCGAGTCGTTAATATTATTATTACCATTACATAAACATATCGATGTCCGCTGCATGCCACCCTAACAATCACATTTGTAATTCGTTGAAACGGAAAAAAATATACATTTTATATTTATTACCATAGATGTAACAATATTTGGGAGATGAAATTGTCTAGCAAGTTTAAGATTATTTATTACTCAGAAAAAGTTAATTTTTAGTTAGACTGACAGCGATAATAAAAGACGGCTTGGATGATAAAATGTGATGTTTCATATTGAAAAAGTTGGTACAAAAAAATTAAGTAATAAAAAATGCTCCCGATGGAAAGATCTACGAATTAGACCTGGGCAACCAAGTATTGTAAATTTTTTTAATTGATTAATTTTATTTGTTTTAAATATACCACAAAACTTTTTGCTTAAATTTCAACGTCACGACAAAAATGTATTTTCTTTAAAGAAAGTATAATATATTGACAGAATGATATCAAAAGCGTACGCGCGCTCCTGCAACGAGTTGTCAACTGTGACAAAGATCAGTGACTTGAATATTTCTTTTAAACACGAGATAGGAAGAGAGGGTTCAATATCACCTACCCATTTTCATTTAAACTTTTCGCAGACTGAATGACGTCTTCAACTTCCGTTTGGTTGCACATCCACTCATTGCATTTCCGGTCTCGTCTAGTGTAATCCAACATGCATCTTTTAATACATCGCTGTATCATCTGGCCTTCTGTGCTACTATTTTTAATTTTTTTTAAATAAATTTTTACAATTTTGTGATATTTCTTGATTCTATACAAACTAAAATTATTATTTTTTGAGACGAGACTAGCTTTTATGCTTGGAGAGAGATTACAGATTAATATAATCAAGAGTTATGCCAAAAGAAATTTAGAATTTGTAATTGCTGTCGGAGCTTTCTAATAATTGTTTGATTTGTAATGGTTTTATAATTTTTTTCTGTTTTGTTTTTATGTGAGAGGGCACTAAAAAATGTATACCTTGATGTTGTGAAGCACTAGTTTCAGATTTGGGGATTTTTAAATTGCCACGCGATCTTGGTCGGCTATTTATTTTTAACGAAATTGTTGAATTCAAATGATTTTGTGAATTTGTAACAATGCGTTCTTTTTGAAGATTTTATTTAAACTGAGAACTCTCAAGGAGTTGGAAATGTTGATGATTTTCGAAGAATGACTTTTAAAATTAGTATCTGAACTACATGTAAAAAGTTAGTCTTGAAAGTCTCTCTCCCCCCCGCGCAGCCAATTATATAATATTATATATTGTAAAATAGGTTAGGCAAGATAGAAATACACCATTTTAATCATACTAGATGATAGGATGTTTCACAATTTAATGAAAATGTAAATAGTTATCTTAATTTTTGGATTCAGGTCTCACTTGTCACTCATTTTACTTTATTTACTTAATTTTATCATATTTGATTCTATAATTTACTGTTATGTTGCCATTAATTTTTTTTATACTATGATATGTTTGTTCTCTTGGATTTTATAATATATTACATAGTTTAATAATAAAGGTTGTTCAACCCGTCAGGAAAGTTTTGAAAGGCAGAAATGTAAAGTAGAATATCTTTTTTCTAAATCCGAATCGTGGGAGTTTTGTAAAAAATATTGCGAAATCAAATCTAAAGTCAGAATATAGTCACGGACTGCTTTATTGTGCGGAACTGATGTGAGAGCAATGGCGTGTGGAGAAAAAAGGTGCAGTTAAGAAATAATGTTTGATATTTGTGTGGTTGTACGAGTATGACGGATCAATAGAAAGATTTATTAATGTGTGAGTAGTGTGTGCTCTAATAACCATCCGTCACTCACATGTTCGTTTGATGATTATTGCAGAATGAACTGTTTAAGTGTGTGCAGCCAGAGTAGGATGGAGAACAAAAACTTATTACATTTGTCACTGGATTTATTGTTAGGCACAGTTCCAGATTAGATATATACAAAAGTCGTACGATAAAAAGTCAACACAGAGAAGTTACCTGAAAATGTTATCTGTAAGGTGGCAACGAGAAAAGTGAGACCCGAGATCTGGCCTTCTAGATGATTGCGGGCGCACGTTATTGACACCCGATGTACTGGGTGTGTTTTTACGGCTGTTAGGAGCTACGCATTACGCACCGGTATAAACAAGGTGCGTTCAGGATCGTCGGCGGTGATGATGGAGTGTGGAGGTAATAGATTTAATAAACTAGTTCCGATAAATTCATTGGGTCAACACATGTTAATGATGATGATGATATAATATTGGGGGGGGGGGGGGAATTAACTGACGCATTGGTTTCAGAAATGAGGCAGAACCACTAATGACAAATTTTTATAAAATTGTTAAATACCGGGTATTTTGTTGTAGCTATTTAATATATTCAATCTAATCAGCCGGATTCGCGTTGCAGAAATTCCAGCCGCATTGTTACAGTGCCCGTACTCTACCTATAAAGTTTTGAAAGCGAAAATTTGTAAATCCCGCAAAAAAAAACTCAATTAGGCAAAATGTGGAGTGAAAAAGGTTTTAATGTATTATGAAGGTACCCAAATTGAGCACTCTGCCCGAAATATCATTAATAAAATATTAATAGCACGTTACAGTGGCGCGCCGCAGGCTGATTTATGTTCTTAATAAAGGGGGCCCTTCCACACCCGGAGACACTTGCGCCGCGACATCTACACATTATTATCGGGTTAATACAGGACATGGTATCATAATAATTCATCATAATATTAAAGTTTAACTATTTCGTATACAGTGTGTTTTTTTTTTTTGTATAAGTTAGTATATTCTGAACACGGTTTGTAATTCTGGCTTTATTTATGTACATAATATATTTTCAATAACAAAGCGGACTTTATATAAATACGAAACAGCAGCGAGGCCTGATTTATGATGCGAGGGTTCACGGACAATTTGGGGGCCCTTGTCTCAAGACAAGGGTGATAATATTACTATTTAACATAAACTACGACCAGCAACACAGATATGAAAACGATGTTTTAGGTTAAACTATCGATAATAAGCATACCTGGAATTTAATGCTCCCGAATTTGCCCGACATAGACTGAGCATGTACAAAGTCATGAATTCCTAAAGGCCGGCTATTTGATCAGTGGTAAATTTTTACTATTATAACTTTGCTTTGTCGGGTTGTTGATTAATTGGTAAAACTATTTATTCATCGAAATCACTTTCAACGGTTACTAATTTTACTAAAAACCGTAAATTGTTAGTTAAAAATGGCGGACTCTTCACTCTTTTAAAGTATCAGCTTGATACTTTAAAAGCTGTAGTACACACATGATCTAGCTGTTGAATTTATATTATTAGCACATAGACTGAAGATTTTTCGCAGGGGTGAATAAAGCCTAAAATTGCCAATGGTGGATATTTAAAATAAATAAAATTTCATGATGTCTCAGATATTTTGTGATTATTCGTCTTGCCACACCATTAGGTGAGATTATCTTTAAAAAAATATCAGATACCTCATAGAGGCAAAGCTGTTTTTTATTATATTTAATGGAAAATATATGGAAGTATGGGGTAATTACAGTGCTTACAACCTGTCTTTTGCTTGAATATATGTTAGTATGTGAACTCGCTTCGAGTACCACCACACTATCGCTATCTATGGACCAAATTTAATTTTTAATAAAATCATTTTTTTAAACAGCATATATACACTAACAACATTCATATACATATATACAACTTTAAAAAAATTGATAAATGTAGATATTGAGGGGTGAGAATTGGTTAGGTTAGGTTATATATATATAAAGTGATCACTTAAGCCAGCCGAAGACAGGTCGTAAGCCCTGTAATTACCCCATACTTCCATATATTTTTCATTAAATATAATAAAAAATAGCTTTGTCTCTATGATATATTTGATATTTGTTTAATAACAGTGCATTTGTAGATACAAATTCAGTAATTGCGTGTTCTTGGACATGTTCAAATATTGCTGAGATTATCTTTGACTGTAGTAAATTTGACGTTCAAACAACCCGGAAATGTTTTTTACCACAGGCGATAGTAAAAAATTACCATAGTAAAAATTTACTATGATCGAAAATTTACTACTGATCAAACAACCGGTCCACAGTGTCTAATGTCTAGGTCCTAATTACTTTTTTTTTATTCTTCTCGTTTTCTCTGTTGCTCCTGGTTTGCATATCTTTTCTTAGTAATTCGGTATTGTGTGAAACTAAATAATATTTTGATCAATTAGAAAATTAATAAATTTATTTATTGTGTGTGTTTACAAATAATTGTTTTAAAATATTAATTGTTTTATTTACTTTTTGAAGTTAGGCAAGTCTTGATGGCGAAAAACGTGAAAATCTATAAAAAGTTTTTTAAAGTTGTCCAAGGAAAATTTATAATAAGAATAATAATTCTAAAGACACCTCTGTTCCGCACATATTTGAAATTTTTCAAGGATTTAAGAATACTTAATATGCAAAAATTCTTCGAAAACAATTCTCTGACCTGAATTTAAATAAGGAAATGTGTTCAGGATAAGTAAAGTAGCGACAATTTATTATATTTTGATTAATTTTTTATTCTTTATTTTTTTCTTATTCATCCTCGTTTTCGCGAGCCGACCAGATTTGAGGGATTCAGAAACAAAACCGTCATTATCCAATTAATAAAATTGAGATAAACGTGTTTGTAATAACATATTTTATAGAAATAACGGAAATTATAAAATTACTTACTAACGTGGTATAAGAACAGTTATCTTGTATTTATATATTTACAAGGCACGTTTTTTAAGTATGTACCATTGCCGGATATTCCAGGTGTAGCGCTGCGGCTGCGATGTTGAGCATGCGCAATGGGTTCCTTCATCTGTTGACTCACCACATGCAACATTAGAGACATTCACACAGTGTGGCCATCTGTGAGATACGGTCCGTGATTCGTTTCTTGAATGCAAGAAACATGAAACCATCTAACATTAATCGCCAAGTGTGTCCTGGTTTGTCCTGATTTGACGACAAGTAGTTTCCATACTTTCTTTCAACTGAAACGATTCTTTGGTGGCAAGCGTTTTGATGATATATCTGTAAACCATCTGACTATGGAAAGATGAAAGTCATCGAGGTGAGAGAAAAAAATCGTAATCATATTCCAATTATTTAACAATCTGTCAATGTATTTTCTATAAAAATCGACTGGTTTGGTTTCGAAATAGTTATCGAGCCAATTTCTCAGGCCATCTTTTTTGTAGAAAATATCGCCGTGCATTTGATTGGATAGCGATCAAAAATTGTGATAATCTGATAGAGCAAGGTCAGGAATGTAAGGTGGGTGCGGCATAATTTCCCTGTTGAGTTTTTAGACGACCATTTAACCATTTTAATTTTGATTAAAGACAAAAATAAGTATGCGTATATGTCAAAAATGTTTGTTTTTTTCAACTTGCCATTATTTAAGCTTAAAAATTAAGAAAAACTATAATATGTTTTAGAATAGAAAAAAATATATCGAATAGTATGTCATTTTTTGTCAAAAAATAATAAGAGTGGAAAAATAGCATTTTAAAAAACCCTAAAATACATATTAGACGACTCAATATATTAATCGTAATAATGGATCAACACTGATTTAAAAAAAGATTAGTAGATGGTAAAAAATAGACAAAACAGTATTTTTTTTTTAAAATATCAATATTTAAAAAAAAATACTGTTTTGTCTATTCAAAGCAATTCTGCTTCAAAGCAAACACGTTGTGGTTAATCATCTAATTAATCATCAAATTTAATTCGATTAATTTTATAAATGTATCACCCTGAAGAAGAAAAAGGTATTTTCCGAAATCGGTTAGTGAACATAATTAACTCAGTGGTTAAAAACAAAATTAATGAATTATTTATTATGATAAAATAGTCTACCTGGGTAAATAAAAACTGGGACTCTTCTATGGAAATTAAATGTCGTGTAGAGCTATCCCGAGCTGCATTCTTGCCATGATAATGAAAGTATTTTAAATACTAATTAAATGTAAAAATTAGAAAGATATACATACATATAAAATTAATTTTATCGAAAAATATTGTTTTTACTACCGGAATTCGAACCTGGATCTCTTTGCAATTCGGAGAAGCTGTATTAACCGACTATGCTACAGTACACAGTACTTTTGACAACAAATTTTCAAACCTATACATTACATTTTTCAAATTAACCAAAGAATGTGTTCACCTTAATAATGAAAGTATTATTAGGAGAACACATTCTTATTGTGAAGTTGTAATTATTTGGAACACAGGTCTGTGATATTTTAAATATGAATTAAATATATTAATAAGGAATATATACATATAAAATCAGTTTTGAATTGATAATTTTGGCATCTGCTATCAGATTACTCAAAGATATTTGAGATTCCGTAAAAATAAGGTAGATGGCTCTTTCAAATAATGAAACGATTAAATGTATTAATATCAACAAAAAAAAAGTTAGATATAGGTTCGAAAATTTGTCGCTAAAAATATTGTCGCTGTAGCATAGTTGGATAATGCACCTTTCCCGGTTTGGAAAGAGATCCAGGTTCAAATCCCGTTGCGCAATAACAATATTTTTCGATAAAATTGATTTTATATATATATTTTTCTAATCAATATATTTAATTCATATTTTAATCAAAATATTGTTTAGCCATTATCTAAGCCAAAATTTTCGAATGAGAATGATACAAAGCCATATGCTCCCTGTACTTTTATACGGAAAGAAATTATGGACACTCACTGAAATAATGCTAAAGTAATTAAATGTATTTGATATGTGTATCTACAGACAGTTTATAAAATTTTTGTCATTGACAGGGTTACAAAAAATGATAATGTGATGATACGAATGCGAAAGGAAAAATAAATAAACATTAACATTATGATCTCTTACAGTCGATAATCGGATATGCACTGAAAGAAAAAGAATAAGAAGAAAAAATGGCAATGTATAATGAACAGTTTTTGCATTTGCTACCCAAAACAAATATTCTCGGGGTTAGTCCATTTTTGCTCTCACTACCTTAATTAAACAAATGTTATATTAATACAATATATTCTGACACTAACCCCTTCCGTTCCATCTCTCGCGCCTTGTAGAATGAAACCGTACAATATTTTTAATTAAACAAAAACAATTTGTATATGACAGGGGATGCTTTCGCAGATGAAATGATTCGTCAGTCTCGAGCCCTTAATCTTAATTGGTGCGTAAAAATTCTTCGCTCAACTTCAAAGAAGGGAGTCTACTGAAGATTTTGAATCTACATAATACTGTGATGAACTTCAAAGAAAGGAAATTACTGAAATTCTGAATATATCTTCAGTGGTGCGAACGAGACTGTTTTCGCACATGATCATTATTTTGAGATGTTCGAACCAGTGTGTTCGCGATAAATGTATCTGTTATTATTTATATCTACGCATGTATATGTATGTTTTTGTTTTTATTTAGCTTCACTATGCTAGCTATAATAATGCGAATTAATTTTATAATAAAATTGTTGACAAGTGGTCGATCTAAAATATACACGTTTAATACTCACTTCAAATAAAATTAGACCAAACTGAATGTACTTTTGATCAATGATCCGTTTATATTGGTTAGGAGGACGTTTTTATTATTGCTTGGTTGCTATGTTTTATTCTCATTTATTGCCAATTTTTGGATCTCACCTACTGCCCATTGGTAGACACAGTTATCCTGGATGCTTTGGCTGCCTTGATAATTCTTCTCCATTCATCCCTTTTCTAATTATTACAAACTTTGTCATTATTAGAAATTAAATTTAAAATCAGTTTATTGTAAGGGTTTTGTCTTAAACAAATATCGAATATATCTCATAGAGACAAAGATATTTTTTATTATATTTAATAGAAAATATATGGAAGTATGGGGTAATTATAGGGCTTACGACCTTTCTTCGGCTGACTTATGTGATCTCTTTTATATAAATATAACGTTCACCAATTCTCACCCCTTCACCTCCACATTTATCAAATTTTTGAAAGTTGTATGGTATATATGTTATATGTGTTATATGTGGACTCGCTTCGAGTACTACTACACCATCTCTATCTATGAATCAAATTTGATAATTCAGTTTTTTCCCTTTTTTTTAAACATTATGTCATCATTATGAAAATTTGATTTAAAAAAAAAAATTTAAGCAATATTTTTAAAATGTTTTTTTTTTAACATTTATACTCGAACACGCCTGAAAAAAAAAATATTTTTCAATTTTTTATATATTTTCTTATTTTATATATTATGTTAGTAATATTTAATATATCCAAGGACAAAAAAATTTGTATAAGTAAAAACACATTATTTGTAGAAAAGATGAATCATGACTGAAAATAGGCCTTTAAGTGATGTAGTATATGAATGTATATTTTTCAACAAGACAAAATCGTAAAAATGATTTCAAACTTTCGTATTACGGTAGGTTTTTTGATAGTTTGAAAATCATTGAATAATTAATTATAATTTCTACGTACATAATTACGGTCGAAATGGTAGTTTCTAATTATCGGCGGTTTTATTGAGAATTTGGTCATCTAATACAACTTTCATTAGTACTGCATTATCTGATTAGTTACAGAGTATAAATTAGTGGCGTCTAAAATTAATGGCGGTTAAAATTGTTTTTATTTCTTCGATATTTAATAATTTTAATGAAATCACAATATATGAATTGATTATTGATATTTTTTCGATGTCGACACGATATTTGTTTACGTGAATGCCTTCGATGACTGGTTCCCAGGTTCCCGACCGACAATTAGGGCACATACGATACACGAACAATGCACTAACCTTTTTATTATTCGTGCTGATTTTCTGGTCCGATGTTGTTGTTTTTTTGGCTTAGTAGATTTCGACCGATCGAAGTGCGCACTATTGATGATCGATTTATTTGGACTTCTTTACTGATCGAAGCATGAGATGTAAGTGCTCCGCCTGTCGTTTACCATCTTCTCGGCTCTCCAAAAAGAGGCGGCAATACTCACGTACACACACGCACAATATTATCAATCAAGAAATCTGGTGGCGTCAATCGGAGTAATAAGGCGCGTAAACAATATTAAACGAATTGATTTTTTTGTTAGTGATTTATATAAATTTGTTTTAATATTCACGAAACTATATTCTGAAAAATCTTACTTATTATATATTACACAAAGGTATTTGAGATTTGTAGCAATATAAAGATGATAGTTTTAAAAAACTGGACTAACAGATGTATCTGAGTCAGATGTATATGTAATTTGAAAGCGCTACAGCATATATGTTCCAAAATTTGTAGTTAACCTACTCAGTGCGACAAAATTGGATCACGTATTTCCCCGGATAGGTTCAGGTACGAACAGGAATGATAGGTTCAGGTTCCGGTAGCAACTAAAAAAATTTATGTGTATAACTGTCTAGCTGATTTATTTTTATTTGTATTAGAATTGTATATATATCACATATAGCGTAAATAAATAAAAATGTAGAAACTAAAATTATCTCGACAACATTGAGTCCACCACCGGCTACTCAATTTCCTCTTTTGTTTTCATAAACGACAATGTCCTATACGAACCTAAAAAAATATTCTCGCTCAGTCGACGAGGTACAGCTTTTTTTTAATTGACATTAAAATGTAAATTCAGAATAGTAATAGTAAACACAGATACCTATCGATAACATCGCACCACAGGACACTGGCTGAGAACTTCAACATGGATCGGTCCACGATTGTTTGTCCTCTCAGAAAACTCGCCAAGGTGTGGAAAAATTGACTGAATGGATCCCGCACGAGCTCTCAGATAGCAACAAAGCTGAGCGAGTCCGAATTTTACAATATAATTTTTTAAAAACGTCGCAAAATTATGCATCAACCTAATATAATCGATACTCGCCGGTTTCAGTCTTCAATTTATAACAGGTAATATGTATAATACAAACAAATATTTACGGATCCTTTTAAAATTTCAACCCCACCCCGCGCAAGATGGGCATTTTCAGTGAAAAAATTCGGCCTGACGATAAATACGAATATTATGATAATACTGCCGGAGATTTTCTCCATTTTCTGGCCCCTCGAGATAAACAGTCTCAACAGCTGCCGCTGGGGACGGCTTTCTGGGTACTAGATGTTGTGTGAAATTGTAGAATACTTCAACCGGTTAATGTTCATTCTCTCGGATGGCTTCATCTTTTGACTTTTTTTTAACGTGTCTATGATAATACTTGAGTTTCTCAGATTTACTTAAAATAATGACAATTCTTTACACAAGGGGGTGAGTACATCCCGTTGTAGGATGGGTGATAGGAATTTGCTATAAGGACAGAACAAGGGTAAACCAGAAAGCACAAATTACCAGAATTTTCTAGCTGTACTCACAACTCTCCCAAACTTCAGGAAATTTCTTCGATAATTAGAACGAAGCACCGTGTGTCATTAAATAGTGATTGTAAATCTTAGGCACGCACAGCGAGAAACCGAAACATAATAGCAACGGTAACTGTACAAATAACAGACCAGTGAGACGTTTACTTCTTGATAGTTCAATGTTAGTTAGATCATATTACGATTTCACACTACGCATAAGACAATAGAAAGAAGGCAAAGAAATACGTGCCGTTGATTTAGATAAACTTTTAAGCTTCACGCTGTTTGTTGACAAATTTAACGTATTTTTTATTTTTATTTAAAAAAAATTTTGATGAATAACTCAGGAAGATAAATAGGTAAAATCTATCTATCAAAAAAATTAGGCACAAACCCAAAGATTTTTATTTTACCGAAGAAATGAGATACCAATTACACCACGGCAACCATTTCGGCTTTCTCGTCGAATGTTTAACTTTAATTATAGTGAGATATCTAATATTTGTATTATAATTAAAAGCATCATCTTTTTTATTTGCATTGATTCTAAAGAATCATTGAATAATACAAACTAAGTGACGCAAAGATTTTCAATACATTTTTTTAATAAATTAGGAAAATCATGATACAATGAAAACTATAAAATAAAAGTAAAAGTGGTGGATAGCTACGTTACCCACCGTTTATACCTTTATAATTTAGTTTTTGCTTGTATTTTTAATTTTATTGTTTCCTGAAGAAGATAATTTAGTGATTTAGCTAATATTGAAGAAAATGTAATTGAAATGCTAATTAAAAGTATTAGAAAGATATACATATAAAATCAATTTTATTGAAAATATAATTTAATTTAATTAACAATATTTTTTGATAAAATTGTTTTTGTATGTATATCTTTCTAATCATTTAATTAGTATTTAAAATATCACAGACATATGTTCTGAGTAATTACAACTTCACAATAAGAAAGTTTTCTCCTTAATAATAAAATGTAATTGGTTGATATGGAGAAATAATAATGCGTTTCCCCGGATAGGCAATGTTTCGGATTCGTATCCCGATAGCAACCAAATATTTTTCAATAGATATAATTTTTCTGTGTGCCTGTATAATTGATTACCTAATTTAATTTATATAAAAGAATATCATATAATTAGAATATCATATATTGCTACTTCTCAATATAAGTTCGTTTTCACTATTAAAAACATATTATGAATATACTCGTTATGAGGTAGATAGCAATTATAGATTCCTTAACTCAGTCCAACGTGATTCTAAAGTTTCTTTGCGTGTACTTAATTAAATTTACAAAATTTTTGCCTCCAGTTTATCGAATAATAAAGGATTAATATAGAAATGATGGTTTCATTATAATAATACTGTCAATCGAAAGATTTGATTTTTTCGTATTTGATGACAGTCGGCACGATTTCAATTGCCTTTTACTGCGCTTTTCGGCAAAGTAAGCCATTTGTAAAATATAATTCAGTGAAATTCGCCATCTGAATGAATATCGAAATAATTAACTATTTAACAGCCTTCAGGAGTCCGGAAACGGATGCCCTACCCTCACTGAGGAACGACGGGGGGGAAATCTAACCCGGAAATGCTTTAGCCCCACCCGTGCCATTCACCGGATCTTTCTATTCGCTTCACATTGTAACGTATGGAATATATAGAATCTTTTATCATACAGTGAATGGATTTTCACCATCCATAATTAACTAATGTTAACATCGCGCCATCCTCCAGCAGGGGTAAAACACACTATTCTATCCTGGCACAGGACTCTCGCCTCGTCCACTTTCATGCACTATTTTCTGTTGTTGAAACTTTGAATAAGATTGAGTTTACCTGATCATACCAGGTCTTTCGCGGATGGATGATCTCTGTGCGTGTTAACATCTTCGATTGCAGAATCCTGGTCTCTGGTTTTCTATTGCTAATAAGACCATGTCACTCAAGTAAAACAGATCACCACTAACCCGGACTTCTGGCTTGCCTGCTGTCATCTCCTTCGTAGTATGCTCTTGTTCGGTCTCCATAAACTCCTCTAAAAACTTCCATAAACTTCCAACTTCTGTCAAGTTAAGTGGTGCTTTATCCATACAGAGCAAAAACAAGCTTATCACCAACATAAAAACCCAGGGATAGTAATCGAAGGATATCAAACACGCGTAAACAATATCTATTTCAATCACCTCATATATTTTCTTCGCCATCCTATCCTCGCTCATTCGTTCCACACGACCAAACAATCTCACCAACTCTTTCTTAATTCTACCGACCAAAACAACCAGACAAACAGACCAAATTTTTTTTCTCCATCGTTTATAAATCTTCTACACATGCACCTAAGCGACCGCATTTTCACTGCATTCAGCCAATTTTAGTTCATTTTTTGCCAATTCCAGGCTTCATTCCATGCATTAGTGTTGGAACCAGAACTCAATTATGCATCGCTGGTCTTGATTATTTTTGACAAATTTCTATTGGCGATATTTATGATATTCAAAGTAATTTTTTTTAGTAGTCGGTTTAGAGTCTTCAGGTACCTTCTTTACCATTGACATTTTTGTTTATTTTAGTGATAAAACACTCGCCTAGTGATCTAGTGATCGTGGATCTGAACTTTGGGAAGTTACCAAATTAACCTTATTTTCATAGTTTAGTTGAAAAATAGTCAAAATATTGGTGTGACATTTAAAAACATCCAAATCATTCTTTAAATGGATCTTCTTATCTTTTATGGATCTTTTAATGGATCTTCCATTAAAATAATATTCTCTACTTTTCTTTTTCCGATTTATTAGTAATTATGACCACTCTTCCATCTTTAAATAAAAGTATTTATTTCTTCAGTATTGGAAAAATTACTTTATGGCCACATATAATATAAATAATAAAATTAAACACTTTATTTAAACCACTATTTATTGATAAATCAACATATTTCGATACCCATGGTATCTTCTTCAGGAAACAATGACAATGTAAATTAAAACTAAAAATGCAAGCAAAGATTAAAAAAATAGTTGTGGGGAAACTTTGAAACATGTTGATTTATCAATAAATAGTGGTTAAAACAAAGTGTTTTTTGTTATTATTTATATTTATTTATACATACACACGTAAACTGCGTATGCCTATATCGAAAATTCAGTTTTTTGAATACATTTTACGACTAGTTGAAAGCCTCAATACATATTATATTGAATGCCATTCGTTCTAAATTTTGCTCTGTTGCACTCTAGATTCCTAAAGAAAATACATAATGTTTCCATCTCTCTTGGACATCTCACATTCCCCAGTCTGGATGAATTTTGTGTACATCGTTACTTACCGAACAACATCAGGTATGGATATCTAGTATATTTATAAACATACATGCGGTCCGTGATAATTTTTTGTGGGCTCAACGTGGCTTAGATAATCTAAAAAATTTTGACACGCATGCTTTAAAACCTTATGTTGTACATATGTGCACTCTATAAAAAAAAGGTTTTTTTTGTTTGCTTGTCTAAAAAGTTAATAAAAAAACCTTTTATTATTTCACAATAATTTCTTTATTTTTAATTTAAGATATATATAAAATATCATCTGAAACAACATGAGAATTGTGTTTCTTTTCCTTACACATTTTTATTGTAGTTATTACTCATTGCCATTTTTTCTTTCATCAAATTTTTTTCTTCTTCTAAGAAATTCATCTTTTATAGCCTGTAAGAAGATAGTAGTCGATATTTATTATAATACTAGTATTTAAAATCCACACTAGGTCTTCATCTATACTAGATATCCTGTAAGTAGTGGTCTAAATGAATACCATCGATAGCTGAAACTCTGCTCTATCAGAATAATTCATTATATGAACTTTTATTTATTTCTTTTTGAATAATTAGTATCCTTTGTTATTTTTTTTAATGTCATTTCTAAAACTTAAGAAAATATCACTTTCTGTTTGTTGATTGTTATTTCTAATAAGTTTTCCTATGAAATGTGTCACTGTTTTTTAAAAACAGAAACAGTTTTGCCAGGAAGAATGTTTAAAAAGTGTGCATTCGGACTATTTAACATTTTTCAACAAAGTCTAAAGCACTGTGGTATAAAAAAAAAAGTATCACGCGACGTAAATGCCCATTAGCTTGAAAACTTTTACGTTTAATGCCAGTTTAGGCACGGGAAAAAAAAAGAAATATTTTTACTTAGAAAAAAGGTTATTGCTATTTTAATAATATACCCTAAAATTTCTGACAAGAGTCTTCCTTATTTACTATTTTGAAAAAATATACCTTCAGGAAAAAAGGTCACATATTCAAAATATACAATATATATATAAAGTAATAATATGTGAATTAGTTGCAATAGCAGTGTATAATTCTGGTTTCGCCCTAGCGACGCCCATCGTCAACGTGACTAGTCCTAACGATAGCGTCGCAGATAAAACTGCTGAAAAATTAATGTGTTTTAATTTATAACTCTGCATGAGATACTTTTAATAGGTCGGTACTGTAAGTTCAGGAATGAATCTATGTTGAAAGATACCGGAAAACATGTATGGTATTTGTGGTGGTAACTAAACTATTGAAATTTCATTTTTAGTTAGATGTATCAAATCCTTTACCCTTTTTCAAAATGTGAATTTATTCTTGAAACTGCTGACGTACGGAACATCAGTGGTTAAGGAACTGACATCTGACGTTTAACATACAGCGAGCGAGAAGTGAACCTCTGAGTTTGACTGAGGTGTGTACACGATGGTCTATGAAACCCCTATGGAGAGTTGTCTTCAATGAATTTAACTAGGGCATAATCCCTATCTCAGAGATTATCTCAAGTCGTCAAAATATCATGAAAATCTCATCCATGGACAATGAGGAGTCTGTGTTGTAAATATTTTTCTCAAGAGAGTTATAAATATTTTTCTTAAGAGAGTTATAAATATTTTTCGAAAGAAAGTTATAAATATTTTTCTTAAGAGAGTTATAAATATTTTTCATAAGAGAGTTAAAAATATTTTTCATAAGAGAGTTAAAAATATTTTTCTTACAATGCATTCCTGACTACGGTATACCAGGTGCCATTGCCTGTTGATTGTAAAGATAAGGAATTTTAATTTTCAGTTTTTCGAAATAATCAGGTTCCAACACACAACCGTGACACGTCACCATGAATACTATCACCATCATCAAGAGGACGGCAAAAAACGTGTTATTGGCGACCATTTTCAGGTTCATTTATCTGTTAAACAGAAAGAAAAAAAATACGCAAAATTAATCACAATTAGTATTCGATATAATTCGTATTACGGAACAGAGAAATTTCCCTTTATTTTATTTAGGTACGTAAAATATTTAGATTTAGATTTAAATACCCGTATCTCTAACTCTTATGCCCTGACGTACTTACTACACTAGAGTCATTCATAAATATTCTCTTCAAGCTTCAACACGACCGCTGATATATGCGACAACTTCGATGAGTCGGTCACGGTGTCAGAATGCCTGAAACCAGACTACCAATTGAGATAATGTACTCTCAGCTATCCCACGGTAGATTCACACACGGGGGACAAAAAAAACTCTTCGAAGACTACCTGAAAGCAAACACTCAAAAGCCTAACATTAATTAGCTGTAGGAGACAGGTCTTACTGGAAGGCAATGATATTCATTGGTACCAACAGTTTAAATCTACTCCATTTCCTCTAAAAAGTTTAAAATGCAAAACGGAGTCAGACAAGGATGTGTATTGTCTCTAGACTTTTTTAACATATATGAAGAATACATCATGAAAAATTCACTAGAAAACTGGAATGGTGGAGTAAAAGGCAAAAAGACTCTCAACCTGCAGCCTGAGACGAATTTTTCAATTTTTTGGGCATATTGCGAAAAGAGAAGAAGCTATAAGAAGTTTGTTGCAGTAAGCTGACCAAGTAGAATAGGCGACTGGCACTTCTCTGGTGATAGCCCTAAGGTCTCCAGGATGCCGATAAAAGTAGAGGAGCAGAGTTCATGGCGACAGCGATCCTTAGTCATCAGAGATCGATGTGGATGAATGGCATACAATACTTCGAGCGCCAATTGGTTGTTGCAAATATGAGGAGAAGACGCACAATTAGGGAGCAATGTTTTTACATGAACAGGAACTTGTGGATCCAGGATTGGATTCTACACCCACCTGAGGAACCCACAACCGTAAAGGACAGTCTTCCTCGGACACGAGGAACAGCCAATGATGACAATAAGATGTTACGTTTTAAATTATATATGTACATGATATATGTACTTATTTATAGACATAATTTTGTATGTCTTTAATATCTAAAAATAAAAATAGAACAGACTGTTTGGTCTGTTTTTCAGACAATTTAATGATGTTTTTGTGATATTGTATCCGTGTTTATATCTCACATAGATACATATTACACATGTTACAACCAATTATGTATCTAGAACTTACGCGTTTAATTAAAATAGTATTTCTAAATAATGTACACTTATTGCCCTCGAAGCAAATCAGACCACATTTGATGAATTCGGATCGACATTCTGTTTATATTCGTAAAACTATTTAATTTAATTACTCTGATTGATTAAGAACGGCCACGCTGGTTGATTGCTATTGGATGGCGATGATTCTTAAACTTTGTTTCTATATAAAGTCAAACTTTTTTTTTTCAAATATATCATCTTCTATTTATATATATTTTTTTAGTTAGAAAAATTACTCATAAATTCACTTAAACTTAAATGCGCATTACAAACCAAAGGTATCTCTCACTCCTCATCTCCTGGGCGATCCCTGGATTCAAGTTATTATTTTAAGATAAACAAAACCTTAGTATACTTTTTAGTGCCAAAAATGGACACCAAAATTTGATCGACGATCTTTCTTATTTTGTGCACAGTGTATATTTAATAAATTGCTACTAGATCTTAAAGGGTCTAAAGTGATTAACGATTATAAACCAAAAATAACAAAATGATTGCTTGATGTGGGTAGAATACAAAATGAAACTAATTTGTCATTTATGATAACACATTTTGTCTCCCAACTACGCTTTTTTAACTTTTAATTGTACCTTAATAATATACAACTTATTAAAACTGTACAGGTAATTGCCTTAGAATAGACTACGTCTAGTAAAATAATTACCTTTATTTCAAATGTATTCTTTTATACAAAAAAAAAATTCTGACTACACTTTTGTATTTTTTTAAATTGTTTATCTTCTATTGCTATATCCAACAATTTGCCTGACCATTACATCTTAGGACGAGTAATATACTAATTCAATATGACAACCGCTAAAACTAAAAAATAAAGTCATTAATTTCGGTTTGGGTTTTCAACCCTTCTGTCGATTTGTCACCAGTCTTTACCGGTGATTTTTATTACTTGTTAAAGTTCAAGTTTTGGATTTATAAATATCAGTATTTTACCCAATATTTTAATAATCACATTTATCACTGATTTCTCCGAAATAACAATGTCATTTCTTTCAGTGTATTGTTGAGAGCGTTTTTTCAAATAATGTATTGGCCTCTTGATCTTTCAATTAGACGATTGGATTACTGAGAACTTTCAATTTTAACAGTTTTTCAAAGTATTTTTTTGTCAGCAGACTCACGATTCAATTTAAATATTTTAAGTGGCGCAATTTAGAAACGTGTCGGAATTTTTAAAATTACTTGAAAAAAGTGTTTTATAGTATATTTTTTTTACTTATTGGACATTTTTTGTATTGGCTGTATCTCTACAGATCAATTTAACAAATATTTCGAAATTCCTTTATAATATGGACATTGAGCAACATCTTTGGGAACATCATCTAAACTTTTTTCATACGAGAGCGGCGCTTTCACTAGCGCCACCAAGAGAGTGTACGCAAAACTTTGCATCGCTACTTCACGCTAAATCTAGTCGTATTTCAAATCGTGTATAATATTGTAACTTTTATGAATAAACTATGTGAATAACACTGAGTACATTTTACTTATACGTTACCTTATTCTCCGATTACTTCATTTTGTATTCGCAAGTTATTAATTGATGTCATAAATACATCGTTTCTTTTTGCTATAGAATAGATGGATAGATATTCAATTGCATTGTGGAGTTTCAATTACGAATAAGCTTTGAAAATAACATATTGAGCAGTAAGTGCCTACCATATAATACGAAAGTGGACCCTACCATATTTTATGAACAAATAATGCAATTAACATGCTCCGTGTGACCAATAATGAAAAATTCACATTTATAATCACACTACTTGATTAATGCATTATTCTTCTTTAGTCGGTTACCTCAATGCTGAGGAGAAAATGGGACCATTCGCTGGTCCATTTCTCCGACGAATATAAAATCATTATTTAAATATAAAGGTGATTATAAAAATATTAATTCTAGAAAATATTACTTATAAAACTAAAGAATTAAATTTTTAACATCACATTAACGCTATGTATACAACAGAAACTAAATATAATATACAAACATAACAAAAAGTGTTCAGTTTACTAGATATTTAGTAAATTATTTGCCAAACCACGATTCACGATTTCCATTTTCAAAATCACAAACAATTTTCAAAATTGTCTCATCGGCATATCGATATTTTTTTTATTTTGAGAGATGGTGAATTTTCAGCTACCGGTTGGTTAAAATATATCTTTATGCTTCTGAACTTTTACTAAAGAATTAATAAACGCCCCAACGGTACATGATCTGCTTCAAGTTCGTATTTAAATTTTCTGTGAGCTATTTCTGCAGGATAGGTTAGGTTTGGTTAGGTACAGTTCACAAAACAGAGAATATAAAAGCTACCAAACTATTGTCGGCTAAATGGTCATCGGCGGAATGGAGTCGGTGAAATGGCATCCGAACGAAACGTCATAGACCCGCTGAGGAACCTGATCCTCGGATTGTGGCCAATGTTTATTACTTCTTTGTACTAGCTGACAGCAGTATTTATTAAGAAACAAAGAATGCACAGTAAAAGTTAATTACAAAACATTTGGTTAAAGTTGAAAAAATATTGAGATATTGATTAGTAACATATAAAAATATATCAATTATAATATGACGAGTAGATATCAAGTACCAATTAAGGTGTAATTATGGTAACAAGCGAGAGGTGTTGCAGCCAAGGCTGCCATAGAGTTTGTAGTATCGTAAAGACGCTCACTGAAGGCAGATTTAGACAGAACACGATCATGACCTAAAATAAAACATATTCTAATTTTTCACACAGACGACGGGGAGTGAGGGGCTCCAGAATGGTTAGCTGCCTCCCTTTTCCCATCTTCCTTTCTAGAATTACCCAGCGGGTCACCCATACCTCGATGAAATCCCTAAAAAGTCCGAAGTTTCTATCGTTACGTAGTTCAGTAGGATAGCCAGTAGTATATTTGATTTGGTCGAGCGAGCTGGAGCTCGGCCCCTTCTGTTTTTACCTTCTCCAGATCCATCATTCTCTCTGCGAACGATGTGTATAAAAAATTAGAAGATACTTCTCAGACAGATCATAGACAATATATTTGGATTGATGTATTATATAATATAAAATATTTTACAGTAATATAAATTTTAACTCAGCAATTTAACAATGTACTTGTCAATTGAAAACATTCCGCGCTTTTTTTTCCTATGGCAATATCATTTATTACATTGAACATCAAAAATATTTTATTACTGTTCTCATGCGAGACCGATAGACCGTAGAGCAGCCTTCAGGAGTCCGGAACAGGAAACCCTACCCCTCAGAGGAGGTTGCGGGGGACGGGCAAGCCGGAAGTGCTTTAGCCTCGCCCGCACTGTACGGCGGAAACTTCAATTCGTTTCATATTTTAACGTTTTGAAGGGATAGTCTATTAATGTATTAAATTTAAAAAATATTTACAAAGTATACATATAGTGGCATGCCGGACCCCCTACCCCTCTGAACATACCTCGTTTAACTTTGTCTAAGTGAAAATTATTATAAAAAATAATGTTCGTATCATTAATTGAGATGGCGGCTAATTTGTGATCTAACGTGGTCATTTTAATTTTCACAACTATACTGTATTTAATTTCCAATATTTTGGGAATGTCCAAATCTTTGTAGGAACCGACTACTAGGATTTATCTCCTGAGGGATTGACAGCATTACAAGACTTCCATTCTTACCTTCCCATATAAATAAGTAATAACTTCGTCTCTGTGAAACATCCATAATATATTTATTATATTTAGTTTAGTTATCCACTGATGATGAGTAGGACTGCACCTCTCGAAACTAGTGACAATAATCCAACGTGTGTGCAGTACAAAGTTTAGTTGTGAAAATTAAAAAAACAACTTTCATGTTTATTTAAATTTTCAAATTTAATCATTTTACAATTGGCTAGATCTTTAAAATAGTTTGTAAAATTACAAATTACGTTCAAATACTTGAATTATTCGGTACTTAATATCATAATCATATCGTGGTAATAGCAACACTCGCGCATTAGCGTTCGGTAATTGTTGAGAAGTACGAATCTGCCGACGCACGGAGCGCGGACGGTCATTCGACGACAGAGGCGGCTGTCCACGCGTTTTGCGTGCGGCAGCAGCCAGCGCAAAGACGGTCGATTTTGTAAATCGCAAAGCGATTTGAATTTATAATTTATTATTTAACAAATGGAAATGTTATATTTTCCCCTAACGAGTTCAATATGGAGAAAGGGCGTCCCGTGTCCAAAGGTCATGTTGTTTATTTTGTATTGTTTTAATTACTGTGGTTGTTGAACAAACCGTTCTTTTACCACTGTGGGAGTCGTGGTCTACACGACCACCTGGACCTGGAGCTGCACGCGCGCCAAGTCGTTTTGATATTATTATTGTTACTGTTATTATTCTGCGAGGATTTGTTATCTTTATATGATCTTGTTTTTTTGACCATCACCCGTATAAAGGTGATTATATTTTTAGGTTGTATTTTCTCCTATTAAATTTGTTTATTGAACATTACTTCATTAAATAGTCCTACCTATCTTCATAATTGTGTAAAGATTATTATGTACAGATTATTTTGCCTCGAGGGACGAATGCAGAGGGGAGATTGTTGGAAAGGTAAGGTATTCTGTTAAGTGTTTGGCTCGAACGATTTACATCTCATGTTCACGACTGAATTAGCTGGTGGAGATGTGGAGCCTTCGGTTCTATATATCACAAGTTAATGTACTTGTTTTCGAGCATTAATCTCCTGAATCTTTTGCCTCCATATGTTCTGATCTTCGGCAACTTCTCCCAGTTCGGAATCGTTCCGGAAGATTTTCCACTCTTCTCCTACTACCTGGGTTTCCATTAAGGATTATTTTTGGGATCCACGTACCCACTCATCTCGCATACGCAAATTCTACCGGTTTATCGGAATGTTAGAACTACTCGTAGATGGAATCATGAAGTTATTTTTTATTTATACTTATTCGTTTGTGGCTAAGATTTTAAACCTTTTCCGCAATTATTGGGTTAATTTTGAATTTGTTCAATGTTTTTGGCCCTCTCAGGCTTGGGCTCGCAGGACTAATGCAGGTTGCCCAGGTGGTACAGCTACGCCATTATATTATATACACAAATACAATTTTTAATAATGCTCTTTCAAGAGTTTTTTTTTTAACTTTTTTACATCATCAGATTTCTTGTAATGTACAGATCGTGACTCCATAGAGTAACCCTGGTATGAAATAGTATTTTATTGACTATCTACAAGTGCTCAGGCATATATCTCTATTACAGAATAAATTATTTGTAAAACCAACTCACCGCGTAATAATCCAGAAGTAATTCCATTATCATCCGACAGCTGTAATAATATTTTGTTTTATGTTTGTAATAAAAATGATTTTATTTGTTAATTTAATATGTGTGATATATACGAATGCCATTTTCATCGCTAAAAATGTGTAATGAGCGGGCCGAAATAATAAATAATTCTCTACACAAGAATATGCTTTCAAGAGAAGTATAGCATGAAAAAAAAAACAACTTAATAATACCTTCGAACTACATCCGCGCTATAAAAGGCTCCCTAAATTTTAGTCTCGATGAAGAGACAAAATTATCGGAGCAGTGTAGGTGACGTAGCGAAGACTTACAGTGGACTGACAATGGTTAAATATGATGATTTAATATTTTTATTTGTAGTCTCTTCATGTATATTGTGCTTACACAAGGGAGTAGTGAAACAGAATCTAAGGGTGATGGGAATTTAGTATAGGGTCAGAACAATAAGGGTTCAAGGACCAACCAGAAAGCGCGACTTTCCTGGATTTTCTTACTGTACTCGCAGCTCTCCTGAATTTCAGGAAACTTCTTCGATAATTAGCACGATGCACTGTGTTTCACCCAATGGTGATTGTAAATCTTCGGCACACACTGCTAGAAAACCGAAACACATAGCAACAATAACTATACAATTAGAACAGTGTAAGTGTTAAGTAGCTTGTTGGTGTAGTGGTCAAGACGTTGGCCTAGTGATCTAGTGGTCGGGGGTTTGCGCCTCGTTCCAGGACACCAGCAAGTTAGTCCTATTTTCATAGCACAAGCATTTAGCTTAGTTTGAAAATAGTAAGAATATTGATGTGACATGTATTCCGTGTACGCATCTCTATTTAAAAAAAAAAATAATAATAAGCACATAGCAGGACTTTGATACTTCACAAGTCGTAGACCACACATTCTCGAAAAAGTCGTTCTCGGAGGTAAGAGTAAAAGTAAAAGGAGGGGTACAGATAGGTATAGTAAACCTAATAGAGCATCCAGCGGAGCTATTATCAATCTGGTCCTGTCATAAATACCAAACATATTGTATTAACCCAAAACTGCTGCGTATATTTCGCATGGTATACACTTAACTGATACCAATATTACCAGCTACAATCGAGTGGGCTAAGTGTCCTCCCTCTAGGAATGCAGGTTCGAATCCATCGCTGGCCAGTTTTTTCAACTTTGATGATTTTCTGACCCGTAAAGCCTGACCGCTGTTTTATATTATAAACCTTTGTATTTATTGGAGTCCTATTATTATCGCACAAGACTTCACACAATGACCTCCACTTGAGCCAAGCTCTGTTAGTTTTATGTTCTGCGTCAAAGTTTATTGTGGCATCCGCCGGCATTACGGAGTCCAGGCATTTGAATGTAGTGATGAGAAAAAATGCTACTCTCGACTCACTGTAGCGATTGTGATTGGTATTCGATAAACTGTGACTGTGATCACAGTTTCATTACTAATGCTCATGCGCCGCACTATTTCACAATACACGAAAACATAATTTTTAGTGTATTTATTTATATTAATAAAACATAATTTGCGTAGAAAACATATTTTAGCCTAAATAATTAATATAAATCTAATTAAAAATCATTACAAAAAAATGAAAATGCTTAAAAAAATGTATATTTATTTTTCGGGTCAAATTGTCAGCAAATATACGTAATACCTTTTGTAGAAATATGGCGCTGATAAAATTATGTAAAATCCGGTAGATGGCACTGATTTAAGAGAAGAAACACTGATGCCAGTAAATAAACAGAATTCTTAACAAAAAAAATTATGAATCACGATTTTCCCAGATATTCAATCACTGACAGAATCACTGTGATTGTAAGATAACAGTGATTGACTCACGTTTCGTGATTTTGAGCTCATCACTACTTGAGGGCATTGACTTGTAGTCACAGTGAACGGATAGAACTTAATAAATTTATACCTTTAGGTACAAGTGAGTAATCGGCATTTACATAAATTTTTTGCAAAAGTATTTGTGGGATTAGTGTAAGAAATGATGTTATGTTATGAGATCGACAGATATGTTGTACATCAGTGGCGGTCGGTGATTTTTTATTGAAGGAATTTTGGATAATAAGTTTATACCTATTATCAAATAAATAAACATAACATATAGTCTAAAAATATTCAATAATTCGGCTTCAAGTATTCAAGCCAAACTGTCAAAAATGCGTCACACAAAAAAAACCCTCAAAACAAACCGCTCTTTTCGTAATATGTATGCTATTCTTTGCATTATATCCATAATCATTAGAGTAGTTTTTTGTACGTTAGATGCTGTTAATGATCGCGTATACAGTATGCGAAGACCTTGGCAGGCGGACTGAATACGAATGCGCGAAAGTAGAATTCTTGTAAACTTTGTGGATACGGAACGAATGATAGAATCCGCTGTTGCTGGTATCTGTGTATTTACGCGATTCATAGACGTTCGAAAGTTAAGAATGTATATGTATGTCGACTCGTTCCGTGCGAACGCCGTGTCATAGTGTGTGTGGACAGGACGAATTTATTTGTAGCAGTGCTGTTTTTGGCTAGAAATAAAAAGTTCAAAGCTTTTTGACTCTAGAACATAAGGGATACGGAGCATCCAAACCATGAATAAAGCGACCGCGCCTATTGTATATATGAACACGTGTAATGTAATGTTACCATTATGTGGAATGATGGGTGTGAGAAGAATGTTGGAGAGTATTGAATGGTTGATGTAGGGTATATGTGGTATGTATGTGAAATAGTGAAATATAGCAGGCTGCAGGTTACAAGAATGATAAAACTGCTTAACGGTTTTCACTGGGTTTATTGTTATCATTACAAATTTAAAGAGTTTTGCTCGTACAATAAAGCGCAAGTAGTTACAGAGGTGATTCTTGGAGCTGGGAGAAGAGTGAAGCTCGCGAGACGGTCTGTCAAATGGCTGCTGGTCGCATGGTTATTGTTGTCTAGCGTCGATACCGAGTATTTTTACGGCTATCGAGAGTTGTGTTTCACGCACCGGTTCAAAATCGTTCAAAAGCGTTCAAAATTGACGGCGGTGGTGATGACAGTGGAGGCGATAGGCTTTCACTGAATTAATTAAAAATAAAAAGCTTTACAATTCGTACTTAATGCATACACTGCTATAATACCTACATAATATCATGTTTAATTTTTTTATTTACTTAATTATCATTCACAAGCAGGCGTGACATATTAAATTTTAAAAATAAAATAATAAAAGTTATGTGGTTGGTGTGCATATCTGCTAACGAAAGCGTTAATTTAAATTGATGCTTTTTTTGTTTGTGAATACTTATACTAAATCATGTGTAAAAACACATACTTCAAGTATTAAATTTTTTAATTCCATTTTTTGTGAATACATTAAATTTACTCATCAACTTATAAGATTAGTTTGTGTATGTACGAGTATATACGTTATACCGAATCCGTGAAATCTCTTATTACGTGAAATAGACAAACAAATTCCGAAATAATGAAAAGTGCAAGTTCGTTACTTTATTCATGAATTAGGCAAATTATCTGGCGAATGCATGAATTGAGCATGATTGTTTTCATACATTAAGTAAAGTAAATAATAGCGCTCCAGCGGTGTTTTTTGGAACTAAACCAAACGTTTTGATTATGTATAAGTTTTTATTTTTATCAGATAATAATTAATTTCACTGATTTTTTGTAACATTAACATTTATTGAACCAAGACTTTTATTACCAACCTGAATTCTTCGTTTGATTATTTCTGTAAGCATTGTTGTTTTTACATATATATGATTGTACAGATATTGTTGTTATTACATATATTACATGCATATGATGTGCACCTACACATAATGTTCATCAAATTAATACCACTGTTTTATTTATTTTCAGGTAAGTCACACCTGCTAAGAAAACATCCAAGGTATCATCGTGAAGTGAGACGATTATGGTGAGGTATATAATACGTAAATGTATACATATTTTCTTCCTTTATTTCGTTTTCGTTATTAAACATTATTTTATTCATTTTTGTTCATTACGCGCATAGCTAATTTACTGTTACATCTATTTCTATTGTTACTTATAAAATATATAATTACAAATTACCTGAATTGTACTTTAATGTTAAAGTTTAAACGTTCATGATTAACGTAGTATTGTCTCGCGCCTCCGGGTAAAATTCCCGTAGAATTTCGTACCACATTTAACGTTTTTGAATTGTTTGACATTAAAATGACAGTGAACATTTCGGGACTGTAATTACAAAATTTCTTAAAAATGTGTCTTTTCGTACAACACAATACCGACAAAGGTTTTTCGGCTACGATGTAATATTATTTTCCATCTCTTTCTGACTGAAATGTATAATTATACTTCGTTGGGTATATTTAAAATAATTGTTTAGAGGTAAGTCGTGGCTTTTCTATACTATATATCGATTGTTTTGTTTTATACTTGAATTACTATTATTACTGTATTTAAAATTTTAAATTATTTTTATATAAGTATAATACAAATTATTTTTCAATATTTTGAGTATGTCCAATTCTTTGTAGGAACTAATTACTTGAATTTTATTTCTTTGAGGATTGTCATCAAGATAAAGATGTCTCACAGAGACGAAGCTATTATTTTTATATGAGAAGTATGGAAGTCTTGGGCATTACAGGGCTTACGATCTGTCATCGATTAGCTTAAGTGATCACTTTACACAATGTAACGTTCACCTATTTACCCATAGTACCACATCTATTAACAGCATAGTTGGTAATAAATAAGTGAAATATTCCAACATGATAACATGTATATTACTTATGGTATGGGTAAATAGGTGAACGTTACATTGTGTAAAGTGATCACTTAAGCCAGCCGATGAGAGGTCGTGAGCCCTGTAATGCCCAAGACTTCCATACTTCTCATATAAAAATAATAGCTTCGTATCTGTGAGACATCTTTATCTTGATGACAAATTACTTTCCTGCTTATTTTTTGTTATTAGAATCCATTTTTTAAACATAACCAGAGATAATTCTTAAACATGGTTTTTAAGAATTAACAACACAAGATGTTCGGCGAAAAAATATGATATAGTCATCAAATAACATAAAAAAATTATTGCACGTATAACGAGATTTATTAAATTGACTGACAGCGTGCATGTACAAATGTAACATTTCTAACTTGTTAATGATTATATTTTTTATTTATTATCTTTGTTTTATTAACCACTGCATTGAGTTTAAATACATCTACCGGTTTCGAAAAATACCATTTTCTTCTTCAGGATGTCATAACTAACTAAAACATATATCATTGTTTCTTCACTATTTTTAATAGAATCTATTTTTAAAAAATATTTTTAAAAAAAAACAACAATTATTTAAAAAATAAATTTAGTACCTAACTCAAATTGTTGCTTAATACAAATTTGGTCGAATAATTTTTAGGAAAATTTTGGTTAATAAAACAAAGATAATAAATAAAAAATATGAATTTTAACCGCAAAGTTAATATTGCTAATTTTAAAAGTATTGTTAATGATTTAATGAAAAACATACGTCATTGCAATTTGATTGAAAATGAGAGCGATGTCGGTATTTCAGATATACAAACAGACGATTTTATTATATATGAGACATTCCACTGTATCTCCCTCGCACCCTCTTGCGACGAATTTCTGCCAGACTGTGACCGAGTTCTGCGACTTTAATACATACATGTTACGTTTTCCCTCCCCTTTTGGGGGTGCATGACTTATATAGCTTCTCTTTGATTGCCTTCTGAATTTAATATGATAACAAGTCTCAAGTCAAATTGAGATACATTATGCAGATACGGATCTGGTACGATGATACTAATGGATGTGATGTTGATGACTGAATGTAATAAAATAAAAAGTTAATATGAAAGAATGCTTAAAGGATTTTTGTAACTAACTGCCGATACTTAACTATAACTGCTCTAACTGTAAAATATATTCCAAAAAATCTTAGAAGATTTTCTGAAATATTGCACGCGTTGCGAATCGAAACGAGAGAAAACAACTCTCTAAACGATTCCGGGACAGGGTGGCACCCTTTGGGGTTTCTTTCGTATATATAAGATATTTGTTACATTATTTTCATCAGCATCATCATCATTATCATCTGTTTTCTATATACTGTTGGATGAAGACTTCCCCAAGTGGCTCCGATTTTTCTATGTCGATTGTTGTTCAATGCTACTATTTCCGCATGTCGTAATATAATGTCAAGTCAATTCGGCAAGTTTTAGATCAGTTTGTAGGCTGCTCGAGTACCTACCACTGGATGACTGCTACATTATCACTTAATTTTCTTGGCTTCAGCGCCGGCGTTACGCACAGGCGGAGCAGGTGCCTAATCAAGGGGGCGGCCGAAAAATATATAAATATTGAAAAACAAAATCCTAAGTTGCAAAACGATTATAGCGCGTAATAAAATAATCCAGATATAAATATTTCAAGAAAGCAAATCTAATAAATGAAATTTATATATATATATATATCCTAATAAAGCAGTAATAAGTAACACTAGTGTTCAGAATGTCTTTTGGTAAAATGCCGCCTTTGGGCAAGTTTCAAAATACCAGCCTAACAAAATACCGCCCCTAATGTGTGTGGCACGCGAGCGGCCGATTTAGCGGGCGGCCAGTTTATGGGGATGGTTTTACAAAAATTGAAAACATCAGTTACTAGGGCAGAAAAAAACAATCTTGCCTATGGCAGCAAAAATAATAGTCTTATTCAGTTACAAGAATTACTCTTGTCTGTTCTCTTATCGCCCGATTCTTTTCCTGTCTCTTCATGTGGTGCCCAACAGACATCTTTCCATAACTCTTTAGGTACCTTCTCTGAGATTTATCTAAGTTTCTTTTATTGAGATCCATATTTCGCAGAAAACACGAGCACCAGAAATATGCATTGATTAAACACGTTACGTCACTATTGAAAATTAAATAAATTACTGTAAAGCAGTAGTGTAAAGATTATTAGTTAATTATATCGATATTATTAGATTATAAAGCATACTTTTCTAACTGCACAGATTTTTATTGACCACAAATAAATATACGCGAAACGGCATGTTTCATCTTGTGATACTTTAAATGTGGGTATATAGGTCATCTAAATTTGAACTGATATCAAAAGCACGTTTAATGCAATGGAAATACATTTCACCCTTATCCTACGGCGTCTGTAGGCGGAGCACTACTGCGGACCGATAATAATAATTAGTACATGGAGCGCCAGTTAGGGGTATTATACTAAGGCTGAATGGCCAAACTGCTCGGTGCTCCGGACCCTTGAACAAATTTCGGTATGGTATAGAATTGTATTGTGAACATTCTACAAGGTGAAGGGGGCGTAAAGTCTGGACATATAAGGTAATAATATGTATTTATGTGTGTTAGTAAGGTAGTTTCTTGGTTATCACGCGTCTGTTGGTCTTGAGAAGGATCATTTCTGTCACAAAGTTTCTGATAAATCTCATCTTCAGGCAATGCTTTATCGGTGATGTATTTATTTGAAATCATCGCAGAACACATATTTTCAGGCCGGCAGTACAGCGCTGAGTGAAATCACTTATTTTTACTTTGGACAGTAACCATGAAACTTATTTTCTAATATTATGCTAAACCCGTCAAAACCTTAAATTGAACGTATATACAAGATGTAACAGACCTAGTCCACAATAATTTATGGGTGGATACTTGACTACATTACGAGTTGAAAATTTTCAAGTAATATGTGCAAATTCTGCACAGTTACGGAAAAATATTATTGTTTAAAATTTTATACAAAACCGTATTAAGTTTGAAGTCTATGTAATTTGAAATAAATATTTAATAAATTGTAAATATGTAATTTGAAATAAATATTTAATAAATTGTTCAATTATTAATCTATACTATTGGTTCGGGCCCTAAATCATCTAACAAAAAATGATCTAGTCGCTCTAAATTTTATGACCCTTAATTTTTGGTATTCAGTATATAATTTGGAATCATTAAAATGTTTCAATTAATCGAAATAATCGCACAATTATAATTTTTTGGAAATGCTTGTATCACTGACATAGTTGAGATTAGGCACATATCCCTTAAACATTTTCGACTCGTAATTTAGTCAGATATCCACCCATAAGTATTGTGAACTAGGTCTGTCAAACCCTGTATATGAACATACAAACAGGATATCTCAGAGATATTAGCCCTTACGAAGCTTACTGTTACATAACTAGAAACTCATTAAACATCAAATCAACGGTTTAAAAGTTATTCGAACTTTTGCGATTTTCAGCAAAGTATATATTTTTTAATTAGCGGTAGCGAGCTTATGCGGTAGCTACATTATAACAGCATACGTGTGCTAAATTTCATTACAATAGTGAGCATTATGGAACATCGCTCTTTTTTGTAAACACAAGTTAAGTTGGTTATTCATTAAAGGGGACAAGAATCGATAATAACAAAAACATATCTATGATCATCTTTTTAATTATAATAATTAGTAAAAATACTTCAATTTTAAGACAAGTTCATAAATGTATTTTATTTTAAAGAACATATTTTTATTGTGACGTTGCATTTTCAGAACATAGTTTGGTAATTTTTTTTTAATTACAAATTAAATAAATCGGTCTGAAAGATGTACAAAAAATAACTATTTATCGATAAAGTATGTAATAATATATTGTATGTGCATAAAGTATTTAATTTATTATGGAATTTTTAGATTTTACCATTGCCATTGTTTATAATAACCTTTTATAATACCCTTTTAATCTTTAAAAATTTTAATACTTGGCACATTTGCTCCAAAATATGACCCATCTTTATTTTTATCAGCCACTGTAAAAAAATAATATCATCATTATAATATTTTAATAACATCTTTGTTCACTGTTATGAAGCTACACCATTGGTTCAGTTATTTAAAAAAATCCACATTTTTAGGAAGCCATAATCATTTCGTTGATGCAAATAAATGTGAAATAATGTATTTTTACATATATAATATATCCACACAGTTACAGCATTAAACTACACGTGGAACCCTAAAAAATGTCTCGAGTATTCAAGACTGAATTTGAGTTTGAATTTGTAAAAGTGAGAGAAGATTTCACATCAATCGAGATTATATTTTATTATAGTTTATAATTATACGTACTAAGTGGTTACATTGCGGGTGAAGATTCCACAGAAAAAAAAATAGCGCAAATTTCACTACGGATAATTATTACTACGTTTATTATGAACATAGTTCTATACTGTTTTATTCAGCTTTTTTTATACATTATTTGTATTGTACCATTATTTAAAAGAAATGTTGGGCTCCGCTTTCAAAATTTTTTCATATTTTTGCGATTTTTAACGAAAATGTGGGTTTTTATTATTAATTTATATCAGAAGTTATACACTAGATTTTACTTTTTTTAAGCTATTACTTAGATAGGGATATTTACAATAATATATGAAATGAAAAAACCCAATAGAAACAAACAATAATATAATCGATATAAATACTATTTAATAATAGATTATTGTATTTTTGATTTAAACTTAATTTTAAATAGCCTTAATTAAAAGCACGTAAGTAAATACGATATATTATTTAAAATATTTTATTTTCACTAACTTCAAATGTTTTAAAAGCGCCGAAAATTGATAATTGGTAATATGTAATAATTAATTTTTAACATTTTGCCAATTTCTCTCAAATCAAATTTGTTTCCATAATCTTGGCTCTGAGATATATTTCCCAGGATATGGAAGAATATTCCATATTAAGGCATTACGGCACGCGGAAAATGAATTTAATGGTCGCGGTCTTTCTTATAATGCTTGTATTTTCTTAATTACGGCAAATAACATTCAGTTTATTAGTTTTACATTAGTGTGAAGGTTCTAAGTAATAGTTTAAAAAAAAGTCAAATCTAGTGTACAACTCGAATTATTTTTGAAAAAGTAGCCCAACATTTCACTTTAATAATCTTTAATAAATAATTTATATCTTATGACTAGCAACACTCGCTCTCGTTAATATACCATTCTACTTATTAAGTGTAATGTGGTACTACAACGTACCTTCTTCAGTAGGGGTGAATGGTGCACATACGGGACAAAACTTTTAATTTGGGTGCCTTTTGTAACTTATTTCTTTTGTCAACAAAAATTATTACTACCATTGTTTTATAAATAAGAAGAAGTAAACATTTTTAATCGATTTTATGCACTAAAAGTAAAAATTTGCGTGAAATAATTTAATATCGTGCTGGAGACTGTTGACCAAGATAAAGACGGTATATTTACGGATTGTGTTTACATAGCACGTAAATAAGATTAATTAACATAATGATTTTTTAAAAATCTTAATGCGTGAGGTTTTAAACAATTCAATGAAGGAGGTCATGTCCAATAATGAAAAAAATTCAAAGAGTTTATTTGAACGAGTTGTCGAACACATTTTATTTGAGAATATATGTACATGATGCATCTATCTAAAAACTTACTATTATACTATATGGTGCCCTATATACAAAGTATACATCACATGACACATTTAAATGGCCAAAAGAACACGTTTGCACGATGTATTGCTACGTACTCGCGACCGAATTCCCACGTTACTCCATACCTAAGAACATTCGTTCTTAGGTACGATCTATTTATGTCACATGCGTCACGCTTATATAAGGATACGGTGAATATATTAGAACCAGTTCTCGGAAATAAATCTAATGTATAATAACCTGAATTTTTATTGACAGAGTACATCCTGAATCTTCTAGTACCTAACCTTCACGCATCTCTCTACAGTCAATTAAAACCATATTAAGATTAAAATAAACCAGCACTGAAAAAATTCCGATACCACAGAAATACAACCCTTGTTATGTACTTGTACGTAAAATGTGTTATTCTACTTGAATCAAGTAGTAAGCTTATTATAATTATTTATTCTTAGGATTAAATATTTTATGTTTCGGATAAATTATAATTCAGAAAGATCGTTCATGCCTCCAAAACATGACATTGCACAATGAACAAAATAAATATACGATTTTAAAAAAAAGATTTGATCATACCTTAATAAGTTTTAATTTTATACTGATAAACCACCGTTCCAATCCACCCCACTCAAGGGAGAAATGGGATGAACTGAACATGCCTTACATACTTGATTACTTAACTATTATTGTGTAAGTAAGAACAATGCTGGAACTATTTCAAATAAATTACATTTTAAACATTTTAATTTCCTACTTTAAATAAAAATTGTCCCATACATCTACACTCTCCCTTACTGTTTGGTAATTGGAGATCATATATACGCAGCTCAATAAAATTAAATGATCTAATTGAAAATACTTAGCTTGTTCGGAAGTGATATTAATTTTTTTTTATTAATGTACTTTAAATGACTTTTTACCACAGACTAGTAATGAATAGACATGATATGAAGTGTATAAGTATATTTGAAAGAGATTTGGAACAATATTTACGGGGCGAGATATATTCTACATACATATATTCAACAAAAAATAAATCCGATAGATAATGATACATTTATGCAGCAGTTAAAGTATTAAATCTTAAGTATTCAAAAATTAAATATTTCTGTAAACATTGCGTATTTTTTACATTGATGCATATTGTATTGTCAGTATTTAAATTTTCGTACCAATCGAGTCATATTTTTTAAAAAAGTCGCGAAGTTCTTTGATTGCGTGAGTGGGACCAAAGTGCCACCAAAATGAAAATTTTAGGACAAGGAATTTGTGTTAGTTCATGTCTATTTATTTGGTAATCTGTGCTTTTTTTTACGTACATGTTTATTATTTAATAATCATAATTATTTTTTAAAATTTTAATGTTAACCGAATATTATCAAAAATTGTCAATACAAACGTACTCTATGAATAAAAAATGGCCAAGGTTCAACCTTAAGGCATCATTTATTTTATTTTATTTATTTATTGACAATTTTCATGATAACCACACTATTTATCATTTTATCACAGTTAATTTTGCTGCAGTTTGCGAGCTAAATTCGTAAACAAATCTAGAAAATAATTCTATGATAATTTTACCACGTTGTTAATTGTGTATTATTTACAGTGGTGAGAAATTTCTCAAAATATTAGTATTTCAATTTGGAAAGAAAAAAGTTAACCCCAGGTCGCGGGTGAAAAAAATTAACCCCAGGTCGCGGGTGAAAATATTCTTACATGGTAGTGATCACATCCACGAAGGGTGGTATTATTTTCTCCGCTACGTTGATCAATTCTGTTCCAGTGTTTATAACGGGTAGTATGTCAGCAATCCCATATTCTGTCACCATTGATATCATTGCTATGAGAAGAATAACAATGAACAAATTTTTGGAGTCCATTTTCGGGATCATTGATCTGTTAAACAAAAATAAAAAAAACCTATTAAAAATTTCGATAACTAGTCGTCCTATTTTTCACTTACGCGATATATACATATTTTTATTTTTACATATATTTTATTATACATAACTTAATTAATTATATATTTTTTTACACAATATTACCCCAACTCAATTAAGAAATCAATTCTTATGTTTGAATTGGGGAGTATTTATGTATTAAAATAATGTAAAGATAGTTACAGAAGTAAGATATGAATATAGAATTAAATTATTAAATATGTATACATTATTTGCATATTTTTCACGAAAAGTACAGTTCTGGCTCCACGAAATGGGGAGAAATTACGCCCAAGAACTTTTAAAGGTCTAAACATAAGAATAAAACTGCTACAACAGTATATTGAATTACCTAATTGCATCTCTTGATTAACTGTTTATATATATATTTTTTGTACATTGATAAATGCACTTTGCTTACTGTTATACCAAAGGAACACTGTCTGCTATAATACAGTAAATTACTAGTGTAGTAGGCAGGGTACTCAAACATGTGTCTTACTTTCTTACTGATATGTTGTATTTACTTTGCCAAGTTTTATATGCATACCCTCGATATATTCGTCCGATATTTGAAATATTTCGCAACACTCATAGTAATTAACTAGGTGAAAATGTATTATTAATGAATATTAATTTGGAAGAGTAATACGTCAGACCACTAGACATTATTTATCAATGTAAGTGCATAATACATTTAAAAAAAGTGAACCTAATTAATGTATTATTATTATTATTACTATTATACATAAACATAATCAATTAGAACTTGTAATTTCTATCGGAGTTTTCTGATATTTGTTTGATTTGCGATTTGAAAGCTTTATAATTTTTTTTTGTTTTGATTTGATATACGAGGGCATTAAAAACATTATACCTTTATAGGCGTAATGGTGTCGAGAAGCAGTAGTTTTAAATTTGGGAATTTCTAAGTTGCCACGTGATCTTGGTCGGTTACTTATCGTTGTGTAAATTGTTGAATTGAAATGATCTTTGTGAAATTGTAGTAATGCGTTATTTTTTAAGCTTTTATTTAAACTGAGAACCCTTAAGGGGGTCACCACCGAGAAAAATGAAAAAAAAAATCATTTTTAATTTTATTGTTCTAGACTTTTTTTTGTACAAGAATATTCAATCTACACATTTGTACGATAAGTAGATTTGCTTGAAATTTGAGTACAAAGTGGCCAAGGTATGAGCCATCATCGTAGCCTTGAGACAGTCCGCTGAGGCTCGGCCGCCCTCCGCGCGCTGCATCCCACCCATATCCAACTTTTTATAAATGATATATGTTTTTTAGTATATACATTTAAAATATTTTTTTTAATAAAAATAAAAAATAAGTAAGATAAAAAGTGCTCAATAATGATTTCTTGAAATCCTAACACAAAATAAACAAAGATTTGTCAGATCAGTCAGTGTTGCCACAAAGTTGTGATACCAATAAAAAACATCAGAATTAAACTCGGAAAAACATGAATTAAAGTGAAAAAGGTGTTCAAAGTGAAACTTTTTAGTTTTTCGGCTCTCCTGAAAAGTTTACTTTTTTGTACATTTGTTCCATTATTTTGGGAACCATAAAAGATATTGAGGTATTTTTTTTTAAAATGTCCATGGCATTCCTGACTAAGGAAATGTCAAACGAATCAGCTGTTCAATTACCGCCTTTTTTCAAACAAAGGAAAAAAATATCAAAATTTGAAAGCTGCTACAGCTTTTATTAAAAAAAAATTTTTAAACCCTTGGTTATATTAACTTTAATACTAAATCAGAAATGTACAAAATTTCATTGAAATCGGATTTACAGTTACTGAGAAAATGGGTCTTACTTTTCAACGTAAATGGTCCTCGGTAGTGACCCCATTAAATAGTCAAACAGCTGTGAAGTTGGAAATATTGATGGTTTTCGAAGGATGACTTTCAAAACCAGCCTCTGAACCTTTTCTATAGGTAAGAGGTTAGTCTTGAAAGTCACCCCCGCCCCCCAACCGATTATACCGTTTTGTAAAATAGATTGGGCAGAAGAGTAATAAATTGTTTTAGTCTAGATGAGAGGATATTTCTCAATCGAATGAATATGTAAATAAGTTTTCTTACTCTGGTGAAATAATTGTTGAAAAATTCGGTACACTTATTGCTACTCAAGCAAATCTATCAGGATCTAACTAAATAAATCCGATCACCGTTCAGTTTATATGCTTATTTTAATCGCCTCGAGTCATTAAATACAACCAAGCGTGGCACATTGTCAGAAGGCAGCGATTATTAAACTGTCATTTCTTTCTAATCTTAATATTATTAAAGATAAATAATAATTCTTGAAAGTTTATATTTTAGGAATTGGGACTGACAAGTTTAGCTAATCAAAAAAGAAAATAAAATATAATAAGAACTGATATACCATGCATTGATTGAATCAATAATACAATATTGAATATTAGGTTGGGGAGGAACTTGTCCCATACATCTCAAACTAATAATTACATCACAAAAGATAATAAAAATAATTTTAAAAAGGGGTGGAAGTTATCCAACTTAACAAGATCTTATTTTAAATTTATCTTCCTAAATTAAAGGACAAAATTTAAATTCATCACAGCTATCAGACTCGGAGCAAAACTAATGATCATGTTATTTTTAAAATGTTCAAATTAAGAATAAGACAGAAACATGCATCATAGACTATATGATGCATGTTTCTGTCATCTTAGACTATATGACCGACTGCCAAAATCAACTAAATTAGCAGCAAATATAAATATGTACAAAGAAAGGTTCTAAATGGCTTAAAGGTCTTTAAAATTTTTAAATAATTATGATTCGACACCTTTCTGATTCTCAAATTCTAATCTGATCAATTTCTCAACATTTTTTTATATTTTGTTATTAATTTTCACATTGTATTATTACAGATCTTGATCTTGTTTTATATAAATGTCGATAGTTACCTTAATAATTCTAGATATTTTAAATTTGGGAGTACATATGGGTGTAATATGCTGTCGAATTTATATATATATAAATGAAACTAAAATACTTATTAGTTTCTCAATATTATGCGTTCCCTTTTCAAACAGCATTGGATTGTGAATTGGACTTTTAAAAAAATGGCTGAAATATGTTGTAGAATCTGATGGAAACTTTGAGAGAAATATATTGAATATTCTGCAAATGTTACATGGCTGCCTTACAATGTATATAAGTGTCAGTATATTAACATAATATTTATTTAAAATAAGTATTCAGTAAGCAAATGTACGTCTGTTAAAGATACCACAAATATAATCATGATTTGGGAAATAAAATTGAAAATAGTTGGACTATTATAGATGAAAAATTGTATATGTCTTAACTTAAGAAATTAAAATAAGAATGATCAAATTAATGGCTAACTTTTAATACCCGCTATAAGACGTTTCCATAATTTTGAGAAAATCAAGCAAAACCGTCAGTCACACTTTAATGAGCGGCATTATTACTTTCATAATAAAATTATTATGTATTTACGTTAATTATTGTATTAATTTGAACACAAATATGTCTTTCAGTATGATAAAAAAAACATGGCAGGTTTTTAAAGTCATTTCGCGTCATACCGGATGTTGCTCACCCTAAAACATTATACTGGTGACTGAAGGGAATAAAGTGGACGGCGTTTTGAATGGAATTATATCTGACGGGAACCTATCAACCGAGACAAGAATAGCGGTACACAATGGAGTCTTGGTACCGACACTGATGTATGGAAGTGAGGCCTGCAGTTGGCAGAAGAGGAACGGAAGTAGACTGAATGCGTTGGAAATGAGATCACTTAGGCATATATGTGGCAAATCTATTTAATAATGAAGAAATAAGGAAAGACTGTAAGGCTGATATAGGTATAGTGAATAAGATTAAGAAAGAATCACTTAGATGGTTTGGTCATATGGAACGGATGAATGAGGAGAGAATGGTAAGAAAGATATATGGCGAAAGTGTTGATGGCACAAGAAGTAGAGGACGTCCGCGGAAGACTTGGTACGACCGGGTAAACAATATGGTCCTGTTAGAAGCCACAATTATCGGCGAGCTTGTATGAGAATATGTATGAATGTGGATGAGGCGAGATTTGTGTGTCAGGACAGAAGAGTGTGACGCTCTATCCTCTATGCCTACCCCCTCGGAGAAACGATGTGATGGTAAGTAAGTTAGTTAGTTAATTAAAACATTATACTTAATATTGCTAGCTAATAATGCGTATTTTTAAAATGAAACATACATTTGAAAACAAAAAATAATAATTCCGAATCCAATAATATACATAACTCAAATTTGTTAAAATAGGTGTTATAGCGGATTTTGAAATTCAGTGACATAAATGATAAATGAAGTATTGTTTAGGTATATATTATAACAACATCTCAATAAATTTTGTGTCTAATACAAATTAACTGTATCAATTAGAAAGGTATACTGATAAAATCAATTTATCGGAAAATAAAATATTTTTGCTATAAATTGATTGATACATTAATTTGTATTAAATAGCACAGAACTGTGTTCTGAAAAAAATGGAACATCACAATAATGTGTTCTCCTTTAAAAAATTGTGCGCATTATTTCACGATGCATTTTTTGAAATTTAATAGATGAAAAGTGTGCAACATTATGACGGTTAGGTATTTCTGATCACATCCCTTTTGCAGCCACGCCCTTTTACATGACATAAGTAAGCATGCTAGCATGAAAATTTCATACTCTTCCACAATGGCTGGTAGGAAGACCAACTCACATGGGCAAGGTATTCAAATAATCCTAGAACAGATCCATGTGCTACTAACTCTTCAAGAATTATTGCAGTAATAATAATAATACATTTATTAGGTTCACTTTTTACATTTATTATGTACTTACATTGATAAATAATGTCTAACGGTCTGACGTATTACTCTTCCAAATTAATATTCATTAAGTATACATTTTCACCTAGTTCATTACTATGAGTGTTGTGCAATATTTCAAATATCAGACAAGTATACCGAGGGTATGCATATAACTTTTGGTAAAGTAAATGCAATACACCAGTAAGAAAGTAAGACATATATTTGGTTACCCTGCCGGCTACACTAGTAATTTACTGTATTATAGTAGACAGTGTTCCTTCGGTATAACAGTAAGCAAAGTGCAATGGTCAATGTACAAAAAAAAAAATATATATAAACAGTTAATCAAGAGATGCAATTAGGTAATTCAATATACTATTGTAGCAGTTTTATTCTCAGGTTTGAACCTTTAAAAGTTATTGGGCGTAATTTCTCCCCATTTCGGGGAGCCAGAACTGCATTTTCACGAAAAATATGCAAGATTATGGTTGCAACCTTTCGCTTTGGCATTTAAACCGTTGTATATTTTTGGTGCTAGAAATAAATGGATTCTTTGTGCAAAAGTTTTATTTAGTTTTGGCACAAGATAGTGACAGTTAGCCTGTGTCCTTGTTAAGTGAGGGTGCGTAATTTGCTGGTAATATTGTTTTAGTATACCAAGAATATGCATTTGACGGATGTCTAAGGGTCGAAAGGGTTTCTTATGAATAACTTTCAAAATCATTTTTTGGGCTTTACTTACAGACTAGAATACTACTAGTTGCACCGCCCCAACTAACAATCGCGTAGTTAAGTAGCGAGTGGCACAGTGCAAAGTATACAATTCTTCTCAAGGATGTATCGAGTACTTCTTTGAGTTCCGTAAAAAAATAGACAAGTTTTCTTATTCGACTCGTGAGATACTGAATATGCTTTCTCCAGTTTAGGTGTTGGTCAATTTGTACTCCTAATTGATCAGTTGTTATTATAGTTTTAAACAATTTTCTATATTTTATAAAATCGCAAAATTAATCTTCAACCGGACTTCGTATACTGATTATTTTTAACGCTATAATTAATTTTTTATGGCAGGGTGTATTAAATGTTCTCGCAAAGTTAATTAATAGTATCAATAGGTGATAATTAAGTCGCACAGCGGCCGAGTAACTCAAGTGAAAAATTTCATATTTTAAGTTATATATCTACATACGCTCGAAATTAATTGTTCTTTATTATCTAAATTTTATTGTCAGTAATGTATAGAATCATTCAATAATTATAATGATTTTAAAATATTAATATCTTTGAATAAATAAAAATATTAAATTTTGTCGTCTTTTCAATCTCTTGTAACTCCATTTGAATACTTTACAGATGGGCCACTCTTGCGCTGTGCGACTCAATTATCGTAAAGTTTTTCATTAATTAAATTTGAAAAATTAAGTAATAATGTTTGATCACTAATTCCCGCTTGAAAGCCATGCTGATTAGAGAAAATTAAATTATTCGCCCTTAAATAGTTCATTAAGTATTTTGGAATATACTTTTCAATTATTTTATCTATCACAGATGATATTTGAATTTAGGGAGTAATTTAAATAGTCATTGTGATAAACATTTTTGTATGTTGGCTGTGTCAAAACGTCATACTTTGATTAATCATAGGCGTAACATGAATATCACAACATTTAATAATCTACAATGCCAATCAATGATCAGTGATTTGTTATAATCTTATTGCGATTTAATTGTTTGAATTACCTAATATTTTGGTATAGAAGAACCATGGATTTGTCCGAGCCCGGTATTTTTTTGTAAACAATCTTAAATCGCAATTATTTTTCGGTTGTTTACTTTTGTTTGACGATAATTTTGTCTGTTTAACGTGCCAAAACGTCGGCATAGGTTTCCTCAAAGAAAACTTTTACAAAAAACACTATGTAACTTAGAAAAGACGCCAGTTCTATATATATATATCTGCGAATGCATATACCAGTAAAAAGACAATACTAAAGATTTACCGCTATGGCTATTGATCAAGTAGTAAAAAACAACTATACTAAATGTTTACACACTTTCTTATTCCTTCGTCTGGCACCCTGTTTTATTTTGTGGTTGGTATGATTGATTTATGTAGTGTGAAGGTCGCCGCTTTCTGCGACCAGGGAGTGGCTCTCAAACCACGATCGGAGCGACAATTTCGGTTAATACCTCGCCAGATAAACATCACCTAATAAGTAGCTCCGGGAGTGTGTTATTTCGGCCGGTTGAAATAATACCCGGAGATCGGGGCACAAGAAGAACAATACATCGGACCAACCCACAACGGGCAGAGAAACAGCTACTATCAATCTAGGTTAGTGGTGATTTTTCATTCTTCACAAGTGATCATATTATCAATAGGAAACCCGGGAATAACAAGCTGTCGAAGGAATTCACTAGAACACTAAATGTTAATACAAGAAAAACCCAAAATAACAATTTTCTTATGTTAATAGGTTTACTGCTAATGAGAATTTGAATACGTTAACATTTCACTCAAATAACCTTTAGTAAGTACCTTATACCTAACGAACTGGTACCACTTGTACGCTCACTCATAAGCACCACCTACACTCATATAACGCGGCACTAAAACGAACTAAATATAACTAAATGCTTTAGCGACGTTGAAAACATAAGACATTATTGTAAGTACTTAGCTTAATCGGAAGTTGTGTTTTATATATTTTAATTAATGTACCTAAAATGCCGTACTTTTATTTCTACGTATATTTTTTATTAAGTTTTCATAAATATTTTTTTCTTATATTTAAGAATTTTTTTGGAATGTTGACTCAATTGGTTAATTTAAAAAAACATTAATGATTGCCAGTACAATCGTACTCTGAAAAAAATGCAAAAAAATGTCAGTCTATGTAGATGGTTTCACTTAGTAAACACAGTATCGTATTGTATATACTTTATTAAAAATAACAAAAATAACAGAAAATATGTTTCTTTGAATGTCTTTTTAATTTCATAAGTATTTGGGACATATATTTATTCGCCGTCAGTCGAACGGTGACCTTGAAGCGGTGCGGTAATTCGTGAATCGAAGAATTTTTATTCAATTGAGACATCGCGTCTGTGCAGTGTATTCTAAAAGACCCTAGACGAAAATAGTGATAAACTTACAGTCCACTTTGCAGGTGTCTGAAGAACTGGATTGTGGTGAGTGGAAATCTCCTTTCATATATTATATCCTGTTTTCTTCTGGCATCTACGCCTTTACGCAAAAATAGGGATGTGCAAAATAATAAAACTCAAAAGTTTTTCATAATTTATTTTTTATTTTTCCATGATGTATGCAGAGTTCACCAATTGTTGATATATAGATTTTTGATCCAAAATACAGCCCATCTTTTATTATAATCAATCTCTGTAAAAAAAAAAGTAATATAACTATTTGGGTAATTGATCGATATTGGGTCACTGGCTTATGTTCTAGTGGTTACAACTCTCGCCCAGTGATCCAGTGGTCGGGGGTTCGAACCTCGTTCCAGGAGACTATCAGGCTTGTCCCATTTCTATATCATAAGCGTTTAACGTTTTAGTTTGATAATAGTAAGAGCCAGCTGTGTGATCAGTAGTAACTAGTGGTAACTTCTTACTAACGCCTACGTTATTCGAACGTCAAATCTACTATGGTCAAAGCATCGATGGAGATGTCTATAGGCGCGACAAATAATCATGAAATATGCTTTATTTTATGTATTATCTTTGGACGTTCGAAATCTGTTACTTTGGTGGTGAAATTTCTTCGTATTATGTGCAAATGCATAATAAATAATGATAATAATAATTCTCATCACTACGGTAGCGGGATATGAATGATTAATTGTCGTGTACTGCAACTTTCAAAGTATCAATGTGTTAAATGACTTTTGGAACAGCTGTAAAAAGTCTGCCATTTTAAATTATCGATTCTCGTTTTTACTATCGGATATCGGAGAATAAAATGAGTTTATGAGTACGGGATGTACCTTCGAGAACAAAATATTTTTTTTCAACGATCTAAAATTCCGTTTTTGCAAAAAATTTTACTTTAGTAACTTTTTTAACCGGCCCTAAGAATGTTAATGTGGGACGTATTCGTAGATTAAAAAAAAAAAAAAAATCAGTGTAATAAATATTCTTCTTACAAGGAATGAATTCTCGTATCCACAAAATTCACGATGGGTGGTAGTATCATATCTCTCATTGTATTGACTTTATGGTCAACAAAATTGATCCCTCTAGTTACAAATTCAAGGACTGGAGCAATATTAGGGTAGTGTCCTATCACCACCGATGCCGATGATATTAGGACGATGACAACGACGAACAACTTCGTCGAGTTCATCTTCGGGATCATTTATCTGTTAGACATAAAAAAAATATTTATTTAGTGTTACCATTAACTTATTTTAATGTTTAGCTGAGCATAATTATTTCGGATTCATTTTATACACGGTTGTAGACATAGATGGTTAATTTTCTGGGACCGGTGTGACATCTTGTAGATGGATTTCAAATAATGGAAAGATAGATGTATTAATTTGAAAAATGTAATATATAGGTTCGAAAGTTTGTCGTCAATCTGCTGTGTTGGTATAGTATAATCGGATAATGCACGTTCCCCGGATTGGAAGAGATCCAGGTTCGAATCCCGGTAGTAACAACAATATTTTTCAATAAAATTGATTTTATATGTATATTTTCCTAATTAATACATTTAATTTGTATTTAACTGATATATCAATATGAAAGAGCTGCAGAATATAGATTAGAAAATTTGTCATCAACACGGTTGATGTGGCGTAATGGTAATGCATTTCCCCGCATAGAAAAAGTTCCAGATTATTTTAATATAAATTGATTTTTTCTATATATCTTTCTAATTGATACATTTAATTTGTATTAATCATTTACTGATTTAGTAATATGTTCTCCTTAAAAAAATTATTTCTACCGGAATAAATTGTTTCTATATTGATTAATAAATTAAATACTAAATTAATGTATTAAATATAAATATAAATATATACATATAAAATCAATTTTGTCGAAAAATATTGTTTTTGCGTCGCCGGGATTCGAACCTGGATCTCTATTTCCAATCCTAGGAAGTACACTACCAATAATTAATACATTAATTTAGTATTTAAAATATCACAGACCTCTGTTCTGAATATGAATGAACTTCACAATAAGAATGTGTTCTCCTTAATGATTAATAAATTACCCATAAGTCAAATTCAAAAGTAAATATTTTCGCATTGTGAATAAAATGATTTTTTTTATCTTTATCTACCTACGTTCTGATGTATGTACTGTTATATGCTATGTACGTATCAGGTTGTCGAATCGAGGTGACCTCAGAACAGTTATTGTGCTTTTAATGCTTATCGTGAGTAATTCGATAAATAATAACCCAACTGATAGATGTATAAATATTGTCAGGTGGAACACGGATGTAGGCGAACTCTGTAGCCAATAAGAGTCAAACAGAAATGTTCGCTGCAACCAATCAGAAACGCCAAAAGTGTTATCATAGTCGCCCTTCATTGATTATGTTAATCGTTTACTTACAAACAGGAATTGACAAGTTGATGCGACAGGTGACAGGTGTCAGGTATCAGGTATCAGACCGTAATTGACTGAATTTACTTCATCAATGATGTATTATCCCACGTATGTAATCGGCGGCGGTGCTGCCCTGTACCACTATACACATCTGGGAACCTACTACTATGTTGAAGTTTGTACAAAGCCCTGTGCGTAGACCGGAAAGGGCAGCAAAGGAACGGGAAGCTCCAATCGTCCCAGCCACTGGATCAAGCTCTATTCATCAAAAAATATTCCAGAGTAGTCTTTTATATTTTTTACATTCCGCTATGAGTCGACGAGTCTGGGCGGTATTTTAAATTGAAGTATGTTCTTTTTTGGGAAATCGATTTAAAATGGGTTGTTTTGTGAGTCTAACTATTAAAATCATTTATTTTAACACATTAATAACTATTTTTGCCAGACTATGACCGAGTTCTGCGATTGCAATACACAATGTGACGTCTACCCTTCCCTTTTGGGGGTGTACGATTTCTATAGCTTCTCTCTGGCTGCCCTCTGAATTTAATGTGATAACGAGTCTCACGTCAAAATGTACAGGTATGGCTCTTGTACGATGATAACTGAGCCAACCTATGGTGGTATTAAGATGTTGATAACTGAATGTAATAAAAAAAATAAAACGTAATATTGACGAATCGAAACGAGAGTAAACAACTCTCAAAACGATTCTGGGCGATTCTGTAAAAAAAATAATCGGTGGTAATATGAATATATTGTATTGGTGAAATTAAAAATATTATTTAGTACCTTTTCGCGATGTGTGACACGTGTTCTGCTATTGCGATTGTTATTACGTAATTTCTACAAAAAACAAGTAGTTGTATTTTGTATGAAACGCAATTTATGAAAATTAAAAAATATCAGACACTCTTTCAGCTAATTCAACGCGATCTAACTAAACAAATCCGACCACCGTTCGGTTTATATGCCTGCAAGGTTGTTTCATTAATAGCTTTGGACAATTAACTCCGGTCAAGCGTGGTACACGGTACACTGAAAAGAGCGATTATTAAACCATCTTTTATTTCATATGTTATATAAAAAAAAAAATATATATATATATGTGTGTGTGTGTGTGTGTGTGTAAGTAATGAGACAGAAAGTGTACGAGCAATACTTGTTGTACTACCAACTTCTTGTAAGGAGTTGAGAACTAGTCCTCTAAAAGAAATGAGTAGAATTGTGATATCGTATTCGAGAAGGAGGAAAGCAAGACACCTTGCTAAATACTTGTAGGTAATGAATGTTTGGAACAAGTAGATGAGTTTGTATATTTAGGAAGTATGTTTGATAGAAACAGAAAGACTAATAATGATATCGAAAGGAGGGTGACTGCAGGAAATAAAGTGAACGGCGCTTTGAATGGAATTATATCTAACGGGAATTTGTCAACCGAGACAAGACTAGCACAATGGAATTTTGGTACCGACACTGATGCATGGAAGTGAGACCTGGAGCTAGTAGAAAAAGAACTAAAGTAGACTGAATGCAGTGGAAATGAGATCACTTAGGCGTATTTGTGGCAAATTTATTTATGACAGAGTAAAGAATGAAGAAATAAGGAAAGAATGTAAAGCTGATGTTAGTTTAGTGAGTAAGATTAAGAAAGGATCACATAGGTGGTTTGGTCATATGGAACGGATGAATGAGGAGAGAATGGTAAGAAAGATATATGACGCAAGTGTTGATGACACCAGAAATAGAGGATGTCCGCGGAAGACTTGGCACGATTAGGTAAACCAGATAATGGAGGATGGTTCTGTTAGAAGCCTCAACAATCAGCGAGCTGATTGATTGATGATGAGGCGAAAGGCTTTTCAGTTGAACGGCGCACGCCGCATTGATTGGCGTATTCAAATTTTGAAATTGACCAATAGACTGCTTGCACTCGGCTAAAGTCAATACCGCGAATAAAGAATCAAACCCTTTTTTGTCCCTCTTGAACATTTTGACAAATGGTTCTTCCGCGGCATTGGACTTACACCGACGATATGTTGTAGTATTGTATAGAACATTCTGCATTATTGTATGACCGACTTATTATTTAGGCATTAACATATACACATAACATTTATTTAGGCATTAACATAACATTTAAAATAATAAAAAATTTCATCAGAAGTGCAATACTCAAAGAAATTATGTAATATCGGCATGTTTTTACAAATTCAAAATAAAAAATTTAATATGTGAAGTAAAGCAATTTATCCGTCACCGTTGAGTTGAGACACAAAAATTGTAATAATCTAGTCCTATAGAGTTAAATTTACAGCAAAAATGTCGACTACCTCCGCATGTTCATTCCCCAAAGAATGCTATCTGGTGACTGCGTATTCTGACATTACTCCTGTAATAGAACAATTAATTGTGTCTCTATGACCTCAACGGTGCGTGAAAGTCAAGCAGACCAACAATCTGGGGGCAGTCTATCATACCATTGATGATCCTGTATAGAAATATAAGGTCGGTCATGGCATGTCTCACTGATAATTTTAACAATTTCAGACGGCTAAGGAGATCATTATAATTGATATCCTCAGAGCGTATATAGCATATACTTCAATAATGTGAACAAATATGTATCAATTATAAATTTCATAAATGGAATCATGGTTTGGATAAAATAATAATTATACTGTAGATCTTTTAGGATTATACTGCAGATCTTACAGGAAAATAAATAATTCCAATAATAATTTTATATTGAATTCTCAATTCACTTTTTATTCCACCTATGAAAATTAATAGTTAAAAAGAATTTAAGTATCTACATATGTAGTGTGATGTCGATCTGATTCTACACATATAATTATTGCGAAAGATCTACGATTTAAATATTTCTTGTATTTAAAATTATTGATTGAAATATACGTCACAATTTTTTCACACATTTGTTTCATAAATAAATAAACAGAATTTTGGTATATATTAAGACAAAAATGCCGAATTGACAACAGATTTTATTTCTTTTAAATCGCTGTGGGACAATGACGGATGAGCACGAGATGAGGATGACACAAGAATAATATATTTATAATATTTTTAAAATCTTTCACCATTTCGCTATAGCAATCGAATAAATTTTCGACAAATTTTGAACTTTCGTATAGTCTGTTATTTTTCCAATTTATATATGTATTATTCCATTTTTAAAAGCAATCAACTTTATATTACGGTGAATCGCAAATCACTTATTGTGAAGTCGCGAAAGTGCTTCGAAGCTGCTCGATCTGTGCAGTTGATCAGTATCAATACAGATGATCGTGTTTTATACGTGCACTTCATCAAAGGGTAGGGTTCATTCACAAAAATAAAAATAAACATCCCTCTCTAATACCATTTTAATTCAAAAAGAAATGTGTTTAATATTCAAATTAAAGACAAGTTTATAGTGATGTTTTGTTTATTTCTCTATAATATATTTAGAATTTGAATCATTAGATTGCAATAAAATTGATGATATCCATTAAATTTTTAAAAAACTGCGTAAATTTGTTTCTAAACACGACCCTCTTTTTGTTATTACCCGCCATTGTAAAACGATAAGAATTTATCATACATGATATAATTTTTAAATAATATTTAGTGTATGCTATTACAATACTCTAACCTTCCATTTAGTTATAAAAAATGAACTTAATTTTTTTTTTTAAATATATTTTTTACCCAACTGCACACCTGTACCCCTAAATATACTACACTATATGCACTACCTTAAAACTAGAATCTTAAAAATCATGTATTGTATTAGAAAATTAATTTTGGATTGGAACATATCTGCACGGTATTTGAATTATGGAAGAAAAAACAGCGTTTTAGTTCTCTTTTAATTTACTTCTATACAAAAACAAACTCCCCAAAGAATAATAATCAGCTTTGGGGGTTTTTAGTACTATCCTTAAAATACACCACATCTAGATGTAACAGCATTAATCACATTTTGTAAAACCTTTCGAAATGATAGCACCGGCTCGAGAAAAAACGTCGCGAGACTAGTAATAATTATGGTTTTAGAGATATTTAAAAAAAATTGTATTTTTCAAATATTGAATATAAATAAAATTAATTATTTTCAGTACAAACGTATTCAATGAATAAAAAATATGGAATCTTCGACACCGACCAAAAGCCACCTTGAAGCACTGTTTGTTTAATTAATTTGTATTTTAAAAAATATCACAGACCTATGTTCTGAATAATTACAACTTCACAATAATAATGTTCTCTTCTTGATAATATATAAGTTGAATCAATGTGTCCAAAATTTAATAAAAATGAATTGTTAAATCTGGCGTCTCCTATCGGATTACTCAAAAGTATTTTTACATTCATAAAAATAAAGAAGATGGCTTTCAAATAATGGAACGATAGACGTATCAATTTTAAAGGTGTAACATTAAGTTCGAAAATTTGTCGTCAATGCACTGGGTTGCCGTAACATAATCGGTTAATGCAATTTCCTCGAATAGAAAAAGATCCAAGTTCGAATCCCGGTAGAATCAACAATGTTTTTCGATAAAATTGATTTTATATGTATATTTTTTTAATTAATACATTTAATTTGTGTTTATTTAATTATTATTTATTGGCAATTCAACTATTCAGATTTTTCCAATCACCTTTTGGAAACAAACCATTATTTTGATATTAACAAGTTAGATAAATTTGAAATTTTCGGAATAAGAAAAAGTGTTAATAGCAAACTAAATATTATAAATAACCAAATCCTCTTTGAAAATAGTCACACTTTAAATTTGTTTTCATATTAGTTCTTACTTATTCACCACTTAATAGTTTTGTTTTGTTTTTATCTATGCTTGTATTTTTAATTTCAATATTCATTGTCTCCTAAAGAAGATACCATAGGTTTCGAAACGTGTTGAGTAATAAATAATTTTTTGTTTAATTATTAATATAAAATGAGGCGACAAAGTGATTTTGGTAATATTGAAGAAGTATTTATACTTACGTTTGTAACCTATCCTGTCCAGAAGAATAATGAAAATGGCCCCTTCAAAACACCCAAAACCCAATATTTTGAAAAATTTCATTATTTATATTTTATTTAAAATTTCTTTGTATATGTTGATTAATTAATTAATATTATAAATTCGAGATGATAATTTGTCGATCATTCAATTCTGGTGCTAAACTATTCAATTCAAAGAAAATCGCTTTGAACTGTGTAGGGTCTAAGTTGAAAAGTTAGGAACCTTCATATTTTTGACTTGGATGAAAACGTGAAAAAATTACAAGAACTTGAAGAGCAATATGTTTATGGATGCATATCATATTATGAATGATAATCCCTATAATCTTGTTTAAAATATTAATTAAATACGACACCTTCTTCCAAAAACAAGCTAGTTTCTATGGTCGCGACCATTTAAATTTCTCAGTAGGGAAGACTGCTATTGGTTGAATACTAATAGCAGCGGGCAAAAGCTACAGTTTTTGCTACTAACACTAATAAAGATCATGTTATGATATAAGTACACTTCGTCAAAGGGTAAGATTTCATTCACAAAAATAAAAATAAACATATCTCTCTGAATACTTCTTTAATTCTAAAGAAATGTGAATAATATTTAATTAAAAAAGAAGTTTATAATGGTGTTTTGTTTATTTAGAATTAAAATCGGTAGATTGCAGTAAACTTGTGGATATCCATTTGAATTTTAAGAAAACGTCGTGCATTTCCTCCAAAACACGACCCTCTTTTTATTATTACCCACCGCCACTGTAAAAAAAAAAGAAAAATAATTATTTCATACATGATGTAATTTTTTTTAAATGTCTCGTGTCCACTATATCGATAGTTTAAACCATCAATTCTGTTATAATAATTTTCGCACTCAAATCACAGACCACCAAATATATAGACATGAACTAACGCAAACTCCTTGTCCCAATATTTACATTTTGGTACTACCCACTTGATCACTTTGGTACCGCTCACGCAATCAAATAGATCCGCGACTTTTTTTAAATATATGACTCGATTGGAATGAAAATTTAAAAGCTGACAATATTATATGCATTAATGTAAAAAATACGTCTTGTTTACATAAAGATTTTATTTTCGAAGAGTAAATACTTTTTTTTACTGTTGCATAAATGTGTCATAAACTATAGAATTTATGTTTCTACCAATAATGTGTGTAGAATTCCCTTTGTCACGCAACTAATGTTCCAAACCTCTCTCATATATATATACACTTTATTACATGTTTATTCATTTACTGGTCTGTGGATGAAAGACTTTTTTTTAATATATATATATATTTTTTTTTGTTTTAAATCTTGTTGGTTTAAGGTGATAAGACACTGACCTAGTGATCTAGTGGGCGGGGGTTCGCATCTCGTTCCCTAGAGACCAGAAAGAGAGTCCTATTTTCATAGTATAAGCGTTTAGACTAGTTTGAAAATAGTAATAATTTTGATGTAATATGTATTCCATATAAGCATCTCTATTTTATTTTAAAATTAAAAATAAATTAAAACCAACTGTACAGTCACGTACACACTATGTATGTTAATTTAGAAATAGAACCCTAAAAAGTTTGTATTGTTATTAGAGGGTTTTTTTCGGATTGGAGCACATTAGTACGGTAGTTGTATTGTGGAAAAAAAAACAGCGTTTGAGTTTTCTTTTAATATACTTCTGTTCAAAACAAACGCCCCAAATAATAATGATCAGCTTTTGAGTTTTTTGGTACTTATATACCACACATATATGTAATAGCACTAATCGCCTTTCGTAAAACCTTGTATCATATTATGGTAGTAAAAACAATGTTTTTGCTTTCCTTTAATTTACTTCTATTAAAAAAAAAAAACGCTCCAAAGAATGATGAACAGCTTTTACTTTGTTTTACACAAACCTAGACATAATACAATTAAGTTCCTTGTGATAGGACTGATTCGTGTAAAAACTTCGCAAGATCAGTAAAGTGGTCAAGCCAAAATGTATAGTTTAAGACATTAAGTTAAAGAAAGCATTCTTTAAATATTAACTAAGTAATTAATCTAAATAATATCAATTAGCCAGACAACAAACGTATTCAATGAATAAAAAATGTGGAAACTTTAACACCGAATAACGGTCATCCCTGAAGTACTATTTATTTAATTATTTACTTCTGTTTTAAACCTATACTTCTTTAAATAATGACGAAAGGCGTTTACGTAAATCGCCCAAAACACCCTATTTAAACAAATTTCATTATTCACATGTATCATTTCTTAATTGATATGCAAAAAGGTTATAATTAATATTGTAAATTCGATACTGATAAAAAAGTAAAGAATCTCTATATTTTTTTATTTTGAGAAACACGTGAAAAACTGATATATTGAAAAACAATATATTTATTAACACAACCTTTGTAGCTCAGCGGTCAAGGTGTTGGCCGATTTTAACAGTAATTGTGCCTCATGGCATTTTGTAGCGTTAATAAATTTAATATATTTTTTAATAATGCACTTCTTATTGTAAATGATAATCCCTATAATCTGGTTAAGAATCAAAAACAAGGTTGTTTCCATACTGGCAGCTATTTAAATTTCTGTGTTGTTGTTGTTGAATTCAAATGCAACAATACCTATTTTGAATGGTCAATTTACATAAAAAAGCCAAGTTTGACTGTTCATAAATTAACTTAAGAAAACAATTGCATTAAAAGATAAAAAAATAATGATAATGAAGGTGGTTGGCTTTTTAAACGAGTACCCTCAGATATCTTTGCACACAATACATAAAATCATATATATATATATATATATGACCTTTGGGGAAGAAAGGAAAGTTAACCGCAGGTTATTTATCCATTTCATATCGCAGGTTGTTAGAAATTATGTGTTGTAAATATTTTTCTTACATGGTATTCATAAAATCTATAACGGGTGGGATGATTTGTCCCGCTGCGTCGACCGTGCTGCCGGCCATGGTCACTCCCTTAGATAAAATGTCTATTATGGGCCATATTTGATTCATATCCACAGCGTATTCGGTCACCGTGGATATTATTGCCATCAGGAGAAAGATGACGAACAAGTTCACTGAATCCATTTTCGGGAGCATTTATATCTGTTAATCACACAAAAAGATTATTATTCAAATTCTCAAATAATATCCCTGAACGCACCCTGCAGATACCTGGGCGTAAAACAGAGTTCCTGGCCGTTATATTCCCGTTAACTGTACGCGCATATATTTATTGTACGGTCTCATGTGTTCCCAATTCTGTAACTGTGCTTTATCAACAATTAACGTATGTCAACTGTAAACAGTTTTTCTTCTTCAACCTGCTCTGGCCACACATGCACAATACATTTCCGCCATCATTATCAAACGAACATTCGAATGATGAGTGATGATTATTGGAGCAGTCATCATTCACACCACGATAAATTCTTCTGATTGAGCTTTAAAGAGGACAGCCGGAAAGGGGTAGACCTACCCTAACCCGGGACCGGTTTAGAAGCTAGGGCGCCCTTGTCGGTCCCGCTCATCAAAGCTAATAAAACTGAGCGACTTTTATGCAATATATTGTTCAATATAAGAAAAAATAAAATAAATTTAATGTGATTATTAACGATTTCGCATAAGTTAAAAAATTTGAACCTTCCAGCGTCCCTCAAGTGCTCTCTTTATTTATATTATAAAGTTTATAAACATAAATACATTCAAAAACACAGATAGATTAGATAATTATATTCGAGTGATGATATAATAAAAAAAAACAAAAATATCATATTACATAAAACCAATGAGAAAATAATATATATATATATATATATATGTATACATAGTAATAAAGATGACATTACATAAGATTCAGCATAAGACAGAGATGTGAAAATATACTATGAGTCAGACAAACACGTAGATAAACAATAAATAAACACTCAGAGATCGAGTCTTCAATAATATTTCCAGAAGACGGACACAAAATGTTTTGAGTCACACGGATAGACATACAGACTAACGGAGTTGTAAAAGACGAGGAATGAATAGAGAAAGAGGTAGGCGCGTAGGTAAAGATTTCCCACACACACAGTCCACCCTAACTACCTACCTAATGAGCTCCATCGTGTCACCCATACCCGATTAAATTCTTTATATAAAACAAGATTCTTCTGATTCAGCTATCACACGCTCTCACCAACTGTAAACATCAATCCACACAAAGCACAATCATTTTTAATAGAACATGACCTCGCCTATTCCGGTCCGTCACGTCGTAAACTTAACATTATAATGTCACAATCCCCCATAAAGCATTTGTAGGTCATCCTGATGATAAGCTCAGTGGTCATTATTTTTCTAGGACTACTGTTGATTTATTCTTAATGGTTCGCGCGGCTGGTACTAAATGTACCAAGAAAAGTTGATTCGTTTGCAAGAATGTAAAAAATATTAAAATCATTTATTATTTCAATATTGTGCGTTCTAAAATATAATCAATTAATTATTCTTTTATTAATTATATATACATACTTTTAGATTTTAATAGATTGGACCTTTTTTAATCGATCGTTTTTTATACAAATGCATCAATTAGAAAGATATACATACAAAATCAATTTATCGAAAAAATATTTTTGTTGCCACCTACCTGGACTTGAACCGGGAACCCCTTATAGAAAGAGATAGCCGGGTAAGTGCGCTGACATGCTACGCCACGTCAAACTTATATATTGCACTTTCAAATTGATATATCTGTATATCTTTCTTATTGATACATTTCATTTGTAATAAAATATCACAAAACTATTTTCTGAAAAACTGCAACTTCACAATAATAATATGTTCTCTTTAATAATTATCGTGTTTTAATCAAATAATTTATGAATTCACAAGTCACACATTTACTAACTCGCGAGTGTGTACACATTTATTAAAAAATCTGCATATAATATTTATTATAAAATAACAAATATTGTACTCTTTTATAAAATGTAATATTTCACGAGTATTAAAATTAACACAAAATAAAATATTTTCAGGGATTTGAATTAAGATATAACTTTGTATTAATAAGTACGTTAAAGTATATATACACAATATTTTGAGTATGTCCAAATTTTTATAAGAACACAATTACTGGATTCATCCCCAGAGGCATTGTTATCAAGATACGTATCCCTGACTTCCATACTTCACATACAAAAAAATAATCAAATTTCAAAATCATAGATGGCGACAACGAAGTTGTAAGAAAATACTTGAAAGGTTTCTACATGGTAAAAATATCATCTATGAAAATTCAATACCGCGCACGAGCCAATCATTTAAAAATACGTTTTTATGGCGTTTTCAGTTGAACAGCATACGCCGCATCGATTGGCGTATTCATTTTTTTACATTGACCAATAGACTGCTTGCACTCGGCTGAAGTCGCGATAATTCCGCGAATAAACTATCTCCATTAAAAAAGCAAGCTCTTTTTTATCTTTCTTTAACATTTTGACAAATGGTTCTTCCGCGGTATTGGACTTACACCGACCATATATACAACTTCCAAATGTTTGTGGGGTAGCCGATCATAGGTAGAATTGGTGAAATTGTGTAAAAGTAATCACTCAAGCCAGCCGAGGACAGGTCGTAAGCACTGTAATATCCATAACTTCCATACTTTCCATATAAAAAATAATAGCTTGGTCTCTATGGGACATCTGTAATGTATCTAATAAATATATTTTTCCACTATCAAGATTACCTTTGTGTTTATTTATTTATCAGACTTACAATAGTTAAATAATTAATTAAACAAATACCGAGAAAATTTTTTAATAAATGATCATTGCAGCTTAATCGCTAAAGCTCTCCCAGAATGTTTCGGATTCGAATCAGGTAATGACTTTATTTTTCGATGGATTTTTTTTTTTGTATTTGTGATTTATCTTAAATTTGAGAAGTTAGAGTGTGTACTATCGTCAACTGGATAAATTAAATGATGCCATCTAACAGAAGCGTCCAGAATTGGTGAATCGCAAAGATATTGTGTTTCACCATGATAACGATAGACCATGTATTAGTTTAGTCACTTGTCAAAAATGGCTGCAGCTTAGATGAGATGCGTTACCACATCCACCAGACCTGGAACCATCAGATTACCATTTATTTGGTTCTTTTCAAAACGCTTTGAATAACTTTCACTCCTGGTGAGGATATCAAATCGTTCTTGAAATTATTTTTTGCCGAAAAAGGTACGGAATCACGTAGTCGCTTGAAAGACGGCAAAAGGTGATCAAAAAAAGTGAACAATGCCTATACAATTTAACACATTTTTGTATATAATAAAAAATTCGCGATTCATTTACATAGAAAAAACGCAATTACTTTTTGACTAACCCAATATTTTCAATGAAAAATATTTAATTGTCCAAGATCTGACGAGAAATAAAATAAGGTAATTCATTTTATGTTACCTTCCTGCGATTTACGATTATATAGTTGTATTATATTTCACACAAAAATAAACACTGTATATATAAAATTAGTATTAAAAATATCGTCGTCAACTAGGTATCTAGTCGGTCTAGTGATTACCTACGCGATTTATGAAAATTGTGCTTGAACTATATACGACACTTATTGCTCTTCAAGAAAATAAGATGAAACTAAACAAATCTAATCACCGTTCGGTTTATATGCTTTGCACAGTTGTTTTTTAATCGCCGCGGAACACTAAACGCAGTCAAGCATGGCGCACTATCGAAAGGCGGCGAATATTAAACTGTCAACTGTTAAATAAAAATCCAAAAATTTTTGATATTTTACATTTCTAGAATTGGGATAGCCAAGTATCTCAAATCAAAAGAAATGAAACAGAAACAGTTCAAGTGGTTTAATATTTTGTATTAAAATATGAATTAAATATATTACTTAGAAAGGTATACATATAAAATCAATTTTATCGAAAAATATTGTTGTTGCGCCACCGGGATTCGAACCTGGATCTTTTTCCTAACCGGGAAAGGTGCATTATCTAACTATGCTACAGCGACAATATTTTTAGCGACAAATTTTCGAACCTATATGTTATCTTTTTGATATTAATACATTTAATCATTCCATTGTTTGAAAGAGCCATCTACCTTATATTTCTGAATAATTACAACTTCACAATAAAAATGTGTTCTCCTAATAATATTTTGTGTATTTGAATAAAAAACATATTGTATTGTGAAGTTGCGATTTCAGAACATAGTTCATAATAATCATCTTTGTTTTCTGCAATATAAAGTTAATTGCTTAAAAACGAAATAATAGAACATAAGTCCCAAATTTAAATGGTTGACGTGGCGAATTGTAACGCATTTTCTCGGATAGGAGAAGTTCTGGTTTTGTATCTCAGTGATAACCAAATATTTTTTCATTATATGTTATATATTTTTTTGTATCGATTCATTTAATTTTGTTCAAGATTTTGTGTCCTCATTCAGTCTAGTTCAAAAAGAGGTTTAGAACTAGACCCTTAGAAAATGAATGAAATGTGATATACATGAATTGTATTGAACGTTACTTATATAATGTTATATGGCCGACTTATAATGTAAGTATATATGTTTAAACACTTTTTTTTTATTCAGTATTCAGTAATTTAATATTTCTGATAAGTTTTACTTCGTTCAAATATTATAAAAAATATATTGAGATATACAGAAAATTATAGTCGTAATTTTTGTGGAACTTTAGTCTAGTCTCGCCTAGACGACTATAGTACGACCTACATTTCTTTCACGCGAACAATATTATTCTGTTTCTCTGAAAGAGGGGCATCTAAGTTGTGTTGATATACGGAAAGTTCATCGGCTGCAATTCACCGTCGGAAAGTTCACCGACAACTATTCACCGACTGGAAAATTCGTCGAAATGAAAATCACCGATTCTGCAAATGATCGCTCATGATTTATTTTTTGAAAACCATGAAACGTGAAAAATTTTATTGATTTTTTTAAGAAGCAGAATCAATTAAGTTAATTAAAATATTATAAATAACCAACTAAATTAAACCGCTAGTCCTATCCTAAAAAAATTTTCAATAATTTTTAAATATTTAAAAAAATATATTTTTATAAAATAAGAATTATTTGATGCATGGATTAAGTTTTTATCAACCTGATGAAGAGAATTAACTTTTTCTAAACCGGTTGGGTGTATAATATAAAATTTAAGCTGGTTTAATACGAATTTACCGTATGAAAAAATTAACTTTTTCGAAACTGCTTAGTGTATAATATATCAAATTCACGGTGGTTAAATACAAAGTTATTACTATATTATTCAAACAAATTTATTTTAATAAATTTTTTCTTAAGACGGATGGACCTAGTGGGGCGGGGCACCATAACACAAAATAATTCAATATTTACGTACTTTAATTTTTAAATATCTGTAATTTGTTTTTCTTGTAAAGTATGGTGACAATAATATTGGGCGACATGTGAGGGTATAATAGATAATATTACGTGATCATTTTGTTTGTTTCCCAAAAACAATGAACTACATATCAACATACTGCTATTTGATGGCCAACCTTTAAAAGAAGGCACCACATGAAGAAGTCTTGTTAAAATTTGTGCGCGCGCTATATTTTTTCGCCATGGTCACATTCATTGGTCAACATCGGTCACAATGGCATTAATTACAAGTAGGTCCCAATTTAATGTCACGAGTTTGTATGAAAAATTAATTAATTAATTTCCTTGATTATTGGCGGTTGAATTGTGAATTGTGAATGTCAAAACAATTTTATTACTTCGTTTTCTGATTAGTTCTAGAGCGATATTAAAATCATAGTTTAATGGATGGATTATAAAACTTATTAAGCATACTTGGGATTAGAGTATGTTCGCCATTTATCAATTACAATTGAAGATAGTACAGGATTGGTATTTTGGAATGTTCAAGATAATTGTTGGAACGAAGATAAGTTAAATGTGAAAGTATTTATTTATTTATATATTTACATGGTATTATGTACCATTAAAAAATGTTATAAAAACAATAATATCCTTGCATGGCGTGACAAATTACAAGAAGATATTAAAAACAAAAATAGGTATAAAACGTAGTGTGCATGACAGCTTTTTAATATTAAAACTAAAAGCAAATATTATGATTTTTGATGATTTGTAAACAGAAAGTACAAATCTAAAAACAACAGTAAAAATTAATATAAAAAAATATGTAGATTAGTAGAAGTATTTATAAAAAGTAATAAAGAAATGTATGTATCATTTCTGAATAATTAATTAATTAATAAAATGTACATACGTTTAAATTTCAAACATTTTGTTAATTACTTCAACACATCGATTCAACTTATATATTATTAAGAAGAACCCATTCTTATTGTGAAGTTGTAATTATTCAAAACATAGGTCTGTGATATTTTTTTATAAAGAATATTTAATTAATTACTGAAATAACACGCGAAGTGTGCGAGAATGTTATGAAAAATATGGTTTAAAGATCATCAAAGGTCTATATGGCCAATATTATATTTTAATGTAATTGTATAAAATCAAGTAATTGATAAATAAAAATGAAATTAAAAAATTGTATTTGATTTTTTAGTTTTTTAAAAACAATATCGGCCTGGAACATAATATTCACTCTGTATCTGTTGGGGCTCCTGGGCATTTTATGACATGTTTAATTATTAAGGGGAACACATTCTTATTGTGAAATTATAATTATTGACAAATATATGCCAAACTAAAATGGCGGTCAAACAAAATCGGCCTGGAATATAATATTCACACGCCATATTGCATTAATATATTGCATTAGTACACTGCATTAATACAGTATTTTATCTATAGAATATGTAATATACGGTTTTCGTTTCACCGAATTGATTAATTTTTATATCTTTTGGAAACAATTTGATAAAGCTTTGATTGTATTTTTTTTTAGATCAATTCAATATTATTTTGATTCGTTGTCGCAGAGCCTCTAAAACGAGTGGGCCCATGGCCGGTATCTTCTTTGCCTATTTTGTAATCCGGCACTGCATGAACCATATTGATAGCAGCCTATGACTCTTTTTTTTGGTCTAAGCATATTGTAAATCATTCGTTCATATCGTTGTGTGTTTCGTTCGTTGTTCTTTTTGGCAGCATGCCTAAAGTAATCTATGATTCTTTTCCTGTATGTTGTCAAAGTCTTTAGGCATACTTATCACTCTTGAGGGATTGAGATATTTATTTATGTATTTACATATTTAGTCTACTTCATTATTTTTTCCACATTGTAAGAAAATTTGTAGATAGTTCAGTTCTACAAGTTTACTAACATGTATATAAGTCATTATACACTGTGGTGGAAATAGGAGGAAGAAAGGAAGACACTTACATTTCGTCTGTCGGATGCTAGTTCATTTGTTGATTCCTCTCCACCACATATACAATCGTCGCGAGGTGTACACCAACACTCGCGAAAAGGATTATTACGTATAAGCGAGATTATAGTAAGATTAATTGTAAGCGTTAGTGGAGCGAAGCGATGGTAGTTATCAGTACAAAAGTTCCAAGTGCACTGAACTTGCTGCAGTTGGAAGACTTTAATCACTGCAACATCTTCTTTCTTCCTTGTGGTTAAGTATAGGTGAGGAAAAAAAAGGGAAGGAGATACATAAGTTAAAATTTGATAAACCGCGAATCGAATGTATGCATGAGGCAACAAGTCAAATGCCAAAAAACTTTATGGAATAAACTGAACTTAATTAATTTTAAACGGCACTAACACGTAAACTTTTTGCATATGACACAAAATAAAAATACTGCCCAATTCGACATAGACTCTGTTACAGTGAAATGAGCAGAGAATAGAATAAATAAACGTGAAATATATACATCAACCCCTTCTACGGAAAGTATCGTAAGTAAAAAAATATTATTTTTAATCATTTTAGTATTTTCCTCGTATTCGATATATTTTTAAATGGCTGTAATTTTTTTAATATTATGTTTATTTGTACCTAAACACAATATATATATTTTTTAAATCTGTCACGTAAATAAATATCAAATGCACGCGAAATACTAGAATCTTTAAAAATTACATTTTTTACTTACGATACTTTACGTGAGAGGGGTCGATATATAGTCTTCTCCAACACTATAACTGGAATTCAAATACATTGCGCAATCGAACGAAATTCATGCGATTGCGTAATGTAAAATAGACCTTTCTCATTTTAAGTTCCTCAAATACTAATTCATTCCTCCTGCCACAATTCACGCCGCACAGAACAAAGGTACGAAATGTAATAAACGTCAGAAGAAATAATGTTATAATTATTTTGGCAGGAAGATTAAATGGGGCAAGTGGGGAACTAAAATGGACCATTAGTAATGTGTCAAAAAAAGATAAATAAAAATAGCGACAATTTTCTTGAGAAGTTTCTGAAATAATTGGATTTTTTATTCTCCAGGGAATCCTTCAATATACTCGGATGAGAGAGAATTAAAGGTCGACGACTGATTTGTGATCCAATTCATCTTCATACGGTCCTTCTCCACGATGATCTCTCAATGAGAATCGGTGATCTGTTATTTAGGCACACTGAAATCTCCGAGAGAAATCTCATCTATTATTTAACCATTCCTATTGTTTACATTTATTTGACCTTTCTGATACAATAATGTAAGTTAAATACAAATTAAACATATTAATCTCTTTCCAATACTGAGAAGGTGAATTAACCAACTATACTACAGCAGACATTACTTTTGACGACAAATTTTCGAACCCATATATTAAACTTTTTAAATTAATACATCTATCGTTCCATTATTTAAAATCCATCCACTCTGTTTTTACGGAATCGTAAACACCTTCGAGTAAACCGGTAGCAGACGCCAGAATTAACAATTCTTTTTTATTAAATTTTGGACACATTGATACAACTTATATATTATTAAGGAGAGCACATTCTTATTGTGAATTTGTAATTATTGTATTGTAGGTCTGCGATATTTTAAATACTAATAAAATGTATACGTTTTCTCCTTAATAATAATATAAGTATGTAATGTAAGAGATGTTCTTCTTCTTATTGTGCCCTATCCGTTCAGCGGACGTTGGCTATTATCACTTTGTTCACTGCAGCCCGGGAAAGCTCAACAGCAGGCCGGCCACTGCATTCTCTGCATTACGAGTTGAAAGATCTCAAACATCTTTGGACATCTCATCGCATGTCCGAGATATCGAAGTTCTCATATTCTATTGTTTTAAATACTTATTTTTCTAGCTTATTTCAGCATTATTCTTGTAGATCCAGATCTTATATGCTTCAAGTCGCCTTCTCATATTTTCAGTAAGTGTCCATGCTTCCATTTTATAAAATACTATCGAGAATGTAGCATTTGATCATTCACATTCGTAATCAAAGAGATGTTCACTGTCTCTTTAACTAGACTGAAGTCTTTGCTAAGGGAGACAGGTTCCTCCGTTATATCTAACAATAAAATCTAAACAATATATTTAACATATAATCTCAATTAAAATTCAAGTTATAAAATGTTATGCTCTGCAATGAAATTTTTATTTATTTATTTAGACTTATATAACATTTATACAACTACAAAAAAAACACAGTTTGTTACATATATTTTACACAGATTGTTTAAATGCATTGCCCAACTAGGCAAGTCTGTTTTAGGGAAAATTGGTAAACAAATTACATTTCACAAAAGCAAATAACTCATTGAAGAGAAAACACAATCAAATAGAATATATAACATACAAGGAAAGTAAACTTGAAAATATTTAAATGTATATATAAAAGAGAGAAAAAATACCAATGTGCAATACAATATGTAAAAGAATGTAAACACATATAAGGTATAGGTAAATATGCAAGACCAAAACACGCGAAATGTAGTTATAAGAATTATTTCATTATATATAACTTATTCTCAGTTTACTCTCAGTATCTGCTCTTCCTAATTTCAACAACCAATTTGAAACATCCCTTTTAAAAGCCTTAATGTCAGTTAAAGTTTTAATTTTATTTCCAATTTGATTGTATATTCTGGGAGCTTGAAAGGTGAATAATCTTTGACCAAAAGTAGTTTTCATTCTTGGAACTAGTTTTAATATCTTTCAGTCCTCACAGATGGAGCGCTTATTTTCCGATGTAAGCTAGTTAGTATATTCATAAATATAATATTATTGACTGTAGAATTTATTAAAATAATCCAAACGCCATTTTGACCGATCTCACAACAAAAATATAAATTGTAAAAAATAAAATACACACTGTAAAAACAACTGCACCAAATACATAATTTATTTCTTCCGCCCGATGGGAATTTTTACGGCTCTCGAGCCAACATACCTCCGGGACACGTGGCGCCCGTGCGGGTCTAATGCACCTCTCGAGCCGTGTGGCGTGTGACGTCACCTTTGAACTTTACGCCCTCCCGGTAACGCAGAGGTGGGCCAATATGTAATATGTCTTCGCTCGACTTTATGTGGCAAAACAAAACGGAGTAGTAAACAAGAGAACGCGGCCACGCGGTACTGTGTGTTTCAAAATGATTGTAAAATTAACCTTTTTTATTTTGTCACCTATTTCTATTGAAATTTAATTTTTATTGTAAAGTTTAGTTTATACATATTATAAAATGTGCGGTTTCTCTAGATTAAGCCTAGCCTAAGTAGGAAATTGCCGCAATAATGTTATTGTTAAAAAATTATGTATGCTAAAAAACTATATATATTTATAATTATATTTTACAATGCATTCTAAAAAAAGTGTACACCCGGAAATACCAGAAATAACAGGTCTTTTTATTGACAAAAACTCGACGACCTTGGGGTCAGAAGAACTTTGTTTCTTTATTTATTGAATTTTAAAAACAAATTCGAGCAAAACATTCTTTATTAGGAGAACACATTACAGCTATGTATCATTCTCATTTGAAAATTTTGGTTTAGATAACGTCTAAACAATACTTTCATTATTAAGGTGAACACATTCTTATTGTGAAGTTGTAATTATTCAGAATATAGGTCTGTGATATTTTAAAATGAATGTTGTCGGTTTACTGAAAGGTATTTGAGATTCCGTAAAATCAAAGTAGGAGGCTTTCAAATAATGAAACGATAGATTTATTAATTTTAATAAGTGTAACATTTAGGTTTGAAAATTTGTCGTCAAAAATAGCATAGCATAGATAATGCCCTTTCCCCGCCTTAGAAAGAGATCCAGGTTCGAATCCCGGTGGCGCAACAATAATACTTTTTATCTGTATAATTAATACATTTAATTATTATTTAAAACATTCTTTATTTCTTTTTGTGACTATAACTTTTGACCGATGGGAACAATTTCAGTAAGAAAACTACTGTTATAAAATAAATTATTTGTTTTTAATTAAAATTTACAAAAATGTGTCACTTTTATAAATAATCAGTTTTGTTTACAAAATAAGAAAAAAAATAGGTGTTATTTTGAAAAAATCTGTCATTTTTTAAAAAATTTATAAACAAAAGTGTATTTTTTTATATTATTTTCGAACACTTCATCATTGTATTTATTTATTTATATAATTAGTCATTAAAATCTGTCCTAGAACGGGCACGAAGCCATACATACATATATACTAGTGCTGGTTGAATAATTATTATTAGATCTTAATTACTAACGCTATATCTCATCAAGTTATAAATCATCGTCACATAACTATTTAAATGGTTTAAGTCTATGTACTTCGAAATAAATGTTAAACCATTATTCTTACATAATATATATAGAAAGTTTCTAAGATTTATTAATTTTAAATTAAATATACTGTTCCTCACGAGAAACGAGAACTGTATAAAAAGGGTGATTCGCCGATTCACTTTGGTATCTCGGGCGGTGATATCTGCAGCGGCGTGCAGTGGCCCAGGGTGGTCCAAAATCGTCGTCCATTGTAACAGCCAGTCAGGAATTTCAAGGTTCGGTCCAAAGTTGTAGCCAAGTCAAGAGTCCGGAAATCCGGTAAAGCACAGCAGGGTCAAAAGCGAGATAGAGATGAATGAAACACGTTTTAAACTTGAAAAGTACAGGGGCAAGAGAAGGTATGATCTCTACAGCCGCTGGACTAGTATTTATTTGAGATAAATCTCCCCTGGGCGTGTGAGGCCCCCTGTTTCGCGCCGGACCAATCTTAGCGGGTAGACACACCCTGCGCCACCCCGATTTGGTCCAGCGCAGTCACCCCCTTACGGCGAGAGACCACAACTCTCGCTCATTTTTCTACTGTCCCATCCGGGTCAGCAGAACTAGAGTTTTCTCCTTATTAACCGTCACTAAAAATTCACCTTTAATTTTTTGTATTCAATATGTAACAATTTTCTTCTAAAAAAGTAATAAAACAGTATTAAAACAGATAAAATAAAAAAAAACACTGCAAGTAATACATCCGCTTAGTGGACGTGCCGAATAAGGACTTGGCATTGAAGAGAATGGAATCGGCACATATTATTTACAGAAAGAAATAAAGAATTCAAAAATAAATTGAACTGAACTGCTGAAAGACTTTCGGTCAATAGGACCATTGTTGGGTTTTACGTTGCTCGCAGATTGGTAGCGTAACTTCGGACCGCCGTGTACGTGGGCACCCTGTATTATTGAAAAGGTGAGCGTCCCGCGCTACCCGTAAACAGTTCTCCCCCCTCCCGCCCCATTCCTCGGCGCTACTGAATATTCTACGTCACTGGATTCCACCCCTACTGAAGGAGGGATTAAAGATCATACCTTAACGCATAAAAATGGAAACAAAGTAATACTGGAAGAAAATGGAAACGTATACTATAATTTTCCTAATAAAGATTTAGGTTTAATAATAATCCTACATATGTATTGCCTAATTCCAAAATCTCCTAAAACAGATTTTGGATAATTTGAATAAAATATGCAGTTATGTGTTTTTTTTGTCAGCTACACGCAAAACACGTCATTTCTCGTAAAAGCCATTTAAATCCATGTTCAATGTAAATGTTCAAAATCAGGGCTAGTCCCAAAATACCTCAAAGCAGACAGAGTATAAGTTGCTATTCCACCTAAAATGAAATCAGCCAACCACAACGCTTGTTGATGATCACGTGATCTAAAATCCAGTATGGCTGCACGAACAATATGTACAGAAAAAAATATATTACAGAGTTGTCTCTTTAAAAAATGGTGATGTAAAAACAAACATTTTGTACATTTGATTTCAAAATATACATTTTCATTCATAACTCAAAAACGCAATGTCATTTTAGGGGGTTTTGGAATTAGGCGCTACATTATATGTACATAATAGCCTTATGTGCCATCCCCTTCCTCAATTGATTTATTTAGCCTTTCTGATACAGTAATACATACATAATGTTAAAGGTCTCTTTAACTAGACCGAAGGTATAAATCTACAATAACCGAAATTATTTTTGAACAAAAACAATTTTTTGTTGTAAAGTTGCATTTTCAGAACCTACACAGTTCTGTGGTATTTTTTATATGGAAAATAAATTAACCAATTAGGAAGATATACAGAAAAAATCTAATTATATAAAAAATATTTAGTTGCTACTGGATCTTGCTACCTGGATCTCTTCCTATTCGGAAAAGCGCGTTCATCATTTCGCTATAGCAATCGAATACATTTTCGACAAATTTTGAGCTTATATTCTGTAATCTTTCCAATTGATATATAGGGTCTTTTAATAGGGACGCTCAAAATTTGTACTATCATCAAATTTTGAGGGCAATTTGACAATCGATTTGAGGGCATGGTTATCTGGCGCGACGGTGACGTGAAGTGGCCACAGAGATCGTGCGATTTAACGCCTTTAGACTTCTTCCTTTGAGGCTATCTTAAATCGCAAGTCTTTACAAATAAGCCGCAGACAATTGATCCCCTCAAAGTCAACATAACAAACGCCATCCAGCAAATTTAGCCAGATTTATGCGATAAAGTCATAGACAATTGGACCTCCCAAATATGCCACCGAGCAAAGCCGCAGCGGATATTCGAACAACGTTATATTCCACACTTAATGCCATAAAATATACTTTCAAATGAAAGAAAAATTGAGTGAATATCTCACATACAACCTGTTTAACTTACATTTTAAAATTGAGCGTCCTCGTTGAAAGACCCTATTTATTTTTACATTTAAAAAAATAATAATTTAATGTTAAAATTTTCGAAATTAATTAACCTAAATTATCTAGAACAATATTTTTTTTTTATATTTACTGGAATAAAGTGTCGAAAGTAGACTGAATACAGTACAAATGCGGTCGGTTGGGCGTGTGTGTGGAAAATCCATCTACGATAGAGGGAGAAATAAACAAATGAGTCGACAGAATAAATAAAGGATTGCAGAGGTGGTTTGGTCATGTGAAACGAACGAGCGAAGGGATTATATTATAGTAAAGAAACTATATAAGACGAGTGTTATCCGAGTAGGAGTCCTTGCATCATCTAGCAGGTTCTCCCAAATGCATTTGAAAAATATTGCGATTAAAAATATGATTGCAAAAGTAAGATAGCTGTATGGATTAAAACCAGACGACAATCTCAAAGATAAAAGGGAAGAAAATATATCTCTTTTAGAAACGTATGCAGATGAAATTTGGCCACTTTTTGTATGATCATTAATGTGTAAAACTATCAACCGGCAATTATTTTTTCTGTGCGACTTTAACTTTGTCAGGACGGACGTACACTTGGTGTTAGTGAATGTTCAAGTGAGGTCCAAATGAGCGAGTGGATCACCAATTGTCGGTGAAATGTGTTGTGTATGCAATCTGTCTGTAGGTCATCCAGTATGGTTCCAGTTTCAGCAAAACCAACCTTTACCATCGTGCTTAGTGTATTGAATAGTTGTGTAATAATTCAGGTGTGTAGATAATTTTATTAATAGAAACTACTTACATGTTGCACTGAATTTATTGAAATAAGTCACAATGGTTTACACTTAATGATAAACGCATGAACTATATATTGAAGATCGGAGGCGGCATTGAAGACACATCGGTAGATAAAATGAGCTGGCTAACGCGTGTGTGCTGATGCAGCCAGTACATTGAGAATGTATATATGATTAGTCGTAGGGTACCGTGTTTAGCTGCGAATGCACAGATAAGGTAAGCTTTCATAACTGTATAAATAAATAAAGCAAAACCCACCCTTACATCACGATTCGTTCGTTAATTCTTACAACAAAAAAATAACTAATGTGAGTTTTTGTGTCTTCGCCTTGTCCGTGGTGTAAAAACGTCCGGTTTCAGTGATTTATTTCTCCTTTTGCCCAAATTTCCCTCTGGGGAAAAAAATAGTCGGCAGACGGCGACGCCCACAATCAGGGATGTTTTCCAATGAACGATTGGGGGAAATATGTGAAACGGGCATCGCTCATTTGTTTTTGCGATCGCGTGCCTCGATCCTGGCGGAAGATTAATTATTTAATAAGAGAACAGAGAGAAATTTACGAGCACGCTGTGATGCCGGATAAGTGTACCTAAATCATGCAAAAGGTCAGCTCTTTCCACGAAAGAATCTGACCTGTTTTTTAATGTCATAATTAGCGGACCGTACACGAGCGGATTTAGAGACGGACAGGCATCTGCGAGATAGATCCATTGCTATCACGTGTCCAACATCCCTTGTCGGAACAAATCGTTCAGTTAATGTAGCAAATTCGTTGATAATTTGAGGGTTCGAAAGATATCTGAAACTCTGAGCCGGATCTCTCACAGTTCTTTTGTAATGAGTAAAGTGACAATTTGTTATCAGATAAGTGTTGAAGCGGTCCTTTGCATTATAAAATTATTAAGGAGAACACATTTTTTTGCGAAGTTGCAGTTTTTTCAGAACATAGTTCTTTGGTATCTTAATACAAATTAAATGTAAATAGAATTTTTCTGTATATCTTTCTAATTTTTTTTTTCTTAATATAGTGCATACGTTAGTATATTCCTTTTTACTACAACTTACCTTGCACATATTTGCTTCGTTTCATTTTGAATTTATTTATCTTCTCCTCCTTTCTTATATCTTATTGCATTTCATTAAATATCTTCATCGCACTGTACACAATCGATTTCAAAGATTTAGCCTTCTTCCTGAACGGAAGTCTCAGTTTATCTTTTCCTGTTGTATGGTGTTTGTACTCATATTGATTTGCATATTTTTTTTAATAACAAGTTGAGGATAATTGATCAATTTAATTTGTATTAAATCATTAATAAATTTAAAACCAAAATTTGATATTGATCATACATATATACACGTATAAACGCAAGATGACGCATACATACAATACGCATATTCATTCAAAGCCACACAATACAGTTACAAGAGTTATTTTATAATAGACAATAGTTTTCTCTCAGTATCTGCCCCACTCAATTTTAACAACCTTTAAACATTCTTTATAAAACCTCTAACGTCACAATTATTTCCAATTTGATGATATATTTCGGGAGCTTGAAATGTGAATAAATAGCTTTCATTCTTGGAACCATATTGCTTGACATATTTCGAATTTTCCGTATAAGTATTAGGTTTTTTTGCTTTTTAATTCACAGGATACGCCAGAGACAATAATTCAAGCGGTGTAGAAGTTATTCGAGCATTTGTGATTGAGATTTATGATTCGTAAATTTGAAATTTAAATGGTATGGAAACTAATTTGTTTGTTTGAAAGAAGACATTGCATTCGTTTTATATTTCAAGTTTCTATCAGTTTTTTCAAAATTAAAAAATATGGACATTTCTGAGATTTTTTTTTTTTTTAAATAGAGATGCATACGCGGAATACATGTCACATCAATATTCTTACTATTTTCAAACTAAGCTAAATATGCTTGTGCTATGAAAATAAGACTAACTTGCTGGTGTCCTGGAACGAGGCGCGAACCCCCGACCACTAGATCACTAGGCCAACGTCTTGACCACTACACGAACAAGCTACTCAAACTATTGCAACTAGTACCCTCATACAGTGTATCTCTTAAGTATTTTTCATTTTGGTTCATTTTTTGTGCCAACGCAACGAACGAGTTATGGACGGGGTAGTATGACGATCGCTAGCCAGTTTTTAGTAAAATTTTCCCTGGAAAATTGATATCCCGACGAGGTGACATAAATTGGCCACCACGTAGCCCTGACTCGACACCAATTGAGTTTTTCCTATGAGGCTACCTTAAATCAAAGGTATATAGTAACAATCCTCCCTCTTCGGACCAATTAAAATGAAATTGTAATAGCAGCGATCACGGAGAATACGTGCCGAGCAGTTCTCAGAAATTTTGCCTCCCGTTTAGAAGAGTGCCAGCGAAATAACGGATCACATTTAGAAAACATAATTAATAATATATAAATTACTTATAAGGGACTATACTTAAATGCAATATAAACATTTTTTTTAATTAACTCATCCATTATTTTATTACAGAATTTTTATTACGAAAAAGACTTTTGGAACACTTCGTAAAGATCAATTGTGATAAAAAAAACAACTGAAGGACAAGACCTTCTAGAAATTATAGAGCTAATAATAGATAATAATAATGAATTGAATCGACCATCTAATATGATGGTCGTCTTATCTGCTCACTGTACTTCTGCGCTTGATGATCAGGTCCCATCAAAAAGTCTTGGCAGGTTTGTTTATGATTCATCTTGTTCACTAATTTAACATCGTAACAAAAAAAAGTCACGTTGTGTATTAAAAGATAAACATAAATATGGAACAGTGGTGGTGTATCGTTTTATTCACTTTCATTGACACTCACAGCACAGAAATCTGATATTGAATTAAATCCTTGTAATGTATATTGATATGTTAGCTGTACAGAGCATAATGATGATATGTTCAAATTAACACATTTTTCAGGGCAGTACTTATTAAGTTTTTAAGTTTGCGATACTTACCGTAAATCGCTGAAACTTACTTATTACTATTTATATTTTATGTTTTTTATTTAATTAGTCTCAACAAACATTAGTTCAATTTCAACATTTTTCATCATCCGAACAATTGTTTTAGATAAGTTTTAATTTTTAGTTTATTTCTGATTTTTTTTTAAAACTTGAATATAAAAACATACAATTAATTTTATATATTGTTTTAGTTATTTTTTATCACCCTGATGAAGAAAAATGTATTTTTCAAAACCGGTTGGTGAATATAATAGAGTTACAGTAGTTAAAAGCAAAGTTAATAATTTGGATTTGTCAGGAGACTAATCCCTAACCTGTAAACAAGAAGATAACACTGGCAACCGGTAGTACAACGGCGCAGCAGGTTATAAAGCCAACCACAGTAAACCGTAATGAATATGAATACTTTCGACTACTTACTTAATATCTATTGGATCAGACCAGCAGATATTTTCCATCTAGTATGCTGTAACACTACACCAAACATACCAGCTATATCCAGTCTAATCCACATTACTTCGAATACCTCTATTTTTCAACAAAATGAGGAAAGAACTTCTTCTAAAAGTAAAATTCAATCCTAGATGGAGGAATAAGATCCCGTGGACTGTACCGATTATAATATTGATCAGTGGACGCAACCCAAATTGGATTTATGAAGGAAAATAAGGGCGGATGGATCTGGCCTACCTTGCTTTAGTCATGGGTTGGACGTCGTTTTCACCTCCAGTTGACTAGCACGTTTGTTGTGAAGAACCCAGAGATCACTGAACTTTCGAAACTGCTAAGAACAGAGCTTCTTCTTGGTCTGAGCTTTACAGGCCAGACAAAAGGCTTCGACAAAATCTTAAAAAAAACAAAATCTTGACAGTTCGGTGTCAGAAAACATTCTGTAGTCTCGTCGGCGAAATCCCTAAGTCATTAGTTGGCCGCAGCAGGACAGGAATATTAAGATTTTTGGGAAGGACAAATGCACAGGGAGTGGGCACTCGACTTGCGTCAACATTAGATAACAGATTTTTTTTTTAAATTTCTAGTAATAATAAATAAAATCGGATTCAATTCGCGTCTTCAAGAACTGAGAGATGCTTGAAGCATCTTGTAGTTCGGGCCTAACCGAATCGTAGAAATTATGTCCCACCGGTTGCGTGTGGATTGGTTTAAGTCTTTCAACACACCGGTGGGTCGCGATTATTGAATTAGTCTGCGACTTCTGAAAAGGAACGTACTCGGAATTTATAATATTATATACTTTTGATGTTATAAAATGTTTAAGAAATATATAAAGAATAAATATTGTATAAAAAATAACTCGATTTCATACAAAATGTACCATAAACTTGGAAAATAGAAAAGATTAAAACATACAAAATTACAAGATAAAATAATAAAATGGTAAAAAAAGTAAAATCAAGGAGACAAGTAGAGAATAAGTAAAAGGAAGAAAAGTTATAATTTAAACAAAGACTAAAGACTAAGAAGTAAGGGCATTCTAAAGTAAAAAATAATAACATGTTAAAATAAGAAGACATGAGAAACAGTTAAAAACAGTAAAAAAAATTATGTAATAGTTTTAAGCATGTTCTACAAAATAAAGGTTAATATACTTAAAAACGTAGAAAACAAATGCGCGAATAAGAGAACGAAAGTAGGAGTAGACAATATGATACAATTCGCTGAGAAACTGAAATGGCAAATCGCTCGGAGGACAGTCAATCGTACCTGAAGAGACTGAGAGGCCAACAGGCCGCCCCTCTAAACCCGCTGGACTAATAAATAATCGATCTTTGCGGAAATTCATGGCAGCGAATATTAATGAACAGAGAAAAGCTGAAAACACTTGGTGAGGCCTTCATCAAGCAGTAGAAAACTACTTATGATTATGATGATGATAATATTCACAAAATAATAGTATATTTTAATCCATTTTTTTTATCTCAGTAGGTTTAGATGTCATGTCAAAAAATGACATGTGTAATAAATAAAACTGATCCATCCCTGTTACAAATGTTCTTCTTTAGAAAGAGTTAATCATATCTGTACCCTCATGACCCCATCTGCATCTGGTTAGTTATTTAAATATTCGGGCACTTTGTAAAGAATTATATGCATGATATATTTTTTGTTATAAATTAACAAATTTATTTTACTTAAATTAAGAGTTTAAGAATACACATTTCTTCAAATTCATAATGAGGACTTCTAGATTTTAATGTTTAACTACTTCTTTAGATGTTCTGTTAAATATTACATGCATACCTCACTTTTAAAAGTCAAAATATTATGTTTGTCACCCGCAGGTTTGTTAAGGTTTAAAGGCGGACATAAACAGTTATATCTCGTTATCCGCGAATTTTTTATCCACAGTCTCGGTTATCTGCGGTCGTGAAATTTTTTTTTAAATTGCGGCTAAACTAATGAATAAGTTGTAAATTTTAATTCTGGTATGGAAACGCCATTAAAATTTTAAAAAGGTAGAGAAGGAGAGAAGATTTTTAAAAATAGTTCACTTGGGGCTTATCGAGAAATTCACAAAAAGCTTGATAAATCAAATAACAAACGTTAAATTAATTAATTTTGTATAATTATATTTATTTATTAAACTTTTTTTACTGTTACTAACTTTTTTTACTGTTTTATTAAACCGTATCTTAGGGGAAAGTTTAAACACTACAGCCTAAAATATACATAGGATGGTTAATGTGGTAAAGAACTTCGGTTGCATGTTCTAGTTTGCGTTTGTTTCTTATATATTATATATTTCTTGCCCGTGTCGATTTACCATTCTATCAACATTTTTCCTAAGCAGTCTGTCTAATATCGTCACTTTATCAAGCTCGCCATTTTGCTGTATTTCTTTATTTAAGCGTCGCTTTAGATGAACATTTATTAGCTTGGCAGAAGTTAATTATTTTTCAATATATATTTTTTCATTATTATTACGAATGATTTATTTTTAACAGAAAAAAAAAACACCATTCACGATACAGACCTTAATCTAGTAAAATAATAAATAAATAAAAAAAAATTTTTAGCTTAGTTTATCAGCAGTAGAAATCTTCCTTAAATACACTTCATTTTATGTTACTTTTATATGCATATTTAAATGTCAACAACTATAATTTATCGTATAAAATTATACAAAATATTCTGCAATATTTACAACATAATATAAGAGATGTTTGCATTGCCATTCACATAGTGCTCATGACATCAGCCTCACTGGTCTATGCCCGTGCTGATGCAAACATTTTACACGTTTTATAAAGCAATAATTACATGTTAATTTCAAATGTACAATTTATATAAATTATAAATTAAATAAAACAACAACAAATAAAAATTATAGGATATAATTTAACAAAGTTTAATAAAGATATATAGTGAAACCTCTATATTCGTCTGGTTCGATATTCGTCACATTTTGATATCAAACAAATGTTTCCATATTCGTCAGGCCCTCAGGAACGGATTAATCACGAATATAAAGGTACCACTGTATAGGTAAATCTAAAATGTTTTGTTTTTGTGCGGACTGTTCGTAAATTCCACCTAAATCTACGTATGACGAGTACATATAATAAATACAACACACAATCATGCATGTGGCCTTGTATTGTATTCACTTTCAAAATAAATATTGTGGCGCGGACAACAATATTTAAAGTCATTTTTCAAAACATACATTTAATGACTGATAAAGGTAAATTACTAATGGTCGTGTCGATGTGTATTATTTGTATTACTAAAAGTACTCTAAACAATGAATAAATATTTGTGCGTCCTGTCATATTTTTTTTATGAAAAGATGCGATTGACTCACGCCAGGTTGTGAATTAAAAAACCTTTTACGTTGTGGCGGAAATGATTTCTTTGTGTACATACGTATTTATAATCTCAATGGATTGTAATTCGAACGGTGCACGCGATATCGTCCTCATTCTGATTCGTATTTTAATAATAAACACAATAGACTTCGAAAGTTAACCTTTTATAATGCTATTACCTAAAACGTTCAATGTAAAGATTTTGATTCGTTATTTGTTCATCGTCATCGCTCAGCCAATTACTAACATGTTTAGAGATGTGACGTAATACATACGTGATACATACATACTCTGCATGGACCCAACAGATTGCAGATTGATCTCTTTAATTTTTTTTAATTACAAAGTAATTTTGTTTCATTATTATCTATATATAACATCTTGAATTCCTTTTTTAGAAATGGGCTTCAATTCATAATGATCATTTTTTAAAGTTAATCAATCATACTATTTTTCTTATCATTTTAAATCTGTGGAAAAAATAATATTGGAGGTAAGGTGTTACGTTTTTTAAACAATTTTTTAAAATTCTACAACACGGTGCTCATATTAACAAAAAAAAAGTCGTCGGAGCATTAAGAAATTATATCCACAAATATGTGTATATATATTTACAACGAAATTTATCGTATGAAAAATTAGTTTCCTAGGACGGGTTTTAATTACTAGTTTTATAAATAAATTAATATAATGCAACAATGAGTGTTTACGAACATGAGCGCCAAATTGCAGAAAGGTTTGCAATGTGCCGTCCATATATATTCTAACGACGAACATTAGTCAGTGGCAACTACAATATATAATTGACAGCATTCCTGACAAGGCTCAGTTTGGTCTGTAGTTCAGTTCGCTGCTCCGAGTCTTTGTGTGAACACGCTGCGAACTCAATCTCGCTCCTTGTCATAAGTTTTGTGATAACTATTATAATTAATACTTGGTAAGTCTAGTTCATCTGATGTCATTCTTTTATCACTTTTCGCGTGCTTCTCTCTGGTTATTTCGTAAGCAAAAATAATTGTCACAGATCTATTTGAGTCATTATTTGATTTATTGTATACACTTCCATTAAGTATTTTATATAAACATTAAAATAGAATCGTGATATTTGTTTGATTTCTATGAACTGATAGTGATAATTATTCTATTTTTTTAGAAAATATATGACGTATTTGCACTTCGGTTAGATTATTGACGTACGAAGGTATGTTTTAAGGCGCGTATGCACGGATGAGACTCGACTTGATTTATTTATATTGAATTAATGTAAGCTGAGTAGAGTGACGCAATTGATATGTACAAATCTCTGAGACGAGATATCAAAGTTTCATCCGTGTTTACGCACCATTAAGGCATCAAAAAATGACATGTCGTTATTGATTTTTAATGTATATTGAATATAAAAACATTATTATTTTCCTGATAATATTGACTCGACATAATATAACAAAACCGATCACATCTGTAAATAATTATAATGATTACACATAATTATCAATATAAAAATATAATTAATTTAATGGCGTAAACTATTTCCGCACATATTTCAAATAAAATAATTATATATTTGTTTGTCACTTTATCTCATGACTGAATGTGTAAAAATAATGCTTTTACTGTTTTGTATTTTCAAATTAATTCAAACTAGGTAGGTACCCACTTACAATGTGTTAAATAATAATTAAATTATCTACAGAAGGCAAATAGGTACCTACTGACTGTTCTGAGTAAATTTGAAAATACCATATTTTTTCCTGTCATCATTAACGGATTTTTTACCTATATAATATAATGATGTAATTTGTGAAAATATTATTACCTAAGTTATCTTGATCATAAATAATTCAGTAGATTTTTTTAGTAGCATCTCGCGAAACCGGTTCATTTGATCTTTAAGATTTAAGATTACAAGACGTGATTTTACATTAGGCAAAAAAATGAAGTAAAGATTTCGTCTAATTATTTTTCTTCCATTCGAAAGATGTGTAATCTGTTACATTACCTATCAACCTCATTGTATTTATCGCCGATAATAGTGTGACTATATGTGACCTATGGTCACCTCTGTTATCGTGTTATAATAATATGTTCACCAAACAAACGTGACTAAAGACTGTATTCGACGAAAACAATTATGCTAAAATTATAAACATGATTTTCAATAACGTTAATTGACATAGCGGTAATAATTTAGCGGAAATAATAATAGCTACTCAAAAAATTATATTTAAAGTTATCCTCAAATCCCCAATCACAACGAGCACTGACGAAATTTTTAATAAACTCTATGTCTTTGATATTAGACAAATATACGATAATACTACTCTCAAATACATATATAAATACAAACAGACACATTTTAAAACAACTCAAAACATAATTTCCACACGGACAAATACGAATAAGCTACAAACCCCAAGAGCACATACTACATTTGGTACTACAAATATTTTGGACCTAAACTATTTAATAGAATGCTTAAAGACTTAAATCAATTGAATTGTCCCAAGAACATGAAACTATATATTAAAACTTGGATTCGTAATATGGGTAGAGCCAGTATTGGTGCACTCACCCAAACATATTGACTCATACCTATATTAATTATTGATAGAAAGTGATCCAAAAATTAAGTCCATTTTAAAATTGTTCTTCATATACACCTTTTATATAGTAATAAATGTAATTCTATATACTTGTAATTCTAATTAATTGAACAATTGCTTGTCAACTATGCCCGTCTCGACACAGAGTTTCTCTAGTGAGACGGGCACAGTCCAAACAGATTTTTACATAGTATTATATAGTTCCTAATAAAATGAATGATTTTCAATGATTATATAAAACTATGAAGTATTGTATTGTATGTTTTTTTCAAAAACGACTATCAATTTCAAAATATTGAAATACAAAAGTAAATATATAAAAAAAACGATTGTATAAAACACATTTCCGACATACCTATAAAAGCTATTTCGACAACGTCAGCAGCAACACAGAATGTCTCATTTTTTTTTCAAATTAAGATATTTATATCATTGGATTTGATTTTTTACAGGGAATCGTTCAATATCACTAGTTTCACGATAGCGTCCGCTAGGGGCGTGCAAATCAAAGAAATGCAATCACCACATATCTGTAATCTCCTGTCAATCCCAAGTCAAGGAAATCGTACCAAAGTTTAGTTCAGTTTCAAAATCATTTAAAAATAGTTCTGTCTCTCTCCTGTAAAGTACACAATTCTTATATGATATGTCGTATTGCTGCTTATGTGACGATTTGCAAACACGGCATGCTCCAGTCAGTGTACATGAAAAATGACATTTGAATAAATAGTACAATAGGGATCATATATTAAATCGCAGTGTTTTTATACACACTAACATTGCATTAAAACATTATGTTATTTTCAAATAATGGCCCATAAATGTAAACTACTCTGCATGCATGAGACCAATAAAAGGTCTGACCTTAAAGAGAATTGCTTGCAAAAATAGTTCGATTCAAAGGGATTAATTATTTACAAAAGCGACTTTCTGACTGTCACATTCAAAATTGGCGAGATCCAAATATGTTTCAATAATCAAAAAGATATTTATATTAAATATAAATATTTTTCTTACTCATAAATAAATGAAGCTGTATTTTGATTTATTTGATAAACATTAAATACGCTTATCAACTGATTAAGGAATCGTATAAATAAATGTTATATTAATACACCAATTAGAATTATGAATTTGGCCGTAAAACATATATTATATGTGTAACATGTACATATTTATAAACATATATACGTCTTATACTTTGGTTAAACTACGAATGTCTTCATTTCTTATAACGCTTAACCCGGAATAAGACTTTGGACTCAATTGTCAGGAACGATTCCACAACAATATATAATAATTTTGTACTAAAAGAATTTCGTGGTTTGATGTCTTCTAAGGGTCTATAAATTATAATAAAATCCAGTGATTTGAATTCTTTAAGATAAATGGTTGCAAACAATGGGACAGATTTCATTTTGAAGAGATTCTCCAAAGATTTAGGAAGGCGGCCTTTGTTCAAAAGCTTATCATATATTATATATAATAAAAATGTTCGTTCATATGTTTGTAATATCTACATACATCACCATCATCCTTAGTTATATTGCAATGATATTTTGTATAGAAAATTTTACTTTTATTATTATGATGCATTTGATAAATTCAAAATAAAATCTAATACTCCTATTAAAGGTTTTAACTCGTACCGTCACATATGCGTAACGCACAGTCAATTATTAACAAGTCAATAATAAGTTGGAGAGGTACACGTACATGTAAAAAAATAAAATGTTGTATTTTTCATATAGATTTGCCGTACAGCTGCCACCATCAAGCACATGGGATAATGGATACGATATTAATAGTTTTTTTTTTGTTTTATCAATTTTGAAAACGTCGGCCGTGATCGCACAGCGACCACTGTTGACCGCAAAGCCACCACTAAAGCAGATTCTAGTACAAAATAATGATCATGTTTTATTAACACGTAATGTAAGGTATATACTAACAAACCTTCATAATACATCATTTAACCATGTCATGTATTATTTAGTCATCTTGCAGAATCACAATGGATTCGTCGTTTTGCAAGATTTTCATGATCTTCGGATTTATTCTACCCTGTGCACTATCGTACTTGATAGACCTACACCCGTTATCTGATGAATACATAAATATCATCAATACTAAGCAGTCTACATGGAGAGCAGGGAGAAACTTTAGGAGAGATATCGACTACAAATATATCCGAAGGTACGATCGCATGCTTATCGTAAGAACAATATTATTATTTACTTTTCAGAATGTGCAATGATAATATAGTGATTGAGTGGTCTAAACAACAATTGTGAAAGAGTTTTGAAAATATCTATTGTTTATTTCATTATAAATTTTACGTATGTCTATATTGAATAGAACCTTGGAACTTTCATAATATGGAGAACAGAAGTATGATGAAGATTTTGTCACATTTTTTTAAGAGCGACATTAAAAAATAATTCAACAAAATTTCACACAATAACTATACATACATGAAATATGAATTAAATATATTAATTAGGAAGATATACATATAAATTCAATTTTATCGAAAAATATTATTGTGGCACTACCGGGATTCGAACCTGGATCTCTTTCCAAACCGGGGAAGGTGCATTATCCAACTATGCTACAGCGACGATATTTTTAGCTACAAATTTTCGAACCTATATGTTACCTTTTTGATATTAATACATTTAATCGTTCCATTATTTGAAAGAGCCATCTACCTTATTTTTACGGAATTTCTTTGAGACTTTTGAAACTTTTGAGTAATCTGATAGCAGACGCCAGAATTATCAATTCATTTTTATTAAATTTTTGACACATTGATACATATTTATTATTAGGAGAACACATTCTTATTGTGAAGTTGTAATTATTAACGATTAAATGTATTAATATCAAAAACGTAACATATAAGTTCGAAAATTTATCGCAAAAATTTCGTCGCTGTAGCATAGTTGATTAACGCACCTTCTTCGATTTATAAAGAGATCCAGGTTCGAATCCCGGTGGCGCAACAATAATATTTTTCGATAAAATTAATTTTATATGTATATCTTCCTAATTAATATATTTAATTCATATTTAAAATATCACAGACCGTCTGTTCTGAATAATTACAACTTCACAATAAGAATGTGTTCTCCTAATATGCATACATGCTTAAATAAATTTGTTTTGTTTATTTTGATACGACTATCTCTGAGTCATCGAGTAAGAAACAACAAGTCACAGACCAGCAAGTGAATAGACATAGTTGCGAGACGAGAGGCATTCTACGCGCAATCTTTGTGGAAACAAAAAATACGTTATTTTATGACACATTTATGTAAAAATAAAAGTAGTTAATTTTCGAAAATTACATCTTTGTGTAGACAAGACATTTTATTTTACATATTACATTGTCAGCGTTTAAATTGTCGTTCCAATCGAGTCATATATTAAAAAAAAGTCGCGGAGCTATTTGATTGCGTAAGTGGTACCAAAGTGATCACCAAAATGAAAATATTGAAACAAGGAGTTTCAGTTAGTTCGTGTCTATATATTTAATAGTCTGTGGGTATAATGGCTTGGAGAAATTAAAAAGGAATATATTGTAGATACTATTCTATCCTATATCCTTATATCCTGAAGTACTGTAAAACTCTGCATTTGTGGTAAATATTAATACCTGAGAGTTGTTTTTTATCTTTAAATATTCAGAACCAATTTGTCTATGGTTATGTCTACTGCAAGAGCCATCATATAAATATATCAAATACACATATTACAGAATAGTCAACATAGATATAATGGGAGCAAGAATACTGCAAGAAGGTGAGGATTTGAATGTGGAAAAGTGAAAGATGTATATCGTGTACAGGGATGTATAACTTTCTAGACATCGTTTCTTTCTACTCCTACCCAATTACGGTGTGATAGGGTATATGTTTCCAATATGTTCGTATACGAAAGCCATTTTTAAATTAAGAATCGTTTTTTGTAAACCTATAAAAGTTTACTGTATATCAAAAAAATTGGTAAAACAATGAAAATATGCGTTAAACTACCTTTCGATTCCCCACTGACGTCCAAGCATTTTTAAAACCAGGAGACCACAGTGCTTGACAAATCTCGTCGAAGAACCAGTCGCCTGTTTTTCGAAATTGTTGCTTATGCATACAAAGCATAGATGCCGGAAGAATCTCAGGACAGAAAGGAAACTGGCACTCATCACAATCCGGATTCTGCTGACATCTCCAAAGATGTGGACTGTGTATTTTAACTCACTATTTCGTCAAAAGTTCCGACACAGTATAGACGTGAAGTCTCGAGATTGTATAATATTGTAAACTGCACCGTACACGTATAACCGCACCGTACACGTATAACCGCTCAAGGTCGCCAATCGGCTGTGGTGGGCGGTGGCGAGGCTGGAGGAGAAGGCACAGTGTATTATTTTTGTTCAATAATTTATATTTATACACAAATAAATATATGCCCCAAACAGTTCCAAACGGTTTTGTTGACGCCATCATTGATCTGCATGCGCTTTCCGTACAAAAACTCATTTAATTTTGGGAAAAAGATGAAAGTTCAAAGGCTCCAATAGCTTCCACCCAAACTTGTGCAACTCTACTGACATGTTTAAACGAATCACTGATCGCACCTCACAATAGACAGGGTTATTGTAAGACATGGATAATAAAATACCAAAGAGAAGTTTCTGACGACGTTCCAATCTAAAATGCCAACTTAAGTTATTAATATCCGCAAACGATTCTTACTTTAAAAATGGCCTCTAAACCTATAAAATGTTTTTTATACAATCTAATGTTCTGCAAGTATTATTAATTATTATAACAGGTTAATGGGCGTTCTTCCTTACGGGGGGGTAAAGCTACCCGTTCTCCATCACGATCTGGAAGGAAGTGTACTTCCAGAAAATTTTGACAGCCGTGATGCCTGGCCGAATTGTCCCACCATCAAAGAAGTCAGAGATCAGGTACGTGCTCGTATTTTGGGAGACATCCGAGTCGGCAAAATAATAATACCATCGAGACGTGCCTGTCGATTTCGGGGGAATTTTAGTTATTTGGAGGAGATGGCTCTTATCAAATTACAATCTCGTGAAAACCTTTCGGTACTTATCATTTATTATTTACTCCCTGTAAAAAGGACGAATTCTTTTAGTGGGGCATTCTCGCGAAAACGCTCACAAAAGATAGTAAATGAGATTATTAAAATAAGGTTGTATTTTTTTACGTGTATGTATTTACAAAGGACGTGCACTCCATACAATAAAATAGAACTAGAACTGTATAGCAGAAAATTTTATAAATGACAAATAAAGCTGCGCATGTGTTTTCCACATTTTTTTGCATAATCTTGTCCAAATATAATATATACCAATTGAACGCATTTACTTATCTCTCGCGCTGCCCGTTGTTTTACAATAAATACACGTCTTTGCTTGAACAGATGTGTTGGAAAACAGCGCAAATGTGTATTTAAGATAAATTGAATATATGCATCCCAATAAATCTTAAACGTAATATTATTTTATATATTATAATAATTTTCCAAGAATAATTGTAAATATTTATTAACTTTTTACAAAAACACGCTTCCGAAAGCTCTTTCAGATGACTGCAACCATTGATAATAATACAGATTTTTTTTTACGGTATCGTTATAAACAGCATGACCTAAATCCACGCCTAGTGCAACGCCACTGGTATTTCCATCACATATGTTAAGGAATTTTCAAGCGTTATATTGCCTATTATCTTCGAGTTACAAGGACTGACAGTAAATTCGTAGAAAAAACTAATTATAATTACAGAACATAATTATTTGTTATCCGGTACGTGGTTCCCTTCAAAATAGACCCTTCTGAAAGCAATGCCCGTCATTTTTTCAGTCATTATTCGTGATGTTGTTCGGAGCACGCGTCGTAATCCATTCCATTTCCGCCAATAACTTCCTTGATTTTGGGGAATAAACAAAAAACAGTGGAAGTCAGACATTGAAGTAAACATTTGATTTGGTTTAGTTATTTTTGTGTATTATTTTACATTATTATGCTGATACAGTCCAATTCGATAAATCGGCGTCCGTATCACATTGTTTACATAGATATTTCATGAAAATATAATATTCTATTTATTGTTGATAATATTTGAATATCTTATAAGTCTAGAGGCTGACATCTACTCCACACATATAATGCATGATGTCATCTAAAAAAATATATATTATCCAATTTTTGTCATCTAAAAAAATGATTATCCAATATTTATTTTTCTCTATGGTAACATGATTTCAGAAAACAAATCCTACAAACATACAAACAGGTCCCACCGCAATTGGCACGTGTCGCTTAACAACGAAATTATATAACAATAATATATCATTAAATAATTTTAAACGAAAGCAAACTTCAACACAATAATTTTGAACGTGAATTATCATTGAACGACGAAATAAAAGTATGCTTAAGGAAAATAGATTACCATTTTTAAAGTATATAAATTAACAGGTGGAAGAAAAAAAATACAAGTCATTGAAATTGATTAAAAGTTATATATGCATATCAAATTAAATATTTAAATTATTCTGTCTGTATTTTACTTGATTTTTTTAATAAATTAAGATTATAAAAACTATTCATCTCCCGTTGTCAAGTTTTCACGACCGTTCAGTATCTTACAAGTAGAATTTTCTGGGCTCTTCTGCTGTACGTATTCACCTTCTCTAGCCGACGTTTCGAATCTCATTGCAAGTTCCATCATCATGATGGACATTAGCGACAATAGCCCTATTATTTATAGGTTATTGACTTGTTTTCTGATCTGCAACCTTTATTCCCGGTGCCGTTTTAGCCAGGGATGACAACGACCACTCCGAGAAAACTAACCATTACTGATGAGAAAAAATACTCCTCTTGACTAACTGGTGTGATTGTGATTGGTATTCGATAATATCAGTGATTAAAAACTGTGACTGTGATCACATTAAAATGCGTGTACGCCACACAATATCACATTGCACGAAATAAATAGTTTTGTGCGTATTTATTTATAGCATAAATAATTTAAATAAATCTAATTTAATATTATCACAGAGTATAAAAATGCTTTAAAAAATGATAATTTATTGTCTTGGTCAAATTCTCAGCAAATATGCTTTGGCATAATCTACTAGATGGCGCTGATCATAAATTGTAAAGTCATAAATATTTTCGTTTCAAATACGCACGCGCCGAATCATGGTTCACAACAAGTAATATCGTGACTGATCACAGTTTATTTACGAATCACGATTAACAATCACTGATATATCAAAGCCGGAAAGCGCGAGTTGTGAGTGTGATCACGGTTCCGATCGACTTAATAATAACATTAATTGACCGACAGAAATAATTCATCATATCTGAAATAACAATACTAAGCTATTATATCCAATGCCAAAAGATCACCGAAATCTTTTGTCCTTACAATTATTTTGATTCTTTTCTACAATTAATCACGTGCCATTTATTTTGAATTTATGTAGCATTGTGTGTGAAAAGGTTGATTCAATACATTCGAATAATTTTTTTATAAAATTATGAATTCAATTATTTGTAGGGTTCGTGCGGATCCTGTTGGGCCTTTGGTGCCGTTGAAGCTATGTCAGATAGATTGTGTATACATTCTAAGGGTTCCGAACACATACGATTCTCTTCTGATAACCTTTTGGCTTGCTGTGATACCTGCGGAAACGGATGCAACGGAGGATTCCCAGGTAATTGTTGTGATTTAATATATAAAAAAACTTTACTCACCGTAAGACGTTCAATATACTACAAGAGGCATTTTCTTTCTTAAGACGCTTAAATGTTTATTGACGAGAGAGATGTGCTACGTGAAAAAAGCCAAGTGAAAATGATTAATTTTGATATAGTGTATTGATATGATACGTTTTAATATAGGTAAGATTAGAAAAAATATATAAAAATACATGATTTTCTCCTAAATCTGCTTCAAAAGAAAACAAACATTTAGTACATAACGTATTTATTAAATACATTTTTATACATTCATTAAAATCATAACCATTTTATATTTAGCGTTTTTTACACACAATTAAGATAAAAACGTTAAAACAGTAATAGTTTAAAAAAATAAGATACAAAAATATGATATCATTCATATTATAATGAAATGACCACTGATATTGTAACATGTAACAGTACATGCACATTCCAGAGAAAAATGTCGTGTGTCAAAAAAAAATATTTTTCAGGAGAGCGAAAACAATAAGAAATTTTAATAAAAGTTTAACACTCCCGTTCCGGAACGGGGCACAACATAACCCCAAAAATCTTATTTTTAGAACTATTTATTAAATATTAACGATATTGAGCTGGTATTCATTGTAATCCTCAAAAATATTCCTAAGAATGCAACGCGCAAAAAAAATAAAACAACAATGTAGAGTAAGACAGTAAAAAGTAGAGAAAATTACGTTTTTCCATAGACAATCGGGACCATTTTATAAATTAATTATTCCCTTATTAGGTAACGGCAGACATAACGTACGTATTTGGATGAGTCGCGTCTTAGATCTCTTCGCTGACTTAGGACATGCGCGTGCGCGATGTATTCGCGAATGCGACACATCCGGCTGCGTCATTCTGCTCGCGTGACACTTCAAAATACTACGGTTTCTTATAAAATGACGACAAATTTAGTAGTATCTTGTTCACATTGTATAAGAAATTTTATTAAAAATATGATAGAACATTCTCAAACCATTAAATCATTAAAACGTAAATTTAAATGGGGTCACTTTGTACCCCGCTCCGACCCTTGATCCTATTTTAGATCTTCCGGTACCCGAAAGTTAATAACCGAAGACCTTATTTTATTTTATCAATACATTTTTACTGAACTTTACATACATATTTTTGAACGGAATCGATGTGTATTACTAGGTAGAAATCGCTAATGCTACTTTTACTGCGGGGAATCTTGAACAAGCGGTCCAGTCAAAAAGAGACAGACAGTAGCGGCCGCACGCAGAAAAGGAGTGAACTAACTTAAATACGGCATTCATGGCACACATAAAATTATCTTTCCTTTAACTGTTCCCAGACGTAAATCAGAAAAAATTGACTAACTTTTGTGATATGTTATGTAGATTAATAGATAGATATTCGTATAAATTTCTTGAAAGTGATAACTATTGAGTGTACCTTTTGTATATTCTCTTTAAATATACATTGACACTTTATTTAAATGGTTTGAATTTGAAACCTGGATGCAGTATTATTTTTAAAGCAAATTTTATTTCGCTTTAAAATTCCTTTTGTATTGATTTTTTCAGGATCCGCATGGCAGTTCTGGGTAGATGAAGGGTTGGTATCAGGAGGCAGCTACGACTCCCACCAGGGTTGCCAACCGTACGAAATTCCGCCCTGTGAACACCACGTCAACGGCACTAGGCCCAAGTGTGATGGAGAAAGTATGTGAACGAATTTATAAAGATCGCTTATAATTAATTCATATTCCGATGTTCATTGGAAGCGTTAGTAAAAAAAAAAGATAATATTTTGTGTACAGAGCAAATAAACCAAACACTTTATTTTTGCTTTAAAAATTGACAAACCAAAGTCCAAGACTTAGGGCCGGTTATGTGATCAGTGGTAACTTTTTACTATGATAAAAAAATTACTAAAGTAAATTTTACTAATGATACCCTCGAATATCTGATGGTAAAAACCGAAAATCGTTAGTTAAAAAAATGGCAAACTCTTCACACAACTGTTTCAAAAGTCAACTGTCAAAGTGACAAAGTTGCAGTATACGACAGTTAATCATTAAATTATCGCACTATTTTAATGATGAGAGTTTGTCCGATGAGGATCTCGTTGTTTAATATATATTAGCACATATACAGAATGAAGTTCGCCAACAAAGTAACAGATTTCGAATGAAGAGAAGCATATTCTATGATTATTCGCCTTGCCACACTGTGAGGTGAGGTTGTTTTTGACAGTTTGAATCCGTTCAGTAAAACAACGCGTGCGTTATCAAAATCTACAAAACATAATTCTGTTCCACTAATTATTCCTTGTGGCTTTCCTTCATAGTTTTTAGTTTTTGATTTTGCGTTTATAAGAAGGAAACCCCAAAGGGTTTAACCCCATCCCGGACTCCCGCTTCGATTCTACTCAGCAAATCAAAGCCTGCATTAATTGTGGTTGCGAACAGCCGCGCCGCTTATAGACGTTTTGTTCCAGGCCCGTTAAATTCCAGACTCTCTGTTCCAGACGGCGAGACCCCGAAGTGTAACAGACAGTGCGAGGCCGGGTACAATGTGCCATACAACAAGGACAAACATTTCGGTGCCCGGGCTTATTCCATTGACGGGATGGAGACTCAGATCCGACACGAAATCTTCACCAACGGACCGGTAGAGGGCGCTTTCACCGTTTACGAAGATTTACTGCAGTATAAATCGGGGGTTTACCAACATGTTACCGGAGACGAGCTCGGTAAGACGGTGGCTGAGATAGAATTAATAAATTTAATTATTAAGGAGAATACATTCTTATTGTGATATTGTAATTATTCAGAACATAGGCCTGTGATATTTTAAATACTAATTAAATGTATTAATTAGGAAGACATACATATAAAATCAATTTTATCGAAAAATATTACTGTTGCTACTGGAATTCGAACCTGGATCTCTTCCAATGCATATTTAAAATAATGCAAAGATAGATGTACCAATTTGAAAAAGTGTAACAGATAGGTTCGAAAATTTGTCGTCAATGTACTGTGTGCTTTAGCATAATCGGTTAATGCACGTTCCTCGGATTGGAAGATATCCAGTTTCAAATCCCGGCAGCAACAATATTTTTCGATAAAATTGATTTTATATGTATATATTTCTAATTAATACATTTAATTAGTATTTAAAATATCACAGACCTATGTTCTGAATAATTACAACTTCACATTAAGAATGTGTTCTTCTTTATAATAATAATATTTCATTCCTTCCTTCTTTTCCAACTGTTTACATAACACGTACACACGTGATGTTTACATATAAATGTGAGAGAACGAATTGTACACACTCAATTTTTATATTTTTTTACTATTTATGTGTGGTTTCAAACAGACTATTTAAATTTTTTTAATCTACTGACCATTCTTCGCCAACATCATATTTTAAAGGTGTCAATTCTTCAACAAGATCTTTATTACAATATCCAGATTTCTTCTCTGTCCAGAGAGATGGTGAACTCAAACGTACAAATAGTTCTTCAATTCAGGCACGCTCCAGCAACGAAATATATTAACGAAATTCAACTAGTTACCAAACCGATGCATCCGTATTATTGACGAGTTAATAGCATCATTATTTCAATGTGTACCTACAAAGAACACTCATTTGAGTTGGTACTTTATACGAAACCATCAACTCAGGGCAGTCCAACATGAAGTAGATTTATTAACTATTGGTAATTTATATTTTCTATCGGAATATATAAATCTTAGAAATTTATGTTGCACTCTTTCGATTTTTATAATATGTGAGCCATAATAAGGAGACCACATATTCGTATTAAATATGTGTATATAAAATTATTAAGAAAAATAAATTATTATTGTGAAGTTGTAATTATTCAGAACAGACGGTCTGTGATATTTTTAATGGAGATTATATGTATCTTTCTAATTAATACATTTAATTTGTATTATTAAATAAATTTTTACATTTAATTTGTATTATTATAAAGTTGTTAGAGAGCGGGGCGAGTTAAAGTTTTTGGTTGTCCTTAACACAAATCCTAATAATTTCATCGCCCGGATTGAATACTGAATTTTGCCTCTTACCGCCATATAAATACTATATAAAAATTATATTTGAAAGAATCGACAAAAAAATCTACGCATATGTCAATATTTTAAACTGTTATCAAAGATTACGTGTGTTGGTTTATCTTTTGAGATTTAATTATTTGGATTGTAATAGATGTCAACTATATTAATATTTTTATGAATTTCAGGTGGCCACGCTATTAAAATTCTAGGATGGGGTGTAGAAAATGGTACCCCCTACTGGCTCGCTGCTAACTCCTGGAACAGTGACTGGGGTGACAGCGGATTCTTTAAGATCCTCCGAGGAAGTGATCATTGTGGAATCGAGAGTCAGATCAACGCTGGTTTACCTAAACTTTCTTAATTTACAAATATATTACAATAATTATCTTCTGCACGCACCTTAGCCAGGCCTGATCTTTAAAATCTATGACTTTTGTAATTATATGTTATAAATAAATAAAAATTAAGATAATTCTACTCCACGGTGTACTTATTTTTATTAATAATAAATAATTAGTGTATTTATTTTCTTTTCTTTTTTACTAGGTATGAGAAATGATACAGAATTTGTACATACTCATATATACTGTGAAATATTGTGGACTCAGCCTATTACACCTTGTATAAAAATCAGTAGTTACTAGCCTGCCCACACCGGCTATCGCCCGGTAACAGACGTATCCTGCAGAGACTCAGTACTCTGTTGTCAATTTGTAGAAAAAAAAAATATTATTCGTCAATACACTATAAAACTATAAAAAGTGTTTTGATAGGAAAATAAGAAGAAGAAGAGGAAGAGGAATTAAGTAGTACATGTTTTTAAATGCGTACCATATTTAACTATTGGTAGAATTTTCAAATTTGAAATCGCACTTAAACTAACCAATATAATCAAAAAACCCAATTTGATGGGAACAAAAGAAGAAAAGGAATTAGGTAATACTTTTTTTTAAATGCGTAACAAATTCATGTGTTGGTAGAATTTTTCTAAATTTAAATCGCACTTAAACTATAACTAATATAATTTCAAAAAACCCAGTGCGGTGCAAATAGATTATTACTACGATTTCACAAAATGTTTCTAAAGAATATTCTGCCATAATTTATTAACGCCAAACAATATTATCAATCATTTCGACATCTTACTGCCCTCTGTTGTATTAATTTCGTGGCTCGTGAGATTTAGACATATCGGGGTCGGTTGTTGCAGTTTTTTCGCATTTTCGGCGCATCTAGGTAGGTTCATAAAGAAATAAGGTTTCTTTTCTTTTAAATGCGTAATACGTGCTGCTATCAGTAGACTTTTTAAAAATTACAATAGAACTTAAACTAACTAATATAATCAAAAACCCAGTGTGGTTGAAATAGAAGACTAAGAAGAAATAAATAATCTTTTTTTTTTTAATTCGTAATAGATTATGTTATCAGTAGAATTTTTAAAAATTAAAATCGCACTTAAACTAATATTATCTTTATTAATAATAAATAAATAAAAAATATTGATTTTATATTTATAATTAATACATTAATTTAGTATTTAAAATATCAGATCTTCTTATTGTGAATAATTACAACTTCACAATAAGAATGTGTTCTCCTTAATAACTCTGATAAACTTGTACTTACTGATCATACCCACCACCGTAAATACTCTCTAAATAATATAATAAAAACGTGTACAATATATTTTTTAGTTGGTTCAAGTCTTTAGAATCTGACGGCTACATGTAATAGTATGCACCCCCAAGATTATGTTAAGATATTCGCCTTCGTTTTCCACCCTCGAATAAACTTGTAACAGTATCTGAGCGGCCTCGTTGGAACTTGTTTTGCTGTAATTTATCTGCCAAGTTTTATTTCCGAAATTTTCTCGTATTTTGGAAAAACACCGGCCCGGGGCGACGCGCCCCTTCCCTTAATTTAGGGGGAAGTAAACATTTCACTTAATTAAGTAATCTGGTGTCAAATTGCTTTAATTTCGCTTTATACAATGTCTTAAGTTTTAATTTTTTTCAACTTTTATTGACACATTCGATGTTGCTTTTTTTATACAAGATGTAACAAACATAGTTACAAAAAATAATTGCAGTTTCAAATTTGTATAAGATCATATTAAGCCTTAAGTCTACGTATTTCTAAATAAATATTTGCGAAATTTACCCATTATTAATCTTTGCTTCAAATCTAAATCATCTAACAAAAAATAGTCCGGCCTCTCAAAATTCGAAGAGCTTTAATTTTTTGTATTCAATGTATATTTTAAAATCAATAAAATATTTCAATTAATTGAAATAATTACAATTTATTTTTTTGTAATGCTATATCTCTGACATTGTTGAGTTTAGGTACATATTTCTTAAACATTTTCAATTCGCAATTTAGTCCGGTATCCACCGATAAATACACCAGGTATATTATATTTTGGAATTTTTTTTTTTTAAATGCATAAAACATAAGTCCTTCTTATTCTTCTTTTTCTCCTTTAGCAGCCTCTTATTAAGTCCATGACCACATTCACTACAAAACAACATCCATACCTTGACGTCCAGTTTACTGGGCAGGCCTTATGCAGGTACATCTTGAAATTAATCGTCCATCAACGTCTCGATTTAGATATATCTTATACATAATACATATTCACGAGGCCCGTCCATTTTGTATTGGGGTTAAAAAAATATATAGTTATGCCACTGGAAATGGGCACAATCAGCGTCGCCGATTTCATTTGAATGTTAAATATATAATTATTATATTAAATTGCATAGCATTAAAATATATACCAAAATAATGTTGAAAATATATGTGTAGGTACTCCGCACCTTGACAGAGGATCAAACATGAGCCAAAACGCCTGCACGGAACTCGCAATACACGACTATCGAAGCAACCCTCGTTTATTGCATTTTTCTATTACCTACTTCCTATTTACAGGTGATTTTGTTCCATTACCTACTTCCTATTTACAGGTGAATCATAAGTTTTCGCACTTTTTAAATCGCTTCTGTGCGGGAACCACGCAAAGGAGGGGCACGCGGGCGACAGCGCGCGGGACTTTGGTTCTTGTAAATTTAGTCGCTTCACTAGGAAACGATTCTTATGTGATTATTCGATACGATAAATTATTCAAATAGAAACACTCCAGTCCAACATATCTAAATAAGCAACAGCAAATAAATACCAACAGTTTTAATATTTACAGCTTTAAGAAATAATTCATTCGCACAACCACTTTTAATTGACCACGTTATTTGCTTTGACGTCAAAGTGACCAACGTAGTCAAAAGAAAGTCATTCGTTTAAATTAAATAAACACCCATAGTAATTATACCTATGCAATAACATTAACATTATTTAAAGATTATTCCATCTTTAATCTTTATGCTTAAATAATAAAAGGAAATCGAAATTGTCGTCATGTGGATTATCAATAGCTATGACCATATTCAGTGCCGTGACCATGCTGAATGAACAGACCATACACAGTGTGGCTTTTAAACTGATTAGTTCACAAATACATAGTACAGCTACATCATAAACTGTACTGAACTCATTTGAAATTGATTGATAATTGATTCAGTTTAACGGTATAAGCACAGACCACTAATTAAATATACATGAACCAACGCAAATTCATTGTCCCATATTGTTCATTTTGATGGCACCCACGTGATCAATTTGGTGCTACTCACGCAATCAAAGAACTCCGCGACTTTTTTTTAAAATATGACTCGATTGGAACGAAAATTTAAACGCTGACAATATAATATGTATTAATGTAAAAAATACGTTTTGTTTACACAAAGATTTAATTTTCGAAGAGTAAATACTTTTACTGTTACATATGGTATGATAGACTGCCTCCAGATTGTAGGTCTGCTTGTCTTTCACGCACCATTGAGGTCATCGAGACACAATTCATTATTCTATTACAGTGCTAATGTCAGAACTCGTGCACTAGCTAACTCTGCAGTCCCCATAATGCATTATTTGGGGAATGAATTTGCGAAGGTTGTCGACATTTTTGCTATTAATGTAACTCTTTATAAGACTACATTATTACATTTTTTTATGTCTCAACTCCAATTGTGACGGATGAATTGCTTTACTTCACATTTTATATTTATTTTTAATTTTGATTATGTAAAAATATTCTGACACTATGTAATTTTTTTCTTTGTGTATTGCACTTCCGATGAAATTTTCTGTTATTTTACAAATTATGTTAATACCTGAATAATAAATAAATGTGTCATAATCTATTGGATTTATGTTTCGTTGGATGTATGTGAATAGAATGCCGAACCTCTCTCCTGTATGTACACTTCATATCATGTCTGTTTATTTACTAGTCTGTAGGCGTAAGCCATAATTGTGTTCCTATCTATAAAAAAAAATCTATTTCATCGTAATTTCTTACACTTTCTGGCGCTGTAAAATGCGATGTAGGGCGCTTTTTGATTGGAAAACAGGTTAATAGGCGATCATTCTTGAATGTCTACACGATACTAGGGGGGTTTTACGGTTAACCATTAAACCTTTAACGTCATCTGGCGGAATAGATTTAAAACAAACGCAGTGCAAAGGTCAAGGGTGGTGTATTGTATTTGATGGAATGGCGATTGTGTTTCTCTGGTGCGTTTAATATGAGAAATGATTTTTTTTTAACCGATTTTATGGATCTCTTCATGTTATTTCAGTAGATTTCTGGCGATACTGTACATAAATAATAAAGAGATTTCTTGCCGGGAGACCGTGAGGGGTGTATTTTGTCAGGTAGCCGTGTTTCACAGCCCTGTCACCTGTGCAGTATGGGGGGGGCAAGTCAAAAATTGTCTACATTTTTCATTGTACAATTTACTTTGCGCAGACTTGCATACACCGTAATAGCCGGAAGGCAAATGACGCGATCGGGATCAAATTTCGAAGACGTGACCGCAGTCGTATCAATTTGAAACACGCATGCACAGAAAGCAGTATGATATTATTGAAGGTGTGTTATGGCGAAAGTGTAGATAATTCGCGGCGAATGAGATGAACCGATATGGGACCATTCGCTCATACAACGGTCCTGGGTAAGTGGCGGGACACCTCTAGCGTCAGCCTAGAATAACGTGTTGATTCAAGGCCGCGATGATCCATGGTTTGAATCAAAGCTAACCCAGTATTGCCGTATATCTTCTCATATCATCATTTCCTTTACCTCGCGGATAGTTCGGGATTGATGTCCTGTCAAATCTGCTTTTTATTATTTCGCTCAACACAATTTGAGTAGCTTGTTGGTGTAGTGGTCAAGACGTTGGCCTCGTGATCTAGTGGTCGGGGGTTCGCGCCTCGTTCCAGGACACCAGCAAGTTAGTCCTATTTTCATAGCACAAGCATTTAGCTTAGTTTGAAAATAGTAAGAATATTGATGTGACATGTATTCCGTGTACGCATCTCTATTTTTTTTTTTTTTTTTTTTTTTTTTTTTTTTTTTTTTTTTTTTTTTTTTTTTTTTTTTTTAAAAAAAAAAACAAAAATGTATTAATTTTATTTTTTTCAACTTTCATTGACACGCCTGATGTAGCTTTATTTATATATTATGTTTTGGGAAAAATTCCATATTAAAATGCATAATGATATACACATAAGTTCTTCTGCTTTATCAATCTCTTATCAAGTCCATGATCGTATTCACTACAAAGCAACGTCCAGTTTACTGGGCCGGCTTTGTGCACGTACATCTTGAAATTAATCGCCCATCAACGTCTCGATCTAGATTCTGTCTGTTTTCATATCTTATACATAGAACATATTGACGGGGCCCATCCATTGTGCATTGGGGCTAAAAAAAAATATAGTTACGCCACTGGAAATAGGCACAATCAGCTTCGTCGATTTCATTTGAATGTTAAAAATATAATTTATTACCAAAAAGGGAGAAATCTAATCAATCATATTATTATTTAATGTGATGTCTTTGAGATTGTATGGTTGTGTGAGTGTGTGTGAGTGCGTGAGTGCGTGCGGCAGGGCGCGGTCTCTTTCTCTGCGTGTTCATAGGCTTAATCGTTTAACCTATACTGTTGATATACCTTGTACTAAATTGCATCGTATTGTATTAAATGTATAATTGTTAGAAATTCTATTTCTTGGACCTTCACATTACGAGGTGTACACTGAAGACGTACTTAGAAGACAAGTACGTAACATTAAATCTTTCATGTAGTCACCATTATTAAGTTCTGAATGCACGCCTATTCTATATACCGTCAACAATTTTTTAGATTTCCTACTTTGGACGAATTTTTTTGGTACAGCATTCACGATTCATTTCCAAGCTACTACTGTACCGACTTTGTTAATTATTTTCGTAATGTTCTGAATCAAGAACATTTTATTCTATAAGATGAATATTGGATACCATATCCCTAAATGTAAATACATTTTCCTTTCCAAAAATTCTTCCTTTGAGTGTTGCAACATCGTGATATGTACCAACATTACATTTCATTTACCAACGGCGTTGTCCCACCTTTCAACCGTTTCGAGGCCAACGCGACTGAAAATTCAATTTGAAGGCACATGATATTACTGTAATGCTTGATGTTGCCAGAAGGAGAAAAAAAAGCGCAGATATTAATGTGAAATATTTTTCATTATTTAATATGTCAACTTTATAAATTCTTAATACTATTCATTTCTATTACACAGATACATTTTACTATAAAAAAAATTAAATAGGACGTTATTCTTATGCATTCTTAAATAAAAATAATCTTGTTCTATATGAGCAGCTTTTACGTGAACAAAAACATTTATTAATTATGATTAAGATGATATACAGGTGAATTATAATTATGACTTGATAGGGCAACTGTGTAAATAAAATTTATAATGTAGTCATTAGTCAAAGGCCAAAAAAAAAAAAAATTATTCAGTATTTTAGGCAGATTTCTTATATATATTATATTTACGCCCTTATAAGCTTTTATAGATTGTTTTACACGAGAGTTTTTTTTTTTTGCCAATAGGGGAAGGTGAATACACAATGATAACAAAGTTGTTCACAATTATAAACTGTAATATAACAATAATATATTTTACAACCACCCACGCTTCACTTCACATACCTCATTTTTGTCCTAGTTCTCATGTCCATGTTTCACTTTACTTTTTATTCTTCAATCACTATTTCTTCTTTGATGAATCTTGCACACCAGAGACCCTGGAATCCGAGCTGACGGTGGCTAGCGCGGATCAGCTCCCTGAAAGTCCCAAAAATTTTGCCAGCATAAAGCACACCGCCATCGCAGAATTTGTAAACAAAACACGTCACCATTCACTAAAAATATAGCCAAGGATGCCCGACTTCTAGTTATGGCCTTCACTAGCATTGTCTTCCTTTTACATTCGCCTTTTCTTTTACATCTTGGCCAGCTTTCTTCCTTCAATTACACCAGTCTTGATCCGCTCGCCAGAAAAAGTGACAGCTACGTCATCTTGCTTCGTGCCATAGATCATTTAGCGAATGCGTAATCTGCAGCCGGTCTCACATATAGTGCGACATTTTATATCTGGTGTTTTTGGTGGGCAACTCATACGTAGACGCATGCATCATAGCATCAAAAAATATATGTTATATATTCAACTTAATGTAGATTTAATACTGATGCATCTTTTCAACTCTCATCTTATATATGACTTATTCATGCGTTTTATTAGCTAAGTGGTAAATCGATGGTACAACGAGATCTCAAATGGGTTATTTTAACGTCTGAACCTCGACTGCATAGGTCACATATCCATCTAAAAAAAATTTTATTTGAATAGAAATCAAACAATTTGAAAATGTATTGAGCAGCAATTTGAGTTAGGTACTAAATTTATTTTTTAAATAGATTCTGGTGAAGAAACAATGCTTTATTTTTAGTTAGTTATGACATCCTGAAGAAGGAAAAGGTGTTTTCCGAAACCGGTAGATGTTTTTTAAACTCAATTGTGGTTAATAAAACTAAGATAATAAATTAAAAATTTGAATTTTAACCACCAAGTTAATATTGCTAATTTTAAAAGTATGAATAGAAATCATTCTCACCTTCCTTTCAAATATTCTTACGTGTCATACACAGAAGAACATTGTGATATTATATATATATGAATAATGCCTTTTTAAAGAGGTCTCCTCGGTTAAGGGTGAATCTAGCATCCCACCACCCCTGCGCTCGTTAGCGCCGACTTATCATAACCGGAACTCGCCGTCCTTCCGGCGGTAGCTTCCGGAGTACCACACGGCCACCGCGAGTGCGAATCTGCGCAACTGGGCCAGAGTACTGGACTGGGAGTCGGTAGGCAATGAGAGTGCAAGGTAAATAAGTCGGGAACGATGTGAGGGTGGATTGTGGTGTCGAACTAATCAATGACTAACTATACTTTGTAAAATAATCAAATACGTATGTTATCAAGATTAATTATAAGAGTTTGTATGTTTTCAATACGTACTGCTAGCTGTTTATGTTTGTAAGTTAATTAAATTATTTTGGTATTGTTAAAAATTCTCACCGTTGAAGTCTGTGAATATTATATTTTAATATTTTTGATGTTTGTAGCGTCAACTTTGCGGGTAGATATAATTAAAAATTGTATCTATCTTTAACTTTATGTAAACCACTACGAGATGTTATTACGTCGACCGGTTTCGATACTAACGTATCGTAGAAATTAAAATATCTCTCAACACTAATTCTAATATAATCAATAACCGATCAAACGACCTGTTAATAAAATATTTCCTATTTCAATGTAACCTCCTCGTTCCTATCGAGACTCCGCCCTCGCCAATCTCCACTTGTACACCAGTCCTGACGAAGATACTTTAATATCGAAACACGTTGACGTAAAAATAACTAACAGTGGTTTATAAAAAGTTTAATATTGATACAACTTTTATATTTTAATACTTTAACTTTTATGTGTTTATAAAATATTAGCAGTCCGTGGGAATCACGTTAAGTTATAATTCAAAGCAGAAGGATAAAATGTTATAAAATTTTAAACAAAGGTCTATTTTATTGTGAAGCGAAATTCGGTTCAGATAGGGGAATGATGAGACGCCCGCGGGGGTGAAGCGAGGTAAATGTATTTTCCTCAGGGTTCTTCAACTGAGCGAAGTTTGTAACAGATGACATTCAATATAATACTCATTTATATTCGGAGGATGGAGTTATTTGGCATGGGGAAGGGATAGGCTGCCTTTGTTTTGCCATCTTTTGTGTCTCCTTCTTAACTATGCACAATTTGGTTTAGATCGGTCAAAGGTAGGATTATATAGAGAACGGTCACATATACATTTTATATAAAAATAAAATATATTAATTACTTCTATGGATAAATACGTCAACGCGTTCAAAATATATATTTTATTACAAAAATATTACACTCACTCGCCTTTACCTAAGCTCATATATACTGGGCGTTGAATACAGAGAATTTATTATTTTGTATTTCCACTGTCCGCTCTTTAGTTCACTGTAAAATCCACTGTAAGACACAGATCTCTCCCAATTTCCTTCACTGAGTCTGGCCCTCTGTTTTTACTGTCCTCAATTTTGTCTTGTACCTCAATTTACTCGGTCTATTTATAATCTCTGTTCTATGACTTATTTTTCTTTAATAGTCATGTTTTCTTCCTTTCTTTTATTATATTAATATATTAATAATAATACAAATAAAATGCATCAACTACAAAGGTATACAGATAAAATCAATTTTTCGATTCGTGCTCGATTTTTGTTGCTACCGGGATTCGAACCTGGATCTTTTCCTGTCCGGGGAAATGCATTAACTGAAATGTATTCTTTGTAATTGATACATTTAATTTGTATTAAATATCAAAGATCTATGTTCTGAATAATTGTAACTTCACAATATATGTGTACTTTTGAATGTATTTCGCTCAGTATCAATTTAAATATTGTATAACAAGTTGTAAATGTCGATTTATTTTATGAAATGGGTCAGTCGAGCCCTGTGACATTCTCTACGCCATAGCGCGGTGCCATCTACACTCGTTTCGTGTAACCTGTCCACCCTTTCCCCAAACCGTCAAAATAAAAGTTATTTACGGTCGAAGTCATTCATTCATGATCCGCTTCGTCATTCGAAGTTAAGAGTGTAAATGTTAAAGGGCCTCCCGACGCGGCCCGGGGGTAAATTGGGAAAGGCTTTCACAATAAAAGTGTTCGCAGGGGAGGCTGTCCGAGCAAACCAAATAGACTTCACACTTCAAACATTTTAAAACGGATCTTTTGCGGGAATGACGCTAGGTGGAAAATGGAAAATGCTGATCAAATAAAACTTTTGCGGGGTCCTAACGCTCGTGCCGCCGACCGAATAAAAACATTTCGATGTCACGAGGGACCGAACAAAGGATGGGGCAATCTGGGGGTTCTTAAAAGTGGAACCTCACACGCTCTTCGCCGACAACCTTAGAAATCTAGCTAGGACACATTCGCGTAAAAGTGCCGTCAAAATATTTGTCTGAGCATTTACTGAGGAAGATGACCAATTGGACATCTTAATTAAAACAGCCAAACGAAGAGATTTTACGAGGTAGTATTTGCAGTCAGCAAGTTATAGTGATTGCAAATGACAACTGGATGGAGTAAGTAGTAGTAAGTATGTGTACAATAGACAATGAACTTCTTCAATATTTTCAAAATTACTTTGTGGCAACATATTATATAAATAATAAAAAAACGGTTTGTTTAAAAACACTATTTATTGATTCATCAACTTGTTTCGATACCCATGGTATCTTCATCAGGAAACAATGTATACTCAAATTAAAAATACAAGCATAAATAAAAACAAAACTATACATTTATAAGTGGTGGGTAACTAATTAGGAATTACCGTGAGAACAAATTTAAAAGGTGACTATTTGCAGAAAGTTAAATTTCTAAACCTTTTTTAATATCAAAATAATGGTTTGTTTAAAAAAAAAAACGATTGGTGAATAGTTGTTGCTATTTAGTCTAAATAGTTATCGTATGAATTAAATATATTAATTAGAAAGATATGTATATATATAAAATCAATTTTATCGAAAAATATTATATATATATATAGGGAAGATGTATTATTCAACTATGCTACAGCGACAAATTTTCGAACCTATATGTTACCTTTTTGATATTAATACATTTAATCGTTCCATTATTTGAAAAAGCCATCTACCTTATTTTTACGAAATCCCAAATACCTTTGAGTAATCTGATAGTAGACGTCAGAATTATCAATTCATTTTTATTAAATTTTGGACACATTGATACAACTTTATTTTTAACACACCTTCCCCAGTTTGGAAAGAGATTTAGGTTCGAATCCCGGTGGCGCAACAACAATATTCTTCGATAAAATTGATTTTATATGTATATCTTTCTAATTAATATATTTAATTAATATTTAAAATCTCACAGACCGTCTGTTCTGAATAATTACAACTTCACAATAAGAGTATGTTCTTCAAATAAATAGTTATCTATAAGCGATGCCTTACTAGCGATAAATTTTGACACAATACGTCTTTATTAAAATACTGTGTGAATAAAATGAATATATTAATTTTTAATATGTAACGCACAGCATCGTATAATTAAATAAAGTAAATTGTACCGTAATTATTATCGCCGTGGTAAAGAAAAATGTTTTTTTCGACCCTTACGGTGTACGAGTACACAAAAAAATCACGTGGCTGAATACAATGTTAATATATAATTTTCTAAAAATATTAACTTAGCACGTATTTTCAGAAGGGGGGCAGTAGTTGGATGACAAGAGTAGTAGTCCCGGGCGCACCTCCCAATGGGGTGCAAAACTGATGCTTCGTTGAAGGCGCAACTAATAAAAATTGACAATTTTATTATGACGACAATCGGTGATAATTTTAAAATGTTCTTAAGTTTTCACGGCCGTTCAGAATCTTCTATACATAGTATTCTGGGCCAACATTCCGTGTATATCTGACGTTTCTGGCCGACGTCTCGGATCCCATTGCAGGGTCCATCATCAGGGCTGATGTAATGTATGACTGTTAGCAGTATCATGTTGAAAACAGGTGTTGTGTGAACTAAGTGATCCGACAGTAGATGGAACTTAACATAACACAACACTACTCACATCACACAATACCTGTTTTCGACACGGTAGTGTAAGCCAGTACCTAGTAAACGACAGACCCAGCTTTCGACACGGTACTCCAAGCCAGTACTTAACCACAACACTAACAGTCATACTTACCCATACCCTGCAATGGGATCCGAAACGTCGGCCAGAAAGGTCAGATATATACAGCAGATTAGCCCGGAAAACTATACACAGTGACAATTTAGTGTACAGAACTATAAGCTTACGATCATCTCTATTAAAATTAAATTTTGTTAGGGGCAAATTTTATTACCACCCTGGGCACTAAAACGCCTAGTTCCGCCCTCACGTAAGCGTGTTTCAACCTTTTAACTGCCAACTCTATTTGAAATGGAAGACACCATATGGGGTAAGACTAGGCTTTAAGGGTCTTGACTTATCTATCAAAAGCTGGAACCTGTCATCCACATATGGCAAAATGATTGAAAATGATGACTTTGATGCTTGCATGTTTTTAAAGTTCAAAAGTGCGTGTTAACACGCTTATAGCTTGGCATGACATACAAAGTTTGGCGTGTTAACGCGCTCATGGCATTTAAAAGGATGATATATTAGCTCAACATCATGTAATACTAAGGTAGTGCCACAATAGCACAACAGCCTTGGGCTCTTCAGGGAAGTTTCCCTACTCCGATCTGTCGTCCGCTGTCCTTTTCAAGTTCGCGATGCCGACTATATGAGCATCCTGGGTAACATCGTCCAATTACTGCAGCCTGAATCTTCCAACAACCCTTTGGCCAAGATCTTTCTTTGCCAGTCGTTCTGAATTCACGTGTTGAACGCGACTAATCCACTTGATAACTTGGACAATATCGGATTTACCAAATTCAGTGTCTATTTCGTGGTTATAGCGTACACTCAACACACCTCGTTTTCATTTTTGATATCGAATATCCTTTTTGAATTTTACAATTAAAAGTGCTACATACAATAATAAGTTTACGATTATTTTTTAATGTAATACGATAAGTTTTTCTGTCTATTAAAGTAATTAATATATTTATTATTCTGATTAAAATAATGCAATTTGAAATCGTTTTATCATTAATTAATTATTAACAAGTCTCAACTATAGAGTATTGTATTATTTTTTTCTTCGAACCGTCTCGAAATATTGATGGTAAATTTCTAAACTTACTCGGTATTTCAATATCTATTTTTTTTTTAAATTTAAACAATGTCAAACAACCGTTCGACAGCTGCCAGTTCTTTGAATTGTAAAACATGCAAAACAAAATTGATAAAATTATCAACGGAATAAAATAGCTGTCATGAAATCGAAAATAATCCATTCAATGTATCTCAGTGAATGTCTTTTAACGATATCGTACTTTTTTTTTATTGAACAGATGTAATTATAAAATTGTGAAAAATATAATATAAAACTTTCTTATAAAAAAAATCTCACGAGTACTCAACCAACCTAGTCGCTGCGTGGCGTCAGAACAGAAGAGTGTGAAGCTCTATCATCTCTGCTTACCCCCGAGGGGAAACGGCGTGATGTTATGATAGTTAGAGAACTGTTGAAATAATTAAATATAAGTGATATGTACATGTAATGGAGAACAGAATTATAGTAATTTGCAATAACATTTTAAGTTTTTTAACTTACTTACTTACCATCATGCCGTTTCTCCGCGGGAGTAGGCAGAGATAATAGAGCGCCACACTTCTTTGTCCTGACACACAATTCTCGCCTGATCTACATTCATATATTTTCTCATACAAGTTCGTCGATTGTTGAGGCTTCTAACAGAACCATCCTCCATTATCTCGTTTACCTGGTCGTGCCAAGTCTTCCGCGGACATCCTCTATTTCTGGTGCTGTCAACATTTGCATAATATATATTTCTTACCATTCTCTCCTCATTCATCCTTTTCGTATGACCAAACCACCTAAGTGATCCTTTCTTAATCTTACTCACTATACTAACATCAGCTTTACATTTTTTTCTTATTTCTTTATTCTTTACTCTGTCATAAATAGATTTGCCACTCTACTCCTAACTGATCTTATTTCCACTATATTTAGTCTACTTCCGTTCCTCTTCTGCCAGCTCCAGGACTCACTTCCATACATCGGTGTCGGTACCAGGACTCCATTGTGCATCGCTAGTCTTGTCTCGGTTGACAAATTCCCGTTAGGTATAATTCCATTCAAAGCGCTGTTCACTTTATTCCCTGCAGTCACCCTCCTTTCCGTTTCTATCAAACGTACTTCCCAACTAGACAAACTCATCTACTTGTTCCAAACATTCATTACCTACAAGTATTTTGCACAGTGCTTTGTAACTAATCCTTGTTATATATTAATATTCTCCGCCTATTTCTATGACTTTATGAATATATTGGACGTAGTATCATTATGGCTGTATAGTGCTTGGTTAAACGGCCAGATCTGTGAGACACGAGTAGGGCAAAGACGAATGTGTTTTTAATATCTCCAAGTTAATACTGCTTAAATATTTTCTCTTTTATATATTCAATAACAGTACATTATATTCAATATTCAATTTGAAATTAAGTATACTTTGTCTTTATTACGAGTAAGAAAAAAACATATTTTAGCGAAATCGTACGAAATATATTGACATCTGTCATTTTTTCTCATCTATGCTGTCTATGGTAATGAAGAATTCTAACAGAGTTTGACAATAAGCAACCGGCAACAGCCGATTGCTTATCTACTAACATCATTTAATGTTTATTTAGAAGATAGTTATTTTTGGAAAAAAAAGAATTTTTTATGACTTTTTATTTAAGAATCGAACTGTAACTATTTTTTTTTCGATTTTGAGAGTTAACACATTATTGCAAAACACCACCTTTCACTTAAAATGACACATTTTTATGAAAATTAACCCAATGTACATTTTATAAACCTTCAAAAAACTCTCTTATTTTCCAAAAAACGTGCAAATTCACCATAAAAAAAAAAATAGATCGCTTCTGAAATACTAAATATTTTCTCCTGTCTCCGCTCTTGATCCACAATTGTATTGTGCGCCGCTAATACTGCCTATTAGAATTCTACCAATAAAATAGATTACTTGGTCCACTTTATTACGCGACAGAGCCCGGAGCGGATGAAGAAATAGCAAAAAATATTTGCAGAATGACAAACAACCTCCCCACCCGAAGCGGGCCGTCACCCTCTTGTGACGCATGGCGATCATTTGCTGATAATGGCGACAAAGCTGGGATCTATCGGACGAAGCATTAGATCTAAATTGCGAAAAATTCAAAACTCTGGAAAAGTGATGGAGGCAAAAATGTGGAATCGATTGCATGTTTTTTGTAATCATTTCAAATAAAATTATATTTAGGTCCGATTGTGTGATCAGCGGTAACTTTTTACTATGGTAAAAAAGTTACTAAAGTAAATAATTTTGCAAAAACGCGACACTCTTTTATCACTTCTACGCTTCCATTCTTGCCGACATGCGCGCGTTATACATTCGCCACACTTACCATGGTGTTCCGTATTCATAAAACACATTTTTGCCGCGTCTTGCGTCGGCCGCGAACCGTGTTATTGACACCTTTCCACGTTAAAATTCCCACCCATCCTTACTGCTTGTCTTCAGTGTGAATAGTGACCTTGATGTCAGCAGACGTCAACTAAAACGAAATTTGTTTGAAGAGCATTAGTGGTGCTCCAGCGCTGTATCGTTTTGAATATCCTGTGAATTGTGTGCACAGTGATATGGATTGTTGTTTTTGTGTACCGCGGTGCAGTTTGTGATATCGCCGTCTTCGATTGGAAGCGGAGATCTGCCGTCCGCGTGCCGTTTGTGAAATTTCGACTGTGACTGCGAGAGTAACGGAGGCGTCATACACGAGGTAAGGCGAGCAGTCTTTCAAATTCCCGATTCCCCGAGATCACCGGTCCTTCGACTGGAATCCCTACCCATCATAATCCAGGTCCTCTTCCTTACTTCCTTCATTCCTTTGCCGCCTCCCCCCTTCGGCGATTCCGATTTACGACCGGATGCGTAATCCAATCCGCGGGATGCGCGACTCGAAGATCGCGCGATTCGTTCGATAGATCTTATTCGGCACGAAATCTACGTCTGCTTTACATATGGTTAAAATTTACTACTGATCGCATAACCGGCCCTTAGATTTACAAAAATCCGTTTGTTATAAATGAACGGTTCTGAACTGTGATTTTTTAACTTTTTATGTATAATTAGTATTTATATAAAAAAAAAGGTTTTTGTTTTAATTTTGGTACATGAATTCGAAAAATAATTCTGTCTTACCAAATTACCTGAAAAAAAAACTAAATACGCAGAAAAATTATATTTGCCATCGTAAATTTTTCCGCATATTTAGTTTTTTTTTCGAGCTCTTGTGTCCTATTTTATTTACAATATTCATATTATAATAAAATAAATATAAACATATAAACTAATAGAATGAACACACTTTTAAGTATCCAAGTATTCTGAAATGCCAGACGCAATTATTTTTACCTTCATCTTTACCACTAGATCACTGGCTCTTCGTAAATTCACTTTAATACTGGTGACGTAATAAAAATAAGTCGGGGTGCTCGGTGAGCCGAGCGGTTACGACAATTGCCGAAGCGTCATGTGCAATGTGGAAACAGACGACGAATAATAATAATATCTCGGGGGAGAATATCTTCACAAAATTTCAGAACGATGCGAGCATTTTTCACAAAGTTTCGTGAGTATACAGGTAGTAAGGGCAAGGTAGGTAGCTAACGAAAGCTGCGCCCTTTTACCTGCGTAGTTGACTCATTGCATAAAATATAATACCGTTAGGACGCGATTATACATTCATATTAGCATAATGTGTCCTATGGGCTTGAAATTGGCAATTTCGTGCTATTTGAAAAAATAAATGTTTACATAAATAAATGAAACTTTAAACGCTTTTTTCTCGAAAACGCATTTTTCAAAAAAGGCCGATACGATGTACACGATATCTCCAAAACTGTTTCACAGATCGGCTTCAAATCTCACTGAGAGCTTATTCTACATATGAAGGACTGTTGAATCTTTGAAGCAATTTTTTTTCAATGGTAACTTGCTATTTTATTAAGGAAAAACGAGAATTTTAAATTCAAAAAAATTATTTTTTTAGAAAAACCACTGACATTAGTAAAACTCAAAATTTAAAAAAAAAATTCAATCATTCAGTAGATGTAAACATCCTTAAACATAATTATTTTTTTCATATGTTTCAAATAAGGCGTTCTTAAATTATCGTTTTAGACCTCATAAAAAATTGTTTCCGGAGATTAGTTGTATCTCAATTATTTTTAAATATAATATGTATATATTAAGTTCAATACTGATTTGTACTATAAAATCATGCTTCGTTTTGGATTAAAATATACGCATAAGTTGTAAAAAAAATTCTCGAATTTTGCCTGTTTTCTTCATTCCTAATGTTGTTGGTTTAGATAAAAAAATTTATTAATGTTAATAATGGTTTTCATATTTGTATGATAGATAACAAACGAACCTGTCTCCTCTAGTACAGACTTTGATCTAGTTGAGGAGACAGTGAACATCTCTTAGATTATGTGGCTTGTTCGTCTTTTTTGTATATTTTGTATAAAATAAAATAAAAAATAAATATAAAAATACGTGAACATTATATCTAGACCGTGGGTGGCTACTGTAGTTACTACTGTGCTGTAATAACCAGGCATACTTTTTACAACCAAATAAATTAATTTTCAACCCAGCGTTTTGCCTTCGTATGTGAAAATAATTTACAACATAAATATAGTTTTAAACACATTATTCGCATAAGCGTTGTCATAAAGAAAAATGAAACATGACTTGACATAAAAATAAAACGTTTATTTTCATTCTTAAGTGATAACTCGCGAGTAACAAAATTCGTACATCGCGTGTTCTTTAAAATAGTCCAAATATGTGATATTGTATCAATGCTAACAGTGATTTATTACCGTATTTGTATTTAATGCTTATAAATTGTAAATGGCTGCCATTAAGGCACGATTAAAATCGAAAATGTTAAAATTCGTGACATCACGCGCAGACACCAAAAAATGGAAGTGAATAGGGACTTTGGGGGGAATAGGGACAATCGTCAGAAAAAAATCTTATTACGCCACTTTGACTTCAATTTTAGACTTGTATGTTATATTTTATGTTAAAAAACAATCAGTTGATATCTAATGATGATCGCGATATCACATGATAATATTTTGAATTAATAAAATTCAAAGATTTTGCAGGTTACCGGACAACGTATCTCTTCTTTATTTGAGTTTTAATTTACGTGATATTTTTACTTAAATATGTCTAATTTAATCGCATAAAAAAATAAATTTAATATATTGTAAAATAAGTAACAATAATAATTAACAACAGTAAATACAGATAATATTTGTACTGTCCCTATTGATCTCAGTTTACGACAGCGGTCAATAGGGACAGAGCTCATTTATGGAAATTTCTCTGAATATCGAATCAAATGTGAATACGAACACATAGAGGAACCACTAACTATTTAAAACAACATTAGTTGTATATTAATGTTTCTTGCATGTGTCGATTTATAGCAATGGAAGCACTGAAATCTGTCCCTATTCACCTCAGATTACGGTACTCAAAAGCCATCACTGTAACCGTACTAAATCCTCACGGCATTCGTGATCTAACTTTATGTTTTCGAATGAGAATAATGCGGTGCTCCATGTTTCCTATACTCGTATATGAAATGGAATCGAGGATAATTGCAGAAATAGAAATGCTTAAGGGACTTGAAGCGTTTGAGATGCGGATATATAAACGACTGCAACAAATTAACTGGGTTGATAGGGGAATTATTGACAATATAATATAATCGCAATATTTTGCCTAGATTGTAAGTGAAGAATCTAGGCCAGTGATCCGAAAAATCGACAGTCCAAATATTTCGAACAGCTGCAAATAAAATAATGATCGCTAACATTCGTCAAGCTGACAAATGTTAGGAGCAGAGCATTATGATGATATCTGTCTACATATCCCATACAAGTACACATATTCGAAAACTTGTTATTGTTATTTTTTAAAGAGAACACATTACTATTTGCGAAGTTATATTTTTTTCAGAACATAGTTCTGTGATATTTTAATACAAATTAAATGCGTCAATTAGAAAGATAAACTCAATTTATCGAAAAAATATTTTAGCTACCACCGGGATTCGAACCAGGATCTGTGCGATAACCAATTACACAACATCAACTCCGTAGATAGACGACTTGTGACGATTTACTAAGACGTCTTTATTTTCCTGAAATCTATTCCACGGGTTTTTTGGCGCCACGCCAATGATTACACCTTTAAAATATTTACACGTGTCTTATCGTATCATTTATATGGCGCCTCCTAAGCTAGTAATTCTGTGCGATACAATTATGCTTGTTACAAAGCTCACCAGGTGTAACTTTTAAGAATAAAATTCAATATTAGTTTTAAAATTTGATGTCAAGAATGTATAAAAAATTATATATATCACAATATAAATACTTGCATGCATTAAAAATCATGATTACATTTTGGGTTATCTTTAAATCTTTGCGGTTTTATTCAATTATTTATTATAAATCAAATTTTTAGATAAAAACTACATTTGAACTTAATGCCACACATTTGATTGGGAGCGACCGAAAAAGGTCGGTCAGCACTGTAGGACTGATGGGGATGAATATCCCTTTGGAAATATCGGAACCTTGATTAATGACGAAAAGAAGCATATGTGGAAAATATCATTTTTCTCTATTTGAGACCCCATTATTTAAGCCCGAAAATTAAGAAAAACTATAAGATACAGGAAAACGGCGACAATGGCGTTTTAGAGAAGAAAAAATGCTATCGAATACCACAATCAGTCTACGTAGGGGCAGCAGCAAAATGGTTGAGTCCTCGATCAGCGTGTGAGAGGTTGTGGAATCTATACATTTGTATAAAATCTTTTTAATTTTAAAATGGTTTTAGGTGAATTTTTTTGGTATCGTTTTCGGTACTGGTAAAGGTGAAAATAAAATAAAAATTTAAAACACAAAGACTAAACAAAAAATCTTCAATTTAAGTTTCCAATTTTCTTCATTGAACATTTTTATTATTTTTTTCCATTTAACGGCAGGGCAGATAAGACTCCGTTTTTCCAAAATAGATTATTTTCCAGCTGAGCCCGTAGGGTGCTGAAATATTCACAACTTCGCAAAAACGATTTATTTTCACTCGCCGAGAAAATATTATATTTGAAAAAAAGCTAAAAATGAATGAACCCAATGAACCATTCATGCTACATTGACTACGGGTGGCTATATATAAGTCTGGTGGAAGTACAATTATTTTTATCAAGAACCTGAATAAATCTAATAAATTTTATCAAATCAAGAAACAGGAGGAATACGACTTTAAGGGATTTCAAATTTCCGTTTTGCACGAATTTCTCTCGTAATCGTATCTTCAAATGACGCAATTAAATTAGCCCATATATTTATTTTTTTGCAATCCAAACAATATGCGCGTAGTCTTGGCGAGGAATTTGAAAAATAAAAAATATTTTTAGATGCCGTTGTGTAATTGGTCCATTTGTGGTTAAACAAGATGTTTTATTTTTAAATATTGCTCCGATAATTAAACAAAATAATATCATTTTCGGCTAGGGTGTGTGCGTGCATGTGATAAGTGTATATCATCATAATTTTCTTCACCTAAATAAATTCGCTCAATGAAGGGGAAGAAGTGTAAAAAAAATATTATTTTTCCCATTTAATCAATTCCTATTACCTGCCACCTACCTACCTAAAATTTTTTTCGGCACCCATCTTAAACATACTTTTAACATACCTAGAGGCTGAAGAACAGTTTATATAACAACTTTACTATCGCTAAATCTCTTCCAATGGTAAAAACTAGATTTCCTCACTAATAAGGTAATATATGCTACAAGGAATATGATGAATGAATATGAACATGTGTCGCTGATTTTCAATACCATAATACAACAATTCGAGAAAATCAAGCAAAACTGCAACATTTTAATGACAGGCATTATTACTTTTGTAGAAAAATTATTAACTACTTTGATCTAAACTGAAATTATTATGTATTTAGGTTCATTATTGTATTAATTTGAACCCAAATATGTATTTCATTATGATAAAAAAATTCATGACAGTTTTTGAGAGTCACATTGCGTTTTACCGGGTTGTGCTCACCCCAACATTATACTTAATATTGTTAGCTACTGAAGGGTATTTTGAAAATGAAAGATACATTTTTAAATTTTAAAAAATAATTATTAAGGAAAACACATTCTTATTGTGAAGTTGTAATTATTCAGAACATAGGTCTGTGATATTTTAAATACTAAATTAATGTGTTAATTATAAATATATACATATAAAATCGATTTTGTCGAAAAATATTGTTTTTGCGTCACCGGGATTCGAACCTGGATCTCTATTTCCAATCCGGGGAAGTGCACCGGATTGGAAATAGAGATCCAGGTTCGAATCCCGGTGACGCAAAAACAATATTTTTCGACAAAATTGATTTTATATGTATATATTTATAATTAATACATTAATTTAGTATTTTTAAAAAATTAATTCTGAGTCCAATGATATATTGTGACGTATTTCATCCGTCCACCGGCTCGCTCAGTGTAAATCATGATGAGCGTGATTCGGGTGCACAGAATTCATCATGTCGCCTTCCATTCACATCAGCTGTCATTTTAATGGTTTACTCAGATACGAAAACATATGAATTATAAGGTAGAATGTAGTAAGAATCCTGTCACTTGAATGTGATTACATAGAAAGATTGATTGGCAAGTCTTGGCTTAATAAAATAATAGAGTTCTTATTAACGTGTGAACGTCTAAATCAACAAGTTATCATCTAAAACCAATGGTGAGATAAAACACTTGGATTCATTGGATATTAAAATCATCACCTCGGAAATTATATTACAATAATTTAAATCCCCTGATGAGTTTGTCAGGTCAAATATAGCAAAAATCGTATCAAATAAACATGATCACAAATAAAGATTGATTTAGTATGTTTAGTAAAAGAATGGACTTTCGTCCAATTGTAATTAGCAAGTCATTATTTAAAATTATAAAGGTGAAAATAAAGACTACGATACTTCAAATATTAATAATTTACATCGAAATTCGTTTTACAACCATTTAAACGCGAGGTGTCTTCGTTCTTCGGCAGCGATCTTCCGTCTTCGTTCAGAGTTGATGTTCCGAGGCACCCGTAAACACTTGTATCTCCTTACTTATCGTATTAAACGTCGGGAAGGCTGGGTCATCTTCTTCCATTTGAACTCGCATGGAATCCTTGCGCCCTCTTCCGTTGTAAAACAAGTTCAGTTGTGAAATAAAGAAGCGGGGGAGACTAAATCGTATCATTGCCCTGTTTTATTGATGAGAAATCCTTCATGAAGAAAAAAAGTATTGTCATGTAGATGACAATACTCAAGAGATGCTTCACATATGTCACAATAAGAAATCACATTTTCTTGATGGTAGCAATAGCAGCCATTTCGTACGCATCAGCCGTTAAAAAGAACAAGAAATATCACAGAAAAACTTTTTCTTACGCGGTGCAGTGTTGTCATTTTGTAAATGTCAAGTCCCGTCACATCTCGTGTGCGGTGAGTACCAGATATAACGTCATAATATATAACTCAAATTTATTAAATACGTATTATAGCGGATTTTGAAATTCAGTGACACATTGGTTACAGATGTAGAAAGTTACGATGATCACCATATTTTTAAGTGTCTTATATTAATTTATTATTATAGAGTTCACCAATGCGTGTACACTATAAATAGTTTTTTATTATAAAATATACCTTGTAGCCTCCTTTCCATGTGCCGATTGAACGATAATTCGATTTAAACTTGTACTACATAAAGACCGCAAAAAAACTATCCAATATGTAATTACAGTACAACCTGTTTACATGGAACAATTTTCATGTTTATTTTACATGTCTTGTTATTTTTTCTTTGTGTATTTTCCCTCGTTATGTACTACAACACGCGAACTATGTTCACACATAGCGGGTGAATCGATAAATGTGTACATACGGGCAGCCTCCCCCGCCTTACGTATTCATTTATTAAAGAGTTTTTGTTCGTAATAATTATGTTCACTTTTCACGCACCCCTTAGAGGAAGCCATCCGCTGTGTACTGCCGCGCCGTAGAGCAGTGTTTATCAATATTTTTAATAAACCTACAAAAGTTTAATAAATTTACCCTCTGCCAAACTCTCTTGGCATACCAAGCGATGACATAATATTAAATATATTTTTTTATTATTAACTTTGACATTTGTAGCGCCTAATTCCGAAACCCTCTAAAATGGATTTCGGATAATTTGAGTTAAATATGCAGTTTTGTAGAATTTTTCGTCAGCTACATGCAAAACATATTGTTTCTCACAAAAGCCACTTAAATACATTGATGTTGAATGTTCAAAATCAGAGTTAATTCCAAAATACCCCCAAAGCAGACCTCCTCTAAAATCAAATCAGCCAATCACAACGCTTGTTGATTATCATGTGATCTAAAATTCAGTATGGCTGTCAGAAAAATACAGAAAAAAAATACTTTACATAATTGTCTCTTTAAAAAATTATAAATTAGCTTTCTAAATATACGTTTTCATCGATAACTCAAAAACACATAAACTCGTTTTAGGGGGTTTTGGAATTAGGTGCTACACTTAAACAAATTTGATAAATCACTTAGGATAAACAGAAAAAATCTATCTATCAAAAGAATATGTAGTTATCGCCGGGACTCAAACCCGATTTTTCTTTTAGCAGGAGAATGAATTGTCAATTATTTTTTTCAACATGACTCACCATGTAAACAAAGTGCGACTCACAAACTTTGTTAATCTTGTGAGATTGTTTGCAAAGTTTCATTCAGTATCGAGCGTAGTTTTGATTAACGATACAATTCGCGGCAATTCGACGGTAGACAGTATACAGGAAAAATGCCTGTATTTAATATTAAAAATTGACTTGTCTACCGATTATTATGATAAGTAAGTGTGGTTTGATGTTATATTATTGCGCTATTTAATTTATTTATTTTTTTATTGGCAGCACACTAGCACGGCACACAGTTTGAAACACGCTGCTGCAGAGTGTTGCCTCCCTCCTCTCAGCATGCCCAACTCGGTATAAACATTTCCTTCGATAATTTATTACGCTTTTAGATGCTGTAAGGAGGCAATATTACGAGCTATAAAAGCGAGAAGAAAATGTCAAAATCTTGTAGTAATTTTGGTTGAATGGTAGAATACTATTATGTCTCACTTTTATCTAACCGTACAAATATACCAGCGAAGTTCAGAATTGTTTCGTATTTTTTTACTACAATCGTATAAACATTTTTTTTTTATATCGGCTAAACTAACTTTGTGATTAAAATTCATTCTTAAATTATTTAATTTTGTTTTTTAACCACTTAATTAAATAAAATATATTAACTGGTATCAAAAAATTACATTTTCTTCTTAAGGATGTCACATTAACTAACTTAAATTATATATATATATATATATATTCTAATGTTATTAAAAAATCTATTTTGAAAATAACCTAACCTAACTCAAATTGTAACGATGACGAAAGATGTGGAAATTGAAATTTAGAAAAAAATTTTAGATTTATAATTGGTTAAATTTAGTTGATTATTTATAAATTTTACACCGTCTATATATTTCTAATGATTCTAAATTATTCAATGTAAAACCAACATTGTTTATATGTAAAACAGACAATCCCAAATTTTTATCAAAAGTGTCACCATTTTCTAACAATTGATCGGAAAATTCTGAAAAACTGTTATTATTTAAACATTTTAAATACTCTTTGACTCTTATGTTCAATATATATATATATATATATATATATATATATATATATATATATATATATATATATATATAAAATACCGGTCAAATGTTCTGTTGTAAGTGTTTCTGTATATCCGTATATATCCGTATATATCCGGAATATCTGTAGATATTTGTACTTTTGAAATTACCAAAATTAACTTTGTGGCTAAAATTCATTATTTTTATTTGTTAACTTTGTTTTATTAATCACTTAATGAATTTAAATACATCTACCGGTTTCGAAAAATACCATTTTCTTCTTAGCATTGACATTTAGATATTTGATTCGAAAATTTATTTATAAATAAAATCCTACGCCAATGATCATTATTATTATTATTATGTTTTATCAGTGAGCTATATAAAAATTGACTAGTAATATATTATAATAAGTTATTTTTAAAAATCGTGTCTATTAATCGTGTATTGTACCCGTTATTAACTGCTATTTAATAATTTAATATTGACATAGGAATGTTGATTAGACCGTATAAAAAAGTTGAGAAAATAATGCAAATGATCCAAACTAAACGATAACAGATAAGTCAGCACCCGTTTGATTAAATCTGTTATTTACATGAGAAATGTGAATAATTTATTATAATTTGTTAAATTTTTTAATGGAGCTATCGACTTTTTATCTAGTTATTGGCTCTGCTCATACAAAGTACAAACAAAGTTAATAAAAAAAAAAATAACCGTTTATCAGATTATTCACTATAGTTAGTACAAATAGATAAATGGCGGCGCAAAATCAGTTGCTTGTTTGTTGTTTTATTTTGTATATTCATTAGATTATATTAATTAGATTCCATCATCTTTTCTAATTCGACAACTTAAAACCGTACGTATAATACATGGATGAAATTTTACCCTCAGAATACTTGGAGCGACGCGGTAAAGGTCAAGCAATATATGTACTCGTATACTAGTTGATTCTGTATTCTCTCCGTAGAAAACACATTATGTAAAGGTTAAATAAGTGATTCAACACTGATTGTGTTCTGTTCTTTACAAGTAATATCTAAATTTTTATCTATTTACGTGCAATTTTAACAGATGAAAGTGATGTCTCTCGATGTTAAATGTCTGGAACATAAAATATCTGAAACAACTTCAAAAAGTTATTGAAAAAACAATTGTACAGATGTATTAATTTGAAAAAGTGAAACGTATAGGTTCGAAAATTTGTCATGAAAAGTACTGGCGCTATAACACAATTGGTAGTGTACTTCCCCGGATTGCAAATAGAGATCCAGGTTCGAATACCGGTAGCGCAAAAACAATATTTTTCGACAAAATTGATTTTATATGTATATATTTATAATTAATACATTAAATTAGTATTTAAAACATCACGGACCTATGTTCTGAATAATTACAACTTAACAATATGAATGTGTTCTCCTTAATAAAAAATAATTTAAAACAATTTAAGAATTTATATGTATTACTCGTAAATGTACATAAAAAGTCTATTATCGAAAACATTCAGTTACAACCAGTTATTGGCAATTTGAAGTTCAAGGTTCGAGTCATAGCGATCGCTGTATATGTTTTTGATAGAGACTGTTTTTTATGAATCTTTCTAAGTAAATATATCTTTGTTTTAATTATCAAATAACTATGTTCTAAAATCACAATAAAATGTGATTACACTAAAAATGAGAATAATCAAAAAAATCACTTAATGCTACGTTATAATACAATTATTTACGTTTATTTTAAATTATTGAATTCCACTCTCCTTTAAACATGTCTCCTATTATAAATGTAATGTAATAAATTAGTTTTAAGGAATACCCAGGAAAAACGAATTAATGAAATTATATTATAATTTTTTTAACACAGTTTTCTCGTGCCATCGACTAAATGTAGAGGATCACCCCCATTTGAAATGATATAAAAAGGAACATTACCCCAAAAATTCTCATCATTTAATCCTTCGCGAATTTACCGAAACGAAAAATTTTCCATCACCCGCAAATAATTCCCGACCCTAATGAAAAAAATTCATCAGATGGTTTAGCAGATTACTCTACATTGCGAAGTGAAAATGAATAAATATGTAATTTAGTTAAATCGACAAATGCAAACCCTTGGATATATAATCCGCGCTAGACGAAATCGATTTTTTTTTTATAAATTTTACTATATATTTGATTATTTTACAAAGTATTTTTTATGTTCAAATATTTACAATACCATACGGATGATACGTTTATCAGATCAGTACACACATATTACAGAGACATAAACATTAACAAAGAAAAACTGCATGTTAATGAAAAGAAAATTTTGAGGCGCACCTTTGGGTGGGTTTTAGAAAATGGGTTTTGGCGTAGACACTACAATAATGACGTCTTTAATATAGTATATTAAATGACTTAAGTTTATAAAAATATAAAGACTTTGATATTTAGACCGTGTGCAAAGAATTACTAAACAGCAAATAGCGAATTCACTGCTGAATACCAGACCAGCTTTATTAATAATGGAATGACAAAGAATGACAAATGACATATAACAGAGAAAAACTCTAGAGAAAGTCAAAACTAACTAACGTCAATAGTACTGATGACAATTGGAGATTGTTTAAATTAATTATACAACGCTCTTTCACTAATACTATTACTATATAAACATATTAAATTTACGAAAATCCTTTCGAATTTAAGCAGCATTGTGTTGATATGATTCGACAGATCTTAACATTGGATTAAAATCAATGAATTACTAAATAAATATCACATAGAGACGAAGCTATTTTTATTATATTTAATGGAAGATATAATAAAATATGGCGACCTGTCTTCAGTTGGCTTAAGTGATCATTTTATATATATATATATATATATATATATATATATATATATATATATATATATAACGTTCACCAATTCTCACCCCTCAATCTCCATATTTATCAAAAATAATTGAAAGTTGTATATATGTTAGTACGCGGACTCGCTTCGAGTACCACAATTTCAATGAATTACTGTTGTTGAATCTTCAAGAATTCCACAGCGGCTGGTGATACACGAACGACTTACATTCAGTATTCATAATAGCACATTCTCAATAATTTGATAATCGTATCCATAATTGGTTAGTATACAAGAGGATATTGAGAACGTTTTCTGCCGGATACCGGTTCGGGGCATTTGGGATTGATATTTGAATTACCAATCCGAGTACCTTTTTACGAAATTTGTATTATTGTTTATCTTAGTATTTTAACACAAAATAAAAGATGGTGCCCCTGTTGCACGGTTATAAGTCAACTGATTCATTTTTTAGTTAAATTATTTCATCCTTGGATTTAGTGAATCTAGATAAATATACTTTGCGGTGAAATTGATATTGTCTAATATTTAATTGTTTTATGATACGGTATTACTAAATAATATATTTTTGGACAAAATAACAATGAGAATTATTATTCCGATCGAAGGATTCCTTCCAGCGCAAACTGATGACGTAATGCGGGTTTTCAACGGTTTTGCAAAAAAATATCTTTTTTTAGAAATTCGCCATATCTCATGAACCGTTGAATATTTTTCAATTTAATTTTCTTATAATTATTATTGAACATTCTGGCCAGATATATTCATCATGAAAAATAAAAGTAATTGTCGAAAATACCAACTAGTGAACTCATAAAATATGGAGTTCTTCGATTCTATAAATATAAATCCTTTCCATATCGTCATAAAAATATGTGGTTTTTAATAAAATATTTACAGAAAAAATACATTTTTTACACATCCTTGAACATTTTTGTTTACGTATAATCGATGCCCATCGAAACAGTGGACTTCTTTGAACCAAATTATTATTTTGATATCTTATTTTTACACATCATGTTGTTTATCAGTCTAAGAGAGATAGAAATATCATTATGTGTTTGTATTGAGTATAAATTGTCAAGTGGATACGAGGCTGTTCCATGGGCTATCCAACTCCAACACTATGAATAATATGACAAATATATTTTAAACACTAATTAAATGTATTAATTAGAAAGATATACATATAAAATCAATTTTATCGAAAAATATTATTACTGCGCTACCAAGGTTCGTACCTGGATTTCAATCCAAACCGGGGAAGCTTCATTATTCAACTATGCTATTATATATATATATATATATATATTAATTTTTGAAAAAGTGTAACATAAATGTTCGAAAATTTGTCGTCAAAAATACTGTCGCTGTAGCATAGTTGGATAATGCACCTTCCCCGGTTTGGAAAGATATACTCGTTCGAATCCCGGTAGCGCAATAAAAATATTTTTCTATAAAATTGATTTTATATGTATCTCTTTAATTAATTCGTTTAATTAGTATATAAAATATCACAGACCGTCTGTTCTGAATAATTACAACATCACAATAAGAATGTGTTCTCCTTAATAACAAAAATATTTGCTTCGAATGATTCACCAATGGTTTTTGTTAGTTGTGTTGTATTTTTCCCTTTTTATTTAAGCGCTAAAAATATCTTATATGGACCAGTTGTACAGAATTGTTGTATTTATTGCTCTAATATAGTAATTTAAAATCTTATCTACACGACGCAATAAGATATACAAAGGAAATGATGGAGTTTAATTTTTCAACATTTTTTCAATTTAAACAAACTTTACGTAAACGGTATTAATACTCTTCCCGCCGTCAGTGTGTTAATAATAATATCTTCACATTTTTTTTACATCACCATTGTTGATTCTAATGCCGAAGCATAATTTTATTTTTGTGAAATAATTTTTTTATTATATTTTCTAGATAAGGAAAAACAATTTTTCCCATTACACTGAACAGAGTACAGTGGAGTAAGTAGAAGTCTTGTTCTTGTTCTTTTAAACAGGTAATCTACCCTTCAAGAGTGATTTGTGCCATTAATCAAGTTAAAACTTTATTTCACAGAAAGCAGTACAACAATATTATAGAATAGGGAATATTACGCTACAAGTTAATACCATTGTCGTTCAAGAAATTTGCTATTATATAGCTCAAATGTGGCGAGTCAAGGGAAAGAAGATGACACAAGTTAACCGGGAGTTGAAACCATTGACAAAGATTACTGTAAAAAAAAACCTGTGATCCGCAATGAACAGGCAAAAAAGACATGGTCAAGGGTTTCCTCCTCGGCACCACACTCACACATTGGGGAGTTTATTATGTTCAATCTGAATAAATGTGAGGCTACCTGGCAAAGCCAAATTCTCATTCTAGGAGTAAGTAGGAGTCCTTGTTTTAGAAAGAACGCAACGATAAATTAAAAGCATTCAACTAAAATTATTTCTTGTAAAAATAAAATACTTTCTGATTTAAATAATGATTAGCATGCGTATCTAAATTTTTTTATTTGGTTACAAGTTTACATGGAGTTAATTATGGGTAGATATATATATAATATAAGCAAATGTTGGAACATATGCATTATATAAATGATACAGGAATCTACCATTAAAATAACGAAAATAGAACGACTGCAATTTGTTTTTCTATGTCGCAAGGTTCGCTTAAAAGGTTGTCTCAATTTGTTTATCTGATATTTCATTTTTAATATTTGCAATTAACCTACACATTTCAAAATGCATCTATATATTTTATTTAATCTGTTGTGAAGGCTTTTCATGACTCTTCTAATCCTTTTAAAACCACGTCAATCTTTACCAAGTCTCTGTAACTGCTCCATTAAATTTGTCTACCATCGCAAGAATACACCTCAACAATCGGTTATATCTGTGTTTCACGGACGTATTAATGTTAAAAATAACACCCTGTCTTAAACCCATAATTTGGATCGCATATTTGCATCAGGTCTTCTAGAGCCCCAGGATCTGCTATTCGTTGGTAAATAAATGAAAAATTATTATTAATTACTTGTGGGAAAATTTAAGTTCAATGAAAAATATACGGGGCAATAATTTTTGAGTGAACCTCTAATCTCGTACCTACTTGTATATCTTTCAGGGCGGAATGAGCATACCCCCTATCCCCGGACTGGTTATGAGGAGGGTGTATGAAATATTTACAAAATAGCTCTCAACGTCTATCTCTCGAGACCCCTGAGGGAAGTAACGCATCGCTGACTCTAATATTTAGTAGTAATTAAACTCATACATTTTGAATGACCCGTTCATTTTTGATCTATATTAATATGTAATATTACATTTAATTTAAATCAATTTTTCGTGTACATTAAAAATAACAACATTTTAACTAAAAAATCATAAAATTAGGGAGAATTCGATATCAAATGTCATTCCGTTCATATGTTGAGTGAATTTGAACCTCTTCTGCAGCAGTTGAAACAGAATAAATATTTGAAATCTAATACATTTGCTTGTTTAACATTTCAGAACTAATATTTGTAGGTATCTATGGTTCTAGGTTAAGTTTGTGCGCACGTGTCGAGTCTCGTTGTCAATTAGAATTCGGTGAACGTGTACGTTGTTGGTCCCACCAAACATCCATATCGGAGTTCCAGATCAAAAGTTCAACCCATGTACACGGTACTGAGATTTATCTCTGAGACTTAACTTATCGTGTATCGTACCATTGATTGACACGGACAATAACGTAAGATTAAGTGAAGTTCTAGTCGAGGTAATGTTACTTAATGGTGTGCATTTATAAGTGTAATGATATTAATTGAATACTGGTGATTTTTAACACTCTTAATCATTGAAATGTTGTATCATTTCAAAAAAAAATTGCGCGTCATCCATTAAATAAAAATAAAAGTGCATCGTTTTTAAGTATACTCCTCGAGGGGTGAGACTGCAATTACAGCCTGCACACTGCTGGAAATGCGATGAAAAGCGAGCATATATAATATGTATGTATAAATATTCAACTCGGATAATAACACAAGCTAACAATGCCTTCGTAACATGGTTCTCTTTGAATGAAAAATACAAGCGAGGCTGTTTTGGAACTAGGATAACTTTCAAATGTGACTGGAAATTAATATTAAAAACAAATTAGACGAGTCAATGAACTCGTGGTAACTATATATGTTTTCTATTTATAATACTTATTATGTGTATATGGGAAGATGAAGAAGAAGAGTGTGGCATTCTATCCGTCTGATAGAAAGTAAAAAAAAAATTTCAAAATATTGCTTTCGTTATGAAATATGTCAAAACCAGTTATTTAATCCTTGAGTTATGAAACTAAAATAACTGTTACATATTTTCATAAGAATAGTGAATATTTTTACATGAGTGCTCGAATCTAAATGTATTGAAAAAATATTCTGTCTCATTTCAATAGTTTTTTTCGTATTTTTTTTATATTTCTGAGTTTTTATTAGGTTTTAATCTATTTTTAACATTATATCGAAATTACACTATAATTTGATATTTTAGTACCTGCTATGTTAAAATGCAATCTTTACTAAAAAAAAATTTTATTAAGTTTTTTATCATGTGTGTAGCGAAAGCGATATTGTTTCATGGTCGAGACATGTTTTTCCTCCTGTTTAAAATTAAGTATTAAGGAGAACATATTATTATTGTGAGGTTGCTGTTTTTTCAGAACCTAGTTTTGTGGCGTTTTAATACAAATATACGGTTAAATTCAATTTTACGAAAAAATATTTTAGTATTTCCCCGAATAGGAAAGGGTCAATATTCGAATACCGGTTGCAATAAAAATAAATTAAATTTCTCCTATACATTTTTCTAATTGGAATATTTAATTTTTATTCAAATACTTTAGTCTTTAGAGTAGAGTAATATTATTCTCCCTGGCTCCAGATCAGTATAGAGATTAGAAAATTATGTTATCCTCTAATGAGGATGATGTTTACGTATTAAAAAGTGGTTCTAATTTTGATTCCCATTCGGTGTGGAATATGGTAATGTCACATACGAAGGTACCCGAGTGTTGAGTACGACAGACAGTAAAGCTTACAGCTAAATATGAAATAAAATTAGTACTCACGATTTACACTGAATTTATTCAAGTTCAAATTACACTGGTTCGATTTCGTTATTAAATTAATCAATGAATGAGGTGGAGTGCTGGTAGCGAAGCGGGGGCCGATAGAAACGGCACGGAATATACTACCTTACACGTAATGACAGAAACTTATCTTTTACGTATATGATACATATGAAGGTTCTTTTCGGATTGATTTGTTTCATTCATTCTAAATTCGTTTAGTCGTATAGAAGAATTTTTATTTTCATTACATACATACATACACAAAACATTACATATAATTATATTAATCAGATAACATTTCTGCATTACCCACTAGACAAGCCTGTTTTGGGCCAAGTTGGTATTTATTTATTAAAAGCAGTATAATCAACATACATATCGCAGTATCCGCCCGGCACCGTGATTTAATATGTATTTAATCTCGTGAGAGCGCAGCTCTGATAGCAAATATTAAATATTTATGTCTAATAAAGCGTCATGTATTATAAAATTAATAATAGAATTCCTCAGTACTGCGTCTAGATATTTCTGGTGTACGGGCCGTTATTTTATTCCTTAATATCGTTAAGGGAGCTCGCTTTGTTTTATAAAACGTTTTATGATTTGATCATCTTCCTTTAATTCTAAAAATAGGAAGACTACGCAACTTTAGTCTACAAAAACGAGGATAAATCAGAAAGTACAGACATTTTAATTCAAATAAAATTAAGAAAATATTTTATTACATAAATTTATATATTTTTTAAATCTTAATCTATTTCTTCACATAATCACATCCTACGTTTAAACATTAATCATATCTTTTCATGAGCTTTAAAGTCTCGCTGCTGTATTTAGGAATAGAAATTTTAAATTAAATAAAACACACAAAGATCATGGTATTGGAAAGAAAATTTTATGCCATTAATGTTTATATATGATTTCGCGCATATGGGCGCCGTGGTTGGTTCGAATAAAACGCAATCTGGAAGTCTAATTTTCGACCACTTTTTGGAGCAACTGGACCCGTATATTGCCAATAACGCGACGAATGTTGGCTTTCAAGTCGTCTATCGTCTCTGGTTTATCGGCGTAGACTAGCGACATCACATATCTTCACAATAAATTAACCAAAAGTGTTAAATCACACGATCTTGGAGGCAAATTCACAGGTCCATTACGCGAAATTATGCGCTCATCGAACGTTTCCTTCAATAAATTGATTGTAGCGCCCGCTGTGTGACATGTTGCGCCATCTTGTTGAAACCACAGCTCTTCCGCGTTAATTCCATTCAATTGAGAAACAAAAAAGTCAGTTATCGTGGTCAGCACTCTCCATCGACTGAAACGTTCTGGCCGGCACCATTTTTGAAGAAACAACAGCCTCTTCGGTGCGCACTGTACGACGTCATGTCAATCAGAGTATGCGTGATGCGAAAATGATCCATTGTTATTCGAATTACTTGCTCGAATGGACGATTATGTCGACCGTAAAATGGACGTAGCGCGTGGTAAGTTTCGGAAACTGAATCACAATTTGCACAATTTACAAACGTTGTTCTGGCGTAAGTCCTATTCATAGTGAAATGGCAAACCATACTGAGCACAAATTGCCAATTCGAAAAACAAACATTCACATTTTTTTAATTTGTACTCATCTGCAATGAATAATTAATTTCGAATTTTAAAAAAGTAGTTATGTTTTTATTTAATCTCTGATACTTTAATATTAATCTCAGCAAGATGTCAAGTCTCTATAAATGTACTTCTTTTTTACTTTTTGGTACTGCTGTCAGCTGTCAGCTATCAAATTTGCTGTCGCTGGAAAAAATGTTGCCAATTCGAAAAACAAACCTCTCCAAAAAATAACCTTTGCATTATTAACTTGCATTATTATTTTACATATATTAATAATACAATGTATGATTAACTTTTAAATGTACAAGGGTTTCGGATTCAGTGAATTCGCGTATACCGCAAGGAGTTCACCTGGCTCCGTATTTAACCTAATATCATATATCTACTGTAACTGATATTACTTGTACCACCCGCTCTTTCATCCACTATATCTAGTATCTAAGATATACAAGGTAACATGAATGTGATGATTGCAGGATTCATTCAAATAAGCAAAATATATAGAAAAAATTTGACGAGATTAATATTACATTAGTAAAAGAATTACTCCAGATTGAATTCCCTGTAGTAATCGAAATAAAAAAACTGTATTTTTAGTGACGTATTAATATTAGTTTGCGTTACTCGTTATTTATTATCTATCAAATTAAAAATAAACCATTTATGGCCCGTATCAATGGAATGAGACAAGATGTGTTTTAGTTTAAGTATTTGTATACGTGATGAAATTTTGATCTGGAGATAAACTCAGATATCAGCTTGAGATTGGTAGAAAGAGACAAAAGTTTAAGCCGAGTACATGGCGTTTGATTTAATAGCGAGTGTATGTCTAAAACCTAAATAAATATGTACTAACTATTTATTCTAGAAAGTTAAACAAGCAGAAATCGTTAAATTACAAACGTTAATTCCATTTGAACTGCTGCTGGGGGGGTTCTAATTCGTTCAAATGATGATCAGAATATCAATGGTCAATGATAACAAGTGAGACGCAAGACATTAAATATCTGAGACACGGTGTGTACACGGAGACGACAAGAGCCGAAAGTGGTCTCCGAAGAATCTCATGGGAGAGAAATCTATATCACAGAGATTGTTTGGAGTCCAAAATCTCTTAAAAAGTATTTTCCTTGGACACGGGCCATTAGCATATTTATAAATATAATACGTCCGCGGACTCGCTGAATATTTTATCGCCAATCTTTTATATTTATTTTGATTTAACTTACAAATTTATAAATGTAGCAACTTTTAGAACGGAAATTTGCTGTTCGGTATCAAAAGAAATCCGCGGATATTTAAACCGCAAAGTTTCTAAAGTCAACGGCCGGAGGCTGAACGCGGAATCCAATTAGATCCGTTTCCGATGTAGTGATTCTTTGCTCTTTGATCTGAACGATTGGAATTCTGTCAACGGCAGCCCACTACGGTCTGTACCCGTCACGGGCCGAATACCTACCTGCAATATGAAGTCTGTCGCCAGGTAGTGACTTGACAACCTCTTTTACTCTATATCCTTTGTAGAAATTGCCCTTTCTTCTGAAAATGGAAATAGTTAACATCTTCTCTTGGTGAATTTCACGTTTTATCATTATTGAAAAAAGCAATGCAGATAATACGAAAAATCGCTGCACTAATGCAACGAGCGGGGAAAGGCTGGGGGTATGCCGATCGCTATCCGCGTCTTTAAGAGTTCAGTCGCTATAGAGGGTGCCCTTACCAGTCGTTCGTGAAATTTGATGAGAAATGTATTACCTACTAACTACTTTTTTATCTATTATGTTGATTATAATTATTAAACTATTTTCGTATATGAAAATCAATTTAAAAAAATAGAAAACGTAATATGTAATACATGCTAGATGACACTAGAACTTCAATTCATTTCATAATGTGATTTCATTAAATACTCATATATAGGGTGCAATAAATACATAATATTTTATGGGTTGATACCTGACTCAATTACGAGCCGAAAATGTTCAACAATTATGTGCAAATTCTACACCATTACGGAAAATATTATTCTTTGAAATTTTTACACAATCATATTAAGTCTACGTACTTCGAAATAAATATTTGCAAAATATATCTATATCTTTGCTTCAGGTCCGAAATCATCTATCATAAATAGTCTAGCCGTTCAATTTTCGATGGCCTTTAAAATATGTATTCAATATATAATTGAGAATCAATAAAATATTTAAATTTATCGGAATAATCGCATTATTAAGTCTTTTTTAAATGCTTCTATCTCTACTATGATTAAGATTAGGCACATATTTCGTGAACGTTTTCCACTTGTACTTTATAATATAATTCCACTATAAAATATTACTAGGTATGTTACATCTGTATATTCATATATATGCATGGAACTGGAGTATTTTATAGGTTAGATCACATTTTTTGTAAACGTTATCTTTGCCAAAATATCGTTACGGTAATACGTACCATTGGCAAGACTCTGTCTCAAAAGTTACTATACAACCGTACTTGTTTCAAGCAGATCATACCGTAATATACCGATTAAATAAAAATGTATTTGAAGTTCTAGCATGTATTTCTCAAAGATTTTTAAGATTCATTACAAATAATGAGATAGCTTTTAATATAAAATAATAGTTATATCACAAAAATAAAAAATAAATTGTCAACAATGTACAATAGAGAACTCATTCCCCTGATATTTATTTATTTTTAATGTTTTTTAACCTATTTTTTAAAGTGGTTAATTTAATTCGTTTTAATTACCAAATAATATTGTTCTAAAATTGCAACGTTATAATTAAATATGATTTCATTGAAATATATTGCATATAAGACATAATGGAAATGAATGTGCTGATAAACTGGCCAAGAAGGCCACTCTTTCCGCAGTTTTCTTTCATCAATTCCATATCCCGATGTATGACAGACTTAATATGGTAAAAAAAACGTACGAATTCTATTTGGACTGAACAATAGATGGATCCAAATAAGCATAAGGGTAATCGGCTTAAAATAATTCTAAGATCTATTCCCCGCACCCCCTGGTTCTCCAAAAGAACAGTATCAAATATCTCTAGAATGAGAATTGAGCATTGCCAGGTAGGTAGTCTCATAGTTATTCAGATTGAACTTAATAGATTCCCCAATGTGTGAGTGTGGTGCCGAGGAGGAAACGCTTGACCATATCTTTTTTGCCTGTTCATTGCGGATAATAGGTTTTTTTTGCAGTAATCTCGTCAATGGTAATTTTCAACTCCCGGTTAACTTGTGTCATCTTCTTTATCTTAACTCGCCACATTTAATCCATATAATAGCAAATTTTTTGTACGACAGTGGTATTGACTTGTAATATAATATTATTAAGGAAAACACATTCTTATTGTGAAGTTGTAATTATTCAGAACATAGGTCTGTGATATTTTAAATACTAAATTAATGTATTAATTATAAATATATACATATTCTTATCCTCACGTACGCTACTGCCACTGATGCTATCGACTTGAGTAACAATTTCAATACCCGTCATGTAAATGTACGAAGTTGACTCAGTACCACGACATACGTCGTTACGTCACCGGATTGAACAACTCGTTGTCAAACTCTGTGACACTTCGAAATTGCCTTGCCGTTGTCGGATGTTATACAGATTCGTGGGTAGCTGGTAATGGATCCACCCAGTTATTTATTAAAATGACGTGAACAATATTATAACGTTATTTCCTCTTTCTCTCCGATGTACCTGATTGAAAAACTACCTTTGCGTTCAGTTACATTACATTACAATGAATTCCATGATAGACTCGTATTACAATAAATCTGTATAATCCATCTTTCTATTCAATAAGTAGACTCTTTAGAGAGCGATGCTAAATTTCATAGCTGAAGACCATTAATCAAAAAGTTATGTGAACACGTTACTGAATATTTTTAACAGGTCTAAAGATTGCTTTCTTGATCTATGTATGTAAGAAATTTTTACCAAATAAAAACATGTTTGTCGCTTTTAGAATTAAATTAATTAACTCGATGATTAGAATAACCAATAATGATATATGTATCGATATCTTTTGTGTACATAATTAAGACTGTATTTCCTTGTTTTCGTATTCTTTCTCAGGTGCGCTGGTTTTACTGATAATAGTTTTTACTGATGATAGAGACAAGCGTAAAGATTATGTAGTACGATTTCAAGATTATACTCAGTCAATAAAAACTCAGGTTGTTTCGTATTGGGTTTATTCAAGAAAACTGATTACAAAATATTTACCGGCGCCTCATATAGACAGAATTCCTGCCTACGTGCTATTTACATTGTACAGTGAACATAACATAAATAGGCCTTTATATTATGTATTAGGACACATTTTTTATATAAGAAATAACATAGGAATTACATGGCGTTCTTAAAGTTATAGTTTTCTATAGTCGGTTATATCAACTATTTTTTTAAAATTCCTAATTCTGAAAAAATTACTACAGCTTAGAAAAAAAAATAAGGTTCTGTAATCACGACGATGTAAAAATCTACAACGCTAATAAAATATAATTAATTTTCACTTAACTTTCCTATACCTATATCTAAAATTATTTTAACAATTTTCTGTAAAGCTTTTATTCATCTCTGCTATGACGGAAATTAAAAATATAGATTAAATTAAGTTTTTAATAATTGATTTGTAAGCGCACAAAATTAGTTTTTCTCGCTCGAAAGAAAATTCAAGAAAGCTCGTGGGAAATTACGAGATCGTGTAACGGCTGCTGCGCGCATAATGTTATGTTCTTTATTTACAAATTATCCCTTCATCTTAGAAAATTAAAAAAAAAACTAAATTAGCTGACGACTGTCATTAAGCTTTCCCGGATTCTGGACCTCAGTTCTCGAACGCGTGTACAAATCCGATATTTTCTTTAATATATTCTGTAATCCTAAGCACGTGTGATATTTTCTAGAGGTTGCGTAGTAACGTGTAGGTACTTGTACTTATTGAAAATTGTGTCTACAAAAATACCGAATAAATAGAACGTTGTATTCACATCTTGTAAATATAACTTATTTTAAATATGAATTAAATACATTAATTAGAAAGATATACATATAAAATCAAAAAATATTGTTGTTGTACCACCGGGATTCGAACCTGGATCTCTTTCCAAACCGAGGAAGGTAGATTATCCAACTATACTTCAGCGACAGTACTTTTGACGACAAATTTTCGATACATTAATTAGAAATATATACATATAAAATCAAAAAATGTTGTTGTTGTACCACCGGGATTCGAACCTGGATCTCTTTCCAAACCGAAGAAGGTGGATTATCCAACTATACTACAGCGACAGTACTTTTGACAACAAATTTTCGAACCTATATGTTACCTTTTTGATATTAATACATTTAATCGTTCCATTATTTGAAAGACCCATCTTACCTTACGATTAAATGGTTTCGAAAATTTGTCGCTAAAAATATGGTCGCTGAAGCATAGTTGGATAATGCACCTTCCCCGGTTAGGAAAGAGATCCAGGTTCGAATCTCGGTGGCGCAACAAGAATATTTTTCGATAGAATTGATTTTGTACGTATATCTTTCTAATTAATACATTTAATTAATATTTAAAATATCACAGACCGTCTGTTCTGAATAATTACAACTTCATAATAAGAATGTGTTCTCCTAATAACTTATTTCGATCGAAATACGGAAAATAAGTATGCTAATCAAATAATAAGTAAATCCAATCATGCTCGGCACGAAATCGTGCGAGCCTGTGACTTGCGAAAGAGGCGAGACCGCGACCGGTGTCGTCTTTTTCACATGCTCAAGCACAGGTTTGAAATATTTCACAACATTAAAATGGCAATCAACATAAAGTTTGTAATTTGAAAACAGTATTTCTGTAGAACATTTTAAGATGCGTTTTTGATTATCTATTTTCGAAATCAATTTCCGCAAATTCGCGTGACTGATAAATCCTTTGATCGTGTAAACAACGTTCTAATATCTTATACCTCCATCTTTCACCCCATCACCGACGAGGCTCGTACCCTGAACTTAATTTAACTTCCTGAATATATTTTGGCGAGTTTTTAAGTGATTCATTAATTCTTATATTATTCGTGGTTATTTTGATTATTTTACAAATGCATGTTTTATTTGTAGATACGTACAGTGTTTTAACAATATTATAAAATATAAAAATATATTTTTACAATACAGATATTTCTTTTTTCAATTTTTGTTACAGCAGACGTTGTGAAATATAAATTACGTCTATCGCGCGGAAGAAAGCCATCGTGTGTTGATTTTTACGACCATCGTAACGCTTTAAGGTCGCCTTTCACCCCACTCATAATCCCAGCATTACGGTCACCGTATGCGGGTGTGGGGTGATTAAACATTATTCAGACAGCTAGTGGTTGTAGAATACGCACTGAAATTGTGGATAAAATAGACCCTGATGTGCAGCCCGCAGATGTATCCGGTTGTGTTGATTGTATCGCTTGTACAATATTAACGGGGGTCTTGTAGATAATACTGAACGTTACCTAAATGCGCAATTATTACAACTGTTTTATATTAAAGAGAAACCGCACATGTGAGGGATGAAAATCAATGAAAAGAAATTTTAACTCACCTGAGAAAAAAATTATACATTTAATTCACCGTCAGGTAGAAGAAAATTAATTTGTCATGTTTAACTTGTTTTCGTTATATTTTTATAATTAGCAATTTTAAGTGCATTTATGCCTTTCTCTACTATAGCGTGATGTAATACTATTCAGTTATAAAAAAGACGCGAATTTTTGTTCAAAAATTGTTCAAAAATAACTTACGAGATAGAGAAAAAAAACTGAAAGCATAGTGATAATTTAATGGATTAATGTATATTTGAAACGAAAATGGATATTGAAAAATACATATTCGGTTGCGAAATAGACAATACAGGTCGAGGAGACGTCACAGGCCCGCACAATTTAATGCGCTCGCGATAAACATGATTGCATTTGCAGTCGCAATCTTTACCTATTATTAAACTGGTATATGCAAGGAATGTAAGAAATCTCTAACTTTTAAGGAAATTTATTAGGGTGTGGGTCTCTTGCTGAGGGTTGCTGGGATGGACTATGCCGGAAAGAGCGGTGGATAGTGAGACCTAACGGAGTATTCCACTGGCTCTCCTCTCGTGCGACCCGGACAGGGTGTATTTCTGCCGGACTGTAACCGACTTTTGCGTCTTCAAAATATAAATGTGACGTTTACCCTCCCTTTTGGGGGTGCATGACTTCTACAGCTTCTCTCTGGATTTAATATGATTACGAGTCTCTTACCAAACTGATACATATTGTACAGGTATGCCTCTGGTACGATAACACGGAACCATCCTATAAAAGTTAATGACTGAATGTAATAATGACAAAATTTTAATAAAGGAAAAAAAAGTTAACCATGAAGGGGCGCCACAAGGTTTGATTAAATATTGCACGCGTTACATTGTTGAGTGGAATCGAAGCGAGAGTAAACAACTCTCAAAACGATTTCGGGATAGGGTGAGACCAATTGAGGTATCCTTCATCGTATATTTTCCGTATTTCTATCAAATTAATAAATATTTTCAAATATCCTGAAGTGAATAGAACGTTCTTGAATATGTCAATTGAAGGAAGAACTTGCTACTGTTTTCAAATGCTTCTCATTTTATATTAACATTTGCCTGCTATGTTCGTTTATATTTTTACTAAAGGCACATCGCGAAAGAAAACGTGCGAATGAATCACCTAAAGATAATGAAAAAAAAAAATTGGACAGCTCAATCTGTTGAAAAAAATTATTAAACAAACATTATTGCCTAACTAACATATTACTAAAATAATCTAATTTATTCATGAATATATACGAGATATTTAGATATATTATGTGTCATATTTTAATTACCATAATGCTTTTAAATTTATTTTTAATAATAAAAAAATCATCTTGTCTTTCAATATTTAGTTACCGTGGGTTTTATCGGAATAAAAATAGGCGATTCAATTAGATGAATTGATAAACGATGTAAATATAAATACTGACCCTCACCATAGCTATTCTAACAGATCGTCGAGTCGAACCATGAGAGTACCGATCGCGAACAGTGTGCACGGTAAGAGAACGAAATAGTGTGTTGTGCCACAAATATTTAATAAAATCAATAAATATTTATTAAAGATTATGAAAAATAATGAGACCCCAGTGACTATTCTATAATATAAAGTGAAAGAACACATTTTCATCTAGTTTTGTTGTATTTTTTTAAATGTTGATATAAACTCTTTAATTACTATTGCTCGGAAGGGTATACTAGTAATACACCGTCGTGACTTTTCGTATCCTTCAGAGACACTTTTCAGGGAATTTCAGTTTTTGGATACAAGACAATTATATGTGTCGAATATAGTAACTAACTTTCATAGGAAAATAAGGGCTTCATCTGTGAGAACTAACAAGAACAAATAATCTTAAAATCGTTCCAAGAATTAAGACACCTTTTGGTCAAAAATTATTCATTTTTCTAACTCCCAGAATATACAATCAAATTGGAAATAATAGTAGAACTTTATGTGACATTAAGGCTTTTAAAAAGGATGTTTCAAATTGGTTGTTGAAATTAGGTAGAGCAGACACTGAGAGTAAACTGTTTTATACCAAATTATGAAATAATTTTTATAACTGCATTTTGTGTATTGTACTGACTGCTTTGATCTTGCATATTTTCTTTTACCTTGTGTGTGCTCACATTTTACATATTATATTTATTTATTTATTTTACATATTAGTATTTTTTTCTCTCATTTTATACATTTTCACGTTTACTTGCCTTGTATGTTTCGTTTTCTATTTGATTGTATTTTGCCTTCAATGAGTTATTTAGTTTTGTGAAATGTAATTTAAAACAGGCTTACCTAGTTGGGCAATTCATTTTAAAATCTGCGTAAAATATATGTAACAAACTATTTATTTTTTATTTTTAGCTGTACAATGCTTATATGTTAAATTTATCTAAATTAATAAATAATTTTTTTTAAAACTATGTGAAGAGCAAACCTTGCCGTAAAACTGTTCTGCAGTATGGCAAATATTTAATATTATAATGTATATGTTTGTAATAAGTTTGAAATAAAAACATTTAAAAAAAAACCACTTCAATAATACGTACAATACTCGTTTAGTTCGATATCGGCCGAAATAAATCGATGTTTTAATATCCCTGCGATGGATAACGGTGTTGATGCTCCGCTCACAACTTACAAACTTACAACCGCACTAGATTGGCGTTACTTACATTATTTTTAATATTCTGGTGACGAGCAATGTTAATGGTTCTCTGCCATACTTTCAGCCGCTCTTAATTTATATTTAAATTCTGGCACAACCTTCATCCGGGTGCTTCACGCGTATTTAGCGGTAGGGCGATGCGTTAACGTTCACAAGTGTTCCAAATTACTTAGTGTATAAAAAATAATAATAAATGTCACGTCTTCAGTAGTTGTTCCATTATTACAATTGTGTTTTTGAACATTTTGTTTTGTGAGAATTTGTCTAATTTCCTCTTATTTTCACGTTTCCATAATTGGGAATAACGTCACGTTATTCCTGAAACACACATACTAATGAAAAAAATGTGTTTTTTTTTGTGATTTTAAACGCGATTTCAATGTTGACACAGGTTAGTATGACGATTGAAACAAGTGTAAAAAAAAATATTTCTAATTTCGAGAATTAATTTCAACATTAATTACTTACCACAAATTAAATATATAAACTAGAAATATGTACAAAAAAAAAATCTATTCATCGAAAATATTTTTTATTGCTACCTGGAAATGTGTTACCAGCCAACAACGCTTCAGTTCTTTCAAATTGATTCATCTGTTATTCCATTTCTTTTTTCTAATTGATACAGTTAATTTGTATTAAAATACAACAGATTTCTGATGTTCTAAAAAAACTGCAACTTCACAAAAAAAATGTGTTCTTCTTTTTAAAAAAATACTTACCAGTTTGACAGCACAAATGCAGGCGACAAATACACCAAAAAAGATGACACCGCCATCTTATGTGTAATAGCTGGTTTTTGATATTTAGCGCTCAGTTACGATAAGATAAAAAGGTTTATTGACAGATCTATACATGTTCTACTTGATGGTTAACGTCTAAAGATTAAAAATATTTTAGTAAGATATTTCTACTTAACTTATTATAATTATTAAAGAAAACACATTCTTATTGTGAAGTTGAAATTATTCAGAACGGACGGTCTGCGATACTTTTAAATACTAAGTTAATGTATTAATTATAAATATATACATATAAAATCAATTTTGTCGAAAAATATTGTTTTTGAGTCACCGGGATGGATCTCTGTTTCCAATCCGGGGAAGTACACCACCAATTGTCTTATAACGCCAGTATTTTTCATGGCAAATTTTCGAACCTATATGTTACATTTTTTCAAATTAATACACCTGTCGTTCCATTAATTGAAAGTCATCTACATTATTTTTACAGAATCTCAAATACCTTTGAGTAAATCAACAGTTGAGTAAACATTTTTATTAAATTTTGGACACATTGATACAACGTATATTATTAAGGAAAACACATTCTTATTGTTAAGTTGTAATTATTCAGAACAGACGGTCTGTGATACTTTTAAATACTAAATTAATGTATTAATTATAAATATTTACATATAAAATCAATTTTGTCAAAAAATATTGTTTTTGCGTCACCGGGATTCAAACCTGGATCTCTATTTCCAATCCGGGGAAGTACACTACCTTAAGTTCAAATAATGTAACGACAGGTGTATTAATTTGAAAAAATCTAACATATAGGTTCGAAAATTTGTCATGAAAAATACTGGCGTTATAATACAATTGGTAGTGTACTTCCCCGGATTGGAAATAGAGATTCAGGTTCGAATCCCGGTGACGCAAAAACAATATTTTTCGACAAAATTGATTTTAAATGTATATATTTATAATTAATACATTAATTTAGTTTTCATTATAATTATTATTTTGTGAGTAATGCAAAAAGTATCACTTCCAATAGTTATTCAACCTTACCCTGACTGTATTGTTGGACTCTTGCTTGTATTAAAATAGCCAAAATTTGATGATATTCTTCTACACTTACGTACTCTTATTTTATGTATATTCGATCTCTCTAACCGATGTTTCGGATCCCATTGCAGAGTCCATCATTAGACCTGATATCACTGATACCATCAGCGACAATTATGAACCGTTCTTATTCTGTTAAACTTGTTTTTTTTATGCGTTTCTCTGTGAAAATAAGCGATTTTTTCGATATTTATAAATTCTGATGATAGCCTTATTTCATTTTTATGTATTCATATAAATATTAATTATAAAATGACTATCTTACACCTAACCTTTTTTCAACGACAAAAATCTTTTTTCGTAATTACGACTTACAATACTCTATAAATCCCCTATAGTATTCGCATAATCGCTGTTGTGATTACTATAAAAGGATGGATAAATATTACTTTCCATGAAAAATGTCGCTATAATTATGGCGACTTTCCATCGCGTCAATACAAATAATGAAATGGACGAAGTATATCGAAAACTACATTAAACGAAATTGTAGATGTTTGCTACCTATTGTCCACGAGACGTGCGTCGAGGTAATGAGTATTTTTGTGCCCGGGCCGTTACCGGTAGTGGCGGCCGCCCCCCGCGGCAGCCTTAATTCCCCCGGGCCGAGGCCGCGGCGCGCCGCTGACAGTCTCAGCCCGCAACACGAATTAATATTTGATGTGGCACATTATCGTTGGGCATTCATTAAACCCATTATTGTGTTTGGAAATTACTTTTTTTTTTCATTACTTTCTTCATTAATGATCTGTCACTATTTCGTGTATTATTTTTTTATGATATGTCGATAATTGTCAGAAAATTTATTTGCTTTTCTGTAGTATTATTTGAGTTCCTGTTAACTTGTTTTCAATGAATCAAACTAAATCAGTAAAAGTAAACTATTAAAGTGTTGGCACTAGGAATGCATTGTTGCTTCCGCCAATTAATTTTAAAGAAAATCTGCTGTCATTTGTTTCATAAAAATAATGTTAGGTTGGGCACGTCATCAATTTGAACTGAATATGAACAATGTTATCAATTATTTATTTATGTATTGGATTGGTGGGAATAAATTGCAGGAATCGTTTTGTGTTGGTGTGGATACTTTCGTTATTTCCAGTTTATGACTCATTATTCGGGGGATGCGTACGCATCATTTTGTAAAACTAAATAAAGTTTGCATTCGGTTAATTGTGTTTTACAAATTTATTATAAAAATTATTATTATCGGATACTTGATCGTGTAAAATTCGTAATTACTTTCCCACCGAGCGAATAAAATATTGATTTGTTCATTATATTTATAACCTTGTTAAAATTGTTATTTTTATCTAGTTTAATGGAGTGGATAAAACTATCTACTGCATTTAATTTACTAAGAAAATGTCGACAAAATTTATACGAGACTTATATTAGACTTCTGTAAGAAAGGAGAAGAAACTACATAGATTCGGAATGGAACTAAGCAAATGTGTTAAAGATAAATTGTAGTAAAATGGAACGATTTTGATGTTGTTTATATTAGAGCATATTTAAAAATTCTTATGTAACCACTATATTAAGAATAAACAAATAATTATATACCTGCAAACTTATTTCACGAAGACAGGAGCGTAATTTTACTTCCGCAAACTTGATTCATGAATATACAAGAGCATAAGTATTTATCCAAAATCATGTTTCATAAAGACAAAATCATAATTATTTACCCGCAAACTTATATCACGTAGACAGAGCATAATTTTACTTCCGTAAACTTGATTCATAAATATACAAGAGCATAAGTATTTATCCAAAATCATGTTTCATAAAGACAAAATCATAATTATTTACCCGCAAACGTATTTCATAACGTAAAGAGCATCATATTTAGCCACAAACCTGTTTCATAATGTTTTTGGCTAACGAGAAGAAATAGAACAGTTACCAGTGTTGCAAAATAAAACTATGAGAATAATAATCAGAAAAAATAGATACACTCGGATCAGTGCAATGCTGAAAGATCTGAATATGATGACCTTTAAGCATAAAATATATTTTAGTATAATGGTATTTATTTACAAAATCTTCAATAAGAAAATATCAGCGGAATTTATACGAAAAATTGATGCAAATCAACATGAGCACGAGCATCACTGAGACTGCCATTCAGGAAGAAGGCCAAATTTCAGAAATCGATGATGTAAAGTGCGATGAAATTTTTTAATGAAATGCCAGAAAACATAAGAAGATTTAAATTGAAACTGACTAATATATGTAAAAGATAAGTTTTAGTAAAAGAAAATACTTTAATCTTGTTTATATTAGAGCATATATAAGAATGCTTATGTATGCACTATGATAAGAATTAAAAAATAAAAATAAGCATATTTTTTGATGGGCAAACTTGTTTCAGATGGGCAAAAGCACAATATCTTTTCCGCTTCGAAAAAGGTGGACAAAAATATGCCACATTTTACCACTCTTTGATGTTCACACATCGGCCATAAACACGTTTCATTTGATGTCCGTTTCCCCGGACGGCCGCCAGGCGCCGCTAATCACGCGCGAGGCTCGCTCGTAACTCTCCCCCCATTGGTCGGCGCGCGAGTGACGTCACGGAATCGAGTAGTAAACACAGATTCAATTCGCCGTATTTGCTATATGGATTATCGATAATAATAATTCCTATTCTCGATAATTTGAATAGACCCCGGAGAATAATGTCTTGTTATTGCTCTATGTCATAACCCTCCCCTTTTTGGGGGTACATGACTTATATAGCTTCTCTCTGGCTGCCTTCTGAATTTAATATGATTATTACGAGTCTCACATCAAATTGTACAGGAATGTCTCTAGTACGACGATACCGGAACCATCCTATGTCAGTTAATGATTGAATGTAATAAAAAAATGTAATCATGAATAGTTAATAAAATTGAGAAAGGATCATTTAGGTGATTTGGTCATATGGAACGGATGAATGAGAAGAGAATGCTAAGAAAGATATATGACGTCAGCGGAAGACTTGTTACGATCAGGTAAATCAGATGGTCCTGTCGGAAGCCTCAATAATCGGCGAGCTTGTATGAGAAGATGATTGTGGATAAGGCGAGAATTGTGTTTCAGAACAAAAGAGTATCGCGCTCTATACTCTCTGCCTGCCATCGCGGGGAAACGACGTAATTTTAAGTAAGTAAGTAATAATGACCAAATGTAATAATTGTGTCATAGAGGAAAAAGATACATGTTTTAGTAACTCTAGCTGTTCTAACTTTAAAATAAATTCCAAAAAAGCTTTGAAGATATTATAATTGCATTGTTTTGTTGAGTGGAATCGAAACGAGAGTAAACGATTCTGAGATAGGGTGGGATCCTTTGGGGTTGAACAAATTAATTTATCGAAAAAATATAGTCATTACAGAGACCCAGTACTTTTTATTTACCAATTAAGCTATCATGATCATACACAAATTTCATCTAACTGCGTTCCTAAGCGAGACATCTTTTGTTTCCCGTTGGAAGCGACATATATACTTATTACATTAGTATACTACTATCAATATTCCCATTATCGACCAAAACCTCTCCCTTTCACACGCGCCGCACTCATCAAATACTTTACCAAACTGTAATAATAAGATGAACTGTACCTCTCGAAATTATAGTAGTGAAATTAAAAATAAATGTGTGTGTAGCACAACGTTAGGTTTTTAGAAAAAATAATTATGTATAATTATGTAATTATGAATCTTAACCACCAAGTTAATATTGCTAATTTTAAAAGTAAATAATTATGTTTCACCATAAAGTACATAACTGCGACGTAAATTAATAATAATCATCGCATTATTCGCGGAATAGCGTTAACTAGCGATTATTATGATCGACTCTACAATCTCTAGTTGGTTTTGTATTACTCAAGAATTTTCCTCTATCGATCCTTTTTTCCTAATCAATGTTCGTATCCACGGAAGAAAACAATCTTAAAGATTTAGTTGAGATATATTTCAATACCGTGTACACGTGATGAGATTTTGTTCTGAAGATGAACTCGGATATCACCTTGAGATTGTTAATAAGAAATAAAAACTCAAACTATTGTACACGACGCACGTTCTGACAGCGATATTTGATACGTGCACATTACCGTCACCTGAAATTACCATAGTTCCCTTCAATTGTCTATTCTGATACATGCACATAACCGTCACCTGAAATAACCATAGTTCCCTTCAATTGTCTATTCTGATACGTGCACATAACCGTCACCTGAAATGACCAGAGTTCCCTTCAATTGTCTATTCTGATACGTGCACATAACCGTCACCTGAAATGACCAGAGTTCCCTTCAATTGTCTATTCTGAAAGTTAGATATAAGTCATTAAACATTAAAATTAAATCACAAATATTTATTGAATTTTAACTGCAACTGGGAAGATTAAAAATCACCCAAATGACGACAATATCATTTAACATACGAGCGTCATGTAAGTCACGGTGAATACGAATACGAAAGCCGAGAGTTGTCTTTAAAGCATCTCACGAGAGCAAAATCCGTATCTCGGTGATTGTCTCTAGTCAAAAATCTCCTAAAAATCTATTCCGAGGACACGGAAATTAAAGTTTTAAATACTTATTTTTATTTGTTTATCCGAAGCATAAAATCTTCATTCGTAACACTTTTGAAAACTTTTCTGTGGATCCACATCTTAAATGCTTCAAGTTGCCTTATCATTTCTTCGATAAGCGTCTATGCTTCCTTTCCATAAATGTATACTATAAACACACAGCATCTGACCATTCGCATTCGTAATATGAGACTGTTCAAATCTGCGGAATATCTTTTTCATGCGGCGTTTCATTTTCACATCTTTTATCGACATTGCAACCCAGGTATACAAAATTTTTAATTTCTTCATTTTAGTTCCAGCGATGTAAAGCCTTTAATTCAGACAACTATGCTATGTTTGCTAACGAGTAAATGCTTTGTTTTAGTTATATTAAGTTCTAACCCGAAGTCTTATACCCCTTCAGAAGGTTCAACAGAAGTTGTACGACTTCAATGTTACTTGCTAAACGTACCGTATCATCAGTATAACGCAGGCTGTTCAAAATCTTCCCATTTATAACAATCCCTTGAGTAGCTTCTCGAAGAGGTTCATTGAGATTTCTTCTTAATACAAATTGAAAATCACGGGCGCTGATAAAATTAAAATAAATATTTATTTTATGGAATTAAAATTATTATATATATATATATGTCCATGCACATATATATATATATGTGTGTGTGTGTGCACGGACATAATTCGTTTTTTCTACGTAATATCACATTTTTAAGCGTGAAATTGAATGAAACATATGCATGATAATTGTTAATTATTAATTAATTGTTATTAAGATTCTACACAGTTAGTATTATGCGGCGCCAAGTGAAGAGCATAGGAATCGGTTAAAAATATGTATTATATTTTTATTTTTATTTTTCATTTATTATCTTAGTTTTATTAACCATAATTGAGTTTAAAAAACATCTACCGGTTTCGGAAAATACCTTTTCCTTCTTCAGGATGTCATAACTAACTAAAAATATAGCATTGTTTCTTCACCAGAATTTATTTTTAAATTTAAAAAAAAAACAACAATTATTTTAAAATAAATTTAGTACCTAACTCAAATTGCTGCTCAATACAAATTTAGTCGAGTAATTTTTAGGAAAAAAATTTAGAATAGGACTCGTAGTTAAATTTAGTTGGCTGTTTAGAATTTCCTGATTACTTTTACATGCTTTATTTATGAATAAATTTCCTATACTATTATTTGTGTAAAATGCTGGTCTAATGTCTCGTGGTAGGTGTTTAGATATTTGTTTCGAAAAGTTATTTATGTATAAAATCCTACGCCAATTATCATTATTATCATTATATTTTATCTGTGATTTATATAAAAATTGATTATTATATTCTTTTAATTTATTTTTTAAAATAGTGTCTATCAAACATGTATTATACCATTATTAACTGCTATTTTTTTAATTGTATTCAATTCAATATTGAAATTGGATGTTGACATAGGAATATTGACTAAACGATGTATCATGGAGTGAAACCCTGAATGTTTATGTGATAATGGATGATTAGATTCATTATCACTTTTTTTTTTTAAACTCAATTGTGGTTAATTAAACTAAGATAATAAATAAAAAATATGAATTTTAACCAGCAAGTTCATATTGCTAATTTTAAAAGTATTATTATATTTTTGTTGAACATAACAAAATTTATCAAGAAGTCATTTTATTAATTATTTCATTCACGCCGCAAATTATATGCACCGACGTGTCTCTTCTGATAAAGTTCAAAATGCTTTGTCTACGTTTAAATACGGTCCTGAGTTTATTCAAGCCGAATAAATGGTACTAAAATATTATGAATGCGTATATACAAATACTAATTGAATGTATTAATTAGAAAGATATACATTTGAAATCAATTTTATCTAAAAATATTGCTGTTGCGCTACCGGGATCCGAACCTGAATCTCTTTCCAAACCGTGGAAGGTGCGTTATCCACCTATGCTACAGCAACAGTACTTTTGACGACAAATTTTCGAATCTGTATGTTACATTTTTTCAAATTAATACAAATAATGGAACGGTAAATGTATTCATTTGAAAAAGTGTAACATATAGGTTCGAAAATTTGTCGTCAAAAGTACTGTCGCTGTAGCATAGGTGGATAACGCACCTTCCCCGGTTTGGAAAGAGATTCAGGTTCGGATCCCGGTAGCGCAACAGCAATATTTTTAGATAAAATTGATTATATATATATATCTTTCTAATTAATACATTTAATATATCACAGACCTATGTTCTGAATAATTACAACTTCTCAATAAGAAAGTGCTCTCCTTAATAAGCGTATATACAATTTTTTATTTACATTTTTCGTTAACTTACTTTCCAACTCGCAGAGGTTGGCAGAAAAATAGAACGCCGCACTCTGCTATTCTAGCACGCTACTTTTATCCAATCGACTTTAATACATTGTCCTATGTTCGCTCTTATTGGACTTTTTATGTCAGGTATTTCGTTGTTGTCAATTATATTTCCTATGTTGAAAAGCGTCAGTATGTATAATAAACAGTTATATAAACCGTGATTTTGAGATTAGTGTAAGATTGTAATTATGATGTTACGATACTGATGATGACATTGCTTTGTGTGCGAAAATTTGATGTCAGAATAATACTCAAGGTCGTTGTGACAATATGACAGATTTGACGGATTTTCCAACCGCAATGAGTCACTGGTCGGGAGCGCACCGCGCGTTTTCGGTTGAACAATATTTAAAGTTCGGTGATTCATTGATTTGTGCGCGTCGCGCTTTTTGTACTCACTTTAATGTTCGACTAGTAAGTGATGGGCCGAGCACGCAACTTATCCGGTGATGGGTTCAAAAGTTCAGACAAGAAGAGACAATGGTTAACCAAACTCCTCCGGGACCATTAACATCAGCGGCGTCGTCAGAACATGTGACTCAAGTTCTACGTGAAATTATGCGCAATCCGCATAAATCGATAAGGAAGATTTCAGCCTGTACTGGAATAAAAAAAATCAACAGTGCACGTTATTTTAAAAAAAAAAACTACAGTTTCATCTACACAAACAGCAAATCGTGCAGTTTCTCAACGAAAATGACTATTCTTTACGTGAAACCTTAGCGAGAACGATGCTTGAATGTTTTGGAACAGCACGAACGCTTGGAAACATATTTTTTACTGACGAAGCATATTTTCATATCGATGACTATGTTAATAAACAGAACATGAGATACTGGTGCTTCGATAACCCAAAGAAACGCCATCAAAAACGTTTGCACAGTCCAAAAACGATAGTGTGGTGTACAATTTTTGCCCGAGGGATAATTGGCTCTTATTTTTTAACCAGTGAGAGACAGTCACTGCTGACTTATATTGATCGACGAGTTTTTGGTACCACAACTGCAGCTATTTCCCGGGTTCAACAACAGAACACAATTTCAGCAAAACGGGGCCATTCCACATATAGAGTTTCAATGGAGAGGGTGAGGGGAATTGAATTAATCAGCAAGTACGGAGACATACCCTAGGAACCTCGATCGCCGGACCTTACACCGTGCGCCTTTTTTTGTGGGAATACTTTAAGTCGAGAGTTTACAGCAACAATCCTTGAACAATTCAAGCCTTACAAGAAAATATCTGCCGAGAAGTTGCTGCCATTGAATCAAAGCTTTGCTCTCGCGTGTTTGCAAATTTAAGAATCTGATTTCAAGAGTGCCTTGAAAGAAATGGACGGCATTTAGACGGTATTGTTTATAAAATATAAAATCCGCGTCGTTAAAATCCGTTTTGTATAAATAAAATATGAGAATAAGATTGTAGTTTTTTTTATTTATTTAATATTAAACTTGAAAATTTTCCGCTGGACACCTTTATAACAAAGTTTTTTTATAATTCAGTTATTAAACGTGTACTTTATAACTATTTAGTAAATATAACTGCATATTATATAGTACATACACAACAAACGACGAAATCATCGAAAAATTTCTTTGGAAAAAATAGTCAAAAGTGACAATTTTCAGTGTTAACATTAATATTTCATTTTAAATATTTTTCATAATTGAAATTCTCGTTACTGAGCCTTAAGAGGTTTGAGATCAGGTTTACTTTATATTTGTTTATTTTGATACGTTAAGATAAAATTTTATTACCAATAAATGCGCCCTTGAGGTGAAAGTTTCTACAAAATTTGCTCTTTCCAGAATTATTATTAAATAAATTGCTACTTTAAATAACAAATTATTTTTTTATGTAATCGTAATGAAAAATATATTCTTACTTTAAAGAATACATCGGCATGCGTCATTCATTGTGTGCTAACACACTGACAAAATTTAATATAAATTTATGTTAAATTTGGCTTTTTCATTACAAATTATTTGTGAAATCGTTTTTTTTTTTAAATTCCATTATGTGAATTCGAAATAGTTATTTATTTCGTTTTTGAAATATAATATATAAGATTAGATAGCACAAAAGTTATATAATTATTTAACTTAAGAGATGAATTACTAATATAATCAAATCAAATTTTCTTTATGGACATAAAAAATAATTCACTCTGATAGTTATTCAACATTTTCTTGGCTACTTTGCTTGAATTTGATCCGAGTTAAAGCCACATCATTTTCGAAAAGAAATCCGACAGTGCGATATTTTTTAATCTAGGTCAGTGACAAATCTTTGCAGATTCATCAGCATCTTTTTTTACTGTACCCACGTCTCATTCCTAAGTGACGTTGAAATTGAGTTCATTTGCGAAGGCATATTCTTTTTTCTCAGTAAGATATCCATATAGCTATGAAAGTCTATCGTCTCCAAAATCAGCAACGCAGTCGGCAGACCCTGAACGCACATTGCATATTCTTGGGTGTAAAACTTGACTCTTGTCAGCCTGAAAAACACGAACGGTACCAGGTCTCACACACATAACCTTCTGAATCTTATAACATATTTATCGATTCATAACATATACACTCATACCCGCACATATCTCATCATATATTTATTTCATAAACGTCGTACTATCCCCAAAGCGTTGACCCCGTATTTCTTTAATAACGTCGCAAATCCCTCGTATAGCATTATCGGCTTTTCAGTCACGTTACAGATCCAGATTGTGTCTGAATAGATTTAGATACATTTTACGGTCGACATAATCGTCGATCCGAGCAAGTAATTCGAATAACCATGGATCGTTTTCGCACCACGCATCCGCAGAAACATCGTACAGTGCGCATCGAAGAAGCCGTTGCTGCAGCGGAGCAGTGGAGTATTGAGGAGGACCCCAATGAGTCGATTCGCCATCGTGCACAGCAGTAGAGCCATGTTTCCCAATTGAATGGCATTAATGTGGAAGAGCTGTGGTTTTAACAAGACGGTGCAATATGCCACACAACGCGTGCCACAATCAATTTATTGATGGAAACATTTGATGAGCGCTTAATTTCGGGTAATGGACCTTTGAAATGACCTCCTTAATCGTGGGATTGATATAACGCAAGCTAAATAAAAATAAAGAAATACAAAGCGTCGTTGCGCAATCAACATTTGTGGTGGTCACGAGGAAATGGTGGGAGGTTACATTAAATTAATACGAGTTTCTATATACAAATTACACATTTATTACAACAAAAGAAAAATATGGGAAAGGAAAATTCTCATATTAATCTTATTGAAAATTCTTATATCTAACCTTAATTAAACGCGGGCCCACTAACTTTTTTATCGTTTCACTCACTTTATTGTCTCCTTCACACTTGTGGCCAGCTGCACGCCCACGTGTGGCTCACCGCGGACGCGTGCGACAAGCGGTATCTGGAGTCCGCCCCTGGTCCAGTTCACGGATGCGGGCTCTGCAGTTTCGCTCGCCATGTGGTGTCCGTGGCCGCGTCCATGATGGGTGCCCTCGGGTCCTCTAGCGTGAGCGGCGGGAATACCCGCCACTTGCCTCGTATCCAAGGCGGGGTTCTCGAATGCCTTACAGGAGGCACATCGAAGCTTCGTGGCGGCTTCGTCTCGAGGTAAAATGGCGGTCGGTATGGAGCTGCCCGAACGCCAGCCGGGCGTTTGACAGGCGTAAAGCGAGAGAATAGCTTCGGCTTGGCAGAAACCCATCCCGGCCAATGCGCGGGAAGGGGGGGAGGGGGGTAGTGACCCTTCTTCCGCCGTCGATGCATGAAAGGAGTGGGGTAAGGAGGTGCTTGCGTTGCCCAGCGCGCGGCCCGTATAGCAATATTTAAATATAGCTAAATATTAATTTAAAATTTGCATCGAAAATAACATTCATAATACTTGAACGTCACACGTGAGATGCCACCGTAACAACCTTTATATTATTTTCTCTTAGGATATATGAAATTGCTAATCTATGCCTTTAAATCAGAGACGATGAACGACTTAGAAGCCAGCATTCGTCTCGTTATTGTCGATATACGTCCCCAGCTTCTCCAAAAAGTGGTCGAAAATTGGACTACTTCCAGATTGCGATTTATTAAAGACAGACGCCCATACGCGCGAAATCGTATTTAAACACTATTGGAATAAAATTACTTTTCCAATAAAGCCAATACCACGATTATTATGTATTTTATTTCACTTTTAAAATTAGCAATATTAACTTGGTGGTTAAAATTCATATTTTTTATTTATTATCTTAGTTTTATTAACCACAATTGAGTTTAAAAAACATCTACCGGTTTCGGAAAACACTTTTCCTTCTTCAGGATGTCATAACTAACTAAAAATATAGCATTGTTTCTTCACCAGAATCTATTTTTAATCTTCCTATGAGAGCACCCACAAGTCCATTAATAGCAGATATTTTTGTAGACAATTTGGAGAGAAAAATTTTTGATTGTGATTCTTCTTTGTTAAATAATGTTTTGTTATGGAAAAGGTATGTGGATGATGTATTGTGTATTTGGTCGGGTTCACAACGTCAACCAACTACATTTCTAAATTTAATTAATTCATTTAATAATAAAATACAATTTACACTAGAAATGGAAAATAATTCAACCCTAAATTTTTTGGATCTAACATTGATTAAAAATAATAATAAAATTGAGTTCAAAATTTTTTGAAAACCAACTTTTACAGATACTATCATACACAATGTATCTAATCATCCATTATCACATAAACATTCAGGGTTCCACTCCATGATACATCGTTTAGTCAATATTCCTATGTCAACATCCAATTTCAATATTGAATTGAATACAATTAAAAAAATAGCAGTTAATAATAGTATAATACATGTTTGATAGACACTATTTTAAAAAATAAATTAAAAGAATATAATAATCAATTTTTATATAAATCACAGATAAAATATAATGATAATAATGATAATTGGCGTAGGATTTTATACATAAATAACTTTTCGAAACAAATATCTAAACACCTACCACGAGACATTAGACCAGCATTTTACACAAATAATAGTATAGGAAATTTATTCATAAATTCTAAGACAAAGATGATAAATTTAACAATTTTGGCGTCTATAAACTTAGTTGCAAGGATTGTGCTGCATTTTATATCGGTAAAACGGGTAGAAATTTTAATATAAGAGTAAAGGAGCATTTGAGATGTTTGAACAATAGTGGGTTTTCAGAATTTGCTAATCATTTGATAGAAAATAGTCATGGTTTTGATAAAAAATTGGGATTGTCAATTTTGCATATAAACGGTGTAGGTCACAAATTAAATAATTTGGAATCGTTGGAGATAAATAAAGCATGTAAAAGTAATCAGGAAATTCTAAACAGCCAACTAAATTTAACTACGAGTCCTATTCTAAAATTTTTTCCTAAAAATTATTCGACTAAATTTGTATTGAGCAGCAATTTGAGTTAGGTAGTAAATTTATTTTTAAATAATTGTTGTTTTTTTTTTTAAATTTAAAAATAAATTCTGGTGAAGAAACAATGCTATATTTTTAGTTAGTTATGACATCCTGAAGAAGGAAAAGGTATTTTCCGAAACCGGTAGATGTTTTTTAAACTCAATTATGGTTAATAAAACTAAGATAATAAATAAAAAATATTTTATTTGATTTTTTTGTTTTCTACCTCTAAATAAACACTCCTTATATGAGTTTTTATATTGAATTACGTCTCTTGGTTGTAGTTCTTTTTTTTAAATATATAATTCACGAGACACAGAACAATTATCAAGAATTTCTGAATATTTTGAACAAACTTTAACATCGCGAGATACATTATAATTTAGTTTTATTGAATTATTGAAACACTCTAAATACACTCGCGCCTCAAATGAAATGAATTCGTAAATGTTTAAACAATAAATTATCTTTGCAATGAAACCAACCCAGCGATAAATTTATCTCCAAGCACATTCTTCATTAAATTCAACTCTATCATTAAATTAAATATTTCATCTTTGTATCTATCTACCCGAGGCAGGATCGCTTTCATAACCGATGGCTGCGTTGTAAAGGAAATTATTATTTGAATTGAACCTGTTATATAAGGAGCGTCCTGCGTCATTCGTCGCCTTCGTTTGCGTCTTATTTCGATCTAATTAGATACAATAACGGTAATATGGAGGGTGACTTTCGCCAAGTTTTGCCTCAATTTAAAAATCGCGAGTAACTAAAAACTAGCGCTGGAATATTAATATACTCGCGTCTACCAGTCTCGCTAAAGTCTAAAGTTAGTTTTAGAATAGTGTACATGAAATATATAAATAAGTGATATATAAGGAAACACTTTTATTTTATTTATTTTTTATATATACATTCGACAACATTATATAACAATAGAGATATGCACCCTCAAACAAGAAAAATCTAGAATTATGGGGGTGGCTATCGACATTTATGTAAAACAAGATCAAGATCTATAATAATGAATGCAATGCGAAAATTAATAAAAAAATATTAAAATGTTGAGAAATTGATCAGATTAGAATTTGGGAATCAGAAAGATGTCGAAAATATAATTATTTAATAATTTTGAAGCCATTTTAGAACTCCTTTTTTGTACACATTTATATTTGCTGCTAATTTTGTTGATTTTGCCAGTTGGTTTATACAGTCTAGGAGCAATGTATGATGCATGTCTCTGTTCTATTCCTAATTTGGACATTTTAAAAATAACATATTAATTAGAACTGCTCTGAGTCGGATAGTAGTGATAAATTTTTAGGTCTCTTTAAAAAAATGAAATAAAATATTTTTTAAACAATGATGATAAATTTAAAACAGGGAACTATTTGATTGGTTAATCACTAGCCTTTTTAAAATTTATTTTTATTATTATCTTTTGAGTTGTAATTATTGATTTGAGGTGTATGGAACAAGTTCCTCCTCAACCTAACATTCCGTATTGTAATATTGATTCAAGCAATCGATGGTATATCATTTTAAGAGTTTTCAAATTACAATATTATACAAGGATATAGAAGTAGATTTAGTACCTTGGTGTAAGGAACGATTTGCGCCAATAATATTTATTATTCACGTGTAAAACGAGTTACCACAGCTAATACTATTTGTTACGAAAAAATATCAAATTATTGTATATATTTTTTAAAGAAAAAGTGTTTTATTGTTAAGTTGTTAGAACATAGTTCTTTGATATTTAAAATAAACTAGATACTAAAATTGCAACTTCACAATGATATATATTTAATACAAATTAAATATATCAATTAGAAAAAAATACCACAGACTACCAAATAAAATAACTTTTGTACCATTACGCAGTTTTTATGAAGGTAAATAGAGAATAAGAGATTCTGTACTGAAACACAAATCACTTGTATTTCTGGTAGTAATGAGAAAAAATGCTACTCTTGACTCAGCGGTGTCACTGTGATTGATATTCGACAATAGCAGTGATTAAAAACTGTGATCGTGATCACAATTTTATTACTAATACGCGTGCGCCATACGATATCACAATACACAAAATAAATAAACATATTTTTTATTTATTATCTTTGTTTTATTAACCACTAAATTGAGTTTAAATACATCTACCGGTTTCGAAAAATACCATTTTCTTCTTCAGGATGTCATAACTAACTAAAAACATATATCATTGTTTCTTCACCAGAATCTATTTAAAAAAAACAACAACAATTATTTAAAAAATAAATTTAGTACCTAACTATTTAAACTCAATTCAGTGGTTAATAAAACAAAGATAATAAATAAAAAAATAAATTGTTAACAATGTACAATAGAGAACTCATTCTCCTGATATTTATTTATTTTTAATGTTTTTTTACCTATTTTTTAAAGTGATTAATTTAATTCGTTTTAATTACCAAAGAACATTGTTCTAAAATTGCAACGTTATAATTAAATATGATTTCATTTAAATATGTTGCACATAAGACAATTCATGGAAATGAATGTGCTGATAAACTGGCCAAGGAGGCCACTCTTTCTGGAGTTTTTCTTCATCAATTCCATATCCCGATCTATGACAGACTTAATATGGTTAATTTAGTCGAATAATTTGTATTAAGCAACAATTTGAGTTAGGTACTAAATTTATTTTTTAAATAATTGTTTTTTTTTAAATATATTCTGGTGAAGAAACAATGATAAATGTTTTTAGTTAATTATGACATCCTGAAGAAGAAAATGGAATAATTGGAAAATGGAAGAATTTTTCGAAACCGGTAGATGTATTTAAACTCAATTCAGTGGTTAATAAAACAAAGATAATAAATAAAAAATATGAATTTTAACCACAAAGTTAATATTGCTAATTTTAAAAATAAATAAATAAACATATTTTGAGCGTATGTGCTTATATTATTCAAACTTCATTTGCGTAAAAAACATATTCTAGCATATTTTATAAATATACATATATCTAATTTAATATTGAAGAATTGAAGAAAAATACTGTATTAAGTACCTTGGAATCATAACAGATAACAATCTCAAATGGAAAGAACATATTACTAATCTCACAAATAAAATAAGGAAAACTGCCTACATATTTTTTTAGACTCAGAAATATCTTATCACTTACATATCTGAAAATAATATATTACGCGTTTGTACAGTCACATTTGCAATACGTTATTGTTGAATGAGAGGATGCATATAAAACTGCAATGTCATAATTATAAATTACTCAAAAATGATAATAAGAATTATTCTAAAAAAAAGACTATTCAAGTCAACTTTACACAGATTTTAATAATTGAAATTTTCAAAATTAAAAATCAATTAAATTTTAGAAGCGAATTCCGATCTACAAGATATAGAGATCAAATTGATATCCCAAAACTAAAATACACCGCAACTCAAAATTAATATATTTATTTATCAAGACATCAAATTTTTTAACAATCTCCCCATCAAAATTATAAAAGTTACAGACTATCATAAATTTGTATCCGAAGTAAAAAAATACGTACACAGACTAACTGAAACACAAATCAACTCGTATATACTCCTTCTCTATACACGAGTCTTACTCTTATAGAGAAGAAACAAACGTTAAAAAAAAATATATATATATATATTATATTTTTAATATTAATTTCAAAAAATCATCATAAAGATAACAAAAACCGTGAAAAAATAATTTCGTTTTCGGGTCAAATTCTCAGCATTTCGGGTCAAATGCGTAAAACGTTTTGGCAAAATCTACTAGATGGCGCTTATCATGAATTAAAACGTCATTTCTTTATGATTTTTTTCGTTTCATATGCACATGCGCCGAATCATGGTTCACAACCAAATATAAATATAATAAAAAAATGAATCACGAATCACGATATTCACAGATATTCAAACACCGATAGTGTGTGTGACTCAAAGATACCAGTGATTGACTCACGGTTCGTGATTTTAAGCTCATCACTAATTTCTAGTGCCATTAACCGTCGCGTCGTATATTATTATTCCATCCTCTTTTCATATAATCGTTTCACATGACTCTTACTAAATAAAAAATACAAGAAGTTAGCGACCAGATACTAGCCAGTAGTAATATATATAATGCCACTCCCGCGACACACGTGCCATCTGGCGACAGATATATTTTTACCAGTTTGCTTTTAAATAATATAATGGTTTGTGACTTGAATAAATTGTAGTAAAATATATTATACATCATATGCAGCGAATAATAATAATAATAATGTGTTTATTCCAGCAAGATTAGGTTTTTTTTAACCCAATACCTCATAAAGATAATACTTAATATGTTGTACATTAAAGTTACTGAAAAAATATAATGTTATGAAAAAGAAAAAGAAAAGCAATGAAAATATTAATAAATAAAAAATAAATAAATAGTAAAAAGTTCAAACATAATATAAATATTACATATATAACTATTTCAGTCACGGCCATTGTTGTATATGTAGCTATTCTGTAGGCGTTGCCATTCTCTGATCAGGGAACCAACTTTTCATGAGAGCGCCGCTTGCACCAGAGAGTTGGTGCTGAGCTCCAGCCGCAGCTTTACGAAAACTTTTACTTATGAAAGATGACTGACATTATAAAAATAGCTACACCATATTGTAAGTAAACTTTTGCATCAAAAGTAGACCAGATATATATAAAAATACAGAAATCCATGTCTGTGAATAATAAATCTGCAGTTAAGTTGTTGGCGAGCACAGTGATTCAGATCTTTCAATGAATATACAAATCTGTAAAACTTTCAGTGTAAGCTACCATCAACTGAGGCAGATTAAAAGCATTCGGAGACATCTTCCTCTTGAGGCAGCCTGTCTACTCATTGTGGTGTCACGTGTGGACCATTGTAATAGCATCTATGCTGGCCTGACAATGTTTCAGCTGAATAGATTGCAATCTATTCTAAATGCGGCTGCACAGATAATATATGGAGTTTCCAAATTCTCTCATATAACATCCCTTTTAGATCAGCTACATTGGCTCCGATTCCCTGAAAGAGTTGAATTTAAATTGTGCTGGTTGATGTACAAGGCGACATATAATAAGGCGCCTCTGTATCTTCAAGAACTTTGTATCCCAGACAATTTGAATGATAGACGTCAAACTCTCAAGTCAGCCTCTACTACAGCCGCGGGAAAGGTTGTAGAACCGACTAACCATTTCCAGAAGTCTAAATTTAATGAACGGGCATTTGCGGTGGAAGGCCCAAAAGCGTGGAACTCTTTGCCCTCCGTCATGAGAAACAGTGCATCAGAGATTTTATTTAAGACGAAACTAAAAACGCACGTTTTCAAAAAATCATTTGCATAAGTGAAAATAACAATTTTTAATTTTAAAAAGCAAAGATAATGTAACTATAAACAGTTTATGTGTAGAGAGCCCTTGAAGTGAAAGCTTTTACGAAAATGGCGCTATACAAATTATCCAATATTATAGTTATTATTATTAATAATGATTTATTATTATAAAGACAGAATTATAAATCACTAAATGTTGGTGATTATATGATTCGCGAGATACCGATGTTGGTATCACTACTATTTATTCGTTATTCAGTGAGCAATTACGGTTATACTAGAAACTAATGTTCTAACCTCTAAATCGCAACTATTAATGATCGCTTAATCGAATTTCAATCATACTAATATTTCAGAAGTAGCGATTTGTCTCTTCACTACTAAATATGCTAGATAATATTTTTTACTACATTCCTGTTTTTTAGATTTAATAATACTATGTAATTGACATATATTTTGTTTTTTTTTTTGTATTAATATTAGAAAATATAATACATTTTAGAATTATCAGTAGGATATATATATTTATATATATTTCATTTAATATTTACTTCTCTATGAGAGTAGGACTCGTTTATAGAGAAGGAGTATATATAAGATAATTTTTGTTTCAGTTAGTCTGTGTACATATTTTTTTTACTTCAGATACAAATTAATGTAATTGTGATGGGGAGATTGTTAAAAAATTGGATGCCTTGATAAATATAGTGATTTTGGGTTGCGGTATATTTTAGTTTTGGTATATCAATTTGGTCTCTAAATCTTGTAAATCTTCTAATATTTCATTTATTTTTAATTTTAAAATTTGGATTACTGTATTTTTTTTGTATATGTCTATTATTTTTGATACTTTGAATTCTGCAAAGAGTTAGACACTTGGATAAAAAAAAATTTTTTAGAATTATTTTTATCACAATTTTTTGAGTAATTTCAAGTTGTGATATTGAACTTTTATACGCTCCTCCCCATCCAATAATATCATATTGCAAATGTGACTGTACAAATGCGTAATATATTTTTTTCAATATATTTTTTGTAAGATGTTTCTGATGTAGGTAGTTTTCCTTATTTTGTTTGTAATATTAGTATTATGTTCTTTCCATTTAAGTTTATCTGTTATGATTCCTGGGTACAGTCTTTTTCTTCAATTGATGAATATTGGTCAAATGGTAAAACAGAAGTAATTTGCATGAAATATAATGAGAATGTTTGGTAATTTATTAATATTAATTGCAAAATATTTTCGAAACTATTATTTCTTTGGCCAGTTTATTTTTAGAAGTAGTAAAATAGGCTGAGATAGTACATTAACAAAATCTTAGATCCTTTTTCTAACACGCAAAAACCTAATCTAATTCTAAGAATTCATGTTAAGCAATTTCACACAATGGCGTCATTATTACATACAGACCTCTTCAGGTATCTAATAGCACGATACATGACTACACAATGTCGCTCTTAAGCAAATAATTCCAGTCTCAGTAAATACTCGTACAAACAGAGTACCGGAGACAACGCCTACAAAACTGATTTGTCTGACATCGACAAAAATATTTACAATCGTGAGAAGGTTATATAACCTTTACTGTTTACGAAAATAAATGTTCAGTGTAGCTGCACTAATTCAGAACAAAATTAAGCTATTCTTACACACTTTTATGGCCCATGTCAATGGATAAGATTTCTCTCAGAGATTCGACTCGAGTGCACGTAACGAATAGATCAGTGTTCAAAAAACGTGAAGCAATCTTTGAATATCATGTGTCATAAAACTGTACCTTTACCGACTTTTTGAGATCAGAGTCTCATTGAGAGATCATCGATACCAAAAAAATTTTGGTTCTTCTAATGTCAATTTGTAACTTTTTTTTTAATATTTCTAATTTTTTAACCATAAAATATGATATAATATGGTATGGTCTTAATTATCTTAAGGTGTTTGTACATTGTACTTTAGTATCATTGACTATAATATCAGGATTATTAACAACCTGTTGATAATCTATCTATTAAAAATAAAATAATATTTATTTATTTACTTTTCATCAAAATATACAGTTTTATGTTTAACGATGATGTCAATTAATGTTACTGATTCGTAAGTCTTATTGTGTCAATGACTTAAGGTGAAAAAAAAATGTTTTCCTAAATATTTAAGCAAACATACCTAATACTAAAAATTATTAACAAACGAAGTATACGAAATGGATCCCGTATTTGTGGACGAAGACGTATTTTGTGTGGGTTAACATTAAAATATTGGTATATTTAGGTATAAGTATGACTTATTCAGATAAATGTACTTGTAAATACTAATTAAATGTATTAATCATATTAATATATACGTATAAAATCAATTTTATCGAAAAATATTGTTGTTGCGCTTCCGGGATTCGAACCTGGATTCCTTTTCCAATCCGGGGAAGGTGCATTGCTAACTATGCTACAGCGACAGTATTTTTGACGACAAATTTTCGAAACTATATGTTATACTTTTAAAATTAATACATCTATCATTCCATTATTTGAAAGCCATCTACATTGTTCTTAAGGAATTTCAAATACCTTTGAGTAAACCTATAGCAGACGCCGGAATTAACAATTCATTAGCTGAATTACAATTGGCAAAACTATTTCCTACGTCAACCTTTAATAGAAATAATTATTTCCTTTAGTTATTACGTGAAAGATTTTCAAACAATAAATTAATCATATTCAGTCATATAAAGTGTTCTTAAAAACCTACATACATTTTTTATATGGATAATAAGGTATTATTATACGTTAAAACTTAAACTTTAAAAACACTATTAATAGTACTCTAAAATTACAAATAAATACATGGTAGGGTCGTATAAACAACGGATTTATTTTGTCTAAAGACATTGGTTAAACGAAATTACATATATTGTATCATTTGTACGCAGTCAACTTGAATTCGGATCGGTAGTTTGGAACACACATTATTCCACCTACAGCGACCGACTTGAAAATGTCCAACATAAATTTTTTAATATATTAAATTCACGTGCTCGCTTAGACATTAAATCTCATTCAGAAAGTGAGTATTACCATAAAATACCCCCCTCTTAAATAGAAGAAACACTCAAGATTTATCCTACCTCTATAAAATTTTAAATAACTTAGTTGACTCACCCTATTTATTAGAACAAATAACTTTCAATAATCTTTTTTACCCAAATTTGAGTAGAACTAATTACATAAAAAATTGTTTTATTATCCGCTCTACATCAAAATATAATGCCGTAAATTTTTCTAATAACATTGACATTTTCAACGATAAATTGCTTCCTTTTAAATTTAAACTACGCCAACTTTTCAATAACTATTAACATAAACTGTATATATTGCATCCCATTTCTTTCCCCTCCTACCCTTTCCTCTTTGTATGTTCAGTTTAAAATCTCTCTTTTATTTTTTTGTTTTTCTTCTTTCAGTTTATTAATATTACTATTTTTTTTATTAATATATACTAGTTTTTAGTTTATTATGTTTACTTTTATGTAAAAGCATTTTTGTTTATCAGTCCGCTATTTTTTAGTTTATTATGTATTATGTATTTAATTATGTACTATTTGCTATTTTTTAGTTTATTATGTACTATGTATTTAATTTCCGAAGAAACTTCACTGGTGTTATTTTTATATATTATGTAATTATCAGTTATTATTGTTACACTGTTTGTTTCTCCAAAAAAAAAAAAAAAAATTACATATATTATATATGCTTGTATAATATCATTGGTAACAGCATAACCTAAGTCTATACTTACTGTACGCCACTGCGTATACCTTTATTTTAATTCACTGTATTTTACTCAATGTTGACAATTTGTCTAATGGAGACCTAACGGAGCATTCTACTGGCTCTCTCTCGCACCTCTTGCGACCTAGACAGGGTGAATTTTTGCCGGCCTGTGACCAAGTTCTACGACTGCAAGACGTAAATGTGACGTCTACACTCCCTTTTTGGGGGTGTATGATTTCTATAGCTTCTCTCTAGCTGCTTTCTGAATTTAATATGAATATAATTTAATAACGAGTCTCACGACAAATTGTACAGGTATGGCTCTGGTACGATGATACCGGACCCAACCTACGATGGCATTAAGATATTAATAACTGAATCTAATAAAAAAAAAAGTAATATTGATCAATTGTAATAATAAAGAAATGGGTAAAAAAATAATATGAAGGAAAGCCATAAGGTTTTAGTAACTAACTGACGTAGCTTAACTAACTGCTCTTACTTTAAAATATAGTCCAAAAACAAGCTTTTGAGATTTTGTAAAATATTAAACGCGTTGCTTTGTTGAGTAGAATCTAAACGATAGTGAACAACTTTCAAAATGATTCCGGGATAGCGTGGAACCATTTTGGGTGGTTTCCTTAAAAATAATTTACAAAACTTTAATTTAATTGTATGTCAATTAAACGTTTAATTATAATATTAAAAATTTAAAAACCTATATATTTTCACTTATCCAAACTGTTCCTTAAAGATCATAATCATCGATCTTTATGTATTTATACCAAATATGTCAATATAGTTAGTCAGTATTTTTTTGTAGAAAAAATATGTCGGAACTCGTGTTATATTTAGAAAACGGACATTTAAAATCAGAATGATAATTAGGTAGTGGTTAGAAGAAATTAAGTTATTCTGTAAATGTTATGTTAAGTTTGAAAGTTTTATAAAAAAATCCAAAATATTATATTTTCCAGCTCTCGACAAATCATCTCGAAGCGATGTAAACGAGTGCAGCTTTTAGTTATTTAATTAAATCTTCTTTCAATTTAGTAAGGTGTCAGAATTCATGTACATTTATTATGTTTTATAGTGCATAATTTGTGAAAAATATTAAAAAATTGGAAGAATAGATGCTGAAACACCCTTCCGGTGCGTTCCGTCAAAAAGCCTTAATTTGTATAAAAACCAACCAAAATAAGGTTAATAAAATCGTAAATTGATACTAGCATATTATTGTCTATTATTTTCTTTACATATACCTACGCAATATATTATTTGTTCTTTTCTCTATGAATTTTGACAGTTGCTAAAAGAATGCTTTCATTGTAATCCATCGAAGTTCCAAATGTAATTCTGTTCCATATTCGAGTTATAAATATATTAACTATTTATCCCATTCTGGTACCATCTTAACCACATTACGTGTATATAGACGGAATATAGTATTCTCCGACATAATCCTTCTATATACATTCCTCATGACGTCAAACTCCTAGCGGGAAATTGGCAAGTCCGGGTTACAGCCACTTTGTGTCTCAAATATTTTATTAGTTAAATCTCCTTATATAGCTGCGGGTGTTTGATTGGAAATTGTCTTTTGTTCACAGAGTCCATTATTCAACGAGATAGAGCTGATCGATCCGAGCTTCGCCGAATGCAGCATTAAGAACGTAAACCATAGCTTCCAGGTAATGCAACATTAAGATATATTCATCGGACAATTCATCTAGTTTTTTCACATTAAAAAATTGTTATATATTTATTTATATTAACCATTATAAAATATATTTTAAAATCCATTCAACAACTTACCCCAAGAATGAATTCAATAATAGATTTCGTCTGTTTGTGAATTGAAAGGATATTTCTTATTTTCCTTTCGGATCAATATTAAAGAATTACGATTTTTTTTAATAGCAGTCATTTTAAAATAAATTTGGAGAATCGTGTTGGCTAACGAACTTAGACTTGATAATTACAATATCGATTTTCAGAAAAATTTAATTAAAACTTTCGGGTCCATAAAATTTGTTATAAATATATATATATAATAAAATCGTATTTTTTATGATAAAAATAATAGTATAATTGATAACTTATTCACCCGGTAAGAACAGTCTGGGTGGTATATGTATTATTTCTATAGATAGATTTTTATAGTGATTATTTTAACATTATTTCATACATATTACAAAAAGTACAGTACATAGCAGTTTTACAGAAAGGATTGCTCTTCAACTAAAGTAACTAACGTAGTAAATTAAGGTTAAAATACGTAAAAAAAAATATAAAAAATTAAGTAAGTAACATAGTAAAAGTAAACTAAAATTTTATCAGCAAAAATTTTTTTTTTTAAATGTAATACAATAGAGAAATCAAATAATTAAATAAGAATGTGTTTGACTTTATATTTTAGTGTGTTCACTGAAGTCTCTTTATTTTCAATAATATTTAATATGTGATATATACTCGTATGTTAAACTTTTTAACGGGGCATGAACGAAGACAGCGCATTTAAATATTATTTAGTTAACGTTGTTTCATGAGACCTTTTGCAATAGATAGTATTTCTTTCAAAATCTACCAAGAAGATCGTTTAATATTACATTCTAAAAAATTAAGGGGTTGTTGTCAAGACAAATTCTACCACCGCCGAGTCCCTGTTCTGAGATGGGGAAATGCTAAGTGACAATAGTTAATCCGCTTGATTTAGATATTTAGATTAATAGGGATCTTTGTTAAGTCATTGTTTGTTGTTTGTGATTCCATGGGGGAGCCACCCTCTGCGCGCCCATTCTATATATTTAATATATAGTGGGATAAAGGTGGTATTTAATATCATTTTATTATAATTAGATACGATTTACTTCTTTAGAAAATCATCATTATTCTTATTCTTAAGTAAATTATCAATGATATATTGTTTATAAGAATTAATGTTTTCCTGAATGTGGATATGTGGAGGTGATGAATCAAATCCACCGCCATCATCTTCGTTCCCATTTGACCAACGACAAAGGCGATATCCTGACCGGAAATCCAGGCTCCTGCCTCACGACTCCTTTCGGCAGCAGCCTGGAGCTCGGATCCAGATGTCACCTGTATCCTCGGTCAACTGGGAACGGCGATGATAGCAGTGAATTTGAATCGCCGCCCCCACAGAGATATAATAAAATTTTCAAATATATAAATAAATATATCTGACTTTCGATATGTGTATATAATTTCCGAATGTCCGTTCGTCTGTCCGTATCGTCTAGAAACGTAAAACAAACAAATATTGTCAGCTATCCATGTCGCATGACACCATAATATAAATAAAACGTGTAGTGAATTCCACCACATGAAAGTGTACGGTAAGCGCGTCACGCAATGTGAATTATTTTTGCATTAAACTCTAGTCGATTTTAAAAATTATTTCCCCTCATTATTAACAGATTATTTTTAGTTCTAAAACAAGTATCAAAATAGATTTTCGATGTTTTGCAATAAACTATACGTTTTGGGGAGAGCGTAGTAAATTTTTACCGTGGTAAGTTTTTATTTTAGTAACTTTTTACCATCGTCCGTGGTAAAAAATATTTTCGGGTTGCTGGTACGTCAAATTTACTATTGTCGAAGCATAGATAAGAAATATCACCTCACAGTGTGTCAAGACAAATAATCATAAAATTTTATGATTTGCTTTATTTATGGCTTTATTGAGCTGTGCATTAGAAACTTGTCACTTTAGATTCATTTTTTGGATTATGTGCTAATGTATATTAAACAACGAGATCATCATTGGACGAACTATCATCACTAAAATTGGGGAATATTTAATGATTGATTTTCGTATACTACAACTTTCGATGATATCAATGTGACGGATGACTTTTGAAACAACTGTGAAGAGTCCGCCATATTTAACCAACAATTTTTGGTTTATACCATCCGATATTCGAGAGAAAAATTAGTTAACCGTTGCAATTTTTACCAACGATCAAAATCAGTTTTCGCAAAAAAAAAATTACTTAGGATAACGATTAAACCTGGGTTTTGTTCTCTTTGAATCATGCCATGTCTGGAATGTTCAATCTGCAAACGAGCATATATTAATTGTATTTCTATTCCGCTTATACGACAAAGATGTCAAGTATCTGGAGCACATGAATGATGGGAAAGACAATACACCGAGTGCCAAAGAAATTTCAAAGAAAAAGTAAGATCCGAGAAGCCAGCAGAGGTTAAGAAACGTCTCTTTCGATGATTTCCATAGGTAAGTTTGTAGAACTCCATAATCACACATGTGAAAATAAAAACATTTGTATTTAGATGAAATTTATTGAAAAAGGTCGGCTGTATAATTTTAAGTACTTAAGGTAATTTTGGATTTATATATTTTGACACGATTCTAAGAAACAATTCTGTTTAAACACTTATAACAATTTAATGAATTGGTAATTTATGAAAAAAGAGACAGCTATACAATTTTATGTAAAATAGGGAGAGAACAGTATTCATGTTAATTCTTAGGGGTTTTTTTTACATGTGTTTTTGTTTGATTCTAGTTAATAATTTTGTTCGAGGACTGATTGCACTTAAGATGCATTATTGGTTAGATTGATAATGCTCTCATAAGGCGACTAAAAAATTAGTATTTTTATTTTCACATGTTTGATTTTGATTGTACTTTTATTCCTGAAAGGATGCTACGGGCTCAGTACGTGCAATATGTCATGAACACTACCAATTGTGTTATAACGCCAGTATTTTTCATGACAAATTTTCGAACCTATATGCTACATTTTTTCAAATTAACACACCTGTCGTTCCATTATTTGAAAGCCATCTACACTATTTTTACAGAATCTCAAATACCTTTGAGTGAACCGACTGCAGACGCCAGAATTATCAATTCATTTTTATTAAATTTTCGAAAATTTGTCATGAAAAATACTGGCGCTATAACACAATTGGTAGTGTACTTCCCCGGATTGGAAATAGAGATCCAGGTTCGAATCTCAGTGACGCAAAAACAATATTTTTCGACAAAATTGATTTTATGTGTATATATTTATAATTAATACATTAATTTAGTATTTAAAATATCACAGACCTGTCTGTTCTGAATAATTACAACTTCATAATAAGAATGTGTTTTCCTTAATCATAATTTTTGTTAATCTATACCTATAAAACTCAACGTTTGTCTGTCTGTCTATTCTCGATAAACTCTTAAACCCTTTGACCGATCTCAATCAAATTTTGCATAGTCACTCTTTCCCCTAAACTCTTAAACTAATTCTGAATCCCGTGCAACGCCAGGTGGCGACCGTTGATTCTTTATAATCATGAAATGTACATAATAAAAATGATATTACCATAGCCGCAATCTCGTTACGAGCGTGTTTAAACAAGAATTTGCCGACTTATATTTACATACACTTAAAACGGATGCACTACACACAAACGTAATATTTTTATCGCGCCCAACGGCCAAATGAGGAAAAAGTGGACGAAGTAAATACAATAATATATTGCTTTGTACTTCGCTTTCGAGTCCACGCGGTCTTCTTAAAAGAACACCTGGATTGCATGATGTTTGGAACATGTGTATAAATATTAATTATTGAACGAAAATAATGCACTGTGCCTTCCTGCACCCCCCGTTCCCTTCCCCACCCGGCAACGCTGCTGACCAGTTGATTGGCGACCTTGAACCGATACGATTATACGTGTACGGTACAGTTTACAATATTATACTAATCTTGAGGCTTTGCTCCTATACTGTGTAAAATATACAGTCCACATCTTTGGAGATGCCAGCAGAATCCGAATTGTGGTGAGTGCCGATTTCCTTCCTGTCCTGACATTCTTCCGGCATATATGTTTAAACGCAACACAATTTATTACTTACACGCTCTACCACTCTATTTTCTGCGCAGGCAACGTGGACTAGTTAATTAAATTAATTATTTTTATTAGTTTTTATTTAAATCATTGATCACATACATCTTGAATCTACTCGTTATATACCTACCTATTCGTGTCTTTCTATTATATTTATTATTATTAATTCTACAAAACAAACACAAAATCATCACTTGAATATGCAGGAAGAAAACCCAGTATTTGTTACGTACATAACATTCGTTACGAATGAGTTCGCTAGACCTGTGTTTTATTTTAATATTAAATACATTGTACATACAGCGCAAGGCCGCGATTGGCGGCACGCAGGTGAAAAAGAAAGGACGGCAGAGGAGAAGGGCAACACGATTCTTGCGAGAGGCGCTCCGAGGTCTGCTAGCGGTCGATAGATGATCCCGCGGTGGATTCAGAGATTGAAACTAGGCCTGTTCCATCCGCGGAATTAGAGGAGACTACGCTGAGGCATGCGAGCGATGGCAGGCGTATTGGGGCTCGACGGACTCCACAGTGACGAGATGGCGTCAGGGTAACCTCCTGGAGGAGGAGATCCATTCTGGTATGGGAGAGTGACAGCCCGGGAACAAAGCTGCGACAACACCCCATGGCAGCCTGGCGTCTGTTACGACTTTACCCCTTGACGTGCTGGGTATAAATTGATTGTGCTAAACCATTGTGTGTCCTCACTGAGAGGAAATTTTAACAATTTCAATGACTGTTATCGTGCTTATAATATCGGGATTTATTATATTTCTTGTGATAAAATGTGAACTAACTAACTTTCCGTCACGTCGTTTCTCCGCGGGGGTAGACAGAGAGGATAGAGCGCCACACTTTTCTGTCCTGACACACAGTTCTTGTCCCATCCACATTCATACATCTCCCCGTACAAGCTCGCCGGTTATTGAGGTTTCTAATAGGACTATCCTCCAGTATCTAATTTACCTGGTCGTGCCAAGTCTTCCGCGGACGTCCTCTATTTCTGGTGCCATCAATAGTTGCGTCATATATTTTCCTTACCATTCTCACTTCATTTATCCGTTCCATATGACCAAACCATTATAGTGATCCTTTCTTAATCTTAATCACTATACTAAGATCAGCTTTACATTCTTTCCTTGTTTCTTCATTCTTCACTCTGTTATAAATGGATCTGCCACACATACGCTTAAGCGATCTCATTTCCATAGCATTCAGTTCCACTACTACTTTCGTTCCTCTTTTTCCAGCTCCAGACATCACTTTCATACATCAGTGACGATACCAGGACTCCAACGTGTACCGCTAGTTTTGCCTCGGTTGACAAGTTTTTATTAGCTATAATTCCACTGAAAGCGCCGATCACTTTGTTTCCTGCAGACACCCTCCTTTCGATATCTTTCTCAGCCTTTCCGTTTCTATCAAAAATACTTCCCAAATACACAAACTCATCTACTTGTTTTAAGCATTCAATACACTACAAGTATTCCTGCATCGGTGGTGGCCCTTAGAGCTTCCTATCCTCTAGGGCCCAAAGGCTCCGTAACAAAGTATTCTTTAAGCAAATACTTAATTTATTTCCACATTTTTTTTAAAATGTGCAGCTTCCATATCTTCCGTATGATGCAATAATATATTATTTTTCATTCAAAGGACAATTATCGTAACACGAGACTCGAAGGCCCCAAATACAATGGCCGCCTTTCCCTTGTCAAAGTGGAGAGCTACCTAAATTAAATAGACTGCCCTTATTATCTTCCCAAAGAATATAATAACCATCTTCCTCGCCGTTAAAAGATGTTCCTCTCAGATTAATCATGAAAAAAATGTGTTTTTTTCCCTCGGCAAAGGATCGGAACAAACAATAACGTTTGAAAATTTTCAGACAAAAGAATTTTGTTTGGGCGAATTTTTTTTCAAAGTACCAATTAATTCAGTTTTAAAATATAGATACCGTTTAAAAAGAGGCAAAACACGAAAAAAATAATGTGGCTTGTAATTATCTAAATGCGGCGTAGTAAAAGGATTTTCTATGTTTTCGTAATTATTTACTTAAGATTATTATAAACAGTAGGTGGTACATTATATTTGTTTTATTCTTACTGTAGTGCTTACATATGCTCTATTAAAAAGGTTTTTTTTTTAGAGGTTTGTCTTTCGAATTGGCAACACTTTTTCCATCGACAGCCAATTTGACAGCTAACAGTTGATTTGTGCTCAGTTTGGTTTCACCATGAATAGATTTTGTAAATGGTGGTTCAGTTCGCGAAGCTTACCGCGCGCTACGTTCATTTTACTGTCGACATAATCGTTCATCCGAGCAAATGATTCGAATAACCATGGATCGTTTTCTCACCGCGTATACTTTAATTGATAATACGCATCCGCAAAGACGTACAGTGCGCACCGAAGAAACTTGTTTTTTCAATAATGATGCCGATCAGAACGTTACAGTCAATGTAGATTCATGATTACTGACTTATTCGTTCCTTAATTGAATGGCATTAATGAGGAAGAGCTATGGTTTCAACAAGACGGCGCAACGTGTCACACAGCACGCGCCACAATCAATTTATTGAAGGAAACATTCGATGAGCGCATAATTTCGCGTAATGGACCTGTGAATTGGCCTCCAAGATCGTGGGATTTAACACCTTTGGATTATTTTCTGTAGGGTCATGTGAAGTAGCTAGTCTACGTCGATAAACCAGAGACGATAGACGACATGGAAGCCAACATTCGTCGCGTTATTGGCGATAGACGTACCCAGATTACGTTATATTCGAGCCAGCCGCGGTGCCCATATGCGCGAAATCATATTTAAACACTAATAACATAAAATTATCTTTCCAATAAAGTCAATACCATGGCCATTACCACGATTTTTATGTGTTTTATTTACTTTTAAAATTAGCAATATTAACTTGGTGGTTAAAATTCATATTTTTTATTTATTATCTTAGTTTTATTAACCACAATTGAGTTTAAAAAACATCTACCGGTTTCGGAAAACACCTTTTCCTTCTTCAGGATGTCATAACTAACTAAAAATATAGCATTGTTTCTTCACCAGAATCTATTTTTAAATTTAAAAAAAAAAAACAACAATTATTTAAAAAATAAATTTAGTACCTCACTCAAATTGCTGCTCAATACAAATTTAGTCGAATAATTTTTAGGAAAAAATTTTAGAATAGGACTCGTAGTTAAATTTAGTTGGTTGTTTTGGCGAGTCCTATTCTAAAATTTTTTTCTAAAAATGAATGTGAAGAAACAATGCTATATTTTTAGTTAGTTATGACATCCTGAAGAAGGAAAAGGTGTTTTCCGAAACCGGTAGATGTTTTTTAAACTCAATTGTGGTTAATAAAACTAAGATAATAAATAAAAAATATGTGTTTTATTTCATTTTAAAGTTCTATACCTCTAAAAAAAACACCCTTTATAAACTATACCAAAATTTTCTTTAATACTATAACTTATCATGCACACATATCTAGTTTCTCGTCCTTTCTTATATCATCTGGCATTTCATTAAAAATCTTCATCGCACTGTACATCATCGATTTCTGAGATTTAGCATTCTTCCTGAATGGCAGTCTCAGTCTATCTCTTCCTTTTGTATAATGTTCGTGCTCGTGTTGATTTGCCTTAATTTTTCTCATATTTTTTTCATGTGATTTTAAAAATAAACACAATAACATTGAAATATTTTTCCTGTTTAAAGGTCATAATATTAAAAAAATTTTCAGCATTTTACTTAAATATTATTTTAATTCTTTAACAACCTTAAATTATAAAAGCATTATCTTTTGACGCAATTTAAAATTATCAACAAATTTTGTGCTTTATTCTATATATTTTTCATGTATAAATATAGCATAATTTCTTTCTTTTTTCCTTTTCATTATTTTCAATTTATATTATATATGCTGATTATTATTAAACTATATAAAATATTTGCGTCGGCATGGGTAAAGCCCAGTGAGACAGTATTTAAAAAACATATAAATGTAACCTTTTAAATAAATGATAATAAAGATTTTAAATTTGCGCTTCTTAACCTCTACAATGTGTCGGGGGAATCTTGTCTCTCCTAGCTTATTTTATCTTATACTTAAAATACAATAAGCTTCCCATATAATATTGTTGCGGTAACTTTGTGTAGAGACTTGGAAAATACTTCACAGCCTCTTGGGGTTTATACCTTTTATTGTACTCACGAGTGAAGTTTAATGAAACACGGTATAATTGTGACAATACTTACAATATGGTACGAAGGTATACTCATATATTACTATTTATTATACGGAAGGACGACGGGATAAGAGGCCCGTTCCCCAATGACGGCCTCTTATATACACTGCCCCCCCCACCACTCATCTTACACATACATACATACATATCCACATATCTAAAAGTAACAGTTACCACAATTATCCATTTTTACAAAAATGTCAAACACACTAAACCAAACAGCTATCAAAAATGCACGAAAATTACAAATGATGTCTAATGTTGCCATTAGATACTCTCTGAACACGGAGGTGGGGAAATAATGGATCCAGGAAGGTTTGTCGGAATTCGGGAGAGGGACAGGATTAGGGAACAAAAGGCGGCTGAATAACCACTCAGAACCAGAAGACAAGACTCACCTGTGAAACGCTCCAATTCGGTATCTGAACTTTTTCCACTGAACCCACAGGTCTTCTGGCTCCAGGACATGCACAACGCTGCGCAACATGAAGTACACTTGGACATACACTTCGGTCAAAGTGTCAAACAAACACCATGCACAGAAAGCACGATGTACGGCACTAATCGGTTCGCACGGTAGCGAGAAACCGATTACACACAAATTTCAGCCCCACACAGCGGGGCGATAATTCACAAGCCGATATTTCGTTCCCACACAACAGGGCAAATTTGGCAGCAGTCAACGCACCCAAAATGGTATACGCTAATACGTTCGAAGGTACAACTCATAACTGCAAAACCATAGAGAACACACCGCAGAAAAAATAGTGTTCTGGAATAGAAGGAGAGGATAGTGGGTAGGTACTGGACAGGAGTCACCGATCTACTTATGTCATATTAACATGCGCCCACATGATGACCGGCGATCGTTGGAGTCATAAAAATCGAACAGACACAAAAAGTTCAAAGTGTTGATATCGTTGACATCTTGCATTCGTTATTTCTTGAGGTTATTATTTACAGTTTAGAAAAATCTCAATAAGAGTTCTAATTAATACGAAGTGCATGTGAAAAAATTCTATTATTGTGAATAACAATACCCTCGAAGTAATAGCAATCTCGGAATTCAGAAATACTGTAAAATGGGCTGAGAACCCATAATTGGTTTCCCTTATTATGATGTTGCACAAGTTAGGCCTCTTTAATAAATGACAATATTATTTAACACACACAGAGAAATATCCGCATAATCAATGAACGGAAACATTCCCAAACAAAGTTTTCGTAGAAGAGTTTTTGAGGAATAAATCCCTCTCTGATATATTTTCGAAATACCCAGGTGTTCAGCGATTTTTGTTTACTTCTTGTGTGGCGTGCTTGCTTGAAACACGCAAAGCTATAATGTAAACTTTACACCTTACATTATTTGTATTACAACACCGTATTGTTCCAGAATATCCAACCCGCAGGCGGTTTCCAAACCACTCTTACCACAAAGCACAGCCTTGAATTACAAAACAATCAAAACTCTTCTCGTCGTGATTTGTTCCAGTTCCGTCTCTCCACTGCGTCATTTGGTGAGAATTTTTTATAAAAATAAACTAAGGTGTTATATTTGTTTTAAAATTGGTGAAAAGAAGATTGCCGATCTACGTTTTGCTGATATCACGCTCATGGCCAATACAGAGGTTAAATCATTTTACAAAAAATCTAATTTGTGAGCGAGGAGTTTAGTTTAAAACGAAAATATTTGTTATGGATCGTGCTAATGTGTCAAAACAAACTTCTCGAATAGTTTAAGAGGCAATTTATTTGGGCGTGTTGATTACGAACGCTGGTGACAGCGGACAGGAAATTCAAAGACGAAAGCAATTAAAATTATGTTAGTTTGCACTCTTGTCTTTTCAATTTTCAAGTGTAAAATAGATGCCTTAGAAATATATTGCTGGAGAAGAATTATCAATACATTTGGTGCGTCTTCATTCGTTTATTTACAAAAATGAACGAAATTACGAACGACTGTGATTGAAATGCTGAGAGCAAGTATTTAGTGTAACGTCTGGACTGTAGGTCTAGGCGATGAGCCACGGCTAATAACTACTAATGGGTCTGGTCGGTTCTAAAATCAGTGTCGGTCGAAATTCCCCTCTCCACGCGGTTGGTCAATGGCACATCGTTTAATGGCGCATGGCGGACTTTTGCAGGAACGTCCCATGGGCGTAGGCAAGTAAGGCGATGCCTAAGAATATAAGTATTAGATCAAATAAAAATATTTGAATATTTGAATCGTACGTAAACAAGCATAAAATAATTTTTTTCATTTCTCAAAATTGTGCGAAAATATCAAAAGGCTCATAAAACTTTGGTAAAACACAGCATGCATTTTTGTACAGGAAGGTGATGGACCCGGCAATAAAACAATACAACTTCAGAGGGTAGCATGAATTTAAACGACACACATTTAAGGGAATAGGTTAGGGGAAAATTAAAAAAAGTAAAGTGGCACATTATCTAGGGACGTCACTGAACGTTCGTTTAGAACAGTGTTTATTTGGCGTCGTATAATGTTGGCAGCAGTGGCACCTCGGTACATTTTATGACCTGAATGAGCACCAGGCAAATACAATACAATGGTTCGTTGAAATGTATATCTGTAAGGATCTTTAGCTATAGAACAATCGTACAAACAATTCCATGTTTAGACGACCTTCAAAACATAAATTAGTGGCAGAGTAGGATTGATGATAAACGTCTCAAAGATATTCAAACTATTTTTGATAATGGAATCTAGCTTGAATAAGTTATTAATTATATGACAACAAATTTCCATCCGAAGAAATTGTTTGAGAATCAAAGGCATCAATTCATCTACTCTCCCTTACCTTCATGATCCATTACTCCACATCATGTAGAAATATAGATAACTCTGACCTATATTGTTTTCGGTACACCGCGGTCTTTTCATATATTTTCATATATACAGACTTTAGCAAGGCATTCGACAAGGTTTCACATAAACTACTATTAAAAAAATTAAAAGCTTTGGAAATATAAAGTTACACCTTAAAATGGATCGAATCTATCCAACTTCTAGAAAACTTTACGGTAAAATACATAATTTTAAATCTTTTCAATTTGAAGCATCCAGTGGGGTACCACAAGGGTCCCACCTTGGACCTGTTTTATTTTTACAATTCATAAACGACATTGTTGATATTTTTAATGGAGTTCATGTTCTGTTGTTTGCAGATGATCTTAAAATATGTAGAGTAATTTCTAACATAAATGACTTTACTTGCAAAAAAAAACTAAATTTTCTTTATATGTGGTGCTATGCTAACGAACTATATCCCAATGTAGAAAAATGTAAACAAATAAGTTTTAATTGAAGTAAAAGTCAACTCCTTTTTCCATATAGCATTAAGAATATTGATCTAAGTAGAGTCGCAGTGATGCGGGATTTGGGTGTGCTCTTCGACGAAAAATTTACATTTATTCAACATTACAACGAAATTTGCAACAAGGCTATGAAATCCTTAGGATTTGTGTTAAGGATAGCCAAAACTTTAATTCGCTCCGTTCTCTAACAATTTTTTATACATCTATTGTAAGAAGTGCGCTGGAATTCAACTCCACTCTGTGGTTTCCCTACTATGGCTCACATATTATAAGAATCGAAAGAGTGCAACATAAATTTCTAAGATTTATCAATTTTAAATTGCATATTCCGATAGAAAATATCAATAACGATTATTTAATGAGCCTACTTCATTTGAAAAAATTTGCCTGGAGAAGAGATGCGAGCGATATAGTACATCTATATAAAATGATTTCGTATAAAGTATCAACTCAAACGAGACAACATGAAGTGTTCTTTGTAGGTGCACATAGAAATAATTATGCTGTTAACTCGTCAATATCGCGGATGCATCGGATTGGTAACAAGTTGAATTTCGTTGACATTTTTCGTTGCAGGAGCATACCTGAACAGAATAAATATTTGTATGTAAATTATACTTAGTTATTCTTTTTATGTTATATTTTAACTGTTATATCGAAATGTCAATTAAAACTACTGTTGTATTTAAATTAAATAAAAAAAATATTCTTATGTAAAAGCCCGCAAGGCATTGATTGAAATAAATTTTTAAAAATAAGTCTAGACAGCGAGATCGGCAGTCCGCCCTAAAACCCGCAGGACTGACGAAATGATCAAAGGTCGCCAAGTGTCTCCCACTTTTCTCCGTAAAATGTTATTCGCTGCTACATATTTCCGCAGTGTTTGATAACTTCATCAATTTAGAGAGGTTCACCTGTGGACCTTTCGATTCTTCTCGAGAATCACTGGATGTCTACGTTTGTCCAACGTCCTTCGAGTGATAGGGCCTGCCAATAATATTTAATAATTTATGAACGTAGGTACATCGTCACTCAATAAATTCACAATATGTTGAATTTTTCCAAAATATTGTTATTAAACATTTTGAAAGCTGATAAAAATCGTGCGCCGGGTGCGTGCCGGAACCACCGTACTAATGACCGGCTAGAAAACTGTTAGTTACCACTTAAATGGTAATTGCTGGTGGTTTATCGATTCCGTCAAGTGATAAGTGCCAAGTGAGTGTTGAGGGTTGGAATACAACCGTATAGAATTAGTGCCAATAAATCATTTGGTAATTTCCTTGCGGATTTGCTTAAACTTTTCATTCGGTCTCAAATGTATTATTTCTCACAGATACTTCACCTTATCAAATTGTTATCATTTTTCTTTTACAACATTCACAATTTAAAATTAATTTACAATCGTTTTATTTCACACACTACCAATAAGAATAACAGTAAAATATTTACAGAATTTTAATTATTTATTACTTTATACTTTATATAACAAAATGGCGCGCTTTCAAATATAATTCAAATTTTCATGTAGATTTTTATTATTCACTTAAATCAGAAATAATACATTTACTTCTATCTTTTCTAAAACCATTACTTAGATAGGACCTTTAAACTAATTTAAAACTAACAAACTGAATGTTATTGGCCATAATTAGGACAATACAAGCATTATAAGAAAGACCACGACCATTAAATTTATTTACCGCATGCCACAAAATTGTCTTAATATGGAAAATTCTTGGATATATGAAATATATATCTTTTTAATCTTTTTTAAGTTGAAAAAAATTAACAAAATGATATTAACCATTAAATTTGCAGAACATATTTTTTTATTTTCGACGTTTTTAAAACTAAACTATAATTTGTAATATATTGTATTTACTTACATACGTTGAGGCTTCAACTACTATTTAAAATCATGTTTTATATCAAAAACATTTCAATTGTTGATTTTTATATCAAACACAAACAATTTCTAACTAAATAATGTTTATATCGATCTTGTTGATGAGTATGTTTTATTGTTTTTTATAAATTGTGATATAAATTTTAATTTTTTAAATTTTATAAAATTACACAACTTTGTTCCAAATTTCCATATTTTATTTAAATTGCTTTTAATTCATTTGTAAATTTAAAAATAACGCCGGCATGCTCTCCAATCATCTACACATATAAACTCAATGTATGTCTGTCTGTTCTCTACACAATTATACACCCTTTAACCAGTGAATACCAAATTTTCCATAATTACTCTTACATACTCCTCCCTTCCCCTAGACACCCCATCTCCTGCCTATACCCTGCTATAAAAATGTATTAAATGGAGTGGCGTTCATCCAAAAATCGCATATCGTTACTCTTTATGACCTTGTGAAAAACGTAGGCATACTTTTCCCTCTACCAGGTCACCCTCCCTCTCCCGATGGAAATGAATATTATATTGAACTTCATCCAAATCTTGTTCAACTACACCCTAGTAGTAAAAAACTACGTAGGGAAATTGTTAATTGAATGGTAAATAATTACACGCTAGAAAGATGGGAACAAACAAACTGGAGGTGCAGCTGATGTTATCTACAACGCAAATACTCCTATATACGTTTTTGGCGCCCGTCCTTAGGAGTGGAATTTAAACTAGTGATGAGCTCAAAATCACGAACCGTGAGTCAATCACTGATATCTTTGAGTCACACTCACTATCAGTGATCGAATATCTGGGAATATTGTGATTTTTATTTTGTATATATTATATTTTGTTGTGAACCGTGATTCAGCGCACGTGCATATGAGACGAAAATATTCATGAAGGAATGACGTTGTAATCCGTGATCAGTGCCGATTCTGTCAAAACTTTGTACGCATTTGACCCAAAAAGTAAACTCACATTCTCTTTTAGATGATATTTAATTATATATATGTTAATTATTAATGCTAGAATATTTTTTTTTACTCAAATGAAGTTTGAATAATATAAATAAATATGTTTTTATATTTTGTTATTTATTTCATATATTGTGATATCGTGCGGAAACTCTAATCACAGTCACAGTTTTCAATCACACTGATATTATCGAATGCCAATCACAATCACACCAGTGAGTCAAGAGTAGCATTTTTTCTCATCACTAGTTTAAACACTAATTCTGAAATGATTGACAGACATAAAGCATTAAATTACTAGCGTTTATTTTGATTTACACATTACAGTTACGGTTTCATTCAAATGGTTTCATTCCAACGGACGAAAGAAATACTAAGGTCGTAAAATCAACGTTAATCAATTTAACTTTTGAACAGCAAACATGAAAGTGAGACGCGAAACAAAATAAATATCAAACCTTATTTTGTCAGCAAGGGGCGGCGCTCGAATCTCTAAAACTTGCAAGGCAAGCCCAAAGTTGGCTCTTAAGAATCCCACGGGAGCGTAATTCATATCTCTGAGATTTGTGTCGAGACAAAAATCTTATCCATGGACACGGGCCTTTATAAAATGTTCTGTATTGTAATGAAGTAATTATGGCGTGTCAGGGCCTCAGGTCCACCCTCCAGGTCCAGGGATTGACCCTCGCCCGGACAAGGGCGCGGAGCTCGTTAAAAACCTTTTGTGATAACGAGCTGATGTAGGCGGTCCAAGTGTTGAAGGCATCTAAAGTTTGGATGACAAATTGAATTTTTTTTATTAAGGTTATTCTTTTTTTTTTAATTAATATTCAGTAAAATAATAAAATATTTACAAACGTATACATTGTACATTATTATGAAATGTGTTTGAACTATTCGCTTTCACCTTTTATTTTCACTCAAAATTCTGTTGTAAATGTAGCTGATGTATTCAGAATTGCACTGGTAGTAGCCCGCTCTCCTCTCCTTAGCGGCACAAAATTGTGATATTATATGATTTTCTAAATTTTCTAGTAGTCGCTCATTACGAAGCATTTTTATTCTCACAAAACCTCGTCATCATATATTTTTGCTGATAGCCATAATCTGTTCGCAGTCCCATTTATTTCAATCCTGACCCCAGCAAAGATTTTTCTGTTCTGATATGTCTATATTATCCGCCTTGAAAAGATCTCTATTGAGCCCTGACTGTGCCCTTAGAACCTTTAATCTTAAATAAGAGACAGACAGTAGACATTTTTATTTAATACGATTCAATTAAAACCTCTCTTATCAATTAGTCAAAAATTATATTGAATTTCAAAAAACTTTATGTTTTAATTAATCAAAGTAGAGTAATGATAGCTTTTTGACAGTGGTAGTTTTCAGTAAGAAAAATACAGTATGATTAAAATTAACTATTGAACAAAAAATTTAAATTCATCAATTATTAAACTGTGTATATGTACTATTGCATATTAATAGCAATTTAATATCATACTTTTAAAATTAGCAATATTAACTTGGTGGTTAAGATTCATATTTTTTATTTATTATCTTAGTTTAATAACCACAATTGAGTTTAAAAAACATCTACCGGTTTCGGAAAACACCTTTTCCTTCTTCAGGATATGTCAAAACTAACTAAAAATATAACAATTTAACAATTCTGGCGTCTATAACCTTAGTTGTAAGGATTGTGCTGCATTTTATGTTGGTAAAACGGGTAGAACTTTTAATATAAGAGTAAAGGAGCATTTGAGATGTTTGAACAATAGTGGGTTTTCAGAATTTGCTAATCATTTGATAGAAAATAGTCATGGTTTTGATAAAAAATTGGGATTGTCAATTTTGCATATAAACGGTGTAGGTCACAAATTAAATAATTTGGAATCGTTGGAGATAAATAAAGCATGTAAAAGTAATCAGGAAATTCTAAACAGCCAACTAAATTTAACTACGAGTCCTATTCTAAAATTTTTTCCTAAAAATTATTCGACTAAAGTTGTATTGAGCAGCAATTTGAGTTAGGTACTAAATTAACTTTTTAAATAATTGTTTTTTTTTTTTTTTTTTTTTAAATTTAAAAATAGATTCTGGATAAATAGAAAAACAATGCTATATTTTTAGTTAGTTATGACTTCCTGAAGAAGGAAAAGGTGTTTTCCGAAACCGGTAGATGTTTTTTAAACTCAGTTGTGGTTATTAAACTAAGATAATAAATAAAAAATATAATTTAATATCAAATGATACTATTAATATTAAATATTAATAGGGTATACTCGTATGTGTATGTATTTAGTATATCATAAATAATATTTTAATAAATCAGGAGAACACATTATTATTGTTCAGAACATAGATCTGTAATATTTTAAATATGAATTAAATATATTAATCAAAAAGATTTACTTATAAACTCAATTTTATCGAAAAATATTGTTGTTACGCCACCGGAATTCGAACCTGGATCTCTTTCGAACGGGGACGGTTCATTATCCAACTATGCTATAGCGACGATATTTTTAACGACAAAAGATGGCTCATTCAAATAATGGAACGATTAAATGTATTAATATCAAAAAGGTAACATATAGGTTCGAAAATTTGTCGTTAAAAATATCGTCGCTGTAGCGTAGTTGGATAATGCACCTTCCCCGGTTTGGAAAGAGATCCAGGTTCGAATCTCGGTGGCGCAACAACAATATTTTTCGATAAAATTTAATTTATATATATATATGTATATCTTTCTAATTAATATATTTAATTCATATTTTAATAAATCATTACTATCTTGCAAACAACATTCCTATATTTTTATTTATACTACTATTTTTACTATACTAATTTTACTTACTATATTTTACTATTGCACTTAATAAATGTAAAAGTGCAATTAAATAATAAAATCGCTTTTAATTAGTGAAGTTGCATTTTTTAACGTATCGCTCCTTGATAATTAAACTAAAATAAATGTCACTGATGAAATGCACTAACTGCAATTGAAACTTGAACCCGAGATCTTTCTTCTGCTGATAGGATGCTCTTCCACCTGACATTTATCAGCGTTGGTAATCTTTTCAGATTTGTTCTATGTGTAATATTCATCAAGTCTGCTTTCGATAGAATATAAATTCTGTTACACTTTATATACTTTTCAAATCAATAATTTAATATGTCCAAGAACACACAATTACTGGATTTTCACCTACAAAGGCACTGTTATTAAACAAATAATGGATATCTCATAGAGACGAAACTATTTTTTATTATCTTTAATGTAAATATATGGAAGTATAGGTAATTACACAGCTTACAACCTGTCTTCGGCTGGCTTAGGTGATCACTTTATATAAATGTAACGTTCACCATTCTCACCCATTAATCAATTTCCATATCTATCAAATTTTTGAAAGTTGTATACATGTTAATATGTGAAAATGCTTCGAGTACCACTACACTATCGCCGTCTATGAACTGAATTTGATAATTCATTTCTCTGAAACAGCGTATATGTCACAATGAGAATCTGATTATTATTTTGAAATTATTTTATTACTTTTAATGTTAAATTATTTCATTATTTTACTGTAATTACCCATACTTCCATATATTTCCATTAAATGTAATAATAAAAAAATAGCTTCGTCTCTATGAGATATTTATTATTTGTATCATTGATTTATTGATTTATCATTTAAAATTATTTGTAATTGATCTCTCGTATAAAATAATAGTTTAATAATTTCATCTGACTGGAAATACTCGGAACACTAATATTAAATCTATTTTAATTGCTTCATCTCTCTCACGTTTATATTTTTATCACTCATTCTTTCTTATCTTAAATTTAACTCATAAAAAATGTCTTTGTTTAATTTTTTTAAATATTCAGTCACGGTCGCTTAATTAAAATTCAATAATTTAAAATGTTACTGCAAAATAAAATTCTCTCCCTTTGTCCTTTTAATTTATTGGTACTTTCATCGCATTTTTTCATTGCTTTAATTCGCTATGTAAATGAGTTGTACTATTCGGTTCGCCTACCATTGAAATCCTCGCCCATAAAACCATATTACCTGTCTACTGTAATGTAATGTAAGTTCACAGTGTACTGCTGTTAGTGTACCTCAGACTAAATGAATAATTGGAATAATTATTCATTATTGTCAACTTCATTGTTTGTCTATGTAATTCTGGTAACGCTCCGCGGTGTAGACAGCCCTTAAGTAATTAAATATGAGGGAGAGAATAGTGAAGATACATACAATGTAGTATATATATTAAGCATGTTTTAAAAATAACATATTATTATTATTGTTAGAGCTTTCGTATATTTCCAAATAATGAAAGAACATTTTCCTTTCAGAATTCCTCTTTACAGTGTTAATTTCGTTTGAAACGTGCGTATGTGACCTTTTTGTTCTGAATGTTTTTTCAAAATAGTAAGTAAACAAGTCGATTGTCAAAAATTTTTAAATTGGAGTACCATATTGCTGCCGTACAGTAAGTAGGTAATCATTTAAATTAACAGAAGTTCCGATACGAACATTCAGATGGTAAGGTAATAAATATTTAATATCCAACATCTCAACCTTTCTCTTTGATAGAAACGGAAAGGAGGGTGACTGCAGGGAATAAAGTGATCGGCACTTTGAATAGAAATATATCTAACGGAAATTTGTCAACCGAGGCAAGACTGGCGGTGTACAATGGAATCATGGTACCGACACTGATGTATGGAAATGAGGCCTGGAGCTGACAGAAGAGGAACGAAAATAGATTGTATATAGTGGAAATGAGATTACTTAGGCGTATATGTGGCAAATCTATTTATGACAGAGTAAAGAAAGAATGTAAATCTGATGTTAGTATAATGAGTAAGATTAAAAAAGGATCACTTAGGTGGTTTGGTCATATGGAACGGATGAATGAGAAGAGAATGGTAAGAAAGATATATGACGCAAGTGCCGATGGCACCAGAAATAGAAGACGTTCGTTAGCTAAAAGCCTCAACAATCGGCGAGCTTGTATGAGAAGATGTATGAATGTGGATGAGGCGAGAATTGTGTGTTAGGACAGAGGAGTGTGACGTTCTACCCCGCGAAGAAACGATGTGATAGTAAGTTAGTTAATTAACATTTTTCAAAGTTAAAACGTCAAACTGCTTTTGTTGACATTTGAAATTTTTGGAAGTATTAATAGGGATGTAGGAATATTATATATATAATATATATATTATATATATTATATAATATTATATATACCATATTCTATGGTATTTAATTAATGTGAAAGAAAAACCAGATTAGTCTTAAACTCTTAAACAATGTCCTAGGATGAATTTTAAATGCTACAACACAAATTGTGTTATAATATCTTTTTTTTTTTAATATATCTTTTCCACAAAAATTCCTTACAATACTTTTAACATAAGAATGGTCTTTAAACAAATGGGTTTTATCTTTTATCTAAGTAGTTATAAAGTTCTTATGAGTGGTTCTTTGTGATTCTTAACAAAAGATTCTTGGAACGTCCGTTACGGTGAAACCAACCCACGTCACATTTTTCAAAAGATCCTCACGTCACCTCGTACTATTTGATGCTAACAATATTTAAATAATTAAAGGTGTATTTTAATTGATTTTTAAACAATTATCAAAAGTTCCTCGGAGTGGAGACATTTTGTAATATATTAAGTGTTTTGAGACGACAAATTAATTGTGAATAGATATTGGGTAATGAATCTAGAAGGGCACAGAAATAACAAAGAAACAAAAATATACATATTTATTACAAATAATTAAAACAAAAAAGATGAATCATATATTATTTTTCATTAAGATGTATTTTTTCAGTGTATATTTCCAATGTGTTCACCCAATTTGTTTAATTATCAATGAACTGTAATGGAAGGTGATTTCTGAAAATCATAAAGTCACGAATAGAATGTGATTTCATTAATATTAATACAGGGTGTAATAGATCTAGTCTACAATATTTTACAAGCCAATAATGTTCACGGAGTATGTACAAATTCTGTACTATTAATTTTTCTACGAGTTAGTTCCGTTAGCCTTTTGCAGAATTGATCATTTATTTTACTTATCTTTGATTGAAACCCCCAATCAATCTTAAAAATATCTAATTTATTTTTTGTATTCAATATATAATTTGGATTCAATAAAATATTTTAAATAATCAAAAATAATTGCATAACTACGACATTTTTTAAATGTTTACATCTCTGAAATTGTTAAGATTAGGCACCCCTAAAATATTGTACGCCAGGTTTGTTCAATTAAATTGAAGAATTATTAAAAATATGAATTAAATACACTAATTAGAAAGATATACATATAAAATCAATTTTATCAAAAAATATTGTTGTTGCGCCACCGGGTTTCGAACCTGGATCTCTTTCCAAACTGGGGAAGATGCATTATCCAACTATGCTACAGCGACGATATTTTTAACGACAAATTTTCGAACTTATATGTTACGTTTTTGATATTAATACATTTAATCGTTCCATCTTTGAATGGAATTATATCTAACGGGAATTTGTCAACCGAGGCAAGACTAGCGGTGCACAATGGAATCCTGGTACCGACACTGATGTATGGAAGTGAGGCCTGGAGCTGGCAGAAAAGGAACGAAAATAGACTGAATGCAGTGGAAATGAGATCACTTAGACGTATTTGTGGCAAATGAAAGAATGAAGAAATAAGGAAAGAATGTAAAGCTAATGTTTGTATAGTGAGTAAGATTAAGAAAAGATCACTTAGGTGGTTTGGTCATATGGAAAGAATGAATGAGGAGAGAATGGTAAGAAAGATATATGACGCAAGTGTTGATAGAACCAGAAATAGAGGACGTCCGCGGAAGACTTGGCACGACCAGGTAAACCAGATAATGGAGGATGGTTCTGTTAGAAGCCTCAACAATCGGCGAGCTTGTATGACAAGATGTATGAATGTGGATGAGGCGATAATTGTGCGTCAGGACAGAAGAGTGTGGCGCTCTATTCTCTCTGCCTACCCCCACGGGGAAACGGCGTGATGGTAAGTAAGTAAGTAAGTAATCGTTCCATTATTTGAAAGAACCATCTTTTGTCGCTAAAAATATCGTCGTTGTAGCATAGTTGGATAATGCACCTTCCCCGGTTTGGAAAGAGATCCAGGTTCGAATTTCGGTGGCGCAACAACAATATTTTTCGATAAAATTGATTTTATATGTATATCTTTCTAATTAATATAATTAATTAATATTTAAAATATTACAGACCGATGTTCTGAATAATTACAACTTCACAATAAGAATGTGTTCTCCTAATGAAGAATTATTATGAAATGTGAAATATTTAATGTAGACAAAGACATTGTTTTAAGCTGATAATAGTATTCTCTTTTCATTTAAGATGTCAAAGTAAATGACTGTAATTCGTTGGCTCTTGAGCGCTCTCGGCATTCTGTTTTACTACCCTTATTAATAATGGTAGTTGGTAAATACCTCCCTACATCTATTGCTGTGTTGACGACGGTTTCCTGACTTCTGTGTGCGCGTACCCTTGGTCCTCGCCTCGTAGGTTAATAATCCATAAATGGTCTGCCCAAGCTTTGAACATTAGTTTTTGTGTAATGAACATATCGTAGGGAAATTCAAAATTCGCTCTACCCATATCAGAAAATTGAATCGCTTCTCAATTTAAAAACAACGCATGAAGAAATGTGTGCAATATATACATTTCAGGTTACAACAATTTTGAATCTCTAATTGAAGTACCCGGCGTTGCCCCGACTTTACGCAGAGTGCAGAAGCTTCATTCAGGGGAATGGGGAATTTTTTTCGATATCAGATGTGGACAGTAATTTTCCTTTTATTTTGGACGTTAAGTGTGCAAAATTTCATCAAGAAGTACCAAAATTCTACATTAAGTGGTGGGAATGAGGGATGCGGGTGGTTTTTCGAAATCTCATGTGGACAGTGTGTTGCCGTAATTACCTTCGATAGCTAGTCCTGGGTTTTGATGAATATATTAATTCAATGTATGTAAATGAAAAGACACCAATCTCTGTGAAACTGAGTTGATAGTCACCGATTCTTCTACCGATGGTCGCTCTCCTTGCAGTCTTGAATTTTCTTGAACTCAAGAGTTTTAATACATTTAAAAAAATCGCGTTAACTACAACGATACTCCCGCCGTGACATCAATAGTCAAATTATAGCGAAATGTAAGAACTATAAAACCTTCACTCAAAACAGTTGATTTGAAGTTGTAATTATTCAGAACATAGGTCTGTGATATCTTAAATATGAATTAAATATATTAATTAGAAAGATTTATATATAAAATTAATTTTATCGAAAAATATTGTCGCTGTTGCATAGTTGAATAATGCACCTTCCCCGGTTAGGAAAGAGATCCAGGTTCGAATCTAGATGACGCAAAAACAATATTTTCCGATCAAATTGATTTTATATGTATATCTTTCTAATTAATATATTTAATTCATATTTATTTATAAGATAATGTGTTTGTATTTTATTTTTGAAATCTACGTTGAATCGGGGATGAAAATTTACGTGGTGTTTGCAACCTTTGTAACATTGATCGGGCGGTTCATTACAAAACCGTATTAGTGTACTCATTTGTACCGATCTTAATGGTGTAGAATAACACGTGATGTCGAATAATCTATGTCAGTTGGTCTGTACAAATTATTCTACAACGTGTGCTGTCCGCGTGTGTGGCTTGAATTAAAGTGTGAAATGTTTAATGGAAGATTTTTAGGAGAATTTCATCTTGAAACAATCTTTGAGATATTGACATTGCTTCCTCAATAGAGACAACACTCAACTTTCGTATTCACCGTGTCTCAGAGATTTGCTGTCTCACACCTTATTTCACGCTCGTATGTTAATCGTTAAGTTAGTTCTGGCTCCACGAAATGGGGAGAAATTACGCCCAAGAACATTTAAAAGTTCAAACTTGAGATTAAGAGTGCTACAACAGTACCAATATATTGAATATTGCACTTTCTACTTTTCTCTGTAGTTGTGTTAGTATATTATTTAACTGAACTTTTTTCGATCTTTTTATATTGAACATTACAATTTTTCCATGAGTTCACATCATATTTGTGTATTATTTATTTATTTACTCTTTTTTAATTTTGATACATTAAATTTTGCATTTACTTTCATTTTTATGTGTATTAATATGTTATCTAAGTGCATATTGTTTTACTCTTTTTATATATATATATTTGTGTACATTGAACATTACACTTTATTTACTGGTTTACCGGAAAGCACTATCTGCTATAATACAGTAAAATACTAGTGTGGCAGGCAGGGTATAAAAATATGTGTCTTACTTTGCTGCAATGATATCCGATTATAATAATATAATAACACACTACTATTATCATAAAAGTGATGTTGAATCTCCCCAATTATTGTTAAAATTCATTAAATGTTTGTAATTTAACGCCTCATGTTAAGGTTAACTTTTAATAACCTATATCTAACTCTCAGATAGTTGTAAGGATCTGTGGTAGTTTTAGGTGACGTTTACGTGCTCATTACAAATCTCGCTGTCAGAACGTACGCCGTGTACTATGGTTTGAGTTTATGTCTATCTAACGAGTTTATCACCAGAACAAAATCTCATCACATGTACACTGTATTGAGATGTATCTCAACTAAATCTCCTCCTTCCGTGGACACGGTCCTTAAAGAACGGCGCAAAGTTCAACATGATCGCTTATGAATTAGAATGACGTATCGAGTGCATACGTATCAGATCAAAGTCTCATTGAAAGAATATCGTGAACACGAGCCTTTGAAGCCTCCATTCTCAAACGCCTAAACATCAGTGATTCGTGGTCGGTTTTCTCAACGATTTTAAAAGGCTCTCGCGACAAATTGGATGAAAATTGAAAACCCTCTACTCTAGATTAACTGACGCGGAGAAGAAGCCGAACACTCGGGTGGTGGAGCAAGAGGAGTGCCGCCCCCCTCTCGAACGTGTTTAGCTTCCATCTTTTCACCGATAGTTAATAGTTTAGGGGTTTCATCCCTCAACCTGTTTAAAACAACTTTGTTGATACAAATTAATTTAATCAACTAAAAAAAACATACATAAAAAATCTATCCATGGAAAAAATATTTTGATTACTGCCAGGATACGATCCTGGAACATTTTCTATAAGGGAGAATACGCGTTACCACTTTGCCATATCAACAAATTTTGAACAAATATACATATAAAATCAATTTTGTCGAAAAATATTGTTTTTGCGCTACCGGGATTCGAACATGGATTTCTATTTCCAATCCGGAGAAGTACACAATCAATTGTATAGCGCCAGTATTTTTCGTGACAAATTTTAGAACCTAGATGTTACACTTTTTCAAATTAATACAGCTCTCATTCCATTATTTGAAAAGAAAAAGATTTTAAAAATATATGTGGCATAAAATATTTAATGTTTACATGCTTATAAGTTTTCTTGTTAAAGATAACACATTCTTATTGCGAAGTTGTAATTATTCAGAACGGACGGTCTGTGATGTTTTAAATACTAAATAAATATATTAATTAGAAAGATACACATATAAAATCAATTTTATAGAAAAATTATTGTTGTTGTAAATTTGTATTTATAAGTTTTCTATTTAATTTTTTCAGATTCTTTATTTTTTAATTAAGCATTTTAGCAAATACGCGACTGAATAATCCCAAATAAAATTTAACGTCCGACAGTTGTTATACGCTGAGCGTGTGAGATATTCATAGTATTATTATCAGATGTGGACTTAGTCGATACTTGAGTATTGCCTGAAACATCTGAAGATCGATAGTCTTACCGAGCGCCGTGAAATACATGATCAGGTATGTTTGTACAAACTCATGAATAATATTCTAGTCACACTGTAGCGTCTACGGAAAATAAATGTTATCTGCATTACGTGACCATCGAGATAGAAAACTGCATATAGCTCAGGTAGAATGTAATTCGGTCACATGGTCGCCTCACTTCATTGCGCACTCGACGGCGGCTGAAAGAATCCAGAGAAAGTTTTTAAGATTCATTACTCTGAGTATATCAATTATGATTATCTCCTTAGCCGTCTGAAATTGTTAAAATTATCAGTGAGACGTACGATGACCGACCTTATATTTCTATACAGGATCATCAATGGTATGATAGACTGCCCCCAGATTGTTGGTCTGCTTGGCTTTCACGCACCATTGAGTTCATCGAGACACAATTCATTATTCCATTACAGTAGTAATGTCAGAACACACGCATTAGCTAACTCCGATTGTATTATTTGAGGAATGAATATGCGGTAGTAGTCGACATTTTTGGCGTAAATTTAACTCTCTACAGGACTACATTATTACAATTTTCTGTGTCTCATTTCAATGGTGACGGATAAATTTCTTTACTTCACATTTTATATTTATTTTTAATTTTGATAATGAATAAACATGAAATTTTCTATTATTTTACAAATTATGTTAATGCCTGAATAAGGAGTATATAATAATAATAAATAAATGTATACTTATGTATGTTTTTTGTGTAATAACTTTATATATAAAATTCCAATATCTTACTGAATGTAAGGCGTAGAGAAATAGATTCATTTTAATTATCAATTTTCTTTGAAATGTGGTTACTTAACTGTTTTATCCTGAAGTGAACGTTAATATTTTTATGCACGAACTAATCAATGATTCTTCAATATTTGCAAGTATTAATAAATTAAATTCACTAACTTATTGAGCGTCAATTGTGTCATGTGAAATCTAACGGTTTAGAAGTTATTCGAATTTTGTGATAAAAAATTCAAATAATTTTTATTTTACAAATTTGTAATAACTGCTAATAGTTGAAAAAATTATTTAAATAATAAAATAATGTTTTTGAGATTGAATCAATAATAATATTAATGGGAGAATTTGTACAGCATCACTTGAAGAACCTTAACCCACCCCACTAAACTGCCTGGTTTTTGAGGGTCGCTTGAACTCGGCTGTCACGTGGAAGAGGCAATCTATTTCACCCCCGCGGGGCCGACCACTCAGAATGCTCGATCACAATATTTCTTTTGGAATTCGAGAATCGAATAGGCCCATTGTCAGCTGATTGAGTCAACCCTATGGCCCGTGTCCACGGAACGAGCCTCACAAGATAAGTCTCAGAGATTCAGTTGAGATAAATCTCAATACCGTGTACTTGTGTTGAAATTTTGACTTTCTTTCTGACCGCCGCTGGCCGCCATCATTTTTGAGAGTGGACTCACCACATTCCCAGGACCGTTAAATTAGCTCAAGTCTTTTATTTCGGTCCTACTCTTACGCCACCTAGTTGGCATTTTTTAATGCTACAATAACAGGGCGATACCGCGCAGTCGCCTATAACAAAATTTGCTCTCATTGTATCTGACCTTTTTTTTATTGTCACTTTATTAGATAAAGTAAAATATATAAATAATTAAAAACAAATCATGATCAAATAACACAGTAGAAAATCAGAAAACAGAGTATATAATATATCAAATAAAGAAGTGAAAATGCAGATTACATGTTAGTATCATACATAGTATATTAACAAGACATATAACACAAGGCCAGGGAGCAGGAGAAGTGTCAGGTAACACTCCCTTCTGAGAGAAAAGACGGCACAAAAATAAAAACAAATAAGGGACTCACTCTACGCACCGCTGCCGGCAGATTTAATCTTTAGAATCATAGTATTGCTGCATCGAGTCGGTACTGAGTATCTTTACGGCTGATGGGAGTTTCTTTTCGCACACCGGTACCTGTTGAGTGTGTTCAAATACGCCAGGCGGTGATGATGAGAGTGGAGGCGGTAGACCTCCACAGTCTCATTGAGAGAATGTTTTTTTAGATGTTTAGTCCCAACTTGTCTCTACTATGCTAATAGTTTAACCTTTGTACAGTGGAAGTTGGTTACAACGCGGAATTGTGGGGGATGTATCCGTCCCGCGTTATATGATATCCACGGTACAAACGAATTGTCCAAAATTATGATTTTTTTCAATGACAAACAACACATTCTTTAATTTTCTTTATTATTTTTGTACATTTTTATAAAATGTAATTAAAAATTAATTCTTTCAAATTATATATTTAAATTTAATAATGTTAATTATGCATTAAACACTTCAATTAAGAATAATTTCTGTCAACGATCACATACATTTAGGAACGAAAATATAACGATTCTTAAGAATTTTAACAATTAACACAATCACTTTTTAAAAAAATCAGTTTTTTGCTATTTGCGAGCTACCGTCCACGATAGTAAATTAATTTAGTAAAAGTTACATTCTTTATTTCTTTTAAGATTTATTTTATTTTACCTTGCCATAATGACATAAAAAATTATCACGGTATATCCGGATGCGCGTTATAACCGAATCTGTAGGAGTACAGTGTTTGCTTTTTGTTTGTTCTGTTTTGTATTGTACGCAAAATTGTTTTTATAGGACTTACTACAAGGGTCGTTGGGAGACTTGTTGATAATCTGTTTTATTAAAATGAAATAAAGAATCTAATATCGTAGCTGATAGTAAATGTATATAATATTAATATATTATACATAACACATTTATTTTTAATATTATACTTTAAACAATTTAAAAAACCGATCAAATATGATATACAATAATGATTAATGCGTTGATGACTTAGAATATAAATACTGGTGTAAAGATCAGTTGGCTTTATCTTCCTAATAGTTGTGACCTTTGTCGCGTTTCAAAGGGAGGAACCGTAAATTACTACCGAGAAAAAGCGCGTGACCTTCCTTACCTTCTACCAGTCCTTATATAGAAAAACCCTTGAATTTTCAGGATCCACTTACTTTTCAATATCACTTGTAGTCAGAAAGGATATTAAAATTTCCATATATCGACAATTTTCTATTGAATGAACGAATATATAAAAAAAAAATCCTTCAAACACCATTTGAATTTAAGCTAATTTAACTTTTTTTTTTCCTTATTATATTGCAACCGTTGTAAAATTGAATATTTACCAACTCAAATGTTGAACAAACAATTATTTAAGAGAATTTACAATGGAAAGGCAAATTGGGTTGGTTAGTCAAAAGTCACGGTTGCTAAACATTGGTAAATGGGCCGGACCCGGAGTCGAAGAGTTTTTCCATGTTGCCGATACCAGACACAATTGTGTAGATATTGTGGTCTTGAATGTGGGAACATGGCACCAGAAGGTGAAGAATACTATTATATACGTTGTCATCATCATTATTACCTTTTTAACATATATAGCAAACATATTGTGGTTTATTTTTAATAATTATCATTAATCATTTTGTTAAGCGGTTAGTTTTTTCATCCTGATGAAGTAAAATGCATTTTTCCGGTTGAACATAAATATTAGAAATATTTGTACATGTCCAAGAAACAAAGGCACTGTCATTAAACAAACATCAGATATCTCATAGAGACAAAGCTATTTTTTAAATTATATTTTATGGAAAATATATGGAAGTATGGGTACATTTTACAGATAAAGAAAATTGCTTTAAAATAATTTAAAAAAATAAAAACTGATTCTTATAGTGATGACGTGTGAAGTTTAAAAAAAAAGGGGAAACGAATTATCAAATTTGGTCCATAGATGGAGATGGAGTGTAGTGGTACGCGAAGCGAGTCCACATACTAACATATATACAACTTTCAAAAATTTGATAAATGTGGAGATTGAGGAGTGAGAACTGGTGAACGTTATACATATAAAGTGATCACTTAAGCCAGCCGAAAACAGGTCGTAAGCTCTGTAATTACCCCCATACTTCCATATGTTTTCCATTAAATATAATAAAAAAATAGCTTTGTCTCTATGAGACATCTGATATTTGTTGAATATAAATAACTCACAGTGGTTTATAAAACAAAATTAACTAACTACGATCATTATTATCAGCGGTTTCTATCATCTGCTGAATGATGGCTTCCACACTTCTCTGTGTCTCCCACACTTCTCTGATTTCATCAGTCCAGCAGGTTTTGGGGCGACCTGTCGTTCTTTTGATTCCCCTCGTGTACCATTGGATGGCTGCATTCGTCCAATGATCATCCGTCGTCCTCGTCCATCTGTCCTCTTATGAGTACGTTTATTTTCTTGACTGTGCGGATGCCAAACGCACATCTACCCGTGCATCTGTGCTTTTTTTAATCTCCCTTTTTACTAATTGGAAAGTCCAAAAATATGAACTCTCAACAGAGACAATTATATAATCGAAAAAACCCCCTTACCCTTTCTCGGAACCATAATACAAGTTTTCATTCATGTACCGGTTTCTCTCAACAAAAGCGAGAAAAGTTTAACTGCCGAGAATCTATATGCAGAAAGATTTTGTGTATTTAAAAACTAAACCTTTCGACGCTCCTACGTGTTTTCTATAAAGTTAAAAAAACATTATTTTGAGTATTTCCAAATCTTTGTTGGAATCAATTACTGGGATTTATCCCCTGAGGAATTGTCATCAAGATGTAGATGTCTCACAGAGACGAAACTATTATTTTTGTTTACATGAGAAGATAAGTATGGAGAATGAATATCAAATTTTCAAAAAAATATGATAACATATATACAACTTCCATAAATTTGATAAATGTGATAGCATGGGTAAATAGGTGAACCTTTAATTGTGTAAAGTGATCACTTAAGCCAGCCAATGACAGGTCTTAAGTAATGCCGAAGACTGCCATACTTACCTTCCCATGTAAATAAAAATAATAGCTTCGTCTCTGTGAGACATCTATATCTTAAAAAACAAATTTCAATACATTGAATTATATATTACTATTTAGTTATTAAATAAATAGGATAATCATAGGAGTGACAGTTTGCGATATACTCCCTAAGCGAGCCGGATAATGAACAATACACGCATGTTTTAGTCCTGCTGTCCTCGATCTCATTTCAGTTTGCTGGTCTTCCCAGCATTTCCCATCGCGAGATTCACACCCTAATGAAATTGCGGAAAAATCCGAGGTTCCATTCATTCCGTAGCAAGTTTTCGTTCCATGTCGAGTAACGATTTATTCCAATCAGTCTTTCAATCATAGTCTCTCGCGCATCAAACATTATCGTACACTTCCATAGTGTATGCTTCGGCATCTGACTCACCCGAGCACAGACGCACCAAGGATCACTTACTAGTCCGTAGACAAAAAGCCAGCTCAGACCTTGTCCGGTAATCATATGTTGCTCACATTCAGCACCGGAGCTCCCCAGCATACTTTCTCTTTCAGAGTTATATAGTGGAGAAAGCTATGGGTTCATCTCCCCTGCGCAGCCGAATCCCATCTTTATTTATTTATTTTGACTTAAATAACAATTTTACATCTGTAAAAAAAAGACAGTTTGTTACATATATTTTACACACATTTTTTGCCCAACTAGGCAAGCCTGTTTTAGTGTAAATTGGTAAACAAAAACGTTTTACAAAACCAAAACTCATTAAAGGCAAAACACAATAAAATGGAATACGTTACATACAAGGTAAGTAATCGTAAAAATACTTTTAAAAAAATACATATATATAAAAATATATAAAAAAGATAGAGAAAAAAAAACAATCTGCAATACAATATGTAATGTAAGCACATATAAGGTAAATGGAAAAACGCAAAGTCTAAACACACAAAAGTAGTTATAATAATTATTTCACTATATAAAAAAGTTTACTGCTCTTCCTAATTTCAATAACCAATTCAAAATAACCCTTTTAAAAGCCTTAATGTCAGTTAATGTTCTTATTTTATTTCCAGTTTGATTGTACATTCTGGAAGCTTGAAAGGTGAATAATCTTTGATAAAAAGTAGTTTTCATTCTTGGAACTAGTTTAAGCTTATTTTCTCTTGTGGGGTAATATATTTCAGTCTTCACAGATGGAGCGGTTATTTTCCTATGAAAGCTAATTAGTATATTCAGCACATATAATTATCTTATATCCAAAACCTTAATGCCTATAAATTTTCTATATAAACATAAAAAATTATCACGTGTACAGAACTTTATTCAATTTTTTTTTACTTATGTATAGAAATTCATATTAAAACTCATCATTATCCTCATTTTTATGCCCTTGTCTTAGAAGAGACAAGGGTCCAAAATTTCGACAAGGTCCCATATTCCCGTGCCTTGCGCTGATTTAATTTTTAATATCCGTTAAAGACCCAATCTGCCTTTACCTCAACATGGACTGGCGACCCACCAGCGTTACCAAGAAGATTCAATTTGATAATACTCCCTCAATTGAGGATTTGTAATACATGTCCAAGCCATCTTAATTGCATTTTTTCTGTACGTAGAAATGAGGGTTTCATGCCAAGGAATACCCTTATAGCAGTCCTTCAACTCAGTCCTTTAATATTACTCTCACTCCTCCCCTAAAATATCTCATTTCGGCAGCCTAGAATCCATATTTGGTAACCATAATTAAAATACGTCTCTACACAGCTTTAGAAATGGTCATTTTAGTCTTGCCACTTATTTGAACTCGAATTTCTTCATTATCACATGAAAACACCGAAATGAAATTTTCATGGTATAAATATGCATTTTTAATGGCCCGCATCCTTGGTTGACATTTTTCTCTAGATTCATCTCGAGTATACGTAAAGAACAGTACATAGTTCACCTCCAAGCAATCTATGAAAATCAACTTTCAAGGATGAAACTTTAATTTTATTTATTATTTATTTCATACGTTCCACGCGTGTAAAGTATTTTAATATCTACCTCACTGCGCTTCGCCTGTGCTGGGGCAAACATTTTGCACGGTTAATCAATAATCATACTTTACATAGTTTGTTTAGGAAATTAGCATTAATATTTATTCTTAATACAGTACATATAAAAGTATTTGTATATGCTCTAATATAAACAAAATATTTGAATATGTCCAAGAACACACAATTACTGGATTTGCACCTACAAAGGTTAATAAACAAATAATAGATGTATCTATGTTTTATTACATTTAATGGAAATACATGGAAGTATTTTTTTAAAATTATTTTGAATCGATTACCTCTCCAAAAAAGAGACTAGCTCTTGTGCTTGGAAGGTAAGTTACACTGTAATAATTTATATTGTAATCTATACTATAATGGTTAAAGAAAATGTAGATATATATGCTATTTCAGGAAAATTAATTATCAAATTTAGTCCATAGTTAGCAATAGTGTAGTGGTACTCAAAGTGTTTCCACATATTAACATATATACAACTTTCAACATTTTCGATCAATGGGTGAGAATGGTGAACGTTATATTTATATAAAGTGATCACTTAAACCAGTCGAAGATAGGTCGTAAGCCCTGTAATTATCATACTTCCATATATTTTCATTAAATATAATAAAAAATAGCTTTGTCTCTATGAGATATCTATTATTTGTTTAATATCAAAATCGTTTATTTTTAGTAGAACTTATCTTTCACATATCTGTTTGGTTTCACATTGAAATCGTGCAGTTTATCCTCTTTTCTTATGTCTTCTGGCATTTCATTAAAAATCTTCATCGCACTGTACATAATCGATTTCTGAGATTTAGCCTTCTTCCTGAATGGCAGTCTCAGTCTATCTTTTCCTCTTGTATGATGTTCGTACTCATGTTGATTTGCATCAATTTTTCGTATAAAATATATAATATATAAGACAATAAATATCATGAATACAATTAACCGTGAACTCGAATGCATTTATTTATTTAATATAAAAATTTGTATTCAATAAAATATAATTATAAGCATTTCACTAATAATTGTATAAATGACCTCAAAATAGAGTAGTAAAAATATAAAATAAAACAGACAAAATATTATTCAATTTTCCCAATGAAGTTTGTCCGTAAATGTCTAGATTTTCTACCAATAAAATTGGACCCGGTTTCACAGAGCACTCATCGAACGAGCGGGAAATTGTAAAGCCTCATTTCGCCCGTTACACGGCTAGCTTCCAGGACACGCCACCCCCGCGAGGGAGGAACGACCCGCCCGGGGCCGGTCCGCCACGCAACCCCCGGCCGCGCGGCCCCCGTGGATGGCGTGTTCCGCCGATGTTGGTCGAAGCGCGTGTATAAAACGGACGACCCGTTTAAGAGCCACGAAACGTGAGGAATAAATATTTTTTTCTCAGTCACGGATTCAATCGCAAATTCATACGCGACTCCCGCCCAGCGAGAACATTTTGAAGGAAGAATTATTCGCATTTTCATATCGACAGTTATTGAGTGAGTTTTTTTTTTTGTATGTAGTCGTACGAAAATATACGGTAGGAATTTTTATCTCTCTGGCTTCTTCAATCTGCTTTTTCCAGCTTTTTGGTACGATCGAGAATTTTTCTTATTTTATTTTTATTATACATATAAAACCAGATATGAACCAGTCTAGTTTTTTAAGATATTCCAGTTTATCTTCCGTTATTTCGTCGTAAAGCATTATCTCCGTAGTTTTTATAATGTTTAATTCTTATGTGTTGCTTGAGATGATTATTGACGCTGATTTTTACCGAATTAACCCTCATTCAGAGTACTCCAAAAAAAAATCAAAGGGATGTACGAGTAGATCTGAAGACGGACCTATTTCATATGGCCAAATTAACAAATTTTCAATGAATTGAGACCCCACAGAATTGTTACAAGGTGCAGGAGATATTCAACTCGAGACAATCTCTGATACAGATTTTGCTCCCATGGAGGTCTATCATCTTCACAACTTGAACACACCATGCAAATACCCAGGTGCAAAATGGATATCTTATCAACCGTAAAATCACGCCGGTGCCGACTGACAAACAGATACAACGCTCCGCACTGTTAGGGAACTCGGCCCCTGAGCGCGTTACTTCTCTCTCAGCCGCCTTCCTGACGAGTTCATTAGACAACGTTTCACGTTGTAGAATATTGACTACTTATACTTCTATCTTTACCTGTGTTTCAAGCATCAATCAACATCGGTCTACTGTAAATAATCATTTTTTGTTCATCCTGCTCTGGCCACACACTCACGCGTGCGCACTCGCTTTATAATTCAAACAAACAGTTTTAAACACCCGGTGTAAACTTATTTGGGATCATTCGGATACTTAGAAATAATCATTTGAGAGTTGTCCCCAAAGCAACTTTGGGGACAACTCTCGTATTGACCGTGTCTCCCCATCGCGCATCTTACTTCACGCTCGTATGTTAATCGCCACATATCATTATCGTCATGATAATCATTTGGGTGCATTTTGCATCTCTCCAAAATTCAATAAATATTTGTAATTTAATTCCTTATGTTAATGTTTAATGACTTATATCTAACATACAGATTAAATAGTTGTAAGAATATATGATAGTCTTATGTGCTCGTATCAAATTTCGCTGTCTGAACGCACGCCGTGTACAATGCTTCGAGTTTTGTCTCTTTATAACAATCTCAAGTTGATCTCCGAGTGTATCTAGACTAAATCTTTGAGATTTTCTACTTCCTTGCACATGGAAAATATTAATATTGAAATAAAAAATAAGGTAGATGGCTCTTTCAAATAATGGAACGATTAAATGTATTAATATCAAAAAGGTAACATATACGAGGTAGGTTCGAAAATTTGTCGCTAAAAGTATTGTCGCTGTAGCATAGTTGGATAAATATAATGTAAAGAGATCCAGGTTCGAATCCCGGTGGCACAAAAACAATATTTTTCGATAAAAATGGTAGACGACTTAGAAGCTAACATTCGTCGCAGTATTGCCGATATTTCCCAGCTGCTCCAAAAAGTGGTCGAAAATTGGACTTCCAGATAGCGCTTTATTCGAGCCAGCCGCGGCGCTCATATACGCGAAATCACATTTAAATACTAATGGTATGAAATTACATTTCCAATAAAGTCAATACCTTGGCTATTACCACGATTTTTATGTGTTTTATTTAATGTTAAAGTTCTATATCTCTGAAAAACACCCTTTATTTTAGGGTGGTCACTGGGGTCTGATTTCATAATGTTTAATAAGTCTTCACTGATTTTTTTCTCGTTCTCTCATCGTACACATTGTTCGCGATCGGTACTCTCATGGTTTGTCCCGAGTATCCGGTGGAATAGCTATGGCGAGGGTCAGTATTCATATTAACATTTTTTATTATCCCTTCTAAAATCAATTATCTTAATATTGATCATTCTATGAGTCAATTAGAAAGATATACAGTAAAATAACTACATGTTTTCTATGAAATAACAATATACTTAATACAGTGAAGAATAAATTTGAAACTGACATTTTATATAGATGAATAGCTTATTAAGACTTTAATATTAAATGAATTTTGCACTGCAAAAAATGATAGAGGAGTGAAGACTTTATCCATAATTTGTAGCACATTAAAAAAAATATCAATAAAAATATGAGAAGTGAGAGAAAAAATAAAAATATAAACAGAGATAAAAGTTATGAAGAAGAAAATTTTCCAGTGTAACGGTAGGGTGAAGGGAAAGGAAAATGGGATAGGAAATAAAATAGTGAAAAAAAATGAAGACCATGAAGGTTTATAAAAATTGAATTTTTGATTTAATTATGGTAACAAAGTATTGAAAATGTCTAATTCATTTAAGTGTGAGTTGCAATAAAGAGAGACTCCGTAGTAAAATGAGTTTTGTTTGGCATTGGTCTTACAATGTGGAAGGTTGCATGTGAGATTAGTTCTGGTTGACGTAGATGGCACTCTAATGGATATGCGTCTGAGTAAATTAGGACAGTCTCCTCTAAAGGTGGATAATGAGACCTACAGACGAGGCATAACCAAGAAACTTCCTTTCTAACATTCTACTCAATCCGTGAAAACCTCAAATTTCACATATATGTATGTGCGTGTGTATGTCTGTGTGTATTTGGGTTAGAGAGAAAGTGGTATTTTTTCTTGGTTTTGACTGTAAGTATACCTGCAACACGATATCCCTCTCTGTACTACGTGAATATATTGAGATGTATCTCTCCACAAAATTTAATGAAACCGTGTAATACGTAAAACAAATTTCGATAAATAACTTAAAACTTTAAAAAATTATATCCATCGCAGTCACTCAATTCCGGAATTTTTAACTATCATGTAACTATGTTTTGAAACAATTAATTAATGTATTATGTACACAGACCAGTAAATGAATAGACATGAAATAAAGTGGACTTATAGGAAAGGGGTTTGGAACATTAGTTGCATTCTACACACATTCTTCTTGAAAAACATAAATCCAACAGTTTATGACACATTTATGCAACAGTAAAAGGGTTTACTGTTCGAAACAACGCGTATTTTTTACATGAATGCGTTTAAATTTTCGCTCCAGTCGAGTCATATTTTTAAAAAAAGGCGCAGTGCTATTCGGTTTGCTTTAGTTCATGTGTTCGTGTATTCATTTATTTGATGGTCCGTGATTATGCATGTATTATATACGTACTGTGAATATATTCACAAAATAATGAACAACGTACCACACGAGCAAAAATAAAATCTGCTTAACATACTAAAATGATTTGAATATATTTTCAGGTGATAACACCTTGCCGGTCGCTGGTGCTGTGCGCCGAGACCAGGAGGGACATGGAGGAGTGGCTGTCGGCGCTAAAGGGGGCCTCTCCCGGGGGCCCGCCCGACATACTGACCGGAGACCACCACTGGTAATCAATCACCTCGCTCTGTATCTTACTGTGCCGCTTTTTGTGCCAACTTCTTTATATCATCGACCCGTCTGTTCAATGTCATAATTATTTATTGGTATGTTTGCCACGTGAATGGTTCATGGTGGGATAAGATCCCGCGGACTGTATCGATTAAAATTAATGGATCTGGCCTACCTCGATCTCGGTCCTGGGTTGGACGTCAAGTTTCACCTCTAGTTGACTCGCACTTTTATAGTTAAGAACGGAAATATCACTGCACTCCTGATGCTGAAGAACACCGCTTCTGTTTCGTGGTTCTCACGTCGGCGAAATCCCAAAGTAATTAGTTGACCAGAGCAGGATAGGAATATTACAATTTATTGGATAGAAGGAATGCACATGGAGTATTCAACTTGCGTCAACAGTTCATATCCATTTTATGTGGGAGATCTTCATCATGACTTTGGTTTATCGACGTATGGCTTCATTTTTTCTGCAGTCATCGACCATTCCATCGCTACACTATATCTGTTAAACCATGATTAGCGTAAAAGTTTCGATACTGCAGGTATTCACCGGCAGAATGCATCCGTGAAACACCTTCAGGCCATTAATGCATTTTTTAAATGTTGGAATACAAAACAGTTTCCGGAAAGAAAGAAAAAAATCCAAGCACCCAAGTTTTGCCGGTTTAGAAATGAATTCATATTTTTCTCCCTTTCCTGTTTGTCTACTGTTCTTGAAGCATTGTATTTTTATTTTTGATGCTCGGTTAATCTTCTTTGGAGAGTTTTCTGGGCTATTTTACTCTGTCAGATCCCATTTCAGGATCAGGATGGACATCACTGACTAGTGAGATATATTACAAAAATAGAGTATGACGTATCTACTCCACAATGTTCTAATGGTGAATACATATCTAAAATCTGAAACGAAAATGTTCAAGCTGTAAACGAAATTTCAGAACTGCTATGGATATAATCGATTAATATTAATATAAAGTATTTCGTGTCACGACAAAAGGTCCGGCCGACAAATGCTCCAGCCGACAAATGATCCATGCAGCATTAGATCTAACGATATAACGTCCACAAATAAAATTTTACTATAATTTTTTTAGAAAGAGCTTTCAAAAAATTTATGTATCGAAAGGTAACTGAAATATGCATGTAACTTTTCGCAGATTATTAAAAATAAGTAACCAATTTAAATAAATCCGATGCGAAATACAAATTTTACATTAAGAAAGTGTAATTCTTTAAATAAAAAGTGAACGTCATAATTATACAAAAAATAATGCACCTTCCCCGTGGTTGGTAATGGCACCTTCCCTAAGTTGGTAATGCACCTTTCCTAAGTTGGTAATGCACCTTCCCCGAATTGGAAAAGAGATCCAGGTTCGAATCTCAGTAGCGCAACAATAATATTTTTCTATAAAATTGATTTTATATGTATATAGAATAAATACTAATTTAATACATTTAAAATATCACAGACCTATATTCCGAATAATTACAACTTCACAATAAGAATGTGTTCTCCATAATAATATTTTTTTATACCTTATTAATTATTATACACTATACCTCAGAGCACGACTTTTGTGTGTGTGGTCCCTGACTTTTGAACTGTCAAGGAGTGTCAACGTCCCGCTGTGCGCTCGTTACACCGATCTGATTATACAGTTACCGTTGCTATTGTGTGTTTCGGTTTTCTCACGGCGCGTGCCGAAACTATTATTCAAAGTGCTTCGGAGAGCTGTGACTACAGCAGAAAAAATTCAGGTAAGTCGTGCTTTCTGGTTGGTCCTTGAGCCTTTATTGTTCTGTTCCTATACCAAATTCCTACTTTCCTTTTTACCACCGTCTCGTGTAAAGAAATGCTATATTGCTATATGTAATTTGCCGAATTACCGGTAAAATTAAAGAATTGATTCTCCATTTATGTTAAACTGGTTTACCAGTTTTACAATCCGTATTAGACATAAACACAATTATGTAATATTCTGTACCTCATTGAAGGATTTGACGATACGTCACTACCAAGCTAGACCGATTCAATTACAGCCGTTCTAATGTAACTCCTGTCAGCTAACACTGACGGATGGTTTACGAGCCGCACACGCACCCATCGCACGTGGAATAGTTGAAATATTTTCACACAGATGGCACTCGATTCCCATAAACCTATTTACTCTCGTTCTACGGTCGTAAAGCCTCGTAAAGAGTACTTTGAAAGCACTTTCGAGATATACTTTGGCGTGAATTTACAACCCCAAATAAATTCCCTCATTTTCGTTGGAGGGGTTTCATTTAGGGGACTTTTTCTGCCTTCCCTCCCTTCTGCGTGTAGTTTGTCTCACCGGTTTTATTTTCAATTCGATCCTTCGATCCCGTCATGAATAAGTTTTCACTTGTTTTCCGTACGGTCGACTCGTATTTAGGGGAGCATTCGGTAAATTTTTAAATAAAATCTTGTCCATTTTAGGGGGTGGGAATGGTTGGAGGATAAGAAGGTAGAAATGGAAGATGTCGCTCTCGAATAATTTACTCTAGGGGCTACATTCGGTCTAGCCCGTGTCTACGGATGAGATTATTGATTCGAGACAATCTCAAGACAGTGATTATGCTCCAATTACATTATTTGGAGACAACTTCATATTCACCGTATTCATTGTTTGGACAAGGGGGTTGGGGAAACACGGGAAGGGTAGAAGGAATTTAGGAAATGGACAGGAATAGGGAAGAGGGGGGCTGAAAAACCAACTAGAACTAGGAAGAAACACGGCCCACCTGAAAAATGGTCCTTTAGGTAACTGGATTTTTCTTCACTGAACACGTACTCCGCTGTTCCGCACGAACTTTTCTTGTTCATATACTTCGATGAAACAGTATACGAATTATGAAACAACAAGCACAATAGCAAGATATACTAATCGGCACGCACGATAGCGATAAATCGAACACACACAGTACACTCCGTCAATGTATCATTCTCATACGGCAGGAAGATAATTCATTCAATTTTCAGAGCCTACTGTACCACTGTAAATGATAACTATCAGTTCAAAGATTCAACTTCGACTAGTCCAGGACCATAGATAACAAAACCACATAAAAAGGTCTTGTTCTGGTATAACGGGAGGGGGTAGTAGGTAGTAAATGGACAGAAACTATTCTATGTGTCGTATCCATTCATCAACTGAGTTAATTTGAATCTTCCCAATAATCGTTAAAACAAAAAAAATGTTAATAATTTAATACCTTCTGTTTATCTTAATTTTTAGAATCAATACATGAAATTCACGTTTGCGCGCACTTGTCGAGTTTTGTTATCAAATTAAACGTCGTGGGTTGGATTTTTGATGTCTTTCTACAAATCCCAAATTGATCTCTGAGTTATTCTCCTATTAAAAAATTTAAACACGTGTACATGGTGCCTTCTACAATTATTCTAAATCTCTGAAAATTGTGAATACATTCTGTGAATACGAGTTCTTAAAATGTGTTCATCCCTTGATGGTCCGATTTAATTCAGAATGTTTTTGTAGTATTTTAAGTATTTAGTACAACGTTATAAATATTATTTTTTCTTCTTCTAAGATCCACTCTCCTACGAGAATAGTGTTTGCGAATCGTTTTAGAAGTAGCAGTAGAAGCGGCTAAAAACAAATGTTATACACTACATAAAATTCACCGCGCATCATTCTGACAAAATAAATAAACATTATAAATTTTATTACGTACTTATTTATTATTAGTGTTGTGTCATGCACATAAACCTGAGAATGTGATTTGTTGACTGTATTTTTATTTTATTAAATAAATTCTGTAGCATCAAAATGTACGCGATGGATTCATTTTAAATGCTACGTTTAATAAATTCTACATGTTTTTTTATTGATATCTAAATTTTCTAAATAATATTAATGTTAATCAATAAATCAACCTGGCAATATTTTCTGTGCCGTCAATGTTCAGGCGCATGTCACTGTCGTGTTGAAGATGGTAATGCTCATGTGGAAGAAGATTAATGGACATGGAAGAAATGTACAATGAACAGTCTCGTGTGTCAAGATACGAGTAATGGTCAATCCTTTCTGCCTCCACCTATAGAATACGACGTAATGATATGTATATATGTTTCGACGATTTCTCTAGCAGGCTTTCTTTAAATTTAAAGAAAGTCCGCAAGTATAAATTTACTTAGTTCTAGTTTAAGAATCGTAATGAAAATATGGTGATCGGGACATAGTCCTAAACTCACTTGGCAGAGCACCATCTCAACACCGCTGTGGGACGTCAGCCGCGCGCCTGAATGCAGATACCGACCGGCCGCCACGCCCTCTGCGCCAACAAGCCTTCACTCTTCTCTTGCATCGACAGCAGCCTACACTCCGAGTTTCTACATGCGTTATGTAGTAATTATAACTAACCATAATTAACCATACAATGCCTGTAAAAATGCTTCTCCCATAATTAATTTTACAAGCCGATACTACTAGAACCTGCTGGCGGCTACTGTGGCCGCTTCGTGGGAATTAAAATTATTTATTAAGGAAAACACATTCTTATTGTGAAGTTGTAATTATTCAGAACATAGGTCTGTGATATTTTAAATACTAAATTAATGTATTAATTATAAATATATACATATAAAATCAATTTTGATATTCCGGTGACGCTAAAACAATATTTTTCGACAAAATTGATTTTATATGTATATATTTATAATTAATACATTAATTTAGTATTTAAAATTATTTATTCCATCTGTAAATTAGCTGTCAAAACGTACAAAAAATGACTATTCTGTAGTATACCATAGACAGTATAGATAAGAAAAAATGACAGATGTTATGTTTGTTTTTTCTTACTCGCAACAAAGATAATGTACACGTCATTTCAAATTGAATGTATATTTACCTACTGTTATTGAATACATAAAAGAGAAAAAATTTTAATAATCTTAACCTAGAGATATTAAAAACACGTTCGTTTTTGCCCTGCTCGCGTCTTACAAACCTGGTCGTTAAAGCGAACAACAGCAAACAGCCACAAATGACACTACCGAAGCCACCGCGGCCGCCACATCCATAAATTTATAGATATAGATTTGAAAGCGTAATATCATTACGGATGTCGCAATGTCACGAGAAGAGCATCCAAAACAATTGAACAAAAAATGTCGTCTATTGTCAAATGTTGGAGGATATGACGTAAGTAGGAATAAAGCACGGAGAGCTAGTTTATGCATGAAACAAAATATTTCTCGCTTTCAGAACCCAGCCAACCAAAATGTTAAGTCATCTGTTATTTTAATAATTCTCGACTCGACCTATGGTACACGAGTTCCCGAACCTTCTGTGAATTTTTCGTTCCAGAAGATTCTTCCGTTTGACTTGCGTGTATATTTTCCCATTATTTACAAAAAAAAAATTATCGCCCTTCTTATGGATCTGTGAACAATTCAATCAGAAGATGTATCCATGTATAAAAAAACGTTTTTGGATGTTGCCAAGCTAATCGCTTTTTAAAAACAAAATAATGGAAGGTTGTTTTTATCAGAGACCCCGTGAATTTATGAATAAACAGCGGAATTGGAATCCATTCGAGAAGAACTGAATTTATAATTTGTGTATGAAAATATCGGGCTTTTGATTCTGATATATACGCTTTACATTGCAGTAATTATATTTATTAGAAAGAACACATTATTATTGTGAAATTGCAGTTTTTTCAGTTAATACTTCTGTGGTATAAGGATAGGTGATAGCTTTTAAAAAGTGAAATAACAGATGTATTAATTTGAAAGAGCTCCAGCATATAAGTTCGAAAATTTGTTATCAACTTACTCTGTTGGCGTGGTGTAATCGGTAAACGCATTTCCCCGGATAGGAAATCCAGGTTCGAATCACGGTAGCAACAAAAATATTTTTTCGATAAATTTAATTTTTCTATACATCTTTCTTATATGTATTGTTCCGACATCAATTTTAATAACATATTATTTATTGTTAGTGTTTATTTTTTTTTTATTTCAATTTGTTATTATTATAATAATAATAATAATAATGCGTTATACTAGCGTGATCAGGTTTTCTTTTACGTTACAGTTACGAAATATTATTTATGTTATGAAAAGAAAAACAAAAAAATATAAATGACACAAATAGTTCACACACCTATATTAAATATAAACAAAATATAGATACTACATTTCAGTCACGGCCATTATTGTATATGTAGCTATTCTGTAGGCGTTACACAGAGTTTACAGCACCGGAACGTGCATCGTAAGGAAAAGGTTAAGCACTTTGTGAAGCCTCGATTTCAATAATAACGCCCTAACACATAGTATAAGATTTTTTTTTTCTTTTGCAGGTACGCCACGTCCCACGCTCGACCGACATACTGCAATGTGTGCCGCGAAGCGCTGCACGGGGTGCCGCCGCACGGACTGTCGTGCGAGGTCTGCAAGTGCAAGGCGCACAAGAGGTGCGCTGCCCGCGCGCCGCCAAACTGCAAGTGGACCACTCTGGCCAGCATTGGCTCCGACATCATTGAGGATGGTGAAGGGGTGAGTTTGATTTTTATAACTTGAATTCACTACGATTGAAAAATAATGATCTCGGTTGTCATTATCCTCTGTTTTCTGCATCTTTGAAACCTTTCAGTTGTCGTTCTTTCAGTTAAAATATTCAACTCAATGCCTAGAATATATGTAGCGCCTAATTCTGAAACTTTCTAAAATATATTTAGGATAATTAGAGTTAATTATGCAGTTTTGTAGATATTTTTTTCAGCTACATGCAAAACACATTGTTTTTCGTAAAAGTCACTTAAATCCATTGATATTGCATGTTCCAAATTAACTATAAAATGGTGAATAGGTAAGAACTAATATAAAAACAAATTTTGCGAATTTGTTACCTTTTAAATTTGTTTTCATATTAGTTCTTACTTATTCACCATCTTATAGTTTTATTTTTATCTATGCTTGTATTTTTAATTTCAGTATATATTGTTTTCCTGAATATGATACCATGGTTATCGAAACATGTAGAATAATCAATAAATAGTGGTTTAAACAGAGTATTTTGTATAATTTTTAATATAAAATGAGGCCACAAAGTAATTTTGCAAATATTGAAGAAGAATATAAGTTGCTATTCACCCTAAAATTAAATCAGCCAATCACAATGCTCGTTGGCGATCACGTGGTCTGAAATCCAGTATGGCTGCCAGAACGATATATACAGAAAAATAAAATTTTACATCATAAAATTGTCTCTTTTAAAATGTTAATGTAAAAACCGAACATTTTGTACATTTTCATCCTTAACTCAAAAACACAAAGTCATTTTAGGGGGTTTTGGAGTTAGTCGCTACATATCTTTAACTAACTTTAATTTATTTCCACTGCTCGCTGGATTACCATAAACTTGTGAATGTGACCAGCTGTTTTTTTATCAAAGTTTTTGTACTTTGGATTTTGTACTCTGGCACACTGGTTGAAAATTAATTAAAAACCATTTTATTTTATTATTTTGTAGTACAAATAGTACATATGAAAATAAAGGTAATTACTTTACTAGACATGAAAACTAGGAGCAAAGCCTTAGGATACTTTTCTGTGCCAAAAATGAATACCAAATTCGCTCAACGATATTTCTTATTTTGTAAATTGCCACTAAACCTTAAAGGGTTTAAAGTGATTAACGATTTTAAACCAAAAATAACAAAGTGGTTGCTTGATGTGGATAGAAAGCAGAATGAAACTAATTTGTCATTTGTGGTAACCTAACTATCCACACATTTTTGTCTCCAACTATTGTGTATTACTGACAATAATATTTTAATAACTCTTTTTACAATAACATTTTATAACTTCTGATTGTACTTTTCTCACATAACTTTTTATAACTTACTTTACATTATACTTACTTACCTTACTTTATAGCAATTGTACCTTAACATTTACAGCTTTTAAAAAATGTACAGGTAATAGCTTTAGAACAGACCACGTCTAGTAAAATAATTACCTTTATTTTTTCATATATACTATTTATGCTGCAAAAATAAATAAGTTATATAACTTTAGTTAAACGCGAATCCCTAGAGAATAATCATCCTTTGAATCGGTTCTCCTTCATTAGGGTCGCAAATATATATCCGAAAAATGATAGGATACACGCCCACTGCTCAAAAGGGCTGGACCACCAAGTCACGTGGCGGGTGTCACGGGGACGGGGGTAGGTTATACTAATTACAAAACTGTTACGATTACAAACAGTGATATTCTAGTTGCTCCAATGAGGGAGCAACTAAAAATAAATTCTTACGACATGATTTGAGATTACGTATTATATAAATAAACTTGCCTCGTTTATTTTTAAAATAATTATGATAATTTTTAAAGTAATGATCAGCGACGTTGACTTGGTATCAATTAGGGAGATCAATGATCTGGGTGTAATACCAAAGAAACGAAATTTTCAGAATAACAAGTTTTTTGACGGACAGGACGAATTTTCAAACAAAATTTTATAAACGAAATAACGAATAAAAATTTCAGTATAACGAATTTCTTAGTCAATTGATGGTATAAAATGTGATAACGGCTGACCGGCAATCGTCGCATTCAGTACTTCCCTGAGCGGCGACGTGGTCGGACGTGGTTAGATCAAAGTAATGATTGTGTGGAGTACATATACGTACCTATACACATAGGACAATCTTTCAAATAGGCACTTCTTTTTTTTTTATTGATGTTTTTCAAACATAAAAATTAACCATACTAGAAAAGATAAACTCGGAATTAAAAAAAGTGACGTTGCCAAAGAATTTAACATTGCATCATTTACATTATCGACTATTTTAAAGGACCGAAAAAAAATTGAAGATGCTCGACAGACTGCTTGAAGACTACAAAGCTTGACAAACACTGTTTTAATGCTAATTAGTGCATGAGTAGAAACAAAGACCATGTAATAGGTCTAGACCCTTTTTGAAGTGACCAAATGGTGTCTACGCAACGTGTTCATTTCATAATGCATTTGTTTTTTTTTTTACAGTATTTTGAAAATGTTTTTCATATACAGCACAGTAGGTATATTTTTTTCCTTTTATTCCTTATAATAAAATTTCAGTATAAGAAAATAATTCTTTCGATCCTCTGAATTTCACTGTGATGGGATTAGACCTGTATGTACATGTATGAAGAGTGAGAGAAGCGAGTCGGTGGCGTTTGGATTCAGTCAGTTTGGTTCACTTGAGCGCTGTATATTATATGTATATTGTTATGTTGTTCGCTGGCACCGGTGGATCTAACGCCAGCGTACCACGCCACAGGCTAGACACACTCTGTAAGTACGTTGTGTGTGGTATCGGTATGCCTGTCTCAAAAGGATGGGAATGGTAGAAATATGAATACTAGTTTACAGACGATGCACACTATATTTACAGTAAACACAAGAAATGTCCGACATAATAATACGAACAAATAGTTCAACTCTTCTGTTTAAATCTACCGTTTTTCTGAACCACTTCGCTGCTGTTTAGACCGACGCGGAGACACATGACGAGGTTTTGGTTACACAAATAATTACTCAATTATTTAGGTTGTTGTGACGATCCGCGCCCGGACCAAAGTTGACAAATGTACACCATCTTGCCTGAGACAATTTAGAAGGCCTCGCCCCGTTACACGGCTCCCAGTCGGCAATCCCCCCACAGGTCTAGACAGACGATCACGAGGGAAATCGGGGGCCAAGATCTCCCAATCCACCGCGTCTTCTATCTTTTATTTCCCATCTTCGTTCTTCGCCATTGCGGCGAGAGGTTCTCCTCTCGACCGCGTTTGCCCCGGTCGGTATAGCAGCGCCCTCTATACCGCGTATTTTAAATGTCACGTCACAATATATATGTTATGTTTTAGATTTTCATGGGTAAAAGATAACGAATTATTTTCTGGGGGAACCCGCATCAAATAGTTCTGAGAAGGACTTTTACACTCCAATAAATAACATTACTCATAGTTCTTTCTCAAGGGTTTTTTATCCTGAATCCTGCCTACTGATGAGTAAACTCAACCGCTCGAAGCAAGAGCCAAAATGAAATTGAGTCAAAATTTTAATACTTAATATTATTATCTGACGTTTAATTTAGTGATTTGTTTAGTACCCAGCTTTGCGCACGTGTAATTACCTTGCTAAGTGGTTCTTTGATTATTATAGTGGGATTTTATTGGTTTATTATTAGTAATGATTTTTCTAAGATGTCCAGGAGTGGGGAATTATTATGGAGTCGTTTCTACTGTTCGAGTTATTTTTGTTTGAAATTTTCAATTGCTTCTCTATATATACGGAATGATTCAAAGTTAGGAACAGCTATGGTTTGTACATTATATATCAGTATTTATGTCAGCGTTAGCTCATAACGATCACCAAACCATCCAATCGGCGCTTGTCGGCAGGAGTCCGGTGCAGTCACCAAACCGCACGTAATGCGGCATTTTGGGAATTAAGTATATACAGCACAGTGACCGCAGGCTGTATGTTGACTGGGTACCTAATCTAATTCACAGCTGTGGCTAGTCTAATAGATACGATATTTCGCATTCTGTGGCTTCACGAGATTTCATTTTGGTGTTGGTCACTTGACACCAATGATAACTCTTTTACCGACGGTTTGCTAGGAAACTACTTGGCAACTTTGAGTTAATTGCTCCTTCAAGGAAGTAAAATATTAAACACATAGAAAATCGTTTTTTTTAATACAAATTAAATATATAAATTAGAAAGATATACATAAAAAAATAATTTTATCAAAAAATATTGTTGTTGTTACCGAAATTCGAATCCTATATATCCTTAGATGTTATCAGAGTGTATATTTTATTTAAAATGAATGATTCTTAAAGACTTCCTCTGGATTTTTTTCAACCGCTGTCGAGTGAGCAATTAAGTGAGGCGACCGTATGACCGACTTACATTCTACCTGAGGTATATGCAGTTTTCAATCTCAATGGTCACGTGATGCAGATAACGTTTATTTTCCGTAGACGCTACAGTGTGACTAGAATATTATTCATGAGTTTGTACAAACATACCTGATCACGTATATCACGGCGCTCGGTAAGACTATCGATCTTCGGATGTTTCAGGTAATACTCAAGTATCGACTAAGTCCACATCTGATAATAAAACTATGAATATCTCACACGCTCAGCGTGTAAAGGATGTTAAATTTTATTCAGGATTATTCTGCCGCGTTATTAGCTCAAGTGCTTACTTTGAAAATAAAGAATTTGAGAAAATTAAACAGAAAACTTATAAATACAAATTTATAACAAATTGATTTTATATGTGTTCTCCATAATAATATATAAGTTGTATCAATGTATCCAAAATTTAATAAAAATGAATTGTTAATTCTGGCGTCTCTTAGTAGATGGCTTTCGAATAATGGATGGATAGATGTGTTAATTTGGAAAAGTATAACATATAGGTTCGAAAATTTGTCGTCAATCCATTGTGTTGGTATACCATAATCGGATAATGCACATCCCCCGGATTGGAAGAGATCCAGGTTCGAATTTCCGGTAGAAACAACAATATTTTTCGAAAATATTGATTAATACATTTAATTAGTATTTAAAATATCACAGACTTATGTTCTGAATAATTACAACTTCACAATAAGAACGTGTTCTCTTAACAATAAATATTTGTTTTTTTTTGCTTAACTTTTCTTTTTTTCTTTTATAAAATCAATTTTATCAATTTTTGTTTTACGTATGTACGTATATTCCGTGCTACTTGTGCTGCACATCTTACCTAATTCATTTTGTAATAGCCCATAAGGGCGTGAATACAATATAAATAATTATGGCATGCCCATAGGCCACAAGATAGCGAAATACATCGCGGATCCAAGACACCAGACAGAGATATCCTAGAGCCTGCTGACCAGCACTGCGCATCCGCGACGTTGGGGGAACTAAACGTGTTCACCACGAGATGCCTCACAGCGAATTACCTTCCAGACGCAGCCCGGAATCACCGCTAGTCAACTTTTTTGTACAACTGAGAACCCACCCCGCAATATTTTGACAAAACAAAACTGAATTCGTTTCGTGATTCAAATTCCTTGTTGGATTTTATAATATTTCGGATACGCGGAGCATTCAATGTCGATGTTTTTTTTGGCTCGTTTCAGGTAGAATTCAATCCGACATTGCACCTGTGTTTTGTTTTTAGATGAATGGTCTTCATTACAACCATTTTCATATTGTAAATTTGTGGAAACTGGGCTATGAATTTCACAAAAACAGAAACACATTGAATAAGTTTCACAGCATCCACTTAATCTGTAATAACTTGGGCCGGTTTAATGAATAAATCTCTGTTTATTATCTAAAGTCCACCAAATCGTGGGATTATATATTTTAAGGCTTAGAATAAAACCATTGAAATATGTGGAGTGAAAATTTTTCGTTTTTGAAATGTATGTGCTATACAATTACGGAAATTAATCCTTTAAGTAGGATAACAGAAATAATGTTAATAAAATTTCGTATTTAGCTACAGAATTTGGTTAGAATTGGACAGTAAATTGGAAATATCGATAAAAATATAATACCTACGCTACAGTCGATATCCACAAACCAATATAAATTCCTCCATTAGAAACGCGGTAGGAGGAGAGGATAGAGCGCCATACTCTTCTATCCTGACACAATTCTCGCCTCATCCACATTCATAAATCTACTCATACAATCTTGTTGATTATTGAGGTTTCTAACAAGACCATCTTCTAGTATCTGGTTTACCTGGTCATGCTAAGTCTTCAGCGGACGTCATCTATTTCTGGTGCCACCAACACTCGCGTTGTATATCTTTTTTACTACTCTCTCCTCATTCATGCGTTCCACATGACTGAACTACCTAGGCGATGCGTTTTAAATCTTATTCACACACGGTGTTCAAAATATAAATTTATTTTGAAAGAACATTAAGGTATCATCTGATATTTTGATCAAAATTGGAGCTTAGTATTTTTTTAAATCTTCATTTTTTTTTTTTTAATTAACACTAGACCTACAAAACATCTGCTGGTACGTTTATGTCCATTTGTTACAATTAATAAACTCAAAAACATAACAGTTAATCAGTCACCGTTTAAACAATTCATATTATTCTTATAGCTACGATAGGTTATTATCGATAAGCCATTTTTGAATAATTTCTTCTAAATTGAGAGAAAGCGTGCTCTTTTGTTTGTTTATCCAGGCAGTTTATTTTTTATTGTAGGAAAAACAAATTCTATTGTCCTCGATCCATACTTATTGGTAATTTTGAGAATCGTTAAATTCAGATTTGCTACACCTCTTGTATTTTTTCCGTGTGAAGCCACCCTATTTAGAGCATACTAGCTATAGTTTTAGAACACCATCTATTAATTTAAATACGAAAATATATAAATATAAATAATTAGCCATATTTTTGTTACTCTAAATATATAATATTATTAATGTTACTCTAAGATATAGCGACATTTTTGTAAAAATTTCACCTCACTTGCCAAACTCGGCTAAAGAAATCGAAATATTAATATTCAAAAATGTGAGATGGAATTGTTAAAGGATGAGATCTCTTTATACTATTCATTGAAAGAGATTTCATTAACGGAAAAGTCTTGCTGAAGCATTCTAAACAGAGGAGAGAACAACCCAGATTGGTATGTGTTGAAAATCTCGGTGTTAAATAGGGTTGGAGAATTCAGGACATCAATATGTAGGTCTATTTGTGAAAGTATTGGGAGGTCGGGATTTCCAGTTTAACTGGATCAATGATTTTTTTGGCCTTATTTAATTACGAACGTATATAACCGGAAATTCACCTACATAAAGACAAACAAATACATATATGACATTTCTTATGTGCCGTAGTTAAATGCTAAAAAGAATACCTGCTACCCAATCATCCGACCAGTTCCCACATTATTTCATGAATCGAAACACGTGTCCTTATATGTCACGTCCACCATACCCTGTAAATAACACATAGGCAGGAATAATAAATATAAAACGCCTGTAGATATTTTCTAAACAGTTCTCTTGATAAATTTGCAGTACAAACACACCTCGAGTTTTTTATTTTATTGCATTGTTATTATTATTGAAAAACTAGCACCTGTAAAAGACTTATTAATTATTATTAAGATGTACGTAATATATATATAAACTGAATGTCTATCTAGCTGCGTACAACCCTGCACCTCTTGACCTATCTAAATAAAATTTTGCATAGTTACTCTTTAGAACCAACACGCAAAATATACACATCCTCCCCCTTCTCCCTGATCAACAATTTATAATCGTCAAGAATCATTGTGAAACAAGTTTTGTATAAATATGACGTGAATAAGTTCTGAGTGTTTTGACTCACCCCCTCCGTGCTGGAGGGGCGGCGACGGGCGGGCGCGCGGGCCACGATCCGTCTTGTCTGGGCTGCTCGGGGGTCGCCACCCTGGATGATGGATGCCCACCAGCCGTCCCACCATCCTCAGCTACAGATGAATGATAGCAACGAACTAAATCATTTAGAGAAGGGGTAGCTATGGGTGGAAGCACTTGGAGATTTAGTTCGGCACCCTATTTTTATTTTATCTGTAAATTTGTAAAAGCGTATAAATATTTGATTTATTAATGAGAACACATTATTATTGTGAAGTTGTAATTATTCAGAACCGTCTGCGATATTTTAAATATGAATTAATTAGAAAAATGTATATATAAAATAAATTTTATTGAAAAATATTGTCGTTGCTACAGGGATTCGAATAATAAAACGACAGATGTATTTATTTGAAAAGTTTAACATATAGGCACGAAAGTTTGTCGTCAAAAGTACTGTGCGCTGTAGCATAGTCGATTAATGCACCTTCCCCGCATTGGAAAGGGATCCAGGTTCGAATTCCGTCAGCAACGACATTATTTTTCGATAAAATTGATTTAATATGTATATCTTTCTAATTAATACATTTAATTAGTATTTAAAATATTTATTTAGCACATGACACAGATTGTAACGGGACGTACCACGCCTGTATTCTGAGTGTTTTCAATTTATTAACATATATATATATAGTAGCTTGTTGGTGTAGTGGTCAAGACGTTGGCCTAGTAATCTAGTGGTCGGGGGTTCGCGCCTCGTTCCAGGACACCAGCAAGTTAGTCCTATTTTCATAGCACAAGCGTTTAGCTCAGTTTGAAAATAGTAAGAATATTGATGTGACATGTATTCCGTGTACGCATCTCTATTTTAAAAAAAAAAAAAAAAATATATATATATATATATATATATATATATATATATATATATTATATATATATATATACGTATTATTTTAATGAAACACATTTTTCTTCTTCTTCTTCCACGGCACTTCATCGCAGGGTGGGATTTGACCTCATCTACAAGTCTTCTTCACCGACTCCTATCCCTGGTCATTCTCCACATCTCAGACCTCTCCATCCTGTTTTCGCGATCTTCGGTATCCTGTCATATGGCATTCTCTCAACATGGCCAGCCCGTCGCTGTCTTTGGGACCTGTTTCTTGCTCAATATAATTTTCATATCTTGCTTATGATTAATTTTTATTCCTATATAACTTATAAACCTTCTACCCCACAAGTTAAACTATCAATAAGAATTGTTTTTTCTAAGGAAAACATTTTTTTGTTGTGAAATTGTATTTCGAAATAAAGGAATAATAGATATATCAAATTTAAAGTGGTACTGAATATAAGTTTAAAATTTTTCATAAACGTATTTGATATAACTGAATTGGTTAACACATTTCTCCTCATAGAAAATTCATTTCATTTCTCATTCACATAGGAAAACGTTCAAATTCCGGTAGCAACTAAAATATTTTTTCGATGAATAGATTTTTTTCTCTATATCTTTAATTTGTATTAATGAAAATAAACTGAACATACACGAGGTCATGAATATCCGACGGCAGTCGAGCATAATCCGTTCTGCCAATATTTTTTAAACTAAAACAGCCATGCTAAGCCCAGTGGCGTAACTACACCAATGCTGTGCGTTGAGGCCCCACGTTAGACAGGGTACAAAATGTTTCGTGTCCTACAATAATTATGATATCGATACCAAAATAATACCGACGCTAAGACGGATTATACAGGGTGAATATTATGTTCCAGGCCGATTTTTTTTTTGAATAACTAGAAAACACATTTCTTAATTGGGTTTTTATTTATTGATTATTTAGTTTATTATAGTTATGTATGGAATACGATATCGGCCAAGTGGCCGCCTCTGGCAGCGGCACAAATGTGTGCTTTTTAAACCATATTGTTCATAGCGTTCTCGCACACTTCGCGTGCTCTTTCAGCGATTTCATTACGAATATAATCCTCTAGCATCGGAATTGCTATTGGCTTATTGGCGTAGATCCTTCCTTTCAAGTACTCTTACAGAAAATCGTTGGGAGCCGTCAAACCAGGTGATCAACGAGGCCAATCAATATCACTACTTTTTAACATCATGCGGCCGGAAAAAAATTCTCGAAAAATTTCAAATGTAGCTCGGGCTATGTATGAGGTGGCACCGTCCTCTTAAAACCACATGTGTTACAGGCCCAATCTGTGACAATAACGATCACCATCAATGTTTACATTATTGCCATTATTATTTATAAATGTAATAAATCCTTGAGGCGTTAAATGCTCCATAATTTAATTTAATTTATTTAATTAAGGAATTTCGACAGTATAAATAAACATAATAGAACTAATATAATAAATATATGATACTAGTTATGAAAATCCACAGAAATGTTCAGACACGTAATATAGCAGTGAAGATAAAAAAAATAAAAAATGAAATGGTGGAGAGGACTATTGTTGAGGTAAAGGGATAGCAAGATGTGTTTGTAAGTAGAGTGATTAGTTACATTTGAAATTGTAGTGGTCTATAAAAATAACTAAGTAAGGCTAAAATAAATTATCTGAATGTAGAAAGGCTAATAATAATTTATAATCAACTACTCTCCACGACTACCAAATGCGAAATGAAAAATGGCGGCCGAACAAAATCGGCCTGGAACATAATATTCATACTGATTACAACCGTGCGGTGATTAACTGCAATGTACAAGCCAATTTATAATTCGTATTAGATGTCTAGGGAATTATTACACATTTAGAAAGTAAATACATAGTAGATTACAGTTTCAGTTTTACGTTGAAAAGTTTAACGCGTATTTGAATTTGTTTGCTACTTTATGTTCCTGTACAGTAATTAGCGATGGTAGGTACTGATTCGGTTCATCCCTTGGGGTATAGAAAATTACGGTTGTTCAATCGTGTGATTGGATAGTTTCCGCAATTGGAGTTTCTCTTTCAAGCATAATACGAGGCCCGTTTTTTTATCTAAATACCGTTGCCGGATATACCCGGTGTAGCGCTGCGGTTGCGGTGTTGCGTATTCGAAATGGTTCCCTTTATCTGTTGACTCGCCACACGCAACGTTAGAGATATTCACATAGTGTGGGCATCTTGCAGTGAGTGGTTGAAATGTTCAAGACAACAGATGAGTCCGCCGACTGGGAGATACGGTCCGTGATTTGTTTCTTGAATGTACGAAATATTAAATCAGCTGATATTCATCGCTAAGTGTGTCCTGATTTGGCGCTATGTGATTTCCATATTTGCCTTCATCTGAAGCGGTTCTTTGGTGGCAAGCACGTTGATGAACTCAAAGACGAAGTGCGGACATGATTTTTATCACAGACAAAGGTACGTCGAAGGTACACAAAAATTGATGCCCCGTTAATAATGGTGGCGACTATGTTGAGAAGTAGTTTAAGGTGTGTAGTGTCCGAAAAAGTAAAGTGTTGTAAAAATGAATTTATATCTTTAAAACAAAAATCCGATACTTATTTATGCCGGAAGAATTCAGGATACGGAAAGAATAGGCACTCACCATAATCCAGATTCTGCAGACATCTCAAAAATGTGGACTGTATTTTTCTTCACTATTTCGTCAAAGGTTCCTTTAGACGACGACGAGTTCTGACACTGTATAGACGCGAAGTATCAAATAAGTATAATATTGTAATCATTTAGGTAAACGTATACCGCACTGGCTCAATCAAGGTCGCCAATCGACCGGTTGTTTTAGACAAGTTTACCGGGAGTTGAAAATTACCATTGACATCAGCAAATGAACTGGCAAAAAAGATATGGTCAAGGGTTTCTTAAAAATCTATTAAGTTCAATCTGAATAAATGCGAGGCTGCCTGGCAATGCCCAATTCTCATTCTAGAGATATTTGATATAGTGCTTTTGGAGACTTTCCTTTTGGAGAACCAGGGGGTGAGGGGAATAGATTTTTGAATTATTTTAAGCCGATTACTTTTATGTTTATTTGGATCCATCCATTGTGCTGTCTAAATAGAATTCGTACGTTTATTTACCATATTAAGTCCGTCATATGTCTGGGATATGGAATTGATGAGAGACAAACTGGCCTCCTTGACCAGTTTATCAGCACATTCATTTCCACGAATTCCCTTATGTGCAGAAAGTACAAGGATTCGAACCTGGACTATTCTCTATCGGGAAAATGCTTTTAACAATTTTTGCTACATCAACCGATTACGTTTATCGATAAACTTTGTACTTGTATTCTGTAGTCTTTTTTAATTGATACATCTATTAATCCATTTTATAAACCAATCAACTTTATATTGCAATAAATTCCTAATGGATCATTAGCGAAACATCCTTTCTTCAGCATAAACATTTTTCGTTATGTTTCAAAGCTCTCGCCTGAAAGGTAGGGATGGATGTGTTTTATGTTATAATCAATTGTAATTCCAATAGTGCCTTACATATTTTAATAAATATTTGCATTCCCGCCGAGGGACAACATGCCTGGATGAAATCAAGTTCTTGTGGTGTTCCGTTTCATTCATTTTAATTCCAATAGTGCCTTACATATTTTAATAAATATTTGCATTCCCGCCGAGGGACAACATGCCTGGATGAAATCAAGTTCTTGTGGTGTTCCGTTTCATTCATTTTAATTCCAATAGTGCCTTACATATTTTAATAAATATTTGCATTCCCGCCGAGGGACAACATGCCTGGATGAAATCAAGTTCTTGTGGTGTTCCGTTTCATTCATTTTAATTCCAATAGTGCCTTACATATTTTAATAAATATTTGCATTCCCGCCGAGGGACAACATGCCTGGATGAAATCAAGTTCTTGTGGTGTTCCGTTTCATTCATTTTAATTCCAATAGTGCCTTACATATTTTAATAAATATTTGCATTCCCGCCGAGGGACAACATGCCTGGATGAAATCAAGTACTTGTTGTGTTCCGTTTCATTCATTTTAATTTATTTGCGCGTCTGACAATTACGTGATTTGAAATAATCGTTTGAATACTTGTACCGGAAAAACGCGGTTCATAAAAATTACTCATAATATATATTAATCCTAAAGTAATGTATTAATTATAAATATATACATATAAAATCAATTTTGTCGAAAAATATTGTTTTTGCGTCACCGGGATTAATCGTTTACAGGTATTATTTTAGTAATAAAATATTCTCCGTAAAGTGGGTTCCATTACGCGCTGGAGGGTGTGTTCACACACTCGAGTGAATATATCGTGTTTGAACACCGGAAGCGTCTTCCGACGATAAATGCTCCGTTGCGTTCATAAACAAGCTGGAAGAACGCCCGGTTTTCAGTCGTTTACCTCTGTTTAATGAACGAAAGTAGCTTAGACACTTAACCCATTCCCCGCGGGTGACTCACATATGAGTCGCGCCTTACATGCCCACAGCGCGGGTGACTCGAATACGAGTCGCCGTGTTACGCCCGCCGCTAGTGCGTACATACGCAATGAGGAGTGGTGAAAATCGTACCACAATTATTTAGAATCTTTATCCTGCCGACATCTGTTGATATTTTTCAATGATTGTCAGCCATCTTATAAATAAACACGAAATGATAAAAGTCCTCGTGTCACCCAGTATCGCTCAGTTATTCAAATTCTCAAACTCAGTTTATGCGTGTAGAATGTAATGCATTACAAAGTTAAATTAAATATTTAAAAACTTGTAAATAGTGTGCATTAGTCTCATAAATCAGCGCCCGCGCAGATCACTACTTCACTCTACTACATATGACTATCACCACAAATGGTGCTAGTGATGGTGTAGGGCACTGTTGTGTTCATAAATAATTTTGTTTACGTTATTTTGTAATTATGGTTTGGATCTCTGTATTTGTTTATGTTCGTGAGAACCTTTGCTATTGATTCCTTAAAAACAAATCATAAATTTGTTGTGTAAAGTTGTAGTGTAGTTTTAAATTATAATGGCACCATCTTTGCCACTCGTGCGCCGCATATGAAAGATGTCATACGTATTTATGAACGCGATCAATGGGTTAATTATACGAAGCTCTCATCTCATTTCAAATTTTGTTTAGTAGCTGTATATACAATTCGTGAGCGGTATTACTTAGAAATAAACCAGCCTAAGCAAAAATATCGTCTGTTGATTTTGCTAATTTCACATTACAAAGGCAGGAAATTGAATCTAACATTTCTCTTAACTAACTTACGAGAATACGCATGTATGTATATTTTTATTTAGTTGTAATAATTATAATATTATTACATCTGGTAAGCAATATTTTTGAACAAACTAATAAAATATATGAAATTATATCGTATATCTATTAAATTATAAAATATAAAAGAAAATAGTAAACTCATGAAAAATGATACGTTATTGAACTTGATACTATTCAGGGTGCAACAGACCTAGTCTATAATATTTTATTGGTGGACACCTGATTAAATTGCTAGTCGAAAATGTTCAAGGGACATGTGCCTAATCTCTACCATGTAAGAGATATAAACATTTAAAGAAAATCGTAATCATGCGATTATTTCGATTAATTTTTTAAAAAATATATTTATTTCATATTTTTACAATTTTTTTATAACATTACATTATTAAAATTACATGATTTTTTTTTCACTTACTTCTCCAAAAAAGAGACAAGCTCTTGTTCTTAGAGAGGGAGTTACACTATAATAATTTTATATAGAGAGTTATACATTTATAGTCTATAATTATTTATTTTCTATTTGTGTGCTTCTGAAGTATTCTATAATATTATTTATTTTCTAATTATGTGCTTCTGAAGTATACATTTAATTTCTTTCTAAACTCTTTTATACCTTTTATTTCTTTAATTTGTCTAGGGAGGCTATTGAAATTTTTTATTATTAATTATATATAAAATTTTGCTGATAGTGTTTGGTGTTACATTTAGGAATTTTAAAGTTATTTTTAAACCTTAATGATGTGCTTTTTCAAATTATATAGTGTTATTTTCTTTAATTAATTGATTAATTGAGATTTTTTTGTAAATGATTTCTATTTTGGGAACTGGGTGTTTGTGTTGAAAAAGTTGATATTATTTTTAATATCATTTTGATGATTGTTCTCTGTATTATTTTTACCGAGTTCATTGTATGCTCCTCCCCACCCAATTATTTCATACTGAAGTAGTGAGTACCTTTTTTAAATACTTGAAATTTTTCTTTATCTTATGAATATATAAATACCTTTTCTTATTCTTTTCACTAATTCGCTAATTTCAAATAATATATATAAGTAAAGTTATCTACATTATTCATCGACTATTTACAAAGTTGACGTAGTGTAATTGGATAATGCACTTCCGCGGATAGGAAGAGATCCTGGTTTAAATCCCGGTGGCAGCTAAAACATTGTTTCGGTAAATTGAGTTTATCTGTATGTATATCTTACTAATTGATGCAATTAATTTGTATTAAAATAATAATAATTTAAAATAAATCTAGTACTTGTTTTAAATTGTTATAATGATGAAAGATTTGGAAATTGACAAAATTATTAGAAAATATTTTAGTGAAAAATTTTTAGTTGGTTATTTATAATATTTTGGTTAATGCTTTATTTATTTCTAATGATTCTAAATTTTTCAATGTTTTACGAACATTATTTATATGTAAAGCAGACAATCCAGAATTTAATGTATAAATTGTAAAAATATAAATTATTTAACTTTGTTTAAAGTTAAATAAAGTACGATTTGCAAATATTAAAAATATTTTTCACATTTTTTGGCGCACGCAATGATTTCATTTTTTAAACTAATTTAATATTGAGACACAAAATTTTAATAAGCAAGAAAATAAATATGTGTTCGCTGTTGTAGACTTAGTATTTTTTTTTTGCGTTTTTGGTATATATATAGTTGATCTAAATTATTAATTTAAAAAATAATTAACTTTGTATGAACCACTGTCAAATCAAAATGGTTCATACAAAGTTTATTATTTTTCTAATTAATAAATTTGGTTTACATTATTTTGAAAACCCTAACATGTCCCTTCATTAGAAAAGGGTGGAGGTTTGGGGGGGTGAGATCGTCCGCTCTGCTTCTGGAAGGAAAACAATTGACTTTTTTCCATTTACCCTTCAGCGCTTAAATCTCTCATAGTTTCCCCAGATATCTTTACTACCTGATTGGTTTCTGGTCATAGAGAATTTAAAAAAGGTTTCATACATTTAAATTAATCCCTTTTTTCTCACGTTTTTGAAAAAACACCGACCAAACTTCTAAACATACTCTTTCTAATTTTTGATAGGAATAAATCATGTTGATTTAGTCATTTCTCTCTGTAGTACCGTCCCCAATAGCCTCAAGAAATAATTTTAATACCCTTAAAAAGACCTGCATCTCTATGGTAAACTCACAATATCTAAGTTTTCCAATACTAGTCAGTGAAAAAGTTTCTTAATTTCTGTACAATTCGTGGGATTGACCTTTTGTCTTATCCTTAATTCTTTGTAATTTGCATTCAAGATTTTATGTACATGGAAATATACAACACTTAACTTTATTCGGACGCTACTCCTTCTTAATATAGTCGCTACTATTATTAAGGCACTTGTCATAACGAGACACCAATTTCTGTGTACCTTCGTCATAGAACGATGCCGCCTGGGATGAAAACCATGTCTGCACTCTATCTTTGAATTTATCAGAAAGCTTACCACCAAAGATTTACTTCAGATGAAGGAAAATATGTAAATCACTTGGCGCCAAATCAGGACACACTTTTGGTGATGAATGTCAGCTGGTTTCACGTTTTGTGCATTCATGAAAGGAATCGCGGACCGTATCTCACAGTCGGCTGATCTATTATCTAGAACACTTCAACCACTCACTGCAAGATGGCCACACTACGTGAATGTCTCTAAAGTTGCATGTGGTGAGTCAACAGATGAAGGAAACCATTTCTTATGCGCAACATCGCAACCGCTGTGCTACACCGGGAATATCCGGCAACGGTACTTACTTAAAAAGCGCTCCCCGTATCTAAAATATTACTCTATATATGTAACACGTTATTCCTCTAATTGGCTTAAATATTTTTACACTGTACCTTAAAGTCTTCTAGGGTTATTAACGTCCTGTTGATAATCAGTATATTTTTCTTCTTCTTGTTCTCTATCTGTTCAACGGACGGAAAAGCTCTACTTGCCAAACCATTGTCTCGGGTTCTTCAGCCATGATGTTATGTTGCTATGGTCTTGAGTAAACGGTGAATCTGCCTCCATAGCCCTGATGTTCTCCTTCTTCCAGGGCCCCGACATCTAGCAATCTTTTCCTGCATTGTGATGTGTTATATCTCGTACTTCCACGGATGTTTCATCACATGACCGAAGTATCGAAGTACATAAACATATTAATAATATACAATATTAGGAGAACACATTCTTATTGTGAAATTGTAATGTCGTTCAGTTGTGATATTTTAAATATGAATTAAATATATTAATTAGAAAAATATTCATATAAAATCAATTTTATTGAAAAATATTGTTGTTGCGCCACCGGGATTCTAACCTGGATCTCTTTCCAAACCGAATAAGGTGCATTATCTAACTATGCTACAGCGACGATATTTTTAGCTACAAATTTTCGAACCTATATGTTACCTTTTTGATATCAATAATGTATGTATGTGTTAGAATGAGATCCAGGTTCAAATCCCGGTGGCATAACAATAATATTTTTCGATAAAATTGATTTTATATGTACATCTTTCTAATTAATATACCTAATATACAATATAATATATAAGCTGTATAATAAAAACAAATAAATAAATGTCCTTCATTAGTCTAGCGATAAGACTGCTCACTAATTAAGCTTACTGATCCAGTTATCGGGGGTTCAAGATAAAATGTGAATATTCAAAGAATTGTATGTTTTCGCTACCCAGGTTGTTTAACCAATATTTCATTGAATTACGGCATTAGGTTTTTTTTTACGCTTCGATTAATATACCTTACAGTTATCCAGATGACTTAGAAAATATTATTGTGACGCAGTATACAACACAAAAAAGTTAATAATTTATTAATTGAAATTTAGCGTATTGTGGTTAATTTAATATGAAGAGGGTGGGAGTTGGGCACTCGCCCCTGTCCATTCTGTCTGGCCCATTGCCGTATGCGATATCCGACTTCATTGCTGTCAGTTATTTTTTTAACGAAGTCAATTAATTTTTTTATATTTTCTAAATTATTTTAGTAAAAATTTTAATTAATATTTACTTTAAATGTTAATATTATGTATTTTCTCAAATTATCCATCACTAGAAAATTTTCCTTTCTAGTTCAGCAAACTAAAAACGAATTTAATAGTCCTGGCATTTCAAAAATTCAGATATTGTCTTAATTATTACTTTATTTGTGGAGTGTATAAGAATTTTATTAGTATAAAGGTTTTTTTCCATGTTTTTGTTTTAAAAAAAAACTTTGTATTTTAATATAAAACTTCTGATATTAATGAATATCAAAAACCAATTTTATTTATTAGACTTTATTGACATACATGTTTTTGTTGTAACAGAGGTGAATATATAATATAATATAACGGATAAACAAAAGATACAATTACGTTGCTATTAAGTATATATTCGTAGTTTCTTGTGTGGGATGGAGTAGACTCCACCTCTGATATATAGAGCATTGTCCTGGCTACTTTGCTAGAGTGCCGTCTGCGTTAAAGTAGACAGTTTTTTTTCGTGCTGTTGTGGTGTTATTTAATTTAAAAAAGGAATTCAATTCAATTCAACAGGAATGAAAATAAAAATAGAGAAAAAAAATGTAGTAAGAGTGTTGTAGAACTAGTGAATTATTAGTGTAGGCACTGTATAATGATTGTTACGTAAAAACGTAGATGCCGGAAGAAAACAGGATATACGGAAGGAGGTTTGGATCACTCACCACAATCCAGTACTTCTGACACCTCCAAGGTGGACTGTAAACTTATCACTTTCTTCGTTCAGGGTCCTAGTCCTTTAGATGCACTGTATTGACGCGACGTCTCAATTGAATACTCTTCTTCGATTCATGAATTACCGTACCGGTTCAAGGTCGCCGTTCGACTGTTGCGGCGGCCTGCCGGGTGAGGAGAGTGAGGGGAGGAGGAAGGCACAGTACATTATTTTCATTCAAGATTAAATAAATATATTAAATACTAAATTAATGTATTAATTATAAATATATACATATAAAATCAATATTTTTCGACAAAATTGATTTTATATGTATATATTTATAATTAATACATTAATTTAGTATTTAAAATATCACAGACCGATGTTCTGAATAATTACAACTTCACAATAAGAATGTGTTTTCCTTAATAAAATAAATATATGTCCCAAACAATGATTATGTTAGAATATTGGGTAGCGATGCTTCTGATTGATCTCTACCTAATTGGATCATATATTGGGTCCATATTTGTGTTATCTTATTAGAAGTGAACGATTTCTAGTTAGTGTTGAGTATGTTGTACAGTTTCGGAACTAAGAGCAAGTAGAATCTTTGATAAAATGTCGTTAAAATAATAGTCATAGCCTTTCAAAAATTCAGGTATTATCTTAATTATTACGTTATTTGTAGAGTGTATAAGGGTTTTATTAGTATAAAGGTTTTTTCCATGTTTTATTTTTAAAAAAATTAAGTGTATAATATAAAACTCTGATATTAATGAATATCAAAAACCAATGTTTTCTTAAAAATGACAAATCGATTATTTAATCACGTGAAATACCAAAATATTATATATTAATTTTATTTATTATAACTCTCGGTAATTAAAATGTTCATTAATCCTATATTTGAAATGAACATTATTACTGCCTAGTTTAAAAATATTATTTGTTTATGAAAGCTGATTGAATCCAAATATGAAATTGATCGATTTTCGAGATGCAAAAATATATGATTTAATTTGATTCACTGGAATAATATTTGATTTCCATTGGCAGTACCGGTTAGTGGAATAATATTTGATTTTGTTTTTCCATTGCCTTTATAACAACCTTTGTATACAGAGTGCTCTAAACAGAACGTGCATTACTTTTGTAACGGTATAATAACGATTCAGGACAAAAATATTTTGAGTATTTATTGTTTATGTAAGGATTATGTGTAAATGATAAGTTGTTCCCAAACTCAGTTTTATGTTCATCTTCTGTGTATTGCGATGTGTAACTTGGTTTAATGTTAGATGAGCCTGGTATAAATGACAATGCTTAATAATTTCATATAAACGCGTACTTACATGTTTACACTGAATTTATTATATTGAATTTACAAAGGTTATAGTATTGTATTAAGCGGTGGAATCTGTAGCTCGGAGGCGAGATAGTGAATGGTTACCCTCCTCTTACGCAGTATAATTCTAAATTATTAAAATCTCCCATATCAGGACCGATTCATTCACCGCCAGGTTGGCATTTTCTTTAACACTACATAGCAACCGTGCTATGACAACACGGTATGACCGAGAACAATTCACCGTCCTCTGCAAACTTTATTAAAAGAAAGGCGAGACAATTGTGAAGACTAACCCGCGGTGACCGGTGGAATGGGCGTCCAATACGTGCGCCACGACCGTCGGCCGCAGGCGTGCGCTGACGTCCTCCAGTGGTGGTTGTTAATTGCTCTCCCGAATGTGTTCGGCTGCTCTGACTTAGAACCATACTGTAATATAAAAATTCGGTCTAAAATGCTCCATTACTGAGATATTTCAAAAATATTATTTTCTGGTTTTGGAATCACGTATTAATCTCAATATTCCCAACTAAATCGTAAACTTAACTGGTACTTCTTGGTACATCATTACTACCTGGTTAAATGTAACTTTTGGTTTTATTTTGTATTTCAGAACATCACAATGCCTCATCAGTGGATGGAGGGAAATCTGCCCGTGGCCTCCAAGTGTGCCATATGTGATAAGACGTGCGGATCCGTACTCAGGTAACCTTCTACTATCTTTCTTCAGTAATCCATCTTCAGACCTTGTATACGTATTGTTATATATTGAAGAACTCAAATTGCAAAACAAAACAAAAAATTACTGCAAATGTTGAAGTGTTTGTCTGGTCTGGTCTGGTGTAATCAATGACCGTTTTATAGCCTGCTGAGAATCATATCAATGATAAAAAAAATGATTAATAATAATTCATATATATCCAAATCCTGGCACAAAAGCGTCGCCAAGTATTGTTAACTGAATGGATTCGGTAAATTGGACATTATATAATCTTCATTCTCATTCCAAATCTCCAAATTTTCATTATGTTTAGTGGTTTCAAGTGTTGGAATATCGAGCGTGCAAATTTATTTTAATCCAAGCATTATTATCTGTTTCTACGTTTCGGAACTGGCTGAATATCAGGATATCTTTATAACATTTAACAATACTATACTAGATACAGTGTAAGACGACAATTTGAATAAGACATATTTTATTAAATTGATATAATAGCTTATTAAAATGTTTATATGAGTCACTGAAATGATAAATTTTCAGTGTTCATGTTCTAGTTATGTAAGCATTAACTACCTTGTATCAGGACTGATTAAAAAATGAAACTATGGCGATGGGCTGAGTCTTCCGAGAAGAAGCTCTGTTCGCAATCACCCATCAAGAAAATATGTTTCAATCTATGTGGTTCAACACAATCTGACTAGATTTTTCAACTATTCGAATATCGAAAATTAAAAATATTCGAATTGTTTCTAAAGTGTGACAACAGTATGAAAAAAATTTTGAATATTTCAAATAAATCGTATTATACGTAAGTACATCAAAATTTATAAGAAAACGATCTAATTTACCATTAACTGTTTATTTATTGTAATTTTAAAAATAACAACGCATTTAACGTGTCGTATTTTAAATTTGTTCTTAATTTTGTTTTTATCGTAGTTCCAGTTGAAAATACCCGCTCAGCAGCGGTCGACGTTGGCTTAACTGTTAAAAGTGTATTAAATAGTAGATCTAACGTTTCTGTCCTTTTTTTTTTAAATTCTCCAAATATTTTATGTTTCTTTTTAGATTATTAGAACAAACATTTGTAGTTTCTACGAGGGATAAAATGGTGCTTCTTAATTCAGTCTGCAATTCGGATATCGATGAACTCTTCGAACAAGCAATAGGTATCTCATCCACGACCGAATCAGAATCCTGAGAATTTTTAAATATTCCATTCTTAGAAATTAGTGCGAATACTATTCGAATAGCTGTACAAATGTTCCAATATCGAATAGTAGAAAAATAACGAATATATTGGAATATCGAATATTGGAATATTCGGGTTGGAATCTCGACATTCACAGGAAGGTATGGACAACACGATAGTCATGGTGGCAACTTAATCAGTTGCAAATATGCATTTATTTAATAGAGACTTGAAGGGTTATTGTACTTCGCGACGTCCAAAATGTGAGCAGGCAATCACGCTGCGGTTATAGTGGGGCTGATCTGCTAATGCGACCTGATTAAAAAAAGCATTTCATAGTGGTGTCAAAATAAAACTGTCCGAATTCTTGTTTTCTTACAGGCTTCAGGACTGGCGGTGCTTGTGGTGCCGCTCCACCGTGCACGCAACGTGCCGGCCGGGCTGGCGCGCGCCGTGCCCGCTGCCGCCGTGGCGCGTGTCGCTCGTGCCGCCCACGGCGCTGCACGCGTCCTCGGACGACGCGTGGCGGCCCTCGCGCCCGCCGCACGCCAGCCCGCTGCTCGTCTTCGTCAACTCCAAGAGCGGTGAGTCTGAGCGGCCGGCTACAAGTATTATTGTTCCCATCCTCGAAACTGTTTACTCTCGTACTAGTTTGTCAAGTAAAAATGTACTCAGATATTGTTTGATCTTAATGGCGGATCTCAAGAATTTCCGATAGTCCTGTGCGTGTCTGAACCGTTATCTAGACATTATGGTCTCAGTTTTAGTACTTACCCATTCCGTCCGTCCCCCTCCTTATACCCAGAGCACGATCTTTTTCTCTGTGTGTGTGTTGTGTTGTCTATGATTCTAATCAGTTGATAAGTTAACGTCTCGCTGTTAAGTTGATACGTTAGCATGTCGAACTGTTAAAGAATTGACATTTGAGCGTGTCGAATAGAATTGTTCACTTTGATATTGAGCATGGTGCGTGTTGTCCTCACTTCGCGTTATCAACGAAGTATGTGTTCGAGAGATTTCGTCCATAACAACGAAGTCAGAAGACCTGTGGTCACCGTAGGCAAGAAATCCAGGCAGAAGAAGAGGAGTGTCAACACAGATAGGCAGATCGTCTTCTCCTTTCTGGTGTGTTCTTGAGCCTCTTGTTTCTTTCCTGCCCCTGTACCAAACTCTTTCAATCCGTCCCCCATCCCACTGTCTATCTTTTTTTCAAAGGAGACAAAATCTTAACGAATGCGAAATTTTTGTTTTATTCTTTCCAGGCGACAATCAGGGTGTGAAGTTCCTCCGCCGCTTCAAGCAACTCCTCAATCCGGCCCAGGTGTTCGACCTGACGGCCGGCGGAGGTCCGGGCCCCGGCTTGAAGCTGTTCCGGCACATGGACCCCTTCAGGGTGCTGGTTTGCAGCGGGGACGGCTCGGTGGGCTGGGTGCTGGCGGAAATAGATAACCTCAACATGCATGTGAGTGATAGTCGATTCTGGGGAACGAGAAGTTCCACAATCGAACCAGGATATGTTGCAATTAAAGCTACGCTACGCCTGGTTTTTCTCGCGTTTCATCAATCGTGATTTGCAAACTTTATAAAACAATGCCATATGGTATCACATTCAAATTAATATTTTATTACTTTTGACAAGTATTATTATGTGAAGCGCCGGTCTTCTTGATGATGTCGTACATTTTTTAATGAAACCTTTTTATTTGTGAACACAGTACAGATGTTTACTATTTATAACAAATTAGATAAATCACTTAGACATATGCACATGAAAAATTGCTTCCAACAGGAAAAAATGTAGATAAAATTTGACAAATTACAGGGTCATTATAACTTAATAGGTATTGCTATCTATCGGCATAGAAAGTTCCGAGTTCGACTCTATATGATGGTGACTACAGTTTTTCGATGAATCAATTTTTTTCGGTGTATTGTGTGATTTAATTAAAAAGACAGACAAACCCAACTTGAAACTGCAAAAACCTGAAAAATTAAAAACTTATTCTTTAAAATAATGAGACATGTTATATTATTATTAGAAATTAGAAAATATCGACAATATTGTGCTATTAGGGAGACATCTGTTTTAAAATTTTGTTTTCAGTTCAGATGAAGCTCAGAATGTTCCGCTGGATGTTTAATATATAGAATTATGAATTAGCAATTATTCTCAATACTCCGCACATTTTAAACATTTTTTTAAAAACATAAATCGATGGTAAAAATAATGTACTGTATGAAACTTCTTCTTCCCTAACTTCATTACAATTGGTACCCACCACTTACTATAGTACACCTTCCCCCATCAGAAGCAGTGTCAGGTGGCCGTTCTCCCCCTCGGCACTGGGAACGACCTGGCCAGGGTACTGGGCTGGGGAGCGGCCTGCGACGACGATGCCCATCTTCCCCTGCTCCTGGAACGGTACGAGCAGGCCTCGGCCAAAATGCTGGACAGGTAAACTGGACATTTCATTGTTTATTTATTTGTTAGAAATAACATAGCTATAAGTATAAGGATATCAATATCGGTGAACAAATCGCTGTAAGCTCGATACATTCTCACTATAGGAGAGCGTAATTCAGAATTGATTCGACTTGTAGGAATGAGGAATGAGACATGGAAATTTATTAATACCAAGAAGGGTAGACAATTATTATTATTGTCATTATTATACACGCCCTATTCAGGCATTAACAAATTTTTTTAAATAATATAAAATCTCATCAGAAGCGTAATATACAAAGAAAAAAATTATATAATATCAGCATGTTTTTCATAATCAAGATTGTAAAATAAAAAATGTGAAGTATAGCGGTTTATCCGTCATCATTGAGTTGAGACACAAAAAATTGTAATAATGTAGTCCTATAAAGAGTTAAATTTACAGCAAAAATGTCGACTACCTCCGCATATTCATTCCCCAAAGAATGCAATCTGGGGACTGCGGAGTTAGCTAATCCATGTGTTCTGACATTACCCCTGTAATAGAACAATGAATTGTGTCTCGATGACCTCAATGATGCGAGAAAGTCTAACAGACCAACAATCTGAGGGCAGTCTATTATACCATTTATAATCCTGTATAGAAATATAAGGTCGGTCATCGTACATCTCACTGATAATTTTAACAATTTCAGACGGCTAAGGAGATAATCATAATTGATATCCTCAGAGAGTATATTTAATTTATAATTAATGAATCTTAAAAACTCTCTCTGGATTCTTTCAACAGATTTTGTACAAGTTTAAGATTTCGCTGAAATATTCCGAGACGGAAATTCCCCCATTAAATGCGTTCTCTAAATATTGTCTGGAATATGGCTTAATGGACTATCATAAATATTTGGGCATAAAACTACCTGTGTTACTGAAATACGCTTCTAGTGAAACATTTACATATTTATAAATTAAAATTTTCAAAATATTTCTCTGCAAACATGAATGAATAGTTTAAAAATTGACGAATAATTCGGTATTCGAATATTCAAATTGGAGTCCCTACTTGGAACTCAATGTCGCCAATGAGTATAACAGAGCCATATTTTATAATGACGTCACAATTAATAACTTTCTTGAAAATCTCTCACAAGACTACAGAATGAATAAAAACTTGCAAACTAAAAGAAAATTAAATAATTAGACAAAATACTTTGTTTAAATCATTAAATTATACATACAAATACTAGGGGTTGACTGTTAGATAAATTTGAAATTTTAGAAATAAGAAAAAGTGTTAAAAGCAAGCTAAATATTATAAATAACCAAATCGTCTTTGCAAATAAATAGTCACCTTTTAAATTTGTTTTCATATTAGTTCTTACTTATTCACCACTTTATAGTTTTGTTTTTATCTAGGCTTGTATTTTTGATTTCAGTATACATTTTTTCCTAAAGAAGATACCATAGGTATCGAAACGTGTTGAATTATCAATAAATAGCGGTTTAAACAAAGTATTTTGTCTAATTATTTATATAAGATTACAAAGTAATTTTGTTATATTGAAGAAGTAAAAGAAAATTAGTAGATTTTATTTACAGATCTTTTGAAAATAATCTTGGAATATGGTAAGTCATAGGGAAACACTAGTGATATTAAATGTTGGATTTAGGACTGATTGGTATTGTTATATAGTCATTTAAAAATCGTGTTGATATTTTTTTCCCTCGCCAGATGGAGTATAATGGCCTTTGAACGTCCCTTACCTAACAATCCCGGACCAGATGTTGGAGATCCACCACGCAAACAGATGGCCATAGAGGAAACGATCAACAGTCACATAGACTCCATTAACCAGGTTAGCTTTTTATGATTTCCTGATAAATAAATAAAATCATTTAAATTGGGCCCAACTTTTATAGAAATAACTACTGATGAAGATATATAATCTTAAGCTAATCAAAAGATATATAATCTACTAACTACTGATGAAGATATATAATCTTAAGCTAATCAAAAGGTTAAGTGTATAAGGGAAAGTCTAACAATTGAACAAATTAGATTTTTGAATTATGGCCCGTGTCCACGGGTTGAGATACGATGAGCAATGGCGTGCAGTAGGTATAGATTTAGGTTATGCTGTTACCAATGATATTATACAATCAAATATAATATATGTAATATGTATTTTCGTTTAACCAACGTCTTTAGACAAAATAAATCCGTCGTTTATACGAACCTACCATATATTTATTTATTATTTTAGAGTACTATTAATAGTGTTTTTTAAGTTTAAGTTTTAACGTAAAATAATACCTTATTACCCATATAAAAAATGTTTTAACGTTTTTAAGAACACTTTCTATGACTAAACATGATTAATTTATTGATTGAAAATCCTTCACGTTATAACTAAACGAAAAAAAAATTTGTATTAAAGGTTAATGTAGGAAATAGTTCTGCCAATTGCTTTTTGTTTTTCCTAAATCAAAAACCAATCCATGCACCAAATTTAAAGAACAATCATGAAATCAACACGTTAAAAACAGTATGAGAGTAAAATTCGCAAATTAGTAAAAGAGGAAGTAGACACTTCAATGATTTGCACGCAGTTGTAAGCCTTTCTTATGTTATTCTGTTAAAAAAACAGCCTAGGTAATGACTCCATACAAAACGGATTAGCCGAAAGGTATTTTCAATTCAGTAAATAGCCAGTTATATGACTTGAGTTATTCACTAGCTTAAAGAATAAACACAGTAATGTGAATACAAAAGAGCGCCATGGGTACAGCGGTGAGTTGTCGTAGTAGTTTTTAGAACTAAGCAATTAAAGTCTCTACTGGTACACAGATGGCGCTAATTGTAAAATAATGTTTCCATTTATGTTAATCCATCATGTACGCGTGTTAAGATTTTAATTTATGGATGAACTTGGATTTGGATTAGAAATTGTTAGAAAGAGATAAAACATATTTGACAGCGAGATACGATATTTGCGCACAAACTATTTATTTTGAAAAGTTAGACAAATATTTTTTTCCATTTTAACTGCTGCATGGGAGATATAAATTCACCCAATGGTAATATTTAACGTACTACAAGCGTAAAGTAAGAGCTAGCGCACACTTTGTCTACTATAGGAGTATTTACTCCGTTGTCAGTTCCACTCAACACGCTAATTTAATATGCGGAATGTTTTTTACGAAAATGTGGGTTTTTATTATTCATTTATATCACAAGTCAAATACTATTGTAAAACTAATAAACTGAATGTTATTTGCCATAATTAAGAAAATACTAGCATTATAAGAAAGACCACGACCATTCAATTTATTTTCGGCGTGCTACAAAATTGACTTAATATAGAAAAATTTTGTATATACGAAATATATTTTCTTATAATCTTGAAGCCAGGATTACGGAGATAAATCTGCATTAAACCAAATTTGCAAAATGTTAAAAATTAATAGTTATAAACCATTCAATTTGCAATATATATGATCAATTTTTGATGTTTTTAAAACACTTTGTGTCAGTGAATACAAATTATTTTAAATAATATATTGTATTTACTTACATGCTTTGAGACTTCAGATATCGAGTTTTATATCAAAAACACTACTAAATAATATTTATATCGATTCTATTAATGTGCATTTTTTTTTATTTCAAATCGGCGATTAAAGCTAAATGTGACAGAATTTCAAATAAGAATAGTAACCATGTTAATTAATATTTTGCCAACTGTCATTATTAGTTTTATTCAGTATAGTCTGCCATTTTATCATGGAGCTTTTCACATTGGAATAACGTTTATAAGATATTAAAACTTGTTATCTAAAACAGAATTCAACGATTCGATCATTTCCAGTAGTGGATTTATCAATTGACCGCCTAGATCATGTGATATCTATTTTCTGTAGGGATGTGTAAAATCACTTGTTTATGCTGATAAACCAATAACAATTGAATAATTAAAAAAACAACATAACTAATTATTGATGAAATAGCACCAGATCTATGTGAAAGGGTGTCTGAAAATTGTATCAAATGTAGTCTCGGTGCATATGAATGAAATAAATAAATGAAAAATCATTGAAACTATATTTATTTTTTTTAATTTAATTCCATTTTAAAGTTCTATCACGCTCGCTGGATAACCTTACAGTTAAACCTTCCGGCGCCCCTTAAGTGCTATCTTTATTCAAAAAATACAAGATACAAACAGAAACAGAAACAGTTTGTTTGTTTACAGAAACAGGAAGAATATATTCTTAGAATTGTTCAATAGTGTGTCAAGACCTACTAAGGGCATAGTACCTACACAGTAAATAACAAGGGGCGCAAACTGATGACTACGTATTTTCATAGTTCTCACCATTACGATAGAACTATCGTACGACAGTGTGCGCTAGCACTAAAGCCGGCCATAAAAAGTAACAGTATACTTAATAGATACACCTGTTCAGGTAAACATGACAAGTTAACCGCTCAATAACTGGTCAAGAGCTGGCCATGCACACAACAATATACATGATAGGTATATCTGTACAGGCAAACTGGAACGTGTATGTGACAAAACTGGCAGGTATTTCCTTTCGCAATGGACGAAACTACTGAGACATATACAGACGAATAACACAGTTTTGCCTGATGTTAGCACTTTACTACAGGTAGAAAATACAATTTTTCAATTGTTGTCAGATCGCATGTACAGGTAGAGATACCTGACAGCTGTTATCCATCTTGGAGACTTCGTAAGTCTATTGTATTCGATCTTGGCGAAATAGTGTGTGATAATCCCATATAGTCTATTGCATCCATAGATGTTTGGGAGACCCAGAAGAGGCAGAGTGTGGTGAGTCCTTTTTACTGCTAGTGTATTTTCTGGCACCCAAGGTGCGATTGCATCACCCTATCTCCAGTTTATCTACAGTCTAAAATCACATCCGTCGAAAAGGTCTGTTACAATTTCATAATTTTTGTTAGTTCCTAGTCTATATTCTTAGACTATATTCTGTAATTTCTTTTAATTTCTCAGAGTATTGAATCAGGGGCGATAGCTTGCACCCAAGCCACGGAATCGTTAAGGGCGGCCGTTCGCGAGCTGGCGGCCAACACGGGCGGAGAGAGGGGGAGGGAGGCCAGGGCGAAGCTGGCGTCCCTGCTGGACGCCGTCAGGGAGCTGCAGCCGCACAAGGGGCAGAGGGACAAGACGGAGAAGGTAAGTGCGGAGATCGATCAGACAATCCGAAGAGTGAGAGCAAAACTGGTTGTCTTAACGGACGCTATCAGACAGAGCTGCAGGGTGAGAAGAAGGTACGTCACCAAGGGTCGGTGTCACCTCTAAGGTCAGGGAGAAATGGCACTCGAGACTCGCCAAATTATGTACTTTTTTTTACCTTAATCCTAAATAATTTAAATTAACGTTTTTGTTACATAAATCCTAGACCTCAGCACTTTTAACAATTTTCCTTGATAGCAGTCGAGTGGTTCATGTTTTGGAGAGAGTTGAAGATTCATTTGAAATTTCTTAAAAGAAATCTTAATATAACCAGTTTAATCATATACACTTAAACAATTCTACTTGGAATTTCAAGTGAAGGCGAAAGATACTCTATTATATTGGTTTATATATTCAAATGAGAACCCTAGATAAACCAAAATGATACCATTCAAGTTCATTTTGACCAATATCACATTTGAATCTTCTCAGAAACAATATCAAACTAAAATTAATTCTATTTAAAGTTATCCAAAAGTTAGTCACCGTTGCAGTTTATTGAGATTAGTGATAGCACATCCACACTATTTTAAACCAGCACTTTTACTTAACTAACTAACATAGCTGTTGCGTAACTTTTACCGGGTGGGTCAAAAAAACTGTGAATAATAAAACCTGTACATTTTCCCACACATTTATTTAGTAAAAAATAATTATTAGTACTGATCAACACCAAAATTGAAATGTCATTACTTTATGAATTTTGGGATGCAAAATCTTCAATAATACACTTTTTTTCATTATAAATATTTTTCAATATTGTGATACTGTATTTAAACTTTTCATTAACTACTAATTCATTTTGTTTAACATAGAAGTCACTAGTTAATATAATGACTCCTCTTGTATCGCCAGCACGCCTGGCGTGTTCACACTTAAGTTCAAATCCGACTACAGCTGATAATTTTTCTGGGCTCCCTTGAATTTATTAATCTAATCTTACATGATTATCAGCCACAAAAATATTGAATATATAGAAGAATTTTCAATAGATACTATTGTAAGATTGCACTAACAGAATGCATTGAAGTATGCATTGGTCAACATTGCTGTAGCGAGAATATTTTTGATTGTAATAAATTTGTACAGGGATTGTTTTTCACAGTCGTTTTGAATTAATGTTAATAAATGTTCTTATCCCATACCCGCACAATCAATACCCACCTCGTGTATGACTCCTGATGTCGTGATGTGTCCCCTTGCAACAGGAGGAGGTGAACCAGAGGGCGCGCATGGGCTGGGGCAGCCGCGGGGCAGAGGTGAGGAAGAGGGCGGACAGCCTCCGGAGGGCGGTGGCGGCCGCCCTGCACCCGGCTGACTCGCTCAAGGTGACACTGCGCTCTTGCTTCATGGGTGTTTACATTATTTGCTTGACAATAATAAACATATACATTGCATAATCTCGCATCAGTTTTTTTTTGTCTTCATTACATTTATCTATGAACCTAACTTGACCCCCGTTTGACCTAACTGTTTTCTTACATTTTTGGGTCCAGGATAATTGACAAGATACACTTGTGTATTCCTATTGTTGCTATTTTCTACCGTAATCTTTCTTTGGATGGTTTGATTAATACTACCAGAACTTTCTGGAATGTCCCACAGGACACCCTCCTAAAAAATGTGCCAAAATCAGTTCTTTTCATGGCATCCTGCAGATAAATGTCACCAGATAAATGCCTGTTGCCTTTTCCACAACGGGTTGAAAATATTTCTCTTCTTCACCGTCCTTCGACGTGGCTCACCACGATTTGCTTCTCCAAGTTATTTTTCCTTCTCGCGAGATGCCCAAAAAATTGAAGGATTCATTTTAGGTAAATGGTAGAGAGGCTGTCCTTGATGTTCAACTCCTGCAGAATGGAGATATTCGTGACGAGTGTGACTTTATGAGTGTCTCCATCTACCCCTCTATTTTCCTACCTAGACTCTTGATCGTACTCTACAGGGCAGAGTGACTTAAAAATCGTCAGTTTAATCTTTTGGGTTAGCTCTGCCTTTCTGTTCACTATTCTGTATAGCATATATGTATCCATTTTTGTCTTTTTTTTACTTCACACTATCTTAGTTTTATCGGCGTAATAATCTTTTATATTAATTTATTACATATTCCTAAACCATGTAATCACATCCACATCACAGTATCTGTCATCTATGAAAAACTGAGTAACTAAATATAAGTCCTACAATTTTTTATTACCTGTCATCCGCAACTCTCAGGGTTTACAAGCAAGTGATACAGGCAAATACATCAAAATTTAACACTTCATTTTCGTGACAATATATTATATAGCTCTCCAAATCAGGTCAGAATTGGTTTTGACTATATCTGTTTTCCCTTTTTGATGTACACCACGCAATAAACAAAAATGCGAGAATTAGTATTGAAAACATGGCTCATAAAACACTTTCTTTATCAAAATGTTGTTGAAATATTTATTTTTATTAATCGTCTCATGAAAACATTGTTTGTATTTCAGATATCGACATCCGACACTCGATGCTCTTGGGAGTTGCTTCCGGCGCCGAAAGAATTTGCCGATCCGAGTAGAAGGTCATCTGCAATTTCTGATTCAGGAAATCCCCCAGAAGACGGGTAATATTTATTATAGATGTTTGCATTAATTGTAATAATACTATTTTTAAAATGTTATAATATTAATATTATATATTATTAAGAATGATTCCAAAAATGTGCAATAGTGGAATAATCTTTCTCTTAATAATATTTATTTTCAAACTCATTGTTATTTTATAATTGATAGTGATTAAGTTAGCTTTTTAGCAATATTATTCTAAATCTAATAACATGAAGTATTTTCAATTTTCTCATTGCAGTTTGCCTGATGTAGATGAAGATATAGCTAGACTATTCCCCCTCTGCAGCAGCCAGAGTAGCAAGTCCCCCGACCAAGCGAGCAAGTGCAGCTCCCACCTGCTCGGCCCCGCCCCCAACCTGGAGATGGTCAACTCTAACTCCTGTAGCAACCTCACTAAGTTAAGGGTATTCTCCGCCAATACGGACGGAGACATCTGTGATGTTAGTTTATTTAGGGTACCGAGCCTTGTCATATCCGATACGGCCACACCCACCGAGGAAACTGTACAAATAGCCTTCCACGTAGGTGACACATACGAGTCTGATAAGATGACAATCATAGACACCGATACCCCGTACACCGAGGAAAGCTTCAAACGAAGCGAAGATGCGCTGTCCAACGAAAAAATTCAATTAGAATCACCATCCAAAAGAATTCACAGCCCGGACGATGAGGATAAATCAGACGTCCTCTCGGCCATGAGCAACGAAGAATGTAGTATAGCCTCCGAAGCCATGGACCAAAAGGCTTTCCAAACTCCTCAAGATGCAGATGTCAACGGATACATAAACCACATAGACTCCCCGGAAACGTCAGATACTACTTGTCCCAATTCGGAAACTATACACGGAGAATCCATCATGGACGATATGAGCTCTGTTCTGGGACAAGATTTGGTTATGGCGATGGTGGGCAGGAACGGGGATATCGAGAGCACTTTCACAGATGAAACTACGCTGTTCACTTCGGAAACAACTTCAGAAATACCATTGGACAGCAGAAATCCTAGCTTGGAGAAGTACGACGACAGGATCTTTAACTTCTTGCGCAAAGTTAGAAAATCCAGCAAAGAGTTGGAAGAAAAATTCGGATTTGAAAATAAAGTGTTTAACCTCGCGACAGGCAACGACGCCAATCCAGCCCCCAAGTACTGCAGCTTGGCACAGTTTGTTGAAGGAAACGACATCGCGAGGAAATCGTTCAAAAGGCAACTTCGACACAGCAAAAAAATGAACAAGGCCGACTCGAATGTCAAACAGAATCTTACTCTAAACGAAGAACTTGAGACGATGGAAATCATTCACAAAGTCGAATCAATGAAAGGTTCATTCAGCAACTTGTCGTCATCGGCAGGTGCTGAAAGTGTAATATTAAATAAAGAAGCGGGTAATGGTTTACTGAGTGCACGTTTAAAGGAAGATTTCGACGGAGAATCCACGACATCTCAACGTGACATGAATTTAGACCTTGAAATAGATGTAAAACTAATAGGGGACGCTCCTAAAATGGACTCATTATTTGTCGACCACATGGATGAAGAACGGCGACTGAATAAGAATAGTATATACTTGGACGTTGACATGGATGACGACTGTCTGAAAGGATCGAGGATGTTTCCGAGAGTTTCGGTAGTTGTAGAGCCCCCTTCGCCCTCGAGCAGTGAGGGGAAACGCGGACTGGGGGGCACGGGGCTCAGCGCAGGGCTGGGGCTGGGCGGCGGACTGGGGCTTGGAGGCGGTCTGGGCCCCCCCTGGCCAAGAGAGCGCAGATGCTCAGACAACGGGCCGAGGACGTCGCTCGATGTGGAGCGGTGCCCTTCGGCAACGAGACGCATCAGCTGCGGCAGCTTGTTCCAGCCGGGAGAGACAGACAGGTAAGACTTTGCAATAAAAATGATTTTGAATTCCTTTCCATACATTAATTTGTATCACATATGCACTCGACTTAGGTTATTTTTTTTAAAGATTTATTTCTAATTTAACAAACCATTAATATTTACAGTTTAATTAATAGAGGAGTGATAAAATGGTACCCATCCTTAAGGGGGAATTCAGTACTAATTTAAAATGTAGGTTTTGTTGTTAATTTATATAAAATCCCCAGATTATTGCCCAGCTAAAGAGATCTTGGCCTGATACTTTTCTTACAGAAACGATCTCGTTAAAATTGATTTGGCCGCCGCTTAATTGATTGCCTTGTATTGCCAAGCCTTAAAATTTATTTCGGTATTTCCCAGCACTCCTGAAACGATAACTGTTACTCATAACTTCAATCATATTAAACAAAATGAATATTAGTTGGAAGCGGATCCTTCTGTCGGAAACGTGTGTTAACAGTATTAAGGGTGTGAGGAAATTTTGTTGATCCCCTGGTCCTCGTTATATCCGAGTTCGACTGTACATATTATATATTTTCTTTCTTTCAGATTGTCTAAATCGGCATCATCCCTCTGGGGCAGCAGCTGCAACAAGAGCGCGCTGGTGGCCGGGCGCCGCCAGCTGCCCATCATCAACCCCCTGGTGCGCCTGCCCGCCTGGCCGCACGTGTCTGGTGGGCTGGTGGGGCGCTGTCTGCTGGCCAACGCGGACGCCCTCTGCGCGGCCGTCAGCCCATTGATGGATCCACAGGTAATGTCACAATCCAATATTTAAATTCTGTATTATTTATCTTGTTTTCCTTTGTGTTAAACTGCGTCCTATGGTGTGCTGCTTTTGTGGGTTAAATCTACCGGCAGTGGTGTATGGAGTGTGAACTCTATTTGTTTTCCTTTTGTGCCATCTTTTTTCCCGAAAGGGAGAGTCATCACTTTCCCTCTATTTCCCGGTTCTGACGAGGTACTTTGGCAACAATATTGAAATTAACATTCCATCGTGTTTTCTGTTTTGACTGCAACATGTTTTCTATATACTATATGTAACTTGACTTTAGTAAATTTTTCATTATTCATATTATTTACATGTATATTCATTAATTCTGTTTTCTCTAATCATGATTGTTAATCCTGGTCTTGGGTAAGCGATAGGTTCGCTCTCATTGCTTCCAATCCAACACTTAAGCAATGTTTTAACGAAGATCTATGTCCGTACTCCCCATATATACTTTGAACCAGTACAGTACATTCATTAAAATTATATATTCCATTGCTTACAAGTCATAGAACTTCTCATTAAATCTATGTTATATTATAGGAGAAGGCTCTTTATTTTGGTTACATTTTTACATAGTTTAATTTCTACAGGTGATTGTTGACAATACATATCAAGTTGTAACACGTTTTGTCATGACTTTGGAATCTTAGAACCGAATATATTATCAGCTAAGAGACACCGCAATCAATCACATTATCTGATTATCTGTTCTGAGACGTTACGAATCTTTTAGTCAAGAAACTTTTTATCTGTTAGAAACTGAATCGAGCCGTTGGCAATTTCTAACAATATGCAATATGAAAAAGTTGCAACAATTAAATATGTTATTCCTTACTTATTTCTCGGTTAACTGTAAATTACTTATTTCTCGGTTAACTATTAACTGTAAATCAATTTTATTAATTTAATTTATATCACACAGCTCACAACTTTCCTGCCAGATGCAACGTATCTCCACCGGTATCTCCATATCAATTATGACATTTCTCAAAATTACGTAATTTTGAAATTCCTAAAAATTGCGTAATTTTGAAATTCATCAAAATTGCATTATTTTGAAATTCTTCAAAATTGCATTATTTTTAAATTCCTAAAAATTGCGTAATTTTGAAATTCCTCAAATGTATGTAATTTTTAAAATTCATCAAAATTACGTAATTATGACATTCCTCAAAATTGCTTGTTATTGTCACCTTTTTCACCGTTAACAAATACCTTTTTCCACACAACGTCAACACTCCTTCGCGCGCGCTTTTTCACTGATTCTTGCCGCGTCATCCATAGATGATGTCGCACCATCGACAATCCTTTGCCATGGATCATCACAAACCACACGCCCTCCTGATGTCCTCATCACCAATCAACACTCATAATCATTGAGCCACTGCGGGGGCCGCCGAACCCTGGTTCCCCGTCTTTGTCCTTCGGATTTGTTTGGCACATCATCTTCTGCTGCTATGCCTTCATCCAGCTCCACAGCCTCACTGAGCTCCTCATCGTCTGCATCTTCTGATTCGCTTTCTTCACTGTCGTCAAACAGTCGTCTAATGTCCAGCACATGCCTTGGCACACCGTCTATCTCTACGTTGTTGTCACTCACAACCCGAGTGACAATACCAGGCTGCCACCTTGTGGTACACCTTGCATTGGGCGGCTTCAAAACTACAACATCGCCTGGGCGGTACGAGGATTCCTTGGTTTCTTCTAGTTCAGCAGGTGGTACGAGTGGGTGCCGCCACATGTAAGCATGCACAATGTTGGCAGGCGACGTCTCTTCTTGACCCGGGTGGGCAGATGCTAAGTTGTACCAGAATACAGCTTGCAGGGGATCGATCTTGCTCCGTGCCGCAGTCCTCTTTATCGTGCGGTGATGCCTTTCGACTATTCCATTCCCTGACGGACGATAAGCGGCTCTGAACCTCTGGCGAACACCCCACTCCCTACACAATTCTCGTAGCGCCAGAGAACGGAATGCTCTACTATTATCGAGTAAAATTTCGTCCGGGGGACCTCTTTCTCTAAAGACTTCCTTTAAATTACGGACCACATCTTCACTGCTCTCGGCTCTAATTTCTTTCCACAAGGCAAACCTACTCGGCCCACAATCGATGACAGTGAGGTAGCACTTACTCCCAAAGTGTGTCGCATCAACTGCGATCCTACTCCAATTGCGCTCCACGTTCAACACTCCAGAGTTGTGCCTATCAGGCGCTGGATCTATGGTCCGGCACTGTATACAGTTTCTTACGCATTCCACCACTTCCTCTCTCCGAACGTCCGGGTTCACCAGTCGGTTCAGATGAAGAGTCCTGTCTACACCAAAATGATGTTGCTCATGCAAGCGTTTCACATCAGAGTTTTCAACCACTCCCACAGCCGCCACATCACTTCTGTGCCAGCTGCGATCAACTCTTGTCAAAGGATCTGCCTTGTTTTCTATTGACTTAACAAGAGTGATGGTCAACTCGAGACCATATTCGTCCACCAGTTCTTTTATCAGTCCAAGCCTCCTTTTGACTAACATTTCAGACATACCAGAAACTCTGATCCGGTGATCCTTCGTCAAAACAGACGTGACCCATCCCACCACTGTTGCGGAATCTGACATCAACTCCATAGCTCTTAGTCCCCATTTCAATGCCAGCGTTATTCCCTTAACAACAGAGTCAAGTTCTGCCACATTGATATGACCAACGTCCGTGGTCTTTCTTAACCATGACATATCTTCTACAACTTTCCCATCAATTTCCACCATAGCTCCGAACGCTAATGAACTTGCGTCGCACCACACTCTTCCCGTCGTAAGATCTGCAGGAACATTCCAAAAACCCTTTACGGGATCATCGCATTTTACTTTTTGGATCACCTCACTGAGAATTCTCTGGGCATTTTCTCCTACATGTGAGTCCCATGTATCCCCAGAACATGCTCTTTTCACAAAACTACAAGCAACCCGAAGCCACCCACACACCGGGTAATGGCCAACCAACTGCCCACAGACAGAAAACAATTGCCTCTTCGTGAGCTTTGTAGCTGATTCCAGTTCAGGAATAGTATTCCCACGCCTGAACACCAGAACTCCATTTTCTCGCTCAATTCGAAGCCCGAGAACGCGTCCGCCCTCCAGATCTAATGGTGGCTTTGCTTCCAATCCATACCTCCTTAGGTGAGCCGCTACCTCCTCAGCTGAAACCACTGTCTCGTCCACTATGATGTCGTCAATGTAGCTGTCAGTGCCTCGCTTAACTCTCTCGTTTCTTGACAAGACCTCTCTAACTATTCTTGTCATGATTTTGGGAGCGCTGTTTAACCCGAAACCCAATCTCGTCAAGCAATACACTCTGTCTTCAAATTTCACAAGTTGATATTTCCACAGATCTTCGTCAACGCGGATTTGAAGGTACGCCGACCTTAAATCCAGGAGTTTAAGTAGCTCACCATGTCTTCTCCATCTCCTGAGAGTTTCATCACATACTGCAACCTCTTCCCCCGTGTGACTTTGCACATGGTTGTTTAGCTCTCTATAATCAAGCACTGGCCTGACCTTTCCCTTGTTCTTCTGAATGACTCCCAGTAGTGGTACAACACCCGTGCACTCCCCGGTCCACGGCTTTAACCAGCCTTCCTTCATCCACCTCTCCAGTTCGTCCTTGATCGCATCCTTCACATCGTGCTTGTGAAGACTGGAATATGATGCAATGTCATTCATTAAAGCTACCGGTCCTTCTTTCCACGCCCATCTAACCCACCACTTCTGACCATCAAACCGTGCTTGAAAGTCCTGATCTTCGATACAGATAGTTTCAGGTTCAGCTGCCGCATTTATAACATGGCAATCAAGATTTGTTTGTACACTCGAAAAAATCACTTGGTCATCATTCACCGTTACTCCTCCACACATTTTTATGAAATCCATCCCAATAATCGCATCCACGCCATCAAACAACTTGTTCACCACCACACAACTAACCCACACTCCACTGGATTGGGCCCTTCGCTCACCATTTTTCACCCCACACATCACGTCAATGCTGACTACAGCTTCGCCCACACACGGCACTTGACTCCCATCAACACTAATCAACCTGCATCGGTTCCCGCCACTGCGAACGTCACACCTAATGGAACTAGACAGCACTGTTCTCGAACACCCCGTATCCACCAATGCTCGCACCAACTTTCCTCCCACACAAATCTTCACAATCGGTAGCGCCGTTAATGTTGACGAGGAAGAACTACCGGCGCACCAGCTCTTCCTTTCCCGTTTCCCTCCTTCGCGGGGCATTCACGTGACACGTGTCCTGTTTCACCACATGTCCAACACGACAGAGCTTTTTGAGTACAATATCTCATAAGGTGTGGCCCACCACACTTGAAACATTGCCTCGGTGTCCCACTCGATTGTCTAACGACCGCAGCCGCGACGCCCGGATCGTGCAGTTCAGCCATCAACGCCCGCGCCCGTTCGAGCAGGGATGACAGCGCAATCGTCTCTACGCCTGGCAACGCCCTGAGCTCACGTGATATCGTGGCCGGCAATCCCACAACAAATGCTCGTCTGAGCAACTGGTCCGTCACCACACCCGCCAATTTGGCCAACTTTCTCAGCTCAGTGAGATACACGTCGACAGGCTCATCTTTCCACCTTCGCTGGGCCAACTGCTCGTACGCCTGAAACGGGTTCATTGCGAATGAATCGCGCAGGGCTTTTTTGATGCACTCAGCATCTTTCTTGTCCTCGTCTCTCAATTCGCTGTAGACGGCAAACGCGGACCCTTCCAAGAATAGCGGTATGACGGTTGCGAGATCTCCGATATCCTTCAATCTCGCCACCAATTCCAATTTCTCCAACCACTGAATGACGTCTCCTTCACCGTCAAAACATCTCACCAAATCACCAATTTTTACTGTCGCCATCGTTAACAGGCCGAAATAGCTTGTTATTGTCACCTTTTTCACCGTTAACAAATACCTTTTTCCACACAACGTCAACACTCCTTCGCGCGCGCTTTTTCACTGATTCTTGCCGCGTCATCCATAGATGATGTCGCACCATCGACAATCCTTTGCCATGGATCATCACAAACCACATTGCTTAATTTTGAAATTTCTCAAAATTGCTTAATTTTGATGACTTTCAATTTTGAATTTTGAAATTTCTCAAAATTGCTCAATTTTGATGACTTTCAATTTTGAATTTTGAAAGTCATCAAAATTGCGAAATTTTGAAATTCCTCAAAATTGAAATGAATTAATTTTAAATGTTTTTTTTTATGTAAACAATTTTTGAAATAGACCGCACAAGATGGCGTCTAATTATTTTGAAAAACTTGTAAAAAATGGATAAAAAAGTCAATTTTCAAATGATGAAATTCAAATTTTTCCACGATGCATTTCAATGGCCGGGCGGAGAAATTTTTTTTTTTAACTTTTATCAATCAATCAAAATCTTTAATTTGAAAAAATCTGGTGATACATAAAAGTGTAGCGCATGTACATATTTATCATTCTATAGTCTTCTTCTTTTTTTTTTACAAATCTTCTCCTTTATTATATTTTCTGATTTGTAAAATTCTGGTGATGGACAAAATGTGATAAGTTTGGGTAGATAAGGTTCAGTTAAATTAGACCATGTTAACAATGTAAGTTTTTCTATCACACGCTAGAATTTGAATAACTCTGCGATTCCCTTGACACTTTTTTTTTTTATTCTTTTAATAACACGGGGATACCTGATTTAGTGATTTTTTTTCATTTTAAATAGTGAAAAAAAAAACGATAAAAATTGACCATGGACTTTTATGATGTATTCGAATTCTTTATTTTAAACACACATTGGGAGAGAAGTCTAGCGAAATGTCGGCAAAACAAGGAGCCGAATTCTAAATACAACATGGCCGCCTGCCTTTTGACAGTTTTCAGCTGTTTGACTTTGACTTTTGCGACGCATTCCGGTGCCAATTATTGCGATACTTCCTACCAATTACCGATGCCAAGAATGAATAGATCTTTATTCATATTACTTTCCCACCTAATTGTCTGTTCACATCCTTCAGGAGACCTTGCTGGAAGGCTTCTACGAGCGCTCAGTGATGAACAACTACTTCGGGATCGGTATTGATGCCAAGATCTCCCTGGACTTCCACCAGAAGAGGGAGGAGCACCCGGAGAAGTGCCGCTCGCGCGCCAGGAACTACATGTGGTACGGAGTGCTCGGCTCCAGAGAGTGGCTGCAGAGGACTTACAGGTAATTTTATTAATTGTGACGCCCTAACTTAAACAATTGCAGATGACTACAGGACACCCAAAGCTGAGATTATTTTATTTTATTTTTATTTTATTATCTAGATCAGAAAGAAAATATTCTCCCAAATAAACATAATGATTACTCTTACTAAAAAACCCTTTTTTGTTTACTTAGATGGTATTAATATTTTTCCCTTTCGCCTACTTATTTCCAATTCATTAAAAAAAAAATCACGGATAAATATGACTACCCCTGCAACATCATTGTATTGTGTATCCCCAGGCTGTTGAAAAATATATTCGAACTTGTTCTCATTGGTAATTAAAATTATCTTCAGTAATATTTTGTGTGCTGAAACCAGAGGTTTAAGGGCAGTTTTTGTAGTGCATCCCCATCCTACTATTCCAAATTCAATAATGGATTGCCATTGGTTGGCCCATATTTCAAGATGCAGAGAAATCCGATAATCAAAGAATATTCTTTAGGATATCCACGACCTAAGGATATCTAAAAGACCCTGTGGAAAGAAACATGGCAAATTGACAAAGGATCAAAAAGGCTGGCAGAGATGAGGGGAGACCTTCACCCAGCAGTGGATCAACAATGGCTAATAATGACGGTGATAAGTGTCAATCACCCACCTCAGCAACTTTTCAATTATTTCATTGAATATAACAAAATAATATTCCACTCAAAGACCACCAAATATATAGGTATGAACTAACGCAAATTTCTTGTCCTAATATTTTCATTTTGGTATCACCCACGTGATCACTTTAGTACCACTTACGCAATGAAATAGCTCAGCGACTTTATAATATACATTAATGTGAAAAGTACGTCTTGTTTACAGAATAACTATAATCTTATGAAATTTTTCCAGGCATCTGGGCCAGCGCGTCCAGTTAGAATGTGATGGCCAACGGATCCCACTGCCCGAGCTGCAGGGCATCGTGGTGCTCAACATCCCCAGCTTCATGGGCGGGACCAACTTCTGGGGCGGGGACGGGGGCCCCGGCAGCCCATTCCTGCCGCCGAGCTTCGACGACCGAGTGCTCGAGGTAGTGGCCGTGTTTGGCTCCGCTCAAATGGCGGCCTCGCGGCTAATCAACCTTCAGAGGCACCGAATAGCACAGTGTAGGAACGTGCAGATTAATATTTTAGGTGAGATAAATCTTTGTTATAGTTCCGTTTTTGTAATTTTTTTTAAAGGTGAACACATATACTTCCATACTTAAACCAAAATGATTATTATTGAATGTAGTATATTGTCACCAATTTTTAGCTTGTTTCTACCCCTTAGCCCATTCTCAATTCAGTCTACACCTGTTCCCCAGCTCGACTAGTTCGTTTTTTTATGTGTGAAATTCGTCAATATTATGGAAAGGAAATGGCGTTCTCTCTGGATCATTCGTTGGATCCACTGGGATAATAAAAGATTTGTGTATGTAAAATTCAGTGAACAATGTGTGGTGAATTCATCAGAATCGCTGGTTTGAGTATGTTCAAATTTTGGAGTGAACTTTAGGAAAGGCCAAGGAGCGTCATCAGGTGAGTCGAGCTGTCCTCCTTATTCCGTAAGCCATCCTGGTCCGCTATCGAACGATTCCCTTTCAATCATCCTATCCTTCCCTCATTTTCTAATTCCTACTACATCCATCTACCTATTCACTTGTTTCACCTTCCCATTCCGTCCCGTCCGATTCCATCATCGGGCAGCACTTGTAATCGATGACTTACGTGCTTCGTCTGGAATCTTTTTCATATGCCAAAAGTTACAGTTTGATGGTGGTTTAATCTCAGTTTGTTCAAAGTTAATTAATAATTAATAAAAAGTTAAATAAAGTAAAGCTTACGGTGCAAGCTACATTAGTGAGGTTATGTTAACGCACTCCCGAATATACACCAAAGCTTTTGGCGGCTGTTGTCTGGTCGAGGATTGGAAACTAATCTGAGCGATAATGGTGCTGTACTCGACTGGTACCTGCTTCCTGCTATTCGCCGTTAGATGTCACGCTCTATCTGCAACATACAAATTTTTACCTGATGCCTCCTGTAATTTGAAAATATTGTCACTTATTAATATGTCCACGATTCTCGATACGTTATTTTTCCAGGAACAGAGGGGGTTCCGGTACAAGTAGACGGAGAGGCGTGGCTCCAGCCACCGGGGATGATCAGGATCATGCACAAGAACAGGGCTCAGGTGCTCTGCCGCTCCCGGGCACTGGAGACTTCACTCAAGTAAGGAACGAACTATTTAAACATCTTACTGATTAATGTAAAACAATTACAAGTCGTGTGACATTTATATTTTGCACGAATTTTACTCACAATAATAAAAATATTTTTTTAAACTATCTGAATATAAATGTACTGAATTGCCCCAGAAATAAACTAATCAGATCCTGAATAAACTATATCGAATTGCCCCTGAATGGACTGCATCAAATTGCCCCTGAATGGACTGTATCATATTGCCCCTGAATAAACTGTATCGAATTGCCTCTGAAATGATCCAAAGTTTGTCATCCCCGGTAACAATATTAGTATTTTGAAATAATACATTATACGATTAGTTATTCATCAGGTGTACGTAGTTTAAAAAAATACACATTGCGTATTTGTTTTGACCAGCAGTAAGATCCTCGTAACCAAGTTGTGTCGGAGGTTCATCACCAAGTTAGTCCTAATTTCTCTAGTTATTAGTGACAATATTTTTTTCAATATACATATATATTTTGCATTTTAGTATGACCCCTAAATATATAACACACCTTTGGCTAGTCCAGTAATTACCGACAAATACACTAGTGGATAAATAGTTACTGACATATCATGGCACTAGTCTGTTTGTCACTAGCCGATTAATTTAGTGTAGCTTTACAATGCGAACCCCTCTCAGCCAACATATACCATTTAGTCCGTGAAAGCAGTCACACATAGCTGAATGCCATGCTAACCGAGCGTTCAACCCCTCCCTTCCAGGACCTGGGGCGAGAAGCAGCGGCTGGGCCCACCCGGCGGCGGCCCCCCCGCCCCATCCACCCCCCTACCCCCCCGCCCCGCCCCCCGACGAGCTCCCTGCCGCCGAGCTGGCGCAGCTGCTCATATTCATCGAGACGTCCAATACCCTCGTCAAGTGGGTAAGGGAAATCGACAGAACAGACTATGAGGAACACATGACTGCGGCGACACCGAACAACAAAACGATTTGAAATTAGCTATTTCCCTAACTTGATAATGAATGATGGCAGAAGGGCCTCCCTGAAAAAAACTTATTTTTATAAAAATGTTTTGCCTTATAATATAACACAGCGCCGGCGACAGACTTTTTACCGTCACAGACAAGATTGTTTTTATTCCTGGTAACTTAAGTGAAGATGATGATTTCAATTTTTGTAAAACTATCCCCATGAATTAGCCGCCCCCTAAAATCGGCCACCCGCGTGCCACACACTGCCACATCGACCGTTTTTTTTTACTAGTGTTGACTATAAATTACTTCTTTATTAGGAAATAACTATAATGTTATTTATTTTATTTTGCTTTCTTGGGTTTTTTATACCTGAATTATTTTTATTACACACTATTATCGTTTTGTAACTTGGTATTTTGTTTTTCAATTTTTATATATTTTTCGGCCGCCACAGGCAGGCACCTGCTCTGCCTGTGGTAACGCCGGCGCTGATATAATATATAACTAATTCGAGTAAATCGTTTTTAATATCCCTTCATTTTTCAGTTTTCAATCTTTAAAAAATTTTTCAGTTTTTTTCATAAGAGTAGAAAATTCGTACATATTAATTATTTAATATTTCCAGGTGAAGATGTCGTCCATCACGGGCTCCGGCAGTGGCGGCGGCAGCGGTGGTGGCAGTGCTCTGTATTCTCACGCGTGCGCCGCTGCCGCCGCTGTCGACGCCCTGACACCAGGAGGAAGGTTGTTACCGGCGGGAACTCTCCGACAATACCTGGCAACCCTCGTAAGACTACAACCATTATCTAAACTTATTAATGCCATTCTACCATCACGTCTGACAATTGATTATAGGCTCCATCTCGTTTATTAATTATCAATGATGAAACTTGCGCTCCGCAGGCGCGTGTCCTGGGAGAGTTGTGCTCGGCAGCAGAGGTGGCCGGAGGGGGCCCGCCCCTGCAGCAAGCGCTCAGGGCTGCCCGGCAGCAGCTGGCTCTGGTTCGCGATCAAGGAGGGCTGGCGTCTCTGCAACCACCAGACAGCGAGGTGAGAAAGCTATGACTATTTAACCATCTCATAAACGATTATAAAATAATTGTCTACAATAACATCATGTATATAGTGTTATATTGTAGAACTATTTAGAGTGATTAAGCGAGTTTTGAAGTGATTTAAACAAAATTTAAACACTTCTTTATTTATTTCTTTCAAAATTTAAACACGTATTTTTAAGACCTCATATGATAGGGTTAAGATGTAAACTATTACATATCAAAGACATCCTAATAATAATTTTTTCAATAATTCAGCTTTTTCTTCTTGTTATTACTTTTCCTCTTCAATGACCCTGCAACCCTCAATCTACTGAATCTTTCAATCTTTCGCCTCCAGCCATCTTCACCGTCTTCCAGTTTGGAATCTGTAGCAGCTCTAGTGCTTTCCTTCTTTACGCCATCCTCCCAGCGAAATAGGGGTCTTCCCACTCTTCTTCTGCCACCTGAGTTTCCACTAAAGATTATTTTTGCGATTCGGGCTTCCTGCTTCCATGGCATTAACAAAATGCCAACCTGACGACGAATGGGAAAGACCGACATGGAATCACTTTTGGACGCGTTCAGCTTCGTTCTGCTGTCGATGAAAAGAATAAAGGCAATAGTCCTCTACAGTACCGGCAAAATTGTCTCTAACAACGCCTGTATAAACGATGTCTTTGTATTTCAACTGTATGTAAATAAATATTATTATTGAGTTCTGCTAATTTGCGTAACTAAACACAATAACAACTAATAAATTTTAAAAAATAAAAAAATTCAGAATAATTCTTACCATACTATTAATACTGTACTATTGATTTACTTTTTTCCTGTAATATGTTTATATTCATACGCTGCTTACAAGGGCTGTTTGAAAAATTTCCGACCTCAACATGAAGATGGCAGCACTCGTCAACAAAAGTTGGGGAACATGTTTGCACATGCTTTGATAAGTACTCACCAAAAACTCAGCCATTTTGGACGCGCAGTTATTGTTTGACAATCGTTCGAGTGAGTCGATGTGAGTGTTTTTGTGAAAATGGAAAAAATCGAGTTAGAGCTGTCATTAAGTATTTGTTTTTGAAAGTCAATACGCTTACACAAATTAAAGACGAGTTGGACGCTGTGTACGGAGGACTCTGCATCATCATTCACCACGGTGAAAGTTTGGACAGCTGGATTTAAACGTGGCTGTATCAGCTTGGGTGAAGATGAACGTCCGGGACGGTCAAAAATTGCACCAAATGGTACTGGACGACCGTCGAATTAAGATTAGAGAGATAGCAGAGACTACGAACATGTCCAAAGAACGTGTTTGTACGTGATTATGCAATTCGAATTATAATGTTTATGTTCATATATTCCCAAACTTTTTTATATTTGCTTTTTTGTTTATTTGTCATGCTTACCGTGTTATTTATGTCTATATTTAACAAGTTTATACGTTTTAATCCTTTCTTAATACGTTTAATTAATACGTTACATTTTATGGATGGTGTATAGCCCTTGAAGGTGATGAAAAGCTGATGAAAGCCAGTAAAAAGAATAAAAAAAAAGAATATAACTTTATGTTTCATAACAGTAACCAATCCTGGTTAAATAGTAAATCATGGTTGTAGAACCGCGCTTTGATTTATCGAGATGAACTGGCACGAAAATATCCACTCTCATAACAATTCTGGGCTAGCGTGGATTCCTTTCAACAATCCTCATTTCTTGCGGCGCTTCTTTCTTCATTATCCACGGTGTACTGATTATTTGACTTGTCCATCCAGGCGGAACAAGTGCGCAGTGGGCGTCGCGGCTGGCTGCGCAGCGCGGCCAGCCGCCGGGCTAGCAGCGCCGCGCCCCTGTGCACCCCCGCAGCCTGCTCCTGGGGCACGGCCGAGGTGGGCGCCTGGCTGAGCTCGCTGCAGCTCGGCGAGTACGGGGAGGTGTTCGCCCGCCATGACGTCACGGGCAGCGAACTGCGCGCCCTCGCCAGGCGCGACCTCAAGGACATGGGCATCACCAAGGTGGGGCACGTCAAGAGGATACTGCAGGCCATCAAGGATCTGCACTAATCCCGAACACATTCCTTTTCGTTTCAACCTACGCGGCTTACATCTGATTCAGTTTTAGAGCGATATAATAAAGGGTGACCCAAATTGAACGCCGGATTTAAACTGGAAATAAAATATCGATTTTTATTAAGCATTAAAGTGAACATTAAATATGACAATTATGCCGAACTTTAGCTTTGGTCGCAAATCTTGGTTTTTTACACATAATTACCGTGAGAATTTTCATTTTTGTTTATTTACCAAACAGTCTAATTGAAAATGTGCCTCATCACCGAAGATGATTGTCGACCAAATTGAGAGTCCACTTCATGATGCTTTCTACAAACCAATTGACGAACTGTCGGCGGTAGAAATGGTCAGCAGACTAACCGCATTTTCCAATCGGACGAATCGTAGATTACAACTGACAGAGTATCCGAGATACCAATAGCAAAACAAAAAAAATAAAGCGTAATTTAAATCCGGCATTCAATTTAAGCCATCCAATTTGATATATTATGTGATTTGCCAACGTTAGTCAAAACTGTAGTAAACGAACTTGCTCTAATTAGGCCTATGAGCCTAATCCTAGTAGTCAGCTAGATATGTTAGGACTTGTCCAAAATGAATACACAACATCATGTAAATTCAAAACAATATATTTAAAAAAAAATACCATCTTGCTCTGATAAAAAATGCCTTTAATTATTCATTGGGCGATCTGATTTAAGTATAATATAATGTAATTTTAGTTTTACTCAGCGATTGAAAAAAATTCAACTCATCGTGCGATGTTGAACATCTTGATACAATATATAAGATGATATTTCAGTTGAAGGGCGGATTAGACTAAATTAAAGACGAATGTGATAAAAAAAATTATCAATGTATTATTTTACAAAATGAATGGGACAGTTTTTCTCTTTTATATTATTCTAGTATCATTCTGCACTTGAAAATTTTCAATTTTTAAGACAATGAATCAAAAACGGATTTTCAAGTATGTATAAATACTTTCTGAACCAAACGTTGAATATAATAAATTGTGTATCTTAAAAAAAAAACTGCCTTTGATAGGTAATTTAATATAAGTATAATATAATCTTTTTAAAGTCGTTATTGTTGAAAAATTGTGTCAAAAAAATCAATATTAAGATGACTTTTATAAAACAAATAAAAGATAAATAGACAAAATTATTTTTTATTATATTTAATGGAAATATGAGTAATTAATTACCTGTCTATATAAAATTTAAAAATATTGACTTTTCAGACGTATTCTAGTATAATGTGTTAAAAACATTTTACAGATAAAGAATATTGCTTTAAATAATTTCAAAAAATAATTAGATTCTCATTATGACATATGTGCTGTTTCAGGGAAATGAAATATCAAATTTAGTCCGTAGATGCCGATAATGTCGTGGTACTTATTAATGAGTGAGAATGGTGAACATTATATTTATATAAAGTGATCACTTAAGCCAGCCGAAGACATGTCGTAAGTTCTGTAATTACCCATACTTCCATTCAATACAATAAAAAATAGATTCGTCTCTATGAGATATCTATTATTCGTTTAATAACAGTGCCTTTGTAGGTGAAAATTTGGTAATTGTGTGTTCTTGGACATATTCAAATATTGACTTTGAAATAAGTTTATTGCATCCAAACTTATGAAAATCGTATCTTGACTTTTTTGACATAATCTTATTCAAATCCCTCAGCTCCCTAAGGGTTAAATTCGTGTGAGAAATTATTGTTTTTCTCTTCTGAAAATTATCATCATGACGAAGATTTTTATAATCATTTTTAAATTGTTGATACGGCAGTTCTGAAAATGGAACATATTAAATGTCATTGGAATGAAATATAAATTTAAAGCCTACTTAAAATCTGACGTAGATTAAGAAATGTTTGTGTTCTATTTTTCTTAAGACTTTACGAATAATGTTTGTAAATGAAAAACTTTTACTCGCGTCCGGAGAGAATGCTCCGGCGCGTCGGAGAACCATAAATAATATTATCTCTTAACAGATATTCTAAACGAAAGCAATCACCTTCTAGATTGTGTCATTCGTATTTGTTGGAAAAAAAAATGTGCATTATTTAAATTGTAATAATTAATGGCACGTCTGTCTTCAGAATAGCACGCGACGTGTGTACCGTCGTTCGCGGAACAGAACTAACAAAAATGTGCAAAATGTTCGAACGCATTTTGCATGCGCGTGCGCAGTCTTGTCGTCATCAAGTGTAATCAAATTATATTATTAATATGTCTAGTTTAAAATTCCCTTACGCTTCGTATTGTTCCCTCTTTTCTTTTGCGAGTTTGTGTGTTAATGAAAAAAAAAAATAATACATATATTATATATTTGAGAAATGTATAAAATTTACGCTTAACCTGTAAATATTTTAGAAAATCAATTATTATCTATTGTATTTGGAGAGTAATCAAAAGTAATATTTTTAATAATATATAAACTAAGAACAATCATTACTTCTATGTTTAAAAATTAATTGTATCTGAAACTATATATATATATATATAGTTTCAGTTCTGTTGCGTTCACCAATAAAAATATTTAGTAGTCATTCACAATCACACGAAACACGCGCGTATTTCATGTCAAATTGACGATTCACTCAGATTAAAGTATCCGCACATTGTAACATGTCATATTGCAACATGTCACATTGCAACATGTCACATTGCAACATGTCACATTGCAACATTTCAACTACCATTTTGTCCTATATTAGATTTCATTATTAAACCGTCAGTAAATATACCAATATTTTAAGTATATAATGTGCAGTTCCTAATAGCAGTGAATCATGAATATATATATATGATAAGGCCTGATTCACAAATAATTCATTTAAAATTTATAAGAGAAAGTTTTTTTTTAAGCCTGCGCCCTCAAACCAAAAAATATTTTGTGCTAGAGTAATCTCAGAAAAATATGTGACGATAAAGTGTCCAAACAAAAACGTGATACTCGTTACCATGATGGTGACATATTTTATTCAGTACTTAACGACAAACTTACATTTTTTATTTCTTTAGACATTCATATGTACTGCCCTTTCGTATCCCGGTAGGTAGGTAAATAACTTATTTCAAATTCTGTTCCCATCTTAAAATTTTTATTTAAAAAATAATACAAACTAGTGCCTGCCTACACAAAGTACAATGCTAAGCAACCGTTTTATGGCAAATGAAATTTTTTAAATGTAATAAAATTGCATCCCTTCCTTATTTCCTAGTGAACTGTACACGTGACACATACAAGCGCGCGCGAGTGTACTAATTGTATTGACTCGATTTTTTTAATATTTAAGACGATCATTGAGATTTATAAATATGACATGTTTGATAAATAAAAATATACCATTTTACATCTCAATCATCCACTAATGCAATAAAACAATGATTTGTGTATCTGTGACAAAAACTGATTACAAAAATGTGTAAATACAAAATATCGCATCAGTTTTCGATATCATTCTATTTATTTGTCAAAAAATTTACACATCGCAATTAACATTACTTAATTATTATTTTTTAAATCCTCTCTACTTATTGGTGTATTTCCATTCACGGAATAATTTAATAACTCCGCACAGCAGACGAACAAATGCAAAATTCGAATTGAATATTTCAATAACGCAGCTATTTATTAATGTCATATTCATAATCGAATTTTGGTCTAAAAATTTTTTCAAAATTTTGTATTAATTTAGAAAATATCTGAAATTGTAAAATTTAGTTAATCTCTTGTTCGGTGGTCGAGAGATGAATTCTTACAAAAAATAGTATACGATACGCAATAATGTACGCAAAAAAACTATCAATCTAATCACAAATACTCGTAATAAATAAATTTTAGTATGTAAACTAGACATTAATTCCATTTTGCAGAAAAGAAATGCAATTAACATTCCAAGTTTGTTTAATAATAAATTCTAAGAGTGAATTAAATGTGAAAAAAAAAATTCCAACCACTTTTCAGCACAACTTTACTGTCAGGTCTTTTATAAAGGCCACAAATTTTATTAATATTCATTATCTTATCGGCTTGGACAAAAATCAAAGGTACGCGAACACTTATCAAGTATAAAGTTAATAAAATGATACGTTTGAAGGATTAATAAGTTCTTAATGAAGGTTCATAACATCTATATTTTTAACTAATATAAACACATGAATCTTTAAAACAGCTTATAGATCTTGAAATACATCATTTCATAACAATAACATTGTTTTTGGGTGGGATTTAATGAGTACAATATAATGACATTGTTATATAAAAAATTATGAAAAATTTCAAACAGATTATCGTACAAAAAAGGTTAATTCATCCAAGTGAACCATAGACTACCAAATATATAGACACGAAACTAACACAAATTCCTCGTTTCAATATTTTCACTTTAGTGTCACTTACGCAATCAATAGCTCCGCGACTTTTTTAAAAATGTGACTTGATTGAAATGAAAATTTAAACGCTAACAATATAATATGCATTAATGTAAAAAAAACATGTCTTCTTTACATAAAGATTTAATTTTTCGAAGAGTAAATACTTTACTGTTGCGTAAATGTGTCATAAACTATCGGATTTATATTTTCACAAAGAATGTGTGTAGAATGCTCCTCGTCCCGCAACCAATGTTCCAAACCCATCTCCTGTATGTACACTTTATTTCATATCTATTTGTTTACTGGTCTGTGAGAAACACAAAAAAAAAACAGGTTTACTACAATCTAAAAGACTCATTGCACACATACATTACCGCACATTGGTGGACAGATTAATTAATATCTTTGAAAGCAAGATATCATTTAAATGAAATTAGCACCTATTTTCGTATTTTTCAAGAGTCTATTGTATACAAACTACTTCAAAATATATTTTGATTCATATTAAGTACCAAACTCACATCGGTAATGCCATGCCGGATAAAGTTCTAAGGAACTTACTTTGAACCAGGCATAAACAATATAAATCATATTGTATATCCATATTAATCGATTTGTGAAATATCAGTTTTGTAATTACATCATATAAATCTATTATTATATTTCATTTACAGTACAAACATTAATGGATGAATCAACATTTTTTGTACGGAGCAGCCTAGTGTCATTATATATTGTGTGAAATAAATTTAATCCATTATATTCCCACTCAAATAAACCACTTATCTATCAGTCTGTACTCTGTTTATAAACTTACACAATTTCAAAATGAAAAGTCTAGCCGTAGAAAATTTTTTGAGCCTCGAGGGGTAGATACAAACTTAACCTAACCTAACCCACCCATACTTAAAAATTTCCTCGCACATAAACAGGGTTCATCGATCACACAATATTTAATTTACATCCCCGCTGTAAATAATATTTTAAAAATACAAATTTTTAATTATCGCGCCTCCCAGACCAAATAAAATATGCACAAATTATATACTTTCTATTCTAATTTAAATGAATAAGAAATAAATGTAAAATATGCAAATAAATTTTCAAAATATCCAAAAAAATCACATCTTAGTAATTTCTTAATTTCCAAGAGTACCTAAAACAAAGCTGCTCAATTTATGTTAAAAATGTAAAGCATAAACACCTTTGCCCTGAGTTATATTTATTATTCACAAATGTGTAATCTTGTTTATTCAACAGTAAGTTTGAATAGAAAAATTTCCCAGAGAACTTTTTAAATATGATGTTTTAATCGTTAATATTAATATAAACTAATATTGCCTGTAATGTTGATTCGAGTAAGAATATGAATGTATTATAAATATATGATATAAGGTCTTTTTCTTCCTTCAAATCTTTTTTATGACGGAGGAGACTTGAAAGGATTGTGAAATGCTGTTGCAGCATTCGGTGGAGGAATAAATCTACAAAAGCACACAGTGATCCAATATATGATATCACATATATATCGTAAAATATTCAACTTTTACAATATAAAAAACTATTTTAATTTGTGATGTATGTAGATCATTGTTGTGTAAGAATTGTAATATGACTTTATAATCCTGAAATACGGTATTACAGGGATGAGATTGCGTGTGTGATGATCAATAAGGGAATGAAACAGAGGCGGATTGGCTACCTAAGACCGGCCATGGAAATCCATAATTTTTTAAATCTGAACTGGGGACAAAACAGTTGTATGACAGTTTGGCCGGTGTCGGGCTAAGTGTACGATACAACAGCTTAGTTGTAACGCCCACGGACACTGACGACAGTTCTACGACAATAATTTGTTATCAGTCTGAAAATGTATTTCATAGCGTGCGCTCTGATCACACGGTCAAGAAAAAAAAGAAGAAGGTGATTAATAAAAGACAAAGCTTTTAGTCGCAATTTATTCTTAACCCGGCCCTACATAGCCACTGCAAGATGCAATAAATTTTATAAAATATGGATGGATTATATTTTGTGAAACAACAAAAATAGGCCATCGGCCTACCAGGATTTCTCCCAGTATCCCGTCGAACCTATCCGCCTTTGTAACGGAAGATGTGAAATGAAATGAAAGAAATTTGCCACAAATATGTCAAATTGAAAGCGACGTGCGAAAAAATGTGATTCTTTAATGAAACTGTGGGAGGACCATTGAAATTTTAGAAATCTTGTGCATAGTTGTCAGTGTTCTGAAAATAATTAATTTAGTTTATTTCGTGACTTTCTTTTCTATGCAGACTATGAAATTTGTAAGGAAAATATTTAGGATATTTTTAAAAATCAGAAATGATCGTTAGTTCGGTATGTGTATGTGTACAAAATTATAAAGATAGTGTTGGCAGTGCCTGAAAGAGATTATGCTATGCTATACTATTAGAACAGTTAAAAAAAACAGTTTAAAATGATTTTTAAAAAATTTCTTCAAACCTCTCTAAATAGAACTGTTTCATGCATACATTATGAATTTCTACACATTTATGTGATTTCTCAGTTTACATATGAAAATAATTAACTTATTTGCGTACAATATTATATAATTAAATAAAACAGTAACTATATTGTATAAAATACGGTAGCAATGATCTCAAGTAAACTCTAAGCATTCCATAAAGTATTATGTGTTACAAACATTCCTTGATGTGCGAAAATCTAAATTATTGCTGTATGCTTTTGTCAGATTCCTGGACTGTCAATACTTTGTATGAAGACTGCAGTTTTCAACACTTCTGTGATATTTTAGGATGCAGTCATTTATAATGGAAAGTTACTGTAAATGTATTCAATTAGTCTTTAACCAATAATAAAGTTGTACGTGTTCGAGCGTACAATGTCTATATTTACATTACGTTATCTTGACTTTTTTCTTAAGTATTGTTGTTCCAAATAAGGCGTAGAATTATAATCATTAATATCAGATTGATATTAATCGCATGCTGATATTATTCATAAAATATTAATAAAAAATTTAATTAATAGTATTTTTAAAATTCCTTCCTTAAAATAATGAAATAAGACATTTCCATTTATTTGAAGTTAGGTTTTTTTTACCGCATATCATTGTAATATAAGTAAATTATATATATATATATATATATATATATATATATATATATATATATATATATATATATATATAAACATATACATATATATATATGTATATGTTTTTCACCCTTTCAATAAAGGCACAATCTACATGATAAATTTGCAGAAATTTTTTTACAAATAAAAATACTATTTAAAAATATTTTTGTGCTCAAAAGTCAAATTAAAAGTGATTTTGTGTGCTTGGTGATTGATACTACCAAAATGGCATTCACACATTTAAGACATTAATTATTAAATGCCAAATAAACTGTCAGAAAAAATAAGGCATACATACATACATAATAACTGTCAACGATTTCAAAGTTCCTTCATTAAAACTGAATACAGGAAACAGTACACAACCAAAAACAATATGATTTCCGAATGGAAATATAATGTAAAAAACGAACGACTGGTACAAATATTTAACATTAAACTAATTGAAATCCCTGTCGAAAGATTCTCTAAGTTTTACTTACTACAATTACATTATTCATATTTAGGTTTTTTCCTTTAAATGTTAAGTTTTTTCTAAAGGAAGGAAAAACCGATTTATATTTTACGATCTGTAATTTTGTGTTTTCGCTAGATGAATATTAAAATTTGTAATGTGTAATGTTTTCATTAAACGCTAGAGTAGTAAAAATATTTATATAAATATGGTGTCTTCGTAATTATATTGGGAGATTTAAAATGTTAATTAAATTATTATTACCTAAAATGGTCCAAATAATCCCTTTTTATCACCAAAATTAAACATGAGAAAATTGTTTTATAATTAAAATTATTCAAATATATCCACATTTATAAATGCGCATATATGTGACAATTTAATTCCCAGAATGCACATTTAAAAAATATAAAGGTGAATCTATGCACTAGTGGTTACTTGTCACATACTCCCCTTGGACATCTATACACTGACTTAGATGGCGTTCCCATTTCTGGAAGTAGACCTGGAACTGTTGAGTACCTGCCTCACATTCTGTTGAATATCAGTTAAATTAGAAAATCTTGAGTCCAACTTTTAATTTTGAAAATAGAAGTCTAATCGGGTAATCGCTTTTTTGACCAGTAAGCCTCTGACAATGAACGCATTCTGACTGATTTAAATTTCGATTGGTCATTTTTACGCCAAAGTGCACACGCAGATATATGTTACGTTCCCAATATCTAACTAATAATTGGCTCTATAAGCTTGAAATCTGGTATGCATTTTAATTCAAGCATGACTACTCACGTTCTTTTGATACAATTATGCCAACACGACTATTCCGGCAATTAAATTGTCACAATAGCATATTAGGAAAAAATATTTCATCGTCAAACTGTCTAAAAGAAAATTGATATCAGTTATAGTTTGAATTGTTTTTTTTTAAATTATCATAGAATTCTAATCTTAAAAATAAAAAACATTGACCAGTGGCCAAATGTATAAAAGAATGGTATACAACATATTGTAGGATCCGTACGGACGTAGGACATTGATATAAGTAAAAGTAACAAATTAGAACGAAGGCGGTAGTAACATTAGAATTACGAGAGGCCAAAAGTATCGGAATTCATGCAGCCAAACTAACAACTAATGTCATTTTCTAAATTTCAATTCGCAGTGTTACCTCGACTTGAGGATAATTTGCGATCAGAATCTTGATTATCGGATCTCACAAATAATTTGTTTTTATATTTTGGGAAACAGATACAATTTAGTTGAAAGTACAGCGTTGAAATGTTAAACCTAATGATTTTATTCCATGAAACCTTGTCGGGGATATTTTTAAAATCCGTGATAAAAACGAAAGCCTTATGCATGGAGACATATTTTGTATAATTATATTCTTCCCTTAAGAACTCTATCTAAATATTCTTGTAGATTTGTAAGGTAATAAAATATATGATTAATTAAAATGTTTTAAATATTAAAAATAAAAATATATCAGTAACATTTTCTCACTGTCTACGGGTATTTGATGTGGAGTGTTTCCTTGTGTGTTTGTCTCTCTTGCATTATAAGCTGAAATATTTGACTTTATTTAAATAACCTTGTACATACTTTAATTTTTTCACGTAATCTTTATCAATAAAACATACTCTTTAAGTGTCTTGGATTTACTTGTCATAAAATAATAATTGTCAAATAAAATTTATTATACATAATATAAATTTCAAGAAATCTGTCTATTGTCAGTGAAACGCCCACCTTTAACAAAGGACCTGTAACACAAGATGGCAGAGATGGTAAACCGCAGTTTAAATGTTAACGCAACCACATTTCGTTGAATATAGAACACCCGCTCTGATCGTTATATTTTGTGCAGGTTTGCTTTGTTTGAACAATGGCTGATTTTTACTAGTTTAAAATAATATTTTGCAGAAATCCGATAAAGTGATATAAATTTATTAATTACTTAGATAAATATGTAAATGTTTTGTATAATATAAAGCAATACAGTCACAAACAATCAATATTATTTGCTTTTTATGCTAATGTAAAAAATTGGTAGAGGTGTATTGTTTTATTTTTTGCTGAAGTCGAGGCCAAAAGTGAACATTTTAATCCTTCGAGATCCAGGATGATCTTGAACAACAACTACAGCATGATTTTTTTTCCATAAATCAATACTCAAGCATATAATAGTATATATTAAATTATAAATCAAATGCCAATTTTATGTTGAAATAACCATTTTCAATGTAATGTTGCTCTGCAATGTCGTTCCAGAAACAAGTGTATTCTAAATAATATGCATTAAAATATAAATGAATAATAGGCAGCAATAAAAAAATAATAAAGCATTTTATCCAAACTATGTATATGTGTGTACATTTATAACATGCATAATTTAAAAATTATGTATATTTTAAAAATGTATAATTTTTCACAACGGTATTCATAAAAAAGATATTCAGTAAATAATTTAAGTTGATTCAATTTTTGTTTATGAAAATTTGCTTGCAGCATGTTTTATAAGTGACTTGTTGAATTATGCCTTTCTCTTTCAACGTAAAGTGTTGCGATTACTGTGTATAATTTACATTGTGATATATTTAAACTTATAAAAATGTAAAAATATTAACTATTCCTGTTTTGTACAGTACCCTGAAAATTTTTTTTTTCTAAACTGTGGATCATATTTTATCTACTTTTAGAATATGTGACCGTTCTAATGGCCTGTGTCCATGAATAAAAAAATTTCGGAAATTTGACAAAATAGAGTTCAACATGAAGCGATGTGTAAATCATCATCCTTGTGTTTTGCTTGCGGATTAAAATTATGTATCCAGTACATATGTACTTTTAACAACTCTCAAAATTTAATTAAGAGATCATCGTGGATACAGACCATAATGGTAGCATAGGTGAGACTTGTCTTGAAGTCACGTAAAGGACCATATGCAAGAATGACTCACTGATGCCGTCCTTTACCGCCAAATCTCCGAGACGAGAGATCAAAGTCTCATCCATGCACATGCACCATAACGACGATAATATATTCATTTAATATCCCAACTGTTATGTTACTTTTATTTTAAAAAACTGTTTGTATGACATACTTATATTTATTAAAAATAATTATTTAAGTTGTTAGTACTATTTTATTTCATAAAACTGAATGTGTACAATATTGAAACTGCGTTGCAAACTAAGGAATTGAAAAAATTAATCCGTGTTGATGCATGAAATTAGATGCGTCATGTGTCAGGTGTGCTTTGTTTCATATAGATGTTGTATGTTTTCATTAGTGGGGCAATCAAATAACATGATTACTTTTTGTTTTCAATCACTCCAAAATAATGAACTGTATTAATTATTCACTAGCAGCATCGTTTTTGGGTTAAAGAAAAAATACAATAATAATAGAAAATCAATTTTAGTAAAATTGATATACATTTTTATTTAAAATTATTTTAAATAAAACAATATTTTCAATGAGGGACATGACAGTGAAAACGTTTCACCAAGGGCTTAAATTAATGTTCATTAATCTGTATTAAATTAAGTTCCTATTTAATCATTACCTATTTAATCATTACCAATTTAATATACACAATGATCCGGCAATCAACATTATCTTTATGACAGCACAGGTCAGAAAAAGTTGAAGGTTATCAGCAGAGAATGAGTATTTTGTATTAAGTGTTGTAAAACTTAAGGAGTAATATTTCAAATAAAAGATATCAATACAGAATTGAGTCACAATATACAGTATGTAAGTGATGCACTAGGTACATTATTTTCAAGCCATAATTTTGTAATTTTACAAACTTGGACAGCTCTCTTACTAAAATGCCCAATTACATTTAAAATGAACATTAAAATCAAGAGATATCAATCCAAATTTAACTTAACAATAAATTATATTAGTAATAAACAATCTAATACTCTGGTAATATAACAAGCTAGCTCTCTCAGTTTAAAAATATATCAATAGAAACTACCAGTATTAACAAAACTGCATAACCACATACATAGTACATACAACAACATAAATAAGGAGTTTGGTATCAAAAGTTCCCAAATCCACTTTTTGTAAAATTTGAGTTGATCGCCAAATTCAAATATAGCGAATATCTATAAGTTTTATTCAAATTTCTACAGAATTTTGGATCAGATTTTACGTATCAAAATCAAATTATCCCAAAATCCACATTTGTTTAGTTTCAAATTGCTTAAATTCATAATCAGCCAATAACGTTACAGTATTTACCCATCAAAACACAATGCAGCTTGTTTTTGGTACATGTGTGATGATCCAAGAATTGTAAGTTTTAGTCCAATATAATAAAAATGTACAGTGGACTTCGAATATTCAGTAATTATTAGTATCAGCCATATATTGTGCTCATTTTTCAATGGATATATACAATCAAATATTAAAGGCACATAGACTTGGGTGATTAGAAACAAAATATTCATAAATAACTCTTATTAGTGAAGTGAAGTAACAAGCAATAATAGTGTCACCAACCGTCTTAGGTACCTAATTCCTTAAGAAATTCCAGGCAGTATATAGTTATTAATTACCACTGTAAATCTCAGATTTCAGATGTCAATCACCCGTTTTTAACATTTACAATTGATTAAAGGCATTGATGTTTTACGTTAACTATTTTTAACTTACGTTCTCAAATTTTAACTAAATAAAATCTTTTGTTCAAACTTTTCCACATCGCGTAAATTCATTACTGATGTACTATAACAACCCTAAAAATGCAGCAACATTAATAAAGTTTCATCTGTGATTAAATAATGTTGTTTCATGTGTAAGTCTGATTCATTTGATTGCCTCACTATATTTGCTAACTTTTAATGTTTTACCGCAACTGCAAACAAAGGTAGCGAATGTATCTATAAAATAATTATTTTTGTAAAATAATATTCTTCTTTGATGTAAATTTTCGTACGCCACGACGGCGATGTAACAATTAAGAACAATTGTTTGTATCGAGATTTCTACTTCTTCATTCATATTATTTACAACCGCAATAACTTCAATGTAATGCGCTTATTTAATGTTTTTAAATTTCTATACATATATGTTATCATGTAAAAACATAATATATTTAACTGTATTAATAATAGTTTTTTTTTAACTAAAATTTAATTTAAAACAGTGTCCCAATTTAAATTGGTTCATAATATTTTTCTTATACTTACATATTTTGAGAAATTATCTACCGCTCTTGTTTGTTCTAATTTATTTCTTTTCTTTTCTCTTGCATGATCAACTAAATCATCATTTTAATTGTATGAAAACTGACTTGAAAGGTTGCTAGCAGGATAGAACTTAACTTTGACATCAAAAGTGGGAAGTGGGGACATCCCAGCAACAAATGTTAGATAATTATAATTTTAATTTAAGTCAAAAACGAAAACATTCCATTACTGTGTATTATAAATGGAAGGGATAAACAGTTAATACAAATAATTCTGACTCGGTTATAAGTTAAGATATATTTTATGACCTCTGCTTCAAACTAATATATATTTTAGTTTTCTCAAGTTATGCTGCTTCAATGTGCGCTATCAAGAATTCACCATCTGTTTAATTCAGTCTGGACTGTTTCTCCAGTACTTCCCTCAAAATGTGACTTAATTGATAAAAATTGAGATCATCCATTCAATGGTAAATAATTTTTATTGTAATATTTTGATAGGTTTGTTTGGTTTGCTCACCTCGATGAGTTGAATGTTCCTTTCTCGAATAAGCGCTTCTTATCGAGTAGTCTTACGAATGGCTCGTTACTTATATGGCGTCACCATTACCGATTGACTACTCTCATTAAATTGTTTGTTACGAAGGTATAAATGAAATTATTTGTCTTGTAAAAATGTATTCTGATATTAACCGAAATAAAACTCAACTGATATATTTACAAGTTTGTTTAATTATTTATTATCCCTGGGCTTGTCAATTAGTGACAAATCAATACTTAATAAAAAAATAAAAATTAATCAATTAGAAAGATATACATAAAAAATCTATAAAAAATTTTTAGTTGATACCGGGATTTGAACCTGGACCTCTTCCTATCCCGGGGAAGCACATTCCCTGATTTCACTATAGCAACTGAATACATTATCGACAAATTTTTAGCTTATATAAGTAATTCACTTTATATTACAGAGAATCTCAAATACCTTTGCGTAAAACTCAATAGGAGACGCCAGAAATAAATTAATTAACCCATTTTTATCACACACCAGTAAATGAATAGACATGAAATAAAGTGTACATATAAAAGAGGGATTTGGAACATTTGTTGCGTGACGAGGGGCATTCTTCACACATTCTTGGTGGAAACATAAATCTGATAGTTTACGACACATTTTTGCAACAGTAAAAGTATTTACTCTTTGAAAATTACATCTTTGTGTAAATAAGACGTATTTTTTACATTTAATACATATTATATTATCAGTGTTCAAATTTTCATTCCAATCGAGTCATATTTAAAAAAAAAGTTACATAGTGTAGATTCCGTAAGTGATAACAAAGTGATCACGTGGGTGACACCAAAATGAAAATATTGGGACAAGAAATTTGCATTAGTTCATGTTTCTATATTTGATGGTCTGTGATTTTTAATAAATTTGGAAACATTAATACAACTTATATATTAATACTTTTGAAATTAGCAAAATTAACTTTGTAGTTAAAATTTATTCTTTTTATTTGTTATCTTTGTTTTATTAACCACTTATTGAGTTCAAATACATCTACCGGTTCCGAAAAATACCATTTACATATTGACATCCTGAAGAAGAAAATTGTATTTTTCAAAACCGGTAGATGTGTTTAAACTCAATAAGTGATTAATAAAAAACAAAATTAACAAATAAAAATAATAACTTCTATATTCAAATTCGTTCAGGTTCGAATCCCGGTAGGAACAAAATATTTTATCCATAGATTTTTTCTGTATATCTTTCTAATTGATTCATTTAATTTGTATTCAAATACAACAGACCTTTGGTAAACATAGATAAAAGTGATAAAATGAATTCATAATAAATTAATAAAGATAAATAAAAAAATTTCCACATCCATTTCATCATCAGTAACAGAAAATGGTTTCCAATAATCTTAGCTCTGCTGTGTTGCCGTCAGTCATTCATCATGACTTGGAAAAATTACTGATATACTGCTAGTACCATATTACACCTTGACGTTAAACAACATAAAAAATATCACACTGCAATTACTTTATTCAATCTTTCTATGGTCATATCTCGTCCCAACACTTCCATCATCTCAGCCACGCCCGGTCCTTCGTTCAAACCACTAAGAACACTCCTCAACAATTTCATTAAATTACTGAATTTCACATCGTTCATACTGCTAAATTCCTTTAACATGCCTTTAAGGTGATCCCTTTCATAACTAATGCTGTTGTCATTTTTCAATTTCATAGCGAGTTTTTTCAGCAACGTTAAACTGGCCGAATCTAAATCGAGGTTGCTCGGTGGAAGGATCCATAAGAAAGCTAAAGAATTTGATACAAGATCATTTAAAGATGTTAATCTTCCGGAAGACCACGTTAACGCAGTTCTGATGTGTTTTGCATCGCAGTGAAGATTAATATCTTTGAAATGTGTAGTGATTAGCTGTCTAGCCTGCTTCACCAAGTTCTCCGTGCTGATGTCATCTTTGAGTTGTTCTTTAAGTTCAAGTCGATTGCACTCCATTAAGAGATCGGGATTCAATCGACTAGAATGGGAATTGACCAATCCCAGGTGGAACTGAAAAAAAAACATGAAAAACATAAACTAAAGAAAGAGTATCTCAGCAAAACGTGTAGGTTGAATATTAACGTCAATGGCATGAAAATGAGTTTAACATATTCTCCAAAAAGCTTTTACTTGACATTTTTTCATGAAACAATGAATATGTTGGTACTATTAGTACCACACATAAGTTTATATAATTGTACCAATGTTTAATGTTTCCTAAAAATTCTGAGTATTATAAATTTAGTTGGCCACTTACATATTTACTTATTGCACGGTGTGTATTTTTTAGTTATCTACAAAGATTTTTAAATAATAAAAAATAGTGTTCATAAGTCCAGACAGTATGAGAAAAGACGTTTGGGATGGCCATTATTTTGAATTATAAAACAAATTTATAAGACGAAACTTTCATTTCACTTAGAAATAGTATGGGGCATAATTTTTCTAATTAATGATAAAAAAAAATAAGGGTCTTCAAAATTATCAAAATATCATTATTCTAATTAACAGATTTTTACTGCATTCAAAATTTTGAATGGACCAATATATTTCTTGGAATCGACTTATCAATACTGCAAAAAAATCCCCCACCCCCCTAGCAACTGTAGGCAGTTTTTTTAAACATTTTTGCAAATGATTCGTACATGATATTACACTTACAGAAACATGTATGATTGTTGATATGTTTTTTTTTCCTAAAATGTGTACAATATTTGAATTATAAAGAAATGTACTCAGAATACTAGCACTATCTAATGATTTTTGATTAATGTTGATACTTAGAAACAGTTTTCATATTCATTTTTCACAGACTTCCCTATTATATTTTTAATATTAATTAATGTACTTGTGAGGCGAGCTCCTGCATGGTAACAGCTGTGACGCCTTCTCCGGGGATCCTAGAAAACCCTCCGCCGGCGAGAGTCACGTAGTTCACCAGGGCCCCGGGTAATATCCCTAATTAAATCACACAATTACAAACAGGTACTTTTCTATTGAAATAAATTTTAAAACAATATCAAAGTCTATTATTACCATTTTGTCAAATGTGTTTCCAATAAAATATAAAAATCATATAGTTTTAAAAAATATATACTGTAAAACCCCAGTGATTCGAAATTCAAGGAACCATAAAGAAAAATTAGAACTTTAATGTAATCACAAAACTTATGTAAAAAAAGTGCTCATTTTGTGGAAAAATACAATAATTCCGCAAACTCTGAAAAACATCTTGAAAATGCGTAATTATACAAAAAGTTAATATATTAATTTATTAAATTATTTCAAATTACAAATTACCTGAGATTTTTAATTAATAAGGTTAATCAGCTATGAAATTTGACAATTAGGACCTTGCGTTGGAGAAATTTGATGTAATTCAAAAATTATGTTAAATTCCAAATTCGGGGTTTTACTGTACATTTAAATAGAATATTACTACAAATGTAATATATTTACTATTAAATGTAATATATTTACTATTAAATCTAATATAGGCGGGCTTTATTAAATTTATTTTGCATTTTTTCTATCGAGTTACTACCACTAGTACATTGACAAAATTATTATTCAATAAGTTGACAATTAGATTTTTGGCAATGTTACATTTTACACATAAATTTCAAAAACATTATAAATAGGTTTTTACTACAGTCCGACCAATATAAATTGGCGAGTGGTGACTTTTGCCTACTAACTAACATTCCCTCCGTCCGTGCGCGACTGTTCCCCTCTTTATAAGGTTCAGTATGAGTACAGTGGCACCCTCCACCATTCGCTGATCTAAGTTGGTCGGACTATACACATATATTTGTGTTTAAAACTTGTTTCTTAATTTTATTTATAGTTAAAACTCCCTCCTCTAAGTAATACTAGTGAGAGTAATATAAAATCGGTACATCCAATTAAATAGTGTGCAATAATTTTTTTCTGAAATACAATGTTCATATTTTATTATTTGAATTGCTAATGTAGAGTTATAACAATGTAATTTCAATTACCTCTATTTCTATATTCCTGAACCCTAATGTCTCCCTGTCTCTTGCTGAGCTTACTTCCATCACTATTCATGATGAGCGGCAGATGACCGAAATCCGGCGGCTCCCATCCGAATGCCCTGAAATAACTTTTGATTATCAGGGAAAAATAATTTTAAAACTTTTCTCTATCTGCACTTTGATGCTTTGAAAAGTTTTGTAATCATTTTGGTAATATTTGTTTTCCAACTTCAATCAGTGAAGAAGTCACTCTTCCTTCTAAATCTTCTACATTCCATGCGATTGACCTTTTATCTATCCCACGATTTGTCATTTTTGCACTGACAAGACACCTGGTGTAGAGAGCTCCCCCGGAAATCTTCCTCATCTATTCAATGAGTCCTTATGTCAGTGTATGTAGGCACCCAAGGGAGACTCAAGTCATTCAATGTGGTGCACGGTATAGATACGTCTGAGGCTCCATGATACATATGTTGTTTTTTTAACCTGTACTTGTGCTGTTAAAAATAAGTTGTTTATCTCATCTAATAAGATTATAGTCTTTGACATGGGAAGATGGAAAGGTGCAAAAATATGGATATAACCTGAACATTCAGACCTAGTACACATAACAAAGTTAATATCAAAGAAAGTGTTGTAACTAAATGGTGGTCTTTCACCAAGCTAAACAAAAAATCTTTCAATTAACAATATTTGAGTATGACCAAGAACACACAATTACTGGATTTTTACCTCCAAAAGCATTGTTATAAGTCCATAGATGGCGATAGCGAATTTGTAGTCATTACTTGAAGTCTTTCTACATGGTAGCATATATACAACTTCCAAAAAATCTATACATATGGAGGTTGGTTGGATGGAATGGTGAACGTTAAATTGTATAAAGTGATCACCTAAGCCAGACGAAGACAGGTCGTAAGCCCATATAATATAATAGAAATAGCTTTGTCTCTATGCGATATATATAATTTGTCTTAAAAATCTTTCACTAATGTGGTACCTCCGAAGGCTTCAAATGCTGCTGTCAATGTGGTATTAGCGCTCAACATGAATCAAGATCAATTAAACCAGTTTTACAATCAAGCATTAGGAATGTTATGAGTTTGTGCTTATAACACGGTAAAAACGAAACTGACCTGTACATTAGTATATGCTTTGTGGTCGATATCTGCCACTCCACACCCCTCAGCACGTGTGATATTTCCATAAGGTGATCGTCCACTACATTAGCAAAATGATATGTGGGAAATCCATCTGATTTCATAATGACAGGGTCGCCCTCCAACAAAGAAATGTCGTAGGCTATCGAACCATAGACCAAGTCTTCAAAATACTTGCAATCTGAAGTTAACTGCAACAGATAGGAAGAAAATATGAATATATGACATGGGAACCACATGGCTATCTATATACATACAATCTCTCTCTACTGCAGTGGCGTAGTTTTTCTAATAAGGAACGCTTTTTATTATTTAAAAAAAAATCAATACAATCACATATAAAGTGCTTGTTCTGAGGTAGGTCGCCATTAGATTCCATAAGCTAGATTATAAGTTGGAAGTAAGATAAAAAATTATATTGAATGGTAAAAAAACAGAAAAATCAAAAAGGACATAAAAAAACTCTCCGCAAAGAGCCTAGTGCCTATCATGACCTACCAAAGTGATTAAAAAATTGTGTATTCTTTAACAAATCATAACATATAAAGTTTTAATAAAAAAAAATTCTGCTGTTACTCATGTCCACAAATATGTCAAAGAATGAATTACCTCAGATATATAATGGTGACAAACAGGACATGATTTTTATAAATGTATGCGAATTGCCATTTATCTAGAGTGATAACGAATGAGGTGTGATTTTTATGCAATTATCATGAATCTTCATAAAGTTTTCTCTTTATAAGTATAATTTTTTTAAACAAAATCATCATAAGTTCATAGTTAGATAGGATAAGTGTGTAATATTATTTATGAAAAAACAATAAAAATTTAGTACTATTGTTGTTCTATACTTCACCTAAATATCATGTTTAATTTATTTTAAATTTTTGCCAACATTCCTCACCTTAAATCTAATACAATACTGATCACCATTTTTAATTTTTTCCTTAACGTCATCTGGAGACAGATGACGACATCTGTTATCATATTTTGGAATCTGTCGATTGCGTAAAGCATCGCGTCTCAACAGATCTATTCGCCTGTCGGAGCAAAAACATTGATACGCTGAACCGTTGGATAGCAGAATCTCAACATTTTTCCTGGAATAGAAATGCAATGCATTGATAAATGAATTGTGATTTTTTTAAAGTTATATTATCATAACAGTAGATTGGAAATATGAAATGTGCAATGTGTCAGAACAAAAAATTTACAGCTGTAATTCATAAAAATATCATTGAAAATATGAACCTATTTTTTTTTTTTTTTTTTAAAGAAATGTATTTATTTAAATCAAATTAGTATTTTTAATGAAGGAATGATCGATGAAAGAAAGAAAAAAATGTGTTCAAGATGATGCTTGATAATGTAAGCATAGATAAACACACAAACATACTGATAAATATTGCATCTTTCACTCTGGATATATGGTCCATGCTCCCCTCCTTGCGTCGGGCCTTCGTGGCAAGCTATTCCTGCCCAATTCAAGTTTTCTATGAGAGCTTCCATCGCCCCATCCACTTTTCTAGTCTGGTCCGTATCCTCAATCCTCAGAATCATTTTACCATTCTTTGACAGCGCAAATAGATAATTATACAGCGCGGTGCGCAGGCCACCTAAATGTAAATGTCCAGTAGGACTGGGCGCAAACCTTACCCGAACCTCTTTTGTTTTGTAAGTTCGCGAAAATATCAATCTTGTCAACGTTTTATAATTCAACAATCGTTGCCTCATCATAGTGTGATGCTAATTAGTATTCACGTTTCAATAACACTACTCTGAAAAACCCATAGAAAATATTATTTCATTGAGCAATGATTTTATCGAACAAAAATATATATTCTTCGTTCGTAACTGACGTTTAAGTTCGCGCTCTTGAAACAGGTTAGTTCATACGTCAAAGTTTTTAGGTTAGCTGTCGCTTTCGCTAATTTTACATTTTCCTTCTGTTGGTACCGTGATTTTTACGCGTTCAGATGTCTGGCCTTTCACCCTTGTTTTTGTAGTGTAAATTTATTAATTTTGCGAAAATGGTGAGTTTATTAACGTTTTACAATTGATTCTTCATTATTACATCGATTAAAATTTTAAAATTGCTACGCAAACTGCTCCCTGCACCGTAATAATATTTTTGGCACGAAGCATATTACTAACCTGAAGTTGTTTGTATGAAAACTGATTGATGCCTTGTTTTCCTTTCCAGCACAAATTAAAATCATCACAGAGAGACAAGGTAAAGAAATTTGTCGCTTTCACGCAAACAACCGAAAGTACGGCGATATTCTGCTTAACTCAAAACGATTGGAAACTAGACTTAGCTAGTGACAACTATTTTCAGAATCCGGACGCGTATTTCAAGGAACCTGCCAAAATTTCTGTTGACAGAAAAAAGCTCGAACTTCTATTTTTGAAATACAAAGATCCGCAGGAAAGTGATAAAATATCCGTAGATGGAGTTATGAAATTTTTAGATGACCTTAGTCTTAGTGCAGAATCAATATTAGTGCTTATCATCGCCTGGAAGTGTAAAGCTGCCGTCCAGTGCGAGTTCTCGAGAGAAGAATTCCTCACTGGCATGTTGGACCTGGGCACGGATTCCATCGACAAACTTAGGGCCAGATTGCCGACATTAGAAAATGAAATTAAGGATGTTCAAAAGTTTAAAGAATTCTACCATTTCACATTTAATTACGCCAAGAATCCCGGCCAAAAAGGACTGGACCTGGATATGGCGATAGCATATTGGAATATTGTCTTGAGAGGGAGATTTAAATTCCTCGATGCGTGGTGTAAATTCTTAGTGGTAAGTTATACCTGTAGTATATTGCTTTACTCTTTAATATTATGAACTGAGATGCTTTCAATTTCACAGAAGAATTTCACGTGTTGATTTGCACACTTCAGTGTTATCTTGCAAAATGCACTTTTTTTTTATCTATTTACTTTTGTACATTCTGATCTTCAGGAGTTCATCATCAAGAGAATAAATATAAGCAAATAATGCTGCCAATTTTATTTTCACATTGTATACTAACTGTATTAAATTTATTTTATTGTAACATCTTCATCCAGTCGAGTGAAATAAATGTTCTGATATGTATATTTGGGTTTTGGTTTAAAAATGAATTCACAAATATAATTTATTATTCAAGGAATCGACGACCCATCAAAATATATAATCAAATCTTGTTATGTGTATTTGTACTTGGAAAAAATAGGATATATCCATTTAGGTAACTTTACACGAGACCAGAAAAATTAAAAAGTTTGAATAATATAGTATTTTCATGTTGTTTGTTTTTTTTTTCATACAACGATATGTGAATGTGATGTCACTGGACAATAATGTATTATAATTAGAAGCATACAACTACATGTCCGCATAGAGTTTTATGCCCTGAACGGAAATGAATGTAGTGCTATTATACACCCCTAGAAAGATGAAAAAATATATATATTAGTTTTGTGTTTAAATGTTATTTTTGGTAAAAATGCACATAATGTCCTATGCCTCCGAAGTAGTTAAGTATTATCTATTGTTTTTTCAAACAATTGCACAATTATTTTGTTCTCATTACCACAAATATGTTTATATTTAAATGGCGGCCATTACTCAACCTAAATTAATTTTTTTAATAATTTAACTGTTATGTTTTTCTGTTTTATTAGTGATCAAAATAAGATATAGAAACAATGTGTCAAAAAGTAATGGCTAAAATGAAAGCTTGTGTACTGTGTATCAATATTTGAAACAACTCGACATAAACAGATTGCGGATTGCGTAGCTTTATGTAGTTAACAACTTTTTAATCATTTATATACAGCAGACCCTCGTATAACGTGGTTATTTTATTCCACAAAACAGGTTATAACATTATTGTAGTACTATATTGCGTTTTAGATTAAATAATAATCAAATTGTCATCTAAATACTTTTGTTGCCTAAGGCCCTGGTTCAAATTTCTCTTCATGAAAAACAGTCATTAAATAAAAGTTATCTTTTAAATACTAATTAAATGTATTAATTATAAAGATATACATATAAAATCGATTTTATCAAAAAATATTATTGTTGCGCCACCGGGATTTGAACCTGGATATCTTTCTAAACCAAGGAAGGTGCATTATCCAACTATGCTACAGCGACATTATTTTTGACAGTAAATTTTCGAACCTATATGTTACATTTTTTCAAATTAATACATCTATTGTTCCATTATACACTTATGTTCTGAATAATTACAACTTCACAATAAGAATATGTTCTCCTAATAATATATAAGTTGTATCAATATCTCAAAAAAATTAATAAAAACCAATTGTTAATTCTGGCGTCTGCTATCAGATTACTCAAAGGTATTTGAGATTCCGTAAAAACAAAGTAGATGGCTTTCAAATAATGGAACGATAGATGTATTAATTTGAAAAAGTGTAACACATATTTGAAAATTTGTCATCAAAATATACATACATACATTATTAATATCAAAAAGGTGGCATAGTTGGATAATGCACCTTCCCCAGTTTGGAAAGAGATCCAGGTTCGAATCCCGGTGACACAGCAACAATGTTTTTTGATAAATTAATTTTATATGTATATGTTTCTAATTAATACATTTAATTAGTATTTAAAATATCTCAGACCTATGTTCTTAATAATTACAACTTCACAATAAGAACAAAAATAATTACAACTTCACAATACTTCCTAATAATAAAAGTTATATTTTTTGAATTACCGACTGTCATTAGTCTTATTTTATTTTTCAATTTTAGATAAGCGAATTTGAGCCAAAGTACCCCACAATTTATCGCTTGTCCGTGATAATTGCATTTCGTCGAGGTAAAATTATTATTTGGTTGCAAAGATAAAACACACATTTTTTTTTCAGCCTCGTCTGTATTACTCATCAACCCGTCATCACGGTATCAGACTTCATCAGAAGAATGATGTCATACCTTCCTTTCCTCCTTATCTTTCTTTATTTAATTAGTGAGAGAGAGATGCAATCATATCATGTACATCATCAAATTGCATTTTCACTTGTCATTTTTACACGCAAATGTTTTTTAAGATTAGTTAAAATATTAATTTTGCGCATATTTATTGAGATATTACAAGTTTAAAACCCCTCTACGGCCCAGTATAAAATATATCCATTGTAAAAAAATTTTCCACCTCGGCCAGCAACATATTGATCCAGCGTAACGTAATTTATTTATTTGACACGTCTTATATTTTATCTTTGCTTTGTGTAGCAACACCCACCGGAGACCTTACTTCAGCCTCTAAATATAAATATGTACTTTTATTTTGTTCCTGACCTGGTTGAGCCTAGAGGGTTAAAAAAATAACATATTTAATTAATTTACTTTAATTTAATAAATCAATAGTAATTACAAAATGCTTAGTAATTTATTCAGAAAAACACAATAATAATATTATCACACATATCTTTCGCAAAATTGAATTTCTTTGTAATTTTTCATTTTTTGTTAAGTTGGTCTGGCGAGGCATTCGCTTCTAGAATAAACCCCTTTCATCGCTGATATTTTAATCCACTGTTAATCCTTCATCATTAATAATTTTCCAACAGCATCAACATTTGAATGCCAGAAATCATCAAACGCTTCTGAAAGTTTTTTTAACTAGCCTTTGATAATTCATTTCATGTCCTTCGTATTAATGAATAAATCCACACAAAACCGTATTATATGAAAAATTATCGCAATTCTTTGAATGTGTTAAATCATATCTGTGTTCTACAAAAGTTTGCTGTTATCTTTTTCTACATTTTTTTAAATATTATTTGCAACATGATTATTAAGTTTTATTAAAGAATTTTCTTTTATTCATTCATAATCATTTAATCAATTTATATCATCAAATTGAAATACCTATTTAGAGAATATCGTCTTGTTATAAAGCCATTTTAAATGTACCTATATTAACCTAATTAGCCGAGTGGAAAGTGAATCCATTATTACACAATGAACATTTTCTCTTGACTTTTGCGTGCCAAAAAATGTTTGGCATGATTACACTTGTCGTGGTCTCGGTGCTTTTAAATCATATTCACTACGGCTATGTCTTCGTTTTTCTGAGAAAATAATTGAAACAAAAAATTAAAACATACATATTCTATTTTTCAATATGGTTAGCTATCGAAAACAATTTTGATAGTGCATTTGCATTGCATATTATAAAAAAATGTTTTTTTTTTTTTATTGAAATACAATTTTTTACATAATATGTGCTAAAAGGAATGCTCCGAATTACAACTGATATTCCAAGGCAGGCGCCTTTCAAAAAAATTACAATGTGTTACCAGTGCCACTATTACAAGCTAGATCATATTTTAATCTTTATAATATCTAATAATTTTTTTCATTGTAAAATTATTATTTTTAAATAATTGGTATTAAAAACTATTAATGTTTGTATATTTTTATTCCAATTCTGATAAAAAAATACTGAGATCTTTTTTAAAAGCTTCTTTTCCGTACTCTTAAGTTTTTTTTTTATGTTGGATTTGTAGTGTTTTTACTGTACCTCTTGGAATAGTTTTAAAATTCCTTTATAAATTTGCAGGAACATCACAAGAGATCGATACCAAAAGACACTTGGAATCTCTTACTCGACTTTGCCTCCCACATAGATGAGGACATGAGCAACTACGATGCGGAAGGTGCGTGGCCCGTGCTCATCGATGACTTCGTAGAGTGGTGTCTTAAACAGGATGGGGCCATAGAGGCGCCAGCCTGCTAGGGCCCCCTCCCCCGGGGGGCTCAATGGAACCGCCACCGTGTCAGGAACACAAATCCAACGAACATTGAGCGCAAGTCAGACGCAGTCGAGACACACGTGATATCCAGCATGTTGAAGTTCTTGTGCACGCTGCTGTACGTCTTCGCAATATTCTGTGTCTGTGTCGTCTTTTATTTTGGATTGCTGGGTGTTTTGCTTTAAATTAGAGCGGCATCCACTATTTGTTCCATTTTTTTTTTTTTGTTAATTGCAGTGGTTCAGTTATATTTCAAAGTATTTTATCGAGGAGATTCAAAATATTATGAGAATCCATATAAATATCTCGAATTTGAAATTAAAAGGGTAATTCATCATGCTAATATCACAAGAACGTATCCACAAAACAGTTCTTCCTAAAAAATCTCGAAAATGAGTTTTGTTTTTCGCAAGCTTTGTTATAGTTCTGCAATTTTTTTAGCATTATGTTTAATACTAACTCTATTAAGAATTGAAGCCACATTTTTATTATTATGTACAAAGCTAAGAAAATGTGATCTTATTTTTAAAATACACCGCCTTGATAAAACCTGATGAATTCTCTGAGAATAAAAATCGAAATATTTACTCCAAAAATTAATACATTTGTCGTTTTCTTGAAACCAAATGTTATACAACTCTGTGAAAGCATGAACCTAGAGATTGATTTATCAGAATATATCTTTCCGCAAATAACCACGAAAGTAACATACCTACTGTACCTGTGTTACTGCTGTCAGTCTCGAAAATCTCTACCAAAAGGAATCTAGTTTTGCTAATTCTTACCGTACTTGATTAAAAAATTTTTGTCTTCATTTTCAATAGTCGTAACAACTTATCAAGAAATGACCAATCGTACTTCTGAAAAAATTGTACATGAGTATGTTATTATTCTGTCACTTGTTGAACATCCGACAGGCATCTAGAGATTTACGACTTGTTTGCACATATTTAGCGGAAGAGATGTTGAGTACTACTTGTATATATTTAACAAAATAGATATTATAAATTGATGTATAATATTGTAAATCTTTTAGCTGTCAATTTGTTCCTTTTTTATATTCAGTTTATGCGAATTGTTGAATGAATACGAATGGCGACTACACCCATACCACGAATTACGGAAGAGATACGTTCCCGAAAAGTTGTCTGTGAATCGAAATTCTTCTTTATCTATTTAAGTTAATTTAAGCTGGTGAAATAAAGAATTCCATGAAGAAAAATGTCCTGAAATATGTAGAACATAGTAAAAATATACATGTATAAAACAAATATGAAAAATTATAGCATTCATGATGAAAAATTAGAGGATTTTTCTGTTTTTTTTTTTTTAAGCTATTTTTAAAAATTATTAATTAATTTGATCTCATTAATTTTTGTCAAAAACCTTTTCAAATTTTCTCTTCACCAGGTTTTAATTTTCAATTAGATTTAAACTCCCTTTTCAAAATGTAAAAAGCGTTGATGAATTTTGTCTGTCTTCTGCATCGTTTGATACATTCATAGACATAACTGCTACAGCCGTCCAATTCTGTTCCCTCATTTTACAAATAAAGTTTTGTGGTGAAAAGGCGGCTTTAGCCATAGAGAAATGAATTCAAATGTATTACAAGTTGAGATTGTGTCCAAACAAAAATATTACTTTATCCCGACTGACCTGCATGTATTTCCAGACATTAAATATTTAAAAAAGGACAATCGAAATGATAAATGTTTTATTAAAAGGCTTCAAAAAAACCTTCTCCATCAGTCTAATAATTGCACAATATTCTTGTTATTTTTCTAATGTCTAACTCATTTATAATACTTATAATGCCTTGATAAATGTTCATTAGTGATTCAAGTCACTAAAATATTTCTCCATAAAAAAAAAAATGTAATTAGCATATTTGTTGATTGTTTTTTTCTGTTAAAAAAGGCTCCGTAAAGCGAGGTATGGGTGTATTTGGATCCCGTTGAAATTAAAGGAAACCCAAATTAACCCATCAACAGTATGGTGAAATTTGTTGTGAATTACATTATTGTTAAACCGTGCGAATGGTCGGAAGAGTGAAATCTGCAATCTGCTGGTAAATGCCTTTAAAATTTGTAATAAAAATATTGCTAGGAATTACAAAATTTAATCGAATCCGTTCAAAGTCGATTCCTGTAGTACCGCAGAAATTTTATATTTAACCTTCTTAATTGATGCTTACCTTTCTCGGCTGAGAATGTAGCGAAGTTGTGTAAAATCTTCATACTTCATATTCATTACAATTGTTTCATTTTTTAATAGTGAGATTTGTTTTATTTGGCAAGATCAATTTTCCTACAGTAAAACCTGGTTAATTCTCAATGCACATTATTCATTTTTAATAGTCACTTGAATTATCATGTGCCCAATAAATAAATTTTAGTGTTCAGATTTTCAGATATTTTATTTCACATTTCTGACCAAAATTATTTCATTGATTTATCAGAATATTTCTCACTGCAAATGACCACAAAAAGTAACAAACCTACCGTACACACGTTTGTACGTACATGTTTGCAATTTTTCCAGTTTATTTTCTGTTGTGTATTATCAATTTCGCCACTTTCATTTTTGATCATTGTAAAATTATTTTTACATTTTAAAAAATATTTCAAAACGTTATATATATATTTCATAATTTATCACCGCTCCGGTCAATGTGACCCCTGGATAATCGTGAGTCTAGTGTACTTACGTTCATTATATAGTGGTAATGGCATAAAGAATTGTACCTTTGAGTAATATACCAATAAAGAGGTTTTTGTTAATGTATAAATGCAGGCGCATATTTTAATTTATTTTTTTAAGTTGTAAACTTTTGTTGAAAATCGGGCCCCAAATATATTTTATTATTAACACTTTTTGATTATTCTGCTACCCAAACATAAGATGCCAAAAATTCTGTACTGCATAACCATCGCCAATATGTTTATACGTTATGTTAATACTACTTTCACAGGGGAGATGTTATCTTTTGAAGAGACATTGTATTTTACCTGCATAAATGCGTAAGCGTATAATAACAAGTAAATGTATAGAACCTAATTTACTATTGCATGTTTTGCCATTGTGATAGGCAGGAAGGATAGAATGCCACACTCTTCCGTCCTGGCAGTCTTGCCTCGTCCACTTCATTCTCATCAATTGTGAAAGCTTCTAACAGAGCCACCTTTCAATATCTAGTTTACTTGATCTTGCCATATATTTCGCGGCCACCGTCTGTTCCTGTTGCCTCTAATAATCGTATCATACATTTTCTCTGCCATCTTCTTCTCACTTGTCCATTGCACGACAAAGAATAAGTGAGTAGTGAACTCACAACAATTTCACATCCTTAGCAATATATTTATTATAATGCTTGTGGAAATTTGGTGCAGGTTGCACGGGTTCCCCGAAAACCAGGTAAAATGTTGATGTTCACATTCCTATATTTGTAGCTTAAAGTGAAAAAATGCCATTCTTTTTCAAAATTATTCTTCCATTAGATTTGTCTACGACCATAGTTAAAAAAAAATTTAACTAAACCTTAACTATGGAAATAGGATTTACGGTTTACCGGTTTCGTTGATCAAACACACGACTTTCTGATGTATGGGCGTATTTATATCCAGTCATTAAATATACTAATTCAAAAGGAATGTTTTATTTTGAGGCAATAAAATACAGTACAGTGGAAACTCTCATAACGAGCATAATTCGTTCTAGAATTTTACTCGTAATGTGAAACACTCGTTAAGCAAAATAATTGTTCCCATATAAATTAATATAAAATACGATAATGCGTTCCATGCTGAAAAAAATACTAAATTTTTTTATTTGTAACGTTTATTCAAAGAAAATTATTTATGACAATAACTAATTCTTTTTTTTTTTACTAGAAAGTTATCTAGAGACATTTGTTTTTGCCGACGCTTCAAAATTTTGTGAAAATGTGACAGCATTATCATTGAATAAATTTGTAGGGCGCATAGCCACCGCCCTATTAGGGTGATGCTTCTCAATATATGACCCAACAGTTTCCCATGATTTCAGCATTTCTCTTATTGTGCCAGAATATTGTTACTTTGCTACCTCTTCCACTGACAAACTCTTCTCCACAACTTCTTGCTGTGAAACACGATTCAACTCCATAAGCTCTTCAGTGGTCAGCTCTTGGCTGTGCTCTTCTACAAGCTCATTGATGTCATTATTATTAACTTCCAGTCCCTTATATTGGCCAAAGATACAATCTAAGACTCCACAGGTGCTGTCTCAAACTGCTCAAAGTCACATTCGACAATGCTCTCTGGCCAAAGCTTCTTCCAAGCATAAATGAGGGTCCTTTCAGTAATCCCTTCCCACGCCTTGTCAATCATTTTGAAGCAAGCAATGATGTGAAAGTGATCTTTCCAAAACTCTCGAGGGTGAGATCGATTCCTTCAATCATCTCAATACAACGCTCGAAGAGTGTTTTAGTGTAGAGTTTCTTAAAGTTAGAAATAACCTGCCGGTCCGTACGCTGGAGTAACGGGGTGTTGTTGGGAGGCAGAAGCGCATCACTCGTTATGCAAAATGTCGCTCGTTAAAGAAGCCATTTTTTTTATTTATTTGTTTTGCTCATTAAGAGAGATGCTTGTTATGAGAGGTTCCACTGTAATTTAATAAATAATAATAAAATGTGTCATTTCTTCTGTACTGTAAATTTGTATTATTGCAACACGAGTACTATATTGATATTACGAAATCTGAGTTTTATTTCCAAATTTATAAAATATTTTTGAATGAGATTTGTTTAATTTTAAATATATAAACATTTCAAGCTACATCGAAATAGATGTTAGAATTGACCAGGTTTTATTGAAACAATATAATACCTAAATATATTTCTATGATATTTAGATCTCTATTGAAGCTAAGTGTATGCTTGTACATATATAAATTGTAACACGTCCACTAACATTTAAGAGAATGATGACACAATACAAGAATTGAATGGTTTTGTAAATTCTACTTTGTTTTATGTTTCTGGCGAGCCAAATTATTTTTCTGATCATTTAAGGAAATTATCAAATATACTAAAAGTTTGTTCAGATGTCCCAACTTACACAAACAGATACAGAATTCTTTCTTTTTTAAAACTGCCATTTTATTTGTTTTGTGTTTCTACCATTACAAAAAAATTACGACATTTGATACAAAATACAATAGTGTGTTATAAGCGCACCGTGTTTCTTTCAAAATTATTTACTAATTGATTAGTATGTGAACCATTTGGTTAACATTTTGTGATTATCTGAAAAAAATTGCAATGCTAAAATATTTAATGTATTTAAATATCACATTTCTGTTGACAGTGAATTTACCGGGTGTATAGAAAAGTTTTCACATTTTTTTAGATCACTCAAATAACTCTCTCCAGACTTTAATCATTCTTTTTTATATGCTGTACCACCGTTGTCCACTAAAACTAGTAAACAACTCTAAAAATGTTAATTTTGAATTTGCTAGTAATATATTTGCTAGTAACACTGCATCGTATAATTTTGCTGGTCTTTCTGTTCCGGGACTCGTCATCGAGACAATTTCTTATCCCTAATTTTTATTAATTAATTTTAAACCATTGTTGACTTGTATGCATACTCCATATTACTATAAACATTGAAAATGTTTTTGTGGCATTGATAGCATATTTTTTTAATGAAATTTGTACAAAATGTTTTGTCGATTCCTCTTCCACCATTTTAATCGTAAATGTAAAAAAAAAGGATTAACACAAAATAACGATACCACACAGTCAATCCACAACATAAATCACGTATCTTCAACCAGGATGATGTGCGCACTTAGTAAAAAAACGCAAAGAACTTCACTGTACGCTGGTTACAATCCACATTTGTCATTTTGAGGCATTTAATTTTTCTATCCTGAATGCCACTTTGTTTAAATATTATTAATTTAAATATACATATCTTGAAAACGTATACATATAAGAGGTTGAATATGATTCTTATATATGTTTATGGTACCTCCCTCCATCATTTAATCACCTGTTGTATTTGTATGCATTATGAAAACCTCTAAAGCTTGCTAAATTCTGTAATGTTAATAGGCAGACTTCAGAAAAATAATTTGCCCCAGACTGCACTTATATTAATTGTATTCTTCCAATAGTTCCATACTTGAATACCTATCTGCATATAGACGACCAACTAGTAAAATTAGATAACACCGTATTAGATCATCTTTGAATTTTCTGATTTATTATAAATCGTTTTGTGATATCCTCTTTGAAATGTAGTGTAAAAGTATTAAATTTGGGACAATATTTAAAAATACTTGTTGAATAAATTAACATTTTGCACATAACTTAATATTATCTACTCTTGTAGAGTAATTTTAATAATTTTTTAAAGTAAAGGGTTTACTGTGCTAATTTTTTAAATAAAAATATATGTTTTCATGCTAAAAAGACACAGATATTTTATAGTTTTTCTTCTTCTGATATAGTTAGCCTAAAATGGCCTAGTCTTACAATTGCTTGCTTCATTCTGTGCCTGCATGATAACAATATATTTTTACGTAACACAAAGTATAAGTGCGTAAAAAAAAACCATCTTTCAACTCTGCGGATCGAGAATCTTAATTTAAAGTATCCTAATTACCGCCTCTAGTTTGTTTAAACAAGTATATCCATGTTCATAGACAACTTTTTGGTCAGCTATTCTCCTTGTATAAAATTTTTTCAAACTCTGAACATTATAATTAATGTGATACAATAATAAAAATCGTCTAATTGTTTGTTTGAAACAAGAATCCTTTAAGAATTTTTTTTATGCTTATTATTTACTTATAATTTCTCAATTTTCTGTTTTAATATTTATTTTAAGATTAAAAATAGATTTTCGCACCAGCGCTTAACATTTTTTTTATCCCTCTAGCCATCTTTTGGGATTAGTTTTAATTGTCTGCAATTTTTATTTTGTTTCCTTTTATCCTATATAGTAACATGACACGATGCTTTCAAAAATAATATATATTTTTTACTGTATTTGGCGTAATAAGGTTGTGGAATAAAGAATTATGTAATTTTAAAAAAGACAGTGTTTTAAAAGATGCGCCAACTGTCAAATGAATTTTGATTGCTATATATTTTCCTGGAGTTAATCAAAGACACTAATTTTAAAACAATAACTTTGCTGATTAATTTACGTATGTATGTCAATTTAGCTTGCGATTACTGTGTGAGTAGTAATTCAACTCCGGTTGAAATATCAGTTCTTAGTCAATAGTTGTAATTTTTTAACCCTGTTCTCACAATGTGATATGTTATTTTATAATTTTCTTTTCTTTGATAAAATTTGAACGGATAGTATAATAGATATCGCTAATGTATAAAGTAATGAAAGTCAGTTTTCAGTCAGTGATTCCTTTTGTTCGATATTAATAGTGGTCGGGGTTAGGCCCTACAGAAATTTTATAAAACTTGTAAATATTGTAAATAGAAAATAAAATTAATGTAATTCACACGGTTGTATTGTGTAATGGAAAGTGAGTAAATTTAAATATATTTCTCGTTTCAATTTTACATGTGGTTTTATTTTCTACATTTTACCTATTCCTGTTTAGTTAACCCAAAAATATTTATTTTGCAGAACGATTTGATTAAAAATTTTGTGATATTTTAAATACCAACATTGTGAGGGAAATAAATTAAAAAGTGTGGAAATAAAGCATTCTCAAATATTTTTCTGATGGGATAAAAACTTTCTGGCCCAGCGAATTGCTTGCGGTTTTGCTTAGTGGCTTCATTCATTTGTTTGACTTTAAAGCTTTATAAAGTTAAGTCAAGTAATTAAAAAAAAAAAAAAATTGAGTTAATATCCACAAAGTAACTGTCAAATCAATCAATGATCAATTAGTTTACATTTGACAGCCTGTCAGTGAAGAAGTTTTGCATTTGTAAAGAACGGAGGAATCTGAAGTCATTTATTATTAGTTCTTTAGAACTTCAGTGTTAAAGGTTTTATTTTCAACCCAACTGAAATAAAATTCTGAGCTAGATTCTACTTTAAGCGAGTCAGCATCATTTTCAACCCTTAAATCATGGGTCATGGACTTAAAACATGGCATTACGAGCACTGATAATGCACAACATTCGGGTATACCGAAAACGGCTCCTAAGAAAATGATCTAAAAATTATATAGAATAATCATCGATTGGAGTTGGCCAAAATAGCTAAGACTGTGGCCATATTGAGAGAGCAAGTACAACGAGGAATAGTATTTTGGGAGGCGAAAGATATTTTTTTGGTCGATTATCTTAAGAGATAAAACAATGAATAAGGAGTGCTACGCCAACATGCTTAACAAGATACACCGGAACATTCTCGAGAAACAGCCTATTTTAATATAGTAAAAGTTCTGAATCATCAGAATAATATCCCTTATTACAAATCTGTTATTGTGATGGTTGAAATCTGTCGATTAAGGTTTCGAATCGTTGCTTCTTGCAGCGTATAACAGACTTCGCCCTGTCAAACTTTAGTGTGTTTCCAAACCTAAAAAGATTTTATGCTGCTAAAAATTATGAATTATATTTCTAAGTGCTATCACAAACGCCTATTTTAAAGAGTTGGACGAATCGGCCTATAAGAATAGGACAAAAATTATTTTTGTTGTCTTCCTTCCTAGGTTGGAAACTTCTCATATCACCCTCGTACATTGCTGTTCTGCATACTTTGCAAATATGTCAACATTGTACTTTTTTCTTGTATCATGTAGGTTAGGTCCACATCAACCGCAACATAGATGTGGAAGCACCTGTTCGAAGACAGGGATTCTATTAGATCTCTTTCCACACAAGATACTGATAATTGTACATTATTGTGTGCAGTGCTCTAGATTTTTTATGATGTGTTTTAAATTTCATGTAAAATATTGTGGTGAGAAGTTAAAGAACTTATACATACCGAAAGAATAGAATCATGTATCTGCTCAGTTCTGATGTATATAAAGTAGAGACATTAAGGGTAAATAATTGAAAAACCATATTATATAATACATGTATATTTATTATCAAATATAGTAATTTGTGTTTGACAATCATTTATAATATTATAAATATATATACAAAGCTGGTTATCAATGACTAGCTGTTTCAATATCGCAATAAAGCAGTACCAGATATAAATTTATTAAATAAATAAATTTAATAATTATTATTATTACAATAATTTACACAGCAACACAAAGTCAGGTACTTTTAATTCGAAAAAGCAAAAAGAAATTATGATAACCCGGAGTGATAAATTTTTTTTATTTAGTTTACGTGCGTCAATCATATTTTATGTGATATTAATTTAGGTAAACGGACTTGGAAATGAGCGTGCTTCAAATCTCGTATGACATACATCGATAAATTAAGAAAAATACGCACGTATAAATATAGTGTACTATTTTACGTAAACAATTTTTATGGTATTTTATAGACGTCAGAGCGATAAAATGAAAAAAAAACAAATACTAATTATCACTACTTTAAGATAAGACTTTGGCCATCACAATTTTGTAAAGTACATATACAGATATATAATATAAAAATATTTCAATTTTAACTCCGTTTGTGTTAAATTGAGATTATTCATTTGATGTACGTCAAATTTTTTTAAGTTCATTTTTTACATTCAAAGTATAAGGAACATTGATAATCGATACAATTTTGAGATAGAAAAAAATGTAACAATGTTTTTTTCATTCTGTTTAAGTTATATTTCATGTGAAAATAATATATCAATCTCATACACTGATACCTCGCTTTACGTTCTGAGAAAGTTAATCAGAAAATGAAATGCCGTAAAATGAATTAATTTTGATAGAAATTTCACATAAATATTGTGAAAATAACAAAGTTTTTAATTGAAAATACATTATTTTTTACTTTGTATTTATTTTGAAAATAGCATTCATTACATTTTAATAAAAACAAAAGTAACATTGTAATAAATAAACAAAAATTAAAACGGGGTCTAAAGAGGAACACAAATAATCGCATCATCATCCGCTGTTGTTGAAAGACATGTTTTAAAAAGTCATTCCTTGATACGTTAATGGATTTGTAAAATTGGCCGTGTATTGAATCTGGGTCTTAATTTAAAAAAGGCCACTATAGCAAAAATTCATATAAAGAGACAAATTCAGCAAGGTGTACACACATTTTTATTATTAGAAGTTTTTAAAAATTACACATTTCAGACAAATTTTCACAATCAACATTTGTGCCAGTGTTCCCTCATTAAAAAAATATTCTATCACCAACCATCGTGTAACATTAAGGCCCTGTTTACAGAATAGAGTTAACACAATCTGTTTTAACCAAGTTTTAAAATTACTATACGATTGAAAGAATTCAATTTCATGAAGACACAGGCGTCACTATCTCTGTGACTCGTGTCAGGAAATGGGATGTATCCGATTCTTCTTAATTAGCAGCGTTTTAGCAAAATTGCTAAACAATTATTACAAATGAAACAAAATTTTTGTGTAAATGTTCCTGAAACAGATCTTATAACCTCTACCTATATAAAAAGAAAATAACATATTTAATTTATTTGCCAATACAAACATAATGTCTAATTTCTACGTGATATTGCAACGACTGAGAGCTTAACATAAATACGACTTATCAAATTAAATGCTTACAAAGTAATATTTAACTATTAAACTTAAAATTATTAAAGTATTTCTATATACCTGAGAGTTCTTCCCCTAAACTAATCGGTTTGTGATATTTTATTGTGATACATATTAAATGCCGTGGTACTTGCCTAGCTATCCAAAAAACTTAATTAAATAAATAATGTATCTTACATTGTTTGACAATGACTGCTAATTATTAATAGATATTAAGAATTTCTCATTAATTTTAAAATGGTGTATCGGTATAATATTATAGATGTACTACAATACAAATTGACATTCTAATTGCTTGAAAGTATTCTAAAATTATTTGGTATCTATTTTAAAGCCACGCGAAATTGCAAATGATTTGGAAAAAAATATATCAAAAGTAAAAAAAAATGTTTTTTCTCTACGATCAATGGATATAGTTAATAGTACATTTTAGAGGATTTTAATGTTAAATTGACCAGTCTCTAGTTTATAATCCCATTTTCCTTAAAAGGAGGCAGACCAAACACCTCGGGCCTGAAGTCTAGCAGGGAATCCACGACGAGGGTGGCCTTCGAAGTGAGTGATCTGTCCAGCAATGGATCAGGCGTCATGAGTACCTGCATACCGGCAGCTCGCCCAGAAAGTACTCCATTTGGTGCATCCTCGATGACTAGGCACTAAAAGAAAATGTTTAAATTTAACAAAATTTTAAATAATAATTTTTAGTAATGAAAAAATTTATTTTATGCATTTTCAACTGCGATATTCTTTATCTATTTCTATATTTAAAACTGTGATGTATTGGCGAACACATCTCTTATAATTGAATTATAACTATATAACTTTGTTTAATAGAGACTATTGCTATCGCGTCGGGTTACTCTTGTACTACCCAATTCCGCACACAACAAGGACAGCATTAAGCAGTAACAGATATCCCACATAGAAGATATCACAAAAACAATATTTCGTTTTAGCAAAAAAATAACAATTATTTTTATTTTTAGTATGTTAAGCTGAAAAAAATTAACTACATATCATGCCATACAACACGGTATCAATCTGACATTCACATCAAACTGAGATATTAGGTTTCAATGTTTTGAATATTCATTTTTCAATTTCTTCAATAGAGTGAAATTTTTACAAAAATTATGCTACATAATTTAGAGTAATAAAATAAATGATTCCTGATTTCGAGCATGTTGTATAATATAAATCATACATTTTATTTATATTCAAATCAGTATATATAATACTGAGCTACTAAATTAAAAATTTTCTTTTCGCCTAACTACAGGAAAATTGAACAGGTTTGTAACATTATTGTAAGAGTTTTGATAAAAAAAAAAAAAATCAATTTTGACCAAAATATTTCATTTCAAGGCCACAATATGTAAAAGTAATAACAAAAAATTGACTTACATTTTCCGGTTTGGGTTTACCAGGGAATCTTGACGCGCAGATCAAGTAAATATCTGGATGTGGTTTCCCAAACTTGACATCAGGATCACTGCTACCCATGACCTTGTGGTCAAACAAGTCAAATAACTCTTCATAATGATATGTTTTCACCGCAACACTTCCCTTCCCTGAACTTGTTGCCAGGGCCATTGGTATTTTGTGGTGGTGCAAGTGCTCAATCAATCTCTTAGCTCCTGAAAAAATAGTATATTTATTAATAGACTGGTTAGGCTTAAACTGTGCAATCTTGCAGTCATTCTCTATAAATGAATCTGATTTCACAATGCCATGTTGTGATATTAATCACCCCGTTAAATTTAATATACTCGGAAGAGTATTCAACTAATTAATCATCGGGAGTAAAACCATTCCAATCAAGTCACAGGATCAAAAAAATATTTTCATTTTGAGGTATTATTTAGTCCACAATATAATTTAATAGAGAAGAGAAGACTTCTTAAGTATGTTCCAAAAATAAGTATTCTCAAAAGGATAATTGGAATCTGGAAACTATCTGCCGGAATCAAAAAATCAAACTGCTAATATACTAAACAATGATAAAACCAGTGGTCACCCACAGATGCGATATGTGGTGCCTAATCCAAAATGAAGAGAATAAACAAGCAGTTTTTGATTGAAAACCCTAAGAAAAATTTACAAACTTACACTAGAAATACATTACAGAATTTTTTTTGAAGAAACAATTTAAAAATTCCGTACGTCCAAAGACTGCGATAGACTAGCCATGTTGAAAGAATGCCAGATGACAGGACACCAAAGATCATGACCAAGTAAATACACAAGAGAAAAACATCTGAAGTAAGACGTGGGCTGACTATGGAAGATGAATGGAGCAGGATGGGGAGGTCCGGGAAATTCAGGAGATTAACCAGTGATTGGATTTAGGAGAGAGCAGTTATGAAGGAGGCCAAGGAGGAGAAGAAGTGGACAGACTTCAGACTTTAGCCTCTATGTGTATATAAGTTGAGAGGTAGCCTATTCTACATCATAAAATACAATAGTATGAGTTAAGTTCTATGTTCATCACTGAATTTGTCTTGAATGCAGATTGGATACAAAGAAAATGAATACAATAATTGAATGAGATTGGATACAAAGAAAATGAATACAATAATTGAATGAGATTGGATACAAAGAAACTAGAAAAATATTCAGAAAAAAATCTATATATCGAAAAAATATTTAATTCGTATCCCGGTAGCAAACTAAATATTTTTTCGATAGATAGATATTTTTCTGTATATTTTTCTAGTTGATTAATTTAATTTGTATTAAATACCACAGAAATATGTTCTGAAAATGCAACTTCACAACAAAAACGTGTTTTGCTTAACAAATAATACAGTTCTTTGAAAATCAAAAAATTATTTAAATTTGAATTATAACACTGAATGAAATTGTTTACCATTTATTTTTCACACAAAATGTACATTTATATGATTACATAATTTAAAAAATATTAATGACGTATGTAATATTATAATGTACATTACGTACACAAAATAATAAACAAGGAAACTCAAAACAGCTGACTATTAAAAATGAGATAAAATCCAAGGTAATTTACAAGCGTCATTTGTTACATTATTACATCAGAAAAATCTGAAAAAAATGTTTTATCAATTTGACTTTTACTTGAGACTGGACCATTTGTAAAAATAACATCAGATATGTAAATACTCATGTATAGCTAGCTCTACACGTGTTATAAATATGTTAAATTTTATTAGTTGAACTTTGCTGAAAGTCCGATTAGATATTATTTATGGATTTTGTTTTGTCTGCCAGCTCGGTTTCCAGGGAAGGAATTGTTCCATGTTCAGGCCGATTCACAAATTACGAAATATTTTTTTGGATTAAAAATCGCCTCTTCTTTACTCAAACTCGCGTCAATATTTATTTTACTTTTAACTGGTGAACAAACTAATAAATAAAACTACTTAAATGTTTCCCCAACAGCTGATTTTATTTTCCGGGCAAATTATTTTTTAAACAGAGATTACAGACTTTTTCAAAAATGGTATATAAATTTTTAGGCAATTAATTGCTAATACATATATGTAAGTATAGTAAATATATTATATCCTTAATTGACACGGCAGTTACTTTGTGATTATTCAAATTTTTCATTAAACTACACTTTGTACTATACACACTTTGAGTTATTTTATAACTACTATAGTTTTGAGAGGTGTAGTCCCTCACATCATCAGATGTAATTGAAGTTATTAATTGTTTTTAACATCTGATGATAATTGTGAAATTTGTATAGCGAAAATTTGATATTTCTATTTTTATTAATAATGTTAAATAAAATTCACTGAAAAAAAATATAAATGATAATAATACGCATGGTAAACATTACTAACCTTTCATCAATTTGACTTTCAAGAAAAGCTCGTCTCCCCGCGAGTTCATCTGTTCGCGAAAGTCCTCCGGTGTGATGGGAAGACCGACATCCCTGCACACTATCTCCGAAGTCATCTGCTCTGAGGTCCCCATCACCCTCAGTCTCACGTCGCGCGGGTACTCCTTTCCGTACTTTCGACATATCGACCTGACTATCTCCTCATAAATGCACTCTGAATCTGTACAAAACCAAAAACATTAATTATAAATATTACCTTTATTATTCTTTTTTATTTTTACTATCAGTGAGATTTGTCGTGATCACGGATCCTACAGCTCTTTGTAGCGCTTTATTAAAAATCATGTTACAGCTAATGCCTTACGTAAGAGCTTACATTAACATGGTTTAATCAAACTGATAGTATTAATAATATAAACATACTGTGATAATGATTACAATCGTTGGCAGGTGTGCTTGTAATTTTCTTCGTACATAACTGGTAATATAAATTATGTACAAAGTTAGGTTGCTCTGAAAATAATGCCCGATTTTAATATTTAATCGGTCATTACTTTTTTTTGTTTGACAGTTAGGAATCTGTTATATTTAATTATCGAGTCATAGATGAGTTGCACAGCGGTAAAGTAGACATGTGAAAAATATTGTATTTTAAGTTAAACACACCAATATGCTCAAAATTAATTGCTGTGTACATATTAGTGTATTTAATGTGCAGGTATATTTAGAAGCATTATATAATTACAATTATTTTACATTCTTTTTTTAAATAAATAATAATATGAACTCTCGTCCTCTTTTCAATCCGTTGTATCTCTATTTGATCACTTTGCAGATGGGCCATTCTGTGCGACTCACATTATGTTCACAAAATGATACAATAATGTTATTGTAAAAGTAAAAAATTGTTTCAGACGAGTGCATTCTCTTACAAATTTTATTCTTACAGATGTGGGTAGACAAAACAGTTAGAACTGATTGACAAAGAAATAATTATTTTAACAATCTAGTATTGGAATATGTGACGTGAGACATGCGTGTTGTAAATTTGGCTGGTAGTCAAATCTCAAACCATTAATGTGTCTCATTGAATCCTTGTTAATCATGTGATAAAAAACATTCTCCGCAAACAGTGAATCAGAGAACTTAATTATGAGTAAAAGTGTTTCTATTATTAAATATAAATAATAGGTGTCCAAGCATAACTACTTTCAAATGACCTCAATAATTAAACTAGAGAAGGGTGATGATTTCTGTAAACAGAGTCATTAAGCTTCAGTGGAATATTTGCCCCCCAAAATATGTCCCCATCAATGCCAGAAACTGACAATTCAAGAAATTTAGTCATTTTAATGTCCTTTGTTTCAATATGAAAATGTTTCAGTTTAGTATATCTGTCCGGGAAGAACCGCAGACAAAAAAAAAACAAAACAACAGGAGAATAATCGAGTCACACTTTCACAGAATCAACAAAGAAATTCCTGGCAGTTTTATGCAAACACGTGTTTGCTGAGCCGACTGCTGGGGTGCCCATATGTCGTAATTTTTACAGTGACATTTTTAATTGTTTCTTTATTCTAATTTAATATTGATAACACTTATTAACTTAAAAATAATAAATTAATAAGTAATGCACTTTGTTTATGTTAATTTATTGGTTTCATATTTTGTAAAACTCAATCTATATCAGGTACACAACTTGATTTGTCAAGATTTTTAAATGTGTGCTTTATTTGTTATTTATTGTAGAAATAACTTTCTAAAAATACTGAAATATCCTGTAACTTTCTGACTGATACTTTTTGTCATTCTATGATTGATTTATGACTCGAAAGATAACAAAAATTATCACTGAATAAAGACGATATACTTAATGTAATTTAAGTTATAAATTTATTAATAATAAGAAAACACTTTGTTTATACTGCTGTTTTCTTATTATTAATATAATACGTTGCCACAAAGTAACTTTACGATTATTTAAAAATATGTATAAATTCATTGCTGTACCATTAGGCTTTTTAATATTTTTTATTGAATATAAAATAACAAACAGGAGCTGTAACTGAAATTGACAGGATGTCACGAGCCAGAACTACATTTGTGAAAATCCCACTAACTGCAGATATTTTTGTGAAAATTTCATGAATCAGAGCTTTTATATTTTATCTTGTTTTACATTATATTTCACACACAGTACGAATGATACAGACTTCAAGTTACTTTATAATACAAGTCTGGACACTCTACTAAAGACGGATATGTTATTATAACCTTGGACTGCGGCCAAAAGTGTGTAAAATAAAGTATTCCTAGCAACGCAACTAGGATTCATAATATGTTGATTTCAATGGAATTTAAATATAGGCATTGAGACCCTCTATGTAAACAAATCATTTGAGAAGAATCTCTAATGAGGTTAACGGTCTGTAAATTTAGGCTAACATGTTTTTGTTTTGGTGTCTCTGATGATTTTATCAATATTACGATAGTACGGGTAGATAAGGCAATATAATTGCAGACAGAGTAAAGTAAGTGATTAAAATATTTTAAATATGAATTAAATATATTAATTAGAAAGATATACATATAAAATCAATTTTATCGAAAAATATTGTTGTTGCGCCACCGGGATTCAATCCTGGATCTCTTTCCAAACCGGGGAAGATGCATTATCCAACTACGCTACGGTGACAATATTTTTAGCAACAAATTTTCAAACCTATATACATATTACCTTTTGATATTAATATATTTAATCGTTCCATTATTTTTTGAATTAGAAAGAGCCATATACTTTATTTTTACAGAATCTCAAATACTTTTGAGTAATCTGATAGCAGACGCTTTGGCGTAAAAATATCGTCGCTGTAGCATAGTTGGATAATGCACCTTCCCCGGTTTGGAAAGAGATCCAGGTTCGAATCCCAGTGGTGCAACAACAATATTTTTCAATAAAATTGATTTTATACCTTTCTAATTAATATATTTAATTCACATTTAAAATATCACAGACCTATGTTCTGAATAATTACAACTTCTAGTCTCTCACTAGTCTCGATTATCCAGGATGGTGAGGAACAAATTGTCCCAGATAATCTTTACCAAAAAAATTGGACAATGTTACATGATGCTCTCATCTCCTTGTATCAAATTTAAATACTGAATTTAAACACACCCAAATAACAATTTGCGAACATATTATTAACCAGGATATCCAATTTTATTGTCCGCTACATTTATCCATTTTGCCAGTTAAATTTATTTTTACGTATTTTAAATACAACACATATAATAGATTTAATATAAAAATTTAATTTTATAAAAAAAAAATTACTGCCCCAATTAATCCGCAACTTAATTAATGTAACCCCAGATAACCAAAGGTCTACTGTATATAAAATTGAATGTATGTCCATTTGTTTGTTCTATAAACAATCCTATTTTCTTTTGAGCAATCTAAACAAAATTTTGCGTAGTTACTTTTTAGGACTCTGCGCATACCCTCCTTTCATTTGCCACCTCACCCCTTCCCCTTAATATAAAAATATACTACATTGAATGCCATCTGTTTCACCAATGTCATTCTGAAGATAATAATTCTTGAAAACATTCAAACTTTATTTTATATACCTCTATAATCTTTACAGATTGTACATATTAGTTTTTAAATGAGCAATAATTAATGAGTTATGAAAAAACGTCAAAAATAAATAAATGTGCATATCTTTACACAATAAAAAGCTTTTATTTAATATTCCATGTATCTATTGTAAATCGGAATCAATGTCAGACGCGGACCACTAGTATATTATAAAATAAAGAATAGGAATATTACCATTGCGCACAATATTTAAATTGTAAAAGTTTCCATAATCTTATCTGAATATCATCAGTAAACATAAAGCATCCTTTAATCCCAATAGTCAAGATCTTTTCAATAATCATCCAGTTTTGTTTATTGAATAATTACATTTTCATATTGATTAATTTAATTATGTATTTAATCAAGTTTTGTATATATTCCTTGCTGTTCGTGCGCATTAAGGCACGTTACATTACATATATGGGTTGATCCCTATTGGTTGATTCAGTATTTTTTCTATATAAAAAGCAAAGCCAACTGACTAGTCCATATTACGTAATTTTCGTAATTAATTATCACATACTTAATTGCTTCCATATATTATTTAATTTCAATTACTTCATCTTTCACATTGTCATTATTTTTTATGAATTTAAAAAAATAATTCATTGTTATCATTTTCGTTCCCTTATCCTAAGAGAGCCGACAGCCCAAAGAATTGACAAGGTACTTCTATATCCCCCCGCATTGCGTCGCTTTGGTACATCTAGACCAATAAAGACCCAATCTGTCTCCGTAATCTTTTTGTTCCAGCTTGGTTTGAAGCAACTCACCGCCTTCACTTCGGAGTTGTCAAAAAGATATATCTCGGTAGTTGTTACTCTGGCATTAGTAAGATGTATCCAAGCCACCTTTATTGCGATTTTTCTATATGTGGAAGTATTGATTTCATGTCGACTTTTTACTCGGTCTAATAGTGATACTCTTGCTACTTCTCTAAGATAATATTTTGGCAGCCTAGATTGTTGATCTTGCTTTCTATGCGAGCATCCATTTTTAATGGGCATATATTAAAATGGGACTATAACAACGATGAGTATGGTCTCAACACTTAACTCAGATTTCTTCATCACTCACCGCACTATAAAAGGAATGTAACATACTACTGGCAAAATACCACAAAAAAATGTAAAATCCACTAAAAAAAATTACAGTAAAATTATTAACACATGTATAATATTTTTAATTTAATAAGAAACTTAGAAACAAAATATGTACACATTAGAAATTTAAAATTGCTTATCTCAATACAGGTCAGATCCAATGACTTGGACAATTAAATTTATTTTTAACTCATTTCTTAAAATAAATAAATAAGGAAACCAAACAAAATAAACAAAACTATATTATTTTCAAAAACAAATTCAGTTGAAATAAATTCTCAAGTTTTCGTGGCCAACCCTGTTTTTTCAAACCAATAAAATTACAAACAAGGAACATATTTGTTAATCGAGTAATTTAGATGGGCTATCGAGCGGAAAACTTTACACCGAGGCAATATTTTATAACACTCATAATGCAGGTAATTAATGTATGCACGCTATCCTCATGCGCACGTCATTCACAAAAATTATTGCAAAAAATAAGTACTCACAGGTGTTATCTTTAGCTATAACTGATAAAAGTGCTTACATTCTACGGGATCATTATTGATATTTCAATATTGTTGCATCATTACTATTGGACTTTCATATTTAATATTACAGCTATTTTTAACTAACTTATTAATACTCAGGAACATATGTTGTTTCAGACTACTATCTAACCTATCAAAAAGTTATTGTTAGAGTCTTATCGCTAGGCTGGTTGCCAGTATTTCTGTAAAACTTACTCACTTTCTGTAAAATTAATGTTTAAAATATAATTAATTATGAAAAGGGAACAGTACAACACAATACAACCTGACTTAAACAAATACTCAATCAGACATATTCTTAAAATGATTTTGAGACATAATATAATACAAGGTGTAGCGATGAAGTCCGTGCTTTGTATAATGATTTATTAAAATTGTAAGACATTGGTTTTTGGACCATGTAGAGAGAATGAACAGAAGTCATTGCTGGGGACATGATCAACAAGATGCAGGAACTTTGGAAGGCCAAAGCTAAAATGAAGTGACAATGTTGAGAGAAATAGCTCATAATAGGGATCAAAGGAAGAATATTCTGGAAGACGTCAATGCCCACCAAGGCCCGTAAAATATAAAGGACCGTTCCAGTGATGACAAAGTGTAATATGTAATGGCTATATATTTATATAAAAAATTTATGTAAATCAACATGAGCACGAGCATCGTACAAGAGGAAGGGATAGACTGAGACTGCCATTCAGGAAGAAGGCCAAATCTCAGAAATCGATGATGTATAGTGTAATGACATTTTTTAATGAAATGCCAGAAAACATAAGAAAGGAGGAGAAATCTAACCAAATATGTAAAAGATAAGTTTTAGTAAAAGAAAATACTTTAATCTTGTTTATATTAAAGTATGCATAGGAGTGCTTATGTATGCACTATGTTAAGAATTAAATAAATATTATATAGAGTACACACCACTGGCATTTCTAACATAATATAATAAAGGATATTTGCAAATATTTGTAATGCATTTGGCTATAAAACTTATCCGGAAAATTGTTTTTTTCCTTGGTGATTGGCGACACTAATTTGGAACAGTGAGTTTTAAAACAAATCATGTTTATATGATCTAGCAATAAGATACTTGCCTAGTAACTAAGTAGTCATAGCTTATTTTAATAATTTTCATATCACAAGTGCTCAATTTAAAAATAATAAGAATACCGAGGTGACACTTTTATCATCTCTATTAAAAAACTATAAAACGACGGACAGAGCATAGAACCAGAGAACTTCATTAAAACATCAAACCACACTTGCTTATAATATTTAAATTAAAAATAATTTACGCAGCCTTTCTGCAATTGTATCAGATTGCCAAAATAAATATGTAAGCATGATTGCCACAAAGCCACTACATACTGACCCTGACAATGGTCAGTGCCAAGCAGTCTTACACATTTCCGTACAAAGCCATAAACCTTGATCTGTGAAAATATCTGAAACGTCGAATTGTATCTTTATCTTCAATAATTTTATATTATTTTTTATTTTTACGGAAAAGAAAAACTTTTTAAAAAGCAATAATTAATAATAATCCGGAAAAAAAAACATTGCTTAAAAGCAGATAAGCAGAAATTATCATGAGTCATGACTTTATGATGCATGTTAATTCCATTGTGCATTAATACTGTTTTTAGAAAGTGGTAACAAGGTAGAACACACCAAATTGAATGTAGAAATCGTTTATTTAATAACCCCATGTTTATTTTTTTATTCCTATAAACGAATGTGCTTATATGCTTGGTATAGTATGAAAAATTTATAAATCACGAGACATTAAATCATAATTTTTCGCGATTATTTTATTTTTCATTAAAAATAAATATTATTTAAATTGTAACTTAAATTGAACTATCAACATATCATTTAAGGATAGACCTTCAGTAGACAATAGAAATTTTCCACATTCAAAGCCGAGGATTGACATTATATTATATAATCAATGATAATATTATTCAAATACTATTTTTCCCTAAGCAATTTTGAATATAATTAATGATCATACAGACTTTGTATAAATTATTAGTGATTCATTAACAAAGGAAAAAGTCATAGTTTGATCATGAATTTTTTTTAATGTTTATACCTGAATCATTATTTTTAAGCCACATCAACTATTGTGTAAATTTATGTTTATTGTAATTATTACAAAGATTATTATTATCTCTAAATCAAACCTAAATTTTGTTTGCCACTTAAATATTTAGATATTGTTTTGTTAAATTTGTTTAAAGTTTTGTAGAAATTACAAACAAATAAAACATTTTTTTTTAAATCATTTTACGTAACTTATAATTCATTATGTTATTGTCAAGAAATCAAATATGTCATGTGTTTAATCGATACATTATATTACTTTTCAAACATTCTGGAATCGAAATGAAAATAAACAGCTGGATCAATAATACTTATAAATGACATTTGGTGACTATTTATAAAAATGTTGATGCGTGTTTTCCACTGAAAATCAAAACACGTGAATAGTAAAAGTCAACGTTTTCGTGAATCTTTTAACAGGAAGAACAGAAATAAACCAATGGTGACCATGAAACTCCATGTGACCTTCATACCCTATTTCATTGTCAGTCTGCAATGTCTAGACAGATCGATAAGTATTTATTTTGTGAAAAATTCAACATTCAAGTAAAAATAGTTCTACAACAGCATCAAATAAAAATTGTCAATCAGTTTTTCTATTCTACAATCGATTAGAAAACAAACATGTAATATGATATTAAAAATTAGCTTACCCAGAATTACGCCATCCATGTCAAATAATACATGCGTCACTTTTTTGAAATTATTATTTGAATTCGAATATCCATTTGTGTGGTGGCCGTTCTGTTCCATTTTGAATAATATTTAAAAAAAACGATATATATTTCAATTTAGTATGAGCGAGAAAATCATACGAACCGCGAATCGGAAAATAAGCGAATGAAGTGAGCTGCGAGAAGACCGTTTCAAAGCAAGTTAGCCAATAGAATGATTCAGACGGGACGAGCGCGGAAGATAAATAGGCGGTACCTGTCCAGGAAATCGGATGATAAATTTATCTCTGTTGAGTAAAATAACAAATGCGTCTCTGGCTTTCGCGATAAAGCGTGTGCGTACATCAAAAATATTTTATAATTAGATGTAATGGTACTTTAATTTGTAGCTTACGTGACGTTGTACGAAAACATTACAGTAAGTATTTCGAATAAGATAATTCTTGGCGGAAAATATATTCTGGAAAGAAACGCATTTTATCAAAATACAATTTGACTGTATTATACGTACCCATGTGTTTTATTACGGTACTAAATTAACAATGCGCGTCCGGTGCTGTAAACTCAGTGTACATGTAGATTTTGGCGAATTTTAAGTCAGAAAAATATGAATATTTTACATTTATTACATAAAATAATAGTTGATAGATATATATGTAGCGACCGGAATTCAAATCCACCGCCATCTCAGTCGCCATCGACGCTAGCGACAGCATTGCCGGCTGCTGCTACAAGCCTGGCTCGAAATCCACCGCCAGGCAGTCTCTCCAGTTTCATCGTTCTACAACGGCGGTCTTGCTGGCCCGGGAGCACCGACCGAGACCGCCAAATCGCTTCACATCATTTCATTTCGTAATACACAGGCACTTTTTACAACCTTCATTCATTCATTTCATTCTATGTCTTTCTTGTTTTTATCATACTGTCACAATAAATCGCCACACGCCAAAACAATATCTTTCATTTAACTACCATCCTAACCCCCCAATATATATATATATATATATATATATATATATATATATATATATATATATATATATATATATAGGTATATATCAATACAAGTACAAGTGCTAAAAATTAGACAAAACATTGATCATTGCGAATGACAGCATAAAGACGCATAATATACGTCTAACTCGGCCAGCGAACGCTCCGTCACTAAAATGACGATCAGCATACAGCATCCCGCACCTTATGCACTGCACCTTCAGCACCTACACACACATATATTGACAAATTCACGTCAGGTTCATCGAGAAAACATTTTTTATTGTTGCGTATGGCAAATATTTATACATTGTTATTATTTTATCCACTAGATATATACATTACAGAGGAAAATCTAAAATATGAACTCTGTATTTAATATATTTACAGAGATATTCACATAATTAGAAGCAATGCCAACTCAATTTACAACATTGGAGAGGAACAGTTAACTTTCAAAATTTTAACTTCAAATTTGGTGTTCATCGTCAACTTCAATCAACCTCAGTATTAATTTACTCGTATTTAACCTTTCGTGGTTTATGTCAATAATATATTTTACATTTATTTTGTATTTTTTTTATGATTATATAATTACTTTCGTTTATTGAAATATCTAAATCAAATAACAAATTGTATTTAAACATATATTTACAGAAACGTCATACGAAAACGCAAATGAAACTGAAAATCGTTTAGTTTTCTTTTAGGTAGGTGTATCTTTTGGAAGTCGAATTTTTACAATTAATTACGTCATATGTTTGTCAAACATGGCGAGTTGCGAAGTTTTTTTACACAAAGTAACCATACAGTCAATTAAAATAATTAAGGTAACGTTTGTTTTCAACGGGAAGTATCAATATGATCTGAATTCAATAAGTATCTTGAATCAACAAAATGTTAGAACTGACGCATTTTCGTATTTCATGTTCTGTGATATTTATTTATCTTAACGAGTACAGATTTTTTTACATAAATCTTAAATTATTATTACCATTTTCACTACCTTAGATGTCAGTTAACTAAAAAAATCATTTAAAAAAAAACTTTTTTATATCATCTTCCATCGCCGAAATCAAATATATCTAACCACTTAGCTCAAAAATTATTATATTAAAACCCATAATACTCACGTGTTCGAAAATTAAAATACACCCTTCCACGTCTTGGCAGGTAGATAAAGAATTATTAAATTGTTATCTATACGATACTTAACTAAAAATTTGAATTAGAAAAATAGTACAAACCTAGTACCTACTAACACTCAGTACAATGCTAAACAACTATTTTCTAACAAATAAAATTTTAAAATTTAAAAAATTGAACATGTAATAAAATTACATCATTTCCTTCCTTCCCAGTGAACTGCACTCAAAACACTCATACACACACAAATTACTTACACATCACTATGAGAATTTTAATTGTACTCATCCAATTTATTTTATTAAATAATGGTCAATCTTACATTTTGCCTTTCAATTCACTATTTACTGGGCGCAATTTGAAATGTGTTTTTACCTATAACAAATTTTTTAAAAATTCAACAGCTATTATATATTATATATTATAAGAAACATCTTGATGAATACACTACAACACGACAGATAATAATTTTATTGTTCTCTGCCATGTTGTGGTGTTTTAATAAAAAACAAGTCTAAGAATCATTTCCACTAGCTACCGTAATTAGTTTTTTTGTCATTAAAGTCATCAGAAATGATGTAGCCCAAAATGAGTGACTGTGACAATGATTGGTAATTGAGATTTAACGATAATCGGAACTAAGATTTAACTATTGTCGGTTTGCTTTCAAGTGTATCAGTCATTGCTCGAAGAATTACGAATAATCAAATACCAATTACCTTTACAATCGAACACAATCACAATTACAATCGAAAAACAATCACGGTCACAATAACGGTTACATAATAATTTAATCACTACCCAAAATGATTTAACGCAAATCTGATATGCACAAAAGTGGTGGTCATTGCGCAATCAACATAACGGGTTGCGATGATGAAGAGATACATTAATTAGGCAAAACTTATACATGTACACAGAAACAGATTTATTTACATTAATTAATATGGTTAAAAAAGGGGGTAGGGGACGCACTGATTTGCCTATTTTTAGTTCTATTATTGTTCACTCATTGTCACTATCGTGTCCATTTTCACACAAGTGACCATATGTAACCACGTGTCGCCAGCTGCGGATTAAAGCTCGCCTTTGGTCCAGATCACGGGCGCAGACTTTTCAGTTTTGCTCGTGACACGCGTGTTCGCTACGTAGTTTCTACTGCCGCGTCCGTCATCTAGCATTCGTTGGATTCAGATCCTATAGATGTGCGGCGGGGAATATTCGCCGGCTGCCTCGTGTCTGAGGCGAGGTCTTCAGATGTCTTATAGCTTCATATTGGGGCTTGATGGTGTTCCATATCTCAGCCTGCCAGGAACTATCCAGGGACCAGCTGTCGACCGGCGGCCTCCCGGGAACAGATGCTTGGGTTAGGAGAGCAAAACAGCCGGCGAGGAAGAGAAACAAACTTCCCTGAGCCCGCGTGCTAGCCTGTATCGGCTAAATCACTGGGGAGGGGGTAAACTATCCTTTGCAGGGCTGAGAATGCTCGTTGTTGCTGCGAGGGTGGAGGTTAGCGTTTCCCGACGCCCGGTCGCACGTAGTATTTATACTTTTATTTTTAATTTTCCCGCCAAACGCAATAATGAACGTGACGTCACATAACAAGTCCACCGCAGATACCATAGATAAGGAAGTCATTCTCGAAATGCAGGTAAGCACCCTCTTAAATTTACTATTACATAACTATTATCCTGGCAATCTTACTTTTTCACTACTTCGATTTTGACATTTCGTAAAATTATTAAGCAGTGAAATAAATACAAATACGCGATGGCCGCGAGATTTGCAGGTGGTTTGAAAGAATTGAGGATACATTTATGCCAAACTAGTTCGCAATCTGCTGGCGTTAGGTAATCAATATTTTCGATTGTTCTTAAGGTTATTTTCGCACTTATATACATTATATGGTTCTCAAAAGATTTTTTCCTTAAAGTCGAAACTCCAGTTATTTTTTTTGTTTTCAGGGATTTTATTACAAAATACTATGTAGACCTGAAGAAAGCCAACCCCAAGTTTCCCATCCTTATCAGAGAGTGTTCCGGAACTCAACCTAAAGTTTGGGCAAGATATGGTTTGTATCAAAGTTTTTATAAGATCTTTTACTTTCAATATGAACCTTCTCTACCAGCTGCCATCTGGTACGAGAGACAAGTCAGACAGTACCATATTAGGGCTCGAAAATAATGTTCTCCATCCTACCAAGTCTGCACTGCTATTTTGTATTATACACTCATTGCAATGAGTCAGTTCATTGTGATAGTTATGAATAATTGAACAAATTTTTACACATAAGTACACTATTTGGCCACCAGGGTGCAAAATCGCTTTATTGAAATATTACTAATTTGGTTATAATTAGTTTTCCACATCCTTCCGCCTTGTTTTTTCCCGATCTTAACAGATTAAATAGTTTATAATTTAAGATGGCATCTCTGGTACCGTTTTTTATATTTTTTAATCTGTTTATTCATTTGCTTTTGAAATGGAATACATGTCTCACCAATTCTCACATAATTTTTTATCTTAGCTCACTTTTTTCAAACTATGCTAAGGTTCTGTTGTTTTGTTTTAAAAATGTGTAATAAAAGTTTGTGGTGTGATTTTTGTAATAATTTTTTTTTTGATAAAGACAACAAACACACTGATTCAGTTCATTTAAACCTATTTTGATTATCACTCGTAAAATTTCAAAAACAATTGTCGTTATGGCCTGTGTCAGGAATGAGACAATGACATAAATCTCAGTACCGTGAGATATCGATATCTGATCTGAAGATAAACTCAGAGATTGGTACTTTGACATACAACAAGAGTTAAGTGAGGCGCAAGATACGAATTTCTGAGACTTGGTGTGTGCACGGTGACTATGAAATTCGAGAATTGTCTCCAAAGAATCAAAACTCAAAATAAATCATCCTGGCTCGTGAACAAGCACGGTGTCATCTCACACCATGATAATGTAAGACCCCACACTGAAAAACTGTTAAAAAAATAATGAATTTGTTTAGGAGTTATTACTGTGTCCTCTTTAACCTTTTGATATTACCCAATCAGATTATCATTTGTATTGCAACAATATTTGGATACAAAAGTGTCTATTGTAGAGGACTTAAAAACTGTATTTCTTTGTTTTTTGCCTCGAAATCTAAATATATCTATCATACTTCGTATATATTAAAAATTTATATAAGATGACAAACTATGTTAGATTTTATATTATTGACTAAATTTTCTTAATTTTTCCCAATCACATCCAATAAGTTGCTTAAAAAACTGCATATATTGGTAATACCAATATAATTAACTTGGTGTTCTTCCGGGATGGCAGTGTTGACTTTTTTGTCAGTTGTAGGACAAATCCAGCACAAACATTATAAGTGATCCAAATTATTTTTCTAACTATATACCTGAATATTTTTGACAGTAGGTTTAGGATGAACAAGCAAACTCAACCATTTTGCAATTCTGGAGAAATAATAAACATTCTGAATTTTGATAGATGGTGCAAGATTGCAGTGTTTCTGGTTCGGTCCTTGCAATCCTCTAAAATTGGAAATTATCATAATTTTTTTTTTTGTTATTTTTCAGAGAAGGGGAAAGAAAGCAGTGCATCGCTCACCAACAAAAGCGCAGATGAAGTTCTCGATCAAGTGAAAAATTTAGCTTCAAAATCCTAAATGGTCGCTTATTTAATTTTAATATCCCATTGTAATATATGCTATCATATGTAGAATAAATGTTATCTTATTAAAATAAAGGTGTTTTTATTTGGTACATATTTTTTTTCTCTCAAATTTTTAAAATCTACACATTTAATTTTGATTTGGTGTCAAGCTAGTTGGCGAAGACAATGAGAACAAGGCTTCAAAGATCTTATTTGGGCCTCACAGTTTGCAGAATTCGATTCTTAACAGAGATAATACATCGCCTCGACATCTAGAAGCAAAATACGCCAGGATGTTATATATTGCATAGCGTAGCTACTTTCATAATGGAATGTGGGAAAAGCAATGGCGTAATTATGCCAATAAAAAAAGTAAAAGCCTACAAGGGTGATTATGGTAATAAATAAATAATTTTCTTGTGTTTTATATTCTCTTATTGGTCAGCGGTGCGCAGGCCATGCGAGAAAGCTATAATGCGTTCGATAGTAACTGGTGTAATTTTGTATTACATAAAAATCCCCAAAATTTACAAATGATAACAATTTTTATATATGTATACATAAATATCAATATTTATGCATATAATAGTTATTCCCACGCAATTATAAACACATTTTTCTTTAAAAAAAGCCTTTATAAAAGGAAATGTTTTAGGAGTCTATTCGTCCCCCTGTTTAAAGCGCTAATAATTTTGTTATATTTCGTACAGGGAATGTTAAAGAGGTTGATTAAGTATGATACTAACAATTTGGGTCTTGAAGTGTTCGAAAATTTCAAATTATATTGAATTTCGAATAAAAGGAGTTTGAATTAACGTAGTTCTACTGTATTTATATTGACTAATAAAATTAAAAATCTACCACAGCAAGAAATGCAATTGTAAAATTTAAAAAATCATTTCTCCCGTGCCTTACAAATACACGTGCTCCGCACAGCTACGGGACCGGGATAACCGCGGTCCGAGAAAGGCGCCGGGCGAAAGTCTATCTTGTCCGCTTCACGGGAATATTTCGCTCGGCACTTCGCGCCGCTGGAATCCCGATGCCCCTGTGCGCGGCGACTGGCCGAGTGGAGGGGGGATAGCGGGCCGAGGCTAGTCCCCCCCTGGCGCCAGTAAAAATTACAAGTGATATTTTATGTAATAACTCATTGTAAAAAATTGTCATGAACATGTAATATGTAAAAATAAAGAGAGTCTTGAGAGGGCGATCGCCCGGAGATAATATTATGCACCTTAAAAATCGTTTAGATGGTTAAAATGGATTTTTAAAGTTTAAGGTGCATTAATTAATTCCCCGGGCCATTGCCCAAAGTAAAATATATCAGGCATCACGAGGAGGGCTAAACTCTATATAAAAAAGTACTCGCGATGCCTGAGAGATTCAAAATAAAAATATGGGAGCTTTTTTAGAAGCGAAAAACGAAATCTGCCGTCCCGAAAGTTGCGGAGTTTGGCCGCCAGGTGGTGTCGGTGCTGGACCGAATTGGGGTGGCGCGGGGAGTGTTTTCGACCCTGATTGGTTCCCAGCATCCTGAAGGAGCCGTATTCTCCCGGAGATGATTCTCCGGTATAAATAAACGGTCCAGCAGTTGCAAGATCACTTCCCTCGCTCGCTTCTGCACCGCTGGACTTCTCTGAAGAAAATTGTGTTTGATTTATCTCTGCTTTGACCCCTGCAATTCGACTGGACTTCCTGGATTTTCGACCTTTGCTGTGACATTTGGAACCGATCCTGGAAATTTCTATGACTTTGGCTGCTACACTGGACGACGATTTGGACCGTCCTACACCACTGCACGCCGCTGCAGACATCGACGTTCGAGAGACCAGAGTGAACCGGCAAACCAACCCCTACGCGATTGCTACAGTTCTTGTTCCTGTATTGTACAACATGTGAAAACATTATTGATGTCCATATACAGGAGAAAGGTTGTTGTAAAACGTAGCAAGAGTTTTTTCAGTTACAAGTGCATAATAAATGGCTAAAATATAATAGCAATAGCATATATTCAGTTTGTTATTGTGTTAGGGCATTAAAACTGACGAAAGTGTGAATATAATAGCAGATCATTTTCCATTTTATATTGGAGGCCTATTTTTTTAAAGAAGTATTTAAATGATTCGCCATTTAAATATTGGGTTAGCAAGAAAAACACCTATTAAATCATTTAGACATCATTTTTGTTGGCAGTGAAAAAATATCAGACTCAATACGTGGTTAGCAAACAAATAAAATTTTATCAGCAAGTAAACACATTTATAATCAGCTTCATAAAGGGTTTTTCATTAAGTGCGCTCAAACTTTTTTTTAAAATAAAACAAAAACAAATGAATATATCTAAAAAAAATTTATTATGTTTTGAAGTACATTTAGTGGCAATTATGTATGAAATTCAATTTCCCTCGCACGACCACCGCGGGCACGTTTGCAGAAGTCCAATCGTTGAATCCAATTTTCCACCACTTTTTCACATAATTCGGCCCGAATCGCACCAATTTCGCGTTCAATATTTTCTCTTAGCTCTTGTAACGTCGCCGGCTTGTTGGTATAGACCAAAGATTTAACATAGCCCCAAAGAAAATAGTCCAATGGTGTTAAATCGCATGATCTAGGCGGCCATTGAACTGGTCCATTTCGCGAAATAACACGCTCACCAAATTTGGTTTTCAATAAGTCAATTGTTGCGTGTGCCGCGTGACTGGTAGCGCCGTCTTGTTGAAACCACATATTGGCCAAGTCCATACCTTGCAATTGAGGCCAAAAATAATCAGTTATCATGGAGCGATAACGATTACCATTCACAGTAACATGATGATTAGCATCATCAACAAAAAAATATGGTCCAATGACACCTCCGGCATGTAATCCACACCAAACAGTGATTTTTCCGGGATGCAATTGTGTTTCGTGAAGCACGTGCGGATTGGTGCCTGCCCAATAACGCATATTTTGCTTGTTTACATATCCATTGAGCCAAAAATGAGCTTCGTCGCTAAAGATGATTTTTCGATGGAATTCAGCATCATTTTCAAATTGTTGTGTAGCCCAATTGAGGAATTGGCGACGCTTCAAATGGTCAAGCGGCTTTAGTTCTTGTGTCAACTGGATCTTGTATGGATGTAGGCCAAGATCTTTTCGCAAAATTCGCCACAATGATGTCACAGAAATGCCCAATTGTTGAGAACGTCGTGTTAGTGACTCATTTGGGTCATCAAGAACAGATGCTCTAGCGGCGGCAATATTTTCCTCACTTCGTGCATTTCTTTGTCTCACTGGCACTGGAACATTGTGTAGTGACAATGTGCTTTCAAATTTTTGCACCAAACGTTGAATTGTTGATGTGGCAGGCAAGTGATGACGACGATAAAATGGTCGTAATGCTCTTAAAGTTGCGGTGAGCGAACGCGAATTTTGGTAGTAGATTTGAATAATTTGCAAGCGTTGCTCCGGTGTGTACTGCTCCATGATGATTTGCCAACTAAGTACGAGTGTTAACCTCAAAAAAAATTGAAGAAATATGACGTAGTTTCTTGTCCCTGTTGAAAAAAAGTTTGAGCGTCCCTATTGAAAAACCCTTTATTTATGCATATTCAAAATATATAGTCATGAAATAAAGTTATTACTTGGTCAACAGGAATATAAAATAGATCAGCATTAAAAAGATTAGTTTAGGTTTAGCAGAATATAATCAATTTTACAACTTGCCAAAATCTGACTTATGATTTGCCTCTTAATTACTAATATTGCTGAAATGTATTTAATTTAAGAGCTGCCTAATATGACATTATTTGCTCATCAATCTTGTTCTACTTGCTGACCACAAATGGCGGCTTAACTGTCTATATTTTCCAGCAGAAAACATTTTAGACCTGACCAAACAAAACCTCAATATTACGCTATCCGTTAAAATGATAGCAAATTGAAGAGTGGCAGAAATTTTGGATAAAAACCCTACTAATCTGATCTGATAAACCATTGATTTCTGGTGAATCACTTATTTATGGAAAGTCTCGACAGAAGAGTAGAATCGAACTACCAACAATCAAAGGTAATATAGTTTTGAATGGTCATATTTTTATTTTGAATAGATAATTAGCAGTCACTTTGTTCCTGAAACAGATGGGAAACTTATCAAGTAAACGAGAATCTCATAATATGTGGTAACAATTTATTTGATGGCCCTGTATTGTTTAAATACTGATTTAAATATATATGTGCTGTGTGACAAACTAGACATTTAATAATTAATAAAATATACATATTATTAACACAAACAGAAAGCATTGTGATATTATCACAGTTAATTTGTAATTGCTGGTAGCATCTACATTAATCTACATACATCTAGATTAATAAGAATTATACCTAACATTTCAATATTTTAAAATATTCTAAATACTAATATACATCACTAGCTTCATCTATGTTGGTTTTCAGAAAATCATTTATTTCCTACATACTATATTATATATATTATCCTGGTTTACCACACATAGTTCTTGGAACATTAAGATTCATCTGATATTTACATCAAACTGAGATATTGAGCTTTCATTAAACTGATTCCTGATTTCGGGCACGCTAAATGATGTTGTGTAATATATAAATCATACATTATATTTGTATTCACATTAATATTATTTTCTTGTTATCTCCTAAAGCGCATGTTTGTAGCACAGTTTTAAAGATAAAATTATTGTCAGAATTTTGATACAAAAAAATCAATTGTGACCAAAATGTCAGATGATATATAGATGTTCCGAGATCACAATAATATGTAGAAATTCCTTCAACTACCAGATAAACATGTAAATAAAATTTCATTAAATTCAAAGTAGTTTTCTGAAAAACATTCAATTTCAATACATTTTTAGCAGACAGAGCTAAATAGATAGACACAGCAAACAAAAATACAAACATACATATTTTATTTGATATTGCTATGTGGAGTTAGTCTTATGGAACTAACTGATGATGTAATCATTTAACATCCTTAATTTACCTCTTTAATTTGATATTAAGGGATCCTCACAACCAAATTATATATTATACAAAGATCTAGTACGTTGATATTGGTAAAATTTGTGAAGAAAAAAGATTTGCAATAACCGCTTTATTCACGAAAAAGTTACATAATTTTATGAGGTTAAACCTTTACAGTACAAAAAATATTTAAAAATAATCAGAAATTATTAAAAAGATCATGTAGCAAAAAATTAACATGAAAACCAGCAAAAATTTGTCATAAAAAAATTGTGAAGTTTTTATAAAAATTTACAGAAATTATATTTTTTCCATTTATCAAATCAAGTTCTGAAAATTCTCAAGAGTTAAATAAGGCAATGCAATACTGAAGGGCAATGCAACCATTCAAACAAATGGTACATTGAAATGAGCAAATGAGTTGTAAGAATAAAAATTCTAGTATGAAGTAACGTAGTCCAATTTATTACACAGATGTGTCATTTGCAACACATGTCTAATAGATTAGGAGTGACGTGACATTGACGTTGACCATCAACATAAAAATGTACACCCCGATGACTAACTATGATTGCAGGCCATTTGAGTTTTTCAATTTACATTTCATGTTAAAATTGCTATTTGAATTACGATACGAAAGGTTCAAAATTATTTAAAATAACCGTGTATTCGTTGAGAAATTTTAGTCGTAAACTTCATTTTAAATCGCAGAGTCGACTTATCTACGGGTCAATGCTAGTTTTGATAGAATTTTGTGCATTGAATGTGGGGCAATAATTTTTGTGTTATTTTGGAGGACATGGATAAGAATTTCCTGTAATAAATTTAAGGAAATCTCTATAGTTAATAAGTGGAAATGTTCCTGTTCATGATTGCTCATTTTATAATCCAGTTTTTAGCTGACATAAATAAACAAAACCTTATTGATTGATATATGGTATTATTCAGATATGTCATTAATATGTAGTCTGCAGAATGTTAGGAGATTTAGAGACAAGCATCTGGTGTGATATGTATGGAGTCAATCATGCACCGGCAATAGTTTAATATACATTGCAGCGATTGCTACTAGGTAAAATCTGAGAAAATTATAAAAATCACAAAATTTTATAGCCCCAAGTTTTATCTTCGACTTATCTATGAGTCAGATCCAACATTAGTGTACAGGCACAAACAATTAATATTTGCAGAAAGAATTAGATCAAGAATACAAGAAGCAGATATGAGATATTTTCAAAGTGGCAAGAACATAAGGAGGCACTGAATAAGGAATGCGGCAATCTGGGGGTCTTTTATACATGACTTTCTGTATTCTCGGTCTTTGTCAGGTCAGCTCGGGAGCGCCAGACTCCAGATATGATATTATTGATAGTTTAACCTAAAACATTGTCTGTGTTACACTGGTCATAGTTCACACATACCACAATACAACGTGACAGATCCCTGACATGAAACAGGCCCCTGCACCATAAATCCAAGGTAATGCCAAGATGTTTATTTTTAAAAACACATTCAATTAGAACTTGGATCTGGAATATGATAAGGTTTCATGGAAACATATTGATTAGCATTGGGAATTGCTGGATGCAGAAGCCTCGTATCAGCATTTAAACCTCAACCTTTTTTAAGAAGAGAGTAAAGAAGTTGGATGATTTTTCACTTTGACATAATTTAATATTGTTTGAAAGACAAACTATAAAATATATCAAAAAAAAGTTCACTACAAGTAAATTCTCACTTCTGCATATAAATAGATTGTGATTTTAATAAGTAATCATACACTCATTCATAAATATAAGTTAGTATTTTTTCATAATACCAGTGTAAAGAATTTTGAAATTTTCATGATCTAGTTTAATGATAGGTAATCAATAGACTTGTAACAAATAGTATATTCGGCTGGTTACAATGCCGAATAGTTGAATATTAAGCCGAATAATATTAAGCAATTTACAATTAATGTGGTGAGAATGAGCGATGCGATCCATGAGCCGCTTACTTGTACTCTTCCCACTATGCACATGAGTGTGCACGTTTCAACTTGTTCACTTTGTTTCTCGGAGTCATTTTACCATCGACAGGCTAACAACTAATGTATGCAATGTAAGAATTGCCACGGAACAGAGGCTTAACAATCGTTTCACAAATATCATGGATGATAAAAAATTTGTGCTGGCTTTATTAATTTTTATGTTTATGTTTGCGATTATATTTCTGAAATATAAATAAAGGAATCTACAAATAGTTTTATTTTAATTTAAAATTCATTACCTTAAAATCTTGTTGTGTTTTTTAAAGTAACAAAGTATTCGTAATTCGGTTGAATAGTGTGTTACTATTCGGTATTCAGCCGAATACGAAAAAATTGGCTGAATAGAGAGAATACCGAATAGTTGCCAAATAATATATGATAATATACAGCATATTGGGTGTTCTCAAATCTGATACAAAAATATTGATTTTAAGTTTTACATGTATTACGCTTTTTGAATTATGTTGTACTTAATACTTATATAAAATATAATAACCAATTTGATAAAGAAACCAATTTCCAAAATCATTTTGAGTTATTAAATAATTGGGTGGGTGGGAAGGAAATTATGTTTTTTACAAGGTTGTGTTGTACAGTTTGCAGGAAGGAGAACATCATGTCTATCTATTGTAGAACTTTTCCGGTCTGCAGTAAACAAAGTGATGATAGCCAACATGATAGGTAATGTCCCTTGAACGGATAGGGCACAAGAAGAAGTTGAAGTGACTGTAATTGTATTTGTTTGTAACAATGATTGACAACTAATTATTAATAATTCTTTGAACGATCACTGATGTTCGATCACTACTTGGATTTGGTCTGAATCCAGTTGCATCCACTTGATGCAAAATGAAGGATTCTTCTCCTTTGATCAGAAAGTTAAATAAAAGAGATGCTTCTTCGTGAACACTCTATTGCTTCTGTTTCATAAAAGCTATCAATCAGAAGTCGCCTAGTATAAAATAATAAAATGACGACATTTATTAGATATCGTTACAATTGGTTAAAATTCCCGGTAACAACTAAATATTTTTTCGATAGATTTTTTCTGTATATCTTTCTAGTTGATTCATTTAAATATTATTAAATACCACAGAACTATGTTCTGAAAATGCAACTTCATAACAAAAATGTATTATCCTTAATGCAAAAATACCCTTACCTGCACCTGCACACTGTATGTAATCTTCTTAAAAACACAATTTCTCTTCCACCAACTTAATTTCTTTCTCATCAACCTATTATTTTAAAAATGAATCATAACAATGCAGTCATATAGGGACTTAGGGGCAATATGGAAGTGGTTTAAAACAATTAGCACAATGTTTAAAAATACATCAAATTATTTTATTGTCCATTTTAATTAGTCATGAAATGTCTGTATCTTGTATTAATACGTTCTGTTTTTAGTTTTCACAAATTAATATTCAAGTGTATTTTATATTATAAGTACACTTCATAATTAACTTGTGAAATATCATCATGATTATTCTCAAATACCGCTAACTATTTGTGTTATCTTAACAATCATGTTTTAATTTGTTATTTTATAACATTTAATGTTTTGTCAATTGTGACATACTCCGATTTTATTGTATTGCCGCTGTAACAATAGAAATACATATTTAAATTCGACAGATTTGTTGAGTTATTCAAATGGAAACATTCTACATTCAAAGTATATTATGAGTGTTCAAATGACAGTTATTTTCAAAACAGCCTAGTAAATAATTAAAAAAATTCAAACTCAAATGGTCTGCTATAAGTCTTAAGATGTATAAAGGATAAAGAAATTTGAACTTGAAGGTACAACCTAAGGAATATTATAAGAAGGACCATTGCAATTATGAACTTAGAGATAAGCTGTATCAAAAGTAAATACATATGTTAAAAAGAACAAAACTTCTTCAAATAGGAAGATGTCCAAGTTCGAATCCCGGTAACAACTAAATATTGTTTTGAAAGATACATTTTTTATATACATTTATGTATAATATATTTAATTTATATTAAAATACATATGTCATTGAGAACATGATTGATAAGCTACATTACCTATGTAATTATATGTACATTACCTATATAAAAAGATTTACTGGTTTAATCTGATTCAAATGTCACACAGTGCAGACAATAAACAAAATGAGTTACAAAATATTTATGACTTTGAGTTAGTATTACAAAAATAATTACGACTTTGGGTGGACAAGTGTTGTGCAATCTTATATCATTTTAAATGAAATAACATTGACTTCTTCTCATCTTAAATAAATATATATATTTACTTTTAGTTACCCTAATTCAAATAAAAATGAATTTCTAATCACGATTTAAAACAACTATATGATAAATTAACTGTACAATATTATTTATTTATGATTCGAATGGCGGAAGACCAAAATCTTCTGGCTTAAACTCCATGAGGTTGTTGAGAGTCTGTGTGGCTCTAGTTGTGAGTGACTTCTCTAATGTCGGGTCTGGCACCATCACAACCTGCATTCCGGCAGCCAGGGCTGCTTCTACACCATTTGGTGCATCTTCAAACACGAGACACTGAAAAATATATATTTGTAAAAGTTTTGCGATCTGTGGATTCTAGTGATATAGTATAAATTAAGAAAGCCTTTCACAGCTAATTTTATATATACAGAGTGCAACTGACCTAATTCATAATATTTTATGGATGGATATCCGATTAAATTACGAGTCAAAAATATTCAAGAAGTATTATGTAATATTTTTACAAAATCTTATTAAGATTTAAAAGCCAGTTGTTTGATTAGTGGTAAATTTTTACTATAGTAAAAAAAATTGCGAAAACAGGTGGTTTAATCATTAATAATATAACATAATATAATCGATTAATATTTGTGAAAACTGATATATGCATAATTAGGAAGTAATATAGGACTAATTTAAACAAACTAAATAGTATAAAACAAAAAAATCAAAAAGGAGACAAGTAGAGAATAAGTAAAAAGAACAAAGTAAAATTTTGATATATTAATCATAAATTAAATATATTAATTAAAAAGATATATATATAAAATCAATTTTATCAAAAAATATTGTTGTTGCGCCACCGGGATTCGAACCTGAATCTCTTTACAAACCGGGGAAGGTGCACTATCCAACTACGTGCACTATACAATATTTTTAACGATAAATTTTCAAACCTATATGTTACCTTTTTGATATTAATACATTTAATAGTTCCATTATTTGAAAGAGCCATCTACCTTATTTTTACGGAATCTCAAATACCTTTGAGTAATCTGATACATATATTTAGTAGATTATATTTATTAGATTTTAGATTGATTTTATATGTATATCTTTCTAACTGATACATTTAATTCATATTTAAACTATATATATATATATATATTCTGTCACATGTAATTTTATATTCTTTCTCTCTCTTCATGTATATATAAGTACACTATTATTGTATTTATGATCAGTTTTAAATACATCCTGAGCAAAATGTATGAAAATCCTCAGAATTCCAATGAATAATAATGTCTCTTTTCATCTCATGTAAATAAAATTGTATAGCTGTCCCCTATTATAATTATAAATACAAGTTGTAGTTGTAGTGAGTTAAAATGTTAGATTGATAATGCCCTTGCGAGGCGAAACACGTCTCAAGTAAATTAAATGAGTAGAATCACAAGTGTTTTATTTTCATATGATTATAGAGTTCTACAAATTTACCTCAGAAACAGTAAAAAAAATCATTTTTATTATATTTTCTACGTAAATTGTCTCATATATAAAAAATCAATAAATATGTAAATATCAACAAAATACAAAACATTTTATGTTTATACATACATATATGTATCATAAATTTAATATAATAATTTATTTATCATAATGAAAAAAATTTCCACATTTTCATCCAATTTTATTTTTCAATGCGTCCTCATTCCAATCTGGAGAATAAGCACATTTCTCATTCTCATGGAAATATTAAAAATCTACCTAAGCATTTAACTATAGACAATATAGATAAATATTATACAAAGTCAATTGCAGAACTTAAATAAAGAACTTCTACACCAATAAAATAAGCAAATGACATTGAAGATAATATTGCACTTTTAATTATTTTCTTGACATTCAGGTTATCTGTAGCTGGTTAATCTAACTCCAAGTATTTGAGCATCTATTTATCTGAAATCAAATATCATTAGAACATAAAAAATTATACAACTCACCTTTTCGGGATCTGGTGCATTGGGAAATCTTGAAGCGCATATCAAAAAGATATCGGGATGGGGTTTGCCGAACTTGACTTCATGGTCCGAGCTACCCATGACCTTATGATGGAAGCGGTCAAACAAAGGAAGGTAGTTTGCTGTTTTAGCTTCCACACTTTCCTTCCCGGAGCTTGTGGCAAGTGCGAAGGGCACATTGTTTTTGTGTAAGTGCTCTATCAGTCTTTTTGAACCTGGTTAAGATGAATACAAAAATAATAAGATAAATAAATTAAACTATAATTCAGAAATTTATAGCAAGTAATCAATCCTATATTATTACACATGTAATGTACGACGTTGTACATTTATTATAAATACGGTGGTGGCCGAGTGATCTAAGAAACTAGATTAACCTTTTAAATACCATGAGTGCATTAACATGCCAAACTTTGTGTGTCACGCTAAGCTATAGGTGTGTTAACACACCTTTGGATCTTGCAAACTTGCAGGGATTAAAGTCATATTTTGAAATTATTTTGCTATTTTGTGAACGACGGGTCTCAGCTTTTGATAGATCCTAAGATAAGTCAAGGCCCTTAAAGCCTAGTCTTACCCTATGAGGTGCTTCCATTTCAAGTAGAGTTGGCAGTTAAAAGGTTAATTTATTATACCAGCCAGCTATTTAAAAAAATAATAGCCAGTACAAAAACCATTTTATTTAGTGAAATCCCAAATCTATTACAGATGTGTATTACGGTGCATTATGTATTTAAATCATTTTCAAAAATGAAAAATGGGGTATGCGAAAATAATGCCTGTGAACGCGTAGTATGTAACAAATATTTTGTGAATTTATTCTATGTATTATTTAACTGAATTTTTTTTACTCATTTTACATCAAACAGAATTTTACATAATCTTACTTTATAGTTGTACATTTTTTACTCATTTACTGTTACTTAACATAATCTTTTTATTTTTATAAATTGAACATTGCATTTACTTTAAGTATTACATTGTATTTACATGCCATCTTGTTATACTCTTTGTATTTCTTTTTTTATACATTAAACATTACTTTACATACTCTGTTTTATTTTTATTAGTTGAAAATTGCATCTATTTTAAATTAATCTAATTACATCTTGCTTTACTCTTTATATATATTTTTTTATACATTGAACGTTACTTTACATATTCTTTTTATTCTGATAAATTGAGCATTACATTAACTTTAAGTTTTACATTTATATAATAATATACTATTTAATTGCATCTTGTTTTATAATTTATATATTTTTTATACATTTAAACATTACATTCTGTTTACTACTACACCGAAACAGCTCTGTGCTATAATATAGTAAAATACTAGTGTAGGAGGCAGGGCGTCAAAAAACATGTCTTACTTTGCTGCAATGTTTTATCTTATTATAACAATGTACAATGTAACAATTTACCGAGACTCAAAAAATAAATTATTATTATTCTATCTATTAATGTATACTTTATTTTAAGACAAACTATTTGTTATAAGTACACTTTTTGTTGAGCCTAGGTCTTTACATTGCATTCTCTTTACCTAGGTAATAAATATTTAAACAGCTTTACCTTTCAATAGAGGAGCATCCCTAAGCATCACATTGCCTAGTTCTTTCATCTGGACATGGAATTCTTGAGGTGTGATAGGAAGGTTCAGCTCTCGACAGGCTATTTCGGATGTCCGTTGTTCAGTAGTCCCCATAATCTTGAGCCGCACATCTCGAGGATAAGAACGTCCATACTTTTTTGCTATTGTGGCCACGATTTTTTCGTAAATATGCTCGGTGTCTATTAAAAATAAAAAAAATCAATTTTATATTATATTTTCTGATATGAGTACATAGAGATTGAGTGCATAGATGCTTAATAATGGGCGTGATTCCTTCACAATCACTTAAAACTAAATATTCAATGGTTCTGAAAATTTTAACATTTTGGTTTATTTGAGAGTTGTTCTATTCTTTTTTCGTATGTATCTCAAGTCTACTGATCTAGTTAAGGGCTATATTTACCACAGGGGTACCACCACAATGTGAATACAGTGGGCATACATCAACAATGTCATTCATCGTCAGTGTAAACAATATTTTTTTAATTATTGCAATATTGTCAATGATAAAAAATTAACATTGTCTGAAATATTTGTTAATTATTAAGTGATTATTAAAAAATCAGTGCTACTAAACCAAATTTTTAAATAGCATCTTTTGATCAGAATTTTATGATATAACTATAACGCATTCACAATTAGCAACATCACCGACGGCCCCTGAACGCACCTTGCAGATATCTGGGTGTAAAAATAGGTCTCATCAGCTGCAAAAACCAACCACCAATAAGTGCCAATATAATGTACTTGCAGATGTCCGGAGGCCAGCTCTTGCGTACTAATCCTCTCATTGCTGCCTTCCTGTCAAAATCTCTAGCAAACGTTCTTCATTGTAGACTTTTTATTGTATATTTTTCTAACAGTAACTGTGCTTCAAGCATCAATAAACTTTTGTTAACTGTAAGTCATTTCTTTTGTTCAACCTGATTCTGGCTGCACTTCTACACACACACACTTACAAAAAACATCTCCGCGATCATATTCAAAATAACATGTGAACACTGGGTGTAATATATAGGGGCACCAGACTCTCACACACATAAACTTTTGATTCTAACAACATATGTACTGATCCATAACTTATCGTATCTTTATTGTATAATGTTGCTAAACCCCCCCAAAAATATATTCAAAGTAATGCATGCTTCACTTAGGAGATCCTATATAGTCTATTTAAAAGACTGTTTATGGTAAATAAATGTAAAAAAACATTAGTAACACAGTAATATTAACACAGTAGTAAATATTAATATTAAATCACTTATCAAGCAGACAATACATATTTATTTAATAAAATTGTTATTGTTATCCTCAAATCAAAATATGTAAATAAATAAAAAATCTTAAAAGCAATCATTTCAACCGTATCAGTGTTCTAACTTAATAAACATTGTATAAGGTCTATAGTCAAGGCCCATGCGTGAACAAAAAATCAAGGTAAGGCACTGGCAAGTATCCAAAAGTATATTTACAAATGAGTTATGAGGAAAGAATCGTGATTAAGGAAGTAAACAAAGGAAGTAAACGCTTTGAATACAACACTAATGTGGGGTGCCAATATATTGGTAACATACTGATATACAAATATTTGCGTAAGTAGCTATTGTCAGGCAAAAGTAGACTCATTTAAATCAGAGAAAATAAAACAATATTTTTTATTATATACATGTTTAAAAATGGATGGATTAAAGAGGCATGGAATGGTTTGTGATATGAAATATTAAATTTGAAAGATAATAAAATTGTCAGCGTCTTCTTTGCAATAAAATTACTATTTAGTTGATTGGTTTCTTATGACACTAACAAGATAGAAAATGTTATGTTTATTACAATATACCAATTTCATTAAGGTTATTAACGTGGTAATAAATGTGACGTTGATAAATATTCATAATAAAATATAATCTCTATGTTCTAAAATATATGTGTGTAACATAACTCAACTCCAAGAAATTAAATCAATAGATAATAAATCAATACATGTCACTGCCCATATTAGTTAATACATTATTTGAAATTAACATTGAACCATTCTACATTTGTATTATTGACGATTATCTGGCTGATATGGTCATATAATAGCTTTATCTAATCGCCGAAACTTATAAATATATTAAGTTTAAAATGAAAAAGACAACAAATTTTTCATAAATTAAGAAATGAAATAGTAATCCAAATATTGCTTAATTATGACCAGCGAAGCTTGTTTAACATGAAATATCAGTTAATGTGAAAAAATATTCTGGTCCTGACCAACCAAATGCAACGATATTTCAAATATTAATTTTAACATGAAACAAAAATGCTTAACAATAAAAGATTTCACTTCTTAGAAAAACACTGGTAGTTAAAAACTCAAAAAATATATCGGCAGCCATGTCGTTACTAAATTTCTGACTCAACTTTCTCTTGATACGGTGTTAACACGGTCAATACTTACCCCGTGATCGTGTTAACGGTCAATACTTACCCCCATAACACCTTTACAATTTTTTAACAGATGGGTTTAATTCTTAGCATTTTAATCATACAGACATTTTAAGTAGTCTTGTCAGAACTTGTTTTCACCAAATTACGTAATGTTTATGATTTATTTGATTATGATCAATTTGTGTTCAGTGGGCCAACATTTGATAATTAATAATACCTGGATAATTTGCCATTTTAAACGGTGACAACACCATATTGTTTAATGCTTTTAACTTTATTTACATTACTCTTTCTAACTTTATTTACCCTAACTATTTTAAACAGATGAGATTAGTCCTCGGCGAACCTAACATTTCATTAACAATCTATGTGAATAAAGTATAAACATTCTATTTTTACAACATGTTGGTGTTTTTTTTAATTTAGTCCTTTTAACGTGAAATTCATTTACATGAAAAAATATATCAAGTTGCATTTTTTTCAGTGAATCAGTGCTATAAATTGAATGCGATAAATTGCAGAACAAATTAAAAAGAACAAAATCTTTTTTGTGATAACATGGTTGGACGCAGAAAATGTGAATGTTATAAATTATAAAAGGAAATTTAAGAATACAGATTGTGTACATATACTTTTGTGTACCATTGTCACAGATGTGGTGAAAAAAATTCATAATTGGAATGTTTATTTTGCTGAGTCAACGACACATAATAACATATTGGAACACGGACGGACTTAGATCAATGTTTAGGCTATAATAAAGTATCAAGTGGCAGAATTTTTTATATCTTCCTCTTTTTAATTAATATTTGGAATACATATTTCTAGTGACAACTACAGCAATTTAGCTAGTGGAAAACCGCTGAGTGATAAATAATAAATAATAAATGTTTTAAAAAATTTGAAAATAAAGTTTTGATCTCTGTGTACCATACTATCAACAGTGTATATATTTTTTCTTAATATAGTGCATACACAAATACATACAACTAATATAATATTTAATATCAACATTTTCCATTTTACAATAACTTATCTGCACATATTTGTTTAATTTTGAATCTATATAGTTTCTCCTCCTTTCATATATCGTCTAGTATTTAATGGAAAAATTTCATCGCACTGTACATCACCAATTTATGAGATTCAGCTTTCTTTTCAAATGGCAATTTCATTCTACCTCTTCCTCTTGTATGATGTTCGTACTCATGTTGATTTGCATCAATTTTTCTAATAAATTTTGCTGATATTTTTTCAGTGAGGATTTTAAAAATAACATTGAAATATATTTTCTGTTTAAAGGTCATCATTTTAAGATCTTCTAGCAATGTACTGATCCGAGTATATTTTTATTATATATATTTTTTCAATATTATTCTCAAAGCTTTATGAAAACAAAATTAGGTAAGATTATATCAAATTACTATGAATTAAAAATGAATATTTTGTATAATTCATAATGTATTTTGAAGATCGGTATTATACAATTAATTAGTTATTATTATAAATAAACATCAGTTAAAACAAAAAAAATGTAAAGAAAAATTGGACTTCTTTGTTTTGCAATTACATAATATTGAAAGTATTGGATATCTACTAAATCATTTCACTGTCTTAAAATTTAATATTGTAATCTTTAAGTACTAACAGATAAGCAATCGACTTCGCGGCCGATAGTGGCCGCTATTTGGCCATTGGTGATCGCTGCGCGGTCAGGGTCTTAGTAGAATCTTTATTTCAATGCGGAAATCCCTTATTATACTGCCTTAACAATAGTGCATTATGCATTCTTATTATATTGCTTTAGATGAAATATAGATCCCACAAAAGCTCTGGACGCGCAGTGGTCACCATGGGCTGCGATATAGATAAGGAAAAAACCACAGAGTGCAGTGTGATATGACCATGAGACTTAGATGAGATGACAGGAGTCTGGCCATTTAAGCAAGTACTTTACAGCATACCGAAGCAAATGATACTAACAATGTCGCCTCTGACTCCACATCCAGAAAGTCATAGATATAGACGGGGAAGCGTGAAGAATGATGATGATAGTATATGTCTCAGGTTAGGTCATGGGATACTATAATTTACTTATCGCTATGTTGGTAACATATATTTATATTATTTTAATAGACTTGACAAAAGTTATGTATTGTAATATATTTATTAACATACACCACAATTATGTAACTATTTTTCACTACTTAAACTCGGCAGAAGAACAAACGCTTCAATTTTAGCAAGGCTCTAAAGATGCCAAATTTAAACAGATGGGCACGATTTTATCTAATCAATGAATTTATCTTATCTGTCCAAAAAATTAATACAAACTTATACATTTTTTGCACGCTGAAAATTTCAATCAGAAATAAATTATTTATATTTATTTTTTAATTTTGCATCGAATAATCAGTTCTGTAAAAATGGCTACTATTAACACAATTGATTAGTTATTTATGTTCAAAATTAAAATATTTTTCGAAATATGAAAATGTTCAATTAAAAAAAATAGAAATATTTACTTTTTAAAAATGATACCGTCTAATAAAATAAATTAAAATATAGAATGAAGCAGGAAGAATAAAATCGGTTCCTATGTAGGAATGTGACCTCTAAGCATTCAAAATTCAAGGTAAGTTTACATAAACAATCATTTCACTTATGGAGCACGGTAAAATGATTATTTATATGATATATAAGATTAAAATACATAACATTTTATTGATAAATGTATCCAATTAGTCGAAAAAATAAACTAATACAAACAAAACATACCTATTATAACACCATCCATATCGAACAAAACATGTGACACTTTCTTGAAGTTTAATAATCTTGATGTTGAAAAACACCTATTTATAATAAAATACATTTTGATTTTCTTTATTACTATTTATCAAATGAAAAATGTAAAAATACGCTCCAAAACTTAATGCACTACCGACAGCCAGCAACCTCCACTGACAGCTGATAGTGACAGCTACTCTTGGTTTTTAAATCATATGTTTCAACGTAGTGAAGTTAGTCCCAGGTGTCAAGAAAAAAAAAATTTTTTTTAACACTGGCAGCACTGTACTCCATGTGCATCGTTCGTCTTGCGCACTAGCGCATAGCGCGGCTCATTTAATTCATTTAGTTTCGGCGTTCTGGCGTGTTGTGTGCGTGTCGGGTATTCTTTGTATTGTTGACGTTTATTATTTAAAAGAACACAGTAAAATAATGGAATTAAATGCCATTAAAAGATTATACGCTAAGTGCATGAAATAACCTCTCTTAAATTGTTCAATTTGCGTATTTCTATCAATTTTTTGTGTTAGAAAATAAGAGGTCTGCTGTTGTTTATATCGGGAGTGCTTGACGCGAATGCAATCATGGCTGTGAATGCAATGTTTTGGCATAAACTTTATTTTGTTTCTAATGTGCGTGGTGCGAGGAGCTTCTTTCGATTCGAAACATTGTGCTTTATATCGTGTCTAGTGTTTCTATGTGTTGGAATTACTTCGGCGGGGAGCAGCAATCCCGGCGTAGTCTCATGCACTAATGTCAGGAGTATATTCGAGGGCAGAAGTGTAACTACTCTGGACATTCTCGAGGAACCAATAACCGGTATGTTATGCTCTCACACAGTTTCTTAATATTCATTCTCCGACACCCACGACTTTAAAAACATTTTAATCAACAAATTTCTTTATGTTTATTACTTAAGAGCACATGTCATTATTTACTAAATGAATCACTTTTTTTACAAATGCCGCATGTCACCACTTTCCAAATTTTTAGTTTAACACAATAAATTAATCATTGACCACTTTACCTTTCGTTTTTAATAGTTTTACGGAAAGGATTGCAATGGCATTTTATTGGCATCTTATTAGAAATTCCTATGTTAAGAACAAATAGCTTCGTTGAAATGTAACCGATTTGAATATGATAGAATAAGTATATCATTACAAATTTCGTTATTTATGGTTTTTATTGATATCCGAAAACTTTGCGGTGCTTCCAATAGAGCAATTAAAACATTGTACTTTGAATTTCCCGTCGGCACTTTTGATCTTTGTTTTTACATACAATACATTAGATCTCAGATAGATACAATAATTTTACGTTTATCGCTATCGTTAATCTTAAACGCGTCCTTTTTAAATTTAAGTACTTGGATAAAAAACAATGTAGTTGTCTATTGCATTTTATTAAGCTGTTGGTTGTCATCAAAACCGAATGAGTATTAACTTAATAAAAATAATCTCTCAGAGGAATCGGCCTACATGTTGTAGGTATGTATCTAATCTAAATACTTCTTAAAATTAATAAGTAGATAGGTATTCTTCAATCTCAGACAAAGCACACTAACAGTAATAGGTAAGTTCCTTAATCTAATGCTACGGAAATTTGATCAATTCTCAGGAGCAAACTTTGAACGTATTCAAAAGAAGGAACTTATTGTCCTACGGATAGTATTTGGATGTGTGGACAGTGGACAGGTAATATTAAATTCAATTTTCTTTATGGAAGGTACACTGAGTGAACGGCGCTCTGAATGTAGTGATTTTTAACAGAAACTCGTCAGTTGAGGCGAGACTAACGACACGCAATGGAATCCTGGTACCATCACGATGTATGCAAGTGAAGTTTGAAGCTGGCAGAAGAGGAACGAGAGTAAATTGAATGCAGTGGAAATTAAATCATTTAGACCAGCGGCGTGCACTCTATACAATCAAAAAAATCTGCGCATAACTATGATTTCTGCGAAATAAATTAAATATTTATTTGATACATTATGTATTAAGTATGTAGGTCCCACACTCAAATAATTCAAAGTTTTCGTGTTAATGTGTTAACTAGATCTTAACGGGTCTAAAGTGATTTTAAGCAAAAGTAGAAAGCAAAATTAATCTAATTTGTTATTTGTGCTAACCTAACTATCTACACATTTTTGTCTCTAACTATATTAAAGACAAAAATCTTTTTATAACATTTTTTACGTAGCATTTTATAACTTCCGATTGTACCTTAACAATTACAACTTTTAAAAACTGTACTGGTAACTGTTTTAGAACAGACCACGTTTAGTAAAGTAATTTTTCCTTTATTTTCATATGTATTATTTTATACTATAAAAATAAATAAATAAAACGAATAATAAATGAAGTGGAAGAATTTATGATTATAAAATATTTTAAGTCCTTCACTTGACAAGTTGAAGAATTTTCCAAAAATAATAGTAATGTTATTAATATTTTTCAAGAACGGAAATAAATTCACACAGGTATACTAAAAGGTATGTTAAAAAAACATTATTCTGAAAGAGTGTGTGATGCCCATCGCTTTTACAGCATCGATATTAGCAGCATAACCTAAGTTCGTGCCCTGTGCACGCCACTAACATAAATGTGTATGTGGCAAATCTATGTATGATAGAGTAAATATGAATAAATTAGGAGATAATGTAAAGCTGATCTTAGCTTAAAAAAGGGTCACTTGGGTTATTTGGTCTTGTAGAACTATAACTGACTATACCCCCTCCTAAATTCATATAGTTCACTATCCCTGCAAAATAAATTATTCTTGTACAAAGCAATCATCCGACCTATACTCACATACGCCAGCCCCATCTGGGGTTCAAGTAACACAAACATTTTAGAATCCAAACAAAACTACATCCTTAGGAGAATCAAAAACTCACCCTGGTTTGTCAGAAACACAATCATTCACAGAGACTCAAACATACCCTCAATCAAACGACATATACACGATTTATCGTCAAAATTTTATTCTAAATTAATTAAACTTCCTCGGCCTGTATGATCCCTTATCCGATCCCCATCATCTTCATCCCATTTTGCTTCTTTACCCTGTTCTTGACTCTATTGAACAAAATTTATAAAAAGATTTTCACTAAAAATTTGTAAAAAAGCAAACAAAAAAAGATTTAACAAAATATTATATAAAAAAACTTTACCCATTTTTGGTACTACTTTATACAGTTATATACAAAGTTAAGATTACTTGATATTAAAAAGAAAAAAAAAAATTCACCTCATTCCGTCCCGAATAGGGCCCCCAAAAAATATGAAGCCATTGTTGTTACCTCATATGTCGGAGACAAGAGGACTCAGCCTTTATCCCTCCCCCCTTTAACAGTCGAATCGGAGGTTCTGTAAGAAAAATACACGATGTGAGTATTGATGGCACCGGAAATAGGTGACGTACAGATACTGAAAGATGATCCTATTTAGAAAACTCATCAATTGACGAATCTGATGAAAAAATGTATGACTGTGAATGAGGCGAGGGTTGTACGGCGTTCCGTTACGATTTAAAATATTTTTTTATAATATTAAAGCGCGACACTAGACCGGAATGGATTAAAGTATATTTGCGGATTTCTTTTGTTGAAATCTAATGTAACCAAATGCATGGTGCACTTTACAAATGCACGAAGAAAATTACAGCGCTGAGTTTTTTTTTCATTTCTGAATATTGTAATGGTCCGTCTGTCCCTTTTACTCATGCTCGATTAACCCGGGAACAATTTGCTGCAGGCCTGTTATTATCATTTCTGCGTCCGTCGGGCCGTGAAATAACCAGTTTGGGCCTGGCCCTTAACCTTTTGGTGCCACTGGCTGCACGGTATCGCTGTCGGTCTGTCAAAATTGGCGGTGCAGTGCTCCCCGTATCAAATCATCATATTTTGACTCGCAAAACATCGGGAAATTAAGATTTATCTTTGCCCGACTACATGTTTGTACTTAAATAGCATTTTAATTTAATTAACTTTCTTGGAAATTATTAAGACACACGGGGGTGGGCTGCCAATTTATTATCGCGTCGTCTCAGAGCTAGCAGAGTTCGGGGGGGGGGGGGTTAATTTGTGTAATAAAAAAAGGCGAAGAAGTTGTATAATACTTATAATAATATAAACATGTTTATTTAAAGGTGTCACCAGACTTTTGTGCGTCTTTGTACATTCAACCATATTGAATTCCAATACATTTTGACGGAATTAAAATAAAATAATTGTGGCTGAAATTATTATGCAAAACTGAACTAGGCCGTTACAGATAAATTCTATGCATCATTTAACATAGAGAAAAAATGCATTTGAAAATATGTCAATGAACTGCGAGCGCATGATAATGAAATTTACTCATAATAGAAAATGAGTTGGTGCAAAAAATTTCAGATTGTGGATCGAGATAGTACAACACACCGGTGTGAAGCGAAACTTGTCCTCGACTTCCACCGAAATGGAAAGGAATCTCCTGGTTATACTTTAAACAGTTTTCAACCGTTGGGCTGTGGTGGAATTCCATTTTTTAATTTTATTTATATTAACATTAAGTTTGTCTAGGGCTATATTACACATATATAATTTTGTAATCTTCTAATAAAACGAAACATCGCCTTCCAAAACTTCATTTTTTTCCCCTTCCATATTCGGATGTCACGGAAGGTAATGAATCGGATATGAATGAAACTTTTGAAGTTTATCTACAATTTCTCATAAATGTGCAACACTATGAATACAATAATTATATTATAGATATTACTTTTCACATGGAAAGAAATTATTATAAAAGATTTTATTTTGTTAATGTACTTACAGTAGTGTATGACTACGGAAGGTAATGATCACACTACCGGACGAAAATGAAAATTTTGTACTAAGATCGTCGACAATCATTTGAAAATATGTAATAGTCAACTCGACCTGACAACATCTTTGCGTTATACAACGCTATAAGGTAGCTATAATGTGTAGAAAAATGTAATTCATTTCACGCGGAAGGCGATGAAAAAAAACTGCGGACAAACGTTAAATTATTTATGGTTTAATTTATAATTATTGATACAGATTTAGATATAAAGAATATTCAAGCTCCGAGGTGCTGAAGGTGCAATTTATTTATGTCTCCTAGTTTAGAAATAATTCGTCGTAATGAAAATATGGAATCTTTTTTTGCGACAGTTGGATAATTAACAATTATTGTGATAATTTGTGAAATACTCCTTTTAGAAAAATTAATTGTGCACAAAAAGAATGACAAATAAATAATTTGTTCTATCAAAATCGCTTGGAAATGTGTTGTGCATGAAACGGCAGAATAGAATTCCTAATTTTTCCAGGTTTTCGACCAAGTATTTAATATATCATTCCTTGAACTGCTTATTCAAATATCCTTTTATCCGGTAGATTTTTTCATTTTATTTATTAAAATCGTAATAATAACGCAGAAAATATACAAATAACACATATTGCATAGCAAATTTAAAACAATAAAGAAAACAATTTATAGACACGCATGAAGTCGAATGTAACGTTAAAAAATAATGTGAACGTTATTAAACCATTGAATTTTTTAGTATTTATACTAGTGGCAACATTATTCGCTTCGTGTTATATGACAGTTATTCAAAAGTGTTTGTTTAGAATTTGATTTATCTGACGCCGATTCTGCGGATTGTCGTTTTTCACTATACGAGTGCGTGTCAGTTGGGTTATTTTCGATATCTGAAACTTCCTGTTATAACGCTGCTAAACAATGGTTCGCAACAATTCGTCAAATTATAACCAGTCGAACAATAGAACGCATATTAGATGCATTCCAGGTCAGCGATTGCTTTTCCCGCTGCAGTGCGCCCGAATGGCCGCTCGTGGCGCGACGAATTCGCGTCGTCCAACACGCCAGCCGGCGCCAAAAGACCGTTTCGTTCCGACATTTCCCTAATAATGCCGTTAAATAGTATATATAATGTTATGATTTATCTATGGCGTCTTTGCGCGCACATTCGAAAAAGATAAAGGAACTCCCGCCATTTTGTTCGGTTTGCTTTTGATGTTTGAAGACGTCGCTTCATTTGTTTTGCTGCGTCGTTCGTTTTTAATTTTAGGATGGTTTTGTTTCCTGGCTCGGATTGGTAGTAAACTTGAATGCTAATTAGTATCACTAAACAAGTAACATTAAAATATATCTAACTTTTAGATGTTTAGGATATATTTTTTTTAGACATTTTGCTTTACATTCAATACTGATCGAAGATTGTGTTGCCACACGTGCGAACAGTGGTAATGACACCCGTCATGCAGCCGATAACTATCAAGTTTAGAGATGTGAAATGGCGATAATTTTTTTTTGTTTGTATAATATTAAGATAGACATGATATTTCTTGGTCTTATTCATGTTACGATAAGCTAGTACGAATAGATAGATACCTATAGTCGGGACTAATACATGATTAATGACAACTGATGTATGCAAATGAGCATACGTTAATAATGTGATTCGTTGCATGTCATACGGTCCTTGACACATTTGAAATTTAATATACATATTCGATAACTTTTTATCGCAACATTTTCACGATCGTCGCACAAGGGATACTGGATATAACATACATAATTTATTTTTATTTTACAAGATATAATACAAGATTACCTACATACAAAATTGACATTGACCTATGCCCATCTCACTGGAGTGATTTGAGAATACTCTCTAAGTTGTTTTTATATCATTTTAAATAAAATAGAATTGAATAATATGCGAATCTATTTTGTGTTACATTACGTATTCGCGAACAACCCTGGATTACCATTCTTTATCCTGTTTATCACGCTCACTGTATCTTGGCTTAACATTCGTCTTTCTTCGTTTTTTCTTGGATACAAATATTCTAATGCCTGTACATGAATACAAATCGCAAAGCGGCATCCACCCCTGAATAGGTGAACATCCTCAGGGTGGGTGTCGCCAGCGGCAGGTAGAGGAACACGCGGGCGGGCGGCTATTTTCTCGGAACGGAGGGGCTGCTTGGCTGACACATTTTCAAAACGGTTTTTCAATGTGGATTTTTGTTAAAATTAACATCATAACAAGACACCTTTGAGCCTATTGTCTCTTTGACAAATTTCCTGTCGTCTGTGTTTGCCTTTTCTGTAGCATGCAACTAAACGTCGTCAGCGCTAGAAGCGTGTCCACGAAGTGAGACAAGTCTCAGAATGTCGCGCGTTGAGTTTGGTAGGACCTACCGATTTGACAGTGAGACACGATACGCGCGGACAAACGTCACCTAGCATCATAGATACCTACAACTTTTTATTGTGAAAGGTAGACAAAAAAAAAACATTAAATGCTACTGCTGCTGCTGGGTCAATTAAAATTGACCGTGAATACGAGAGTTATCTCCAAAGATTTTCGTGAGAGCGTAATTCCTGTCCCAGAGATTATCGTGAGACGAAAATCTCATCTGTGGACACGGGACATGTCAAGAGGTGATAGTGGTACGCTATAATGCGTACCCATGGAGAAAATTTAATCTTGATATACGCGAAGCACGGCGGTAAGAATATATATTTACGAGTTGGTTCCCGTTTGCTCCCTATACAAAATGCATAGTTGTAGTCTACAATACTATTATTTTTTTAAATAAAACCAAACTTTGTACTATACACAACTGAATATTATTTTTATCATGACTATATCTCATCAACAAATATAAATGCAACTGTCGTTAGGCTGTTTGTGAAATGGACTGCATCTATCATCGTGTTAAAAATGAATTCTTAATGTGTGTGTGTAGTACAAAGTTTTGCGTAGGTTTGCATAGACAACGTTTAAAGTAATAAACCGAGGTTTATTAAATACATTCCTTTGGCGTTAGATTAGTTTCTTTTAGTTAAAGCGATCGATTAAAAATTTTTTACGTTAACAAATTTGTAATACATGCGTATCTTACTAATTTAATTAGTTTGCATTTCGTTATATATCATCATTCCACGATTTTGCTTTAAAATAACCGGCTATGGTTAATTTGAAAAACTGTTCTGATAAACCCCAGAACTTTGTCTGCCGACCATTCAGGAATGCGGCCGTTCAAATCGAGAAACCTCCGGTCAATACCGGCACGAACGGACCACCGTATCCAAAGGGACGTGTGGTCACGTGTGCGTCTAGATCTAATGAACGCTCAAAATGTGCAATGTCTACTGCACACCTAATTGCTGTTTAGGTTCGTGTCGCGGACGCGATCTCAAGGGTGGTAATGGCAAATATTTATTATCTGAAGGGATTTTAACAGTAAATGGACGCACTCCACGAGGTTAATAATTAAATGGATGTTACTCCTCTTCAGAATGCGAGGACCCTCAAATGGAAGAGTGTGTGCACTTGAAAATAAATTATTAAAAAAAATTTATTCTTATTTAAAATAAATCTATTAAGTACTCACCTAATAAGAGGAGGGTTTCAAATTATGTATTGTATATATATTTTTTTAATGGTTGTTGTAGATGGAACAGTCATGTCGCTATTTGTTTGCGTTCATAAGACGACTCACGAATCACGAATGTGTCGGCGGCGTGCGGTCCGTACATTAAAATATTATGTACTTAAATAAATAAATCAAAACTACTTGGGTATGTAACGAAGTATTGCCCATCGCCTAGCTATACATTTTACCCATATCTCTGACGATTTGTGGATGACCACGCCAAAAAAACTATTACTCTTTTGAGGCAAACCAATCATCGAGCCATTTTCGTAAGAAGTGAAGCGCTGCTCAGCAAGTGCGTGTCCCATCGATGTAAATAAGTAGTAATCGGACGTAGCCAAGTCTGGTGAGTAAGCCGCATGCCATTGCAACGCCTTGATCGGTTTTACTGTGTGTGATGGTGCATCATCATGAAGCGAAATCACTTTGTGTTGTTTTTTTTTTTTGATATTCTGGTCGTTTTTCACGCAAAGCTTGATTTAAATCATTCATTTGTTGTTGGTAGCGTTCAGTATTAACGGTTTAGCCACGTTTTAGCAGCTCATAATAGATCCCACCCTTCTGATCCCACCAAACACAGAGCATTATTTCTCGCATCAAAATCGCAACTTTTGAATTTTTTAAACCACTCAAAGCACTGTGATTTACCAAAAGCATACTCACCGTAACGCATGCGATTCTGCAGCAGTTTTCTTCAAATGGTAACAGAAAGTCAATGCTGTCCGCAAATCGTAGTTTTCAGGCACGAAATTCGACACGTTCAACGCTATTAAAAACTATGCCGTTGTATGAAACTTGTATTGTTATGAGTTGAAAATCTTTGTCAGGTGTCAAAACAAGAAAATGGCGCCAATGACGCGGTTCGACGGTAACTACATTGACAGTTAGGGCCATCTATGGGAAAATTCCGGTTTCATATTTATATACCTGGTATACATGTAATTATCTCAAACGTTTCTAGCTCCGTCATTATTTATATTAGGAATAACCCGTCAATAATGACGGGGAGATTCAAATGTTTTATAACTAACTAACTTACTATCACATCGTTTCCCCTCGGGGGTAGGCAGAGAGGATTTAACGCCACATTCATACATCTTTTCATACGAGCTCGCCGATTATTGAGTTTTTTAAAAGATCTGGTTTATCTGGTCGTGCCAATTCTTTCGCGAACATTCTCTACGTCCGCGGTGTTTTATAAATTTAATTTATTTAAAAAAATAAAGTTCATCGGCAAAATAATTTATTTTGATTTAATGCGATAATCGTACACTTGCCGATTTTGATGTAAAACTAGCTGGCATAGAGAATTTTAACTTTTGAGAACCATCTGAACATTTCACGAAGGTACTTTCATGAACAATCTATTTTCATTAACCTCCCTTTCCACTGCCATTATCAACCCCGGATAGGCTTGCGCTATCCGTCGTGAAAAGATACCCCCAGTGAACCCGTCACGGTATTCTTAAAACTTTTTATCTCGTCATGCATCGCGTGCAATATGCATACAATAGACAGATACACGAACATAGAAGTATACAAGACCAAAAACGTGTGATTGAGTCTGGATTGTGATATTCGCTCAGGGCCAGTTGAGTGATCAGTAGTAACTTTTTACTAACGACCTTAGTAAAAATCCTTTGCGGGTTGTTGATACATCAAATTTACTACTGTCAAACCGTAGATGGAGATGTCTATTGGCGCGACAAATAATCGTGAAATGTGCTTTATTTTATGATTTTTTTCAACTAGGCGTTCAAAATCTGTCACTTTGAAATTTTTTCGTGTCATGACTAGATCATCATCGGATGAACTCTCATCACTAAAATAGTAGAATATTTAATGATTCGTTGTAGTATATTGCAACTTTCAAATTATCAATGTGTCTGGTGACTTTTGGAACAGCTGTGAAAAGTCCGCCATGTTTAATTTTCGATTCTCGTTTTTACTATCGAATATCGGAGAGTAAAATGAGTTTACTACGCGCTGTTCTTTCGAGAAGTAAATATTTTTTTACTATAGTAAAAGGTTACTACTGATCACGCAACCGGCCCTTGGTGTCTTCTGTACACATCCATCTTCAGTCTGGACTCTTCAAACACGCTAATCTCAAGAAGGTCGTAAGTGAAATCATTAACAAAAAGCCATCTGTTTAAATATACAAATTTCCATTTGAATTAAAACACATGGTCCGACATTCGTGCGGCTGGGCCGTTGGACAAATATTTAAACAGTTCTGTATTTCAATTAAACAATCCCATTCAAGAGACGCGACCGTGTGGTTGTACGTTGATGTGACGCGGGAATAATTTAATCTATGGGCAAATTAAAATACAATCATTTTTTAACGTAATCATAATGGAATTTTTTTTTTTTTTTTTTACAATTATTTTAATGTTGGCCACACTAGGCTTCGCCCGTGCCGCGGTAAACATATTATATTTCAAGTCAGTTATATTGTATTTCATGGCATCATAATTGTTTGTTGTGATTGTTGGTATTGTGGTTAAGACTCTCGTCTAGTGATCCAGTGGTCGGGGGTTCGAGTCTCATTCTAGAAGACCAGCAAGTTGGTTCTATATTCATGGCACATAAAATAGTTCGTGTTCGCATCTCTATTAAAAAAAAAACTGAGAAATAATTGTATATGGAATTGGTATTGTTTTATTGTCTATGTACATGGTATCTGTCAAGTTGGTGGGGTAACTATACTTTGGACACGTGCTCGACCAGAATTTTTATCCAAATTTTTATTGCGTATTTGACTAGGCTTCTGGGTAACTTCATTACTTACGTAGACATTGGAAAAATAAGAGTGTTAGTTGTATTATTTTCAAAGATATGTAATTAGAGATGCATTATTCACATTGTAGAGGTCTATTGCGTTCAATCTCCCCACAATAAACTAAAAAAAGTGATTTCTTTCTCATAACCTGCTGCTTGCCACACTCATATATACACACAATATATTCCGCGACATTCAAACGAGCACGAGAGTAGTGGATGAAATATTGGGACATCCACTATATACTCTTATTAATCACATCACGTCATTTAAAACATAACCTTCGAAATCCTTCCGATTCGTATTTACGCACACATGCGCACGTATCTGTTCCATAATTTCCATAATTTCCTTTCGTAGTTTTGATTCATTTAAAATAAAGTACGCGGTTGCTACGCGAAGCACTTAGTAGAAAAAGCAACACGGTACGCCGCCAAGGGGTAAACGAAAGAATTTGTTAAAAATCGAGGATTGTTTTTTTCCATCTCTGAAATTTGAAGAAAAAATGGGCACTACCCAAATTGAATTGCTTACATATCAATATTCCTGATTATTCTGCTAGCCTGGATGAAGTTGGAGGGTTTGATTACGCACTAGGAACCGTCGTCTATTCATTATTTGAAGAGCTTTACACATTCCTCAACCCTTCGTACCCGAATTGCCTGACACGGTGACATCCGGTCGCCGATGGGTGGGTCGGATCCCGTGCATTCACACAATTGACCGTGGGGTCCTTCTATTTAATTCAATAAACAACGCGATATAGAAATCCTATTCGGTACGGTCGGATTGGGCGGGATTTACATGGATGCATAACTTGGCGCAAGTCCACTTGGTTCCAGAAACTAAATTGTCATTCAACATTATTATTATTACTGCTTTCTACTTTTGTCAATGTTACTTGGGTATAATATTTTTAAAATAGTATTTAAATATAAACATATGTATCGCCTAATTTCAAAACCCTCTAAAACAACTTTGTGTTTTTGAGTTATGCATGAAAACCAGTGGCGTGCAGTAGGTAATAGATTTAGGTTATGCTGTTACCAATTACATTATGCAATCATGTATAATATATGTAATATAATAATATAAACAAAATAAATTCGTCGTTTATACGACCATGTATTTATGTGTAATTTAAGAGTGTTTTTAAAGTTTAAGTTTTAACGTAAAATAATACCTTCTTACTCATGTAAAAAATGTATGGACATTTTTAAGAACGCTTTCTATGACTAAACATGATTCATTTATTGTTTGAAAATTCTTCACGTAATGACTAAAGGAAATAATTATTTATATTAAAGGTTAACGTAGGAAATAGTTCTGTCAATTGATTTTTGTTTTTCCTAAATCAAAAACCAATCCATGCACCAAATTTAAAGAACAATCATGAAATAAACACGTTAAAAATAGTAAGATAGTAAAATTCGCGAATTAGTAAAAGAGGAAGTAGACACCAATGATTTGCACGTAGTTGTAAGCTTTTCTAACGTTATTCTGTTAAATAACAGCATAGGTAACGAATCCATACAAAAACGAATCAACTGAAAGGAGTTTTCAATTCAATACACAACCAATTATATGACTCGAATAATTCACTAGCTTAAATATAGAACAGAGTAATGTGAATAGCTCGATGCGGCGAATACAAAAGAGCATCACGGGCACAGTGGTGAGTTGTCGTGGTAGTTTTTAGAACTAAGCGAGTAAGTCTCTACTGGTACACAGATGTCACTAATTGTAATTGTCATCAACAATTGTGATTGGCTGATTTCATTTTAGGAGTATGCTTTGGGTTGTTTTGAAATTAACCCTGATTTTGAACATGCAATATCAATGGATTTATGTAGCTTTTGCGAGAAACAATGTGTTCTGCACGTAGCTGATAAAAAAATCTACAAAACTGCATATTTAACTCAAATCATCCCGAATCTGTTATAGGGGGGTTGGGAATTAGGCGCTACATATATATATACTGTTGTATAACAAATAAAATAAATATAATTAAACACATGTTATCGAAAGATTACAACACTTGAATATTGAATTGAATATTTGATATTGAAATATTGATGCGTACACGGAATACGTGTCACATCAATATTTTTACTATTTCCAAACTAAGCTAAACGCTTGTGCTATGAAAATAGGAATAACTTGGTGGCCTCCTAGAACGAGACTCGAACCCCCGACCCCAGGCGAGAATCGTAACCACTAGACATCATCACCATATTATCATTACATTACTATGCAACACTATTGCGTGTTGAGGTACATACAAAAAAACGCTTTAGTGATCTTTCTTTAAAAGTAAGAGATATCACAATGTTTAAGTAGGTAGTTCCCAATGATTAGACAGACATACATACATTTAATTTGAAATATTTTTGTTTATCTATATAAACCCTAACAAGTGTCCCGTCTCCCGTAAGGGCAGAGTCATGTTATACATTTACGTTTTCTTTATATAATATATCAAGCTAATTATATTTTTAGCTGTTAAATAAACTTTATTTAAATCCTAATTTATTACTCATACATAATTACTAATTTTACTTGAATGAAAGTTAATAGACCAATTTAACCCTGCATTACAATCCTCGATTCCTAATCTGTGATGAATACGAGGTGTCCCAAAAGTCTTTTTCGTAATAAAAATTTTGTAATAAAATAATGGGTGGATTTAATAAAAATATGTTTATTTTGCATTTAATTAGTCTCTGGGAATTTATTTCTTAAAAATTATGTTTTCTAAATGTGATCTGTTATATCGCTGGAACTCTTCTAAATGGGAGGCAAAATTCGATCTTCGTGATTGTTGTCATTTCTTATCGGATATTTTCTTTTAATTGGTCCAGAGAGGGAGGATTGTTACTGTATACCTTTGTTTTAAGGTAGCCTCGTAGGAAAAAATCCATTGGTGTCAAATCGGGGCTACGTGGGGGCCAGTTTATGTCACCTCGTCGGGATATCAATTTTACAGTAAAAATTTCACGAACAACTGGTAAGAACACATTCCATACTGAATTTCCAATGACGCGGCTAGCGATCAGCATACCCCCCGCCCCTCTCCCGATCGTTGCGTTGGTACAGCGAATGAACCAAAATGAAAAAGACTTTTGGGACACGCTGTACTTAGATAATACAAATTTCAAGCGTGACACTTTTGAAATGTGAAGAGTTAAATATTCGATTCAACTTGTTTTAATGATTCTAAATTATGGATGTTCTAAAAAAAAATGTCAGCACATCCGGAGATTTTTTAAGTAATCGGTGTTGTAAAAGAAAATATTTGTTTTTAGACCGGTTTTGAGAAGTACCTCCGAATTGTTCCTGCGACAATAAATAAATTCAATCATTTTACGTGAGTTGAAAATTTAATTATTTTTACACGAAAACAGAGTTCGTTTATTTACAAATTCACTACACACTCAGTTAGACCTAAGCAACACGTGTTTTTAAATCAGGGTCACAATGGTTTAGTTTTATTTTCTTCAATCCCGTGAGTATTTGGAATTTTGACATGTAAAATTAATTATTGTTTCTTACCCACATATTATATTTATTACACTCATGAGACACGACTAGCGATGAAAAATGGGGTTCTATTACCGATACTGATATATGGAGTGTTCTAGAGAATCTCTTCGATAACTTGTTGTCCCCCGGGTATCCTATTAATTATATGAAAGTCAATTCAAGCATAAATGTCAACGGATGCTTGTTTCCTTGCTCGTCGTGGATTGTATTGTTCTTCCTCGTGCTCCAACAATTTACTACCGCGGCGGATTTGTATGTCTTTATCTGACGGGAGGCCGACTGCGATTGATACTCGCAGAAACAGCGGCAACCTTACACTTGCACGCACAATCCTAGATACCAACATACAAAATCTTGGGATGCCAACCGAAATGATAATAATAAGACAGTAAATGTAGAGTAGATAACGGGTCGCTTTATTGAGTGGAACTGATATGGGTGCACCAGCTCATAAAACAGTTTCAGAGAATGATGGGGCTTTTCAATGTATGTAAATCTTATTATAATATAGTGAATAATTAATAAATTTTAAGAAAATTTTAGGCTGATATTGAAGATGATCGCGAAAGTTCTGGTATGATAGAATAAAATAATTTTATCCAGTTGGAAGTGTCATTTGACGAGCATGTGATTTAAGTTTGAATGATGCAAGATTTGTTTGGAGACGTAGGAAAGTGGGGCGTTCTATATTACCATGATATGTAACGAATGTTCCAGAGAAGGTGATGACCTAATCCCTATGGTATGTATCAAATAACGATTCCGGGATAGGGTGGGGTGCCCTTCATGAAATGTATCTAATCCCGTGAAAAAAATCGTAAACGTATCGTTTGCTTTCCGGCTTTAAAAAAATATTAAAGAAAAAAAAATTCACCACATGACGTGACACTAAGGTATGATTTAGAATATATTTTGCTTTGGTTTCAAGTTCAGATAGTATTATTTTGTTTTGTGGAAACATTTCTTCCTGTGGTATCTACAAAGATACTATAAATACATGTAACAATCTTCTTACGTATTATATCCTCACCCGCGAATCTCCTGCAAAATTTTACGCTTCTTAATTCTTGACACACTTTATCCGGGAAACTTCCGAAAAAATATATTATATGTTAATACAGTGAAACCCCGATTTTAAGTTTTTAAAGGGACTAACAAAAAAAAATGTAAATTAGGTGTATTGAAAAAAACTTAATTATTTTTTATTGAAAAAATCTAATAATGATTTTTGTTAGTTTTTTTAATAATATTATGGATGAAATTAAAGGATTTTAGTGGTACATTGCTAATACTAGTCAAATATGCTTTGAGGTCTTCAATATGCCTCATGGCATCGTCCTTTGTAGGAACTGGGTTTATGAGATGAGCAGATACTTCTTCTTTGAAGGAAGGTTCTTCTTCTGTTAAGTTTTTGTTTGTGTGTCTATTAACTATTTCATCAATTTCCACTACGTCCTATGTTATTACATTGGAGTCAATGTCTAAGTAAATCTGCAAGGATTATTTCATAAATTCTTCCCACCCTACGCAATTTTCTTGCTGATTGCTGATAAAAAACAATTAAAAATAAAAATTACGTACGTATTACAATGAAAAATGCGTATATACGACAAGCAAACGACGGACACACTCTTAGCTCTATGGCGAATAGCGAAAAAATTTTAGACGTAAATCGCGGGAAAAAACAAACGTAAAATGGGGTTTGTAATGTACTAAAACGACACGGGACTGCAAATGTAACACGCAAATAGAGAAAAAACGTGAATTCCGGGCATGTAAAATCGGTGTTCCACTGTGTATCCGTTTAATTCTTTAATGTTGTTCCCGAGAAACGCACACTAACAGCAGTTTAGTGCCGTCAAGCTCTGGCCAGGATAAGTGTGTATCGGATAGACGTAAATACCGACAGATCATGTTATATCCATGACGGCATTGGGCACTTTCACCAGTAGCAGACCTCGTTCAACTTCCACCACGTGTTAAACACCGCGGCCTGCACGTGTCTTCATCGCCACGGTGGGTGTATATTTAGCTCGGTTTTGTTTATCATCCCCGTCAGTTTGTTGATAAACAGGGAGACGTCAGATGTGACGGCAACATCCCGTCTCGGTCCGCGATCTGGCCCGGAAGACGTACGGCATCCTTAATCAGGAGCGTACAAAGGATTCAATGGATTGATAGCTCTCAAGGACATGGTACGGCAACAATAAATAACGGTCTGTTTAATTTGCTCGTTATCTTTCTGGCTTCTTTGTCGGAAGTCTGCCGCAGTCAGCTCGTCTCCAGTCATCGGAAATCGGTCTCAAGCTGTTCCTCGGATCTACCTCGAATATCTTTAAGCGCTTTTCATTTTAGTGTTAACTGTGTATTCGGGTTCCATTTCCATAATCGAATAGTTTATATTTGCTACTATAAATAATGAAAAAGAAATAATATTTCTACTAATAATAATTCTACGTAGATAGTAACGATACATCTTTTTAATTGCGTAGACATGTCTATTACATTTAAATGCATGATAATCAATATGATGCAATACTTTTGTTGTATAAAAAGACTTATTTGGATTAATTTTGGATAATTTAATTATCAAATATTTAGAATTCATTTCTACTTATAATTGTCGATAATTTTGATTTATTGGCCAGACCCTGTGTAAACTGCCGGGCACAGGAGTTGCAGTTCGATCTTAAGCACAGTGTGTGTGATTGTGAGGACCGATTCACATGTCGCAGCCGTTCGCCATATATGGCTGAAGGTAGTCAAGAATGCCCATGTAGTACTATTTACATTTAACTAGTAACGTAATGATCGCGAGCTTAATTGGCCCCAGTTATGAGAAGTATTGCATTGGGTTGTCTGGGATGACTGCGTCTGTGTGAAAGACCACCGCGATGTTTGATTTAATCTATTGACCAGATCTAAATCCCTTCACTTCTTTATTTTCTCGTACGGCATTATGAGAGTTGAAACACGATGGTGGCGTGCTTCGTTGTAACGACGGCCTTTTTTCACGTAATGTTGTAATACTAAAATAAATACATTTTAACAAGCAACCCCCATTCGCAGCCAGGTCGACATTGCCACGCTGCGGTGCAGCATTGCGGCGATGCAACACGGAATGGATACCACCAAAAAGCCGCTCGCTGACCTTTCAGTGCAGAATCTGCCTTTATATATTTATTTATTTAAATTAATATGCAGAGTAAGAATATATAACAATTTTATTGTAATTGCCGGTGAAAGGTGACTCACACATTCAGGACCGCTCTATGAGGGAAAGCTCTTATATCGATCCTTCTAATTCGTCGCCGGGTTGTTAAATCGCCGCTATGCTATAGGGGCAACAGGGTGGCGGTACACGGCTGACAGACAAAATACACCCCTCACTGTCCCCATCGAAAAATGTTATTATTATTAATATAATACAAAAATTGGCTTTACGATCAGCTTTTTACACTAATAACAAATTAAAGAATTATGTATTAAATAACGAGGATAATGACGATATTCAAAAAAAAAATCGGGGGTCTACTAATTAATTTCCAATGATTGCAATTATTTTTATATAGGTAAAACTTGCAGAAATTTTGATATTAGAATTAAGGAGCACTTGAGATACCTAAATAACAATAACTATTCAGAATTTTTCCAATCACCTTTTGGAAACAAACCTTTCTTTTGATATCCTTCCTTAATAAGGGTTTAGAAATAAGAAAAAGTGTTAATAGCAAGCCTAATATTATAGATAACCAAATTCTCTTTACAAATAGTCACCTTTTAAATTTGTTTTCATATTAGTTCTTACCTATTCACCATTTTATAGTTTTGTTTTTATCTATGCTTGTATTTTTTAATTTCAGTATACATTGTTTCCTGAAGAAGATACCATAGGTATCGAAACATGTAGAATAATTAATAAATAGTGGTTTAAACAAAGTATTTTGTATAATTATTAATACAAAAATTGGGTTTATTAACCTATCATTAATGTAATGTAATTACATTGAGAGGTTATTATCAAAAAAAGGTTAAATAATACTTATGGAGAGTTTTATATTCACTTTAGTTGACGGAATCACGGTGTGACGTGGCCATTTTTTTAGTATTTTAGTAGTATAAGATCATCAGGACTATTCGCTTTGACTCTTTACAAACTACTTTATTATTATAAATATCTTAAGTGCTTTGTTTTAGCGAATCCCTTTGACAGTGTGTTGTTCCCCAGGTTTCGTATTGATTGACAGTCCGATTGCGATTGATTCTCGTAGAAACAGCGGCAACCTTACACTCGCACGCACAATTATAGGTACCAACTTGCAAATTATTGGGGTGCCAACCGAAAGAATAATAATTGGCGTAAACAGCTTTATATTGATACATGAATTGGAAGGGTAAATAAGTCTAGAGAGCCGCTACAGCGAGTAGAGAGATCGTAATATAAAAGAGGCCGCTAAACCGAGATTGTATATACTTAAGATTCCACGAGTAAGATTGTTATTGATAGAAAACACACTTGATTCGTGCGTGTTCTATATCTTATCTTATTCTGTGTGTTATCGGCAAACATGGTCGCGGTAGCTTGCGGCTCAATAACCCGAGACGCCTGGTGCAACACCTTGATCCGCCTCGGATCACATTCAGGACTGCGATTGTCATATCACAGTTGTGTACTTTTCATTTTTTTATTACTTGATCCGGTATTTTACTGAACCGCGATATTTGAATGACTATAACCTTTTATTGTGTTGCTTAAATCCTAGTCGTCTACTGGCAAGAGGTAATGAAAAATAAATGTTGTAAAATATCATTCATTAGCGGTCAATGCCCGGCGTTATTAAATTACCCGAGAATTTAAAATAGATGAAATCTAGGTTTTTAAACATGTCCCTTTTTATTGTGTAAAAAAATGTGTGGATGACGCCTAAAGAGTAACCATACATAATTTAGTTTAGAATATTAAATGTTATAGGAATGTATAGAATAAGACAGAAAATTATTTTGAAAAAAATTATTTCGATTATTTTTAATATGGGTATAAATTCAAGTTCTCGCGTTACCTACTTACTTTTTATAACTAAACACTATTATAAAACACAGTAATATCAATGCTGTGATATTATGAAAAGCAAATTTTAAAAATAATTGATACATAAATATGAAATACCTCTCTTAAGGGAGTTGTTTGACATTCAGGTTGCCATTTTAATTTGGTCCTTCGCGCCGGATCCCCCGCGTAGGAAATGTGAACATGTCCAATCATCCGCAAAGTCGGTCAGCCGGAAGACCGATCACTTATCCGGCCTTTTGAGAGTTCAATTGTTTGGACGTTCAGTTTTGGTGCCGTTATTAGCTGGGACAGCTGGTAAAACCATTTTTGAAATTGAAATATTTCCTTTTGTATATTTTTAAAATTCTTTTCAAAACATTTCACAACTCATTATGCATTAAAATAATGGGTAGGTAATCAACCCTCTTATAAATGCACCTATTCATCCTTAGGCATTATGTGGTTTTTTTTGTTTTTTTTTTTAAATGCATTCAATCCTTTTGTACTTGTAAAGAATTATTCCATTAGGCCAATACTCTCTTTTAAAAGGAGAAAAATTTAATAAAAATAATATAATAATAATATAAGATTACAGTGTATATTAATATTTTTTAAATTAGCAAAATTAACTTTGTGGTTAAAATCCATTCTTTTAGATTGTTAACTTTGTTTTATTGACTACTTAAGTGGTTAATAAAATCGTTATATTACCTTATATGGTAAATTATTGAAAACATATTTTAGCGAAATAGTATATTGACATCTGTTATCTTTTCTTCCGTCTATGATGGTAAGGGAGAAATTTTACCATATAAATGATCTATCCACGATTTTTATATGTCATTTATGTTCGTTTTGACTGCTAACTTACAAAAGTGGAATAATTTTAATTACATCGACATTTTATTTACGTGTGTTTTATTTTTGAGAAAGCTCTATCATTGAAATGTAGATTCTATTGAGACCCTGACCGCGCAGCCACATTAGCCGCCCGCAGGGCCTAGCAGTAGGCAAACGGTGATCTGCTAGTACACTTATATGTGATTTTATCATATATTATATTATATTTTTTAAACCTGTTGGTATTTTGTCATTGACGGCTTAAATTTTATTAGAATGTTCTCCTCTTCAAGATGTCGTTTAGTTTAGATTTATATATATCTTCAACGCCGAGCAAGTTTTTTTTTTTTTTTTTTGCATTTAACGAGGTTTCGCACGTCACATAAATTATGGTAAGAAGGTTGTTTTCAAATTTACATATTTATATGTTACGCTCAATTTAAAATAGCGCCTGCTGCATTTGTATCACCACTTTTCGCGTGTCGCCATTTTTATTGTTTAATATTTATGCTTTTGCACGTTTTTTTTATTCGCTTTCAGTACGTTTAAAAATAATGTTGTCGAACAAAACTGCTCGCGCGTTGTTTAGCGAAAATTACAAATTTTAGTGATTACAAAGTTAATCACTAAAAACAAACGGTGACATTTTTACACGTATTTTTCAGATATCATGACTTTTTTTTATCATAGATATCACCACATTCTAAATTGTTTGTATAAAAATATTTGCTTTTAACATTTATTGATTAATTTTCAAAAATGTAAGATATAATTAATCGTTGATCTTTGGTTACGAATGCATCCAATACAGTTTGTATTTGTCAAATCGGTCCAATAATTGTTGGAAAATGAACCAATTTGGCTGTTCACTCCTTACTGATGCTGACCATGCGGAGAATAGTACGAGCTGCCGCAATAGATTTGATAGTACGTAACATATTTATTATTAAGGAGAACACATTCTTATTGTGATATTGTAATTATTCAGAACATAGCTCTGTGATGTTTTAAAATACTAATTAAATATGTTAATTATAAAGATATACATATAAAATTAATTTTATCGAAAAATACTGACGTTGCGCTATCGGGATTCGAATCTGGATCTCTTTTCCAATCCGGGGAAGATGCATTACCAACTACGCTAATGTAGATAGCTTTCAAATAATGGAATGATAGATGTATTAATTTGAAAAAGTGTAACACGATTTCGAAAATTTGTCTTCAAAAATACTATCGCTGTAGCATAGTTGGTAATGCACCTTCCCCGGATTGGAAAAGAGATCCAGGTTCGAAACCCGGTAGCGCAACATAATAAAATTGATTTTATATGCATTTCTTTATAATTAAACATTTAATAAGTATTTTGGAGCCATATGTGATGTCATTTTGGAGTTAGTTAGTGGTACAGGGAACATTAACAAGAAAGAGTCATTTAGATCGATAGATTATATAAAACAGATGAGATATAAGAACGGTATACTATTCGAGTGTCGATGACATAATAAATAGGCGACATCCGCGAAAGACCTGGCACGACAAGTAAAACTAGATAATGGAAGGGATGAGGTCATTAATAAGATCGAAATTACAGATATTCAACAGTTATTTTTAGTTTTTATTCATTTAGACACATAACACATAAGCATTGTACAGTTACAAAAAAAATACAGTTTGTTATATATGTACACAGATTTTAAAATGCTTTGTCCTACTAGGCAAGCCTGTTTTAGTGAAAAAAAAAACAAATTACATTTCACAAACCAAATAACTCGTTGAATGCAAAACACAATCAAATAGAATACGTAACATGAAAACGTGATATTAATATAAAAAAGAGAAAAAAATACCAATGTGTAATACAATATGTAAAAGAATGTAAGCACATATAAGGTAAATGGAAATATGCAAGATAAAAACACACAAAATACAGTTATAAGAATAGTTAGTCTTTAATAAGAATAGTTAGTCTTTAATAAGAATAGTTAGTCTTTAATAAGAATAGTTAGTCTTTAATAAGAATAGTTAGTCTTTAATAAGAATAGTTAGTCTTTGATAAGAATAGTTAGTCTTTTATAAGAATAGTTAGTCTTTAATAAGAATAGTTAGTCTTTAATAAGAATAGTTAGTCTTTAATAAGAATAGTTAATCTTTAATAAGAATTGATAAATCTTCTTTCAATCAATAGGTTTATTGTTATAACCATCGGCCAGTGCTGTTGCTAGTTATTTCTAGGTTAAAGATTTTTAACGAATTCTGTAGTTCATTTTTCGCTTTCGTATCTTCGATAAATTCATTCGTTATTGTGATATATCGTTATATCGAGGTTTGTGCAATTAAATTTTCTCGGAGCGCACATTTGTTTAAAGGCCGCCGTATGCAAAATGTTTCCCTATGCAATGGGGACCTCGTTTATACGTCCTTTGGGATCAAACCGTATAATGCATACGGACTGAATATTATAATGCGGCCGATTGTACAGGGATCACTAAACTTTGGTTGCCGTTAGTAAATTATTATATATTTCATTTTCAATTGACAATTGTGTTGTGATGATAATATTCGATAATAGTAGTCCATACTAAAATATTATTTATAATATTGATAAGTATTTGTTAAGGAAAACACATTCTTATTGTAAAGTTGTAATTATTCAGAACAGACGGCCTGTGATATTTTAAATACTAAATTAATGTATTAATTATAAATATATACATATAAAATCAATTATCCAAAATTTTATAAAAATTAATTGATAATTCTGGCGTCTGCAGTCGGTTTACTCAAAGGTATTTGAGATTCTGTAAAAATAATATAGATGGCTTTCAAATAATGGAATGACAGGTGTATTAATTTAAAAAAATGTAACATATAGGTTCAAAAATTTGTCATGAAAAATACTGGTGTTATAACACAATTGGTAGTGTACTTCCCCGAATTGGAAATAGAGATCCAGGTTCGAATCCCGGTGACGCAAAAACAATATTTTTCGACAAAATTGATTTTATATGTATATATTTATAATTAATACATTAATTTAGTATTTAAGATAAGTATTTGATTTTTATCTAAATAAATGAAAAATAAATCGAGAACGTAGATCTTCACGTCCGCGTAATGTTTCTCTTCGAACATTTCGAATCGAATCGTCTATCAAATGTCAATACTTGTGTGTGTTATAACGGCGGTAAGACAGGTTGAGACAATATTAAACGTAAAAATTAACGTAGCGTGCTATGTTGAATAATCACAGTAGTGTGTCGGTATTTGAAAATATGTAAAGAATTTTTTATTAATACATATTGTACGCTGCTAATATGAATGTTTGGCTAGACAGTGAGATAATCTGTTCCATCAGAAGGTATCTATTTAATTTGGACAGCAACAATGAACAGATGTCATTCGTTTGGATTCCTGCAATATATAAGGGAATTCATGGAAATTAATGTGCTGCTGATAAACTGGCCAAGAAGGCCACTCTTTCCGGATTTTTCCCCACATCAATTCCGTATCCCGATGCATGACAGACTCAATATGGTAGAAAAACGTACGAATTCTATCTGGACTGCACAGTGGATGGATCCAAATAATCATAAGGGAAATCGGCTTAAAATAATTCAAAGATCTATTCCCGGCACCCCTTGATTCTCCAAAAGAACAATATCAAATATGTCTAGAATAAGAATTGGGTATTGCCAGGTTGTCTCACATTTATCCAGATTAAACTTAATAGATTCCCCAACGTGTGAGTGTGGTGCCGAGGAGAAAACTCTTGACCATATCTTTTTGCCTGTCCATTGCGGATCACAGGTTTTTTTTACAGTAATCTCATCAATGGTAATTTTCAACTCCCGGTTAACTTGTGTCATTTTCATTCCCTTAACTCGCCACATTTAATCTATATAATATCAATTTTTTTGCACGACTATAGTATTGATTTGTAATATAATATTTCCTATTCTATAATATTATACTACTTTTTTCTATACAATAAATTTTTAACTTGATTAATGGCTCAAATCACTCTTGAAGGGTGAATTTCCTATTTAAAAGAAGAAGAAAAAATGCTGTACGGTGATATTTATCTGAGACACAAAGATTTTCGACATTTCGATAATGATAATTATCGCCACTAGGGCGGCGAACAAACCATTCAGACTTTTGAGAACGGGAGGGCGAGATCCTCCGGAATTATAATCTGTCGCCAGGTGGCGCGTGTTTCGTGTAAATTTTATGTTGAATTCCATTTTTATTTTTTTAACATCGAGAAACAACTTTAACGGAAAGTAGATTGTTTTCTCCTAGTAATTTGAAATGTTCAAATAAATTCAATGTTTATTATATTAAATATTGATGAATTTATAATTATGTTGTTTATTTTAAATAACGTGATAAAATATCAATTATCCTACTGTCGCGTTGTTCACGAATAGCCAAATGCATAGAACGCCACACTCTTTCATTTTGGCGTGTCACTTTTGTCTCGTTCAATTTAATACACATTCCCCAGCATGGTAATTACCAGCTGAAGTTTCTTACAAAGCCGTCCATTTAAAGGTGACGTATTTATTTATGAAATGTCTTTCATTATTAATAAATTAAACCATTTTATGGTCGCTGGCGCCGGTGCACGCGTGCAGTTTGCGAGCCCTGCGCGCGCACACAACGTGGGAACGTTCAGGAGACCGGTCCGGCCGATCCGCATTCCTCGCCGGGACGCGAACGCGCGCCCCGCGCCTCGCCGGCCGCGGCCCCTCCGACCGCTCGCGGTTTTATTCCCTTAGACTGTTTTTTATTATTTTTTTTAAATCCCATGCAAGATACACAACCGAGTGAAGTCTGATTTATTTTTATTTAGTGGCACTTAATTAGATCTCGGTGTGGACGTGGACTCGTCGTAGGTTGAGGGCTCACTCCTCTTATACACATCAGGTGTTCTTCTTTCCTCATTCATGTCAGTATAGGCGTCTATTGGCTTCAATCAGATGAGACTCGGCTCGTAAAGTGCCTCCACAAGTTCTGGTCCAAAATTGTGCCCAGGATAGTCTCCCTTTCTGGGCTCTTCTGAATCATTTTCGAAAGTTTACTCTAATAAGGGCAGCTGGAGGGAGGGGGGGACCCACCCTTTCTCGGCACCGGTTTAGGAGCTAGGGCATACTTGTCGGTCTCACTCATCAAAGCTAATAAAAATACGCGACTTAAATTCAATTACACATCTAAGTATAAGCAAAACGAAAAATGAGAAGAAATTCAATGTGTTATTAGCAATTATCGCAAAGATTTTAAAATTTAGACCCTATTTTTACTTAAATTTAGATCCAGCGTCCCTTAAGTGCTGTCTTTATGCATAAAAATCATATAACATAAATCTATAGAACATAGTTTTACATACAGATGGAAAATTAAGGTGCAGTAGTTCAAGGCAGACACTCGGGGATCCATTCTCAAAAGAGAGACAGTGGACGAGACACAAAATGGATTGAGTTAAACTTGCACGGACAGACTAACGGAGTTGAAAAACACGAGGTATGGAGAGTGAGAGGTAGGCGCGTAGGTGGAGTCCCACTACCCGCCTAAGGATCTCCAACGAGTCACCCATACCCGAACAAATTCCTTATAAAAATCAAGAATCGTCAAGAGTTGTTTACTCTCGTTTCGATTCCACTGAACAAAACAACGCGTGCAATATTAAAAAAATATCTTAAAGTTTGTTTTTGGACTCTATTTTTAGAGCAGTTAGTTAATATTCCGGCAGTTACTAAAACCTTATGGTTTCCTTTGACTTTGAGGCATAATGTGGCCAAAGAATTAAAAGAGTTTTTAATACTTTTAAAATTAGCAATATTAACTTGGTGGTTAAAATTCTTTTTATTTATTATCTTAGTTTTATTAACCACAATTGAGTTTAAAAAACATCTACCGGTTTCGGAAAACACTTTTCCTTCTTCAGGATGTCATAACTAACTAAAAATATAGTATTGTTAGTTATGACATCCTGAAGAAGGAAAAGGTGTTTTCCGAAACCGGTAGATGTTTTTTAAACTCAATTGTGGTTAATAAAACTAAGATAATAAATAAAAAGAGTTTTTATTCACTGTTGTAAATAACGTTTAACTGTGTTTGGATTTGTTGCTGGATTGAGGCATTGTTGTCATGCACAACATCCTTTTCCAACAATACATTTTAAGCTCGTCGCTGTTGCGGACTATCCGGAATTGTCTGGTACATTAATGAAGATAAGTGTTATTAAGGAGAACACATTCTTATTGTGAAATTGTAATTATTCAGAACATAGGGCTGTGATATTTTAAATACTAATTAAATGTCATGTTTTAAATTAAGGTCTTTAGAAATAATATAACTAACACTCTTAATTTTCTAATGTCTATGTAAGTAACGGAGTTACCCAGAACCCTTGTCAAGTACACAATAAAAATTTGAATACAAATTCTGGTCGAGCGTGTGTCAAATGTATAGTTACCCCACCAACTTGATAGATATCAACAATATATATGCAGAGACAGAGTGGTTGACAATATTACTAATGAGAGAGTACTACAGATACTTATTTGGAAGTCATCTTGTGACAAAAATATTCAACTATTCTATATACAATTATTTCTCAGTTTTTTTTTTTTAATAGAGTTGCGAACACGGAATACATCAAATAATTTTAATATCTTAAAACTAAGCTAAGTGCTATGAAAATATGACTAATTTGCTGGTCTTCTGGAATGAGGCTCGAACCCCTAGATCACTAGGCGAGAGTCTTAATACAAATTAAATGTATTAATTAGAAAGATATATATATAAAAAAACAGTTTTGTCGAAAAATATTGTTATTGCTACAGGGATTCGAAACTGGAAAAAAAAAAGAAAAGTACTTTGAAATAATGGAACGATAGATGTATCAATTTTAAAAGTGTAACATACAGGTTCTGTGTTCTGTAGCATAATCCGTTAATGCACGTTCTCCGGATTGGAGGAGACCCAGGTTCGAATCTTGGGAGCTATAACAATATTTTTCGATAAAATTGATTTTATATGTATATCTTTCTAATTAATACATTTAATTTGTATTTAAGATAAGTGTGTGTGTGTGACCAACATAGTTTTTGTCGCTCGCTTTATGTCACTGTCTTTCTATATTCTCGTATTAGCTAGTTGTACGCGTCTTCGAATTTTCTGCCCGCTGTCACCACTATTCGTGATAAGCGCGCCCAAATAAATTGCCTCTTGATCTATCTCACATCCTGCTGTTTGGGAAGTTTGTTCTGATGCATTAGCATGATTTGAATATTTTTATAATTTGTTCTTGTACCTTGATAAGGTCATTTTTGTCATCACTACTGTATTCCCTTCTCGCAATATGCCCAAAAAAAGTGAAAGATTCATCTTAGACTTATGTTAGATACCTGCAGAATGGAGACATTGCCTTGCCTTCAAGGTCAATGATTCCATACTATGTAGAAGTATAGAATGCGCCAGGGAACATGTTAGAACCGATTACTACAGTATCGAGTATTACGGCGACTTGACAGTAACCGGCTAAAAATTACTGGCGCACTAATATCAACCGTCGCTATCACAGTTGCTGACACGCGACAATGTTGGTGAACCCACCCTGTAGTAGCACCTACCGAGTGAAACACGACCCACGCACATTTCCAAACTAACCGGTATAGAAAGTGATCAATGTGTACCGTTTTTTTTTTTTTTTTACTCGTTCAACACTTTACTTGGTTGAACCCTGTATTGCTCGCAATAGCTTAATGTTTCTGGGAATTAATTATAATGTGAAATTTCTACATAGGAAAACTCGGGACTTTGTGTGACTTTCCAGTATTTTATTTTGTATTTACAGATTATTACTGGGTTCCTAAATGACCTTTGTAGATAATCACAGATACTCATATGTTTACCGTAAAGGTAGATAAGATAAAAATCGTGCTGTACGAAGCCATTGTTTTAGAAATGCAAATTCTTGGTGTGAATTTTGTTTTTTTTTTTTTGCTAATACATACATTGTTTAACTCGTTTAGACCTGTGAGAAATGTATAATTTTTGACACTAAATAATGTCAAAGGCAACGCGTAGATAATTGTAATCTATCAGAACGGCTAACATGTGGCGGATTGCACCCAAAATAGTTTTAAATAATTATGAATTTCAGTCAGTACTTCGAAATAAGCTGTACTTAACTAGAATTTCTTCGAAATAATTCGAATTGGAATATGTATCATAATAATTGTAATTTTATTAAGATTTTAATATACCATAATATTCTGTCAGATAAATATTTAATTTCGCTTTCTCAAAATATAAAGTTAGATACAGCTTATTTCAATGTACTGACTGCACCCGCATGGAATTTAGATATATGTATGTATAATAGTTATTATATTTATTGCACCCTCCGTATTCTCCAAATATTATTACTCTTTCTCATTGTCGTTTGTTTCTGATTTTCTTTGGAGTGATGTCAAATGAGAAGGGAGTAAGGCAGAAAATTGTGTTGCGTCGAAACTCATCCCGATGACGTGAATGATAACGAATGAAAAATGAGAAACTCTCCGTTTCCGTTGACACATTTCAAATTTTTTAACAATTTTGCCGTATCACAAGGATCTAAGGATATCACGTAAATATGGTACTGATTCAATACACAGTGGAAGGATCAGCAGCGGTCATCCAGGACACGTCTTACGGAGACTTCCAGAAGTAGCGCACTTCTCGGAATGAGACAAAAATGCAAAGCAAATGCATCATGTGTAAAAAGGAATATCTTCTGCAGCGTCCGTAGCTCGCTTTCAGCGTGATTGATGACCAAACAAGAGTAAAAATGTTCTGGAAGCTTCTCTCTCTGAATAAGCTCGGATTTTCATGGGCAGTGGAAATGAGATGTTCACAAAAAAAATCCGCCACTATACAATTGTCGAAATTGCGTTAAACGTATTTTCGTCATACATCTTTCAAATAGGTGTATTTCGAATTGAATCAATTTTTTTTTTATGTACTCGTAATATTACTTCCTCGGAATGAAATTCAGATATGCCTCAACTAACTCAATTTTGATTAAAAACGAGATACATTTTTGAAAGATGGACTAAGATTTGCTTTTAAAACATAAGACCATATTTTTAAGAGCGGTTATCGATTATTAAACTCGCACATTTGCCAATCATTTGCAAACCACGTCACCCTCTTTGTTCCGTACAGGGAACAAGAATGTAGACAAGGGTGGTTCGCCGATCTCAGCTTCTTTTCACCAATGATGATGATGATGATGATGATGGCGATGTTGATGATGATTATGAGGTCGAAAGAAATCAAACATAAAAGATGTTCAATATCGATACACTATGACACGACACAATCGAGAATGGCTTTCCGCCTTTAGAACAGTCTGTTTTTATTCAGATACATAACAATACATACAGTCATATTTGCAAGTACCTACTCAGCGACGTTTTACTAAGATGTCATTATTTTACTGAAATTTATCCCACGGGTTTTTTGACGCCACGCCGATGATTACACTTTTAAATTATGGACATCTGTCTCATCATATAAATTATATGGCGTCGCTGCTGCGACCTCGCAATTATGTACGATACACTCTATTTTCATCACTTGTATAGTGGTAGTTTTGTTTCTGACGCCCTTAACTAGACTGTCATTCGTTCTACGTCTTCTTTAGCGGAAGTCCATTACTGCAGTCACTACAGAGCGGCTTCTTTCCCTTGGCGTCTATGCTGACACTACATTCTGTTGAGATGTGTATGAGGGCATTGTGCATGCTACGGGACTCGTCTATTCTTGGTACACGTCCCGCCACTGCAGCCTTCTTGCTTTCACCTTTTTTGGGATATCTGGGGATACATGCCGTTTCCGAAGTTCCATGTCATTTAACATTCTCTATTCTCCGGATAGGTTAGGTTAGTCACGTATTGGGCCATAAATCTTGCGCGAGACTTTATTTTCGAAGACCTGCAACCCGCTATAGAAAGAGACCAAACCTCACACCGATTTTATACAACTTACTTCATATTTGTATATTATTTACTTAATTACTCTTACTTTACTTACTCTTTGCATTATACATTACACTTTGTTTACTACAATACCAGAAAAGCACTGTCTGCTATAATACAGTAAAATGCTAGTGTAGCGGGTACCCAAATATATGTCTTACTTTGCTGCAATGTTATCCGATTATAACAAAATATAATAACACACTATACTATGAATCAAAAAATTTAAATTAATATTATTATTTCATTAATATTTTTTATCTACCTGTATGTATTCTGAGGGGGCGCCTACTACTTCTTTAGTATCATATAAAATATACCCCTTAATTTCAGTCAGAAATGTCCCTCGCTTCCCCTATCTTTTGTTTACCTAGACGAATTCTGTGAATCGATTCTGTAGTTGGTTGAGCTTATAATCGGACAATAACCAAGTACGCTGAGGGCGAAGCGTCATAGATTATAATTGCCATGGAACCCAGCTAGTAATCTATATACCTGCCTTTGTTTAGTTTACCTGGATTTGTTTGTAAAATTATAGGTATTTGGTTTAACCCTGCCGACGATACATGTGTGATTCATCATTTAAATATTCAACGTTCTTCTTCTTCTTTTAAATAGGCAGTCCACTCTCTTCAAGAGTGATTCGTGCCATTAATCAAGTTAAAACATTATTTTATAGAAACAAGTACAATCATATTGTAGAATAGAAAATATTATATTACAAGTCAATACCATTGTCGTTCAAAAAATTTGTTATTATATAGATTAAACGTGGCGAGTTAAGGGAAAGAAGATGACACAAGTTAACCGGGAGTTGAAAATTACCATTGACGAGATTACTGTAAAAAAAAAAACCTGTGATCCGCAATGGACAGCCAAAAAAGACATGGTCAAGGGTTTCCTCCTCGGCACCACACTCACATTGGGGAGTCTATTAAGTTCAATCTGAATAAATGCGAGGCTACCTGGCAATGCGCAATTGTCATTCTAGCGATATTTGATATTGTTATTTTGGAGACTTTCCTTTTGGAAAATTCGACGTTCTTAATATTTGCAAACATAAGTCATTGATTACTTTGTCATACGTACAATACGAAGTTTCAAAAATCACGGATATTCAATTATTTTTGTGTGGATATTTGGCGCGAAATAAACAAATTACCGGCGTGTTCTTTTCGTATAGAGTATGAGAAAGAAACTATTTAAATAAGTATTTCAATTCCATCATATTTTTTTCTACTATCACACATTAGACGTAGCTTTGGCACGATTATGCGCAGTGAAACTCCGTTATAATGTTATCAAAGGGACCGAAATATATATATATATATATATATATATATATATTATTTCAACTTTATTACATATTATAATTGAATTTTTTGCCGCAAGGATTCTTTTTTACATAGTTATTATTGAGGTTTTATAAACAACATTTTTTTTTATAAATGAAATATAACAAGGGGGATTTTTATAAATGAAATATAATAAATATTTTTTATATAAAATATAAAATTTTAATAAGAGAATGTTGTTAATGAATTATCATACATCAAATTGGTATGTTAATATAATATACGGTAATTTCCATTTAGAGTGGTGAGACACGCTTATAAATCATGTTATAGTAAAGTTAAAAGAAATTAGATGAATTACTTAGAAAGATATGAATAAAAAAAAACAATGTTTCGAATATAATATAATATAACAAGGAAACAAAAAAAAATGATAAGAATATGTTATTTTACTTTGTATTTTAAGGTGACTTCCTTTTAAGGTATCTTTACTTACTTACTTACTTACCATCACGCCGTTTCCCCGCGGGGGTAGGTAGAGAGGATAGAGCGCCACACTCTTCTGTCCTGACACAATTCTCGCCTCATCCACATTCATACATCTTCTCATACAAGCTCGCCGATTGTTGAGGCTTCTAACAGAACCATCCTCCATTAACTGGTTTACCTGGTCGTGCCAAGTCTTCCACGAATGTCCTCTATTTCTGGTGCCATCAACACTTGCGTCATATATATTTCTTACCATTCTCTCCTCATTCATCCGTTCCATACCGACCAAACCATCTAAGTGATCCTTTCTTAATCTTATTCACTATACTAACATCATTCTTTACTTATTTATTTATTCTTTACTCTGTCATAAATAGATTTGCCACATATACGCCTAAGTGATCTCATTTCCACTGCATTCAGTCTACTTTCGTTCATTTTCTGCCAGCTCCAGGCCTCACTTCCGTATATCAGTGTCGGTACCAGGATTCCATTGTGCACTGCTAGTCTTGCCTCTATATAATTCCATTCATAGCGCCGTTCATTTATTTCCTGTAGTCACCCTCCTTTCTATATCATTCTCAGCCTTTCCGTTTCTATCAAACATTCTTCCCAAAATTACAAACTCATCTACTTGTTCCAAACATTCATTACCTGCCAGTATTTTGCACGGTGTCTTGTTTTCCTCCCTCATTTTTTAAAATGGTTAATAAGTCTTTATTCGATTTTGTTAATTATTCTTGGCACAACACATTCTCTCGTTCTCTCACCGACCACATTGTTCGCGATCGGTACTCTCGTGGTTCGACCCTACGATCTGGTTGAATAGCTAAATTGCGATGTTTTGCTTAACATTAGCATTTAATAAATTAATTCATAAGGTATATTTTCGAAGTTTAAATTTAAAACATCATAATATTTCTCTTGACGTTTGGTGAGTCAGCATTCAAAATCACGCTTAAACGGGCATGCTATGGCGGGTTTTAAACACTGGTCGCAATATGTCGCAAATGTAGTATTTTTAAAAATTAAAATATGTTTTAAATGTACTGTATTTTCCTACCGTATTTTAAGAGATAAGATTTTTGAAATACATACGTTAAAAATAAGTTCGGCGCGCATTTACAAATATTTCGTAATCCACAAAAAATAGGTTGTTCAAATCACTTTCACAAATACACATTCTCAATCTCGTAAAATTCCTTTACAAATTCCTAATAATGTTAAAACATATTTTTTTTAAATCGAAAGATTTTATCTTTTCGTCTGTGTTAGATGTTTAAATTGCAAGCTCGTATTAGACATCATCATGCGCGTAGGGAAAATACATCTACAATAATTAATGTCCTACCAGAAATGACTGTTTTAAAATTCAAATTATCTGAATAATGCGGTTTGTGCCTTGTGTGGTGTGATGGCGTCCAAAAATCTTAATTCATGCCTATAAATAAAATAAAAAATCGTGCGAGTACAATTAATACCCACTCTCTTAAGTACGTGTTAACAACACCGTGTGTAAGAAAATAAGAAATGCAATTTTATTACATTTATTTTTGACATAAAAAAAATCATTTCTCAGTAAACGTTCGCTTTTGCATTGCACTTTGTGTAGGTAGGTAGTCACTAGGTAACGATAAGTAATATTTTTTTACTTCGTTCTTTTAAGCAGGTTAGGTGCCGTACTGAATTTTCGAAGCACGATAAAGATTATTTATAAAAATTACAAAATATAGATATTTAAAAAATGAACAAATAGAAAATATTGTATAGTTATTTTATCCGCTTCGCGGTATCGCCCGAAGGAGGGATAACCTAACGTGGGAGGATGGGTAGTGGGCTGTCTAGGAGCAGTAATTCATTGGGTCGTGTCGTCAAATCGTTTCATAAAAAAAACGGTTAGTTCTTCAATACAAGATGTGACAGTGGGTAAATTCTTTGAATAATTCTATTTAGCTCGGTATTCGGTATTATAATATTTTGTATATGTTAATGGTAATATTGATTTAATGTAGATTTTTGTGGATAGTGGTCGGGGTCGGGGTCGGGGTCGGGTCGTTAAACGTCTCTCGAATTATTTTCTCAAATCGATTCGACTAATATTCCAATACTGGAAACGGTCGCGAATTCCGCCGCTAATAATAATAATTGTAATAATTTAACTTTTGAGTCATCGTCCCAAGCGGCGACAACATTCTTAAAACTGATTGTGACGTAATAATGTTAAGATGTCGGCTCCGTTAAGTTTACTAATTTAACAAACAAGACAGCTGCTCTTTAGTAATATTTATTTAAGTAAACATTTATGAAAGGTTTAATACAAAATTATTATATACCAAATATGCTCTGTTGCGTATAAACATATATGCCGGAAGAAGTCTGGATATACGGAAAGAGTTTAGCACTCACCACAATTCGGATTCTGCTGGTACTTCTAAAATGTGGACTGTATGTTTAAATAACTAATTTTGTGTAGACAACACTGTATAGACCGAAGTCTCAATTGTATAATGTTGTAATCTTACGATTCACGTATACCGCACTCGCTCAAGGCCGAGAACGGAATGGAAGGAGGGTAATGCGCAGTGCATTATTTTCGTTCAAGAATAAATATGTACATATTTACAAATACATATATGTCCTAAACATGCTGAATGTTAAATTCGTCGATTTAGGTCTTTTCAATTCAGTCATAAATCTATCAATTACATTATGTTTTACACCTATAAATTCAAATGCATATGTGCATGTTTGTTTAGTTATAAATACATATTTACTTTAATCTTCGTGATATAATTTATTGTATGATTTTTTTTATGTAACACGTATTCCGTGTATGTATCTCACATACCACATGAAAAAACGCAAATTCTTTGTTTCAATATTTTCATTATCATAAATTTAAAATTTCGACCCTCCAGCGTCCCCTTAAATGCTGTTTTTTTCCATAAAAAAAACATAAGTCCGTAGAATACATAGTTTGACATACAGATGGAAAATTAAGGTGCAGTAGTTCAAGGCAGACACTCAGGGATCCATTCATCACTCCCAAAAGAGGGACAGTGGACGAGACATAAAATGCTTTGAGTCACACTTACACGGACATACTAACGGAGCTTAATAAAGCTTTGATAATAATACGTAGAAAAAATAGATATACTCGAATCAGCGCAATGCTGAAAGATCTGAATATGATGACCTATGAGCAAAAAATATATTTTAATGTAATAGTATTTATTTATTTATAAAATCTTCAATAATAAAATATCGGCGGAATTTATACGAAAAATTGATGCAAATTAACATGAGCACGAGCATCGTACAAGAGGAAGGGACAGACTGAGACTGCCATTCAGGAAGAAGGCTAAATCTCAGAAATCGATGATGTACAGTGCGATGAAGATTTTTAATGAAATCTCAGAAAAAGAAAAAAGGATGAGAAATTGAATAGATTTAAAGTGAAACTGATCAGATATGTAAAAGATAAGTTTTAGTAAAAGAAAAGACTTTAATCTTGTTTGTGTTAGAGTGCTTATGTATGCACTATATTAAGAATTAAGACAAACACAGTCATCCAGTGGTGCCGGAGGGGCATCACGAGACCGACGTGCCATCCTAAAATCCGATGTACTGATAAAATAATAAAATTCGACAGAAATACGTGGCGATGAATAACACGGACGTCATCCGGGGAAGCCTTCATCCATAATGATAATGATGATTAACATTTTGTATTTAACTAATTTAGTTGAATGAATTTTTTGTGTTTTCGACTCGCCGCGCGTATTGCCATCTAATCCCGAGCGATTACCGGTATCGAGCTATCAACACAGATATCCGAAAGCGATGGCCTGATCAAACGGGAGCCGCCGGTACTTGGTGCCTGTCTACCGACACGAGCGAGTAGCATCCGTTGTTTACATAGATAACGTGACGTGACGCGAGTGGTAGGCGGAAACCGCAACCGGATTTTTGGCAACGCCATTTTTTCGTCATTGCTGTTGGAATATTCTAAAAAATAAAAATCACGTTTTTTCGTTGAATTTGTACTTTATAATTATTTTTATTACAATTATAATTAATGACACAACAAACACATCAACAACCGAGACTCGACAACTTTGTATGGGCCAGGGCCAGGGGTTCTCAAGAGCCCCTGTACTGATCTTTGCACTGAATGAATAATATACATAATCGTAAAAAAATATTTTTACATGCAGTCCACACGATACTACACAGTGCATACTTTTAAATAATTTGTTTATTTGTCATCAAGTGTCATAAATATTTCGGAGAATTTTTGATGATGCACGGTGAATACTGCTTAACCCACTGTACTGTGTCGTCGGGTGTGTAACCGGGGGTGCTGCTAAAGGAAATGAATGATGGGTAAAGTGGGTAAATTATGAAATCCTTCGATATTGAATGGACCAGGTGTGAGGACAGCTCGACTCATCCGATTGTGACCTTTTTTCTCCTGAAGTTCACACCACAATTTATACTGTCACAACACTAATACTCTGATGAGTACTTTCACGAATGGTGCAAAAATGAGGACAACAATTCCACTCGAATATCGACAAATTCAACAAGCCCGAAGTAGCCAACAACACGCCGAGCTGAGAGGTAATTTGGTACTGATGAATTGGGGCAGGTGAGCGGATAAGGGTGACAACAATAAAATAAATTTAACAATAATGAATTCGCCCAAGCGTATGTAGTAGGTACATGTGAATAGTGTGTGTCTACTGTTACCAGCGCCGGCGTTGCGCACAGGCGGAGGCCTGTGGCGGCCAAATAAAGGGGGCGGCCGAAAAATACATAAAAATTGAAAAATAAAATCGTAAGTTGGGAAATGTTAATCGATAGTGTTTAATAAAAGTAATAATTATAATAATAATTTATTTGATTCATAGTACAGTGTGTTATAATTGGATAACATTGTAGCAAAGTAAGACATATATTTGGGTATCCTGCCTGTTACACTAGTATTTTACTGTATTATAGCAGACAGTGCTTTTCCGGTATAGTAAGTAAACAAAGTGCAATGTTCAATGTACAAAAATATATATAAAGAGTTAAACAAGATATAGTTAGATTAAATAAATACATTGTAAAACTTAAAGTAAATGCATTGTTTAATGTATAAAATATATAATTTAGTATATATGTAAAGAGTAAAGCAAGATGCCATTGTAAATACAGAAAATATAAACAGTAGAAGAACGCAAATTCAATAAACAGTATAACATCGTAGTTATTTCCTAATAAAGTTGTAATTTGTAGTCAACACTAGTGTTCAGAGCGTTTTTTGTTAAAATTCGTCCTCAGGCAAGTTTCAAAATGCCGGCCTAACAAAATACCACCCCTAAAAAATAGCAAAAATTTTGACGTCGGCGCTGACTGTAACTATCGCGAATATTGAACATCTGTGTATCACAACACTGCATGAGTCGTTCAAAACGGCGTTGCTTGGAGAACTTAAAACAAATGTTTTTAACAAGTCGCAAAGTAAAGTAAAATAATCTTAAATTTTTTTTTTTTTCATATTTCCATTGGATGTATTTGTGCGTGATTACAATAACCGGCGCCCGTTCTCGCTGCTGAAGCGAGACGGGTCAGTCATCTGCGTATCTTTTTCCGTCTCGACCGGGCGCAGAATAAATAATGAATTTGCGCCGTTCCCCCGTCGGTGATTGCGCCGCTTGTTGCTGTTGTAAACAACACCGGCCTGAATGGGTTCAACGCCGACAATATGGCCCCGCGTTGTGTGACTTACGATATCAATACTCGGTAGCCATTAAACTCGCCCGGATTGCGGTACCGTAAATTAATACACACGTGCAGTTGCAATTCGGCTCGGCGCACGCGACTCTGATTGAAAATAATATTAACATATGTGCACTTGTCGGGTGCAGAAATAGCCGATGATGTACTCCAATTTTTAATCGTTATACGTGTAATGGGCAAGGAGATGTATAATCTCTTTGGTGTAATGTGCAGGTTGAATATTATGTTTCAGGCCGATTTTATTTGGTCGATATTTCGGTTTGGCAGACGTTTCTCAGTTCGCATTTGATAGTCGTGGAGAGTTGTTGATTACTGTTGATGATCTGCTAGTACACTTATATGTGATTTTATCATATATTATATTATATTTTTTAAACCTGTTGGTATTTTGTCATTGACGGCTTAAATTTTATTAGAATGTTCTCCTCTTCAAGATGTCGTTTAGTTTAGATTTATATATATCTTCAACGCCGAGCAAGTTTTTTTTTTTTTTTTTTGCATTTAACGAGGTTTCGCACGTCACATAAATTATGGTAAGAAGGTTGTTTTCAAATTTACATATTTATATGTTACGCTCAATTTAAAATAGCGCCTGCTGCATTTGTATCACCACTTTTCGCGTGTCGCCATTTTTATTGTTTAATATTTATGCTTTTGCACGTTTTTTTTATTCGCTTTCAGTACGTTTAAAAATAATGTTGTCGAACAAAACTGCTCGCGCGTTGTTTAGCGAAAATTACAAATTTTAGTGATTACAAAGTTAATCACTAAAAACAAACGGTGACATTTTTACACGTATTTTTCAGATATCATGACTTTTTTTTATCATAGATATCACCACATTCTAAATTGTTTGTATAAAAATATTTGCTTTTAACATTTATTGATTAATTTTCAAAAATGTAAGATATAATTAATCGTTGATCTTTGGTTACGAATGCATCCAATACAGTTTGTATTTGTCAAATCGGTCCAATAATTGTTGGAAAATGAACCAATTTGGCTGTTCACTCCTTACTGATGCTGACCATGCGGAGAATAGTACGAGCTGCCGCAATAGATTTGATAGTACGTAACATATTTATTATTAAGGAGAACACATTCTTATTGTGATATTGTAATTATTCAGAACATAGCTCTGTGATGTTTTAAAATACTAATTAAATATGTTAATTATAAAGATATACATATAAAATTAATTTTATCGAAAAATACTGACGTTGCGCTATCGGGATTCGAATCTGGATCTCTTTTCCAATCCGGGGAAGATGCATTACCAACTACGCTAATGTAGATAGCTTTCAAATAATGGAATGATAGATGTATTAATTTGAAAAAGTGTAACACGATTTCGAAAATTTGTCTTCAAAAATACTATCGCTGTAGCATAGTTGGTAATGCACCTTCCCCGGATTGGAAAAGAGATCCAGGTTCGAAACCCGGTAGCGCAACATAATAAAATTGATTTTATATGCATTTCTTTATAATTAAACATTTAATAAGTATTTTGGAGCCATATGTGATGTCATTTTGGAGTTAGTTAGTGGTACAGGGAACATTAACAAGAAAGAGTCATTTAGATCGATAGATTATATAAAACAGATGAGATATAAGAACGGTATACTATTCGAGTGTCGATGACATAATAAATAGGCGACATCCGCGAAAGACCTGGCACGACAAGTAAAACTAGATAATGGAAGGGATGAGGTCATTAATAAGATCGAAATTACAGATATTCAACAGTTATTTTTAGTTTTTATTCATTTAGACACATAACACATAAGCATTGTACAGTTACAAAAAAAATACAGTTTGTTATATATGTACACAGATTTTAAAATGCTTTGTCCTACTAGGCAAGCCTGTTTTAGTGAAAAAAAAAACAAATTACATTTCACAAACCAAATAACTCGTTGAATGCAAAACACAATCAAATAGAATACGTAACATGAAAACGTGATATTAATATAAAAAAGAGAAAAAAATACCAATGTGTAATACAATATGTAAAAGAATGTAAGCACATATAAGGTAAATGGAAATATGCAAGATAAAAACACACAAAATACAGTTATAAGAATAGTTAGTCTTTAATAAGAATAGTTAGTCTTTAATAAGAATAGTTAGTCTTTAATAAGAATAGTTAGTCTTTAATAAGAATAGTTAGTCTTTAATAAGAATAGTTAGTCTTTGATAAGAATAGTTAGTCTTTTATAAGAATAGTTAGTCTTTAATAAGAATAGTTAGTCTTTAATAAGAATAGTTAGTCTTTAATAAGAATAGTTAATCTTTAATAAGAATTGATAAATCTTCTTTCAATCAATAGGTTTATTGTTATAACCATCGGCCAGTGCTGTTGCTAGTTATTTCTAGGTTAAAGATTTTTAACGAATTCTGTAGTTCATTTTTCGCTTTCGTATCTTCGATAAATTCATTCGTTATTGTGATATATCGTTATATCGAGGTTTGTGCAATTAAATTTTCTCGGAGCGCACATTTGTTTAAAGGCCGCCGTATGCAAAATGTTTCCCTATGCAATGGGGACCTCGTTTATACGTCCTTTGGGATCAAACCGTATAATGCATACGGACTGAATATTATAATGCGGCCGATTGTACAGGGATCACTAAACTTTGGTTGCCGTTAGTAAATTATTATATATTTCATTTTCAATTGACAATTGTGTTGTGATGATAATATTCGATAATAGTAGTCCATACTAAAATATTATTTATAATATTGATAAGTATTTGTTAAGGAAAACACATTCTTATTGTAAAGTTGTAATTATTCAGAACAGACGGCCTGTGATATTTTAAATACTAAATTAATGTATTAATTATAAATATATACATATAAAATCAATTATCCAAAATTTTATAAAAATTAATTGATAATTCTGGCGTCTGCAGTCGGTTTACTCAAAGGTATTTGAGATTCTGTAAAAATAATATAGATGGCTTTCAAATAATGGAATGACAGGTGTATTAATTTAAAAAAATGTAACATATAGGTTCAAAAATTTGTCATGAAAAATACTGGTGTTATAACACAATTGGTAGTGTACTTCCCCGAATTGGAAATAGAGATCCAGGTTCGAATCCCGGTGACGCAAAAACAATATTTTTCGACAAAATTGATTTTATATGTATATATTTATAATTAATACATTAATTTAGTATTTAAGATAAGTATTTGATTTTTATCTAAATAAATGAAAAATAAATCGAGAACGTAGATCTTCACGTCCGCGTAATGTTTCTCTTCGAACATTTCGAATCGAATCGTCTATCAAATGTCAATACTTGTGTGTGTTATAACGGCGGTAAGACAGGTTGAGACAATATTAAACGTAAAAATTAACGTAGCGTGCTATGTTGAATAATCACAGTAGTGTGTCGGTATTTGAAAATATGTAAAGAATTTTTTATTAATACATATTGTACGCTGCTAATATGAATGTTTGGCTAGACAGTGAGATAATCTGTTCCATCAGAAGGTATCTATTTAATTTGGACAGCAACAATGAACAGATGTCATTCGTTTGGATTCCTGCAATATATAAGGGAATTCATGGAAATTAATGTGCTGCTGATAAACTGGCCAAGAAGGCCACTCTTTCCGGATTTTTCCCCACATCAATTCCGTATCCCGATGCATGACAGACTCAATATGGTAGAAAAACGTACGAATTCTATCTGGACTGCACAGTGGATGGATCCAAATAATCATAAGGGAAATCGGCTTAAAATAATTCAAAGATCTATTCCCGGCACCCCTTGATTCTCCAAAAGAACAATATCAAATATGTCTAGAATAAGAATTGGGTATTGCCAGGTTGTCTCACATTTATCCAGATTAAACTTAATAGATTCCCCAACGTGTGAGTGTGGTGCCGAGGAGAAAACTCTTGACCATATCTTTTTGCCTGTCCATTGCGGATCACAGGTTTTTTTTACAGTAATCTCATCAATGGTAATTTTCAACTCCCGGTTAACTTGTGTCATTTTCATTCCCTTAACTCGCCACATTTAATCTATATAATATCAATTTTTTTGCACGACTATAGTATTGATTTGTAATATAATATTTCCTATTCTATAATATTATACTACTTTTTTCTATACAATAAATTTTTAACTTGATTAATGGCTCAAATCACTCTTGAAGGGTGAATTTCCTATTTAAAAGAAGAAGAAAAAATGCTGTACGGTGATATTTATCTGAGACACAAAGATTTTCGACATTTCGATAATGATAATTATCGCCACTAGGGCGGCGAACAAACCATTCAGACTTTTGAGAACGGGAGGGCGAGATCCTCCGGAATTATAATCTGTCGCCAGGTGGCGCGTGTTTCGTGTAAATTTTATGTTGAATTCCATTTTTATTTTTTTAACATCGAGAAACAACTTTAACGGAAAGTAGATTGTTTTCTCCTAGTAATTTGAAATGTTCAAATAAATTCAATGTTTATTATATTAAATATTGATGAATTTATAATTATGTTGTTTATTTTAAATAACGTGATAAAATATCAATTATCCTACTGTCGCGTTGTTCACGAATAGCCAAATGCATAGAACGCCACACTCTTTCATTTTGGCGTGTCACTTTTGTCTCGTTCAATTTAATACACATTCCCCAGCATGGTAATTACCAGCTGAAGTTTCTTACAAAGCCGTCCATTTAAAGGTGACGTATTTATTTATGAAATGTCTTTCATTATTAATAAATTAAACCATTTTATGGTCGCTGGCGCCGGTGCACGCGTGCAGTTTGCGAGCCCTGCGCGCGCACACAACGTGGGAACGTTCAGGAGACCGGTCCGGCCGATCCGCATTCCTCGCCGGGACGCGAACGCGCGCCCCGCGCCTCGCCGGCCGCGGCCCCTCCGACCGCTCGCGGTTTTATTCCCTTAGACTGTTTTTTATTATTTTTTTTAAATCCCATGCAAGATACACAACCGAGTGAAGTCTGATTTATTTTTATTTAGTGGCACTTAATTAGATCTCGGTGTGGACGTGGACTCGTCGTAGGTTGAGGGCTCACTCCTCTTATACACATCAGGTGTTCTTCTTTCCTCATTCATGTCAGTATAGGCGTCTATTGGCTTCAATCAGATGAGACTCGGCTCGTAAAGTGCCTCCACAAGTTCTGGTCCAAAATTGTGCCCAGGATAGTCTCCCTTTCTGGGCTCTTCTGAATCATTTTCGAAAGTTTACTCTAATAAGGGCAGCTGGAGGGAGGGGGGGACCCACCCTTTCTCGGCACCGGTTTAGGAGCTAGGGCATACTTGTCGGTCTCACTCATCAAAGCTAATAAAAATACGCGACTTAAATTCAATTACACATCTAAGTATAAGCAAAACGAAAAATGAGAAGAAATTCAATGTGTTATTAGCAATTATCGCAAAGATTTTAAAATTTAGACCCTATTTTTACTTAAATTTAGATCCAGCGTCCCTTAAGTGCTGTCTTTATGCATAAAAATCATATAACATAAATCTATAGAACATAGTTTTACATACAGATGGAAAATTAAGGTGCAGTAGTTCAAGGCAGACACTCGGGGATCCATTCTCAAAAGAGAGACAGTGGACGAGACACAAAATGGATTGAGTTAAACTTGCACGGACAGACTAACGGAGTTGAAAAACACGAGGTATGGAGAGTGAGAGGTAGGCGCGTAGGTGGAGTCCCACTACCCGCCTAAGGATCTCCAACGAGTCACCCATACCCGAACAAATTCCTTATAAAAATCAAGAATCGTCAAGAGTTGTTTACTCTCGTTTCGATTCCACTGAACAAAACAACGCGTGCAATATTAAAAAAATATCTTAAAGTTTGTTTTTGGACTCTATTTTTAGAGCAGTTAGTTAATATTCCGGCAGTTACTAAAACCTTATGGTTTCCTTTGACTTTGAGGCATAATGTGGCCAAAGAATTAAAAGAGTTTTTAATACTTTTAAAATTAGCAATATTAACTTGGTGGTTAAAATTCTTTTTATTTATTATCTTAGTTTTATTAACCACAATTGAGTTTAAAAAACATCTACCGGTTTCGGAAAACACTTTTCCTTCTTCAGGATGTCATAACTAACTAAAAATATAGTATTGTTAGTTATGACATCCTGAAGAAGGAAAAGGTGTTTTCCGAAACCGGTAGATGTTTTTTAAACTCAATTGTGGTTAATAAAACTAAGATAATAAATAAAAAGAGTTTTTATTCACTGTTGTAAATAACGTTTAACTGTGTTTGGATTTGTTGCTGGATTGAGGCATTGTTGTCATGCACAACATCCTTTTCCAACAATACATTTTAAGCTCGTCGCTGTTGCGGACTATCCGGAATTGTCTGGTACATTAATGAAGATAAGTGTTATTAAGGAGAACACATTCTTATTGTGAAATTGTAATTATTCAGAACATAGGGCTGTGATATTTTAAATACTAATTAAATGTCATGTTTTAAATTAAGGTCTTTAGAAATAATATAACTAACACTCTTAATTTTCTAATGTCTATGTAAGTAACGGAGTTACCCAGAACCCTTGTCAAGTACACAATAAAAATTTGAATACAAATTCTGGTCGAGCGTGTGTCAAATGTATAGTTACCCCACCAACTTGATAGATATCAACAATATATATGCAGAGACAGAGTGGTTGACAATATTACTAATGAGAGAGTACTACAGATACTTATTTGGAAGTCATCTTGTGACAAAAATATTCAACTATTCTATATACAATTATTTCTCAGTTTTTTTTTTTTAATAGAGTTGCGAACACGGAATACATCAAATAATTTTAATATCTTAAAACTAAGCTAAGTGCTATGAAAATATGACTAATTTGCTGGTCTTCTGGAATGAGGCTCGAACCCCTAGATCACTAGGCGAGAGTCTTAATACAAATTAAATGTATTAATTAGAAAGATATATATATAAAAAAACAGTTTTGTCGAAAAATATTGTTATTGCTACAGGGATTCGAAACTGGAAAAAAAAAAGAAAAGTACTTTGAAATAATGGAACGATAGATGTATCAATTTTAAAAGTGTAACATACAGGTTCTGTGTTCTGTAGCATAATCCGTTAATGCACGTTCTCCGGATTGGAGGAGACCCAGGTTCGAATCTTGGGAGCTATAACAATATTTTTCGATAAAATTGATTTTATATGTATATCTTTCTAATTAATACATTTAATTTGTATTTAAGATAAGTGTGTGTGTGTGACCAACATAGTTTTTGTCGCTCGCTTTATGTCACTGTCTTTCTATATTCTCGTATTAGCTAGTTGTACGCGTCTTCGAATTTTCTGCCCGCTGTCACCACTATTCGTGATAAGCGCGCCCAAATAAATTGCCTCTTGATCTATCTCACATCCTGCTGTTTGGGAAGTTTGTTCTGATGCATTAGCATGATTTGAATATTTTTATAATTTGTTCTTGTACCTTGATAAGGTCATTTTTGTCATCACTACTGTATTCCCTTCTCGCAATATGCCCAAAAAAAGTGAAAGATTCATCTTAGACTTATGTTAGATACCTGCAGAATGGAGACATTGCCTTGCCTTCAAGGTCAATGATTCCATACTATGTAGAAGTATAGAATGCGCCAGGGAACATGTTAGAACCGATTACTACAGTATCGAGTATTACGGCGACTTGACAGTAACCGGCTAAAAATTACTGGCGCACTAATATCAACCGTCGCTATCACAGTTGCTGACACGCGACAATGTTGGTGAACCCACCCTGTAGTAGCACCTACCGAGTGAAACACGACCCACGCACATTTCCAAACTAACCGGTATAGAAAGTGATCAATGTGTACCGTTTTTTTTTTTTTTTTACTCGTTCAACACTTTACTTGGTTGAACCCTGTATTGCTCGCAATAGCTTAATGTTTCTGGGAATTAATTATAATGTGAAATTTCTACATAGGAAAACTCGGGACTTTGTGTGACTTTCCAGTATTTTATTTTGTATTTACAGATTATTACTGGGTTCCTAAATGACCTTTGTAGATAATCACAGATACTCATATGTTTACCGTAAAGGTAGATAAGATAAAAATCGTGCTGTACGAAGCCATTGTTTTAGAAATGCAAATTCTTGGTGTGAATTTTGTTTTTTTTTTTTTGCTAATACATACATTGTTTAACTCGTTTAGACCTGTGAGAAATGTATAATTTTTGACACTAAATAATGTCAAAGGCAACGCGTAGATAATTGTAATCTATCAGAACGGCTAACATGTGGCGGATTGCACCCAAAATAGTTTTAAATAATTATGAATTTCAGTCAGTACTTCGAAATAAGCTGTACTTAACTAGAATTTCTTCGAAATAATTCGAATTGGAATATGTATCATAATAATTGTAATTTTATTAAGATTTTAATATACCATAATATTCTGTCAGATAAATATTTAATTTCGCTTTCTCAAAATATAAAGTTAGATACAGCTTATTTCAATGTACTGACTGCACCCGCATGGAATTTAGATATATGTATGTATAATAGTTATTATATTTATTGCACCCTCCGTATTCTCCAAATATTATTACTCTTTCTCATTGTCGTTTGTTTCTGATTTTCTTTGGAGTGATGTCAAATGAGAAGGGAGTAAGGCAGAAAATTGTGTTGCGTCGAAACTCATCCCGATGACGTGAATGATAACGAATGAAAAATGAGAAACTCTCCGTTTCCGTTGACACATTTCAAATTTTTTAACAATTTTGCCGTATCACAAGGATCTAAGGATATCACGTAAATATGGTACTGATTCAATACACAGTGGAAGGATCAGCAGCGGTCATCCAGGACACGTCTTACGGAGACTTCCAGAAGTAGCGCACTTCTCGGAATGAGACAAAAATGCAAAGCAAATGCATCATGTGTAAAAAGGAATATCTTCTGCAGCGTCCGTAGCTCGCTTTCAGCGTGATTGATGACCAAACAAGAGTAAAAATGTTCTGGAAGCTTCTCTCTCTGAATAAGCTCGGATTTTCATGGGCAGTGGAAATGAGATGTTCACAAAAAAAATCCGCCACTATACAATTGTCGAAATTGCGTTAAACGTATTTTCGTCATACATCTTTCAAATAGGTGTATTTCGAATTGAATCAATTTTTTTTTTATGTACTCGTAATATTACTTCCTCGGAATGAAATTCAGATATGCCTCAACTAACTCAATTTTGATTAAAAACGAGATACATTTTTGAAAGATGGACTAAGATTTGCTTTTAAAACATAAGACCATATTTTTAAGAGCGGTTATCGATTATTAAACTCGCACATTTGCCAATCATTTGCAAACCACGTCACCCTCTTTGTTCCGTACAGGGAACAAGAATGTAGACAAGGGTGGTTCGCCGATCTCAGCTTCTTTTCACCAATGATGATGATGATGATGATGATGGCGATGTTGATGATGATTATGAGGTCGAAAGAAATCAAACATAAAAGATGTTCAATATCGATACACTATGACACGACACAATCGAGAATGGCTTTCCGCCTTTAGAACAGTCTGTTTTTATTCAGATACATAACAATACATACAGTCATATTTGCAAGTACCTACTCAGCGACGTTTTACTAAGATGTCATTATTTTACTGAAATTTATCCCACGGGTTTTTTGACGCCACGCCGATGATTACACTTTTAAATTATGGACATCTGTCTCATCATATAAATTATATGGCGTCGCTGCTGCGACCTCGCAATTATGTACGATACACTCTATTTTCATCACTTGTATAGTGGTAGTTTTGTTTCTGACGCCCTTAACTAGACTGTCATTCGTTCTACGTCTTCTTTAGCGGAAGTCCATTACTGCAGTCACTACAGAGCGGCTTCTTTCCCTTGGCGTCTATGCTGACACTACATTCTGTTGAGATGTGTATGAGGGCATTGTGCATGCTACGGGACTCGTCTATTCTTGGTACACGTCCCGCCACTGCAGCCTTCTTGCTTTCACCTTTTTTGGGATATCTGGGGATACATGCCGTTTCCGAAGTTCCATGTCATTTAACATTCTCTATTCTCCGGATAGGTTAGGTTAGTCACGTATTGGGCCATAAATCTTGCGCGAGACTTTATTTTCGAAGACCTGCAACCCGCTATAGAAAGAGACCAAACCTCACACCGATTTTATACAACTTACTTCATATTTGTATATTATTTACTTAATTACTCTTACTTTACTTACTCTTTGCATTATACATTACACTTTGTTTACTACAATACCAGAAAAGCACTGTCTGCTATAATACAGTAAAATGCTAGTGTAGCGGGTACCCAAATATATGTCTTACTTTGCTGCAATGTTATCCGATTATAACAAAATATAATAACACACTATACTATGAATCAAAAAATTTAAATTAATATTATTATTTCATTAATATTTTTTATCTACCTGTATGTATTCTGAGGGGGCGCCTACTACTTCTTTAGTATCATATAAAATATACCCCTTAATTTCAGTCAGAAATGTCCCTCGCTTCCCCTATCTTTTGTTTACCTAGACGAATTCTGTGAATCGATTCTGTAGTTGGTTGAGCTTATAATCGGACAATAACCAAGTACGCTGAGGGCGAAGCGTCATAGATTATAATTGCCATGGAACCCAGCTAGTAATCTATATACCTGCCTTTGTTTAGTTTACCTGGATTTGTTTGTAAAATTATAGGTATTTGGTTTAACCCTGCCGACGATACATGTGTGATTCATCATTTAAATATTCAACGTTCTTCTTCTTCTTTTAAATAGGCAGTCCACTCTCTTCAAGAGTGATTCGTGCCATTAATCAAGTTAAAACATTATTTTATAGAAACAAGTACAATCATATTGTAGAATAGAAAATATTATATTACAAGTCAATACCATTGTCGTTCAAAAAATTTGTTATTATATAGATTAAACGTGGCGAGTTAAGGGAAAGAAGATGACACAAGTTAACCGGGAGTTGAAAATTACCATTGACGAGATTACTGTAAAAAAAAAAACCTGTGATCCGCAATGGACAGCCAAAAAAGACATGGTCAAGGGTTTCCTCCTCGGCACCACACTCACATTGGGGAGTCTATTAAGTTCAATCTGAATAAATGCGAGGCTACCTGGCAATGCGCAATTGTCATTCTAGCGATATTTGATATTGTTATTTTGGAGACTTTCCTTTTGGAAAATTCGACGTTCTTAATATTTGCAAACATAAGTCATTGATTACTTTGTCATACGTACAATACGAAGTTTCAAAAATCACGGATATTCAATTATTTTTGTGTGGATATTTGGCGCGAAATAAACAAATTACCGGCGTGTTCTTTTCGTATAGAGTATGAGAAAGAAACTATTTAAATAAGTATTTCAATTCCATCATATTTTTTTCTACTATCACACATTAGACGTAGCTTTGGCACGATTATGCGCAGTGAAACTCCGTTATAATGTTATCAAAGGGACCGAAATATATATATATATATATATATATATATATATTATTTCAACTTTATTACATATTATAATTGAATTTTTTGCCGCAAGGATTCTTTTTTACATAGTTATTATTGAGGTTTTATAAACAACATTTTTTTTTATAAATGAAATATAACAAGGGGGATTTTTATAAATGAAATATAATAAATATTTTTTATATAAAATATAAAATTTTAATAAGAGAATGTTGTTAATGAATTATCATACATCAAATTGGTATGTTAATATAATATACGGTAATTTCCATTTAGAGTGGTGAGACACGCTTATAAATCATGTTATAGTAAAGTTAAAAGAAATTAGATGAATTACTTAGAAAGATATGAATAAAAAAAAACAATGTTTCGAATATAATATAATATAACAAGGAAACAAAAAAAAATGATAAGAATATGTTATTTTACTTTGTATTTTAAGGTGACTTCCTTTTAAGGTATCTTTACTTACTTACTTACTTACCATCACGCCGTTTCCCCGCGGGGGTAGGTAGAGAGGATAGAGCGCCACACTCTTCTGTCCTGACACAATTCTCGCCTCATCCACATTCATACATCTTCTCATACAAGCTCGCCGATTGTTGAGGCTTCTAACAGAACCATCCTCCATTAACTGGTTTACCTGGTCGTGCCAAGTCTTCCACGAATGTCCTCTATTTCTGGTGCCATCAACACTTGCGTCATATATATTTCTTACCATTCTCTCCTCATTCATCCGTTCCATACCGACCAAACCATCTAAGTGATCCTTTCTTAATCTTATTCACTATACTAACATCATTCTTTACTTATTTATTTATTCTTTACTCTGTCATAAATAGATTTGCCACATATACGCCTAAGTGATCTCATTTCCACTGCATTCAGTCTACTTTCGTTCATTTTCTGCCAGCTCCAGGCCTCACTTCCGTATATCAGTGTCGGTACCAGGATTCCATTGTGCACTGCTAGTCTTGCCTCTATATAATTCCATTCATAGCGCCGTTCATTTATTTCCTGTAGTCACCCTCCTTTCTATATCATTCTCAGCCTTTCCGTTTCTATCAAACATTCTTCCCAAAATTACAAACTCATCTACTTGTTCCAAACATTCATTACCTGCCAGTATTTTGCACGGTGTCTTGTTTTCCTCCCTCATTTTTTAAAATGGTTAATAAGTCTTTATTCGATTTTGTTAATTATTCTTGGCACAACACATTCTCTCGTTCTCTCACCGACCACATTGTTCGCGATCGGTACTCTCGTGGTTCGACCCTACGATCTGGTTGAATAGCTAAATTGCGATGTTTTGCTTAACATTAGCATTTAATAAATTAATTCATAAGGTATATTTTCGAAGTTTAAATTTAAAACATCATAATATTTCTCTTGACGTTTGGTGAGTCAGCATTCAAAATCACGCTTAAACGGGCATGCTATGGCGGGTTTTAAACACTGGTCGCAATATGTCGCAAATGTAGTATTTTTAAAAATTAAAATATGTTTTAAATGTACTGTATTTTCCTACCGTATTTTAAGAGATAAGATTTTTGAAATACATACGTTAAAAATAAGTTCGGCGCGCATTTACAAATATTTCGTAATCCACAAAAAATAGGTTGTTCAAATCACTTTCACAAATACACATTCTCAATCTCGTAAAATTCCTTTACAAATTCCTAATAATGTTAAAACATATTTTTTTTAAATCGAAAGATTTTATCTTTTCGTCTGTGTTAGATGTTTAAATTGCAAGCTCGTATTAGACATCATCATGCGCGTAGGGAAAATACATCTACAATAATTAATGTCCTACCAGAAATGACTGTTTTAAAATTCAAATTATCTGAATAATGCGGTTTGTGCCTTGTGTGGTGTGATGGCGTCCAAAAATCTTAATTCATGCCTATAAATAAAATAAAAAATCGTGCGAGTACAATTAATACCCACTCTCTTAAGTACGTGTTAACAACACCGTGTGTAAGAAAATAAGAAATGCAATTTTATTACATTTATTTTTGACATAAAAAAAATCATTTCTCAGTAAACGTTCGCTTTTGCATTGCACTTTGTGTAGGTAGGTAGTCACTAGGTAACGATAAGTAATATTTTTTTACTTCGTTCTTTTAAGCAGGTTAGGTGCCGTACTGAATTTTCGAAGCACGATAAAGATTATTTATAAAAATTACAAAATATAGATATTTAAAAAATGAACAAATAGAAAATATTGTATAGTTATTTTATCCGCTTCGCGGTATCGCCCGAAGGAGGGATAACCTAACGTGGGAGGATGGGTAGTGGGCTGTCTAGGAGCAGTAATTCATTGGGTCGTGTCGTCAAATCGTTTCATAAAAAAAACGGTTAGTTCTTCAATACAAGATGTGACAGTGGGTAAATTCTTTGAATAATTCTATTTAGCTCGGTATTCGGTATTATAATATTTTGTATATGTTAATGGTAATATTGATTTAATGTAGATTTTTGTGGATAGTGGTCGGGGTCGGGGTCGGGGTCGGGTCGTTAAACGTCTCTCGAATTATTTTCTCAAATCGATTCGACTAATATTCCAATACTGGAAACGGTCGCGAATTCCGCCGCTAATAATAATAATTGTAATAATTTAACTTTTGAGTCATCGTCCCAAGCGGCGACAACATTCTTAAAACTGATTGTGACGTAATAATGTTAAGATGTCGGCTCCGTTAAGTTTACTAATTTAACAAACAAGACAGCTGCTCTTTAGTAATATTTATTTAAGTAAACATTTATGAAAGGTTTAATACAAAATTATTATATACCAAATATGCTCTGTTGCGTATAAACATATATGCCGGAAGAAGTCTGGATATACGGAAAGAGTTTAGCACTCACCACAATTCGGATTCTGCTGGTACTTCTAAAATGTGGACTGTATGTTTAAATAACTAATTTTGTGTAGACAACACTGTATAGACCGAAGTCTCAATTGTATAATGTTGTAATCTTACGATTCACGTATACCGCACTCGCTCAAGGCCGAGAACGGAATGGAAGGAGGGTAATGCGCAGTGCATTATTTTCGTTCAAGAATAAATATGTACATATTTACAAATACATATATGTCCTAAACATGCTGAATGTTAAATTCGTCGATTTAGGTCTTTTCAATTCAGTCATAAATCTATCAATTACATTATGTTTTACACCTATAAATTCAAATGCATATGTGCATGTTTGTTTAGTTATAAATACATATTTACTTTAATCTTCGTGATATAATTTATTGTATGATTTTTTTTATGTAACACGTATTCCGTGTATGTATCTCACATACCACATGAAAAAACGCAAATTCTTTGTTTCAATATTTTCATTATCATAAATTTAAAATTTCGACCCTCCAGCGTCCCCTTAAATGCTGTTTTTTTCCATAAAAAAAACATAAGTCCGTAGAATACATAGTTTGACATACAGATGGAAAATTAAGGTGCAGTAGTTCAAGGCAGACACTCAGGGATCCATTCATCACTCCCAAAAGAGGGACAGTGGACGAGACATAAAATGCTTTGAGTCACACTTACACGGACATACTAACGGAGCTTAATAAAGCTTTGATAATAATACGTAGAAAAAATAGATATACTCGAATCAGCGCAATGCTGAAAGATCTGAATATGATGACCTATGAGCAAAAAATATATTTTAATGTAATAGTATTTATTTATTTATAAAATCTTCAATAATAAAATATCGGCGGAATTTATACGAAAAATTGATGCAAATTAACATGAGCACGAGCATCGTACAAGAGGAAGGGACAGACTGAGACTGCCATTCAGGAAGAAGGCTAAATCTCAGAAATCGATGATGTACAGTGCGATGAAGATTTTTAATGAAATCTCAGAAAAAGAAAAAAGGATGAGAAATTGAATAGATTTAAAGTGAAACTGATCAGATATGTAAAAGATAAGTTTTAGTAAAAGAAAAGACTTTAATCTTGTTTGTGTTAGAGTGCTTATGTATGCACTATATTAAGAATTAAGACAAACACAGTCATCCAGTGGTGCCGGAGGGGCATCACGAGACCGACGTGCCATCCTAAAATCCGATGTACTGATAAAATAATAAAATTCGACAGAAATACGTGGCGATGAATAACACGGACGTCATCCGGGGAAGCCTTCATCCATAATGATAATGATGATTAACATTTTGTATTTAACTAATTTAGTTGAATGAATTTTTTGTGTTTTCGACTCGCCGCGCGTATTGCCATCTAATCCCGAGCGATTACCGGTATCGAGCTATCAACACAGATATCCGAAAGCGATGGCCTGATCAAACGGGAGCCGCCGGTACTTGGTGCCTGTCTACCGACACGAGCGAGTAGCATCCGTTGTTTACATAGATAACGTGACGTGACGCGAGTGGTAGGCGGAAACCGCAACCGGATTTTTGGCAACGCCATTTTTTCGTCATTGCTGTTGGAATATTCTAAAAAATAAAAATCACGTTTTTTCGTTGAATTTGTACTTTATAATTATTTTTATTACAATTATAATTAATGACACAACAAACACATCAACAACCGAGACTCGACAACTTTGTATGGGCCAGGGCCAGGGGTTCTCAAGAGCCCCTGTACTGATCTTTGCACTGAATGAATAATATACATAATCGTAAAAAAATATTTTTACATGCAGTCCACACGATACTACACAGTGCATACTTTTAAATAATTTGTTTATTTGTCATCAAGTGTCATAAATATTTCGGAGAATTTTTGATGATGCACGGTGAATACTGCTTAACCCACTGTACTGTGTCGTCGGGTGTGTAACCGGGGGTGCTGCTAAAGGAAATGAATGATGGGTAAAGTGGGTAAATTATGAAATCCTTCGATATTGAATGGACCAGGTGTGAGGACAGCTCGACTCATCCGATTGTGACCTTTTTTCTCCTGAAGTTCACACCACAATTTATACTGTCACAACACTAATACTCTGATGAGTACTTTCACGAATGGTGCAAAAATGAGGACAACAATTCCACTCGAATATCGACAAATTCAACAAGCCCGAAGTAGCCAACAACACGCCGAGCTGAGAGGTAATTTGGTACTGATGAATTGGGGCAGGTGAGCGGATAAGGGTGACAACAATAAAATAAATTTAACAATAATGAATTCGCCCAAGCGTATGTAGTAGGTACATGTGAATAGTGTGTGTCTACTGTTACCAGCGCCGGCGTTGCGCACAGGCGGAGGCCTGTGGCGGCCAAATAAAGGGGGCGGCCGAAAAATACATAAAAATTGAAAAATAAAATCGTAAGTTGGGAAATGTTAATCGATAGTGTTTAATAAAAGTAATAATTATAATAATAATTTATTTGATTCATAGTACAGTGTGTTATAATTGGATAACATTGTAGCAAAGTAAGACATATATTTGGGTATCCTGCCTGTTACACTAGTATTTTACTGTATTATAGCAGACAGTGCTTTTCCGGTATAGTAAGTAAACAAAGTGCAATGTTCAATGTACAAAAATATATATAAAGAGTTAAACAAGATATAGTTAGATTAAATAAATACATTGTAAAACTTAAAGTAAATGCATTGTTTAATGTATAAAATATATAATTTAGTATATATGTAAAGAGTAAAGCAAGATGCCATTGTAAATACAGAAAATATAAACAGTAGAAGAACGCAAATTCAATAAACAGTATAACATCGTAGTTATTTCCTAATAAAGTTGTAATTTGTAGTCAACACTAGTGTTCAGAGCGTTTTTTGTTAAAATTCGTCCTCAGGCAAGTTTCAAAATGCCGGCCTAACAAAATACCACCCCTAAAAAATAGCAAAAATTTTGACGTCGGCGCTGACTGTAACTATCGCGAATATTGAACATCTGTGTATCACAACACTGCATGAGTCGTTCAAAACGGCGTTGCTTGGAGAACTTAAAACAAATGTTTTTAACAAGTCGCAAAGTAAAGTAAAATAATCTTAAATTTTTTTTTTTTTCATATTTCCATTGGATGTATTTGTGCGTGATTACAATAACCGGCGCCCGTTCTCGCTGCTGAAGCGAGACGGGTCAGTCATCTGCGTATCTTTTTCCGTCTCGACCGGGCGCAGAATAAATAATGAATTTGCGCCGTTCCCCCGTCGGTGATTGCGCCGCTTGTTGCTGTTGTAAACAACACCGGCCTGAATGGGTTCAACGCCGACAATATGGCCCCGCGTTGTGTGACTTACGATATCAATACTCGGTAGCCATTAAACTCGCCCGGATTGCGGTACCGTAAATTAATACACACGTGCAGTTGCAATTCGGCTCGGCGCACGCGACTCTGATTGAAAATAATATTAACATATGTGCACTTGTCGGGTGCAGAAATAGCCGATGATGTACTCCAATTTTTAATCGTTATACGTGTAATGGGCAAGGAGATGTATAATCTCTTTGGTGTAATGTGCAGGTTGAATATTATGTTTCAGGCCGATTTTATTTGGTCGATATTTCGGTTTGGCAGACGTTTCTCAGTTCGCATTTGATAGTCGTGGAGAGTTGTTGATTACAATTTATTATGGAGCACCTCAACAACGTGTTGAAGTCGTTACAATATTTTATTTAAATAATAATGGCAATGCTGTTACCATTAATGGTAATCGCTATCGTCACATGATGGAAAACTTGTTCATGGCTGAATTGGGTCGGTGCGTGCGATTTCAACAGGACGGCGCCACCTCACACACAGCTCGAGCTACGCTTGAATTTGATTATCGATTTGACGGCTCCTGACTGTTTTCTGTGGGAAGACTTGAAAGGAAAGGTCTACGCTAATAAACCAGCAATAATTCCGATGCTATTAGTTAATATTCGAAATGAAATTGTTGAAATAATAAGCGAATTGTGCGAGAATGTTATGAGAAATATGGTTAAAAGAGCACGCATTTGTGCCGCTTCCAGAGGCGGCCACTTGACTGACGTCATATTCCAAATGTAAATAAATATAATCCAAATAATCGATAAATAAAAATCAAATTAAAAAAATGTTTCATTTCTTTGTTATTCAAAAACGACATCGGCCTGGAACATAATATTCACCTGTATTATGTCATAAATACAAGTAAGCCACGCGATGTTGTACACAGCCAAGACATAAACCGCATTATTTAAAAGCAGGAAAAAAAAAAGAATCAATTTGACGCCAGGCGGCACATGAACATGTTTTTGAAAATACTTTGTCTTTTTTTCTGCTCATATGGAGTGATAAAAGCCATTGTTTATTTATATATCTATTTTTATAGCACAGTGAAGTCACAACGTCTCTTTTGATACGAGTGTCCTAATGAGATGGAAAAATAGGAATCAAATAATGTGATAAAAATAATTTAAACTAATGAAATAAATAAGATAAATTCTGGGATACAAATATATTAATTGTGAGTGGCTGTGCAGCTGTATATGTGTTGATTGATTAAATTCATTAATATTTTCTCCTTTACTACACTTGACACTGGCGCAATCTATGAATTGATTTATTAAGAGCGTTATTATTTCCTATACCTTATTTATTTTAATCTCTAATCGCAACTAACATACGAAGGAATGTGCAGAATTGATAATAATAGATTAACTTCTAACTAAAATTCACTCAAGACAAAATAATTCGTTTAAACCACTATTTATTGATAAATCAACATGTTTCGATACCGATGGTATCTTATACAGGAAACAATGTATAAATATTGAAATTAAAAATGCAAGCACAGATAAAAACAAATTTAAAATGTGACTATTTGCAAAGAGGATTTGGTTATTTGTAATATTTAGCTTGCTATTAATTATAATTGTTTTCATATTAGTTGTTACTTATTCACCATTCTATAGTTTTGTTTTTATCTATGCTTGTTTTTTTATTTTCAGTATATATTGTTCCCTGAAGATGACACCATAGGTATCGAAACTTGTTGAATAATCAAAAAAATAGTGATTTAAACAAAAATTTTAATCTAATTATTTATATGAAATGCGCTCTCAAAGTAATTTTGCTAATATTGAAGAATTTACTCAACTGGGAGATTTGTGTCTCCCGCGAAAAGTACGGTTATACCGTAATTTTTTTGGGCAACACCTTGACAATGTCACGTGTTACCGTGCCGAAACGTCGGCCTGTAAAGCATCTACAAAAAACGCAATCTATCCCAGAAGAGACGCCAGTACCATGCACTAGTGCTCGCGGAAACCTTAAATATATATATTTTTTAAATATCATGTTTGTCATGTCTCAGGGTAGACTTTTAATATAATAATTGTATGATTAACACAATAAATAAATGAATAATTTAAATATTTCCATCAATAAAAGCAGACTTGTATGTTGAATATCATTGATCGACACAATAAATAACTAGACGCTTGCATACTTTTAATTAATTTTTACAACCGACTATACCCCCTCCTAAATTCCTACAGTTCACTATCCCTACAAAACAAATTACTCTTGTACAAAGCAATCATCCGTCCTATACTCACATACGTGAGCCCCATCCAAGGTTCAAGTGACACTAACATTTCAGAATCCAAACAAAACTACATCTTGAGAAGAATCACAAACTCACCCTGTTTTGTCAGAAATACAATCATTCACAGAGACTCAAACATACCCTCACACAAACGACATATACATGATTTATCGTCTAAATTAATTTCCATCCCAAACCCTTCCATAAACTCCCTCGGCCTGTATGATCCCTCATCCGATCCCCACCATCTTCGTTCCATTTCACTTCTTTATCCTGTTCTTGATCCTGTTGAACAAAATCAAACAAAAAAAAAAAACAAAAATGTATTATATAAAAATTTTTCTCGTTTTCGCTACTACTTTATACAATTATATACAAAGTTAAAATTACCTAATATTAAAAAAAAAAACAATTTTACCATGTTGCCCGAATAGGGTCCCCCAAAAAATCTTAAGTTATTGTTGTTAACTCATATGTCGGAGACAAGAGAGCTCAGCCCTTATCCCTTCCCCTTTTAACAATCGAATCAAAGGTTAATTTTGAACGATAAGTATCCTAACATTATTGACGGGCTACATCTACATTGTCTACAAGACGTTTATAAAATATTATTATCATCTTTAAAGACTAAAGGGAGCTTGTTGAAAATAATGGAAAAAAATAAATAACAATATTACACCCCTCTCCTATTGTCAAACACGCCACCCGCCACTTTCCTCCGCCCCGCCTCGTATTTGCGGACCGATGTTTGATTCAATCTTTGCCCTGAAAGCCTCCTCCCACCACTTTGTCACTTGAGCACTCGGCGGCCGCGGGGGAATGTACCGGGTAGGGGTAAACGGTACAGGGGGCGCTATTGACCCGAGGGGTGTTGGAACTTTGTAAAAACAGAAACGCTTCGTGGACGTGGCTCACTGATGGAAGGAAATGGAGGAGTTCTGGGAACTTTTTTGTTTTCAAGATTACTTTATTTTTGTACGTCAGCTGTTCTAATCAGATGATTACACACAGGGCAGGTGCACACTTAGACAAATGCACTCAAAGTAATAGAATCATACCTTAAGATACATTACGTTAAGTGACATTAAGTTCGGTAAGCCGACTGTGTGCAGTTGTCGTGTATGCACCCGTTTTGTGTGCAGTTGTCGTGGAATCGTCAGCTGTAATTGGATCGTTAAATATCTCGATTGACCGTTCGTGTGTGTATGTTACACACTTAAAAAGGTGTACTTATATTTTTAATTTAGTTGTAAAAAAATTTTTACATCTAGTACGCAACACTTTATAAAACATAAGAGAAAATTAAATTGCATCGTGTATCATTTAAAATTAAAGAGTTATAAATACAAAAAGAAAATAAACAAGAAATGATTATCAGTTATTAAACATAGATACTACATATCCTGCCCTTAACATAGGAAAAGTAGTAAGACTAGTTGCTTCCTTCACATTTGCCGGGAGTTCATTGAACTATTTGAAACCTTTCTGGTATAAACTATTTAGTGTTCCTGCCAGATTTTTTGTGCAAGTCTAAAATCTCACCGACTTCTCGTACGATAAATGTGGACCTCAAAAATATATTTCATATGTTTTTCTATGTATGATGGATCGATTTTTAATTTTGTATAATTTTTTTAGCTTAACCGTCATTAATTTTAGTTGTTTTAGCATATACCTACATGATTGGTGCTCGTTGCAATTTAGTCACCCGGCCGACCTAGATGTACTTCACTAGCGAGCACCCAGCGCCCGTTCTGCGATGTATTTTTTTTTTAAACATCTGATTATTTTGTTAAAGTTTTATTTAATGCGACTCGAATACGGTACATGGGTACTAAATAACTACTAATCTTTTATTTACGTCATTACCTCATTGACCTTCGCTTGACCTCCTTGAATATAAATTCTAGAAAGCTACCAATCGCCAAAGTGCAAATCATGTCATGGAAGATGCCACCTGGAAAAAGTTTCGATAATTTACGATCATAAATGAGAGGATACGTGAAAATGAAGCGTTCTGACTATTATTATCCTTGCGGGAGCGTAATAAGCTTCGCTTGGTTCTATATTTGTAAGTTTAGTTCGAAATTTGTGTTTAGTTCGTTTCAGCTATTTGAAATTTCCATTATTTCAATTGTAGCTGAGTGTTTCTTGGAATTTTAGTTGAATATTTTCGCACTCAAATGACAAAACGTGACTAATAGAACAGTGTTTGGAAATACATACATAATTTATTTTGTGAGAAACAGTATTAGGTAGATGACTCCAGCTTAGTGGCGACTTTTGATGTAGAGTTCATTCTGATTTGTATTTATTTGTTAAATTTCTCAAAACTACAATGAATAGACATGGAATAAAGTGGGTACATATGGGAGAGGGGATTTAAACATCAGTTGCGGAACGGGGGGCATTCTACACACATTCTTGGTGGAAACATAAATCCGATAATCAAAACGTATTTTTTTACATTATTACATATTATATTGTCAGCGTTTAAATTTTTCTTCCAATCAAGTCATATTTTTAAAAAAAAGTCGCGGAGCTATTTTATTGTGTAAGTGGTACCAAAGTGATCACAAGGGTGACAGTATAATGAAAATATTGTGATGAGAAATTTACATTAGTTCATGTCTATTTTTTTGGTGGCATGTTCAATACTTTTTTTAAATTTTTTGTTTGTTTTTATTTGTCTCTCACATTAGGACTCTCATAGAGACAAATTAAAAAGTGTTTAGGCTACAGAGGTGCAAGATTATCTATTTAATATATTAATAAATTAACATTTAGAGTGTCGTGGGTACTTTACAGCGTAACGAATGTGTATGCTTCAGAAGTCTGGAACTAGAGCAAATCATCAATACCTGATGTAATTCTTTCGCGAATTATATAATGTTCTCTCGCTCTAGTGCATGCATCTGAGAACTGTTCTTTGTCTTTCGCTCGTATAAAATTGAGCGAAAGACAAAGTAAAGACAATAATTGAGTCATTAGTTTTTTACACGAGTCACACAGCAATGTTTCTAAATTTTACAATCTACAATTCTCTGAATAGGTTAACACGTTTTTATTTTTAATTGCAAGAGTAATCGCACACGTTATTATCTATTACTAATCGTTATTACAAAGGCTGTAGGCAAGGTGTTGTATATTTTTTGAATTTTTCGGAAAATATTTAAAACTGTTACTGATTGCTAATTAATTGCATTACTAATTGAAAAAACAAAATTCGTACGATATCGTTAATAAAACCTTTTTTCTCCTGAACGTTTCAACACGTTCTCCTGGAAATTCAACACGTTCTTCTGAAAATTCAACACGTTTAGGAAGATCTTTGCTTCTTAAATGAGTCACCCACCCAACTTCACATTTATGGACTGTTGGGGTGTCCAAATCTAATTTGTCGACACGGGGCAACTCGCCCACCCCCCGTCTCTAGGGGGTCGTGAACACCTTTTTACGAGGGTCACAGGTTCAGCGACTTTCGATTTGTCGCCATGTTTCGCTTCAATAATCGTTTTTTTTTACATTTTATATGTCAGTTTTAAAAATTGATATAAATTTAATTTTAAATACTAAATTAATGTATTAATTATTAAGGAAAACACATTCTTATTGTGAAGTTATAATTATTCAAAACATAGGTCTGTGATATTTTAAATACTACATTAATGTATTAATTATAAATATATACATATAAAATCAATTTTGTCGAAAAATATTGTTGGTGTATTAATTTGAAAAATGTAACATATAGGTTCGAAAATTTGTCAAGAAAAATACTGGCGTTATAGCACAAAGGTAGTGCACTTCCACGGATTGGAAATAGAGATCCAGGTTCGAATCCCGGTGACGCAAAAACAATATTTTTCGACAAAATTGATTTTATATGTATATATTTATAATTAATACATTAATTTAGTATTTAAAATATCACAGACCTATGTTCTGAATAATTACAACTTCACAATAAGAATGTGTTTTCCTTAATAATAAATTTAATTGTTAACTAATTACTCTCCAAGCAAGATGAGACTTGTTTCGTTGACTCTCGAAAGTCGCGAATAAGAACAGCACAGAGTCGGGCGTAGAACGAGGTATGTATCATTGCATATCATACTTTGTATCCATAGTAGAACGACCCAACCGATACAAATTGACCATTAACTACAAATCTCTGAGACGAGATTAAAAACTATCCATGTACATGCACCATAAAGTCTACGCACGATCTACATGGATTAAAATTTTGCAAAATAATAATTATTTTTATTGGTGTATAGCAATATTTAAAATTTAGGTTCAATTATGAACTCATCACCATTTAAATGTGTGTTAAAAAAAAACCTCGTTTTGGGTTTTATAATCCCCGCTCATTAAAGTCTTTTTAAACTGATTTCCTAGAGAATTTCGTTTTTTCACCACCCGCGGTGGTAACGTAAGTATCGCAGTGTAAACAACAGTTTTAGTATATTAAATTTTTCATTCTCTTCCACATTCTTCTCTGCACAAGTATATGCTTTTTAGAATACGAAAATAAATAAATTATTGTATTGTATCATTGTACTTATAACAGATTAATAAATAAATATATATAAAAGTGTGAAAATCGAACCCCCCTTTTCACTTTACATATGAAACGATAGGAAGATATAAAAGCAGAGAGAGATGGGTATATGTTGAGTTTTCTCTTCCTTTTTGGTATCCTTTAGGGAATGAAAGGTCGAAATGCGATCTCTGTTTGTTTGAAGAGTGTATAGATAATTCGGGATCGACAAAGGCGTTCCTATCCATTACTGGAAAAGGGTACGTATTCAAATTTTGTGAATTTGTTATATTCGTTGGCTGTATTACCATCCCTAGTCTGTTACTTACCGACTATTAATATTTATCGGAAAAATTTAATATTTTTTTTATTTTAACTCTTAAAACATTATTTGGGTGAGTCTATATTGTTTACGTGATATTCTTTGGTAGAGCATTATGCCATTTCGCGCAGTGCTTGACTCAGAGGCAGTACCGCTATTGCCTCTGAGTTTATACTTTTATACATTGGTTGTTTATACTTTTAACAGGGCCATTCTCCGATATTTTGGTTTAAAAATATAAATATTACTAATTCTATAATAGACCTTACCCTTTTTACTATCACTCCCACCTCTCTTATGACCATGTCTCACTGTCACAGATAAGTGTTCGATTAATTAATTGATTGATAACGAAAATTATTTACTTTAATTAGTGGAATATATCATACATAATAGGCGATTGGCTGGCACAGAATAGACTTGCATTGAGTCCATCCAAAGTAGAACTACTATGGACAGCAACACCTAGAAGGCAAAACTTAATACAGGAATCAATGTCTGCGAATGCCAAATCTGCAGTTAAGTTGTTGAATATACAAATCTGTAAAACTGTTATTTTAGACAGACAGATTAAAAGTATTCGGACACATCTTCCTCTTGCGGCAGCCCGTCTACTCATTGTGGTGTCACGCGTGGACTATTGTAACACCATCTATGCTGGCCTGCAAGTGTTTCAGCTGGATAGATTACAATCCATTCTAAATGGGGCTGCACGGATAATATATGGAGTTTCCAAATTCTCTTATATAACATCCCTTTTACATCAGCTACATTGGCTCCGATTCCCTGAAAGAGTTGAATTTAAATTGTGCTGGTTGATGTATAATACAAGGCGACACACATCATGGCGCCTCTGTATCTTCAAGAACATTGTATTTCAGACAATTTGAATGGTAGATGTCAAACTCTCAGGTCAACCGACCAACGCATTTGTGGTGGAGGCCCAAAAGTATGGAACTCTTTGTCCTCCGTCATAAGAAACAGTGGATCAGAGACTTTATTTAAGAAGAAACTAAAAACGCACCTTTTCAAATAGTCATTTCCATAAGTGAAAATAACAATTTTTAATCTTAAAAACAAAGATAATTGTAGAGCTATAAACAGTTTAAGTGTGAAGCGCCCTTGAGGTGAAAGTTTTTACGAAAATGGCGCTATACAAATTATCCATTATATTATTATTATAACATTTCACATGTCATGAAAAGGAAAGCACATTGAGTAATGAAATCTTTTCAAAATTAAAATGCTGAAAGAAAGGGAATTTTGGAGAGAAAAATTGTTTACAGGTACATGGGATAAAAAAACTTCCAGAGAACAAATTTGTTCGTAAATAAATGAAATAAGAAAGTCGACAAGATATATCAGAACAGACAGTTCTAGCTTAATGAAAAAAGGTTTTTATAGGGAACAGTATTGAACGTAAAAAGGATTATATAAAAGACGAGAAAAAATACTACCTAAATATTAAAACGAAAGTGTAAATATATTATTGATAGAATCGACATTATTGTAGAGTTTCATCATATTGGATCGATATAAATGAAACAATGTTATTACTCTATTTGAGTTTATTAGTAGATAATAATAGATTCTTTTATTCATGACCATTAAACTTCTCCATCCCGTCACGTGTAAAGGTAATAAAATGAATAATTTAGAAATAAATTTGGGTATTAATTTGTTAAACAATATTACATTTTCGAACTCGTCTCATCTCCTCTCAATATTCTCGTTACAACCACCCCTCCACCGTCCGTCCACCAGTAACTCCGCCCCCCTCCCCTTTAATACTTCATCTGTCGATGAGAGTTATAGTTTCTCTCGAAACTCGAGTAGTGCTAATAAACTCAAGTGAGTAATAACGTTGTTTCATTTATATCCATCCAAATGTGAAAATGTTTGATACATCAGCAATACGAACAATTTGTACATTTTTATGCTCAGCTGCATGATTGTTGAGCAAATGACGTTACGTTGTCTTGCGAGAATCACATCTTCATTCATCATTGCTGTTTGTATGTATAAAAAAATCTGTTTGTTTTATTTCAGACAATATTGAGTTAAAATTAACTTCTCAATTTTAGACATTTTTTTATTATTATTACAAACAATTCATATCTATTGTAAAGGTGTATTGGTATGTAATCTTATCTAATTCAGCAACATTAGCGAGCTGATTTATAATTATCGATTTTTGTTTTCTGTTGCCAATAAGTAATAAATGTTTTAATTGATCAAGAAAGAAATAAACATGTACGACGACTGACAATTAAGTTCGTAGAATATTTTTCGTGCCAATTGTGTGGCAACACATCGGCGACAAGTTGGTCACGAAATAATACTGGAAGTTGGTCCCGAAAGATAAACCGTTAATGCAACATTCTATCTGAAGGTAGTGAAACGATTACAAGCGCAAGTGTAGTTGCATAATACTCTTATTCGTCCGATCTGCCCCCTCTGACTTTTATATTAATTGGGGATCACGAGCGGAGATGGAACGGATTACGACGCGTGCTCTAAACAGATTCATGGAGAATGACTTTTGAGTACTGTTCCCTGCAATGGAAAAATCGTTGGACGAAGTGCATTGTATTAGGAAGGGACTATTTTGAAGAGGACCGTGTAGCAGATAACGAAGCGATATGTTCTGTAATCGTAATAAATTGTATGCTTGTTGATCTACGGATTAAGACACTAACTTAGTGATTCAGTGGTTAGGGGTTCTCATTCCAGGAGACCAACAAGTTAGTCAATTTTCATAGCACTAGTGTTTAGCTTATATCGATGTGACACGTACAAAAATTCTACGAATTTAATTGGCACCTCTAAAACGAATCGTCCAATTTTGTGGGCATCATGCGAAATCAGAAGATGGCATGGGGAAACTTGTTGTGGTGGGCCATATCAAAGGACAGGAAGAAGAGGAAGATTTCTCACTAGAGATTCCAACTATTCGACTTCCTCAACTATTCGAATATCGAATAGTATATCTTAAAAGTTCATCAAAATTTATAAGAAAACGAGCTAATTTATCATAAACTGTTTATTTATTGTAGTTTTAAAAATAACAACGCATTTAACGTTTCGTATTTTAAATTTGTTGTTAATGTTCAATAGCGGTTGACGTTGGTTTAACTGTTCCAAGTGTTTTAAATAGTAGATCTAACGTTTCTGTCCTTTTTTTGAAATTGTCACAAAATATCTGAGATATCTTCTTAGATTATTTGAACAAACATTTGTAGGGCGCCGAGAAAGTGGAGGAGCATACTCAAGAGGGCGGTTATTCACGGAGATCACGATCCTCAGTCATGAGGGAACATAGTGGATAATGAACGGGTTGTTCATTTGCATGACGAGACCTATGGTCGTGATTTCTAACGAAGCGCCGTAACGGTGCAGGTCAGACGTACCTATCGTATTGTGTTTATCGCACCAGATACGGCTGCAGCCTCATGACTGTACTGCATACCGTCCGATTGTCTTGAATCACGGTGGTTTAGTCATCCGCCGTTCTTCATCCAGACTGTTGACGCGTCAGACCTTCGCCGAATCACTTTTTATGTTTATTTTCACACACGTGGCGTCCGCTATGACTTCATCAGTCAGCCCAAACCGCCGAGCCGAAATGCACCCATGAGCCTCGTTTTTTTATTGTACTCGCCATATTTAAGTGGTACATGATTATAACGCGAATACATTATGTCGACGAGATTGATTATGGACTGAATTAAAATTATTCGCATGTTCTTACTTGTGTTCGTTTCGGCGGCGCGCGTGGGTGCGGAGCCAGCACACGTTCTTAGCCAAATTATCCTTAAAAATATTACGTATCGTATTTTCATCTATTTCTATGACTTTTTGGAACGTCTTGTAAGTCTTGGATGTCGTTTCATTATGGCTATATAGCGCTTGATTAAACGGGCCAGGTTTGTGAGACGCCAGCCGGGCGAAAAATAACGTGTTTTTTAAGTATGGTTAAGATAAGTTCAATGTTTTCTCTTTTATATAGGTGTCCAGCGGAAAAATTTCAAGATTTAATTGTAATTGCTCTTAAACCATCAGTGGGAGGGTATTGTTCGACGCGCGTGATTTGCTTGTTTGCCAGTCGCAATGAGTCACCGGTCTGGAGTCGGGAGTCAAATCGTGCAGTTTATCAACGAAATTACTATTTTTTACGGGGCCACTCCGCACACAGTTAGAGTTTTAATGGAGAAGCTGAGGGGAATTTTTCCCAATAAATTAATCGGCAAGTACGGAGACATACCCTGGGCACCTCGGTCACCGGACCTTACACCGTGCGACTTTTTTTTTTGTGGGAATACACTACGGCTGGCGAACATATTGAGCGTCTGTCATTTGCGTAGAAAATGTGACAGATAATTAGCCAGAACTTATTATTTTGAAATTTTTACAATTTTTTTTATAATATATGAGTTACTTGATTATTTCACAAAACTAAATTTTTTTTTTTTTTTAATCACTTACCTCTTCAAAAAAGAGACTGGCTCTCGTGCTTGGAGAGGGACTTACACTGTAATAATTTATTTAATTGTATACTTCTGAAGTGTTCATTTAATTTATTTTTAAGTTCTTTTATATTATTTATCTCTTTAATTTCTGTAGGGAGGCTATTGAAGTTTTTTTATCCCTAAGTATATTAAATTATGCTAATAGTGTTTGGCTTTATATAACTTTAATAATTGTTCTCTGTATTGTTTTGACCGAGTTCATTATATTATTGTACGCTCCTCCCCACCCAATAATAATAATACTTCTGCATTCCTCCAATCCAATTTAGGAGCGTAGCCGCCTATCGAAATGCTGGGTCCTTTTAAAAATCAATTTGACTGTGCATTTTCTCACTCAATACTATCCTCCCATTCTTGCCACAAAGGCCTGTACATTTTTATAGTTATTTTTTAGTTAAAATTTCCTGCTGGAGAGATTTTTTTATCAGGAATAAATTGAGAACAATTGATAATAGCTTTACAGTTTGTTTTATTAAATATGTAATATTGTTTTATTAAGTATGTAATAAACGTAAATCTAACCTTATGTACATCTGTACATACGGTTTGTAACGCACTTAGTGCATTATATTCTGGGGATAAATGCATATTAAAAAACGAAAATGTACCTAGTCATGTATGCATTTAAAAAAATCGCAGTTGTGCCATTAGTTTCGGTTAATTCAAATATTTTATCGATTCAAAATCATATATTGAATATAAAAAATAAAAGGTCATCGAACTTCGGGCGGCTGGACTATATTTTGTTAAATGATTTGATTTAGGGTCTGAAGCAAAAATATATAATAATAATAGGTTAATTTCGAAAATATTTATTTCTAAGTATATAAAGTTAAAGTTTAACATGATTTTGTGAAAATCTCATTACGGAATTTGTAAATATTTTCGACTCGTAATTTGGACCTGTATAAACAAGGTCGATATCAAGCAACGTTCGTAGGAATTGATTGAGTGTTTGGCTTTCAGACAACAATTGATGGCAGTTCGATATACAGTGGAACCTCTACATTCGTCATTAATCCGAACCTGACGAATATCGAAATAACTTTTCCCATAACAAATAGCTAAAATTCAATTAATTCGTTCCCAGCACCCAAAAATAGTACACAAATAAATAAAGTTTATTAAGTGAATGTGTTCTCCTTAATAATATAAGTTGTATTAATGTGTCCAAAATTTAATAAACATGAATTGATAATTCTGGCGTCTGCAGTCGGTTTACTCAAAGGTATTTGAGATTCTGTAAAAATAATGTAGATGGCTTTCAAATAATGGAACGACAGATATATTAATTTGAAAAAGTGTATAGGTTCGAAAATTTGTCATGAAAAGTACTGGCGTTATAACACAATTCGTAGTGTACTTCCCCGGATTGGAAATAGAGATCCAGGTTCGTATACCGGTGACGCGAAAATAATATTTTTCGACAAAATTGATTTTATATGTATATATTTATAATTAATACATTAATTTAGTTTTATTGTACTGAAGAGACATGATGGTAGAAGCGAAAGAGGAGGAAAGTTACTAATATTTAGAAGCAGACAATTTAAACATCAGGTTACTCTAATTCTGGTGGTGGTGTTAGTTTGCCGATAATTCAGTAGCACTCGATTCAACAAAGAATTCGCCGAATGTTCTTGTTTCTGTCTGTTTTTTAAAACCTACATGAAGTCATTACCATTGAATCCATTTATGTTTTGGTTGACAATGGCAACATTTGGGTGCCACTTTTCGACCATATTATGCGTTTTGGCCCAGTTAGACAGCGCTGCCGGGCGGTGGAAGTGACAAATATAGAAAATATTAACGAATATGGAGACATTTGTTTGTTATCAAAATGTGATGAATATCGAACCAGACGAATATAGGGGCTGACGAATATAGAGCTTCCACTGTACTATTTATACACGGTTTAAAAATTTGCAAGATTCCGCACATGTTCGTGTCGCGCTTGTCCTTATTTAGTTTTTGCAATAATTGTGCAACATTTTCCTGAAGCTGTGGAGGACTGACGAACGAGGGGAGAGATGCGGCGCCGACATAAAAAAAGAAGTCCAACCGACGCAACGGGCCGACTGCGTTGCCGGGCGCTTCGCCACCGGGAGGCCGGGCAGACGTCGACCGGCAAAAAAAAAAACTGGTTGCGAAACATTCTCCAGCCAATGAGCTCATCGGAGGCGTCAAGTGGAGTAATTAGCTCCGTGCAGTGATTGAGGAGGCCGCGGTCAGCGGTTGGCCGGCTTGGTCTCCTGCGTGAGATAATCTCACACATGTCTATAATATATTATTTATTTATTGTTACATAAATTCGACAATAGACAATAAATTAGTGACGAGAAAAAAGCTTACTCTCGACTCGCTGGTATGACTGTGATTGGTATTCGATAATATCAGTGATTGAAAACTGTGACTGCGATCACAGTTTCATTACTATTGCATATGCGCTGTACGATATCAGAATACACGAAAACATAATTTTGAGCGTATTTATTTATATTTTTAAAACCTAATTTGCATAAAAAAACATTCTAGCATAAATAATTAACATAAATCTAATTTAGTATCATCACAAAGATGCTTTTAAAAATGTTAATTTATTTAAATGGCGCTGATTCAAGAAATAACCGATTTAAACGGCGGCGTCAAAAATCAATAGAATTTTGAACAAAAAAAAAATTTATGAATCACGATATTCCCAGATATTCAATCACTGATAGTGAGTGTGTTGAGTCACACATCAGTGATTTTAAGCTTACCATTACACTACAGTGAATAAACATTTTTGATGTGAAATATCTCAAGGCACACCAATCGTCGAATACCAACAAATGAAATAAAATTTTGTTACGTAAATAACATCACACCTTCCACCAATCGCGTTACACCTACGTAATGCACATTTATATGTAGCTACACTTCTATCATTATGTACAGCGAATAGAGAAAAGATTTCAGGTCTCTCGCGACGACACTGTGGCAAACGCAATCCAGATGGTCAGGAAGTAGGGGGCGGACTTTAAGGACAAACACCCTTACTTGGGATAAGACGAAACGAACATCATTGCCGGCATATATCACCCAGGTAGCAATACACCTGCTGCAGCCGGTCTCCTCAGGATTTCCCACTCATACAGATATCGTTATCGCGAGAAACGGGGTGTCTCACTTTTTATTTTATTTTTTTAGTATATTGTGCGGCGCACGCGTATCAGTGATGGAACTGTGATCACAGTCACAGTTTTCGATCACTGATATTATCGAATATCAATCACAAGAGTAGCATTTTTTCTCATCACTAATAAGTACTATATATTCGTCAACCGAGTCGACAAACAGTTTCGGAATAAGAGCGCCGGACGTGATTATTTGTTTAATTGTCATTTAAACTCACAATCCAACCGACGCCACGGCTTGAGTAACCGGAGCTGTATCGATTACCATGTCCCACAATTGGGTTTAATTGGATAATGGTCATGCGACTGAGATTAGTTGGAGCACATTTATTTTCTTGAATGGGGCCCCAATTAGTTTATTTAACTTTTGTTAATCCGATCAGCAATAAATTGTTTTTTTTTTTTATTGTAATAATTAATGACGGTGATTTGATTTATGTAGAACGTATTGTAGTGGTTCTGAATTCCAGCTCGAGATATCCTTAAATCTGATTAATTTCTCAGACGCGACTCGATCGACACGGTTTGTCCGGTCGTACAATATAATTTGTAAAATTTAGATTTTCAAAAATTATTGACTCACTTTTGTAACTTACCAGCGCGCCGTTTCCACGCGGAGGTAGACAGAGAGGATAGAGGTGTTACACTCTTCTCATTCTGTTCACACAATTCTTGTCTAATCCGTATATAAGATCGTCGATTATTGAGGCTACTAATTAGAACATATACTAGTATCTGGTTTACGTGGTCGTGTCTTAAGTCTTTACAAACAAGATATTTTTTTATATATTTTACCCGACGTGACGCGCGACAGCGACGCTCGGTGTAACCTAACCTAACTATTCCATTTTTTGGTAGCTTGTCCCGTTGTCCCCAAGCACAGCTTCTTGACGCCGAAATGTCCCGTTTTCAGAAAGAGAGCAACACACGGTAATTATTACAAAAATGGCGACGGTAGCGCCTAGTAGCGTGGCGATGATGGCACGTACAGTACGTCTCATATATATATATATATGTGTCAGTCAAAAGCCTGCTATGTTGCACATCTTTCTTGACGATTGATTATTGATTTTTTTATCGACGTGTGTTATTGCATTCAATTTAAATTACTTGTACGTGATGAACCCTTAATTTTAACAATACTTTAACGCAAACGCATGTTTTTTTTTTTATTGTTATCTTACAAATTAACTACCCGTTTATAAAGCATAGAAGTACTCCACCGGACGTCAGATGTCATAACTAGTAGATGTCTCGTTTTGAAGAAAAAATAAATATGGTCACGTTAGCCTACAATTCGCGAGACTTTCGTGAGCAAGACAAAATAAGCATTGGTTAAAGTCTCTGTTATCTGTAAGGCGTTCTATTATGAAAGAAGCCAGTGACAGTGACCACCACTTGCTGTCGAGGATCAAATGATGATAAATTCTTGGTGGCCGATTGGGTAAATTGGCCTTGCAACACCTGTGGTTTCAACATAAATTTTTCCCGGCTTTAGAATTTCAAAAAGTGGTAATATCGACAGGCCTCCTCATCATCCGATTTACCTACCGACTATTTTCAGTGGGGATACTTAAAATGAAAGGTCTACGCCAATAAGCCAACAATAATTCCGATGCTACAGGACAGTGTTTGAAATGAAATTGCTGAAATAACACACGAAATGTGCAAGAATGTTGTGATAAATATGGTTAAAAGAGGGCGGCCACTTGCACGATGTCGCGTTCAATACATAATTGTAATAAATCAAATAATCGATATATAAAAATCAAATTAAAATATTACGTTTCATTTCCTAGTTATTCATAAATAACATCGGCCTGGAACATAATATTCACCTGTGTATGCTAGATTTCTGCAATAATAACAGCTTTGCGTACTTGCTCGTATCTTGCAGTGATCTTGCCTCTATTGTAAACTGTACTGGTGATTTTGATTCTACTGTACATGCGTAATCACTTACCTGATCAAGTTGTATTGCTTTGCTTACCATTATGTTTGATCCTCTGAAGTCAATTTTCCATCATTGTCTGTTCAATTTGGTGTTAGCTGATTGGCTGATTTACGCTACTACAGTTTACCACAGGGAACCGCATCATTACTATTAGATTACATTTTAAGCATTTTGGCAAGTTGCGCATACCTTAAACCGCGATACATATCAATTATTCATTTATATGTAAACGGTACATTGTACCACTAGAAAGAGAAAAACAACATTTTACCTTGAATATATAAAGCAATACAAATAAATATTTATTTAGAAACGGTTAAAAAAGTAGAGAGAGAAAGAGAAAAATGATAGCAATTGCCTTGCATTATATTAACATATCTTTTTTAAATGACAGTGTATGCCCGTGCACCATGCAATGGTCTCAAATTATATATATATATCTTTTTTTATTTTTTTTGTATTTACGTAATATATATTCCACACATTAGTAACAACTGCGTACTTACGAGTTTCCAAGTTTTTATTCTGTGTAGTGGAGAATTAAAATGAGCAACCGTTTCAGTATTGTTACAATACAGGGTGAATATTATGTTCCAGGCCGATCTTGTTTGGCCGCCATTTTGGTTTTGCACCAATTTATCAGTTCGCATTTGGTAGTCTTATATAGTAGTTGATTACAATTTATTTTGGAGCATCTAATGCCGCAAAAACGTATTGGAAGTCATTAAAACATTTTATCTAAATGATGATGACGAAATGAAATTTTTGAAATAACATGCGAAGTCTGCGAAAATATTATGAAAAATATGGTTAGAAGGGCATGCATTTGTGTCGCTATCAATGGCGGCCACTTTACCTATGTCAAATTCCACAATTGTTATTAATCAAATAATCGATAAATAAAAACCGAATTAAAAAATTGTGTTTCGTTTCCTAGTTATTCAAAAACAACATCGCCCTGGGACATAATATTCACCCTGTACTATGATATTAAAATAATTTTAAATATATTTATTTATTGTAGATACACTATCCATAATATGCAGGAAAGATTTTGATTTATATTTATATATATATATATATATAAATATACATTTACTATTATTTTATGCGAGGTTATGTATGCGGTAACAATATACTGATAAAAAAATCTTCTCTATAGAGGCTATTCTGCCGTATGTCCCCAATCTCCATTGTTCGACCTTTACAGTACTAACTTGTTATATTGTATGAAACACACCCGCTTTCGACACGGTATTGCTATGTAGTACTTAACATAAAATCAAGCATATCAGCATTGGTGATGGATGAGTTACGAGTCAGTGATGAATATTAAATTAACGTGTGCAATATAGATTACTCATGAGGAATGGGAGAACGATCTTGTTGACTAAAAGAGTAAAGATTAATAAAAATATATATGAACGTTTCAACACTTTAAATATGAATAAATTAACCATGAAACGGGTTATTAAATAAATTTTTCGCATATTACCATTCACTAACCTATTATAGACTACGTTTTTTTATTTTTTATTGTTTGGAAAACGAAAGATCAGTGAAAAATTTTGGACATAGGTAATTATACATTTATATCGATATACATTTTGGTCAGGGCGTGGACGTTAGCTCACAGCCGCTGTCTTGTAATATGTCCCAGAACTGGATCCAGGTGTTTATCAAGTACGTTATTCATGTATCAAAATCATTTTCTCATCATTGAAAATAAACATTATTGTTTTGTTTGTACAGTGGTGGAGTCAATGATTATAACTTCGAAATATTTATTAAACACATTCATTTATTAAGCAGAATACATTCTTATTGTGAAGTTGTAATTATTCAGAACATGGGTCTGTGATATTTTAAATAATAATTAAACATATTAATTAGAAATGAATTTTTGAAATGTTCACATCCCTTGAACATTTTCGACTCGTAATTTAGTCAGGTATTCACACATAAAAAAATGTGGACTAGTTCTGTGACACCCTGCATGTATTATGTTTATATTTATTTCATTGTGTTTGATCATTAGCAAAAGTTTTAATTTGTATTATTTTTATCAACATCACGTCGTGAATTTTCGATTAGGATCACTCAAATGCAGAAGATTTATTAAAAATGTCATCGCAACCGAAGATAAAGGGGATATCGCTTATACAGATATAAAGGGTCTTTCGACGAGGTCGCTCGATTTTAAAATGTAAGTTAAACAGGTTGTATGTGAGATATTCACTCAATTTTTCTTTCATTTGAAAGTATATTTTATGGCATTAAGTGTGGAATATAACGTTGTTCGAATATCCGCTGCGGCTTTGCTCGGTGGCATATTTGGGAGGTCCAATTTTCTATGACTTTATCGCATAAATCTGGCTAAATTTGCTGGATGGCGTTTGTTATGTTGACTTTGAGGGGGTCAATTGTTTGCGGCTTATTCGTAAAGACTTGCGATTTAAGATAGCCTCAAAGGAAGGAGTCTAAAGGCGTTAAATCGCACGATCTCTGTGGCCAGTTCACGTCACCGTCGCGCCAGATAACCGTGCCCTCAAATCGATTGTCAAATTACCCTCAAAATTTGATGATTTGCACACGTTGTTCAACCTTCCGTGGTGATTTGCCGTATACTACTTAACAATTGACAATAAATTTGACAGATGTCACTTTAACAACATGGCTGCTATAACCTAACAAATTTTGAGCGTCCCTATTAAAAGACCCTATACAAACGATCTTCATATTATATTATTGATCGGATTCGAGCATTGTACTCGTATATACATCACAATAATATGATTTTTCTCTATTGTTTCAGGTTTGTATATAAATAATTACACATTTGAGATGCCTAAATAACAATAACTATTCAGAATTTTCCAATCACCTTTTAGAAACGAACCATTCCTTTGATATTAATAAGGGTTTAGAAATTGTACATACAAATACTAGGGGTTTACAGTTAGATATATTAGAAATTTTAGAAATAAGAAAAAGTGTTAATAGCTAGCTAAATATTATAAATAACCAAATCCTCTTTGCAAATAGTCGCATTTTAAATTTGTTTTCATATTAGTTCTTACTTATTCACCATTTTATAGTTTTGTTTTTATTTATGGTTGTATCTTTAATTTCAGTGTACATTGTTTCCTGAAGATGATACCATAGGTATCGAAACGTGTTGAATAATCAATAAATAGTGGTTTAAACAAAGTTTTTTTGTCTGTAAAATGAGACCACAAAGTAATTTTGCTAATATTGAAGAAGTAATTTTTTTGTTATTTCTATGCAGCTTTTTTATTTTATTTATATTTAAACATATTCAATTAATTGCATGTGAAATGTTTATTTTTTAGAATATGATGAATGAATGAATGATGAATGGATGAATTGGCTACTTTAACACAGACTTTAGTCTAGCAAAGTAGCCAGGACAACGCTGTATATATCAGAGGTGAAGTCTACTCCATCCCACACAATAAACTATGTATTATGTATGTTTATTATGTATCCACCTCTGTTAGTACAAAAATATGGATGTCAAAATATATATAAATAAATGTAACATTTTTTCTATATTCCCGCATTCATAGTTTATTTGGTAGGCCCCTTAAAAAACGATAAAAGTTTCACTGTATTTACATTGGACTGAAAAATTTAAACTATTGTAAATATGTATTAAATATATTAATTAGAAAGATATACATATAAAATCAATTTTATCGAAAAATATCGTTGTTGCGCCACCGGGATTCAAACCTGGATCTCTTTCCAAACCGAGGAAGGTGCATTATCCAACTGTGGTACAGCGACGATATTTTTAGCGACAAATTTTCGAACGTATATGTTATCTTTTTGATATTAATACATTTAATCATTCCATTATTTGAAAGAACCATCTATCTACCTTAGTTTTACAGAATCTCAAATACCTTTGAGTAATCTGACAGCAGACGCCAGAATTATCAATTCATTTTTATTAAATTTTGGACACATTGATACAACTTTATTATCAGGAGAACACATTCTTATTGTGAATTCAGAACGTAGGTCTGTGATATTTTAAATATGAATTAAATATATTAATAAAATCAGTTTTATTAAATTATATTTTTGTTGTAGCGCCACAAAATATTATTGTTGTTGTATTTGATATTAATACATTTAATCGTTCCATTATTAGTTGTAATTATTCAGACCCATGTTCTGAATAATTACAACTTCACAATAAGAATGTGTTCTCCCAATAAAACTCATTGTGTGCTCGATTCGGGCGTGTGATTGGCCGACGTGTTGAATTTATTTGCACAGGTATGTCGAGTGGGCCAACGTTATGGATTTTTTCAATAAAAATCGCGTCATAATTATGGGGCAGATGGTACCATTGTGTGTGTACCGCTGTCGGTGCATTAAGATTCATTTATGTAAATGAGTTAACGTTCACATAGAGCGGCGGTGTCCGGTGCGGGTTGCGCCACGGGCTACGAAGCTATTAACTCGGCCGCGGAGACTGGTATTTTTGACAGGGAAACATTTTTTTAAATTTTTTATTAGGTTCGCTAATTTTGATCAAATAATACACATTACGCGTATAATTGGACGCCGTGAAAATTATTAGGAAAACATTAATAAAAAATAAAATAAAACACACACACACACAGGCCTCGCTTGGCCTGGAAATAATTATATCGTGTATCAAAGTAAACATTTTTATTTTTGATTTTACTTACTTAACTTACTTGCTCACCATCACGTCGATTCCCCGCGGGGGTAGGCAGAGAGGATTGAGTGCCACACTCGTCCAGTCCTGAGACACAATTCTCGCCTCATATATATTGTTGAGCCTTCTAGCAGAACCGTCCTCCGTTATCTGGTCATCTATTGCTGGTGCTATCAACATTTGCGTCATATATCTTTTTTACCATTCTCTCCTCACTCATTCGTTCCATATGACCAAACTACCTAAGTGATCGTTACTTAATATTACTCATTATACTAATGTCAGCTTTAAATTATTTCTTTTTTTCTTCATTTTTTACTCTGTCATAAATGGATCTGTCACATATACGCCTGAGTGATCTCATTTCCACTGCATTCAGTCTACTTCCATACATCAATACCTTACCAGGACTGTATTGTGAATCGCTAGTCTTACCTCATTTGACAAGTTCCCGTTAGCTATAATTTAATTCAATGCGCCGTTCACTTTATTCCCTGCAGTCACCCTCCTTTCGAAATCATTCTCAGCCTTTTGATTTTACGTGGGTTTAAATATCGCGATTCCGCAACATTTTAAACTACCAGAAGTAAACTTTTAACTTGATGAAAATATTAAGTTTTATGAAAAAAGGGGAATGGTCTACCATAGTACAATCTAACTTAACAATTATAAAAAATATAGTCACCACCTGGCCTCGAATCTGGTATATTTTGCTGCCGTTAAATTAGGCTATATTAAGCCTATTTTTATTAGTCAAATATCATTTTTTTACGTTGGAAGCTACTGTAGAGGTTATTGCAATATAACGATTTTTTTTATTTTGCTAAGTATCGTAATGATAACTTTATTGTACACGTATTCAAAGAGCGAATTAATTAATGTCTGAATACGGGGGGTGGGGTAAATTTTGGATGCAGGATTGGTGATTTGGGAGAAGGGCAGGGGTAAGGACCACCCAGAATCAGAAAACACGACCCACCTGTGAAACGCTTCTTTCCGTATTTTCTTCCACTGGAGACACCGATAGTGTATGTCCAAGTGGATCACACTTTCGGTGATTGCGCGAAAGTGTCGAAACGACGTCATGCACAGTTGCAAGATGTACAGCATTAAATCGGTTCGCACGGTAGCGAGAAACCGATTACACACAACACACTATCGGCCCCACACTGCAGGACGATAATTAAAAATTTCATATCATATCGGGTACGATCCGGTACCGGTGGTAACCGGTAAACGATAACCTAACAATTCTAAGATACAACTTCAAATTCCAACTGTAAAATCATAGAGAATACACCGCAGAAAAAAGTCTTGTTCTGGTATAGGAAGATGGGGTAGAGGGTAGGTGCGCGCGCGGCGACTGGAGATCGCTGGATAGTCATTTGTGATTCCAACTATTGACATCATCAACTATTCGAATATCGAATAATAAAACTAAAAATATCTGAATGGTTTCTACAGTATGAAATTAATTTTATTAATTAACATTTATAAGAAAACGCGATAATTTACCATAAACTGTTTATTTATTATAGTTATAAAAATAACTTAAAAGTGTTTTAAAGAGTAGTCCTAACGTTTCTGTTCTTTTTTTTTAATTGTCCAAATATCTAAAAACTTTCTTTAGATTATTTGAACAAACATACGCAGTTTCTACGAGGTATAAAATAGTGATTCACAATTCAGTCTGCAATTCGGACGTCGATGAACTCTTCGAACGAGCAACAGGTCTCTTCCACGTCCGAATCAGAATCTTGAGAATTATTTAATATTATATCCTTGAAATTAGTACGAATACTATTCGAATATTCAGGTTGGAATCTCTGATATTCAATAAAGGTTGAAAAATGAATATTATTTAAATATGTTAAAAAACAATGGATACCGTACCCTGATGTCAAAAAGGTTGCGAGTCACTGGCTTAAAGTCTCAAATCAGCCGTACAAATGTAATACGCGACATTATCAAACAAATATCTTCTTCAATTTATTCTATATTATTTATAGTATAAATATATTAAGTTAATTGAGTTTTGTTTGAAGCCTGTTTGCGGCTGTTACTAGCCTGTACAATAACTAACCCCGTTAATACCTTCACGTGTAGGTAAAAAAATATATACATTTATAAACAATACGAGCGCTTGTCTCATAATTTGTGCTGAAAGAAAAATATTTTCACGTTCTGTTTGTTTATTAAAACATTTTATACTAACAGATAACACAATCGGGTGTTATGCGGCCTTTGCTCGGTCAATTACAGGCAGTCTTTGAGATTGACAAAACACAAAACAATAGTGAATAGAGTCGTCGTGAATCCCTTGTGCGAGATTCCGTGAGAAATATGTGACGAAGAAATAACACCAAAAAATTATTGTATACTACAAGATTTGATTTTTTTAATTTCAAATCTGTTGAAACACTGTATGACGCGATGTGGATACGTTGTTTGAAGTTTACTACGGACACTAACTTAACTATCTCCTCCATATTTTTATTATTTTCATTGTAATCTCGTATATTATAAACTCTTTAGTTGAATGTGAAATATTTAATAATAATTTTTAATAAAAGTGTTTGACGTGTTACATTTATTATTAACTTGTTAGTTAATTGTTGATCACGACGACCGTCCTGGATGTTGTCCGCGCACGTGCGAATTGCGCGCCTCGATTAATTAATTAACTTATTTACAGGGTGTAACAGACTTAGTCCACAATATTTAATGGGTGGATACAAGTGATAAGAAAAAATGCTACTCTTGACTCACTGGTGTGACTGTGATTGATATTCGATAATACGAGTGATTGAGAACTGTGACTCTGTGATCATAGTTTTATTGCTAATACGCGTGCGCCGCATAATATTCAAAATAAATAAATTAATTAGAAAACATAATTTCGAGCATATTTACTCATATTATTCAAACTTAAGTTACGTAAAAAACATATTCTAGCATATATAATTAATATAATAACATCAGAAATTGAAAAATCTTTTAAAAAGAGTGAGTTTATTTTTCGGGTCAAATTCTCAGCATTTCAGATTAAATGCGTAAAACGTTTTGGCACAATCTACTAAATGGCGCTTATCACGAATTATAACATCTTCGTTTCATATGCACATGTGCCGAATCACGATTCACGGCCAAATATAAATAAAATATAAAAATGAATCACGATGTTCCCAGATATTCAATTACCGATAGTGAGTGTGACTCAAAGATATCAGTGATTGACTCACGGTTCGTGATTTTGAGTTCATCACTAGCGGATACCTGACTACATTACGAGTTGAAAAACTTCTTGTGATATTCAAGTTCAAATTTTTACAAAATCGTGTTAAGCTTTATGGCTACATACTTCCAAATAAATATGTGCGAAATTTTTCCATTATTAATCTATATCTTTGCTTCACGTCCTAAATAATCTAACAAAAAATAGTCTAGCCGCTCGAAATTCGATGAACTTTAATTATGTGTATTCATTATATAATTTGGAATCACGTAATATGATTTTTTTGGAATGTTTTTATCTCTGACACGGTTGATATTAGGCACATATCCCTTGGACATTTTTGACTCGTAATTTAGTCAGGTTTCCACTTATAAAGTATTTTGGACTAGGTCTGTTACACCCTGTATATAATTATGGTTGGACTGTGCCCGTTTCACTAGAAAAATCTGCGTTGAGACGGGCATAGTTTACAAGTAATTATACAAATAAATTAGTTAACAAGTATCATACCGAATTAACGGTTACCTCTTATACATACAAATACCTTATATACGTGAGGTGTATGTATAAAAAGCAATTTCAAGGTGAACATTCAATATATTATTTTGAAGAAATTTGTGACTAAATAAATAATTAATAATAATAATAATTCAATTCATTAAAATTAAAATTTTCAGCATCCTATTAAATAGTTTAGGTCCAAAATTCATTTGGTCATATGTTGTGCTCTCGGGGCTTGTATATTATGTTTAATTGTGCGTGTGGTAATTATATATATATATACATTGTGTAATGAATATGTGGAAATTCTGCACCGTTACGGAAAATAAGAATGTTTGAAATTTTTACAAAATCATGTTAAGCCTAAAGTCTACGTACTTCGACATAAATAATTGCGTAATTTATCAGGCCCTAAATCATGCAATTAATAATTACGAAATGTCATATCTCTGACATGGTTGAGGTTAGGCATATATCTCTTGAACATGTTCGACTCGTATATATTATTTTTATATTTTTCATTATGTTTGATCTGTAGTAAATGTTTTAATTTGTATCAACACGTCTTGAATTTTCGATCAGTATCACCCAAATTTAGAAGATTTATTAAAAATATCATTTCAACTAAAGATAAAGGCGATATCGCTCATACATACATACAAAGCATCTTCATATTATATTACTAATCGGATTCGCGCATTATACCCGTATATACATCATAATAATGTGATTTTTCTCTTTTGTTTCAGGTGAGTTTCGCTAATGCTACGAGACGACACTTCGAGATGATCTTTATAGTATGGCGCAGGACGCCTCTCTGATTCGATTGTTAAAAGGGGGAGGGGTAAGGGCTGAGCCCTCTTGTCTTCGACATATAAGGTAACAGCAATGGCGTAAGATTTTTTGGGGGACCCTATTCGGGGAACGTGGTGAATTTGTTTTTTTTTTTTTTAATATCGGGGAATTTTAACTTTGTATATAATTGTGTAAAGTAGTAGCAAAAATGGGTAAAGTTTTTTTATATAATACATTTTTGTTAATTGTTTTTTTGTTTGATTTTGTTAAATAGGGTAGAGAACAGGGTAAAGAAGTGAAATGGGACGAAGATGATAGGGATCGGATGAGGGATCATATAGGCCGAGGGAGTTTATTGAAGGGTTTGGGATGGAAATTAATTTAGACGATAAATCATGTATATGTCTTTTGTGTGAGGGTATGTTTGAGTCTCTGTGAATGATTGTATTTCTGACAATACAGGGTGAGTTTTGTAGTGAGGATGTAGTTTTGTTTGGATTCTAAAATTTTTGTGTTATTTGAACCCCAGATAGGGCACGCGTATGTTTGTATAGAACGGATGATTGCTTTGTACAAGAGTAATTTGTTTTTTAAGGGATAGTGAACTGTAGGAATTCAGGTGGGGGTATAGTCGGTTGTAAAGACGCTCGCCAAGTAGTCGGTGATTCTGTATTCGATCAACGTAGGACAGCCGCGAGAGGTCTGACATAATCGGTATAATCAGTTATTGAGAGATGGCCCCGTAAGAAGATTGATGAGCGTGCGTGGGAAGACGTGTTAGTGTGGCGAGCTGCACAATTGTCTACAAATAATAAAATATTTCCTTGTTTTACGCGCATTTCTGTGTCAAGATCCTTAAAAACAAATAAAAAATATTCGTAGTCATCCATGCCTTTTGTTTACGTAATATTTTACGATTAAAGTTTTTGAACTCTTAAAACAGCGATGTGCCAATGACGCTTGGCTCGCACATGTCAGTTCCATCACTGTTGACGCAACAGAGATCCTCTCTTTCGACCCTTTACCGCCGTGGCAGGACTAGCTCTTTAAAAATGCCAGTGTAACAAAATATTCTGCGTGATTTAAACGATTAATGTGTTAAAAAAAAAAACAGACTAAATATTAATCTGTGTACATTATTTAAACAAGAGTATCAACCACGTCAATTGGTTCTGGAAAACAATGCAGAATTGAATTTTCGTTTGTTGATTTCCTCTCATTTGAGAGACAGTTTATTTGTTTTGAAATTCGCCAGGCAAACAATTCACACTTGTTTTGCAAATATTTACATTGCCGACCGGGTGCGAATTCAAATTGTCAGTATGCCAGCAGAGACCGGACCGACACTTCATCGTCTCAATAATTCCTTCTCGTGTAAATACTATAGTATCGTTTCCTGTGTTTACTTTCAGCGTTTCTTGGATTCGCAAGAGCTGGTCGATTATTTAGCCCGCCGGTGTTCGGTAGCACGAAGCTTCGTGATGCTTCTACAGGACCGGTTACCGTATTAGATGGAGTATAACGCGATATTTTTCTAAAAAACAAATTCGCGTTATATTTGGGGTTTAGGCCGTGTCCAGATGGAGCGCACGCCCAAGTTCAGTTGCAAGTTTTAGATGGAGCTGTCAATAAACTATTAAAAGACAATTTACGAAAGGAGTACAGCAATTGGCTCTTATCTGAAAATCAAGCAAACTCTCTGAAAGTCTTAGGGGAATGGATCATGACCGCCTGCCAGAAGATCATTGACATGTTTATTGAAAAAGGTTTTAAGAATTGTTACATTTCCAACAATCTGGATGGAAGTGAGGATGACATTTTATGGGAAAAGGAAGATGCCATAAATGATGCATGGAGTAGTAATTATTCAAGCGACACTCGTGATTCAAGCATATCTGAATAAAAAAATTCATTTTTTTTATAATACAATTTAACTAATTAATTTTGTTTTATATTTGAATTTTTTCTTTCATTCCTGCTGCAAGTACTGAGTCCAGGTGACCATAGCCATTTACATAAATAATATTTTTAAATACTAAATTAATGTGTTAATCCGTGATTCGATCTCTATTGGCAATCCAATGGCTTTCAAATAATGGAACGACAAATGTATTACTTTGAAAAAGTGTAACATATATAGGTTCGAAAATTTGTCATGAAAAGTACTGGCATTATAACACAATTGGTAGTGTACTTCCCCGGATTGGAAATAGATATTTAAAATATTTGTTCCAGGTTCGAATCTCGGTGACGCAAAAACAATATTTTTCGACAAAATTGATTTTATATGTATGTATTTATAATTAATACATTAATTTAGTATTTAAAATATCACAGACCGTCTGTTCTGAATAATTACAACTTCACAACAAGAATGTGTTCTCCTTAATAATAATAATAATAATGATGGATACTTTGTATAGCGCCATTTTCGTAAAAACTTTCACCTCAAGGGCGCTTTACACTTAAACTGTTAATAGTTTTACAATTTTTTTTTTTTAATTAATAATCGTTATTTTTACTTATGGAAATGATTTTTTGAAAAGGTGCGTTTTTAGTTTTTTCTTAAATAAAGTCTGATGCACTGTTCCTTATAACGGAAGGCAAAGAGTTCCACGCTTTTGGGCTTGCAACCGCAAATGCCCGCTCACTAAATTTAGACTCCTTAATAATAATATTTTTAATTACGCACATCGACAACATCTGTCGATTCTCTACTTTACTGGATGATACAATTATATCGAAATCACGTGAGTATTCGTGTTTGAACTAATACGTGCGTACATTTCAAGGTGATAGAGCAAATTTTTTTTACATCTCGGTACTGTATGAATGGTAATGTCGTGTATATCTGATGCATTGTCACGCACAGCTTCGAATGTCACTTTTTTTATTCTAGTAAATAATTTTAGTGCACTTTCGTCTAATCTTATCGCTGTAGGCCAGGTCCGGGTAATTCATCATTATCCGAGGGTACGCCAATCGGTAATATAATTAAATTGATTGATTATTTATCAAAATTTTTAAAATATATGTATGGTAAAATAAATACACTATATTACATCCCTTCTCCTGCGCTTGTTGATCACGCCCCTACACCCACCCAACTTTACCCCCCCCCCCCTCTCCCCCTTCACACATAAACCCTAAGCAGTACGGGGTCCTTTAGTTTCAAGTTTAATATTACTTTTAATTATTAATTTATAATTTATTTAATATTAATAAATTAATATTACTTCAGTAATATTACTGAAGATGATGCGTCAGCATTGAAAACGTTATAATATAAAAACAAATTAGCGAAAGTGAACAGTGTTTTTATTTTAAATATAATTGAAATTGATTTAAATTTTTAAATGAAATACAATATAACATTTTTGTGACGATCCGAATCACTGTAGTATATATAATCAGTATTGATTTTTATTCCCATGACGGTGTGGTTCAGTGCCGTCTGCGTCGGATAGCGTGCACCTTGCTCGGTCACATATCAAATATTCATACTTTCTATTAGATATTCTCGCTATTTCGCAGTGATAGTAGACAGTTTTCTTGTAAAGCACATGATTAATTTTCTTTGTTTTGTTTTAAATTTTTTTTAACATGAACGAAAGACATTCCATTATTACTTATTACAATCGAACGATGTATTTTATAGCTACTATTGATTTTAAATAATTCATTTATATTTTCTGGAATTGGGAGAAAATAATTAAATAATTTTATACAATTTTCTTAATTAATTATTTATTTATGTATTCATAATATAGTAAATAAATAAATATTTTTGTATATGCTCTAATATAAACAAAATCAAAATGTTGCTTTTTACTACAACTTATCTTTCGTATATTTGCTTAGTTTCATTTTGAATCTGTATAGTTTCTCTTTCTTACTTATGTTTTCTGACATTTCATTAAAAATCTTCATCGCACTGTATTAAGGATTGGAAATAGAGATCCAGGCACGAATCCCGGTGACGCAAAAATAGTATTTTTCGACAAAATTGATTTTATAAGTATATATTTATAATTAATACATTAATTTAGTATTTAAAATATCACAGACCTATGTTCTGAATAATTACAACTTCACAATAAGAATGTTTTTTCCTTAATAGTATATGTTGTATGAATGTGTCCAAAATTTAATAAAAATTAATTGATAATTCTGGCGTCTGCAGTCGGTTTACTCAAAGGTATTTGAGATTCTGTAAAAATAATGTAGATGGCTTTCAAATAATGGAACGACAGATGTATTAATTTGAAAAATCTAACATATAGGTTCGAAAATTTGTCACGAAAAATACTGGCGTTATAACACAATTGGTAGTGTACTTCCCCGAATTGGAAATAGAGAACCAGGTTCGAATCCCGGTGACGCAAAAACAATATTTTTTGACAAAATTGATTTTATATGTATATATTTACAATGAATACATTAATTTAGTATTTAAAATATCACAGACCTGTGTTCTGAATAATTACAACTTCACAATAAGAATGTATTCTCCTTAGTAAGAATAATTTTGATTAAATATGAAATTAAATATATTAATTAGAAAGATATACACATGAAATCAATTTTATAAAAAAATATTGTTGTTGCGCACCGGGATTCGAACCTGAATCTCTTTCCAAACCGGGGAAGGTGCATTATCCAACTGTGCCACAGCGACGATATTCTTAGCTACAAATTTTCGAACCTTACCTTTTTGATATTAATACATTTCATCGTTCCATTATTTGAAAGAGCTGTCTACCTTATTTTTACGGTATCTCAAATACCTTTGAGTAATCTGATAGCAGACGCCAGAATTATCAATTCATTTTTATTAGATTTTGAACACTTTGATACAACTTTATTGATAATTACAACTTCACAATAAGAATGTGTTCTCATATAATTATTATTGTAGGAATTCGCAACATTAGCGTATTTTTTAAAAATTGTTACAGATTTAATCGGCCCGGAACACACACCAGAGTTCCTTCACGGTCAGGGAAGGGTTAAAGCGAAAGCCGATCGTTAAAATAATGTAATGTACTTATCAAATTCTCAAAGCGTTTTATTTCCTTTCCGGAACGGCTTTGCGATCTTAAAATAATAATAATAAAATTAATTGAAATAAATATTAAATGTCCCGATAATGTGAAGTTTGATTGATATACTGCGATGGCTTCGTGTAACAAATGTGTATTGCCCTATTACTTTTTATACCGTATAGAGATAAGCAGGATTACACTCGGCCCATTAATATTTTAATTATTTCTAACGACCGTAATTAGCCGCATTTCTTAATTTATTGCGATGAAGATTCCGTAATGGAATTGTTCACTTTCGATACAATCTCGCATCTTATACACGTGTTTCAGTTAAATGTGTGAATTTCGTTATTTCGAATGAAACATAAAATTATGAACAGTTGCCATATTTTTCCAAGAAAAAAAAAAAGGGAAAAAAAAAACATAAAAGGGAAAAATAAACATTTTTTCACGAGTCAATGATTTATCGGTGGTGTCGGACGGATATATTTGTTTCAAATTAATATGAACACATTCAATAGTTGAAATTTATTTATTTTTAAAATTGGCAAAATTAACTATTTTTATTTGTCAACTTTGTATTTGTAAAAATACATCTACGTGTTTCGAAAAATATCATTTTCTTCTTCACGATGTCAATAATCAATGAAAAACATATGTAATTATAATTATTCTAAAAATAAATTTAGTACCCAACTCAAGTTGTTACTTGATACAAAATTACTAAGTTATTAATTAGTAAGTGTATGTATGATTCAATTAATTTTGTATCTCGTCCACTGTTTCTCTTTTGGTAGTGTTTTTGATGAATGGATCCCTGAGTGTCCGCCTTGAACTACTGCACCTTAATTTTCTATGTTCTGTGGATTTATATTATATGATTTTTTGTGAATAAAGACAGCACTTAAGGGATGCTGGAGGGGCTAAATTGTAAATCTTATTTGCTAATAACCGCATTGAATTTCTTCTCCTTTTTCGTTTTGCTCATACTTATATATGTAATTGATAAATTGGTAAAGAAACAATAATATATGTTTTTGGTTAGTTATGACATCCTGAAAAAGAAAATAGTATTTTTAGAAACCTGTAGATGTATTTGAACTCAATTCAGTGGTTAATAAAACAAATAAAATTAATTAATTGCCAGAAGTTCATATAACCAAATAATTTAGCGAGGTACAGAACAGATGGCGGAGGATAAGCAATGTAACAGAGAAAATAAAACAACATGATAGACTTGCAGGATAGCCACCTTTACCAGCATATTCCTAGCGGTTACTGGCGTTCACGTGTTAAAAGAGCCGACCTCAATTAGACGGGAAGTGGAAAAGAAGAAGAAAACTAAATAATATATTTGCGTAAGCGTTGATTCGCTAGTGAATAATTTATCCAAAACAAGTCAATCAATGCGCGGACTTCAAAGGCGACGAATTGAAAGTGGTTTATGGTAATCGAAAGAATGCATTAATAATTTCCTAGTCTTTATTTGAAATCCATTAACGGCACGTGACATTTATAGATTTTTATTATGGAGTCAGTTTTATTAAAACTCCCAGACGCGTGAATTCTGAATGAAGAAAAATTCTCCGAGCGGGATCAATAAATCTTGACAAGTGGCCGAGATAAATGTGCGATAGAATTGAAGGAAATATTTTTCATTTAATAGATAGATATTAAATATTTTGGATGGTTTAGAGTGCATTCCATTTTAGGCATCCAGCCCGGGTTAATTGTGCAACACAATGCGGTAATAACCGAGTGTTGGACTATTCTAGTTGTTCATAGAGAATAAAAAGAGACACCGGTGAAGCCATAAGAAAATTGTGTCAAATATATCGAGTTGTGCAAAATTAATTATTCAATATTGAAAATTAAATAAATGCCACATTTCTTTTCTTTCATCGTTGAACACCGATATAATGTATGTCAAACCGATGAAATGTGCAAAAATTGATGAACTACAATTAACACTCTCATTTTATGTAATTTATTTTATATATCATCCCTGTCCTTTGTTTCTTCTTCTTGCGGTACAATGCATGCACGCCTAAATCTTGCAAAAAATCCAACCATGGTAAGCTGTGTCTTCTCTTCTACGTCTTCTTCTACAGTAAACAATTTTTAATTAATTCTCATTGTGACATATATGCTGTTTCAGGAAAATTAATGATCAAATTTACTACGTAGATGGCAACAGTGTAGTGGTACTCGAAGTATTTCCACATTGCAACTTTCACAAATTTGATAGATATGGGTGAGAATGGTGAACGTTATACTTGTGTAAAGTGATCACATAAGCCAGCGGAAGATAGTTTATAAGCCCTGTAATTATTTCCGTATATATCCATTACATTTAATAAAAAATAACTTCGTCTCTATTACCATCCATCCAAAACAGAACTACTATGGACAGAAACACCTAGAAGGCAAAACTTAATACAGGAATCAATGTCTGCGAATTCTAAATCTGCAGTTAAGTTGTTGGGTGAGCACATTTATTCAGATCTTTCAATGAATATACAAATCTGTAAAACTGTTATTTTAGACAGACAGATTAAAAGTATTCGAAGACATGGCAGGCTCTTGAGGCAGCCCGTCTACTCATTGTGGTGTCACGCGTGAACTATTATAACACCATCTATGCTGGCCTGCCAGCGTTTTAGCTGGATAGATTACAATCCATTCTAAATGGGGCTGCACGGATAATATATGGAGTTTCCAAATTCTCTTATATAACATCCCTTTTACATCAGCTACATTGGCTCCGATTCCCTGAAAGAGTTGAATTTAAATTGTGCTGGTTGATGTATAATACAAGGCGACACACAGCGTGGTGCCTCTGTATCTTTAAGAGCTTTATATCCCAGACAATTTGAATGGTAGACGTCAAACTCTCAGGTCAACCGACCAACCGTTGCCAGAAATCTAAATTTAGTGAACGGGCATTTGCGGTGACATGCCCAAAAGCGTGGAACTCTTTGCCCTCCGTCATAAGAAACAGTGCATCGGAGACTAGAAACTAAAAATGCACCTTTTCAAAAAGTCATTTCCATATGTGAAAATAACAATTTTTAATTTTGAAAACGAAGATAATTGTAGAACTATAAACAGTTGATGTGTAAAGCGCCCTTGAGGTGAAAGTTTTTACAAAAATGGCGCTATACAAATCATGCAGTATTATTATTATGAGAACAGTGTCTTTGTAGGTGAAAATCCAGTAACTATGTGTTCTTGGAAATATTCAAATATTGTTAATTTTCTATTTATTCGACAGCATGTGCGTCAATATGTAAAGGAAATTATCCTGGGTAAACTTTGAGACGAAGAAGGCCTGGAAGAGTGCCACAATGAAGCGTTGCATCCGGTTGGAGAGATCCCGGAACCAGTTGAACCGAGAATTGTGGATTTGCATTACAAGACATTGAGACTACTGTTTGTTAATAGTAACGTGAAAGAAGGAAAGACGATCATATAATATAATACAATTCACAAATTACACACACTTTATATGTGACAATCCTTTTTTACACGGATGGTATATGCACATGAGCTGATTGATGTACGCTTAAAACGCTTCAATCCAGATTTTATAATCGTTACAAGACATTGAGACTACTGTTTGTCAATAGTAACATGAAAGAAGGAAAGAAGATCATATAATATAATCCAATTCACAAATTACACACACTTTATATGTGACAATCCTTTTTTACACGGATGGTATGCACATGAGCTGATTGATGTACGCTTAAAACGCTTCAATCCAGATTTTATAATCGTTACAAGACATTGAGACTACTGTTTGTCAATAGTAACATGAAAGAAGGAAAGAAGATCATATAATATAATCCAATTCACAAATTACACACACTTTATATGTGACAATCCTTTTTTACACAGATGGTATGCACATGAGCTGATTGATGTACGCTTAAAACGCTTCAATCCAGATTTTATAATCGTGCATTTATTTCATTAAACCATATTGTCTTCTGGATTTAGATTCGACTAGCGTTTGTATTAAATCCTTGGGTTTTTCCTACTTCACCTTCCAAAACTAGTTGACAAACATACCTCGCATACCAATTTAGTACATTAATTTTTTTCGGATCGCTCTTACGGCGCAATGTTGACGTTGCGGCGCACATCACTCGAGTCACAAGATGTGCGCAATTTTCATGAATTTGATCGTTTTTTTTTTACTTAGAGCTATTACGCTCTTAATAAATTATAGTGTGGTGTAATTATGACATGGTTCTAGACTTTTTTTATGCCCTGGCAATTGGATTTACAGCGGTGGTCTGCCTGTCTACTGTACATCATCTATTTGTTGATTACTATTTTCATTAATCATGAAGTTCTCTGAGAAATTCCCTTATTTTTATTACTATTGTATACTAACCGTAACACTGTTTTATACTACGCCGCCTCGGAATGGATTCTCAGAAAAATAATTGAATTTTTCATTCGGTCACCGCGCGTTTGTCATGGCGCGTCAGCCTTTCTGGAAGACCGTCCATCGGTCATCAAGCCCGCGGATTAGTGACGGGATCTCTCACTTCTATCGTGTAATCTGAGATGGCCTAACAACGATTATTTTTTAACTGATGTATTTAAACTCTGGTTAAATAAACCACAACGGTATAAAAGCAGATCGAGCACAGCATACTGCAGCGTGGATGCCAACGTTCGGTAGAAGGCGGCACGTGGTAAAGAAATATTGTTAATAAATTATTTATTTAATTATTAACATAGTGCATACATAAGCACTCCTATATATGCTCTAATATAAACAAGGTTAGTCATTTCTTTTACTAAAACTTATCTTTTACATATCTGATCAGTTTCATTTTAAATCTATTCAATTTCTTCTCCTTTCTTATGGTTTCTGGCATTTTATTAAAAATCTTTATTGCACTATTATACATCATCGATTTCTGAGATTTAGCCTTCTTCCTGAATGGTAATCTCAGTCTGATGTGAGGAATAATAACAGAGTTGTATACTATTTTACAAGACTCGGTACTAATGAATCTTCTGACACTTACCAGAAGTAAGATTTTTTTTAGCAATCTTTTAAGTCAACGTATCTTGTATTTTGCGATAGATTCAATTTTGAATCTGTTGTGACTCTTAAATATTTTATTTCAGTCTTTTCCTCTAGACTTTCACTATTTATGATAATTTTTGGTGTGATTGATATTGTTTTATTTCCAATGTTCATGAATTTAATTTTGTTTACATTCAAGTTTTGGTTTATTTTTCTTCAATCATATTGCTATATTGTTTAATTCCTTCTGTGTAGTTGCATAATTATCTACTCTTAATTAAATTTGAAAAATCTATTTATAATATATATTTTTATTGATTTCTGCTAGATTGCATAAGCATTGATATGTTACAGCTGTTTGGGCGGTTAAGGCCATTTTCAAACAGTGGTAACAAACTAGCAGAACTCAATAATAATATTTATTATAATTTGATAAACATGGAGTTCTACGAACTAAACACAATAAGAATGAAAAGAAACGCATATTGTTTCCCGCGATGTATATGAGTGGATCGTCTGCAAAATTTTTATTTATGTTTTAGCATTTTTACGATTTCGTTTGTATAGATAATGAAAATGATAGGTCCGAGAACTGACCCTTGTGGTACTCCTAATGATATAAGGTGGGGGATCCGATATTAAGTCACCTACGTTAGTATCTATATTTTTATATTTGTTTAAAATACGTGAAATCACGTGTTTTAAAATAATAAATTAGTGTTACGTGCTGATAAACCTTAGATTGATTTTTGCAAAAATCTTCATGTTTACCTGACACAAGTGTTGATGGCACTAGAAATAGAGGACGTCCGCGGAATTCTTGGCACGACCAGGTAAATCGGATACCGGAGGATGTTCATGTTAGAAGCCTCGACAATCGGCAAGCTTGTATGAGAAGATGTTATGAATGTAAGTGAGGTGAGAATTGTATATCAGGACATAAGAGTGCTGTGAAACGACGTGATAGTAAGATGGTTGTTTAATTATGTTTCAGAATTGTTTAAAAAAAAATCATAATGGTTGCACTACATTATCATGGAATATCAGCTAACTCCCAACAATATTTTGCAATTTTGGCAAAGAAATTCAGCTAACTCCTAATATTGCCTATAAGTACGAGATACATTAAAATATCTATAAAATTTCTTAATAAAAATCTTCGTAAAGAATCTACCAAAGTGTTTTTTGTAATTTTTGTAATGCATTTAATTATAAAATTAAACTGTTTTTTGTTCCTCCTGAGTATTTGAGAAAAATGAAGTTAGCTACTTTGCAGATTGAGGTTTGGGTATGTTGGATATATAATTATCGGATTGTTTTTATACAATTCTGTCAAATGGACTCTCAAAGTGTACTTTAAATTTCTTTTAGAGTTTTTTTTTTTAAACATTTATGATATTATATTAGATGTAATGTTTACGTTCCGCCGCTAATATGCCGCCCTTAGGGACTGCCATACATGCCTACCGCCCACGGGACGTCCCTGGTTTTGCGGCTGAACCGAGCCCTGTCGCAATCAACCTTTACCATACCATGACATAAAATACTCGTACGCAGCCATGCTGTCAACTCGTGTTACCGTAAATAACAGTTAGAAAAAATGTTTTTGTTAGCTTAAATGGCTTTAATGGCACGAATTTACTCTAAATATTGAGCATTGAATTTTGAAAAAATAATTAATTGCATAATTTAGTGCATTCATTATGTTCTATATAATGTGTCCTTCCTTCTTATCTCTCTTCATTTAATAAGTGAGAAAGAGACGATTATATTTATATGTTTGTTGTTCTTTTCACTGTGAAAATAGTGTGTGATCTCTGTCTTTCATATCACAAATTGTATGTTTACCAATGTATTAACTTTACAACGGATTGAATGGAAAAAATAATTGTTTTTGTACGATTCCGTTTTCATAATTGGTTTATCACTAGTCATTCTTAAGCGCTAATATTTTCTTTAGGATTATTTAAAATATGAATTTTATATTATACGTATTTACCGAAATATTACAGGTTTAATTATGACCTGTGTTACTGCATGGTTTGGGAAGGGTTAAATATACTTTTGTCTTGTCAACACCGGATTTGCCGCGTCACTGCATCTTCACCGCGCCGGCGTTTAGACGGCGCAGGTTCTTCACGTTGTTTGTTTGTCGTCACGAAAATGGCCGAGGATACGTCACGTGTATAATAATACTCAACCGCTCAGAATCTTGGTCCATTTAACCTGACTTACACCCTGATGATTCACGAATCTGGCTCTTTTACAGGTTTTCATGTTGAGTCACAGGCACCTACTGACAAACCGATTATGAGCGCCACACCGCGCCATGAAAATGCACCACATTTATAGAACCTTATTTTTTTTTGTCTTCTTGATAATCTAACGTATTGATTTATTACAATAATGGTTGACCAATGACCGTTGATACAATAATCACCCATATCTGTCAGGAACGCGCTCTGAACTGATAACGCCCCAATAGCACATTATTGAAGATAATAATTTAGTTACTTTTCATTACTATTTTTTATCGGTACAATCTACCATATGTATATAAAATCGAAAGAAGTATAATTTTAGTATTATCTACCAATCACGTGACCCGCATAATGTCGATGTAACATCTCAAAACAAGAATTGTCGCACTATTCAAATTTTTTTTTATGAAATGAGGCGCCCATTGTAATAATTTCATTATAAAATTGAAATTGTTTTGATATTACGCTGTCAATTGATGTATCGGGGTTGTTGTTGTTGATTTTAATGCGGTTTTTTTTTTGTGAAATTCATATAAAATGTGTTTAAAACTTTGAAACCGTGCATGACAGGGGTGAATCGTCTACTTGTATTAATATGTTCCTTTTGAAGCTTTTAATTCTTCTCCTTTTTTTTTTTTTGGTTCATGTTACAATGACCATCTTTGGACAGAACTGCTTCAAGGTTGAAGACGTCCAAAACCAGAACCGCCACCATTCAAACGTAATAGCCCAGAAGAAGTGAAATGAGTCGAGTAGAATTAATATTTATTTTTACCGTAGCTGGCTCGGCTGTGGAGTGTCCCACAAGAGCGGACCAAATGTGGAAGTTGGCCGTCACTGTACCGGAGTGCATTGTGTCCCTATCCCACGATGTGTTTTAAATCTGCGGTCGCGGCCAAAAAAACAATTATATCATAATGTTTGGTTTTCAGCTTCGATTCAATTACTTTCGATTTAGGTACTATTTTTTGGTACCCTATTAGAAACATGCGTAAGTAGTGCAGGCCAAGCTGCTCACTTCACCTACCGACGTCCACCGCAGCGGCAGCTCCCGATGTCGCCTCCGATCTTCAATTCACAGTTCGCCTGTTTATCATTTAGCCTCATCCATTGTATCTTGCTTCAATAAATTCAGCGTCAACAGTAAGTAGTTTCTATCCGTAAAATATATTCAAAATATGCAATACGCTTCGCCTTACACTGGACACAAGGGTAGCGATTGATCTTGTACTTGTCGAGACAAAAAAAGGTATATAATCCCGAAAAATCGATACATTGCATTTGAGCGAAGGGCCAATTTCCTTTGAAATATTTAAATCAAGGTGGATGTGTGACATTTTTGTTCTGAAAGACTAGGGTAGGAAGTTAGGCAGGCGCCTATTGGGTGTTTAAATGTTTTTTTCCTTAAAAATGATTAAAATAGATTTGTTGTCACTCGTACTGAGAATACACACCCTGAAAAATAGTTAAATAAATTATATATTATAATTAGAAAGATATACATAAAAAATCAATTTTATCGAAAAATATTGTTCTTGCTACCTGGATCTCTTCTTGTCCGGAGAACATGCATTAACCGATTATGCAACACCAACACAGTGCATTGACGACAAATTTTCGAACTTGTATGTTACACTTTTTCAAATGAATACATCTATTGTTCCATTATATAATTAAATAATATTCAAATGTTAAATTTTTTTTTTTGACACCTTTTCAGACGAGCTTTTCAGCTATTAAATATGTAATTTTATAATCTAATCTAACCTAATTGTGTGAAGTTAATTTCTCTATAGGCTTAGTTGGTATTTAATTTTTTTTTAATTTTACTGTTATTGTGTTAAATTTGCTTGAATAATTAGAAATTAACAAAATAAGGAACGACCCAAATATAACGTTAATCAATAGCAAATAGAAAATTATCTTCTCCCCACTTCTTAACATATTAAAAAAAACTAAAATCAATACAGAATAACCAATCGCTATAGGGTAATCTCGATAGGCACAGAAATAGGGAAAATTGACAATTAAGCAACTATTACCAACCATAGATGTTATACAATATTAACGGGAAATTTTTAATGTTAAGGTAGTGCCTCTGAGAATAAGGAATATTAATACCTTCGAAGACTTCCTGGATCTCATGTCCATCTTTAGCGAGCAGGCCCCCAGGGACCTCAAGGTGGACTACGCCTTCAGGATCTACGATTTCGACGGAGACAGGTTTATCAGCACTGCCGACCTGGGGGTGGCGGTGAGGCTCCTGACGCGCAGTGAGCTGGCAGCTGAGGAGTTGCAGCAGATTGCGGAGAAGGTAGTGGAGGAAGCGGTTGTGGACGGCGACGGGAAGCTGTCCTACGCAGAATTCGAGGCGGTCATCACGAGGGTGCCGGACTTACAAACAACGCCAGCTTCGTATTGAATCCACTTTATTGCCAATCAATCTTACCCATTAACTGATCTATATTACAATACATTAATCTAACAACAATTCATAAAATAAATATTATTTCATACATTTACATAATATTTATAATAGGAGAATAAACATTTACTGAAACACCAAAAAAAAAAAAATATATATATATATATCGGTTCCACCGAAACCACTTAATTACACATGGATAGAGGAAGGGGTAACTAAAATCAGTTAAATATGTCGATTGTACGTGGTTTATCCACTGTTTGAAAATGGCCTTAACCGCTGAAACATCTGTAACATATTATAATGCTTACGCAAACTGGCATAACTTAATAACAATATTTATTATAATTTGACTTTTTAAATTTAATTTAAAAAAAAATTGTTGGTATTCATATATAATATTCTAATTACATTTGTCTTTTTTTTTATTATAAAGGGTATTAAATTCCCTCCTGAACAAATACAACAATATTATCACGACGATAAAATTCTGAAAACACAAAACAATTGAATACATCTTCGGCTCGCACATTCCGCGCTGTTGCGCCGCCGTCTCCCTCCCACTCGCCGTCCGCCCGTCTCGCCGGCTTCTTCCGTTTTATTTTTTGTGATGTTATCATTTTTTCATTTTATTTGGCATTCCTGGCCACACCGGGCGCGCTGCCCGTGTGATACCTGTTGGAACACGATACCGCGTTTCAATTGGTATCGAACAAAGGATTCAAAAAAAGAACTCGGTTTTCTTTTTTGTTTTTTTTTTCCCCCCGCGGGTTTTAAGGCTGTCCGGGTGAATAGAATTATTTACTCACCCACCCGAATGAATGGTCGGGGGGAACGGGGGAACGGTTAGGTCATTTTGAAAAGTTAATGGCATTATTTCGTTCGATCATCCCCAGTCAACACACAGTACGGCTGTTAAAGGGTACTTCAAAATGGTATACAATCAATTTATTGGTATTTATCAATTGGTTAAGACTTAATACGATATCAAATTTAGTTTAATGTACACGTCATATGCTTCATTAACGGTAATTTTGAAGCCATGTTTTTATACTGTGTTGTTCAAGAGGTTAAGTGAATAATATAAATAAATGACACCTAAGTTTACAGAATATATATCTTTAAATATAAAATATAGAATCTGAACGATGTCGTGAATGAAGAATAAGGAATTTTGAGTTGGCAGTTAACAATAAATACACAGATTTGTGGGTGTGGAACATTTGAGTGAAGAGTTGACGCGAAGTGTTTTAAAAAATAACCTTATATGTGTAAAATATGTATCGTAAATCTAAAAAAATAAAATATTTATATAAAAAAAACCATAAATATTGTGTCTACATAAAATGCCAATGTCGTTCGGCTTATCACGCGTAGGAAAATTGATGAAAAATTTATTTGAAGTGAAGTGTCAATTTCATTTGAAATGTATGTATGTTGTTGTAACTTTTTGTTCTGAATGATGGTGAATGTGTTGATGGCACCAGAAATAGAGGACGTCGGCGGAAGACTTGGCACTATCGGGTAAACCAGATACCGGAGGATGGTCCTGTTAAAAGCTTCAATAATCGGCGAGCTTGTATGAGACGATGTATGAATGTGGATAAGACGAGAATTGTGTTTCAGGACAGAATAGTGCGGCGCTCTTCTGTCCCCTCTGCTTACCCCCGCGGGAAACGTCGTGACGGTAAGTCAGTTCTGAAAGTACATTTTTCGAAACAGTAAATTAATAAGTATTAAGTCAATTACCCACCCACTGCTGTACTGTAGGATGGTAATTATATAAATTAACGACTATATTTCTGAATATTATGTAGGTATGTTATTATTATTTCATAACGATCGTACTAATACAATTAATATGTTAAGAAGATTCAGAAAATGACTTCCTAGGACAGGTTTTAAATTATTATAAATATATTCCAATTTAAAAAATATAGGTATTTGTTGTATATACGTAATAAAGAACGAGGATAAAGTTAAATATGAAGGAAAGCCACAAAGTATTAACTAACTGATTTAACTTTAAAACATATTTTACAAATTATTGCACGCGTTGCTTCGTTGAGTGGAATCGAAGCGAGAGTAAATAACTCTCATTCCGGGATTGGGCGGGGACTCTTTGGGGTTTCCTCTATTATATTTATTTTAATACAGTTATTAATTTAAGCTCTTTTTGATGTAAATAAGTCTTAGTCGCTGGAATTCGATCAATAATAATCTTCATTACTCTGAAATTTAAATGGGGATGATTGTTCTTGGAAGAAGATGTTGTATTTATTTTGTGTTATATACATTACTCTTCAAATAATTCAGTTTTTCTCCAAATAAAAAAATATGGAAGTTGTTGAGATTGCAACTAGTACCATCAGTTGTTCATAGCAAAAGAAATTGTGGAAGGTTTCGATGGAATCAGTTGTAATACTTTGTCCAATTTTGCTGTAACTCACAGTCTGTTATTATATTTGTAACTGGCTAGGCGGTAATTTGATTTAATACCAGTTCCGTTCTCGGTCGCGAATGTCGGCGACTGGACCTGCATAATCAACCACAGCTTCGTCAACCCGCTAATCGTTCACTTCCTGATACAATTTGTCGGATCAACTTTAAGAATTATGGGCCCGCATTACAATTATTATTATTATGATAATCGGCCGTTAATCCCACGTCAATAAACTGTTTAATAATATTTTTGACTGATTCATTCACAACTCCTACATAAAATATGCGATTCTTAGTGTGCGTATCCAACTTTTTTCTCGCCATTTTGTACAGAATCCATAAACGTCAAATTTACGCATCGACACTTTTTATATATATTCACACTCGCATTGAAAAAAAATTAAATATGTCCTTTCACGTCGCGATATGTTGGTGTTTACACGAGAGGGTGGGGAAATAAGGGATGTAGGAAGAGTGGAAGGAATTCGGGAGATGGGCATGAGTAGAGAACAGGGGTTGGCTGAAAGACCACCCATAAGCAGAAAACACGACCAACCTGTGAAACGCTTCTTCTAGATTTTCCATTTGATCCTCGGGTCTTCCGGCTCCAGGACACGTACAACACTGTTCAGCATGAAGTACACTTGGACATACACTTTCGGTGATCGCGCGAAAGTGTCAAACAATACCTTGCACAATCGCATAATGTACAGGTTTCGGCAAGCACGGTAGCGAGGAACCAAAACACACACAATAAACTATTAGCCCCACACAGTATGACGAACTTGGTGGCAATAAACGCACCCAATAGTATACGTTTACTTGATAGTCTGAAGGAACAACTTCAACTTCAGAACCATAGAGAAAACAGTCACAGATAAGATTGTGTTCTGGTATGTGGAGACTGAGTAGTGGATAGGTAGTAGACAAGAACCATTCTATGTCGCGTTCATATTGCGCGCATACGGCGACCGGCGAACATTGGATAGTCATCGAACAGTAGGTAATGAACCTATTTATGAATTTAGTATATCCTCGGTACCTATTTAAAAATTTAATTAAATAATTCGTACCTAGTACCTACCGCCGTAGGTGCATTTTTTTTATATGTAATACAATTTATCTTTTTTTTTTCCTAATGAACTGTACACTTATCGCATACGCGGAGTTTATTTATAACCTTTGAAGTCTCAATAATCGACAAGCTTGCATGAGAAGATGTATGAATTAGTGAATATATAAATTGCTACTCCTGACTCACTGGTGTGAATGTGATTGATATCAGTGATTTAAAACTGTGACTGTGATCACCGTAAAAATGACAATATTTATGTTAGACATTCAATATTAGTTACAAACATGTTGATATCACGTGCAACTACGAACATGTATATTTTCGTAGATTTTGTTAGATGGCATTATTCAAGGTGACAATGTTTTCAGACGAGACTCACAAATCACGATATTTTCAATTGTTCAATAACGAATAGTGACTTACAGGTAACAGTGATTCAGTCACAGTTCGTGATTTTAAGCTCATCACTTGTATTGGGGCGTTTGATCCTCTCTGTCAACCTCCACGGGAAACAGCGTGATAGTAAGTTAATTATTTATGAGAGCTATCGTTTTTTTTTTTAATTACAAAATTAGTTTCGGACACATGGAAAAACTTTTGAAAACAAAAACATAATAAATAGAGCCCCGAGTCAAAAGATTCTCGATTATTGATGTTATAAATTCAGTGATGCACGAATCGCCCTACAGGTAAATATTTACAAAACGGATCTGCCGATGCTGAACCCAACTTGTCTAAAGGATGACTCAATGAGCGCTGAGCCGCCGCTGATAGAATCAGGATCATCTCGGTGTTGAATACCTAGGCAATCGCCAAAGTCATCAATCAACAACGTTGAAGGCGCGTTATTTTTATTGTGTACTCGCGGGAAAGGAACTCCTCTAAGTGAACCCATCATTCAAGCAAATGACACTCTAATGAATTTATTTTTTTATACATTCTAATCGGATCAACCTCTCCTCTCCGGTGATGTAAACAGAGTTGACATTGCCTCTAATTATGTAAATATCTCTGTAAATATACTAAATGCAGACTTCATATTTTAGGTATTCCTCCGTAATATATTTATGTATTGGATAAAATAATTACAACATGTACATATTTACCATACGCAACAATAAAAAATGATTTCTCAAAGAACTTGACGTAAATTTGTCAATACATACATGTATGTGTACGTGTGGAGTGCTGTGGTGTGCCGGATACCGATCGTCGCTTTAGTTAGTGGAAGAGCGTGCGCTGGCCGAGCTAGACGTGTATTGTGCGTCTTTGTACTGTCGTTCCGTATGTTTTTCTCGTTTTTAGCACTTTTACACAATAATTGATATATATCAACTATTTCTTTAACGAATAGTATAAGTAATAAATGTAAAATATTTATATTGATTAGACATAAAAATGACAAAAGTCTTCATGTACGCTGAGTTTACAGCACCGGAGCGCGCGTTATTATTTTAGCACCGCATGAGAAAGGTTAATCGAAAATCAGACGAAATCATTTCGTACTTTTAAAATTAGCAATATTAACTTTGTGGTTAAAATTCATATTTTTTATTTATTATCATTGTTTTATTAACCACTGAATTGAGTTTAAATACATCTACCGGTTTCGAAAAATATCATTTTCTTCTTCAGGATGTCATAACTAACTAAAAACATATATCATTGTTTCTTCACCAGAATCTATTTTTAAAAAATATTTTTTTTTAGAATCTATTTTTAAATTAAATTTTATTTGAGTTAGGTACTAAATTTATTTTTTAAATAATTGTTGTTTTTTTTTAAATTTTAAAAATGGATTCTGATGAAGAAACAATGATATATATTTTTAGTTAGTTATGATATCTTGAAGAAGAAAGTAGTATTTTTCGAAACCGGTAGATGTATTTAAACTCAATTCAGTCAAATAATAAAACAAATATAATAAATTAGAAATCATTTCGTATTCAAATATTTTGATTTCGTCTTTTGGGAGGTTTGTTTTTTCGGCCTGTCTGTCTAGTCTACTCCTAAAGAATACATTTATATTATTTAAAACCATTAGTTTTTTTTTATTATTATTAAAGAGAACACGTTATTGTGAAGTTGCAGTTTTTCAGAACATTATTATGTGGTAGTTTAATACAAATTAAATATATCAAATAGAAAGATATACCCAGGTTGAACTTAATAGGTTCCTTAATGTGTGAGTGTGGTGCGGATAAGGACCATATCTTTTTTGGCTGTCCATTGCGGATCACCGTTTTTTTTTTACAGTAATCTCGTCAATGGTAATTTTCAACTCCCGGTTAACTTGTGTCATCTTCTTTCCCTTAACTCGCCACATTTAGTCTATATAATAGCTAATTTTTTGAACGACAATGGTATTGACTTGTAATATAATATTTCCTATTTTATAATATTATTGTACTTTTTTTGTAAAATATACTTTTAACTTGATTAATGCCACAAATCACTCTTAAAGGGTGGATTACTTATTTAAAAGAAGTAGAAGAAAGATATGCAGGAAAATTCAATTTATCGATAAAATTTATTTTATCCCGGTAGTAATAATTTTTTTTTTTCGATGAATTGAATTTTTCTGTAGATCTTTCTAATTCATATATTTAATTTGTAATAGTTTTTTTTACAACACATTGCAGTTACCACCATGACAACTGCATAAAGATTGGTGCACACACAGACAACTGTGCCCAGTTAGCTTATTACTCTGCTGCAGTGACTTGTATTAAATAACCTGTAACTTAACACATAAAGGAGTGTAAGCTATTAAGAGTTTACTTATGTTAGTTATTAATCTATCTAATTTTCTATGACTTTGTGTGCAGTTGTCTATGTATGCGCCAGTTTTGTGTGCAGTGTCATCTGGTCACCCTAAAAATACTTTGGTAGTTTTATGTTACAGTTTCTCCCTAATTAAAAATCATTTGAATAATCCTCGACATTCAAAGCACTTAGAAATAATTCAGATGATGTATTATTATCGTTCTAAATAAATGTATTTTATATTCTCTGTCGTCTTTAACGACATCGAGCATTTTATTGGTATTCAGTGATTTCATTTTTTAAATTCTTTGAGCATTTCAAGGGGCCCATCCGCCATCATTCTTGATGGGGCCGGGCCGCCCGCTCGTCTTCGTGATACTCTAACAACATCGTCAGCGACCCGTCGTTCCCCTGATTTAAACTGTACATAATGTTTATATTGACTATTAGAACGTCCCTCCTTCATATTAAGTCCGGTTAAGTGGTATTTTATAAAATAATTGTAATAACTGAAAATGAACTCAAATCACAGTCATTAGCTAAGTACATAATACTGTCCATTTAGTTGTTGCGATTGGTGTAGGACAGTGATGGCAAACTTCTGACACACCACAGCGTTTTGGGCGACATGCCAACGTTCACTAATATCAGAGTTGTCAAAGAACACGAGTCCCGCCACCAGACGTCTGCTCGACAACAACGTTCGAATTTAAAAAAAAATATGCATATATATTTTTTTGACATTTTTACAATTTTTTCTGTAATATGAGTTATTAATTAAGTATTTTACATTATTAACATTATATGTTTTTTATTCGCTTACTTCTCAAAAAAAGAGCGAGCTAGAACTAGCCCTTGTTCTTGGAGTGAGAGTTACACTGTAATAATTTTATATAGAGAGTTACACATTTATAGTATATAATTATTTATTGTCTATTTGTGTGCTTCTGAAGTGTTCTATTTATTATTTATTTTCTAATTGTGTGCTTCTGAAGTGTTCATTAAATTTTTATCTAAGCTCTTTTATATCTTTAATTTGTGTAGGGAGGTTATTGTGATTTTTTATCCAAAGTATATAAAATTTTGCTGATAGTGTTTGGTGTTACATTTAGGAATTTTAAAGTTATTTTTAAACCTTAATTAATTGATTTTTTCGTAAATGTTTTCTATTTTGGAAATTGAGAATTTTGTGTTGAAAAAGTTGATTTTTTTTAAATATTACTTTGATGATCGTTCTGTTTTATTTTTACCGAGTTCATTATATTATTGTATGCTCTTCCCCACTCAATTATTCCATACTGGAGTACATATTACACATGTATCTCTTTTGGGTCTCACTTTATGAAAAAAACAATTAATTGAAATAAGAAATTAATTAATTGACATCAAATCAAACACTACGGATTCAATATTCTTTTCCGGTTAAAGTTAAATAAAAAAGTTATTTTGGGTTTAGGGGGGGGGGGGGAGGTGACAAGCTTGCAAAGCGATTTTCTGAAATATTGACACGCCAAGCCCAAAAGGTTCGGCATCACTGGTATAGAATATCAAAAATTATGTAAGTAATAGGATAAAAAAATGATGTACCTTTTCAGTATTACTTTTATTCAAGTACTTAATAGTAAAAAAAAAACATTCAAATAAAGTTCATTAAGCCTCTGACGTATCTAGGAGGCGCGTTTTTTTTAAGTATCGTAATTTTTTTTAAAGAAGCATATATTTATTACACGTTACCTTCTTTGGACGCTACATATCTGAAACTACCTATCAACATAGTCGCCACCCTTAAGGCACTTGTCATAACGGAGCCCCAATTTTTATATACCCTCATCATAGAACGACGTCGCCTGGGATGAAAACCATGTCCACTCCGTCTTTAAGTTTATCATCATTAAGGAATCGCTTCAGATGAAGGAAAATATGGGACTCACTTGGCGCCAAATCATGACAACACAGGACACACTCAGGAATGTCAGCTGGTTTCATGTTTCGTGCATTCAAGAAACGAATCACGGACCACATATCTCATTTTTCATAGTCGGCCGGCTGATCTATTGTCTTGAACATTTCAACCATCCACTAAAAGATGTCCATACAATGTGAATGTCTCCAACGTTGCGTGTGATGAGTCAACAGATGAAGGAAACCATTGTGCGTGCGCAACATTGGAATCGCACAGCCATATCGGGAATATCCGGCAATGGTACTTACTTAAAAACGCGCCTCGTACAAGGCCTAAGCGATTCACTTTATACTTAAAAATACATGGCGTCAGTACCGCTGCGCCTTTATGGTTGGTGTGTGTTGCGTTGCAAAAACCGCTTTGCTGGGTGCGTTCAGCTTTGCTGTGCGGCCTCTAAATGATGAGAGTGGAGGCGTTAGTCTAATTAAAAAAAAAATAGTAAATGACAAACTGGGCACCCCCTACTTAAATATAAACCGATCAACATTCCAACCCTATTCCACACAAAGTTTTATAAAACCAATATGTCGAGAATGCTCACTATGAGATCTTATCCATTTACGCGAGATTATATTATACATGGTTAATGTTCGTTCGCATGTGTAACACATGTATCCGCTTTGGAACGCCGAGCACTTCAGCGTGTCACGTGATTATTGACATGCACTTCTGTACTTGTGCGATAATTTTTAATATGTTGTCAAACGTAACAGTGTGATTGTTAGTGATTGTGACTTATAGATAGAGACGGTTCATAATATGTGAGGTGAAGTGGGGCGAATCAGAAAACCACATTCTGTGCAGGGATGGTACGATGGGCGGAATGTTACAAAATTCATAAAACTAGTATTCGCAACCTTCGAAATGCTTGCTTAATAATAAACATGAAGAGGACCGATAAAGACCAGCTCATTCTTGGCGTCAGCTGTTTGCGGAGAGCTGCCCATTAGAGGTGTGTTCCTGAGATCAGGATCCGTACCGGCGCAATGATTGCTATCATTTTTAAACAGGTAAAACTTGCTGAAATTTTGATATTAGAATCAAGAATCACTTGAGATGTCTAAATAGCAAGAACTATTCTGAATTCGCTAACCATGTTTTGGAAACAAACCATTTTTTTTTTTTGACATTAATAATGGTTTAGAAATTTTACATTTAGATAAATAACAAATGAGAAAAATTGTTAATAGCAAATTAGTGTTAATGCAAATAGTTACATTTTAAATTTTTCACAGCAGTTCCTTATTAGTTACCCACCATTTATATTTATAGTTTTATTTTTGTCTATTCCTGCATTTTTAATTTTAGTATCCTGAAGACCCGTTGGTCTTGAAATTTGTTTGATTTATCGATAAACAGTGGCGTTTTAAACAAAGTATTTTCTTATTATTAATATTACTATATTTTTTCCCTTTGTTTTATTTTCAAAGCATGTATTCTATAATACGTAGTTTATTTAATTCGAGTGTGTGTGTAATAAAAAAATATTATTTCTAGCTAACTCCATCCGTATGCTCGGTTCAGATCAATAATATTTTATGGCCTTCGGGTAATTAGTCAGGTTGGCCCCTCCCCGTCCCATTACAATCAGTCACCTATTCATCCGAGCCGTGCCCGGCTGCATCGGGTACCTAGCTGCCCACGCGGAACATCCTCGTCTCCCCGGGCTTCCGATAACATTTTGACAGCATAGTCTGGTCGGGATTCCGACAAGTTTTGGGTCGTGTCGCTATCACGGCATCACTAATTAAATACTGAAGCCGAGCGACAGTCCAGGATAGGGAGTCCGTGGAAGTACGAGTAGATGCTATCATCATTAACAGCACTATTATGCGGTGCAAGAACGGTGATAGTTTCATCTGAAACAGGTTGTGTCAAAGACGAAAGGTACCTGCCTTATTAGGGTTGGTACATTTTCTTATTTTTTTCAACTTATACTAATATTAAAGTAGTTATTAAGGAGCACTTGAGATGCCAAAGTAGCAACAACTATTCAAAATTTTCCAATCACCTTTTAGAAACAAACCATTATTTTGATATTAACAAGGGTTTAGAAATTATATATACAAATATTAGGGGTTTACAGTTAGATAAATTAAAAATTTTAGAAATAAAAAAAAATGTTAATAGCAAGCTAAATATTATAAATAATCAAATCCTCTTTACAAATAGTCAACTTTTAAATTTGTTTTCATATTAGTTCTTACCTATTCACCACTTTATAGTTGTGTTTTTATTTATGTTTGTATGTATATTTAATTTCAGTATACATACATTGTTTCCTGATGAAGATACCATAGGTATCGAAACATGAATAGTGATTTATTTTATATAATTATTTATAGATATGAGACTGCCATTAAGGGAGAAGGCTAAATTTCAGAAATCGATTATGTACACTGCGATGAAGATTTTTAATGAAATACCAGAAGACATAAGAAAGGAGGAGTAACTATGTAGATTCAAAATGAAACTAAGCAAATTTTTTTTATTTATTTGACATCTTTACAATTTTTTATGGCGTGAATAAAGTATTTTAAATTTTTAAAACTACACGGTTTTTTTTTCGCTAACCTCTCTAAGAATGAGACCAGCTCTTGAGCTTGGAGAGGGAGTTACATTACAATAATTTTATATAATACCTTACATATTCTATACGTTGTCCATTTGTGTGCTTCTGAAGTGTTCTGTAATATTGTTTATTTACCAATTATGTGTTTTTGAAGTGTTCATTTAGTTTCTTTAAAACTTAAAAAGTTTCTTTCTATTTGTGTAGGGAGACTATTGAAATTATTTATCCCTAAGTATATACAATTTTGCTAACAGTGTTTGGTGTTATATTTAGGGATTTTAAAGTTATTTTTAAAACTTAATGATGTGAGATAAATTGTATTAAAAATGAACAATTTTAGTCTTGTTTATATTAGAGCATATGTATATAAAAATTCTTATGTATGCATTATATTGAGAATAAATAAATAAATATACATTATTTTTAATATTTGCCAAGTTGCATAATAGGCTTATGGCGAGGATTGCTCTTCACATATTATAGTAATTAAAGAGTTTTTATCAACAATATTTTATTTTTATTAGAAATACAATAAAGAAAACAAATAATTAGATGAAAATGTGTTCTATCACTTTATATTTTAGAGTGGTACACTATAAAGTTTTTATTGATTTTAGTTTGCTTTTTTATTTACATTTTATGTATAATAATTATTATTTAGTAATTTTAATTCAATCGATTAATTGTTTCATTTTTTTTTTTTTTTTGAAACTTAAGAAACTTAAAAAACTTTTATGTTTAAAATACTTATTTTTCTTTAATCATCCGAACCATCTTCATTCGTAACTCCATCCAACTTATTTTGAACATTCTTCTGTAGATCCGCATCTCAGATGTTTTAAGTCGTCTTATCATTTCTTCGGTCCACGCTTTTGTCCACGCTTCCATTTCATTATGTTATTATTTATTTATTTTTATTACCCTTTTACATACATTAATACCATTACTTATTACCCTTTTACATACACAAATATGTACAATCTAAATTCAATACAGTGTTTATAAATAAATAAAATTTAAATAGAAAAACATTACGGTAAATACAGAACAGCTTAAATATCCTAATTAATTATACTGTTGTCTCAATATGGCATCAATAACATTACACCTGTAATTAATCATTGAACTAAAGAAAGTATCGACAAGACTGAATTAATTCCCGAGCCTGTGAAGTCTTTGTGGTTTGTTTTAAAAACAATTACACGAAACGGCTCAAACGTCGAATAGGATCACGATGCGAAATTAAGTCAGTCAAAACGAGGGCATCCATATTGCTGTTTACTATTTTATTTAAATATGTTAAATAGCTCAAAGTTCTTCTCATTATTATTATAACTCATTATTATACGCAACGCAAAATTGTCGGGTGAACTATCGAATCCCAGCCACAAAGGATATTAGTTAACCCTGCAATGGTAAAGAGTGTTTTTTTAGAGGTCTGTTTTTCGAATTGGCAACAATTTTTCCAGCGACAGCCATACCTGACAACTGATTTGTGCTCAGTTTGGTTTGCCATTTCATCAAGAACAGACTTTCGCCACAACAACGCAAATTTGTTTCGAAATTCATTTTGCGAAACTTACCGTGCGCTACATCCATTTTACGGTCGACATGATCGTCCAACTGAGCAAGTAATTCGAATAAGCATGGATCGTTCTCGCATTACGCATACTCTAATTGATAATACGGATCTGCAGAGACATCGTACAGTGCGCACCGAAGAAGTTGTTGCACATCAATAGATCCACGATTACTGACTTTTCGTTCCCCAATTGACTGGCATTTTTGTGGAAGCACTGTGGTTCAATAAGACGACGCAAGGTACCACATAGCGCGCGCCATAATCAATTTATTGAAATAACCGTTTGATGAGCGCATAATTTCGCATAATGGACTTGTGAATTGACCTCCAAGATCGTGCGATTTAACACCGTTGGGTTATTTTCTGAGGGGATATGTGAAGTCGCTAGTCTACGCCGATAAACCAGAGACGATAGGCGACTTGGAAGCCAACATTTGTCGCGTTATTGCCGATATACGGTCCCTAACTGCTCCAAAAAGTGGTCGAAAATTGGACTTCTAGATTGCTCTTTATTCGAGCCATATACACGAAATCATATTTAAACAGTAATGGCATAAAATTATTTTTCCAATAAAGCCAATACCATCCATGGCCATTACCAGGATTTTTAAGTTTTATTTTTATTTTAAAGTTTTATACTCGTACATCTAAAAACAACATTATTTACTACAGTTGAAATTTCTGGGCTAGTGAAAAATTTTATACTGTTTTTAAGGCTGTGGGTTTTTATTTATTTTATTGTTGGCAACCCTGGAGCTTAACGCGCCTTCATCAAGACATCAACAAACAAATACAAAGAATGAGAGAACAGAGAGGAGAGGAGGCCTGGTGCCTACCCGGATCCCAGCATCCAGACATCCATCTACCACAGGGCGCACATCAAAGGTGTCTTAATTACTCCTCACTCCGCGGCCATGTTCGACTTTATAATTCGGTCCAGGAGACCACCTGACTGGATGCGGCCGCAACAGTGCGAGATGATACAAATATTTCATCTTAAAATTGTGGCGGCGGTTAGAAAGGAGAATTGCATTTGGATATTTTAGCCAAATGTGGCGATTATTTTTTTTACTCTTATTACTTTTTACTTGATGACATGCGTGAAATATGTTGGAGAAAATACATGCAAATATATGCATTTCTTACTTTTATTTACGTCACTAAGAGCCGGTTGTGTTGTCAGTAGTAACTTTTCACTTTAGTTAAAAAAGATACTAGAGTAATTTTTTTTTGCGAATACAAATTGTTTGATCGTTGGTAAAAAAAATATTTGCTTTTCGAAAGTGTATCCCGTAGTAGGCTCATTTTCCTCTCCAATATCTGATAGGAAAAACGAGAATCGTTAGTTAAATATGGCAGACTGTTTACAGTTGTCTCAAAAGTCATTTTATACATTGATACTTTGAGAGTTGCAGTACACGATAATTAATCATTCAATATCCCGCTATTTTAGTGATGAGAATTCGTCCGTTGATGATCCCGTTGTTTAATATACATTAGCACATAATCTGAAAAAATTTCACCACCAAAGTGACACATGGTTAAAGCATGAAATAAAGTATATTTCATGATTATTTGTCGCGCCTGTAGACATCTCATCTATGCTTTGACAGTAGTAAATTTGACGTTCGTACAACCCGCAAACGATTTTAACCACGGGCGTTAGTGAAAAGTTACTATAGTAAAAATTTAAATAACAGTCTATACTTAACAATAAATTGGCAGCACTCTTGCCGGTCAATTGGCACTTTGATCACACGTAAATGACCACTTTTAGTGATCTTTTAATCACACAAGTCGGACCACTTGCGAGGCCACTTTGTAACTCAGCTAGATGGTATTGAAATGTCAGGCCAATATTCCAGAACTTTCTAATTAACCACCCGACTTATCGTCAAGCTGCTTACAACATGGTGCCGCGTAAAATGGATAGAACGCTACACTCTTCTGACAAGACTTACATGTTTCTAACGTGACCGACTAGTTTACCTGGTCGTATCAGGTCCTTCGCGGAAGCCTTTATTTGTGATTGTCATCGATATTCGTTATATGTATTTTCTTGGGATCGCATTTCTGAAATTATTATATAATAAAAATATCGCGTTACATGTTTCAGACGCGTGTATCATACAACCCCTGCATTTGATTTTTTTCATAATTCATTCGTGTAAAAGTCAGATTTCTATTTCTATTAAATTAATAAATTATTCAACGATGTCATCAGCATTGCAAAATAATTTTTATATTGATTTTGTACTACACACACACACACACAATTTTTGAATCACTACTAGTTTCGAGAAGAGCAGTCCTTACCATCTACAGGTGTAATTTGAACTAAAATAAATACAACAAATATCAGATATCTCATAGAGATAAAGCTATTAAAAAAAAATATATATTTAATGGAAAATATATGGAAGTATGGGGTAATTTCAGGAATATTCTAGTATAAAATGTTAAAAAATATTTTACAGATAAAGAATATTGCTTTAAAGTAATTAGTGATAATATATATATATATATATATATATATATATATATATATATATATATATATATATATATATATATATATATATATATATATATATGCTGTTTAAAAAAAGGGAAAGATTAATTATCAAATTTGGTCCATAAATGGCGATGGTGTAGTGGTACTCGAAGCGAGTCCACATATTAACATATATAGAACTTTAAAAAATTTATATGAGGGGTGAGAATTGGTGAATGTTTTATATATTTATAAAGTGATCACTTAAGCCAGCCGAAGACTGTAAATACCCCATACTTCCATATATTTTCCATTAAACATAATTAAAAAAAAAATAGCTCTGTCTCTATGAGATATCTGATATTTGTTTAATAACAGTGCAGTTTGTGGGTAAAAATTCAGTAAATGTGACATACTCAAATATTGCTAAATTAAATACAGTTGGATTTATTTATTTTTGGATACGTCGATAATAGCGGTGAAGTATTTGAAAATCAGTCATGTTTTTTTCCGAATTATCATTTCAAGATTATTCATTATTATTTCCCTCTATGGTACCGACTGGAGTAATTTTAGATTGTGGCTGTCGAGAGAATGGTTGGTTTCAACAACGCTGTTCGCGTTGTTGAATAAAATTTTTCACGGTTCGATTCTTCCCGAAACTGCAAGTGATAGTAACTCAAAAATTTTGTGCATGTAGTAGGTACAAAGTCATTATTAAAAAATTATTCCCAGTTATCCTTCTGGACTCAACTGAAAATAACTGCCAAATCAATCAATGGTATCAGCGTTATATTCTTAAACGACAATTTGACATGGCAGTTAATTGGGGAAGTAGATGATATGGCGGAGCTTAGAATATTGAGAGCAAATAAAAATATTACGAAATTTTTTTATACGATCTTTCGATCGCAGTAGTTTTCTTGACAATTCTTTGGAAAAAAAAAAAAACAACATATGACCATTTTTTACTGGGTGCCAATTAGCTAGTCTCTAATAAGTGTGTCGGATATGTGCACGTACATTTTCAACCTTTCGACTGAGCTACTATTAGTAGGTGCACTTTAAACGTGAACTATTAACGAATCCAGTTAGCGTAATTGAGCATCCGGTTAAAAAGGGTTTGTGCGTACGTTGTTAATTTTGTAATTAATTATCAATTTTGTTACACGGTTCCTTTGTGACGCTGCGTTGTTTTTATCTCGCGGCTTCGAGCGGGTTCAGCTCGGTCACGAATACCAGATTGTTCTAATTTACTCTTTATCTATCTCCGCTCGGTTCGATAGTTTCGAAATAAATAATATGCCCGCTCCGTTAATCGCTTTCGATAAATCTCGCCCCGTTTCTGTCCATGTATCAAATGTTATAAGATTTTTAAATTGTTTTTAATGCGGCCGTAGATTTATCATTGTAGATTATGTTGTACGCTGTTGGTTCAGGAACACATGTTGGTTTATTGAAATCGCAACGTTTGAATTATCGCAATTAATTATTAAGCCGGCACCACAATGGCCACTAAAGTGCACGTTGTATTTCGCGTGTAAAATATGATTAAAGTTTTTACACGTGAGGTGGTGTAGTTTTTTCGATACATGTATGCGTAGATAAAATAGCCGAGTGGATGGCACAGAATAGACTTACATTGAATCCATCCAAAACAGAACTACCATGGACAGCAACAACTAGAAGGCAAAACTTAATACAGGAATCGATGTCCGCGAATGCTAAATCTGCAGTTATGTTGTTGGGCGTGCACACTGATTCAGATCTTTCAATGAATATACAAATCTGTAAAACTGTCAGTGCATGCTGCCATAAACTGAGACAGATTAAAAGTATTCGGAGACATCTTCCTCTTGCGGCAACCCGTCTACTCATTGTGGTGTCACGTGTGGACTATTATAACACCATCTATGCTGACCTGCCAATGTTTCAACTGGATAGATTGAAATCTATTCTAAATGCGACTGTACGGATAATATATGGAGATTCCAAATTCTCTCATATAACATCCCTTTTACATCAGCTACTTTCCGATTCCCTGATAGAGTTGAATTTAAATTGTGCTGGTTGATGTACAAGGCGACACACAATATGGCGCCTCTGTATCTTCAATAACTTTGTTTACCAAACAATTTGAATGGTAGACGTCAAACTCTCAGATCAGCCTCTACTTCAGCTGCAGGAAGGATTGTAGAACCGATATTTCAGAATAAACTAAAAACACACAAAAAATCATTTCCATAAGTGAAAATAACGATTTTTAATTTAAAAAAACTCAGATAATTGTAGAATTATAAACAGTTTATGTGTAAAGTTCCCTTCAGGTGAAATTTTTTACAAAAATGGCGCTATATAAATTATCCATTATTATAATTTATTATTATGTATGAGGTATAATTAAAGAGGGGACCTACCACTTATTCAGGACCGTTCTATATGCAAAAGCTTCTTACTAATTCACCACCAGGTTGGCATTTTTTAATGCAAACCGTGTGTTATATACCTGTAACGAAGATTTTGAATATGAATTACAAGTAATTATATTTTTTAAATTTATTATCTTTGTTTTATTAACCAATGAATTGAGTTTAAATACATCTACCGTTTTCAAAAATACCACTTTCTTCTTCAGGATGTCATGACTAACTAAAAACATATATTATTATTTCTTTGCCAGAATCTATTTTTAAAAAAACAACAATTATTTTAAAAATAAATTTAGTACCTAACTCAAATTGTTATTTAATACAAATTTAGTCGAATAATTTTTAGGAAAATTTTTAGAATGGGACTCGTATCAAATGATTAGAAAATTCTGAAAACCCACTTTTGTTCAAACATCTCAAATGCTCCCTTACTCTTATATTAAAATTTCTACCCGGTAGAAATTTTAATATGGGTTTTCAGAATTTTCTAATCATTTGATAGAAAATGGTCACGGTTTTGATAAAAAATTGGGATTGTCAATTTGTATAAATTACAAATTATAAACAACCAACTAAATTTAACTACGAGTCCCATTCTAAAATTTTTTCCTAAAAATTATTCGTCTAAATTTGTATTAAGCAACAATTTGAGTTAGGTACTAAATTTATTTTTTTAATAATTGGTATTTTTTTAAAAATAGATTCTGGTAAAGAAACAATAATATATATTTTTAGTTAGTTATGACATCCTGAAGAAGAAAATGGTATTATTCGAAACCGGTAGATGTATTTAAACTCAATTCAGTCGTTAATAAAACAAAGATAATAAATAAAAAAATAAAAATTTTAACCACAAAGTTAATATTGCTAATTTTAAAAGTAGAAGTAATTATGTTTATTAAGTTTTAAGTGTATATAACTAATTCACGGAGATGTATTGAAAGCATGCTAACTTTTAGTATCTATCTATCTTGCTGTAACGTCAAACACAATCTGATTGTAAAGAGGTCTGGCTATCGCTTATACCGGTGTGTAGCACCTGTCTTTATATAAGAATATCTCCCAATCTCAATTCCCACGCAATAACTTTGAGTGACAAATGTCAAGTGAGGCTTCAATACACGTTCGTTTAGAAAGGATAGCAAATTATAATAACGTTCTATTGTGTGGTCCTAATGGATAGGATTGGTCAGTACATTAAGAAATAGATAACAATACAAGATCAGATTCGTGGAAAGAAGGCTCCGTCATAATAAAGTCAAATGATTGACTTGCGGGGAAGGTGGACACTTAAAACTAAGCAACGATACACGGTCGCCAACAAAAAAATATCCCCCATCGTCCGTAGAACCCCGAATAAAATACCTATATTTATTGAATCAATTTTTACAAGAAGTACAGTACAGTTAAACACAGTAACAAAATACAATCATTATTATCAATACTAGAAACAATATCAAAATATACCGAAAACAATAGAAAAATAAAGAGACACAAACACACAAATAGCAACAAGTGTAAAAGGAATGCGTTATGTTATGTTTGCCGTGGGCAGCATAATAAATCACGAATACCTCAATCCTTCAACAGATCAAATCCAACCGCAGTAAACCTTATCTACAGCAGTGAACAAAAAAATTCTTCCAATTCTTTAACCATGTTATGCGTCAAAGTGACGGCCTAGAAAATGAGATCATCTTGGGCACAACTTTGGGTCGAAGAGGGCTTGTAAGAGGAACAGGAATAAGGGGCGGCTGAAGGACCGCCCAGAAAGCACGACCCACCTGTAAAACGCTCCTTTCGGTATCTGGATCTTTGTCCATTGTATCCACAGGTCTTCTGGCTCCAGGACACGTGCAACGTTGTTCAGCACGAAGTACACTTGGGCATGCACTTTCGGTGATCGCGCGCGATTTCACCAACTCGACCGTTAAAACGTATCAAACAAGTACACTGCTCAATATTAGTGAAAATGTATTTGTTCACAAACTGACGATCCGGTATATACCGCGCATGCGTTATGTGTTTGTGTCATTCATGCCATCTGACGTCGGAACATTTTAACCGTTACTGGTGACGTGTCGCCCTACAACTGTGTTTTATAAAATTAGTTATGATCATTATTGTTTATGTTATATTAGAACTTTCATTTTAAAGCATATCGGTAAAATTGTATTGGTTCGAAAAAAAAAAATACGAATTTTATCGAAAATGAACAGTATTTTGATAACTAAACGACAAGATTGAATTTTTTTTTTCATATTTTAATCAACACACCATAAACAGGTATTTTTAGCGAAAACAAAAATATGCAAATGGACGTTTTCGCAGCATATAATTTCACTAGCGTCTATCAGTTTAAGTATATTTTCGCAAGTAGAAATATATACCATCCGTATAATGTATTCCGATGTGATTTCACTAAAACGCCAGTGAAAATATAACTTCACTGGTAATACGCGTTCACTGTAACGTATCGCACGTCCAGATCAAAACTAAGACAACTCAAAAAATACATTTTTCAGTAGACAAATAAGAAACATTTTTCTCCATGTTTTGTTATTAAAGTTATGAAACTAAATAACATTTTAGATCATAAATGTATCCTGAAACGACACTATTCGAAAACTGGGGCTAAGGTTAGTTGCGTATATGACAGAGTATCCGAATACAATATTAATTTAAAATTCTTTTTTTTTTTTTTTTGAGTTGTTTTAGTTTTGATCTAGGTGTGCGATCTATATTATATGTATATAATATCTTAATGTGTAGCTCTACCCATTCAGCTGAATTTGAGCACTCTTCTATAGATCCATATCTCAAATGATTAAAGCTCTTTTTCATAAAATAATGTCTAAGAACTAATAGTATTTGACCATTGTATTCCTAATCTTACATATATTATCTCAAAATCGCGAATAATAATGGTGTTGTGTTTACTCCCAGCAAGAAAAAAATACCAAATTTAATGAAATCGTACTGTTAACGCAAGTTGAATACATCATGTGCATTCCGTCTATCCAATAAACTGTAATATACCTTTCCCGCTCTGGCCAACTAATTACTTTCAGATTGCATTCCGACGCTGAGCTGTCAACACATATGTTTATTTTACCGATCGGGAGTAACGTTGTGCGTATCGCTAGGATCACGAAAAAGAAGCGGTGTTCTTCAGCATCGGGAGTGGCAGTGATATCTCCGTTCTTAACTACAAAAGTGCGAGTCAACGGGAGGTAAAATTTGACATCCAACCCAGGACCGAGATCGAGGTAGGCCAAATCCATCTGCCAATATTTCTTTCTTGTTCAAATTCGAATAGCGTCAACTAACCGTTAATTTTAATCGATACTGTCCACGGGATCTTATCCCCCAACACGTACATCTTCTATGTAGATTATTCTACTAAATTTAACGAAACATTATTTATTATCTGTTTATTTACGTTTATATAATAAATATTTCAAGAAGGGTCATGTAATGAGAAATAACTCAACATCTAAATTCAAACTTTTTTTCAAATCTTCTTACTGGCAAGTATTTGAACATCAGTCAGAAACAACTAATTTAAGATCACGCGACATTTATCCAAGACATTATTAGATTATTTAAAAGCAGGTTGCTAATAATTATCGCTGCTAAGGCAGCGACACCCGGAATTTTAATCTGTCGCCAGGTGAAATGTGCGTCGCATGAATGCTAATGTTAATTATTATTTAAATATTTTAAGATTGTGTATTCGTTTACGTTATTTGGTTAAATTATGATACACTGTTGTAAGACCATTTGCCCTTTTTATTGAGGTTTAGATCAAACGAGACAATCACGGGGCAGTGCAATGCTGATTTGTTGGGCCAATTCGACGCTGAATTGATGAGAAAACGTCCCCATTTAGCGAAAAAAAAAGCGCTCTTTTTTTTTGAAAAATAAAACTGAGAACGCAACCAGCTCAAACGCGGAAGTCGTCACCGAAACAGAGGCTTATTTTACTGAGTTCGATAAATCGCATTTTTTGGATGGGTTTAAATAGTTGGAGTATCGCTGGACCAAGTGTATCGAGCTGATAGGTGCCCGACTATTTTGAGGAATATATTTAAAAATGGTTTTTTTTTCCTTACACGGGATTTGATTGGAAAGGGATTTGGTTAAAGCAGCATCTCAGCTTTCATTAGCCTTTCCTCTCCGGTGATGTAAACTGAGTTGACATTGCCTCTAATTACGTGAATATCTCTGTAAATATACTAAATACAGAGTTCACGTTTTAGGTGTTCCTCCGTAATATATTTATGTATTGTATAAAATAATTACAATATATACGTATTTACCATAAGCAATAAATAAAAATGTTTTCTCGAAGAACCTGACGTGAATTTGTCAATACATGCATGTGTGTGTACGTGCGGAGAAATGCGGAAAGCGTAGTGCCGGATGCCGATCGTCACTTTAGTTAGTGGCAGAGCTACGCTGGCTGAGATAGACGTGTCTTATGCGTTTTTGTGCTGTCGTTCCGTATGACCAATGTTTTTTTTTATCATTCTTAGCACTTTTTACAATAATTGGTGTATATATATATATAATATTATATATATTCATATTTATCCGACTTAAAAATGCCAAAAGTCTCCATGTACACTGAGTTATTATTTTAGCATCGTATGAGAAAGGTTAATATTGCATTCCAGATGTTCAATTCTTAGCATATTTTAATGATTGTGTTACAGCAATATAAATAATTTTATTGTCAACCGTGTTTTGTTTCTTAATGAGTATACGTCATATATCGAACGGCATTCTCGTGTTATTTGGAACGCCCAATAAACGTGAGTGCTGTACTTCCATAATAATTATTGTTAACGTCGCCAGTACCGCTTTACAGTTCGGACACATCAAAGGAGCTCGTGGGCGAAACCCACACATATAAATATTTGATTCCAGTATGAATAATGGGTAAATAAATTTAATGGTACAATATTATTACTCCACTCTTCCCACGCGGACGATTGCGTCCGCTCGTTTCGGACTCGCTGAGAAACGGTAGCGGTGTTAAAAGATTTTTTATATTAAGACCCTTTTTATTTTTATTTTCTAGAGAGTAACAAATAGTACTATAATAATAATAATAACTGATAATATAAAATATGATACATAAATTCTTCTTCTTCTTTTAAACAGGCAATCCACCCGTCAAGAGTGATTTGTGCCATTAATCAAGTTAAAACATTATTTCATAGAAAGCAGCACAACAATATTATAGAATTGGGAATATTACGCTACAAGTTAATACCATTGTCGTTCAAGAAATTTGCTATTATATAGCTCAAATGTGGCGAGTTAAGGGAAAAAAGATGAAATTAAAGTAAATTACCATTGACAAGATTATTGTAAAAAAAATCTGTAATCCGCAATGGACAGGCAAAAAAGACATGGTCAAGGGTTTCCTCCTCGGCACCACACTCACACATTGGGGTGTCTATTATGTTCAATCTGAATAAATGCGAGGCTGCCTGGAAATGCCCAATTTTCATTCTGGGGATATTTATATTGTTCTTTTAGAGACTTTCCTGTTGGAGAACCAAGTTGTGCATGGAATAGATTTTTGGATTATTTTATGCCTATTACCCTTGTGATTGTTTGGATCCATCCGTTGTGCGGACCAGATAGAATTCGTACGTTTTTTAACCATATTAAGTCTGTCATACATCGGGATATGGAATTTATGGGGAAAAACTCCGGAAAGAGTAGCCCTCTTGGGATATATAAATTAAATGAGGAAAAGTATAATAAAAATATGAAATAGTACATAATGACAAACTTATAAATTATCATAAATATATATAAATAAAAGGTGTTTGAATTTTTTTTTTTAATTCCTGCTGCTATTGAAGGTGTAATAATTTGCAATGTGGCAAAATTTGTTTAATAACTGTAGTTAAATGTAATTTTTAATTGATCGTATAAATATTTCCTGACAAGCGTTTAAACTCATTTACCAGATGGCGCCCGACGTCTTGTCTAATGTTATTTCGTTCTCACTAGTGATATCATTAGCAAGCATCATTTACGTTCACGATATCATGTATTGTCGGGTATCGCCTGCTAATCTTTTTTCGATCATCATTTTCAACCTCTTCTGTGAAGTGCCTGCTCACAGTTACTCACACGTGGTGCAATGACGTGGACTTTCACCGTCAATGTCATACAAAAATTAAAAGTTGCTCAAAGAGCAATCGAAAGGGCTATGGTTGGAATATTTCTGAGAGATCGAATAGATATCTAACTTAAAAATTTGCCAGTGAACCGCGGTATCAGATGATCTGCGTGCTTAGGCGGGCGTATTTGTCGAAGAGATTGGCAGTGCGGAATATCTTGGAATGGAGGTGTTGACGCGTTTTATACTTCGAAGGATAGGTCTGGTATTATAGCAATATGTGCGTTCGATTTATGTAAATTAAAAACAGGAACAAAAGTGAAACTGCTTCTGTTTCAGAGACGTTTTCGGAGTCGGTATTATATTTTACGGCGGTGATATAAAAACACTTTGTATTGTATTTTTTCGGATTATCGGTTGCGCTACAGTTTCGGAGGCTGGCCAACCGAGTTTTCAGAAGATTTAAGACAGCAGGGAGAGCGGCCATCGGTAGAAAAATCGGCGAGTAACAGCCCAGTTTCGCAATAGGTTGAATGAATATATTCAACAAACCAATTAGAAAACACCGGACTATCTATCGAAGGTAATTACGGTAACAGGAGGCATCGCAGTAATTACGGTAACAGGAGGCATCGCACTGGTAGAAGTATTAACCATCCACAAGCTTGATGAAGCAGGAACAGAAGAGCGGCGGAAAACAGAGAATCGGCATTCGTTGAATCATTGAGGGAGGCGTGCATCAAGCAGTGGAGGCTTATGTGATGATCCTAGGAGGGCCGGGGCCCAATGTCTCGACATGGCGCTTCCACCTTTCCCTATCTTGCGATGTTTCAATGATTAATGAAAAATTAAGACCAAAAGTCCATTTTGCTGTCCTTCACGAAGTTTTTGCCAAGAAGATTGATCTTGATAAAGGTGTTTTTTTACAGGTTTGTTTATCGAACTTTGCAAAATTTTTTACAGCGACAGCAAATTTGACAGCTGACACCTGATTTGTGCTCAGTTTACTTTGCCATTTTCACCATGAATAGACTTACGTCAGAACAACGCTTGCAAATTTATTTCGAAAATCGTGGTTAATTTCACGAAACCACCATTTTACGGTCGACGTAATCGTCCGTCCGAGCAAGTAATTTGAATAACCATAGATCGTTTTCGTATACCACGCATACTCTAATTGATAATACGCATTGGCAGAGACGTCGTGCAGTACGTATCGAAGAAGTTGTTGTTTCTTCAAAAATGATGCCGGCCAGAACGTTACAGTCAATGAAGAGCGCTATAGATCTATGATTACTGACTTTTTCGTTCTCCAATTGAATGGGATTAATGTGGAAGAGCTGTGGTTTCAACAAGACGGTGCAACATGCCACAGCGCGCGCCACAATAAATTTATTAAAGGAAATATTCGATGAGCGCATAATTTCGCGTACTGGACCTGTGAATTGGCCTCCAAGATCGTGTGATTTAACATCTTTAGATTATTTTCTGTGGGGATATGTGAAGTCGCTAGTCTACGCCGATAAACAAGACAAGATAAACGACTTTAAAGTTAACATTCGTCGCGTTATTACCGATATTCGATCTCATCTGCTCCAAGAAGTGGTCGAAAATTGAACTTCCAGATTGTGCTTTATTCGAGCCAGCCCGCCAACTTTCCAGTAATGCCAATACCATGGCCATTATCACGATTTGTATGTGTTTTATTTAATTTTAAAGTTCTATATCTCTAAAAAAAACAACTTTTAGTTATTCCTCTGGCATTCGCAAATCTGAATCATTTTAATTTTACATCTGCAATTCCTTTCATGTCTACCCTTAGATAAGTAAACTTACGTCAGTCAAAAGTTTTGTTCCTTAACTATATAACCTTTCGAATAAATTAAAGTTACTCGCGTTTTGATAATTCAAAAATACAAACTTAAATTTACTTTTTTAGCTTACGTTTATAAACTAGTGTTTAAATACTTTACCTTCGCCCCATTTCAATGCTGCAACCTGTATTGTATATTGAAAAAAAAATGAATATTTTAAAAAGTAATTCTGATTATTGAATAAATAAAAAAAAATATAATAAAATATTTTAAAAAATTACCTATTTTTGTTGCTACTTTGTACAATTATATACAAAATATACTGAATGTACGATGTATGCAAGGAAAGCGAGCTTGTTATGAATGTCAACAAGTCGAAAGTGATGCTATTCGAGGAGGAGGAAAGTAAGACACCGTGTAGATGAGTTTGTGTATTTGGGTACCTGGTATGGAAGTGAGTGAGGCTTGGAGCTGGCAAAAGAGGAACGAAAGTAGACTGAATGTATCGGAAATGAGATCACTTAGGCGTATATGTGGCAGATCTATTTATGACAGAGTTAAAGAATGAAGAAATAAGGAAAGAATGTAAAGCTGATCTTAGTATAGTGAGTAAGGCTGGAAAAAGATCGCTTAGGTGGTTTGGTCATATGTAACGGATGAATGAAGAGAGAATGGTAAGAAAGATATGGAGGATGGTCCTGTTAGAAGCCTCAATTAACGTCGGGCTTGTATGAGAAGACGTATGAATGCGGATGAAGCGAGAATTATGTGTGAGGACAGAAGAGTGTTGCGCTCTATCCTCTCTGCATACTGCACCCGCGTGATGGTAAAGAAGTAAGTATACTGAAACCAAAAAACACAACTCGTTAATATTATATCCCGGTTCAATAGGGTCCCATCTAAAAAATTCTAAGTCGTTGTTTTTACCTCATATGTAAGATACAAGAGGGCTTAGCCCCTATCCCTCCCCTCTTTAATATTCGAATCATCATCTTTCTAGAACGTCCTTCTGAACTGGATCTCCTTTCATATTCATTAAACGCTACATATATTTTTTTAACATCCTTAAATTCTTTAAAACCCCCAGAAAAATATTGTATTTTAAGTATTAATTATAAAGATATACATATAAAATCAATTTTATCGAAAAATATTGTTGTTGCTACCGGGATTCGAACCTGGATCTCTTTCCAAAACTGATTGATTTGTTAATTCTGGCATTATCTATCGATTTACTCAAAGGTATTTGAGATTCCTTAAAAACAATGTAGATGGCTTTCAAATAATGGAACGATAGATGTATTCGTTTGAATAAGTGTAACATGTAGGTTCGAAAATTTGTCGTCAAAAATAATGACGCCGTAGCATAGTTCGATAATGCATCTTTCCCGGTATTATAACAGTATTTTTTGATAAAATTGATTTTATATGTATATCTTTCTAATTAATATACATTTAATTTGTGTTTAAAATATCACAGTCCTACGTTCCGAATAATTACAACTTCACAATAAGAATGTGTTCTCCTAATAAGAAATGTAACTAGTTACAATTTCAAAATTCCCGACAATCGACTTTTTTTTTGTTTGTTTTTGAAAAAATGTATCTTCAGATCAAAATGGTCGCACGTGAAGACATAAAAATTTTCATAATTTGAACTTTGGCAGATTCGAACGGTAGTTAATTTATGAATCATCATAATAATTCCTTTCCTTGCACTAATGAAAAATTATTTTCTGACCAGGATATCAACGTGGATCAATTCGATGCCATCGTAATAAGATCGTATCGAGAAATTCGACAGCATCATTTCGTTACGACCGTCCTCTTCGCACTCGCGTCGGCGACTCCGCCGCGAGACGGAGACGGCGGTATAACAAATTGTTTTTTTATTATTTTTTTTTTTTGTTATTGTTGTTAATCGTGTATCATTCCGTCTCGTGATTGGTCCGCTCGATCGTATCGGCGTTCTTTTATTATTTACAATGTATTTCATTGGCTGCACGACCCGCGCCGGCTTCGTATTTATTGTAATTAAGATACATTTATTAAATCATAGCAGCATTAAATGTCAGAAATGATTGACCGTTCCTTATATTCACGGCTAACCCGTGTAAGACCGATTCATGAAGAATTAATGGATGCATTCCGATCAGAGTGTTCGCTATTCACTAATCAATTTTTTTCCTTTGATGAAAAATTCTTGATTTTTTTAAATTCGACGACATGAATAATTTGGCAATACTTATAATAATAATAATAATAATAATGGATAATTTGTACAGCGCCATTTTCGTAAAAACTTTTACCTCAAGGGCGCTTTACACATCAACTGTTTATAGTTCTACAATTATCTTTGTTTTTTTTTTAAATTGGAAATGATTTTTTGAAAAGGTGCGTTTTTAGTTTCTTCTTAAATAAAGTCTCTGATGCACTGTTTCTTATGACGGATGGCAAAGAGTTCCACGCTTTTGCGCCAGCCACCGCGAATGTCCGTTCACTAAATTTAGACTTCGGTTGGTCGGTTCTACAACTCTTCCTGCAGCTGAAGTAGAGGCCGACCTTAGAGTTTGACGTTTACCATTCAAATTGTTTGGGAAACAAAGTTCTTAAAGATACAAAGGCGCCATGTTGTGTGTCGCCTTGTACATCAACCAGCGCAATATATTGGGTAGATGAATAAATTTGTAACGTTTTTGTTATACAAGTATTCGTATATATGAAAATATATATCTTTTTTTAAATTATCAATTTGTTGAAGTTTTAATTGTCGGCTAAAGAAAATCAAGCGTCAAGTACAAAGAAACGACAGTGAATAAGATTAAGAAAATATCACTAAGGCGGTTTGGACGTATGGAACGGATGAATGTGGAGAGAATGGTGAGGAAAATGTATGACGCAAGTGTTGATAGCACCAGAAATAGAGGGCGCCTCGGCACAACCATGTAAACCAGATACTGTAAGATGGTCCTGTTAAAAGCCTCAATAATCGACGAGTGTGTATGTGAAGATGTATGAATGCGAATGAGGCGAGAATTCTGTGTCAGGACAAAAGAGTGTGTTTTTTTTATCCTCTCTGCCTATCGCCGCGGAGAAACGGCGTGATAGTTAGTTAGTTTCAAAGAAACGGACATTTTCAACATATTCTTTAGTTTGATCGAAGAATTAAGACATGTATTGAATATTACTATGAATTGCTTCCGAAAAATGTAACCGTTACTTCTTAGGTTTTTAGACATCAGATCCGTCGCCGACGACCGGAAATACAGAATCAAGTGATTTTTCAGCGTGAAAATTCTCGTCTGCATAATGGTAATATTACAAAAATGATTATTCAAGACTATTTTTGGTTGGGAGGTCTACACATTTATTCAGAACCTACCCATAAAAGTCGATTTCGTTTTAAAATTTTTTAGAAATTACTATAAAATAAAAATAAAAATGTATTTCATACCTAGTAATAACCTACACAAAACACTATGTAAAGCAATCAGTTTATAATAAATTAAATTTAAAATTGTCAAAAAAATATACAAAATTCTTTTCTGTGAATTGTATACGTAACACACATACAAAAATTGTGTTTATCCGAGCGAGTACTAATTGTACTCGATATTTTTTTTTTCGAATATTTCGAGTACGAAGTATGAGACATGTCTCCAAACGCAAAGGACGGAGTTGAGCACGGAGCGAGCTCTCATTGGATATTGTGCCAAGAATGTTTAATAAAATCAATTAAGACTTATTAAACATTAAACGCTGTAGCGTAGTTGGATAATGCACCTTCCCCGGTTTGGAAAGAGATCCAGGTTTGAATCCCGGTGGCGCAACAACAATATTTTTCGATAAAATTGATTTTATATGTATATATTTACAAGAGTATTTATAAAAGTATTTTCAATGTCCTAGATATAAGACAAATCTTTATGTTGAGACTCGTTCAGTATTTCTATGCTAACAACAACTCTTCTCAAGCAATAAATCATGGACACAACACAAGACGAACAACAAACATCTCCACACCCGTTCCGAGAGCAACAACGAATTTTATCAAAGATTCTACATGTTCTTAGCTCCGAAACTATACAACACACCCAGTACCAACTGGAAATCGTTTAATTCTAATAAGATTACACAAATATGGACCCCATATATGATTCAATCAAGTAGAGATGAATCAGAAGCATGGCTATCCAACATTCTAATATAATTTATACAATACCTTCACTAATAGTTCACTAGTCCTACAACATTCCCACTACATATATTTTTATTTTATTTTTACTTTTTTATACATATTTGTAATTTTCTTTTTATTCCTGTCGATGACTTAAATAACACCACAACAGCACGAAGAAAAAAAAACTGACTACTTTAACACAGACATCAGTCTAGCAAAGTAGCCAGGACAACGCTGTATATATCAGAGGTGAAGTCTACTCCATCCCACACGATAAACTATGAGTATAATAATTTCTAATTCATATTTTTAATATGATTTTTAAAACGACGGATAATTATGCATCAACCTAATACTAATTACGTGACATTGAAGTATTATTATTATTATTATCATCATTCTATGACTAGATTATATTAATATAAATAAAATTTTATGGACCCAAAGTGTTAAAACGTCTGGTCCACATAATATTATGATTGAAATTTGAGTTCGTATTCTCCATACAGAAAATCAAGTACTAGCCGTGTAATTGTGTTGTAAAAAATATGTTTGCCATAATAATTAACGTACAGTTCAGATTTGCCATTTAATGACCCGCGATGAATCGATATTGAATATCCATATGTAATAATAATAATAATAAATTTCGTTATGGTAGTTTTATTTTTTGCATCTAGATTTTTAATGATATTAATAATTCGTGGGAATTTCACACAATTATTATATAAGGACAACGCATTCTTATTGTGAAGTTGTAATTATTCAGAACAGACGGTCTGTGATATTTTAAACATGAATTAAATATATTAATTAGAAAGATATACATATGAAATCAATTTTATCGAAAAATATTGTTGTTGCGCCACCGGGATTCGAAACTGGATCTCTTTCCAAACCGCGGAAGGTGCATTATTCAACTATGCTACGGCGACAATATTTTTAGCGACAAATTTTCGAACCGATATGTTACTTTTTTTGATATTAATACATTTGTTCCACTATCCCGGTGGCGCAACAACAATATTTTTCGTTAAAATTGATTTTTTATGTATCATCATATATATTAAAGTTATAAGCCCTATTTCGTGTTGTTTATATGTCACAACCGGCTAGGTAGTCACACCGCGCGATCGCTTTTTAGGGGCTTTCCCGCCAGATATCTGGGTATTTTTTATTTTTGTCAGACGGCCGAAGGCCGACGTAAACTTTTCGCCATAGACACTTTTTCTCCACCGCCGCTCCTCGATTTATCGCGACCGTTTCGGTTTGGCCAAATTCTAGCTATTTTATATTTTTATTTAGCCTAACTTTTACATTTTCGCTCACAACTCTGCGAGTTTAAAAGCGATAATTATTTTTAAATATTCGGGCGATGGCCCGCGGCCGACCGCATCGCCGGGCGTACTTTTTAAATTTTTCCCGCTTTTAGTTTTTTCGCAAAACTCGAAAAGGTGAATTTCATTTTTTTCACGTTTTCTCCGTAACCTTTGGATGAATTAATTATTTTTATATTTTAGGAGATAGATCGAGACGCTCCAGAATTTATTTCAAAGATAACGAACTCCTATAATTTAACCGACGTCTTTTAAATGTAAAAAACGCGAAAAAAAATGTGAAAATTTTATCAGAGTACCTAAAATTGTAAAATTATTAAAACAACAGACCCCCAAAATATCGATTCTAGAATTTTTTCTCTAATCTATGGCCATAACCTAAGGCCGCAAATTAACCTGATTGGACAATCCGTTTCATTGGTCCGCACTGTAACCTCTTCCATTGGACGAGTGATCCGATTCGTCCATAACCCTGGCCGTTTATTGGCGGAAGGCATTTATTGGTCTAAAGATATAGTAATATTCATGCATTGGTTAGATTAATGTTCATGCAAAATGGGCGCTAATTATATTATTGATAACAGCTGTTTATGTCAAATTTTTTTAACCTAAAATATAGTTTGACAGTTGTGTCAAGACGGCCATGCTGACGTTTTGACTTACGAAATGAATTCGATAGAGGGCAGTAATATGTGGAATTGGTATTATAGGTTTTTTGAATATATTAGTTAGTTTAAGAGCGATTTTAATTTTTTTAAATGCTATTGATAGCTAAATTTATATTAATTTATTTAATAAAAATTAATTTATTATTTAAACACACTACTAAATGTATTGATGATTTTAATTATTTTTTAGAGTTAATTAATTTTTTTACGGAAAAGAATTATACCGAGAAAAATTATATTTTTTCTCTTGGGTTGCCGGCTATGCTGGCTATGCTTGCCGTTAGAAGCATCGCCGATTGTCGAGGCTTTTAACGGAACCATCCTCCGTTAACTGGTTTACCTGATCGTGCCAAGTCTTCTACGGACGTCCTCTATTTCAGGTGCCAACAACACTTACTTACTTACCATCACGCCGTTTCTCCGCAGGGGTAGGCAGAGAGGATAGAGCGCCATACTCTTCTGTCCTGACACAAAATTTTCGCCTCATTCACACTCATACATATTCTCATACAAGCTAACCGATTGTCGAGGCTTCTAACAGAACCATCCTCCGTTAACTGGTTTACCTGATCGTGCCAAGTCTTCCACAGACGTCCTCTATTTCAGGAGTCATAAACACTCGATTAATCCAACAGTATCAACTTCTTACTTACTTACTTACTTACCATCATGCCGTTTCCCCGCAAAGATAGGCAGAGAGGATAGAGCGCCATACTCTTCTCTCCTGACACACAATTTTCGTCTCATTTACATTCATACATCTTCTCATACAAGCTAACCGATTGTCGAGGCTTCTAACAGAACCATCCTCCGTTAACTGGTTTACCTGATCGTGCCAAGTCTTCCACAAAATAAATAAAATATTTATGAATTAATTTTAAATGTTTTTTTTTTATGTAAACATTTTTTTGAAATACAGCGCTTGAAAAGTCGTTGAAATACGTTGAAATTTCTTAAGAATAAGAAAGTCCATTTTAAAATTGAAATTTTTTCGCGATGTTTTTTTTTATGGCCGGCCAATGTTTTGTAAAAATATGTTTTTTAAACTTTTATCGATAAGAGTGGTATTTTCAGTGCCGTTCATTGGACGAGTGATCCGATTCGTCCATAACCCTGGCCGTTTATTGGCGGAAGGCATTGATTGGTTTAAAGATATAGTAATATTCATGCATTGGTTATAATAATATTCATGCAAGATGGCCGCTAATTATATTATTGATAACAGCTGTTTCATATAAAAAAAAATTAAAAATTGGTATTATAGGTGCGTTAAGTGCGATTTTAATTTTTTTAAATGCTATTGATAGCTAAATTTATATTAATTTATTTAATAAAAATTAATTTATTATTTAAACACACTTTATGGTTTTATTAAATATATTGATGATTAAAAATATTATTTTTAACAAAAATATTATTTATAACAAAAGTATAAATACAAACTGTGGCACCCCGGTTATTCCGAACCCGGTTAATCTGATTCTGGTTAATCCGATCCAGGTTAATCTGACCGTGGTTAATCCGACATCGGTTAATCCGACACCGGTTAATCCGTCACCGGTTAATTCGACAATGGTTAATCAGACACCGGTTAATCCGACACCGGTTAATCCGACACCGGTTAATCCGACACCGGTTAATCCGACACCGGTTAATCCGACACCGGTTAATCCGACACCGGTTAATTCGACACCGGTTAATCCGTCACCGGTTAATTCGACAATGGTTAATCCGACACCGGTTAATTCGACAATGGTTAATCCGACACCGGTTAAACCGACACCGGTTAATCCGACACCGGTTAATCCGACGTCGGTTGATCGGACACCGGTTAATCCGTCACCGGTTAATTCGACAATGGTTAATTCGACAATGGTTAATCCGACACCGGTTAATCCGACACCGGTTAATCCGACACCGGTTAATTCGACAATGGTTAATCCGACACCGGTTAAACCGACACCGGTTAATCCGACACCGGTTAATCCGACACCGGTTAATCCGACACCGGTTAATCCGACACCGGTTAATCCGACACCGGTTAATCCGACACCGGTTAATTCGACAATGGTTAATCCGACACCGGTTAATCCGACACCGGTTAATCCGACACCGGTTAATCCGACACCGGTTAATTCGACAATGGTTAATCCGACACCGGTTAAACCGACACCGGTTAATCCGACACCGGTTAATCCGACACCGGTTAATCCGACGTCGGTTGATCGGACACCGGTTAATCCGTCACCGGTTAATTCGACACCGGTTAATCCGTCACCGGTTAATTCGACAATGGTTAATCCGACACCGGTTAATCCGACACCGGTTAATCCGACACCGGTTAAACCGACATCGGTTAATCCGACACCGGTTAATTCGACAATGGTTAATCCGACACCGGTTAAACCGACACCGGTTAATCCGACACCGGTTAATCCGACACCGGTTAATCCGACACCGGTTAATCCGACGTCGGTTGATCGGACACCGGTTAATCCGTCACCGGTTAATCCGACACCGGTTAATCCGTCACCGGTTAATCCGACACCGGTTAATCCGTCACCGGTTAATTCGACAATGGTTAATCCGACACCGGTTAAACCGACACCGGTTAATCCGACACCGGTTAATTCGACAATGGTTAATCCGACACCGGTTAATTCGACAATGGTTAATCCGACACCGGTTAATCCGACACCGGTTAATCCGACACCGGTTAATCCGACGTCGGTTAATCCGACACCGGTTAATCCGTCACCGGTTAATCCGACACCGGTTAATCCGACACCGGTTAATCCGTCATTATCATTGTTTAAATTACCACCTTCTTCTTTGATTTTCACAAACGTCGTAGAGGATAGTACGCCGCACAGTGCAGATAATTGGAATGCTGCCTATTATTATTTTTAAATTCAAATTAGTATGAATATTTTGAAAAGAGTGTTTTGCGTCATTCAAGTCTTATTAAACATATCGTGTTGGATATAAGTATAATATGCCTGAGAGTTGGCAATTGGTGTAACGCACAGCTAATAATTTGAATTAAAGAGATATGTGTATATATTAAAGAGACGCCTGGTTGACTGCAATCGAAATAGCATTGGCGTTAGTTTTAGTATACAACAGGAGTTTATATATTATTATAGCTCTATTATTGTATTTATATGAACACTTTTTTTTATTATATTGGTTAGTTTAAGTGCGATTTTTTTTTAATTTACTTAATTTTCTCTATTATTATTATGTATGAGTATGTCTATTATTATTTTTAAATTCAAAATAGTATGAATATTGTTTTTAGACGTTCGATACTTATTTATCTTATTATTAATTACCATAACGCCGTTTCTCCGCGGGGGTAGGCAGAGAGGATAGAGCGCCATACTCTTCTGTCTTGACACACAATTCTCGCCTCACTTACATTCATACATCTTCTCATACAAGCTCGCTGATTGTTGAGCCTTCGAACAGAACCATCCTCCGTTAACTGGTTTACCTGATCGTGCCAAGTCTTCCACGGACGTCTTCTATTTCTGGTGCCACAACACTTGATTATATTGGTTAGTTTTTGTACGATTTTAATTTTGAAAAATTCTACAAGTAGGTGAATACGTAATGTATTTAAAAACATGAATTATTCCTTCTTATTCTTCTTATTTTCCTATCAAAACACTTTTTATAGTTTTATTAAGTGTGTTAAGATTTTTTTTTTCTTCTGAAAATTGACAACAGAGTACTGCGTCTCTGATACGTCTGCTGCCGGGCGGCAGCTGTGCGGGTAAGCTAGTATATATTAAAGTTATAGGCCCTATTTCGTGTTGTTTATATGTCACAACCGGCTAGGTAGTCACACCGCGCGATCGCTTTTTAGGGGCTTTCCCGCCAGATATCTGGGTATTTTTTATTTTTGCCAGACGGCCGAAGGCCGACGTAAACTTTTCGCCATAGACACTTTTTCTCCACCGCCGCTCCTCGATTTATCGCGACCGTTTCGGTTTGGCCAAATTCTAGCTATTTTATATTTTTATTTAGCCTAACTTTTACATTTTCGCTCACAACTCTGGGAATTTAAAAGCGATAATTATTTTTAAATATTCGGGCGACGGCCCGCGGCCGACCGCATCGCCGGGCGTACTTTATAAATTTTTCCCGCTTTTAGTTTTTTCGCAAAACTCGAAAAAGTGAATTTCATTTTTTTCACGTTTTCTCCGTAACCTTTGGATGAATTAATTATTTTTATATTTTAGGAGATAGATCGAGACGCTCCAGAATTTATTTCAAAGATAACAAACTCCTATAATTTAACCGACGTCTTTTAAATGTAAAAAACGCGAAAAAAAATGTGAAAATTTTATCAGAGTACCTAAAATTGTAAAATTATTAAAACAACAGACCCCCAAAATATCGATTCTAGAATTTTTTCTCTAATCTATGGCCATAACCTAAGGCCGCAAATTAACCTGATTGGACAATCCGTTTCATTGGTCCGCACTGTAACCTCTTTCATTGGACAAGTGATCCGATTCGCCCATAACCCTGGCCGTTTATTGGCGGAAGGCATTCATTGGTCTAAAGATATAGTAATATTCATGCATTGGTTAGATTAATGTTCATGCAAAATGGGCGCTAATTATATTATTGATAACAGCTGTTTATGTCAAATTTTTTTAACCTAAAATATAGTTTGACAGTTGTGTCAAGACGGCCATGCTGACGTTTTGACTTACGAAATGAATTCGATAGAGGGCAGTAATATGTGGAATTGGTATTATAGGTTTTTTGAATATATTAGTTAGTTTAAGAGCGATTTTAATTTTTTTAAATGCTATTGATAGCTAAATTTATATTAATTTATTTAGTAAAAATTAATTTATTATTTAAACACACTACTAAATGTATTGATGATTTTAATTATTTTTTAGAGTTAATTAATTTTTTTACGGAAAAGAATTATACCGAGAAAAATTATATTTTTTCTCTTGGGTTGCCGGCTATGCTGGCTATGCTTGCCGTTAGAAGCATCGCCGATTGTCGAGGCTTCTAACGGAACCATCCTCCGTTAACTGGTTTACCTGATCGTGCCAAGTCTTCTACGGACGTCCTCTATTTCAGGTGCCAACAACACTTACTTACTTACCATCACGCCGTTTCTCCGCAGGGGTAGGCAGAGAGGATAGAGCGCCATACTCTTCTGTCCTGACACAAAATTTTCGCCTCATTCACACTCATACATATTCTCATACAAGCTAACCGATTGTCGAGGCTTCTAACAGAACCATCCTCCGTTAACTGGTTTACCTGATCGTGCCAAGTCTTCCACAGACGTCCTCTATTTCAGGAGTCATAAACACTCGATTAATCCAACAGTATCAACTTCTTACTTACTTACTTACTTACCATCATGCCGTTTCCCCGCAAAGATAGGCAGAGAGGATAGAGCGCCATACTCTTCTCTCCTGACACACAATTTTCGTCTCATTTACATTCATACATCTTCTCATACAAGCTAACCGATTGTCGAGGCTTCTAACAGAACCATCCTCCGTTAACTGGTTTACCTGATCGTGCCAAGTCTTCCACAAAATAAATAAAATATTTATGAATTAATTTTAAATGTTTTTTTTTTATGTAAACATTTTTTTGAAATACAGCGCTTGAAAAGTCGTTGAAATACGTTGAAATTTCTTAAGAATAAGAAAGTCCATTTTAAAATTGAAATTTTTTCGCGATGTTTTTTTTTATGGCCGGCCAATGTTTTGTAAAAATATGTTTTTTAAACTTTTATCAATAAGAGTGCTATTTTCAGTGCCGTTCATTGGACGAGTGATCCGATTCGTCCATAACCCTGGCCGTTTATTGGCGGAAGGCATTGATTGGTTTAAAGATATAGTAATATTCATGCATTGGTTATAATAATATTCATGCAAGATGGCCGCTAATTATATTATTGATAACAGCTGTTTCATATAAAAAAAAATTAAAAATTGGTATTATAGGTGCGTTAAGTGCGATTTTAATTTTTTAAATGCTATTGATAGCTAAATTTATATTAATTTATTTAATAAAAATTAATTTATTATTTAAACACACTTTATGGTTTTATTAAATATATTGATGATTAAAAATATTATTTTTAACAAAAATATTATTTATAACAAAAGTATAAATACAAACTGTGGCACCCCGGTTATTCCGAACCCGGTTAATCTGATTCTGGTTAATCCGATCCAGGTTAATCTGACCGTGGTTAATCCGACATCGGTTAATCCGACACCGGTTAATCCGTCACCGGTTAATTCGACAATGGTTAATCCGACACCGGTTAATTCGACAATGGTTAATCCGACACCGGTTAAACCGACACCGGTTAATCCGACACCGGTTAATCCGACGTCGGTTGATCGGACACCGGTTAATCCGTCACCGGTTAATTCGACAATGGTTAATCCGACACCGGTTAATCCGACACCGGTTAATCCGACACCGGTTAATTCGACAATGGTTAATCCGACACCGGTTAATCCGACACCGGTTAATCCGACACCGGTTAATCCGACACCGGTTAATCCGACACCGGTTAATCCGACACCGGTTAATCCGACACCGGTTAATCCGACACCGGTTAATTCGACAATGGTTAATCCGACACCGGTTAAACCGACACCGGTTAATCCGACACCGGTTAATCCGACGTCGGTTGATCGGACACCGGTTAATCCGTCACCGGTTAATTCGACACCGGTTAATCCGTCACCGGTTAATTCGACAATGGTTAATCCGACACCGGTTAATCCGACACCGGTTAATCCGACACCGGTTCAACCGACACCGGTTAATCCGACACCGGTTAATCCGACACCGGTTAATCCGACACCGGTTAATCCGACACCGGTTAATTCGACAATGGTTAATCCGACACCGGTTAAACCGACACCGGTTAATCCGACACCGGTTAATCCGACACCGGTTAATCCGACGTCGGTTGATCGGACACCGGTTAATCCGTCACCGGTTAATCCGACACCGGTTAATCCGTCACCGGTTAATTCGACAATGGTTAATCCGACACCGGTTAAACCGACACCGGTTAATCCGACACCGGTTAATCCGTCACCGGTTAATTCGACAATGGTTAATTCGACAATGGTTAATCCGACACCGGTTAATTCGACAATGGTTAATCCGTCACCGGTTAATTCGACAATGGTTAATTCGACAATGGTTAATCCGACACCGGTTAATTCGACAATGGTTAATCCGACACCGGTTAATCCGACGTCGGTTGATCGGACACCGGTTAATCCGTCACCGGTTAATCCGACACCGGTTAATCCGTCACCGGTTAATCCGACACCGGTTAATCCGTCACCGGTTAATTCGACAATGGTTAATCCGACACCGGTTAAACCGACACCGGTTAATCCGACACCGGTTAATTCGACAATGGTTAATCCGACACCGGTTAATTCGACAATGGTTAATCCGACACCGGTTAATCCGACACCGGTTAATCCGACGTCGGTTAATCCGACACCGGTTAATCCGTCACCGGTTAATCCGACACCGGTTAATTCGACACCGGTTAATCCGTCATTATCATCGTTTAAATTACCACCTTCTTCTTTGATTTTCACAAACGTCGTAGAGGATAGTACGCCGCACAGTGCAGATAATTGGAATGCTGCCTATTATTATTTTTAAATTCAAATTAGTATGAATATTTTGAAAAGAGTGTTTTGCGTCATTCAAGTCTTATTAAACATATCGTGTTGGATATAAGTATAATATGCCTGAGAGTTGGCAATTGGTGTAACGCACAGCTAATAATTTGAATTAAAGAGATATGTGTATATATTAAAGAGACGCCTGGTTGACTGCAATCGAAATAGCATTGGCGTTAGTTTTAGTATACAACAGGAGTTTATATATTATTATAGCTCTATTATTGTATTTATATGAACACTTTTTTTTATTATATTGGTTAGTTTAAGTGCGATTTTTTTTTAATTTACTTAATTTTCTCTATTATTATTATGTATGAGTATGTCTATTATTATTTTTAAATTCAAAATAGTATGAATATTGTTTTTAGACGTTTGATACTTATTTATCTTATTATTAATTACCATAACGCCGTTTCTCCGCGGGGGTAGGCAGAGAGGATAGAGCGCCATACTCTTCTGTCTTGACACACAATTCTCGCCTCACTTACATTCATACATCTTCTCATACAAGCTCGCTGATTGTTGAGCCTTCGAACAGAACCATCCTCCGTTAACTGGTTTACCTGATCGTGCCAAGTCTTCCACGGACGTCTTCTATTTCTGGTGCCACAACACTTGATTATATTGGTTAGTTTTTGTACGATTTTAATTTTGAAAAATTCTACAAGTAGGTGAATACGTAATGTATTTAAAAACATGAATTATTCCTTCTTATTCTTCTTATTTTCCTATCAAAACACTTTTTATAGTTTTATTAAGTGTGTTAAGATTTTTTTTTTCTTCTGAAAATTGACAACAGAGTACTGCGTCTCTGATACGTCTGCTGCCGGGCGGCAGCTGTGCGGGTAAGCTAGTCATATATATTAAAGTTATAGGCCCTATTTCGCGATGTTTATATGTTTATATGTTTATATGTAACCGATTTTGTCACACACGTTTTGGTTAATATCTCGCTTATTAGGCGTTCTATCCGCATTCTGATATTTTTCCCAGACGTCCGAAGGTTGACTGAGTCTTTACATCTTTTTCTTTTCATTCTTCTTCTTCTCCTCTATTTGTTACAACTCTTTTAGTTTAGTGATTTTTGGAAAATTTAACTTTTTATTTAGCCTAACTTTTTTTTCATTCGCTTATAAGTCTGCGAGTTTAAGAGCTAAAATCATTTTAATATTTTTTAGCAATTGCCACCGATGAGCAGTATCGTTGCACACTTTAAAAAATAATCTTCTTCTTCTAATTTATTTGTGAAGCTTGATTAAGTAAAATTTCGTGTTTTTGAGCTTTTCGCTGCGAGTTTACGACCAAAATATAATTTTATTACATCTGTGCATACATCACAATGGAATATAATTTATTTTCGTATTTGTAAGCTTCTATCGTTTAAAATTCACCTTAAAAATCTAAAAAACGCGTATTTTTTTTTTTGAAAAACGTACGGACCTACCTAGATGCGCCGAAAATGCGAAAAAACTGATACAAATAACCCCGGAAAAGTGAAATCTCACGACCGCCGGAGAAAACAAATGAATGTGGTTTTTTCCATATTTGACAGGCGAAACAGTGACAAACTTTGCGATTTATGAAAAATGTCGATTTTCACATGGGAAAATGTACATTTTTTGATTTGAAAACGTTCTCTGTACACTATTCGGTATGAAGCAGTCTATTAAAAAGATCATATTCATGGAGGTATCTTCGCGTCCATGCACCCTGAAGGATAATATATACCCGATACGAATTAAAAATAGTATTTTTAATAAATAATGTTTAAATATTATATCATGTCCATGTAAAAATGTCCATTTTCACGTGAGAAATGAAACATTTGAAAATTATTTCTACACTCTATGTAACATTGAGCTTATTAAATAAATATTGTAATAATACAGGTAACGGTTCATTCGACCACCTTGAAGCGAAATATGTGACGAATCCGAATTAAAAAGAGTATTTTTATTTAAATATGTACATTGACATTTTTTGACATGTCCATTTTCTCTATCTTTATTATTATCTTTACCGCCGAATAAAACGATTTTTTGGTAGAAATGTATTTATTTTATTTACAGACTACTTTTTTTAATTTATGGCATCTTATAGCCTTTTCAGAATATTAATAAATGTTATAGATAATAAACGAAATTTAATAATTAATTTGCCGCGTATCCATATGCATTTTTTACAAATTTGACAACAGATGTCACTAAACACGCCGGATCAGAAAAATAAATATATTAAATAATTTTGGTATGGAAAATATGTTTACAGATTATGAGATTTTCTACTATTAATATTTTTCTAATAAATATAATTTATTTTCCACAAAAGGGTGAGGAATATTTTAAATGTTTTTTTTTTATGTAAACAATTTTTTTAAGTATTAGATTTTTTTAGTACAACTTATTTTACAGAGATGTCACTAAACATCCCGTTTCAGAAAAAAAAATATATTAAATAATTTTGGTAAGGAAAATATGTTTACAGATTATGAGATTTTCTACTATTAATATTTTTCTAATAAATATAATTTATTTTCCACAAAAGGGTGAGGAATATTTTAAATGTTTTTTTTTTTATGTAAACAATTTTTTTTAAGTATAAGATTTTTTAGTACAACTTATTTTACAGAGATGTCGCCATACATACCGTTTGAGCCAATAATCGATTAATATTTAAAATAAATAGTAAGGCAAACATGTTTTTACAATATACTGAACAAAAAACTTAATAAATATAATAGACCCTATTTCGCGATGTTTATATGTTTATATGTAACCGTTTTTGTCACACACGTTTTGGTTAATATCTCGCTTATTAGGCGTTCTATCCGCATTCTGATATTTTTCCCAGACGTCCGAAGGTTGACTGAGTCTTTACATTTTTTTCATTTCATTCTTCTTCTTCTCCTCTATTTGTTACAACTCTTTTAGTTTGGTGATTTTTGGAAAATTTAACTTTTTAATTAGCCTAACTTTTTTTTCATTCGCTTATAACTCTGCGAGTTTAAGAGCTAAAATCATTTTAATATTTTTTGGCAATTGCCACCGATGAGTAGTATCGTTGCACACTTTAAAAAAAAAACTTCTTCTTCTAATTTATTTGTGAAGCTTGATTAAGTGAAATTTCGTGTTTTTGAGCTTTTCTCTGCGAGTTTACGACCAAAATATAATTTTATTACATCTGTGCATACATCACAATGGAATATAATTTATTTTCGTATTTGTAAGCTTCTATCGTTTAAAATTCGCCTTTAAAATCTAAAAAACGCGTAATTTTTATTTGAAAAATCGACGTACCTACCTACATACAAATGAATTGAAGAAAATGCTTGATATTTTTTCTTAATAAACGCAACACTTCATATTTTCAAGCAGCAACCGTGGGCTGTAATTGGTCAATACCCTCATTGGTTACATTTCATACATGGCTGCCTGAAAATTAAATAAACAGCTGTTTTACCTGTCATTATTGCAGTGCGTAATTTTCGCGCAATTTTTTTTTTTGACGTTTCAAATGTATGACTTTATTTCGACTCGGCATTGTAATAAACAGCTGTTGATTTTCGCGCGTTTTTTATGTCATGTATCGAGATTCAGATTTCACAGCTTACAATAGTCATAGATATTTTATATTTTCCCGCACAAGATAAAATTGATGATTTCACTCCGGAATTTGGTTAATTAAGGTAAAATCATACATTATACTTAGAAAAATTTTCTGTACGTTTTTTTGGATTTTTATAGGTTTTGTCTAGAACGACACAATGATGATTTTTTAAAAGCGTAATTGAATTAATTATTATTTCGCAGTTGTACACGTGACTAAAATACGCCCGTCTTACTACAGACCGGTCGAAGGAGTTTGTTCTTTTACGCGTCTGTTATTCAATATTTAGATTGAACAGTTCTGGTGATAGATAAACCTGTAACTTACTTACCATCACGCCGTTTCCGGGGTAGACAGAGAGGATAGAGCGCCACACTCTTCTGTCCTGACACATAATTCTCGCCTCAACCACATTCATACATCTTCTCATACAAGCTCGATGAGTGATGGATTATTATTCTTTTCCTTTATTTTTCTTCTTCTTTTCCTGTCAAATCACTTTTCATGGTTTTATCAATGAGTATTAACAAAATGTTTGTTTTTATTAAAACCTGGAGAGATGGGTTGATGGTTGTATATGTCAGCTCTGTTTTTTACAATTTTAGGATGCCGAGAATAGTGGTGTTTTTTTTTACGTGGTTAGTAATCTAACCTAACGCTTCTCAAAGATCATCAGGCCTTTGACCCTTTTGGGTTGTTAGTTGTATACGTCGGGTCTATTTTTTACAATTCTGGGATACCGAGAAAAGTGGTATTTTTTTTAGGTGCGCGGGGTGAGTCTGTGTAGCTCCTGCACAATTTCTCCACCACACCTTAGGTTGTTGGCTATGTACGTCGGCTCTGTTTCTTCCAATTCTGAGATACCGAGAAAAGTGTTTTTTTTTTTTGTTGGGTGAGATTGAAAACAGAGTACTGCGTCTCTGCAGGATACGTCTGCTACCGTGCGGTAGCTGTGCGGGCATGCTAGTATCTTTCTAATTAATATATTTAATTGATATTTTCAATTATTATGTGTATAAAAATAGATTTTTTTTTTGTATTATGAGGCTTTTCTATGTAAACAATACGTCAATTAAATAGACTCGCTTTAATATTCCATAGACAATCCGTACTTATTCTGTTCATGACGATGCGCAGTAAATCTTTGCTGTTTCATATTGCTAGTAGTAATGTTGTATGTACGTTATTTATGGTTCAATAGCGTAGAAAATGTTCTTTAGATGTAAAGATAGAGAACAGATCCCTCCAAGTTATCCCAGAGCAAACGAGCCAATAAAAAGGCTTCGATTTCGTGAAAGCGAACCTTTAAAAGGCCAAAAGTTAGTCCTAATTGGAGGGCAATGAAAGCGGACCGATGCAATTATCAACAAAGCTCTTATCTCGGTCCTACTCATTTGTCGTCTGGTTTGAATTTTTTAATACTACTAGGCAACTGTTCGATAACGCCTCGAATATACGACAGAGCGATACCGCACAGCAGCAAAAAAAAAAAATTGGCCTGGCTCACTTTATTAGTAATAAAGAGATTTATGATACATTAACTAAAGAACAAAAGGAGGGCAGTGATGTTCATGTAGAGAATAATAATAATACTAGAAAAGGCTAAGATGGGCGGAACGTGTTGTGACGACTACAGAGCACTCCCGTAAAGTGTATGAGAGGAAAAATGATAAAACGACTTGAAGCACTTGAGATGTGGATCTACAGAAGAATACTCAAAATAAGGTGGAATGGATAGGGTTACAAATGAAGACATTATGGGTCGGATAAATGAAGAAAAATGATTTTTAAAAATATGTAATTTTGAGCAATATTTGAATATGTCCAAAAACACACAATTACTGTATTTTTACCTACAAAGGCACTGTTATTAAACAAATATCAGATATCTCATAGAGACAAAACTATTTTTTAAATTATATTTTGTGGAAAATATACATGGAGCATAGTTGGATAATGCACCTTCCCCGGTTTGGAAAGAGATCCAGGTTCGAATCCCGGTAATGCAACAACAATATTTTTCGATAAAATTGATTTTGTATGTATATCTTTCTAATTAATATATTTAATTCATATTTAATATATCTCATACGTATGTTTTGAATAATTACAACTTCACAATAAGAATGTTCTCCTTAATGATCACAGTCACACCTCTATTGTGGCTGTGATTGTTTTCGATTGTAGTGATGATAGTTGTGATTTAACTGTACGAGGTTTCTAGTATAATTCTAGTAAAATTGATTTTATATGTTTATCTTTCAAATGAATATATTTAATTCATATTTGACCTATGTTCTGAATAATTACAACTTCACAATAAGAACGTGTTCTCCTTAATAATCACAGTCACAGTACGAGGTTTAGTTTCTAGTATAATTCTAGTAAAATTGATTTTATATGTATATCTTTCCAATTAATATATTTAATATATCTCATAACTATATTCTGAATAATTAAAACTTCACAATAATAATGTGTTTTCCTAATAATGAAAAAGCAAATTTTTTCTGAATTTTTAACATTTGAGGGCTATTTATTATTATTCCCCTATATGGTATAGAGTGGAGTAATTTTAGATCGTGTGTTTTGAAATGATATTAAAGAAAAATTAGTATTTATAATAAAACAATAAAAATCTTCAATATTTCGTACATGCGATGAGACATCTAGACAAGTGAGATCTTGCACCTTATAATGCTGGGAAATATTGCTGGAAGTCGGAGAGCTACATATCTAAATAACCTAATGCAATGCTTTGACAAGTCCTACTGTAGAGTTTTTTTCTGGGCTGCGGTGAACTGAGTGATGATAGCCAACGTTTGTTGAATGTTTGAATAATAACAAATAAATATACACATTTGATCTAGTTTCTAGTATCTTATACCAGAGTAGTACATAAATACATTTCCTTTGTTGTATTTGCATATTAAAGCCATACCTCATCGCGGTGAAGCGTGAATTCGTTTCTAGATCTTTATATCATAACATTATCTCATTTTTTGCTCTCGTCAAGTGGTGTGAAAGATCTCACCATGTGTGGAATGCGAGATATATGACGGGTATTTATCATCATTTGACCCCGACGATCGGAGAAATCTGGAGTTGTTTGAAAACAAAAAAAAAACGCAATGAGTCGATTCCACGCGGAAATGAGTCGAATCCCAAAACAGACCTCCGGAAAATAAATGATGTTTTTAAACAAAAGTAGGTAGTATTTCTTTTTATGTGTACCATCTAGCTTTTTCCCCACTGGTTTTAACGTGGCAGCAAGAATAGTATGACTACATTATTTACATTTTCTCAAGCACATTCTCTATGTCTAAGATACTTAAAATAATACAACCCTATTAACCATACCGTATCCGAAGAAATTGTTCACATAACAAAAGTGGGCTAGAGTGCGTTCATATGACTTACAGAAATGATCTTCCACTATGTCTAAATAATAATATTTAATCAATGTATACCTTATTAAGGCGAACATATTCTTATTGTGATTTTATAATTATTCAAGACATAGGTCTGTGATGTTTTAAATACTAATTTATTGTATTAATTAGAAAAATATACATACAAAATCAATTTTATTGAACCTGGATCTTTTACAATCCGGGGTACGTGCATTATTCGGTTATGCTATACCAACAAAGTGGATTGACGACAAGTTTTCGAACCTGTTTAAATTAATACATCTATCGTTCCATTATTTGAAAGCCATTTACATTGTTTTTTACGGAATCTCAAAAAGCTTTGAATAAACCGATAAGAGACGCCAGTTTTATTATAATATACAATAATATATTAATGTGTCCAAAATTTTATAAAAATGAATTGTTGATTCTGGCGTCTCCTATCGGTTTACGTTTAGAGAAATTTAAAAAGCCATGGAATGATGTATGTTGGGCGTCACACGAAGATATAGGGAAAGAAACGAGGGAATAAAAGAACAGACAAGAGTTGTTGATATTATTAAATACGCTAAGAAAATTAAATGGCAATAGGCAGGTCACGTCGCTCGGAAGAGAATCGTTGGACGAATGCAGTGATCCACTGGTATCCGAAGGGAATCAAGAGATCGCCCCATGGTATAAAAACGGATAGAGAAGAATGGGAAACAAACGGGGAGGCCTTCATCCAGCAAAGAAAAGTAAACAGCTGATAATAATAATGATGATGATGATAAATAATTCATTTTTAATACAAATTTAATAAGTTAACTAGAAAGATATGCAGATATCGAAAAAATATTTAGTTGCTACCGGGATTCGAATCTGGACCTCTTTCTATCAGCTGAAGCGCGTTCATCATTTTCGCTATGGCAATAGATTTTTTTTTGCACTTTACTATACTCCTTTATTGCATCCACTTTTTATCTACCGGCAATTGAACAGTACATTGTTAATTTTTATTCCCGGACGCGTTTCACTCAAACTGTGTCGAAAAGACGAGTGATTTGGATGGCCGCTAGCGGATTCAAATCTCCGGCGTTTAGTAGACAATAAAGGGGGGCAACCTGACCACTCAATCGCACAAGTCAGACTACAAAGCAGTAATAGCGTGATGATTATTCACAACAATATGGTGATGACACGTCCGTGACCAAACTGAATTTCAAAACCTCAAAACTTGTTTCACATTGACGTCATTTCGATGACGAAATTGGGCGTTTATTTTTTAAACATGTTGTATACAATTCTCCTACTTGCGTGTACGTGTAGATATTTTTTAAATGGGGTCCCACAGTTAAATTTGTTATGAAAACTGTGTTTTCCTAATTTTATAGATTATTTTCACATTTAGTGGTATCGATATTAGGCGCCTCGAATATCTTTCTAAAATCAATAATATTTTTAAATTGCCATGCTAAGCCAGTGCTCTGCCAACTTACGTATTCCCCTTATGGACTGTGGTGCCAAATTTTCGTATAAGTACATAATGCTGATTAGAATTTAGTGCATAGTTTTATGCGATTCATTAGAAAAGTGTAACATAAGTTAGAAAATTTTTCGTCAATGCACTGTGTTGGTATAGCATAATCGGTTAATGCACGTTCCCCTGATAGGAAGAACTCCAGGTTCGAATCCCGGTAGCAACAACAGTATTTTTCGATAATTTGATTTTATATGTATATCTTTCTAATTAATACATTTAATTTGTATTACTTATCATCACGCGGTTTCTCCGCGGGGGTAGGCAGAGAGGATAGAGCGCCACACTCCTCTGTCCCGACACACAATTCTCGCCTCATCCACATTCATACATCTTCTCATACAAGCTTTCCGATTGTCGAGGCTTCTAACAGAACCATCTCCCATTATCTGATTTACCTGGTCGTGCTAAGTTTTCCGCGGGCGTCCTCTATTTCTGGTGTCATCAACACTTGCATCATATATCTTTCTTACCATTTTCTCCTCATTCATCCGTTTCATATGACTTGATTCAACTTAATTCTAATCAAATCATTAAATATAATGAATTATTTATTTATTTAGCAATTTATCTACAATGAATATAAAATTTGTACCAAATATATCCATAACACGAGTATATTTTTTTACAATTCAAATAAAACTACAATTCTTAATTTTCGGAATACCCGCTTTCATAAAAATACAGCACGCTGTGGTACAAAACATCTCGCAATGGAACTGTGTTTTAGTACGAAAAAGCCTTTTACCCATAATATGGAAACTCGTAGGTATCCATCCACCCCCCCAATCCCTACCGCCATCATTGAACGTGACACGAGCTCAGCGTAATAACGGGCCCAAGTCATTGTTATTTTTTATAGGAAATGTTAATGTCACTTGTCGAACGTTTTTATAGAAAAATTTTCTGACGCAAAACAAGTTCCTATACTAAATCATCGAAAATTGATAAAACGATATCTTGTTATGGAAAACACATTATTCGTATCAATTGTCCTACATACTGCACACTAAACTCACGGTATACCGTGTAGTGTGTAAGTATGCAGTACGCGTTTATATCTCGCGTCGATCGCACGTTCGACGGAGTGACAACGAGGCTAAAAGTTTTATTACTTCGCTGTTTTTGGTCCGATTTGGATAAATTAAACTGAATTTAATTCGATTCATGAAACTCTACGATGTAGCAAAAAATTCTTCTGATTGGATTTAAATAATTTCTAATTTCGAATATTTTAATTGCTCTACTACAAAAATACATAACTTCTCGCCATAATTATATAAAATTAATAACATTTTCATTTATTTCTCAAAATCACAAAAGTGGAATAGAGTCGTGCCCCGCTCTTATCCTGAACCGTCTTGTACAAAGTATGTGTGGCTTTTAACATTATTACATTACCGATATTTTTAACGGTCAAATTGTGAAACGAGTCTCGTGCTCCAGCACGGCGATTTCTCGATTAAATTGCACCTAGATTATTGGTCTGATTGACTTTCGCGCACCATTGAGATCATCGAGACACAATTCATTATTCTATCACAGTGGTAATGTCAGAACACGTGCATTAGCTAACTCCGCTGTGTTCAGATTGCATTGTTTGGGGAATGAATATGTGGAGGTAGTCGACATTTTTTCTGTTATTTTAACTGTTTGTTGGACTAAATTTTTGGAAATTTTAGTGTTTTTACTCAGTGGTGTTTGTCTAAGCTAAAGTGTGTTGTCAACTGATATTTAATACTTGTCGACTAGTTGTGCGTCCTTTGCAAACTATGACACTTCTTACAATTTTCTACAATAATTAGTGTATTTTTGTATTTTGAATTTTTTTCTTTGTATTGCGCATCTGATGTGATTCTCTATTATTTAAATAAAATATATGTTAATGCTTGAATAAGGCGTGTACAATAAATAAATAAATAATTATAAAAATTTCATTATATCCCGACCGATGTCGATAAACGCTCTCCTGTAATTCTGTTCTAATGTCGACGCGGATGGCCTTACTACACGTGGTGTAGGCGTGAAATCAGAAATTACCTCAAAACGAATCGGAAGACGTCATTTTGAAAAATCAGTTCGCTAAAGTAATATATTGTTTCCAAGAAAATTATTAATATGTATATATATTTTTTTAGGACAACTAGCGGTACTCGGACCACATTAATATTTTACAAATATGTTTAAGCTGTCATAGTAATATAGTTTTTGTACGCCCAGTAGAATAGCTAATTAATTAGATTAATAGTTAATTAATTAATTAATAGATTAATTAATTTAATTAAATTAAATACATTATTTCAAAAATATATAGAAATACTTAGGTTTAAAACGAGAATACTGGCGACAGTGGGCAAGAAATTTGGATACATACATACAATTAGTTAAAGATGCTATGAATCAACTGTTGAGAGTGTGGAAAGACAGTGACATCGGGCAAACGACTAAAATTATATAAATAATATGAAGAAAAAAACAACTTTGTTCAAAATCCACTATTTATTGATACATAAACATGTTTCAAGACCTATTGCTTCTTCTTAGATTTAGTCTGGGTCCTCAAGTGTTTATCTATATGCAATATCAGCCAACGCAGCCGGGCCGCCACCCGCCCGCGCCAGGATTCATCTCTCGCTCCAGGAGATAGACTGGACACCGCCGCCTCCTTGCTCGTTGCAGCGGGGTCTCTCCTCAACCCGCGGGTGGACCAGGACTATCCACCTCTGGGTCCACCGCGGTGATCTTACTCTTAATCTCTGCCATATTCATGCGGAGCGCGGCTCCACCGACGCGCCTATTTTCGAGCGTTTCCACTAAAAGTGACGTCTTGTTCAGCTTCCCGCTAGAGTCGGATTCTCGTATGTGATTCGTCCATTTAGACGGCCAATTATCATAAGTCGGCAAAGTAGGCTAGCCAATTAAACTATACTAACTATACTATACTATAATTAAAAATTCAAGTATATACAAAAAATAAAAAGGTATTGTGTTGCTATAAAGTAATTTTGCAAATTTTGAAAAAGTGACTAAAATTATGTTGATGAACAAATCTTCTCTTTCCGAGCTTCAAGTATGCAGCGGTTACTTGGATAGTCCGCAAAAGTGCCAAGCGGAAAATAGATGTCTTCGAAATGTATTGCTGGAGAAGGATGTTAGACAGGAGACAGGACGACGCAAGAGTACTTCAATACTACAATAAATCCAGTCACAGCAAACCTAAAAAAATCAATATATAAATACTTATATCACAAAATACCAAAAGACAACGAAGACGAAAGCCATGGAGAAGAATAATGTATGTAGGAAAACTTACATATTTATTAAATTCCTGTAATGATAAAAAATTTAACCCTGCCTTCTACACAAAAAAACAATATTCAAACACATATCTTGAATAATAAATCAAAAATACCGCAAGAAGAAAAAAGCGGAGTCTACAAGTTGAGTTGTAAGGATTCTGACGTATTTTATATTGAACATAGCGGAAGAAGTAATATGTAAAAGATTTGAAAAACACACGAAAACTATAAAAAACTTCAGTCTAAACTACGAAATGGCTGAGCATGCAAGAGTGGAGGGCTATTAATTTGAAAATAGGAATTTACAACTTATACATACTTGCGCCAAAGCACAAAAGTTTGACATTCTAGAAAATTTAGAAATATTTAATAATAAAAATAACAATAAAAACATAATAAATATTCAAATATCGCCCATTACATCTCTTCTCTTATCTATTTTAACTCCACCCTCCACCCCCACCTTTATTAACTCCAAACACACCATATATTACTGTCTAAAGGGTTTTTAATTTTAGTTGAATTATAATATTGATAATGGAAAGATGTTCCCGAAAATCTTTAACATAATAAAAAATATAGTGGAATAAAACGATGTTCGATTCAATTTACAAAATAACAAAAAAAATAGATTTTCCTGGGGGCAACTTTAGACTGAAGAAGACCTAGAAGAGTACCGCAACGGTGGACAGATGGGTAGCATCTGGTTGGAGAGACTGGAGAGGTGTCAGCTGTAGCGATGGGTTCACACTGTACGATGAACTAGTTCTTTATACTCACGCTTCGTAGTTTGCACGTTTTGAATCGTGCTGACGCTTTCATAGTTCAATACTTCACGCCATATTCACACACACTACCAAATAACTCCCACTCAGCAACGCATACTTGTGAACTGTGAACTTTGTATGTATAGAGACGAAAGAGTTTGCCGCTCACTTCATTGAAGTATATATCACACTGCATACTTTGCACTTCAGACACTTCATTGAAGTATAGTTCAATAACGGTTTAAATAACGACTTAACCACATTTCATTGTACTATGTGAAGTGCGAAGCGATTGCGACCTGCATTGAGACCATACTATGCCGCAATGCCGTATAGCAGCAATGCAACCAATGACCATTCACTGTCCGTACGGTGCGGGAAAAAGACGTTTATTCAGTGAAACAGAAATAAATCAAATGTACACAACGGAAAATATAAAATATCCACATAAAAGACACTGAGAGAGACAGCAAATGGCGGTTCCTAAGACCCTCAACAATACCGTATGCCGTTAATTTAGTTACAGTTGCTGAAGAGACGATAGAGCTTGGAGTGCACCGCATAGTTTGAATTCCCTGCAAATAATTTCGTCCAGTCCTTTAGAGAACAGTTATAACACACACTACGACACGGCGCGCGCACGCGTATATATGTACACCATCACAGTGGATTCTATCATTCGTTCCGCATCCTCAAAGTTTGAAAGTATTCGACTTTCTCGCATGCGCATTCAGTTCCGCCGTATACGTATTCGTTAACAGCATGAACGTACAAAAACCGACTTTAATGCTTATGGGTATAATGCACAAAATAGCATACATACATTGTTATGAGAAATTTGTTCTTGTGACGCATTTTTGACAGTTTGGCTTGAATATTTTAAGTTGAATTATTGAAACACTGTATGTACTTATTTACTTACTATTACGCCGATTCCCCGCGGGGGTAGGCAGAGAGAATAGAGCGCCAAACTCTTCTGTCCTGACACGATTCTCGCCTCATCCACATTCATACATCTCATACAAGATCGACGATTATTGAGGCTTCTAACAGGATCATCCTCCGGTAACTAGTTTACCTGGTCGTGCCAAGTCTTCCGCGGACGTTCTCGACTTCTGGTGTCATCAACACTTCCGTTATATATCCTTCTTACATTTCTTTCCTTATTCATCCCTTCTATATGACTAAACTTCTTAATCTTTCAAATTTATTAATCTTACTAGCTATGCCAAGATCAGCTTTACATTTTTTCCCTGTTTATTCATTCTTTACTGTATACGTTTCCACGGCATTCAGTCTACTTTCATACATCAATGTTGTTACCAGGACTCTATTGTGTATTCCTAGTCTTGCCTCCGTTAACAAGTTCCCGTTAGCTACAATTCCATTCAAAGCGCCGTTCACTCTTATTTCCTGCAGTCACTCTCCTTTCGATAGCTTTCTCTATCTTTCCGTTTCTATCGAACATACTTAAGTACTATATATATATAAGTACAAATACTCATCAACTTTCTCCAAACATTCATCACCTACGATGTTTTACTTTCCTCCGTCTCGAATACCATCACCTTCGACTTGTTGACATTCATTATGAGGTCGCTTTCCTTGCATACATCGTACATTATATTCACTAGCCACGTACATTGAATATCCTTCGATTATTTTTGTATATTTGATAGTAGGTATTAAGTTATTTTCCAACATCCTTTCTACAAAAAGTCACCGACCACCACTGCCGGATAGATATGTAAATAAAGCTAGTTCGTAAGAAGACACAAGAAGAATGCTGGAACAACTCGTATCTAGAACAACAGCAATTGCCAGCGCGATGGTACTCGACCCCGGAGCAGCTCGGTCGTCTCGTATTTCGGCGTCGGGCAATAACGGCCCGTGCACATATCGCTTCCATGAGCTTTTTGACGGGCATTTGCATGCATGTTCGATTCGTCACACGCTTCAACGGGGCGGCATGTCCAAACCGATCATAAATATCTCTGATGGACCATTGTTACGTGATTGTCTTTATTGTTATTACTTCCTCGGCGCGAAGGTTCCGCACTGCTCGCGGCGAGATGTTGAGCCGCACGGTCAACGGCCAGCGAGATGCACTACACCAGCGGTCGGCAAACTGATCGGTCAAAAGAGCCAAATATCAGTAGTACAACGATCTAGATTTCTTTTGAGAGACAAATTTCTTTGTTTTTAGAAGTCAGTTAAAGGTATACTGAATAAATCTATATATCGTGCAATTCTTATTAAATACTAATTAAATGTATTAATTAAAAAGATATACATATAAAAAATTTTTTTTCGAAAAATATTATTGATGCTATCGGGATTTGAACCTGGATTTCTTTTCAATCCGGGGAAGGTGCATTAACCGACTATGCTACAGCAGACAGTACTTTTACGGCAAATTTTCGAACCCATTTGTTACAATTTTCAAATTAATACATCTATCGTTTCATTATTTGAAAGCCATCTACTTTGTTTTTACGGAATCTCAAATACCTTTGAGTAAACCGATGGCAGACGCCAGAATCGACAATGAATTTTTATTAAGTTTTGGACACATTGATACAACTTTTATATTATTAAGGAGAACACATTCTTATTGTGAAGTTGTAATTATTCAGAACGGAGGTCTGTGATATTTAAAAAAAACTACGTAATTTATTAACTGGGCAGATATTATAGGTTCGAATCCCGGTAGCAACAACAACATGTTTCGATAAAATTGATTTTAGATGTATATCTATCTAATGGATATATTAAATTAGTATTTCAAATAAAAATGTGTTAATTACATATGTTATTCTTTTCAAATTAATACATCTATCGTTCCATTATTTGAAAGCCATCTACTTTATTTTTACAATATTTTTCGATAAAATTATATGTTTATCTTTCTAATTAATACATTTAATTGGTATTTCAAATAAAAATGTATTTTATACACGCCATTCGTCGAAGAGCCGCACTCAAGTAGCCGCTTGCGAGCTGTAGTTTGCGACCCCTGTACCGACGACCTGCCAGTACATGAGTGGAAGAAAAATGGCAAAATGGTGCTGAATGAAATTTAATTACTAATTATTTTCACTTATGGAAATGATTTTTTGAAAAGGTGCATTTTTAGTCTCTGATGCAGTCTCAGTTTCACGCTTTTGGGCCTGCCACCGCAAATGCCAGTTCACTAAATTTAGACTTCTGGTAACGGTCGGTCGGTTCTACAACCCTTCCTGCGGCTGACCTAAGGGTTTGACGTCTACCATTCAAATTGTGTGGGATACGAAGCTCTTGAAGATACAGAGGCGCCCTGTTCATCAACCGCACAATTTAAATTCATCTCTTTCAAGGAATCGGAGCTAATGCAGCTGATGTAAAAGGGACGTTATTTGAGAGGATTTGGAAATTGAGAGAATATTCACTGTTTTAATCAATCTGCATGCCTTATTTTCATTACATATTGAAATGTTTTATTTGTCACCCAAGGCACCTAGAACTAATATAGTCGTATGGATGTGAACCTTGACAAAAGAAGAATAAGAGAATAAATATATCCTGATTATATGCTAAATCTATTTATATTACTGTCAACTACCAACGAACGGAAACCCCATCGATACTATAACAAATATATCTGAACACTACCGTACGACCGTTGAGGTCTCCAACACTATTTTTGATATTATTGACAGCCGTGCACATTGCACTGTGATATTTATATTTTTTGTTATTAAATCAAATTGTATTTTACGAATTGTTTTAAAAGGTCAAAATTGACGTTTTTTAAATACTTAAATATTGATAGGATATGCCTAATATTAACTTGCGGAAATCAAACAAATCGTACAACATACATTATTTATGAAATTTTTTTTTTTTATAGTCGACATTATATTGTCTACGTTTGAATGTTGCCAAATAGTTTCTATATTTTAAATGACTAAACTGAACAGTCATATTGCTTCTAGCCATCCCGAACGTGTAGGTACTCTGTGGTGACCACCCACCCGGTTCACGAAGTCAGCTTCATCTCTTCGGTCAGAGGAAAAGAATGCATTTTGATTAAGATATTTGACGCAATTAGGAGGCGGATGTACCGTAATGGGCACCATCGTGATCGCGTACCCCTTCGTGATTATACAACATAACTTCGCTGCCGCGGTAATGGCCGAGCATATTATTATTTCCATGATCTTTGATGACGTCGGCGGCAGACGAGCTCGAGTGCCGTGTTTCGAAGGTGGTCTTTTCCTGTCGCCTTCTGGAAGGCGTCAGTTGCCAGTAATTAATCGGTGAAATGCCATTTCTGAAATAATCTCGGCGTAACTAGGTGTCGTAAAAATAAACAGCGTTAGTGTTAGACTTTTATTACATTAACTAGTTAATGTATAGAATAGTGTTATCGTTTTTTAACACGTGTAATTGTTTCGAGTGACAACATTGCGATTCCTAGCAATATTTTACATAGGCAACATTATTACCGGCTGTGGAGTGCGTGCGTGTTATTATTGTTATCCGACATAACCTCAATGTTTCAACTTAAATTACATTTATTTTTTGTTATTTAACTATAAGGTATGTAAAAATATAATGTGCTTACAATTTATTTTATTAATTCGTTGTGTAATTATCATTCGAATTGTTGATGTGTAGTAGGGTAATTGTGAACTCTCTCGTACTTGGTTAGTTGTCAAACACGCTCGTCTGACAGATCTTGTTTGTTCACGATATGACCAGCTCACGTCGGCGAGTTCATACACTCACTAGTTAAATCATGCATTATCTAGTGAAAGCATACATGTAATGCAGCAATGTAAGCTGTAGCTAAAATATATATGCAATATTATCAATTTTAATTAAATCTAACATTAAATCATACATACTTTTAAAATTAGCGAAATTGACTTTGTGGTTAGAATTCATATTTTTATTTGTTAATCTTGTTCTTTGTTTATTGTTTTAAGTTTAAATACATCTACCGGTTTCGAAAAATACCATTTTCTTCTTCAAGATGTCAAAACTAACTAAAAACATATATTATTGCTTCTTTACCAGAATCTATTTAGAGCAGATGTATTTAAACTTAAGTGGTTAATAAAATAAAGTTAACAAATAAGATAACTAAATCATACATTTATGTACTCATACGAACTAACTTACTATCATGCCGTTTCCCCGTGGCTTCTAACAGTACCATCTTCCCGTATCTGGTTTACCTGGTTGAGCCAAGTCTTCCGTAGACGTCCTCTATTTTTGGTGCCGTCAACACTTCCACCAGTTAAGCGATTGTTTTTTTAACTTTATTCACTATAAACATGAATTAAATATATTTATTAGAAAGATAAACATAAAAAATCAATTTTTTCGATAAATATTGTTGTTGCGCCACCGGGATTCGAACTTGGATCTCTTTCCTAAACGGGGAAGCTATGCTACAGCGACAAATTTTCGAACCTATATGTTATCTTTTATCATAATCTTAATATCAATATGTTGTATCAATCGTTCCATTATTTGAAAAAGCTATCTACCTTATTTTGCGCAACAAAAATATTTTTCGATAAAATTTATTTTATATGTATATCTTTCTAATTAATATATTCAATTAATATTTAAAATATCACAGACCGTCTGTTCTGAATAATTACAACTTCATAATAAGAATGTGTTCTGTTGTTGTTGAGAGCAACTTTGCCTTCTCTCTCTCTGCAAGCATTATTTGTTTCTCACTTTATAATGCTTGCAAAACATGGTGTATTTCTACCGTGTACTTTGCTATCTAACCCTAAATATACTTGTACAGGTCAATTAATAAATATTAATGATATGGAACAGTATCATCCCTTAAAACTGCCTACCAAATCATACAAAATTCGTTTTATATGCAAACAAACGTACATAAAGTTTTGTAAATCTCTGACATGTATACGTCAGGGTATATTTATCCTAAGGGCATCCCTGCATACGTATGATACGAGATTCGAAAATTCCACTTAACCTCTTTGGAAAATGCTACGAAAATATTTTTTCGGTGGATGGATTTTTTCTGTATATCTTTTTAGATCATTTATTTAATTTGTATTAAAATACTACAGAACATAGTTCTGTATATTCTGAAAATACAATTTCGCAGCATAAATGTGTACTCTTTAAAAATGTATTATGTCTATTGTATAAATAAAATAGTTTGTTTATACTGTTTTCATTATCTTTGCCTCTATGTTCTACTTACATATTTTTAGATTGTATACAACAAGGTTTTATATTATCTCTCCCTCTTTTTGTATTTATTGTTAGTTTTTAATACGTCCTCACGAGGCTTGAACTAAACGAAACCGGTTGGCGTTTATTAAAATTCGTTATTTGTGATTGATTGCTTTCCACGAAAATACATATTTTTTTAATTATATTTATTTTTAAGAAATTTTTTTCTTCTTTCTATATAAGATACATGCCTCGCGAATACCCTCGTGAATTGTTCAGGCTTGACTACCTTTCAATTGGAACTGTCTGAACGAATCCAGCTTGAAATAATGAAGTTATACTGCGGATGGATCCTCCCCTTCCCCATATTTTTGCTATTCACAAAATCCCTATTGTTCCTCGGTACTTTGTTCTGCTGATTTGATTTCGTATTATGATTGAGTTTTTTTTTTATTATTAATCTTATCATTTTGCGTGTCTGCCGTACCTTATGAAACAGAACGATCCAACATCGTTTGACTGATCGTCCGCCTTGTATATATTTAATTAAATACTTAAGAATAAAACTATTAAGAATCTACCAGCAAAATATGTTGTAAAAATTGTATTAAAAATACCGCGTTGAAAAATTACACAACAGTTTTATTCTCTTTTTTACCTATTGTGTATTATTTTCGTTACTATTTAGAATTTTTTAAAAAGAAAACAAATTTTTGTTGAGAAATTACAATTTCGGAATATAGTTCTGTGATATTTTTCAATACATATTAAATTAATGAATTTGGAACAAATACAGAAAAATATATGTGTCGAAAAAATATTTCGTTTCACCATATCAAACGATTATGTTAACTATTCATATGTTTTAATACAAATTAAATATAATATAAAATCAATTTATCTAAAAAATATTTTTGTTGTTTCGGGGATTCGAACATGGATCTCTTCCTATCCGGGGAAACGCATTAACGCAAAATGACGACAAATTGTCGAACCTATATGTTGCACTTTCAAATTGGTCCATCATTGGTAATGTACTTGTTGCTTGTTGGTGTAGTGGTCAAGACGTTGGCCTAGTGATCCAGTGGTCGCGGATTCGCGCCTCGTTCCAGGACACCGGCAAGTTAGTCCTATTTTCATAGCACAAGCGTTTAGTTTAGTTTGAAAATAGTAAGAATATTGATGTGACATGTATTCCGTGTACGCATCTCTATTTTTTTAAAAAGATATATTTTTATTTTATTAATAATAATATTTAAATCAACATGAGCAAGAACATCATACAAGAGGAAGAGATAGACTGAGACTGCCATTCAGGAAGAAGGCTAAATCTCAGAAATTGACGATGTACAGTGCGATGAAAATTTTTCAATTCAATGTGATACTAAACAGATATATGAATGATAAGTTCTAGTAAAAAAAAAACGATTTTGTTTATATTAGAGCATATATAAATACTTTTATATGCACTATATTAAGAATAAATAAAAATAATAATGTTGTCTTTTTTTATAATTTTAAATACTAATTAAATGTATTAATTAGAAAGATATACATATAAAATCAATTTTATCGAAAAATATTGTTGTTGCGCTACCGGGATTCTAACCTGAATCTCTTCCTATCCATAAATATAAATAAAGAATATGACTTTTAACGATAGATGTATCAATTTAAAAAGTGTAACATGCATGTTCGAAAATTTGTCGTCAATGCACTGTGTTGGTATAGCGTAATCGGTTATTGCACGTTCTCCGGATTGAAAGAGATGCGGGTTCGAATCCCGGCAGCAACAACAATATTTTTCGATAAAATTGATTTTATATTTATATATATCTTTCTAATTAATACATTTAACATGTATTTAAAAAAATATAATTATTTCGTTTGATCTTCTACCGTTTCTTCAATTATCTATTTTAATCCATGTTTATTGCTTTGCTAATGTATTTCTCCCTTTTTTTCAGGTGAGTTTTGATTAATCATCCCTTCAACCCTTGTGAACCCGGTGTCCAAGTAAGTTCCCTAGCGTATAATTACGAAACATCACACACTTGTAACTCCAACGCTCAAAAAAACCCGAGTCTTGTTGAAAACGGTCTTGGTTATGTAATTTAGACCCCCTGTTTTTGTTTCTGTCGAACGCGCGGTCTCCTGCTGTGGGTGTCTCTCTCATCTGTGAGCGATCTGAAATAGATATGACCAGGCACCTGCCTTTTCAAAGGCGGGTAACATCAAAGGGGGACCCAAGATGTGACAAGTTCTTGTACAGCTCGTTTCAATTGTGGTCCAGCGTCGAATTTTGCTCTTTCGCCAGATCGGTCCCCCTCTTACTCGTTTCCGTCTGGTATTTTAGAATGAGACGTGGATAGAATCTGTTACGTTTTTGTGTAATATACATTCTTGTAATAGGGTGTACGTACATATTTGAAAGGCTGAAAATGTGGGGGCTAACGAAAGAGGTACTAGAGCCTATCTATAATTTGAATCTGAGTGTAGGTATTTGGTTTACACTACAATTTTAGTTGCGTAATAATTTTATTTCATTTGTATTTATCATCACGTCAAATATTTAGCAGGGTTTTGAACCCATTGAAATATAATATTAATAAAAATTCTGATAAACAAATATAAATTAAATAATCTATAATATGGACACGAAAGAATACATTATTTACCAATTTATTAGAAACTTTGATTGCTTAGTTCTAAAAACTACCACGACAACTCATCGCTGCAGTCGTAGCGTTAGTAACTACAATGCGTCGATTGTAGCTATTCACATTACTCTCTTCTACTTTTAAGCTAGTGAATTACTCAAGTCACACAATTCGCTATTAACTGAATTAAAAATTCCTTTCGGTTGATTATAACTATAAAGTTAACTATAAAATAAACAATAACTCTCAATATACTTAATATAAATAAAAATCCTAAATTAAAGTTAAATAAAATTATTCCATACGGGAAAGCGTTAAAACTTAAACTTTAAAAACACTATTAATAGTAGTCTAAAATTACAAATAAGTATATGGTAGGATTGTATAAACGACGGATTCATTTTGCCTAAAGACGTTGGTTAAACGAAAGTACATTTATTGTATTACATATATTATATATGATTGTATAATATCATTGGTAACAACATAACCTAAATCTATATCTACTGCATGCCATTGCCCCTTAATTCTTCTCGATATCCGTCTGTAATATCGTCTCGTTATAATAATAATAATATCAATATTGGATAATTTTTATAGCTCCATTTTTGTAAAAAATCTCACCTCAAGGGTGCTTTACACAAACTGTTTATAATCCTGAAATTATCTTTGTATTTAAAATTAAAAAATATTTTTTGAAAGGTGCGTTTTTAGTATCTTCATAAATAATTTTTCCGATGCACTGTTTCTTATGACGAAAGGCAAAGAATTCCATGCTTTTGGGCTTAACATCACAAATTACCTTCCACTATACTTAGACTACTGTGCGACGGTTAGTCGGTTCTACAATCCTTCCTGCGGCTAAAGTACAGTTTGACAAGTATTCAATTTGTCGGATCAAAGATCCTGAAGATACAGAGGCGCCATGTTATATGATATGTCCCCTTGTACATCAATCAGCAACAATTTAAATTCAACTCTTTCAGGGAACCGGAACCAATGTAGTTTGTGCAAAAGATATGTTATATGAGAGAATTTAGAAACTCCATATGTTTGTCATCCGTGCTGCCGCCCCATTTAAATGCACTTCATAAAATGCTCATAAACCAAACCTTGTACTGTACACACAACTAAGTTAAATATATTATTATCAAAAAGGTAACGTATAGGTTCGAAAATCTGTCGCTAAAAATTTTGTCGCCGTAGCATAGTTGGATAATGCACAGATCTATGTTATGAATAATTACAACATCACAATAAGAATGTGTTTTCCTAATAATTTAGTTATAGACTAAAGAAATGTAAAAAGTAAAGAACAGAGTGTAGTAAAGTGTACATTAAAAAGTAGAACAGAGTAAAGAGCAGGATAAAAAGCAAGATTGTAATAGAACCAAGCAGGGAGAAAATAGCAAAGGGCTACCATTTTTTTTATCAACTCTGTTCCCTCATCTAATAAAATTTGTATCAATTACGTTTGTCTTTTAAACGTTTGGGATTGCCCAACAGTCTCCAAATAGTTTCTAATAAATCGGACCACCTGGTGACGAACACTCCCGAGTATTGCGTTGTGTTCGTCGTTCGTACGTCACGTAGTAAAGGGACTTCTCTCGACACTTTATGGCCGTAACCACACATTACGTTCTCGGACACTAATGTGGCCGGAATTTTATTTCAACAATGGGAGAAAAAAAACTCGTTTTCACTAATTTCGTTTTAATGGAGACTCCGACCTTTCATTAAATAAATTAATAGGCTTTCGAAATGAGTTAATCTCCGGATGTATAAATGCACATTTGTATTTGGATAACTTAATTTTTTTTTTGTAAATGTTAAAATTGAATCAAGTGACTGCAAAAAAGGGGAGAAAGTTTTAACATTCCAGGAAGTGTAGAGATTAATATTTATAATAAAAATGTACTTAACATACAAACACTTCTTCTGTTCATATTAGCCCTGCCCACAACCACTTTCACTTTTTACCGAAACCCCTTTTCTCCCCAACACCGCTCATACCGTCCCCCCTCCTCCCTATATTCGATAGTCTATCTTATAATTTTAAGATTTAGTTTATTACTGAAGATGGCGCAGTAAGCGTTGCAAACATTTTAATTAATGTGTAGTGTGAAGTAAACAACGCTGTGTTTTATTTGAGTAATTAATTAATTTTTCAAAAAAAAAAAATTTTGTTATAGTTATGTAAATACTTTAGTTACTTTGGAGTATTTAATGATATCCAATTTATTTTATTGATCGCTATTATTGCTCGTTTTACTATTTGATTATGTTTTTTCCTCCTTTAAGTCATTAATGACCTCAATCAGATGACATTTGGCTCTTAATACACCTTCACATGTTCCGGTTCTGGGTTGTGCAATCACAGCTGACTCCACCTCCGCGGTCTCTCCAGCCAGATGCAACGTATCTATCCGCCGTTGTGGCACTCTTCCGGGTCTTCGAGATTGTTCCAAGGACAATCTCCTTTTATAGGCTGCCACTTTGACGCATAATGTAGGCAAATAATTGGAAGAACCCACCCTGTAGCGTTTATTGAAGACACATACTTTTCGGACATATTTCGACATTTCGACTTATAATCTGTCGCCAGGTATCTGCAGGCAAATTTATCGCAGGAATTTTAAGTTACGAAAATACAGCCATACATTATGCCAACGCTTTTTGCTCTCTTTTAAATGATGATGTGATACATTTTATGTCCATTGTGGTCTCGTCGTTTTATAATTGTTATTTATTCAATTGGCGCTTGTATCTTTAGATTTTCAAAAATCGAACACTCTCGTTTGTTTTGGTTCTTTCGGGCGTTTATTTAAAATTCAAATTACAACCGTCCCGATGATTATAGTACGGTCACACCGCTCCTACATCGGCGGATCCGGCCGCCACATTAACATTATTAATCCATGTAATTGTGTTCGGCTTTTCGAGCCCGACCGACCACATGTTCGTGAGATGTCGACGGTCTGGTAAATTCTGTCTTCCTTGGTGGTCCCCTGGTGAATATTAGATACAGTTATTTATCATTGTTCGTCCATTGGACGGTGGATGCTTCTAGCGCGCTGGGAGCTGTTGGCTTTTACCAACATTTTCATATAAATGACTTGGAAAAGTAGATAGTGGAACCCTGTGTGCACATAAATGTAATAGTTTTGGAAGGTATTCATCAGCAATTACCAGAAAATACCATCAATTCATTTTAATTAAATTTTGTAAACATTTATATATGTCGTGAGAGTAAAGATCCGCGGGTTGTTCACCCCAGAAACACATACCCACCTTATTTTGTCACATTCTGCTTTCAACCTAAACTGAGAAAAAATTATAATCCATTTCTGGAGGTGACAAATAAATTTGTGTTATTCATTATAAAAATGGCATATCTAATCATTTAAGAAATATAAACAAAGGAAATAAAATAAAGATGCAGTTCACATTAACAAATCCTTATTTAGTCGGGATGGGCATCACTCCGGTCCATACCCATCCGAGCAACCCACGTCCTTGGCCTATCATCGTAGATGATTTTCAGTATCCAGGCCGACGCAATTGGATTCGTAAGCGGAATTGTAGAAGATCACATCACATCAAAAAATATAGCCTACGGTGCGGCAAAGAAACCAAAGGGAAACATCTCGTTTCTCTCTGGTCATGTCGGATCGTTCATAGTTACATCTTGAGAAACGCTGGTCGCGGCAATAGAATCGCGAAAATCTGACAGCTCTGCTCGGTGACTTGAAAAAAAAACCATAGATGGTGACCGTTTTTATAACTTTCAAAACAGATTGCGATACCAACGTAAGTGCAATTATTTGTGATTTCAAGGTGCTTGGTAATAAAGCAAGCGATAGGGCAATTTCGAACGTGACCCTAATTTGTAATGCCACAATATAATATTCTTATTTTGAAGTTGTAATTTTTCAGAACATAGGTTTGTTATATTTTCAATACAAATTAAATTGAATTATTTTTAATTCTGGCGTCTCCTATCTGATTTTACTCAAAGGTGTTTCAGATACCGTAAATAATGGAACGACAGATATATCAATTTGAAAGTGCAACATATGAGTTGGAAAATTTGTCGTCAATTTAGTATGTTGGTGTAGTGTAATCGGTTAAAGCATTTTTCCAGATAGGAAAAGATCCAGGTTCGAATATTTTTTTGATAAAATTGTTTTATATGTATATTTTTCTAATTGATATATTTAATTTAGATTAAGAATATCACAGACCGTCTGTTCTGAAATATTACAACGTCACAATAAGAATGTGTTCTCCTTAAATATAATAGAATGTTTATTTTAAACCACTTTATTATGTACCCAACCTTCTTATATTGTTCTGGAGAAAGTTAGGTTCAACAGAAACTAGTTGACTTTAGTGTATGTACATAATGAAGTGCTTTAAAACTAAACCTTATATTAGTAAAATTTGAATATATCCAAAAACACACAATTACTGAATTTTCATCTACAAAGGCACTGTTATTAAACAAATAATAGAGATCTCAAAGAGACGAAGCTATTTTTTAATTATATTTTAATTGAAAGATATGGAAGTATGGGTAATTACAGGGCTTACGACCTGCCTTCGGCTGGCTTAAGTGATTGATTGATTTGTCAGGCGTATTCAGTATAATGTGTTAAAAATGTATTTTACAGATAAAGAATATTGCTTTAAATTATTTCAAAAATATTTAGATTCTCATTGTGACATCTATGCTGTTTCAGGGAAATTAATATCAAATTTAGTCCATAGATGGCGATAGTGTAGTTGTACTCGAAGTGTTTCCATATTGTAACATATATACAACTTTCAAAAATTTAATTGATATGGAGATTGATTAATGGGTGATAATGGTGAACGTTATATTTGTATAAAGTGATCACTTAAGCCAGCCGAAGACAGGTCGTAAGCCCTGTAATTAATTACTCGTACGTGCATATCTTCCATTAAAATATAATAAAATAAAAAATAGCTTCGTCTCTATTATTATATTATTTAATTATAATGTCAAGCCACAACGTGTTTGCTTTTTTTGAAAATTTAATTTATTTTCGTTTTCATTGTTCAGAATGTTCAGAAAGGAATACTGTTCGGATTGGCGCGTTATTGCAGCGCATCTACAATGTTAACCGAAGGCCGTATTCATGGATTCGTTCCGCTTCTGAGACATCGAGTTTCTGAAAGCTGCGGCTAGAGCTCAGCACTAACTCTCTGGTGCAAGCGGTGCTCTCATGGAAAGCTGGTTCCCTGACCAGAGAATTGCAGCGCCTACAGAATAGCTACATATACAATGGCTGTGAATGAAGTAGTTATATATCTTATATTTATATTTTGTGTATATATGTGTGAACTTTTTACTTTTAATTAACTTTTTTTAAATTATTTAAATATTTTTCTTGGTGTTCTTTTTCGTAGCATTATATTTATTTTATAACCTTAATGTATAACATAATATGTATTATCTCTATGGCGAATCGGGTTAAAAAAAAACCTGGTCACGCTGGAATAAACACATTATTATTATTATTATATTGACCTGTGATGTAATGATAGTCATTCTGTATACATGTAATATATAATACAAAGTATTTTGTTACAAATAGCCTGCACCTACTATATTTGTTGAGTTAGGGATTTGTCTGCCGCACTAGGGAAGTGTTACGGTGCACAATTGTTAGCGCTTTATTAACTAGATAATTGGACGGCGTTAATCAATAAGGCATCAACCCACAGTAGACGTGCTTGAGTGTTTGATGGAACCAGCCACTTCTAGAAATGGTACAACTTGTTATGAGCAATACAACCGGATAATTAATTAATTATTAAGGAAAACACATTCTTATTGTGAAGTTGTAATTATTCAGAACAGACGGTCTGTGATATTTTAAATACTAAATTAATGTATTAATTATAAATATACATATAAAATCAATTTTGTCGAAAAATATTGTTTTAGTTTCGTATCCCGGTGACGCAAAAATATGTATATATTTATAATTAATACATTAATTTAGTATTTAAAATATCACAGACCTATGTTCTGAATAATTACAACTTCACAATAAGAATGTGTTTTCCTTAATAATATATGTTGTATCAATGTGTCCAAAATTTAATAAAAATGAATTGATAATTCTGGCGTCTGCAGTCGGTTTACTCAAAGGTATTTGAGATTCTGTAAAAATAATGTAGATGGCTTTCAAATAATGGAACGACAGGTGTATTAATTTGAAAAAATGTAACATATAGGTACGAAAAATTATCAAGAAAAATACTGGCGTTATAGCACAAAGGTAGTGCACTTCCCCGGATTGGAAATAGAGATCCAGGTTCGAATCCCGGTGACGCAAAAACAATATTTTTCGACAAAATTGATTTTATATGTATATATTTATAATTAATACATTAATTTAGTATTTAATTAATTAATTAATATGTTATATAAAAATATCCCAGGGCTGAAACGTACGAGTCGCCAAATATTCTTTAAGAGACGACTCAGCCTCGTGCGATCAATCGTGCTATCTTCGGATGTTGTCAATGTTGATCAATTAATCATATTTGTTAACCTGTACTCTTATACTGAAGATTATGGGATTGCAAGATGAAGGAAACACAGGTTTTCTTCCGACCATCATACAAATCAACTCTTGGTATCATTAACGTTGCGGGACGATTGATCATTGTCTAAATACAAATTAAATGTATTAATTAGAAAGATATACATATAAAATCAATTTTATCGAAAAATATTATTATTGTTACCGTGATTCGAACCTGGATCTCTTCCTATCCGGGAAAATTGTGTTATCCGAGTATACTACGGCAACACAGTGCATTGACGACAAATTTTCGAACTTGTATGTTATACTTTTCAAATTGATACATCTGTCGTTCTATTATATGAAAGCAGTCTTCTTTATTTTTACGTAAACTCAAATACGTTGGAGTATTCCGATAAGAGACGCCAGAATTAATAACATATAAAATCTATATTTTTATTTGTTATCTTTGTTTTATTAACCACTTAATTGAGTTTAAATACCGGCATTTTATATAATAATAATATAGGAAATTTACTCGTAAATTCTAAAGACGAAGATGATAAATTTTACAATTCTGGTGTCTATAAACTTAGTTGCAAGGATTGTGTATTAAGTAACTATTTGAGTTAAGTACTAAATTTATTTTTTAAATATTTTTTTTTTTTTTAATAGATTCTGGTGAAGAAACAATAATATATGTTTTTAGTTAGTTATGACATTTTAAAGAAGAAAATGTTATTTTTCGAAACCGGTAGATGTATTTAAACTCTATCAAGTGGTTAATAAAACGAAGATAACAAATAAAAATATGAATTTTAACTAAAAAAGTTAATATTGCTAATTTTAAAAGTAAATATAAAATCAATTTTATCGAAAAATATTGTGTTGCCACCGGGATTCTTTAATACATTTAATTAGTATTTAAAATATCACAGACTTTTATTCCGAATAATTACAACTTTACAATAAGAATGTGTTCTCTTTAATAAGATCATTATCTAGTCCTGTTCACAAATGTATACTCTTCATGACTTTATGACACCTTTCGGGAAATTTGACAGCTTATTTTGAGTATTCTTCTTTAGATCTACATCTCAAATGCTTCAAATCGCCTTTGAGAAGTGCCCATGCTTCCATTCCATGAAACGATTTCGAGAACACATAGCATCCAAGTAATCTGAGCTTGAGATCACGACACCTGAATACTATTTTATGTGATTAAAAGTTTGCTCAGTGACCAGCGAAAATACATGATTTTAATAAATTTGTGAAGAAATGTGGATATAACGTTTACACCATTCATTTAAATTATTACAATTATTCCCCACATGTGTACGAATGTATGTATGGACTTTAAAATTTTGTGCTTATTTTTTTTTTGTACGTTCCCACGTGTAAAAAGTTGTTGAACACGACACTACTTAAATAGTCACTAGATGTCCTTAACGAATAAGTGTGGGAATAATTTAAAGAATCATAAAATTACATTTCTTCATTAAACTTAACATTACGGAATTTTTTCTGCGGATTCTCGCGTCAGCAGAACACGTGCGGCACGCGTGTGCACGACAGAATGGCTAAAGCGAGACAATATTATAATTTATTTATTTTTTTGTAGCAAAAATAAAAATGAGTTAAATGAAGTAATGGTAATTAGTTTGCTACAAGTGGTCTGTTCTAAAGCACCTGTACGGTTTTTAAAAGTTGTAATTGTTAACGTACAATCGGAAGTTATTAAGTTATAATAAGATTTTTGTCTATAATATAGTTAGTATCCATTTTGTTTTCTATCCACATCAAGCGACCATTTTGTTATTTTTGGTTTAAAATCGTTAATTTACCTTTAAGGTAAATTTATTAAATATACGCGGTGCACAAAACAAGAAAGTTCGTTGACCAAATTTAGTATCCATTTTTGGCACAGAAAAGTATCATAAGGTTTTGCTGTAGTTTCTTTTTGAATTGGATCGTGGATGTGTATAATAATTATATAAATCTCATCGGCTACCGTCGAGTAATTGTCGCAATTGTTTGCTGCTTGAATATATCAAAGAGCAAACATTGAACTTATCTTAATCTTACTTAAAAAAGCATGTTCGTTTTTGCCTTTCTGACGTCTCACAGACCTGGCCATTTAATCGAGCATTATGTAGCCGTAATGACACTACATCCTAGACATTCTAGACGTCCAAAAGTCATAGAAAATAGACGGGGAGACGTAATACTTTTATGGATATGAAACAACACGACTAATGAATATTTCTATTAAAATACTAGGGGAGGCAATAATTTAATATTAAAAAGGGGTAGTTGTATCGGATGCATGATGCGTTAGACCATATGGAAAATAATAATGACTGGATAATGTCGTCAGTCTGTTCGAAAGTTGAAAATGTTCTTGTCTAATATTTTGTCATCATCCACGTTGGTCCCTCATTACTTGAGGATCGAGACGCTTGGGGAGGCCTTCATTCAGCAGTGGATAGAAAACTGCTGATAATGATGATACCAATAATTGTCCTGTATGGACGAGATTTAGTGATTGTTTCAAGTTATCTAAAATATAAATATAAATCATATTAATACTTGGGATGTGTACACCGACATTAAAAAATATTTCCCACGAATCGTAATAATTAGCTCATTAATTAAAAAAAGAAGAAAATAAACTATAAAACTTATAAAGTAATTAATTTTACGTATGCGGTATAATAGTTAAGATGCCAACCAGATAAAATTTGACGATCCACACTAAATGTGAAAAAATATCCACGCTGTCAAATATGTGCATGAGGGTAGACAGAGACGACATTCCTCGTGTATCTAACTACAACGTTATCTAGCTTCGAGTATTCATAAAACGGTACAAAACACAGTGGAAAACATAAAAAAATATTCTGCTGCTTATAAAATTCTGTGTGATTTCATACATTTATTTTATTTTGACATGAGACAAAATATCCTTGAAATGATAAGATTTCGCATCTTTTTGAAGAAAAAAATTATGTACCGTTAATGATTTGATGACTCAACTTTCTGACTAGGCCGACATCTGATAATAAACTATTGTAATAATACTTTGACGCGCTTGTTAAAATACTAGTCTAGTGATTCAGTGGTCAATCCATTTAGTCCTATTTTCATAGTACGAGCGTTTAGCTTAGTTCGATGTTATGAAGTACACGAATTTTGTGTGCGCATTTTTATGTATAAAAATGTGAGCTAAGGGGTAGATTAATATTGGCAATAAAATTGTACTTAACATACAAACACCCCCTATTACATCTCCTCTCCTGTCCATATTAGCCCCGCCCATAATCACTTTCATTTTTCACTGAAACCCCTCTCTCCCCATTACCGCTCTTATGCCCCCCCCCCCCCCCGTCATGTAGTCGATAGTCTGTCTTCTAGTTTTAAGTTTTAGTTTATTACTGACGATGACGCAGTAAGCTTTGAAAACGTTTTAATTTTTAATTAAAGTGTAAAGTAAACAACGTTGTGTTTTATTTTAATTATAAAAATTAAAACGGAAGTATATGTGTTCACATATTAAAAATGAAATAATTACGAATACGGAACACCAACTAAGCTTAGTCCCGCAAATAAAATAAACAATGCGTTTGTCAAATCAACTTTTGTCCCGAACGTTATCTTCTAGAGGTCTGATTTTTGAAGTCATACGGTATAAAGTACACACACACACACACACACGTGTGTCTTGTGTTACACCAGCGGGCCCTAGCAGGCCTCGCGTGCGGCCCCCGCATAATGTAATGGGCCCGTAATGTCCCGAGAGACGAGATCGGGCCCGTCGCTGGTGTTGCAACATGGACCTAAGTATTATCTTCTATTAGTGGGTCGAATTTGAATAATGGATCCGTCGAGTTCTTCGAGAAAAGAGCGAAAGTATATTCAAGTATTTCAGTGTTTGCGTTTTCTTTGACTCGTGTCACTTTCTTATGTCTATTTTGCACTGTTGTACAGGTTCTTTATTCTATTTTGTTTAGCCATTTTAATTAAATACTTGTATTTACAGTTTATACGGGGTGTAACAGACCTAGTCTACAATATTGTACGGGTAGGTACCAGGCGCGGTCGCTTCATACAGCACTGTCGCTAATAAATTCGTCCTGTCCTTTAGAGACCAGTCATATAGCACACATTACGGCACGGCGCGTCGAAATACATATACATTCTCAACAGCATACATACCAGCAACAGTGGATTCTATCATTCGTTCCGTCTCCACAAAGTACTCAACTTTCACGCACTGTATACGTATTCGTTAACAGCATCAACGTACAAAAAACAACTTTAATGCTTATGGGTTTAATGCACAGAATAGCATACATATTATATAATTTAATATAATTTATACAATTCTTTCACTAATAATCCACTAGTCCTACAACACTCCCACTCCACACTTTTTTATTATATTTTAATTTTATTATTACTTTTTTATTCATATTTGAATTCTCTTTTTATTCCAAATAACACCACAAGAGCACAAAAAAAAACTGGCTACTTTAACACAGTCTTTAGTCTAGAAAAGTAGCCAGGACAACGCTGTATATATCAGAGGTGAAGTCTACTCCATCCCACACAATAAACTATGTATTATGTATGTTTATTATGTATCCACCTCTGTTTGTACAAAAATATGGATGTCAAAATACATATAAATAAATAAATAAATATAAAGCAAGCGATCTTGGATAGAAAACGTAATTTGGCGACTTCTATATATGGGACACTTATATAAGTTGTCTACTGGTTATAGAAAGTTGGGGTTCGAGTCCCGATATTTATAACAGATATTATTTATAGCGTCCGATATATATTTATCGGAGGCTCTACCAAAATTTAAAAAATATAACTATAGATATGCTTCTTCTAGTTCTTCTCGTTGTACTCTCAGTGAAAGTAGTCGTGATCCTGTACCCAATAAGTTTTCCATAATCTTTTCAAAATATCCCAGAATTCGAAACCGCATGGCAAAGGATAGACGTTGCGGACTGTCTGCGTTTATGGAGCATTTCGACACCGCATTCCTAGGGCATCGAGTTCTAATCAGTTAATTTTTTGTATTTCTGGTTTTGCTTGACTCCTAATATAGTAATACTTTTAATTCATATTATTCCTTAGTTAATTATCCAACGTGACTTGGACTGGTTGTGATAGGCTTGACACAATTTTAATTCACCCTTTGGATATGACTGACACATGTCACGTCACACGAGTAACATTCAGTTGAAGCTTTTGACAGTTGCTTACTGTGGATATGCGGAGTTATTTATTAAATAATAGCTGAATAATAATGAACAGCTGGTACCCTAGTAAAATTAGTCATGAAATAAAATTTTTATACACTCTCACATAGATTACAATTCATTCTAAATGCGGCAGCACGAATAATGTATGGAGTTTCCAAATTATCTCATTAAACATTATTATTACATGAGATACATTGGTTCCGGTTCTCTGAAAGAGTTGAATTTAAATTGTGCTTGTTGATGTACAAGGCATTGATGTACACTTTACATGGCGCCTCTATATCTTCAAGAAGTCTTCAACCCAGACAACTTGAATAGTAGATGTCAAACTCTCAAGTCAACCTCTACTTCAGTCGCAGTTCAGTTTAGCGAATGGGCATTTGAGGTAGCAGGCCTGGAAAGCGTGGAACACTTTGCCCTCCAATCATAAGAAACAGTGCATCGGCGACTAAAAACGCACCTTTTCAAAACATCATTTCCTAAGTGAAAATAACAATTTTTAATTTTAAAAACAAAGATAATGTAGAACTATAAACATTTTATGTGTAAAGCGCCCTTGAGGTGAAAGTTTTATATATATACAGATATAAAGTTTTATATATACACAGATGTTCATGTATATCACGGTAGCAATCTTTCTAATTGATATATTTAATTTATACTCCCGTATTTTTTAACATTACAAGTTTGTCACAAATGCCACTGGAAAGTTGTCTTCGGTTGGGTAATCTGAGTAAAGATCTCGGTTTTGTACCTACTACACGTGTACGTATGTCGAGTATGTATCGGTAGCGTCGACCAGCGACCGCTTCCAGAGTGTTTCACAAATATATCTAGATACACATCTACTTCTGTGAATTTCTCGTTCTACTTTAACGCCAGAATTACAAGAAGTACCCACCTCTTGGTAAGTCGTACACTGTACAGGGTGAATATTATGTTCCAGGCCGATTTTGTTTTTATTTTTTTTTTTTTAAAAATAGAGATGCGTACACGGAATACATGTCACATCAATATTCTTACTATTTTCAAACTAAGCTAAATGCTTGTACTATGAAAATAGGACTAACTTGCTGGTGTCCTGGAACGAGGCGCGAACCCCCGACCACTAGATCACTAGGCCAACGTCTTGACCACTACACCAACAAGCTACTCAAAAGTTTGGCCGCCATTTTAGTTTGGCAGACATTTGTCGGTTCGCATTTGGTTGTCGTATAGATTAGTTGATTACAATTCATTATGCAGCATCTAACGCCTCAACAGCACATTGAAGTCATTAAAACATACACACATCCGAGTATTGGAAAAAAATCGTGACCGACCAAATTCATTTCGACTTGGCGGGTTTTGTTAATAAACAAAATTGATACACCAACTATATTTACACCCACGCAGAGTATGGTGGCGCCATGTGGGATAGCGGAATCATTGGGCCCTATTTTTTTCAGAATGCAAGAGGCGATGCTGTAAAAACTTATTGTCGAATTGATTCGATTGGGCCTGCATCACATGTAGTTTCAACAGAATGGTGCCATCTCACACACAGCCCGAGCTAAGCTTGAAATTTTGATGAAAGCCGATATGAAACATAATATTCATCCTCTACGTATTTTTGTGAACGTTATGCGTCTTCAACATGAACCTTACTTTACAATGTTCCGCCGGCTGTGCTGAACGGAGTGGGGTCGGAATTTCTGTTTTTGCAGCTATATCACGTTGATGAGATGATTTTTTTGATTAGATTTCTACTGGTGACGAGACCTGGATTTACCCCAGATCAGTCACATGTCTCATTGGCAACTCTCACTGCCTAATGTAACCTGAGCTTTTTTGGGCAGTTTTGGACTTGGAGTGTCTGGACCTTGCTTCAAGCGATATTTGCAATTTTTCTATGCTTTTAGAGTTCTTAGGTGGAAAACGTTTTAGGGGTAATGACAAATAGCAACATGCAGTCAACAATTACTAACGGATAAGCAATCGGTGATAGGCTTCGCGAGCGGGTGTTATGTATAGATAAGAAAATATAACAGATGTCTTGTATGTTTTTTCTTACTCGTAATAAAGACAATATATATTTACGTTCGTACTGTTATTGAATATATAAAAGAGAAAAGATTTAAGTAATCTTAACCTAGATATATTAAAAACACGTCCGTTTTGCCCTGCTCGCGTCTCACAGACCTGGTAGTTTAATCAAGAACTATACAGCCGTAATATTAGTACGTCCAAGACGTCCAGAAAGTCATAGAAATAGATGGGGAAACGCAATATATAATAAGGATTGGTTAAATGAACTGGTAGATAGTTAACGACTACACAATATGTTAGATGTTAAAATTCGTGAACAGTAGATATTGTGGAGAAATAGATTACGGTAGTGATGAGAAAAAATGCTACTCTTGACTCACTGGTGTGATCGTGATTGATATTCGATAATATCAGTGATTGGAAACTGTGACTGCGATCACAGTTTCATTACTAATACGCGTGCGCTGCGCGATATAATAATAAAAAATATAATTTTGAGCATATTTACTATTATTATTTAAACTTTATTTACGTAAAAACATATTCTAGTATACATAATTAATATATATCTTATTTAATATCGTCACAAAGAGAATGAAAACCCTTAAAAAATGTGAGTTTATTTTTCGGGTCAAATGCGTAAAAAAACGTTTTGGCAGAATCTACTAGATGTCGCTTATCACGAATTAAAACGTCATTCCTTCATGAATATTGTCATTTCATTTGTACATGCGCCGAGTCGTAAATCAATATATAAAATAAAAATATAAAATCACGAATTACGATATTCCCAGATATTTAATCACTGATGGTATGATATATATATATATATATATATATATATATATATATATATATATATATATATATATATATATAACCAGGATATGATTATACTCTAGAAGAATTAATAATGGGGTAATTTGATGAATTGTATGTGTGAAAGTATGGGGTGTAAAGAACGTAATTATCTTGTTTTCGCGTGTTGATGGTTATCCAATTACGCGATAATAAATTCGTACAGTTTGTCACGCACGGGCAGTCACTGGCAGGGTTTACACTAAAAAAAATAACAAGTATCATTAATTGGCATGGCAGTTACTCGGCGGTGAAAAATGATTATTCAATTGTGACGTGAAAAATTGCTAATCAAGAAAAGTGCAGTTCTGTCTCCACGAAATGGGGAGAAATTACGTCCAAGAACTTTTTAACAGTCCAAACTTGGGATTACAAGTGTTACAACAGTACCAATATATTGAATATTGCATTTTATACTTTTCTCTATATATTATTTAACTGAACTTTTTTCAATATTTTTATATTGAACGTTACATTTTTACACAATCTTACTTCATATTTATATATAATTTACTTTTACTTTACTTACTCTTTTTTATTTATGATACATTAAACATTATTACTATATCCCTTCTTAGCTACGCGATCTTAGGTTGGGGTGGAGTTGGGAAAACTGCCCTTAACCAATTAGTAATCACACAAAAATCCATTCTCAGAATCATCTACAAAAAACCATATAGGTTTCCCTCCGACTCACTACTTGAGGAATGTCAGCTTCTTGATATTCTACAACTCTATGTAAAAAGGCTGATACTTTATTTTCATTCCAACAAAGAACTTCATCAATATCCATCTCATAGTTATGTTACGAGAGCAAAAAAGAATAGGATCACCGTGAAGCCTAAAATGAAAACAAGCTTTGGTCAATCCTTCCATATATTTTTGGCCCCCAAAGCCTATAACATTATGCCGAGCAGTATGAAATAATTCTCGATGGACAAACTCAAACACCATCTCAGGAGCTGGTTATTGGGTGTTGGCAGAAAGGAAATTGAGCAAAGATTCATGGAAATGATCACATGAACATAATGTCATTAATTTATATTAATTTTCTTTATATTCATTGTTTCCTTTTGTATAGTGTTTCAATCATGGGTATTTTTGTCTTAGATAAAAATAAAATTTAAAAATAATTTCATATTTGTATGAACCTGTCTCCTTTAGTACAGACTTCGGTCTAGTTAAGGAGACAGCGAACATCACTTACATTATGAAGATTATTCACCTTTTTTATATACTTTAAGAATTGTTTATAATGTATAATATGTAAGAATGTAAATGTAAATAAATAAATAAAATACCCGAGAAGCACTGTCTGCTATAATACAGTAAAATACTATTGTAGCAGGCAGGGTTCCAAAATATATGACTTATTTTGCTGCAATGTTATCCGATTACACTGTACTATGAATCAATAAAATATTATTATTATTATTATTGTTTTGCATTTAAATGCGTCAGGCACAGATTTTTCAATGCAACATGCTGTGGAACGAAGTCGCCTTGTAATCCAGGCTTCTCTCTTCCACGCCGGTTTCTCAACACTGCTGCAGTCGCGGCTAGAGTGTTTGGTTAAGACACCCACGTGCGACCGGATCCCTGGTCAAGTCGTGTCGTATATTTTCATCTATTCAGTTTCTGCTCCACCGTGTAGGCGATCCATCGCACGGGTGACCAGCAACTTCCTTTGGAATAAATCTAGCCACTTCAATTTCAAGCATGTTAAATTGAATAGTGATCCAATTGATTTGGCCCTAGGTGCTGTTTGAAGACTGGTATGGGCGTCAGTTGTTTTGTTGAAGCATTTTAATGTACTTACAATTTTTTTTTTAATATTTTTTTTCTACTTATTATTATCGAGTCGTGTAATAAGTCTGCGTTTTTTCTAAATGTTGTTTTTCTGCTATTTTGTTTTTTGTGACAAAAAATGGCATGCTATTCGATGGTTAGTCAGTGTCACCGTTTTCCTGTATCTTATAGTTTTTCTTAATTTTTGGGTTGAAATAATAGTATTAAATTAAAACGAACATTTTCGACACATACTTCTTTTCGTCTTTAATCAAGGTTAAAATGGTTATCCAGGAGTTCGACTGGCAAATTCTGCAGCATCCACTCTTTTTCGGTCGCTCTCCAATCAAATGCGTGGCGTAAAGTTTATCTCAGAAATTGGCTCGATAACTATTTCGATAACAAAGGCATCGATAAATTGGTTGAAAGATGGGATGAAAACCTGAATAATAATGAAGAATACATATTTCTTTTTTTTTTTTTTAAACTCAATTGTGGTTATTAAACTAAGATAATAAATAAAATAAAAATATGAATCTTAACCACCAAGTTAATATTGCTAATTTTAAAAGTAATACATATTTCATTGAAATGTTGGAAATTTGGTTTAAAAATTTGATTTTATAATAAATAATTGAACTAAACCACAGAGACTTGTAATCCAATACTGTTCGAGATATAAAATTTATACTTTTAGTCCATCGTCTGTTAGTCCACTGTCTTTACTGCAGGGGTGGTGGGTGAGTCACCGATCTTTGCTTCTGTATATAGTATATGATTCAGTGTTGGTTATAAATTACAAATAATTTCAGAGTTCAAACAGTCAGCCAAGTCCAGGGTGCAGAAATAAAACCGGTTCGAGAAAATAATTATTTATTTATTTACTAAAAAAATATTATTTATTAAAAAAATATATATTTATTTATTTACATCCTATCCCGAATCATTTTGAGAGTTGTTGACTCTCGTTTCGATTCGTCAATATTATATTCAGTTATTAACATCACAGGTTGGCTCCGGTATCATTGTACTAGAGCCATACCTGTACAATTTGATGTGAGGCTTGTTATCACATTAAATTCAGAAGGCAGCCAGAGAGAAGCTATAGAAATCATGCACCCACAAAAGGGGAGGGTAGACGTCACATTTATATGTTGCGATTCACCCTGTCCAGGTCGCAAGAGGTGCGAAGGCGAGCCAGTAGAATGCTCCGTTAGGACTCTCTAGCCACTGCTCTTTCCGCCGTCGTTCATCCCAGCATATTTACATTATAAACCTTTGCGCCGCTGTATCTTCAAGACAGCATCCAAAACAACTTGAATGTTTGACGTCAAATCCCAGGTCTTCTATTTACTTCAGCTGCAGGAAGGATTGTAAAATCGATTAGCCATTACCAGAAGACTATGTTCACTGAACGTCCACTTAGTACGTACTAAGAAACATGCATCAGAGACTTCATTTGAAAATACTTTTCTCAAAACCATATTCATGACGATTTTTCATTTTAAATACTAGTATAGGACTAAAGAGTTTATGTGTAATGCGCCCTTGAGATGAAATCCCTTTTTTTTTCGTTATTAAAACTAGACCCACAAAACGTCTTGCTAGACGTTTGTTTGTAGATACATTTATATCTATTTTATTACATTTAATATAATCAAAACATAACAAATAATCAGTTTCACAGTTTAAACAACTCATTTCATGATTACGGGTAAGACAAATTATTATCGTTATTTTTTATCATTTCTTTCAAATTGAGAGAAAGCGTAGTATATTTTAAAGACCCATGTAGTCCCATATAATTTATTACACAGCAGCGTAACCTATGCTAAGTGCACGCAACTGTTATTTTGTCTTTTTGATATAAATTTAATAAATTTCTAACTATGATTAAGAAGTTCACATTTTATAAATTTGTAACATTTAAATGCTCTTCGTCTCATTCTCATATAATCGCTGGATCTAACGTAGCACCGGTTCAGCAGATGGTGGTGTTATTTCGCCACATTCAGATCTTTGCAATGCGGAAACGAGACAAGGCCAGGATAAATGCAGTGGCGCAACTACAATGTATTGTACGTAGTCAATGTGGGCAATGCGGTACTCCTTTGGTATCGATACTCTTCCCAGTGCTAATATGGACTGATAATTTTTTAAATCTACCACAGCGATAAAATGAAATGTATCGATATAGTCGATCATAGTTGATAGAATTAAGACGGGGTCACTTGCTTTTGTCATGTGGGATGTATATATAGAGTTTAACAGACCTAACTATATTACGAGCCGAAAATGTTCAAGGAATGTGTGCAAATTCTGCACTGTTACGGAAAATATTATTGTTTGTTTATTACATTACGCTTGAAGTCTACGTACTTCGAAATAAATATTTGCGAAATTGTTCAATTATTAATCTATATCTTTGCTTCAGGCAAAAAATGGTCTGGCCGCTCAAAATGCGATGACTATTAATTTTTTGTATTCAATGTGTAATTTGAAATCAATAAAATATTTAAATTAATCTAAATAATCGGATAATTATAATTTTTTTGAAATGCTTTTATCTCTGACATGGTTTGAGATTAGGTATATATGCTTTGAACATTTTCGACTCGTTATTTAGTCAGGTATCCACCCATGAATTATTACGGACTGGATCTGTTACACCTGTATAAGCGAGGGAGAGGACGGTAAAGAAAATATTTGAGGCGCCTTATATTGAAAGGTATTTATTAGAGAACGAAAATTAAAAACTTCAAAAATCGAAGTGTGTGCACCGGGCAAGAATGATACGTTATGACAAAAGAGTGATACGTTATGACCTCTCTGCCTACTCATGCTGGAAAACAATTATTGATAAGTTTGTTGGCAGTCAGAACGCATATAAATACCTAAAATATATGTAAGAGATTCGATTTTTTATTTATTTAAAGTTTATCATATATAAATGTACATACATTATAATTTGTATTCTTTGCCAAACTGCATACCAGTTTCACGGCAATGATTTCCCTTCACATAGTAATTATAGAGTTTTTATCAACTTTTATTTTTAAAATGACAACAAAGGAAATATTGATTTTATTAAATACTCTTGGCACAACACATTACTCTCGTTCTCTCACCGTACACATTTGTTCGCGATCGGTACTCTCACGGTTCGACCCGACGGTCTGGTAGAATTACATTACAATTACAATTACATTATTTATCAACTATATTTAATGCATAAAACCCCGCGTAAAAAGTGTTTAATGTTCTTATATATAATACCATTTATTCTGTATTGTATTGGTGCTTAATTATTTTAGTAACGCCACTGCCAAAATGTCTCCACCGGCAAGTCGGCAAAAATAAAAACGACTGCAATGCAATAGAAAACTATTTCGTTATCAGTGTGTACGTTCAGTTTACCTGTTGGCGCAGCCTAAACATTTACCGTTCGAAACAATGCCGCGCTATCTCTAGCATTGTTCAAATTTGTTCCCAGGGCGGCTTGTCCGCCTTTGATGCCACTGTACGCGTTCGCCGGCACCTCGCGGTCGCGGGCGGTGCCGACACGCCACTGCCGGTCGCGGCGAGCACCGCGCACCGCCGACGCGCCCGCTGGGCGACGGCTCTCTCCCTTCGACAGTTGCGACATTACCTCCAATGATAGTCGCGATAACTCGCGGTGTTGTCATCTCCTTTTTCTTCATCTTTTTTATTAAACATATCTTCGGGGGCAATGTACAGGAGCGGATTGGAACGGCGGTCACCGAAATAGCGCGATAACTTTTCCAAAATATATTTCTCGTGTCTGTATTACGTATGTGTAATCGAATAAAAGTTAAAACAGTGTACGAATTAATTTTAAAATATGCTAACTTGGATTCGGATAGAACAGGATATATTATCGGTGTTGATGATTCGATCTCGCTCCAGACTTCTGAAGCATACACATTTGTTACTTTATACCCATGACACATACATCATTGATTAATTAAAATAGAACATTCTCTTTCTTTCCTCTCCGTTACTCAATATAATACTCTACACGAACCGCGCTTTTCATTCCACCATCAGAGCCTCTCAGGTCAGCCTCTACTTCAGCCGCAGAAAGGGCTGTAAAACCGACCAGAAGATCGGATGGCAAAGACATTATTTAAAAAGAGACTTCAACAAATCATTTCCGTAAGTTAAAAATAAAATTTTTTAATTTTAAATACAAAGTTAGTGTATGATTATAAACAGTTTTTGTTAAAGCGTCCTTGAGATGTATTTTTATTTTACGAATTATCCGATATTATTATTATTATTAGTAATGCAGATTAAGCAACGAATGTTCAATTATATTTTTTTTTATTTGCTAACTTTTAACCACTTATTGAGTTATACATCAACCGGTTTCAAAAAATACAATTTTTTTTCCTCGGGATGTTAATACTAACTAAAAACATATATTATTGTTTCTTTACCAGAATCTATTTAAAAAAAAACAATAATTATTTAAAAAATAAATTTAGTACCTAACTCAAATTATTACTTAACACAAATTTACTCGAATAATAATAATGAATTTTAACAATAAAGTTAATTATGCTAATTTCCTTTCTTTTAAATTAACAGATTATATTGACATTTAAAAAAATATAATAAATATGTAATAAGATATATATATATATATTTTTTTTTTTTACATTTATTACTTCTATATGAGAGTTGTAGACTCTTGCATAGAGGAGTATAGTATTGTATAGATGAAAAAAAAAATTGTATCTGCTAGGCTTCTGTATACATGTTTTTTTTTATTATTCTGTTATTTTTACGATTGTATGGGGGAGATTATTAAAGAATTTAATGTCTAAATAAATAAAAGTAGTTTTGAGGTGCAGTATATTTAAGTTTTAGAAAGTCAATTGTACCTTTAAATCGCGTATATTGGAAATCGCTTCTAATGTTTAATTTTAAAAAAATGTATTATTGATTTTTTTTTTGTGTTGAATTATTTTCACACGTTTCTCGAAAAATAAATACATAATAATAACGTTGTCCCTTTACAGTTCATGCAAATAAAATTATTGAGTTAAATTGTTAGACTGATAATGCTCTTACAAGGCGGGCCGCGTCTCAAGTAAATTAAATGAGTAGAATAAAAATAAAATAAATATTTTATTTTCACATATGTTGTAATAATTATTGTTTTAAAAAATGTTAGCAGGGTTATTATAGAGTGCAGTTAATATTCAGCTAATTTTTCATTTCAAATCAATTTCAGTTAGATTTGTGCCCGCTTGTAAAATTTTCTGTCCCAGTCTCGAGTGACCGCTCCGCCCCTGACGACGACACCGCATTCGTGTTTTATCTACTTTACATTTAGATTGTGTTTCCACGTTCTCCCGCCGAACGAAAGTCTGACGACACAATCCAACCATCCCCTCAGTAGCAGCGCCGACGGTGTACAAAATACCTGTCGGCCATTCGTGAAGAGATTCCGTAATACGAGACGGCAAAATCTCTTTATATGATTACATCAGATAATGTTTGAAGATGTAATTTGTTTGGATAAGGGAGTCGTTAGATCCTCTGCCGGTGTTGCTCTACCATCGGCATTTTACATTTTCGATACTCGGCATCTCGTTGGGATTATTTCTGGATGATAACTGGAATAATGTGAAGAGTTATGAAGAGACCCGCGTAATCTTACAGCTTTCGTCGTGATAAATACCTTTGGGGATTTTATTACAAGGGTGATAAATCCACCCCGTCTCTGATGAATGGGACCTATCTTTAATAATCACTGCTCGAAATTATTTAATACCCGGGTTATGTACAAACTTGTGGAAGAACCATTTTCTCTTCATAATCCGCCCTTTTGAATTGATACTAAAACTTTTATGTATTGCTGTATGTGAACCGTCCGAAGTCGTGAGAAATCTTTCCTTTACAAAGTTAAAAACTTCATTTTACTAATTTACCATTCTCAGCAGGGGTATCTTAGATTATAACTTATTAATGGGACACATTCTTATTGTGAAGTTTGTAATTATTCAGAACATAGGTCTGTGATGTTTTTAAATACTAATTAAATGTATTATATAATTTTATCGAAAAATATTGTTGCTGCGCTACTGGGATTATATATTATATATCTTTATAATTAATACATTTAATTAGCATTAAAAACATCACAGACCTGTGTTTTGAATAATTACAACTTCACAATAAGAATGTGTTGTCCTTAATAATATATAAGTTGTATCAATGTGTCTAAAATTTAATAAAAATGAATTGTTAATTCTGGCGTCTGCTATCGGTTTACTCAAATGTATTTGAGATTCCGTAAAAACAATATAGATGGCTTTCAAATAATGGAAAGATAGATGTATTAGTTTGAAAAAGTGTAACATATAGGTTCGAAAATTTGTCTTCAAAAATACTAGCGCTATAGCATTATTGGTAATGCACCTTTCTCGGATTGGAAAAAGAGATCCAGGTTCAAATCCCGGTAGCGCAACAACAATATTTTTAGATAAAATTGATTATATATGTATATATTTATAATTAATACATTTAATTAGTATTTAGGTAGCCCATTTAATAGTACTAGTGTGTAAAGCTGATCTTAGTCTAGGTAGTTTGGTCATATGAAACGGATGAATGAGGAGATAATGGTAAGAATTATATGGCACGACCAAATAAACCAGATACTGGAAGATGGTCCTGTTAGAAACCACAATTACCGACAAGCTTGTATGAGAATATGTATGAATGTGGATTAGGCGAGAATTATGTGTTGTCAGGCCAGAAGAGTGTGACATTCTGTCCTCTCTGCTCCTGCGGGGAAACGGCGTGATTGAAAGTAAGTAAAAAGTGGTCAAATTCGTTGTCTAACTAATAAAATAAAATAACTACAATTTACCGTCACGTCGTATCACACGGGGTAGGTAGAGAGGATAGATCGCCGTACTATTCTGTTTAATTGCGTGTCTTCTGAAGCGTTATATTCAGTGTATTGTTACAACGTTTGACGGTATTCCGCTAGTGTTTAATTTGATAAAGAGTAAATCATTTCAACCTTAACATTTTTTATTTCCTTGTAGGCTACGTGCAACATTTATAAGCCAATCTAATAGATTAAATAAATTTTGAATCATTGTGTTGTGTAATATAAAAATATAATTGAATCAATTAAACGCAAACCTTTAAATATCTCGATACGAAAGAAATATGACTTAGACCACTTTCATAATAATGGTCACGTATATTCATAAGACATTTGACAACCGGAAGCTATAATCCTAGAAATGTGACAACCAGAGTAACCTCAAGTTGGTTTAAGTGGTCTGCAATAATGTAAAACTTTATGTTTTACCAAGATTTAAATATTATCTAAGCAAACTTGCCAACATAAAGGTCACATTAATGCTTCTCTTCATATTCGCTCGTCGATCTTCTTAGACTGACATCTTCTATTTTTGTGGTCGCAAACCTTTGATAGAAGGGCGGCACGCGAAGAAGAATTATTACAAATTATGTGCACGATATATTTTATTGTTTGCGCTGTCATGCCAAATGCCACACCTTAGACAAAAAATTGGACATAAGAAGAAGAAGAATCTCTAGTATTTTATTTGATAGTATGTATGTGTAAGTACAAGTGTCCCGAAAGTCTTTTTTATCGGGATATCAATTTTCCAGGAAAAATTTCACGAACAACTGGTAAAACACGCTCCATAGCGACTGAATTCCTAAGGACGCGGCTGGCTATCGGCATACCCCCCCCCGCATTTCTACCGCTCATTGCATTGTTGCAGCGAATGAACCAAAATGAAAAAGTCTTTTGGGACACACTGTATATACGGTGCATTTGTTGAGCTTGTTTTAGACCTCCCCCTTCTTATCTCGCGTGTTGGCTCTACTGCACTTGCTTGAACATTGTTTTACTTCCCTCGTAAACCTGAACCAGTGTTGTAATAATAATAATAATATCTATAATTAAATTTATCTTAATGTCTTCCCAGAAATTGGTCGGCACGTCCAAGAGAGAATATTTTGTGTTTAATTAATTAGTTTATCAAAAATAAGTGCGTCATTTGACTCATGTCCTTGACTTGTTTTTCACTGGTGTCGCATTTATTATGCGCGTCCATCTTATAAGTAATTTTTTGTTTTAATATATTTTAATTTTAAATGTCATTATCATATCCTACATATGTGTATAACTTTCCATCCGGCTATCCGTCTCGCATGACAACGAGATTTGTCAATTTTTTCACAGTAAATGTGTGCAGTTATCGTAACAAACTAAACTATTTTGAACAAATAATAGATATCTCGCAGGGACGAAGCTATTTTTATTATATTTAATGGAAAGATATGGAAGTATGGGTAATTACAGGGCTTATGACCTGTCTTCGGCTGGCTTAAGTGATCACTTTATATAAATATAACGTTATCCATTCTCACCCATTAATCAATCTTCATATCTATCAAATTTTTGGAAGTTGTATGTATGTTATTATGTGGAAACACTTCGAGTACAACTACACTATCGCCATCTATGGACTAAATTTGATATTCATTTCCCTGAAATCGCATATATGTCACAATGAGAATCTAATTATTTTTGTATATATAATTATTTAAAGCAATATTCTTTATCCGTAAAATGTTTTTTAACACATTATACTGGAATACGCTTGAAAATCAATTTTTCAATTCTTATATATTTTCTTATTTTATTATAAGCAATATATTATAAGCAATATTGGAGCGTGTGTTAAATATAATAAAAATATTATTAAGGAGACCACGTAATTATTGTGAAGTTGTAATTATTCAGAACAGACAGTCTGTGATATTTTAAATACTGATTAAATGTATTAATTTGAAAGATATACATATAAAATTAATTTTATTGAAAAATATTATTATATGAAAGAAAAAAAAAAGAAAAATTTAACATAGGTTCAAAAATTTGTAATGAAGAGTACTGGCGTTATAACACAATTGGTAGTGTATTTCCCCGGATTGTTCCAGGTTCGAATCCCGGTGACGCAAAAGCGATATTTTTCGACAAAATTGATTTTATGTGTATATTTTTATAATTAATACATTAATTTAGTATGTATAATAAAAATAGCTTCGTCTCTATGAGATATCTATTATATGTTCAATAACAGTGCCTTTGTTGGTGAAAATCCAGTTATTGTGTGTTCTTGGACAAATTCAAATATTGCTTTATTTTTATTATCATTGAAATTTAATGTCATCTAAGACTATTTATCAGAGTCATTAATGATATCTTTATAATCTGTGAAAAATAAATTAAACAATTATTTAAAAAATATATACATTATTGACGGCTTATATCTACATTAATTCCATTATAATACTATAAAAACTATTAAATATAGTAAATAAAAATATGCGGAACACTTTTTAGTCGATCATTTTAAGAAAAACTGGATGACGATCTGAAGTGAAGACTGATTTTTCCTATAGTGATAATGCTCTCGATAAGTGATCTTAGTGTTAGATGTGCTTGTTGTCTAGTGGTCGGGGGTTCGAGCCTCGTTCCGGGAGGCCACCAAGTTAGTCCCAATTTTCGTAGCACAAGCGTTTAGCTTAGTTTGAAAATAGTAAGAATATTGATGTGACATGAATTCAGTGTAGGTAGGTATCTCTACAAAAAAAAAAAATGCCACCTATATTAGAACACTTTTTAAGTATATTGCAAGGCAGGCAGGCTTGCGAACATTAATAAATTTGCTATACGCATGTTGAATTATATAAAGTGAATTAGCACTATTTTCGAACAGCGAATGGCGCTTTTTACTAACCAGCCCCTGCTGCATTACTGCAACGCAGCGCGGCCTGGATTAGTGTAGAAAAAAAAAAGCCAACCTGGTGGCGAATGAATAGGACCGGTATGGGATACTGCAACTCATAAAACAGTCCTGGGTAAGTGCTATTCACTGTGTATTAAAATGTTACTTTACCATTAATATATCCACTGCCGGCAGTGGTGCTTGGGGTGAGTCCCTTATTTGTTTTTCTTTTTGTGCCGTCTTCTCCCTCGGAAAGGAGTACTGCCTAACGTCTCTTCTGCTCCAGGGCTTTGGGGTGAGTGTGTTATATGTCTTTCCAGTATGCTATGTATAATATTATCATGTTTCTTATATTTTCTTTATCCAGTCCATTACTACTCTGTTTTCTGATAATCTACTGAGTGTTTATTGATGTTTTGTTTATATTTATTTGTATATTTTATTTTATTTAATAATGTGATAATAAAAAAAAAATGGTCGGGTACAATGAAAGCAAACTTTTTTGTAGGCAGCTGCACGGTACCGTCCTGTCACTGTGTGCGGGGCGCTATCGAACAGCCGCATTTGTAACATTAAAAAAAATCGGTTCTGAAAATGTAGTGGGTCAGTTCTTATTTACCAATAGACGCCGATTTATCGCCACCGAACTAAACTGTAAATAATATGTAAAAATAACACGTCTTCGTTATGGTTTTATCGTCTGTTACAAATCTCTTATCAAAAGTGAATAAACGAAAATGGTACTCGTTTATCTCATTACAGTATTGCTGCTTGTGTCGGCACGACAGTGTACGTACTCTACCGTGAGATTACTCTATTCGTTTAATGTGTTCCCGCGGTGGCTCCGGTAGTAAATTCCAAATTACTAGTCTTCTTCGTGGCCTCACCTCTTGTCCATTGTCGCGACTAATTTTATTGCGTTTTAACGGTACTTTTAACAATTCGACTTTACGCCCGTTTTATTGTTTACGGGCCTGGTCAAAGAACCTGTGACCGACACAAACGGTGGACAGTGATGGATTCGGAAGGGACGGGTTAGATAGGAAATAGGAATGAGGGAATGTATGGAACCAAAGGATCGCTCGAGTCACCTGGTTGATGACGCCCGAGTTCTCACTCGATGTATGAAACTGCCAGAGCACAAAAACTCTGATGTGTTTCACGTTCACAACATAACAAAATCACAGCGGTGTAAGAATTAGTGATCCAACACGAATAATCATATGATAACACTTCCTCTCCTCGAATTCAAAAATAACTAGTCGAGCCAAAGGAACAATGTGTACTGATTGGGAATAGACTAAGGGGTAGGAACAAACAAAAAATTGGTGACAATACACTACATTTAACAATAAACATTTTGATTCAAATATGGAAGTATATGTGTTCACCTATAAAAAATAATAATTTACGAATACGGAACGGAACCCATTCGCTTATTTCGGTTTATGTCTTCTGTTATAAATGTTTTAAGATGACACGTTTTGTATCCTTAGGGCTGTTTCAGTGCTAACCAATGAGAGAGGACCCCACCACATTCTCAGGACCGATTTAATAAGCTCAAGGCTCCTATTTCGGTCTTAATCTTACGCCGCCTGGTTTGTATTTTTTTTATAGCTAGGCTGTTCAATAACGCTCCGCACACAGTGATAGGGCGATACCGCGCAGCCTTCTATACCAAATTTGCTCTCATTGTAACTGACCTTTGAGGTATATGAATACAACATGATCAGACAAATAATAATTTAATTATAGTAACCTACAAATCATAAGGCCGGAGAGCAGGAGACGGCACAAAAAGAAATACAAATAATACACACCCCACGCACCACTGCCGACAGATTTAACCGTCGAAAGCGGTACACCATATATCACAATTTAGATTAGTTAGACTATATAAATAAATAGAATTTGGCTAGATTAGTGACAATGAATTACATTAGTGTAGTTACATAAGTGCTAACAGGTTGCCATTTAAAAAAAAAGAAGATAAATGGCAACCGTGACCCGTCGTCATGATACATAGATAGCAGACTGCGATAAACGGCCATCAAATAAAATGAACCTATCACTGTCCTCGGCAATAATTTTTTTCATCTGAATTAACGGTGGTCAATATTATCAAATTTCACATTCAGGACTGAATATATTTATCAAAAACTATTTATACATGTGTATAATATGTTTGGTCTGTGCCTGTCTCACTAGAAAATTCTTTATTGAGACGGGCATAGTTTGTAAGCAATTGTGGATGTGGACTATTGCAATAGCATCTATGCCGGCCTGCCTATGTTTCAGCTGGATAGATTACAATCCATTCTAAATGCGGCAGCACGAATAATATATGGAGTTTCCAAATTCTTTTACATCAGCTATAACATCCCTTTTACATATAACATCCCTTTTACATCAGCTAAATTGGCTCCGATTCCCTGAAAGAGTTTAATTTAAATTGTGCTGGTCGATGTATAATAAAGGCGACACACAGCATGGCGCCTCTGTATCTTCAAGAACTCCAGACGATTTGAATGGTAGACGTCAAACTCTCAGGTCAGCCTCCACTTCAGTCGCAGGAAGGGTTGTAGAACCCATCAACCGTTGCCAAAAGTCTAAATTTAGTGAACGGGTATTTGCGGTGGCAGGCCCAAAAGCGTGGAACGCCCTCCGTTATAAGAAACAGTGTAACAGAGAAACGCACCTTTTCAATAACAATTTTTAATCTTAAAAACAAAGATAATTGTAGAAATATAGTTGATGTGTAAAGCGCCCTTGAGGTGAAAGTTTCTACGAAAATGGCGCTGTACAAATTATCCATTATTATTATTATTATTATTAATTGTACAAATAAATAAGTTTATATATTTTATACATAATGTGTATGTAAATATAAAAAGTGAACTTTCAATATATTATTTAGAAGAAATTTGACAACAATTATTATAGATTTTTATCAATATGTCTGGGTGAGTGCACCAATACTAGCTCTACTCCAATTACGAATCCAAGTTTTTATTCAGTTTATTGTGTTGACGGAATAATTCAATTGAGTTAAATCTTTCAGCATCCTACTAAATATTTTAGGTCCAAAATATTTGTAGTTTCCTTGGCCATATAATGTATGTGCTCTTGGGGCTTGTAGGTTACATATTTTTATTCCATGTGAGTATGCCAATACAAAACATTGAATACGAAACGGTCAAGCGCCGACCGCCCGAGGATGGCGGGTAGTTTTGGGACCGTCGATGGGTAGAAAATCGCTTGTCGACGCCTTCCACCAACCAAATGTTTCAGCAATATTGAAGCCTTCCGAGCAATAGCGTTTCATTCCAACTTTCGTATTTAAATTCCATAGCATAATTATAATATTACCCGTGTGTAATCATTGCAAAACTTGATTCAATAAGTAAAGTTGTTTTCAATTGCCCATTAAACTGAAGTGAATACAGAAATATACGAGCACGTATGATAAGCCGACTTGGGGCTAGATTATCTTTCCACATACATAATCCGTCAGATCTGGAGGTAGTCAAACATACATCGATACTCTTCAAAGCCTTATTATTAACATTTGTTTGAGAGATATCGGCATTTTTTTTTTTTTAATTTCACTACGGAAAATACGGCGTTGCTCAAGAGTTTAAAAATACGACTTTTCCTCGACCCTGCTGGCCTCCGGTGTCCAACGCCTGCGCTGAATAATTTACTGGAGATTGATTAGCGTCAATGGAATAATTTATTGTCATTGATGGCAAGTGGCTGTCGACCTCGTGTCAACCGTCTTGTCCAATCAGCAGGCAGTAAGTAGGACAAATATTCCGGGGGGACCATCGATGATTCAGATCAAAGTTAGCATCGAAGGCTTAGTTAGCTTAGAAGAATGTCGGGACAGGAAGGAGTTTGGCACTCACCATAATCCGGATTCCGCTGGCATTTCCAAACATGTGGACTGTATACTGTTTAAACTCACTATTTCGTCAAAGATTCCGACACAGTATAGACGCGATGTCTCAAATTAGTATAATATTGTAAACTTTATCGTACACGTATAATAATAACGCTGGAATGTTTATTCCAGCGTTATCAGGTTTTTTTTTTTAAATAATTACATAATAAATATTATAACCGTACTGGCTCAAGGTCGCCAATCACAGCGCATTATTTTCGTCCAATAATTAACATATATTTACACCAAATAAATAAATACATGTTTCCAAACAGCCAGTAACAGCATAACCTAAGTTTGTGCATACTGCACGCCACTGGTTTATCATATCTCTATATCAAAATACAAGATACGGTTTGAATAAATTTGGCTAAATCTCAGTTTAGTTTAACTTACTGATCAACGCGCGTATCAATTAAAATAATCTGAAAAATATCCACGTTCTCCGTTGGAACATTTCGCGTCTATTAAAATGTACAGCAATTTCTGTTATTATTTATGTTATGTAATTTATGTTTAACAGCAATTCGGAACACCCGTGATTAATAGCACATCGCACTTGTGGAAAATAATTGCCCCAAGTTGATTAGTGTCTTTGCAATTTAACACGTAGTATACAAAGGTGCAAAAAAAGTGGTCCGTGTGGGTCTGGCACAACGATTTCTAACACACCGCTTATTATTTTTAATATATTTAAAATATTAACTGAATACCGTGGACATGGACATTTGCATCGAACAAATGTATATACACGCAAATAATATACATCTTTAATATTTGCAATTATTATTTACTTACTTACCATCAGGCCGTTTCCCCGCGGGGGTAGGAAGGGAAGATAGTGCGCCACACTCTTCTGTCCTGACACACAATTCTCGCCTCATCCACATTCGTACTTCTTCTCTTTAGGCTTCTAACAGAACCATCCTCCATTATCTGGTTTACCCGGTCGCGGGCGTCCTCCATTTCTGGTTCCATCGACACTTGCGTCGTATATATTTCTTACCATTCTCTCCTCATTCATCCGTTCCATTTGACCAAACCACCTAATAGATCCGTTCTTAATCATACTCACTATACTAACATTATTTCTTTATTTCTTCATTCTTTACTCTGTCATAAATAGATTTGCCACAAATACGCCTAAGTGATCTCATTTCCACTGCATTCAGTCTACTTTCGTTCCTTTATTGCCAGCTCCGGGCCTCACTTCCATACATCAGTGTCGGTACCAGGATTCCATTGTGCACCGCTAGTCTTGCCTCGGTTGACAATTTCCCGTTAGATATATACAAATAAATTTAATTAAATACATCTACCGGTTTCGAAAGATATCATTTTCTTCTTCTTCAAGATGTCATCGACTAATCAAAAACATATATTATATTGTTTCTTTAAAATAATATTTAAAAATAAATCTTGTATACCTTACATAAATTGTTACTTGATACAAAATTACTTGAATATTTTTTACGAAAATGTTTTAGAATGTGACTTGTTAAATTTAGTTGGTTGTTGATAATATTTTGGTTAGTTTTACACGCTTTATTTGTTCCTAATGATTTTAAATTATTTAATTTAAAAAAAAAAAACTACTTCGAGTTGTTCAATCAACGTTTAGAATTTTTACATACAAATACCATGGGTTTACAGTTAAATAAATTAGATATGAGAAAAAGTGTGTTAATAGTAAATTAAACATCATATATTATATAACAAAATTCATTTTTCCTTTTAAATTTGTTTTCACAGTAGTTCCTATTTAATTACCCATCACATATATTTATAGTTTTGATTCTTGTCTACGCTTGTATTGTTAATTTTAGTATATATACATTGTATCCTGATGAAGGGACCATTGGTATTGAAACGTATTGATACATCGATAAATAGTAGTTTAAAAAAAAAAGTTTTTTTCTTATTATTTATGCAAATAATATTTTTTATGTTTGTACACATAAAAGTTTTACAATAATATTCTGGCAATTTCCCACATAAGCTAGGCCTGATCTGAGGAAATCGCCTCGCGTTTTATAGCATTTTCTACTGTTTAGAAACATGTCAAAATATAAATATATGAGCACGGTGTGTATTAATTTCATTAAAAATGTTTAGCATTGACAGTAATTCATGATAATCAACCAACCAGCAAGGAGATCAAAGAAATTAAGGAATTTTCTACTGAATAACACAATCTTTTGTAAGAAGCCATAACGTCTCGGCACGATCTAGCATAAGGAGAATTTATAAAAATTAAATAATAATAATAATAACAAAAAATCTAAAATGTTCTTCCCTTTCTAATCGTGCGTTTATAATTATACCACCCTTCACGTCAAATGTTGAATTCTGTTAGTTTCTTTTATTTTTTAGTCAGGCATCTATTATTTTAATAGGAAGAAATATGACTATATTTTTACGATAAATGATTTTTTTGTTTAATTCTCGTCGTTTGCACGTCGGTCACGATTTTAATAACGTTAACCGTGTGCGCGCACATTCCGAATAAAATAATTACATAATTGTCTGACACATTGTCACTTAACTGTGTATGAAAAGATATTGCTCTCTGGTCGATTCATTTTTGTCAAATGAATCAATTGATCTTTGCATGTGCAACCTGTGTTAGTTCCTACGTATTTCCCGTGTGTTTAGCAAATAATTTAATTCGATACTAGAAACACTGTTTTTTTTTTCCTGAGTCATTATTGACGAATGTTCACCTAGTTAATATGGATTATGTATATAGAGTATATAGTATAAGTATTAAAATGTGACATGAAATCTGGAACCTAATCAATAGATACAAAGAATGGAAGTTTCCGAAATGTGATGGTGAAGAAGCACGATTTCGACATTTTTGAAGAAATAGATTTATATTTTCGTAGAAAGCAATCGCTTCGTGGTTTGACATATTATATTATAATAAAATAACAATCATTTTGTATGAAACCACGAAATGTATTATACGTCAACCGGTTTCGCTTATCTCAAGCTTCATCAGGACGTATTTAAAAATGATCATAAATACAAAAAGAGCGCACTTGTATATACATAAAGAGAGAGAGAGAGAGAGAGAGACATTAATTATTGTTAAATTAAATATCAATGGATATTAAATTGATTTGTATTTTCCTCTCCCTTAGTGTTCCGTCTATCTGTATATGTATTCTGTCTCTTTCTTTCGTATTTTATTTTATATTCTGTCTCCCCTGATGTTTTATTAAACTATATATGTATTCTCTCTGTCACTGCAGAGATAGATGATTTCGTCAGATTGCCATTTAATTTTTAACATTTTTAATTTTATAATTTCTACTGTTGTATTTTTATCTCTTCATCAATATTTTTACTCAATACTTATTATATATTTTAAAGACGGTCAAATATATTTATTTTTTATTATGTATCTTTCGTCGTTACGGCCAAAGCTCATTCGTCCCATATCAATAATGTATTTTCATATTGATACTGAACTTTATTTATTTGCTTTCTCTTTCCGACGTACGAGATGTTTCAAGTGCCTCTTTCATACCTCTCGACTCCGCTATTCATCGTCTTAATTGAATATTTGCCATTAATGCTAATTGATAGGAGAGGTTAACACACGAAACGCCATCCGCTTATAAATTCAACGCTCGTTTAAACCAAGTCTTGGGTGAACTACGACCGCGAACGTCGATTATATCATCGTGCGTCACCAACACGAACTCGCCTTTGAAGTGTTAAATTACAGGATCACCTTCGTGACCTTTCTCGTGGTCTGCCCCCATTTTTTGTGTTAATTTTCGCAGCGCGGTCATCGAGCTTATGCATGGGCGACGCGCTGTGATTGGTCACGCGGATAAATGGAATGTGTAAAAAGTAAGCCCGAGGAATGCGGACGGTAAAAATGTCAGATGGATCGATGACCGGAGGTGGAAATGTATCTGGTGGTGATCGGTGTGTTCTTGTATCTGACACTAATATTATTATTTGATTAAAATATACTTACTAGTTTACTAGTTATTGCTCGAAAAATCACGAATTATCAGTTACCTTATCATCGCTACAATTAAACAACCACAGTCACAATAACGATTTAACCATCATTAAACATGAATAAAATTGTATAGCTGTCCCCCATTATAGTTATAAATACAAGTTGTTGGGTTAAATTGTTAGATTGGTAATGCACTTGCAAGGCGAAACGCGTAGAATAAAAAAACAAGTGTTTTGTTTTCACATATCTGATTGTGAAGTTCTTCTTTAAATAAAAATGAAATGTATTAATTATAAAGATGTACATATAAAATCAATTTTATCGAAAAATATTTTTGTTGCTACCGGAATTCGAACCTGGATCCTCTTCCGATCCGGGGATCGTGCATTTTATATGTATATCTTTCTAATTAATATATTTCATTTGTATTTAAAAAAATATTACAGACCTATGTTCTGAATAATTACAACTTCACAATAAGAATGTATTCTCCTTAATAATATATAAGTTGTATCAATGTGTCCAAAATTTCATAAAAATGAATTGTTAATTCTGGCGTCTCCTATCGGACTACTTAAATGTATTTGAGATTCCATAGATAGATTTAAAATAATAAAACGATAGGTGCATTAATTCGAAAAGTGTAACATATGGGTTCGAAAATTTGTCGTCAAAGTACTGCGTGTTGTAGTATAATCGGTTAATGCACATTTTCCGGTTTAGAAGAGATCCAGGTTCGAATCCCGGTAGCAACAACAATATTTTTCGTTAAAGTTGATTTTATATGTATATCTTTCTAATTAATACAATAAGTTAGTATTTAAAATATCACTGATTTATTTTTTGAATAATTACAACTTCACAACAAGAATGTGTTCTCCTTAATAATTCTACAAACTTACCTCGGAATCAGTAAATCTATCCAAGAATTTTTTTAAATAATTACCTTTATAGAGTTGTAAAGAAGAGCAGATTTTTTCTAAACTGAAACTGAATTAAACTTAGGTACGATTCTCTTGACTTGTGCGCAGTTGACAGGGAGGTTACAGATATGTGGTATTACATTTCTTTGATTCGCACGCCCCTAGCGGATGCTATGGTGAAACTAGTGATTTAGAACGATTCCCTGTGAAAATTCAAATCGCATGATATAAATATCTTAATTTGACAAAAAATTGAGATATGCGGCGTTGGTGCAGTCTTATAACTAATCTAACATAATTCATAAATTACCTTTTTATTTTAAATTCTAAGAATGTAATACAATTTGCCTACAATCTTTTTCTGAGATATTTATAAATTTGATCACATTGTATCCGATACTAAATAATTTGTATTGTTGCGTGCGACTCTTGGCCGCTCTCTCAATTTCTCAATTGCCTCTAATGATGATGTAAGGCATCGATCGAAAATGCGTCTCCATCCTTCGGTCCACGAGTTGATCATTAGCATAAACATTACGCACATCTGTATGCAGTCTGACATCTCGAATTGGTGTATTTGCAATGTACGCGTCAATTGAAGATAAGTCATTTAAATTCACGGAGTGCATTCGATAAAAATGATAAATGTGACATTACGATACACGAGACGTAGCGACAACACGTGATCGTCCCGAAAATTATATAATAACACAATAATTATTATTTTAGTGAGATGCTTAGGGGGTGTTATCAATTATAGATGTTTATATGAATGTATGTCCTAAAAGTTTTTTTCATTTTAGTGTTTGTGAAATTTTTCCCGGAAAATTGACTTCCCGACGAGGTGACATAAACGATACCTTCACGGAGAATATGTGCCGCGCAGTTCTCAGAAATTTTGCCTCCCGTTTAGAAGAATGCCAGCGAAATAACGGATCACATTTAGGAAACATAAAATATTCCCAGTGGCTGTTTAATGCAATATATATATATATATTTATTCAACTTAAATGCAATATATATATATATATATATTTATTCAACCCATCCATTATTTTATTACAGAATTTTTAGTGTGAAAAAGACTTTTAGAACATTTTGTATGTTTAACTACCGATTAGAAGGTTTGAATATGATCTTGTTTGTGTGAGAGTATGGATGTCCCAATATTCGTCAAATTTTCTTTTGTACCGCAGAGTGTCGTGTTTTGTTCGTGTTATAAGATTATGAACTATTTACGGACGCACTGTATTTAATTAGGTTAAATTGTACAAAGGTAGAAGTTGATACTAGGTGTAATAATTAAGATCGTAGGCGGCTTTTAGAGCTACTGCTCGGATGACTAGGCCCATCCGGGTGCAGCGCTGCGTATGTATTGTTGTACACAGTCGGTACCCTACGTCTTTATGGGCGGTAAGAGTTGCGTTGTAAGTACCGCCTTGCCGGTTGCGTTCAGCTTCGCTGTGCGATCTCTAGTGGAGTCGATAGCCTTCTACAGTCATCATTTTGGCTTATATATAGCGAATTAATTTATGATAGATTAAAAAATTTCGAAGGAGTCATTCAGGTGGTCTGATCATATTGAACGGACGATATAAGATATGACCGAGAGAATTTTTTTATTGTTTATTGATATTCACTGAAACATTCTCGCAATTTCCAAGTGACACTGGACGAAATAATTAATTTTGTTAGACGCGATAACTACACAATTTCACGTGATAGGATTGAGAGCAGTATAGTGTATCGTAATGAGACATATATATGTAAATATGTATAGACTGTTGTCATTTAATGTCGCATGTCAACATAAAATCTCTCAAATCTATCCCGTGAAATCGCGTCAAAGTAATTTTATTTTTCTATGCTTGCAAACATTGCGTCTTTTTTCTGAACACACTCTGAATTAGGAAACTAAAAAATAAATAATATTAACTTCCCTTTATTGTTGACAGGTAAATAAATTAATACAATAAAAAATAATGTCGGAAACGATAAGAAAACGTATATGCTTTCCAAACAACCCCTGTGATTCGATTGTTAAAGGGGGGAGTGATAAGGGCTGAACCCTCTTGTCTCCGACATATGAAATATCAACAATGGCGTTATATTTTTTTGGGGGACTCTATTGAACATGGTGAAATTTGAATATTTATTTGTAATTTTTTTATAAAATATATATTTTTTAAATTTTATTTTTTGTTGGATTTTGTAATATTTTTCAAAACAATATTTTTATTAAATTTGTTCAATAGGGTCGTGTACAGGGTAACGAAGTGAAATGGGGCGAAGATGGAGGGGATCGGATGAGGGATCGTAAAGGCCGAGGGAGTTGATGGTAGGGTTTGGGATGAAAATCAAAATAATAAAATTTAGACGATAAGTTATGTCGTTTGAGTTAGAGTATGTTTGAATCTTAGCTAATGATTGTGTTTCTGACGAACCGGGGTGAGTTAGTGATTCTTATATATAATTTTGTTTGTTTTCTAGAATATTTGTATTACTTGAACCCAAAATGTGGATGGCGTATGTGAATATATGACGAATGATTGCTTTGTACTAGAGAATTTGTATTTTAGGGATAGTGAACTGTAGGAATTTAAGAGGGGGTATAGTCTGTTGTAGGAGATTTGGGCTCATTCACGAATGTTGTTGATGTGTTGTATCCAGTGAAGTTTTTTGTGAAATGCAAGTTGTCGATGAAATCATGGGTCGATACTGTGAAATGCACACATTTCACAGTATCGACCCATGGAATAGGAACCCTGTTGCGTAAAAGCATAGATGCCGGAAGAAAACAGGATATACGGAAGAAGGTTTGCACTCACCACAATCCAGTTCTTCAGACATCTCCAAGGTGGACTGTAAACTTATCACTATCTTCGTCTAAGATCCTTTAGAATATACTGTATAGACGCGACGTCTCAGTTGAATAATATTCTTCGATTCATGAATTACCGCACAGCTTCAAGGTCGCCGTTCGACTGGACGGCGGCGTGCCGGGTGAGGAGATGAGAAGGCATAGTATATTATTTTCGTTTAAGAATAAATAAGTAATTAACAAACAAATATATGTCCCAAACAAACCACATTCATAAAACTCAACTCTAGAGAAAAAGATATCTGCACTTTTCCTGTGCATCTTTCATATGTACCAGTCTGCACGCTGTACTTAAAGAGTTAACCATATGGTACACGTATCTAATTGTGCTTTAGCGCACGTCGCACACTGGCGCCATCTATGCCCGCCGAACATATTATTATTCATCTATGATGACGCGACTTGTTTTGCAGCATCCTGCTCACATACCTAATAACTGCCAACGTGTGACTTTTTTTTTCTTAATTTTTATTATTTTTCACCGATAATTTATGCAGCAGCGAGATGTGCGAAATTCAAAATGAGTAAGTTGCGCATTCGCAAATTCTCAAAAAATGTTTATTTTAATGTTTTTCAACATGAAATACGTTTTTTTCAGAAGCGTCCACAGAAACATTTGTTTCAAAAACTGCGTTAGAAATATTTTATGACGTAACACGACTGGCGTTTATACTGAATGCGTCACGCCACTAGTTCCAATGGCATCCAGTTATCCTTTATGAATTTATGTATATATATATATATATATATATATATATATATATATATATATATATATATATATATATATAGTGGTGGACGATCGAAACCCGAAAGCGATATTTATTTTATTATAAATAATTAGACAAAACCACTGTTTTTTGATTATTCCACATGTTTCGATACCTATGATAAATTTGAATTTTTAGAAATAAGAAAAAGTTTTAATAGCAAGCTAAATATTATAAATAACCAAATCCTCTTTGCAAATAGTCACCTTTTAAATTTGTTTTCATATTAGTTCTTACTTATAGTTTTGTTTTTATCTATGCTTGTATTTTTAATTTCAGTATACACTGTTTCCTGAAGATGATGCCTTAGGTATCCAAACATGTAGAATAATGAATAAATAGTGGTTTAAACAAAGTACTTTGTATAATTATTAATATTTATATTAAATACTAAATTGCTGTATTAATTATAAATATATATATATGAAATCAATTTTGTCGAAAAATATTGATTTTGGGTCACCGGGATTCGAACCTGGATCTCTATTTCCAATCCTGGGAAGTACACTACCAATTGTGTTATAACGCCAGTATTGGTAGTATAGGTGGTTTTTACGAAATATCAATAATGAGTAAGCCGATAGCAGACGCCAGAATTAACAATTAATTTTTATTGAATATTGGACATATGATACAACTTATATATTATTAAGGAGAACACAAGAGAACGCAACAACAATATTTTTCGACAGAATTGATGGTATATGTATATCTTTCTAATTAATTTAGTATTTAAAATATCACAGACCTATGTTCTGAATAACTACAACTTCACAATAAGAATGTGTTTTCCTTAATTAATATTTATATTAATTTATTGTTGTACATTTTTAACATAGAATATGTTTTTTGGAGGTTTCTCGAATATATTTGTCAATACTGGCGCTTCTACTGTCACGTCACGTCACCAGTTCCACTGAACGACAGTTATCCTCTATACTTGTGTATGGTGCACGAATGAAACCCAAAAGGAATATTTATTTTTATTTGTCTATTTCACTTTTTCTGTCTATTGTTATTTGCTGTCACGTATTTTGATAATTTTGTAATTAAGTGTGTATATATATATATATATATATATACACTCATTTACATTTATTTTCAGCCATTTTCTCTCCACTGCTAGATGAAGGCCTCCCTGAGTGTCTCCCACTTTTCCTGTCTATTGTTATTTGCTGTCACGCATTTTGATAATTTTGTAATTCACTATTAATATCACCTTGATTAAACCAAAATTAATATAAATTGAAAGTCTGTACAAAATGTTACTAAAAAAAAATATTCAAAGTAAATTATGACCAAACAAAATACAATGATTTATGTGCGAAGGGCGGCGGGGCGAATGAGAAAAATCATTTTATATGTAGGGGTGGTATGGTTTTTTGTTTTGTTTTTTGTATGTACATTTTGTACTCGGAGCGTCGACTTGGTATTACGGCAGCGTCTTGTAGATTGATTGTGCTTTTTGTGCTGCAGACAGTCACCGGGCATAAATAACGATACAGAAGCATCGGGAGAATACCAATTATGTGTCTGTATTTAGTCGTAATTGAACAAGGAGATAAGCGTGAGTAATACTCGACAACTAGTTAAAAATAATTCTAGTTTTGCCCCCGGCAGTGTGTGGACCCGGGGATGTGATGTGTGTCGGCCGTTTGGTACATTTTTAAATAGATCGTTTTATAATTATTAATCGCTTCTAAAGTATGAAGGAATCTGGCAACGAAAAAAGTTCTGCTGCCGGCGGAATGCAAAAATTATAAAATCTTCAATTTATTAATTAGAAAGATGTACATATAAAATCAATTTTATCGATTCTACCGGGATTCGAACCTGGATCTCTTCCAATCCGGGGAACTATGCTACAGCACACAGTACTTTTGACGACAAATTTTCGAACCTATATGTCACACATTTCGAATTAATACATCTATCGTTCCATTATTTGAAAGCCATCCACGTTATTTTTACGGAATCTCAAATAGCTTTGAGTAGTCTGAAAATTTGTCGTCAAAAGTAGTGTGCGTCGTAGCACAGTCGGTCCATTTTGTCGATGCCTTTTCTATAAAAATCGACTGCTCTGGTATCGAAATAGTTATTGAGCCAATTCTGATTTGCATTTCATGCATTTGATTGGAGAGCGACCGAAAAAGATGATTATCTGACGGAGAAGGATCGGAACTATATGTTGAGCTCCTGGATGACCATTTTAGCCTTGATTAAAAGCGAAAGGAAGTATGTGTAAGAAAATGTTAACTTTTCTCAACTTGATACTCCATTATTTCAGCCCAAAAATAAAAATAAACTGTAAGATACAGGAAAACTGGCAACACTAGTGTTTTAAAGCTGAAAAAATATTATCGAACAGTATGTCAATTTTTGTTAGATAAAACAAAATTGCTTTTTTCTAAAAAGAAACCGTAAAACCTTATAAGACAACCTGATGGATTAATTTATTAGACTTTGTTAACATACATGTTTTTGTTGTAACAGAGGTGAGTATATTATAATATAACATGTTAAACATAAGATACAATTATATTGCAATTAAATACTCGTCGTTTATTGTATGGGATAGAGTAGACTCCACCTCTGATGTATATAGCATTGTCTTGGCTACTTTGCTAGACTGCCGTCTGTGTTAAAGTAGCCAGTGTTTTTCGTGCTGTTGTGGTGTTATTTAATTCAAGAAAGATGCAGATTCGACAGAAATATATAAAAAAATATTTTTAAAAAATGTAATGAGATTGTTGTAGAACTAGTGAATTATTGGTGTAGACACAATATAATGATTATGTTAGAATATTGGATAGCTATGCTTCTGATTGATCTCTACCCAATTGGATCATATATATTGGGTCCATATTTGTGTAATGTTATCGGAAGTGTGTTGTACAGTTTCGGGACTAAGAACATGTAGAATCTTTGATAAAATGTCGTTGTTGCTCTCGGAATTGGCGTGTAGATGTTCGTTGTTTGTATTGTGTTGTGTCCATGATTTATTGCTCGGGGTGAGTTGTTGTTAGCATGGAAATATTAGACGAGTTTTATGTCTAGGGCACTGTACTCTTTAAATATAAAATCTGATGGACATCTAAAGAGACGATCGTAAGAATTGTCTTTTGTGCTCCATGTCTTAACATATTTTCAAAATGAAATAATCTACTTTTTTTTTTTTTTTGATATTCGGGGTCATCATGTTCAATGTTATTTAAAAACATACATTGACACATTAGCGACACGTAACCGTAATCACATTCAAATAGTTAATTTCACCCCCATACTCTAAGGGTCGTGCGGGCCAATCGATCTTCGGACAGCTTGCGAAGCTTCAGAGCAGTGGTAGTGTGGCGTGCTCAACGTTTCATAAAATGCCTAAAATAAATATACGTAACTATTTTATCAAAAAAAATAATTATGTCACAAGAGACCATCTGCTTTGTGTTAGTCGATGAGGTCCAGAAGAAATATAGATTTTTCTGGAAGACAACAATGAACTGGGGCGGAAAATGTTTGGATCTAGTTGTGAAATATCGATAATGTCTCAACATACGTTCAGTAATTGCTAATTGTCTGTCAATAACGAGCTCATTTTTGCGCAGAGTTCAACAGGGTCATAAGTTCAACATAAAAATCAAAACTTATCATTTAAAAATGTGTATTACAGTGAAGTTATATTTTTATTGGCGTTTTAGTAAAATCATATCCGAATACATTTTAATTGGATGATATATGTTTCCAGTAGTGAATATTTTCTTAAAGTATACACTCGGACATTGATTCACACTGTGTAATCGGTAGTGAGCGCGCAGAAGCGATTTAAAATGACCAAAAACGTATCGCCCATCCTGTAGGTCTTAAAAAATTGTTCTATTAGCTCAAAAAAAAAATTCTTGACGTAGTTTTTTTTTGTTGTATTTTCCCGTTTGTTTCTGGTTTGCCACTGCTGTCCCAGCGCTGCAGGGGCTGTCGTCCGTCCTAAATCCTTTCATTTCCTCGAGCACTCAGACGCGAGCACGTACTCCCTCCTCCACTCGATAGTCTTCTCAATAAGGAGCTGGAGTGGTGACGGCCGCCGGATCCCCGACCGTCCGTTCGGAAACAAGTGGAGATTGAGTACGGAATGGGGTCGGGCTGTCAGGGGGTTCGAGAGTGTTGAAGTGGGCGCCAATGTTGAATTATTTTGGTAATGTTTTCGTAATCATGATTCCGTTTTCGCTTTCGAGGACCCTCCGTCTAAACGGGTCTGATGTCACGTCACATTAAAAATAATACTGCTTACCAAATGTAATGTAAATATGCACACAAAAAATATTTCCCGTTTCGTTTTCCGTTTTATTTCCCGCTAAAAACATTTTTGTCTTTGTTTTCTAACCTAACCTTAACCCAACCAAATGTAATCTCTAAGATACTTTGTCAATCGTAAGATGCGCCTTTCAGCCTATCACTCTTATCATGTGGTAATAATTCTACTTCCCACTCGCTAAAATGTTGTTCCTTGTACTCATCGAACGTCTCTCAAGAATTGATGTAAGTTTCACATTCCGATGCGTCATCATCTGGAATTCTGTAACAACGCTTCAGTTCAGTCCTATTTTTGGTAAACATTCACTAAATGTGTAATAGACCTAGTCCACAATATTTTATTGGTTGATAACGCGTTCGAGGAGTATTCTCTGCATTTTGGAACATATTATTGAATGAGATTTTTATTCTATACCTTTGCTTCGGGCCCTAAATCAGCTATCAAAAAATAGTTAGGTCGCTCGAATAACGACTTTTTAAAACTGATTATATCTCTGACTTGGTTGAGATTAATTCCTACAGTTCACTATCCCAACAAAACAAATTACTCTTGTACAAAGCAATTACTGTCATATACTCACATACGCGAGCCCCATCTGGGGTTCAAGTAACACAATAATTTTAGAATCCAAACAAAACTACATCCTTAGGAGAATCACAAACTTACCCTGGTTTATCAGAAGCACAATCATTCACAGAGACTCAAACATACCCTCTACTCAAATGAAACAAATTTTTTTTTCTAAATTAATTTCTATCTCAAAACCTTTCATAAACTCCCTCGGTCTGTATGATCCCTCATCCGATCCCCATCATCTTCATCCCATTTTGCTTCTTTTTTGACCCTATTGAACAAAATTTATGAAAAGATTCTATAAAAAATTTCACTAAAAATACAAAAATTGTAAAAAATTCAACAAAATCAGACAAAGAAAGAATTAACAAAATATGTAAAAGAAATGTATTATATAAAAGAACTTAACCTTTTTTTCTACTACTTTATACAATTATATACAAAGTTAAAATTATCTGATATTAAAAAAAAATAATTTACCATGTTCCCTGAATAGGGTCCCCCAAAAAAATCTTACGCTATTGTTGTTACCTTATATGTCGGAGACAAGAGACCTCAGCCCTTATCCCTCCCCCCTTAACAATCAAATCAGTGGTTGAGATTAGACACATGTATATTAAAATATTTTTGACTAATGCTTTTAATATGTATCTACCTCTTGTGCACTAGGTACGTTACACCCAGTATAATGAATACCTCCACAGCACTAGACAACTGTTTGTCTATGTAATAAATTATTGTCTTCTTTATTAATACTTTTAAATACTTTTTAAAAATACTCATTGTTTAGTATTATAAAGACCATTATTTTAATAATACTTATTATAAAGACCATTATTTTAATAATACCACAGGGGTCAATATCCTCTATAAAAACGGGTTGGACAATTTAAAAGCACTTGGAATAAAAAAAGGCAATGCGTAGTTTCATCAATCAAATTAATTTTTCCATTAGCCCCATATTAGGTATGTTTCCTTTAAAATCAATTTAATATCCATCAACACTGCATCTTACCTTCCCTTAATATTCCGTCTATTTGTATATGTATTCTGTCTCTCTCTTTCGCATATAATTTTATATTCTGTCTCCCTCTTTATGTATATATATAAGTACACTCTTTTTGTATTTATGATTAGTTTCAAATACGTTCTGATGAAGCTCGAGATTAGTGAAACCGGTTGACATATAATAAATTTCGTAGTTTCATACAAAGTGATTGTTATTTTATTTAATACTAATTATATTGTTTTTTTTTTTGTTACAGGTAAGTTCATCTCACAACGCTTACATTTTGAGACCAAGAACGGGACCAACCAATGCACAGCATTCAAGAATCGGTTAATACGTAATCAGGGAGTGGAATATATTTTTATATTTTTATTATATTAAAGAGTTTGTATAAATTATATAATATCCTAATGTCTTATGTGTGCCACGCGTGGGGAATTTGAAAAAATACTGGATTGAAGTATCAATTTTGTTTCAAATATATTAGTATGGTTTTCAAAGTCCTTTTATTTATTCTCAATGTGTGGCTGAAGTTCGAGGCAAATTTTTAAACAAATAAAATTTGCTGCTAAAATGCTTTACTCGTGTCGAAATGTCTACATATCGTCATCGTGGAATTTTTTAAGTTTTGTATCCACGAATTCAAATATTTACAAAAAACTTAATTTTTAAATAGAACACATTTGTGTTGTGAAGTTACAATTTCAGAACATAGTTCTGTAGTATTTTTATGTAATGTGTTAAACCAATTCCTCTACGTTAACCACAAGTACATTAACGACAAAAATTTTGAACTTATTTTTTGTAGATTTTTCTAATTGATACATATATAATTTCACCTTTAAAAGCAATCAACTTTATATTGCGATAAATCCCAAATATCTTTGAGTAATTTTTTTATTTTTTTTTTCTGTTCATGTTATTATAGATTATAAATATTCTTATAAATATACAAAAAAGGCGAACAAAGAGATGTTCACTGTCTCCTTAACTAGACCGATGTCTACTAAAAGAGACAGATTCATCAGTTGTCATGCAAATGAAAACCATTATTAATATTAATTTTTTTTTTGTCTAAACCAAAAATATTAGGAATGAAGTAAACAGGGTTTTATAAGAATTCTAATAATATAATAAATAAGTGAAATACCCACGATTGAAACACTATGCAAAACGGAAAAATTAATATTAGAAAATGATGTTCTGTTCATGTGATCATTTCCATGACGTTAAGAGACCAGAATAAAATCGGCCCATTTTATTAAATTGTTTAACGCATTTTCTCAGATAGGAAACGGTCCAAGTTCGAATCCCTGTAGCAAATAAGATATTTTATCGATAATTTTTTTTTTTTCGTATATCTATCCAGTTGATTCATTTAATTTTTAAACAATTTTTTTTATTACATGACTGACTGCCTTTTTAAACATGAAATCTTTTATAAATTAATTGAATACAATTTTTATGCTAGTTTTGTTTGAATTTTTTTTTACTTTTGTAAGATATTTTCGGATACAGTTTGTATTTAAAATTTCTACACTCTGTTGCCTTGTTACTTTTTACCTGATAACCATTTGACACTCGGTCCAGATATGATGCGGAATGCTTTTCAAAATAACATGACACCTTCACATTACACCGAAGCGACCGCAGTAATCTTCACAACGCTTTTAACTATAGGTAATACGAAACGGCAAACAGATGCTTAAAACGATTTGGTTTGCATTGACATTATTATTAAGCATCCACGTATTTTCGGATCTTTGCCCTCGAGTTTCTTATTACAGTGGTTCGCTGGATTTGGGCTCTTTGGAAGTATTTGCACGTGTTTAAATCCTGTTTGCTTTTCATTGTCGGAGATTTGTATTGTTGGTGTTTTAGATCTTGGAGCACGGCATGTTGATGCAAGTCGAATGTTACCTGCGATATCATTCAATCCAATACTTCCATCGCGATGTATACCGGTCCCTGTCTGGCTAACCTTTCACTTGGGTGTTTTCGGCAGACGGCGAGGAGTGAAAATTTGAGTGTCAAAGGATCAACACGCGCTTGGTTCCGCCGAGATAAATTATCACCGTGCTTTAACGTTATAACCGAATTTGACAGCATCTGACCTCCTCCAAAGTGCAGTGAAACCACCTTCCTTTAGTGTATGTCGAGGAAGGTGCAAAGTGGTGTCCACCTTCATGATATCGAGATCAAGGCCAGATTCCTTCTTTCCTTTCTTGATCCAAATCGGTCAGTTGCGTCAAACAAATAATAACCAACAGAGATACAGTCCACCACTTGATTTATTTTCAACCGCGGCATATTCGTTCACATTATTTAACTTAATATAAAATGATTTTGAAAATTAATAATAAATGCTAGTTAGCGAACAATTTGCGGTATATTGAACATTAGACTATATTGAACTTGCTGGTTGGCCAATCAACCATCGATCACTAGATTACTAGGCCAGCGTCTTTACCACTAGACCAACAAGCTACTACTATCTACTATAAATAGATAGAAAAAATAAATCACTTCTGGGAGCTTAGTCGCGAAATGCAAGCGTGCTAGTAGATTTTTCGAGCTTAATAGGATAGCATCAATTATTTTTATATTGATTTTTATAAAAATTATACTATCCTCTTATTTTTTTCTCGATAATAATATCTTTTATGAGTGTAGTTTATATTATCATACTTATATTTTTAACCTTGTTTTATTAACCAGTAAAAATACATCTAAAAATATAATTTTCTTCTTCAGTATGTCAATAACTAATTAAAAACATATGTTATTGTTTCTACATAATCTATTTTTAAAAAACAATAATTATTTAAAAAATAAATTTACTACCTATCTAACATTGTTACTTGATGATACAAAATTATTAGAATAATTTCGATAAATAATTGGGATCATAATTAAATATTATAATTTGGAATCGTTTGAGATTAATAAAGCGTGTAAAACTAATCAAAAAATTATAAACAACCAACTAAATTTAACTACGAGTCCCATTCTAAAAAATTTTCCTAAAAATTATTCTAGTAATTTTGTATCATCAAGTAACAATTTGAGTTAGGTACTAAATTTATTTTTTAAATGATTATTGTTTTTTAAAAATAGATTTCGTTAAAGAAACAATAACACATGTTTTTGATTAGTTTATTGACATCCTGAAGAAGTAAATGATATTTTTCGAAACCGGTAGATATACAATATATAAATATAAATATCACAGACCTATGTTCTGAATAATTACAACTTCACAATAAGAATGTCTTCTCCTTAATAATAATCTGTTATAATAATAATAATAATGTGTTTATTCCAGCGTGACCAGGTTTTTTTTAACCCGATTCGCCATAGAGATAATACATATTATGTGATACATTAAGGTTATGAAATAAATATAATGCTATGAATATGCTCCAGGCGCAGCTTTACGCCAGAAACTCGATGTCTCAGAAGCGGAACAAATCCATGTATACGGCCTTCGGTAAACATTGTAGATGCGCTGCAATAACGCGCCAATCCGAACAGTATTCTGTATAAGTTGTTGTACTGAATTTGGAGACGATTATACGTCACTCGCTTGTATTTCGACCAGAGCTCGCAGGTATACATGCTGGTGAAGAACGGTTTAAACAGGATGCTCTTCGGGATGCCGTGACAGCATATTTGCACAAACGTTCAATTGTCTCCTCTGTAATAATCTGTTATGATCGGCTGAAAACGCGCCTGTGAAATCTTCAATAAGAATCGAATATTTTTATTTGTATTTATCAAATAAATTGTAAATTTGCCATCAAAATATTGCACAGGGAGGAATGGAATATATTAAAATATACCTTCTAAAAATGAACACGACATCCGACAGATAGGGCCACGGCGTTGATGGAGTTTTTAACAAACGATTGAACGTGTAACATAATTTATTACAAAAGGGCCATCCATCATAAATATGTAATCGCTTCGAATTACCGCACAGTTGAATTATTCACACCGCATAGAACGGAACTTGCTAACAATAATTTTGACCATATTTCTTTGGAGACTTTTTTCATTGTTGGCGGTGATGCCTTTGTCCCCCAGCTGATGAATTTTGGGGCGGTGATTTAATTCGAAGGGGCTTTGTAAATTATGATTGATTGCTTAATTGTTCGCGGCGCCGGGAATACGTCTTTATAATGTAAAAGAATTAACAATAATTTACAACGAGATTTGCCCCCCGCCCCTCGTTTACGATTTTAATATGAATAATTCTCAATCGTAAATGTGGAGTCAATTGATTGGGGGAGGGACGTGTGGAGGTATGTCGCTGAACACGTTTAATACAAATTATGATGGTGATGTGAAAGGTTACATAAATAAAATCAAAGTTTGTATTGAATAGAAACACAATATAATAATAATAATAATAATAAAATATATTATCAGCTGTTTTCTATCCACTGCTGGATGAAGGCCCCCCCCCCCAAGTATCTCTCATTTTTTTCTGTCCATTGTTATTCGCCACCACGTATTTCTGCATAAATTTCATAATTTCGTCCGTCCAGCATATTTTAGGGTGGCTAGTCGGCCGCTTGATTTGCCCAGACCAGGGATCGGCAGACCGCGACTCATCAACTCCAGCTCATATTTTCATATACAATGATATTTGATACACGGATTAGTTTGCCTAAAACACAATAAAAGAACAGAAATTTAGCATTTGACAATCTTTGACTCTACCCATTTATGCGAGCAAACATTCCCTTCCATTAATCAAATAAAAAATAAGGTAATAAGAAAGTTAACCTACGATGACCTATTAAGAAATGAAAGGAATCTCGGATTTCCGGGAATTTATTAGAGTGTGGGTCTTCCGCTGGGGGGTCGCTGGGATGGACGATACCTGGAAGAGCAGTTCCTAGAAAAACCTAACGGAGCATTCTACTGGCTCTCCCCGGACAGGGTGAATTTCTGCCGGACTGTGACCGAGTTCTGCGACTGCAACACATAAATGTGACATACGACCTCCTCTTTTGGAGGTGCATGATTTCTATAGCTTCTCTCTGGCTGCCCTCTGAATTAAATGTGATAACAAGTCAAATTGTACAGGAATGACTCTGGTACGATGATACCGGACCCAACCTATGATGGTATTAAAGTGTTACTAATTGAATATAATAAAATTTAAAAAATGTAATACTGACGAATCGAAAGGAGAATAAGCAACTCTCAAAACAATTCCGGAACAGGGTGTCAATAAATAAAATCCTGTCTAAAATTGAAAACAAGTACTTACCTGACATAGCAACGCTTTCGAAAACGATGCAAGGTCAACTTTACAATTCCCAAAAGTGATTAATTATTTATATTTTCTTGTTTTATAAGCAGAGCACTGAACTACTGAAGCTTATAACCGCCATATATTCCATTCTTCTATGTAGCATACGACTGTTTGGTGAATTTTAGTTTTAAATAATGTAATAATGTTATCTCGTTTTTATTTGTCATTAAAATTTATATAGCTACAGTGAAAATTTATGTTGTTGGTCTTTTTGATTTTTTTAATTCAATAGTTGGCACCTCTCACTAGAAAGTCTGCCGATACCTATTCTATGGTATCACTGTAAGACTGCATTTGTCCAAAATTATCTCTTGCCTGCTTTTCATTTGAAAAATGTACCTTTAGTACAAAAATATCATAAGTTCACTTATTTTGTGTTTGTTTGACACATCACTGTAATATAATGTATAAATTTCGCTCATCACGACACGCGGAATGGCATTGGGATATTATATTTAAGATGGGTGGTTGTTGAACCCGCGCGCGCCAGCTTCGCTTTTCCTCGCTCCTGATAAAATGCAGTCAAACATCTCCCCGTATTCCTCCGCTCCTGGTACACGGGCGTATGTGTCACCCTTATTGGTCTCATGAATAAAACCAGTTTCCCTTCCCCCCTTCTGCCCTCGACTATCAGCGAATTTATCGTCTTTAATGATACTCGGCCTTAATGTAAATTACACCTGCCTGCTTGAGATAATCAAGTACTTGTACTATAGATTGGTTTTTATATTCATAATGCGTTTCTGTGCTCCTGGTGGAATTTCGCCGCGAGGATAATTCAGTAGTATTCCTCCTACAATTTTCAAATAAGAAAATGTTTATTCAGTGAGTCTCCTCCCCCCGCCAGTAACAGTTTATATGAAAACTCTGTAAAAAAAAATACCGTAATATCGTGCTTTGTTTTTAACCATACCCGAGTCCAAAACCCCTTTGAAATAAACGAGTATTGATTCCGGTACCTCTACATATGCTTATCCAGTACTCTATCATCTTAGCTACTCCCCTAGTAGAATATGGTGCAGATTATCATATAACTAGATAATGCTGTTTTTTTTTTTTTTTTTACATTTAATGCATATTTGATTTTATTTAAATAAAATAGTTCTCCCATTTGAGCTTTCTAACAAGCAGTATTAATAATAAAAAAACATTTGTAAACTGCTATTTTCACATCTTGCTTCATTCGTCCGCAGTGTAGTGGTAAGATCTCTGCCTGTTCAGATTCCCGCGAGGGGGGATATTTTTATTTTACCAGATTTGTAAAGCATTCTATGTCTGAATCGTGTAACATTTTTTTTATTTGCCATATAGTTTTAACACTGTTGTGTAGTTTAATCCGACCGATCAATGTCAACTGAAAAAAATTAACGTTACTTTTTAAGCTTCATTATTTCAAGCAAGGCCGCCCAACTAACTAACATTGCCTTATCCGCGTCTAAAAAAAAAAAATACTCTTAAAAGATATTTCTTCTCCACTCGTGATACAAAAATGTCATCTTGATCGCATTAATATATAAATAGCTAATAAACAACCGGTTTTTTTGTCCGTACAGCTGTCACATCAAATATCCAATCGATATTATTATCCTTTGACTGGTCTTGTGTGTGATGTGATCAGGCCGCATTCCGTTTGCGTATTGTATCGTTTAATCTTAAATCGCATCTAGAAATCGGTCTTATATGCGATCCTGGTATACGCGTATTTTTAAATTTACATGTACATGAAAAAAAAAAAAAAACTAGCTCATTATATTATTACATAATATATTTCAAAACAACTTTAGATGACTTATTGAAGCGGAAGAAAACGTTATATATTTAGCATTTTTTAATTATAAATTTGTTAGAATTTTTAGATTAGATTTTTAGGCACAGAATTTGAAAACAATATGCCGAATTTTATTAGTATTGGCATCATCGTTCTCGAGTTTTCATTCCATTTCCATTGTCTTCAAAGGTAATTTTCTCAAGTTAATTTATATTCCAATTGTCATGCTTTTAATTCTACAGAGGAAAATACATTTTCTTTTGTTAACTTTCGTAATGGAGTTTTAAAGCGAAAGAAAGTTTCTATAATTACCATTTCGCTTTGCTGCTGTTTTCCAATGGTGTCGTAGATTGCCTTCTTGATTAGGTATTGCAATGTATTTTTTCTATGGAATAATCAAATTTTTCAATACTATTCAAATTTGACTTGTTGATATTTTTTGTGATTTTTGTGTCGAGAACATTAAATTCGCTTTAGTTTTTTGTTAGTTTATTAATTAGCAATTATTAAAATAAATTTAGATAAAGCTTACAGAAAAATTTATTTATCGAATAAACGACTCGAATTTAAAACTTTCTAGTGCCGGTAGATATCTTTAACCGATTATACTACGATGGCATACACTAAAGTCGCCTAATTTCATAAGTGAGACATCTTTTTTTTACGATTTTATTTTAGATTGATAGATTATTTCTGTGTGGTTTACCTAAATTTGTTTTAATTGTCACATAAGTAATAATGTTCTGCAAATAACATGTAATTTTTTTTTTAAATTAATGTTTATTATTTTTATAAAAAATAGTAATGTCATCGTTAAATATAGTTTCAACGGTTAAAAGTATGTAAATTATTGTATTTACGTTAAACCGTTAAATTGGTTTGTAAGCACTAGTTAAAATTAGTAAAAATTCTGAGTAATTCCCCTAATGTCAATTTAAAATATGTACATAGTAATATTTCTTTAACATATAGTCGTCAAATTTAAAAAATATTTTTATTATATCTTTGTGGCATAAGATTTAGTTATGTTTTAAGAGAGGTATTCTACCTCCACCTTTATTTATGTCGAAACGAAACAAACAATAGCGATTGTGAAACGACAATTGGAAATTTTGTCATTCAAATTCAATTATGGGGACTCGCTTTGGGCATTTCCTTCCCACAACCGTTCACAAGTATCGGGCGTGCAGAAGTGCTAGGAGTAAACCGGCATTCGCCGCGGGCATTCTACATTCAATCATATCGCCTATGCGCCGCCGCGGGCCCGTCTCGGTCGTGATACGTGATGGGATTGCTGATGATTCATGCTCTCCTGGTAGCCGTCCGCTAGACGACCTATGGTGGAATATGGAGAACGAGCTTTCGTTGCGAATGAATTTGTAGAAAAATTACATAATCAATCAATCACCTTGATTGCGAACTGCATATTAAATTTTTTATTTTAATGCATGCAAACTTTTAATATCGAAGGTCTGAGGAAACTCTTGTCAAGTCAATAAAAATCATAGTTTTTAATTAGAGTTGACGTTGAATTGTCACATTTAAAAAGTACATATATACATTTTTATATAATGAAGTTGCAATTTAAACCGGTAACAAGGAATAGTTCTGGGTACGTATCCCGCTGGTAATAAAATATATTTCCGATGAATAGATATATTCGATATTCTGTATATCTTTCTAATCCGACTAATTTATTTTAAATTATTATACATTTTTCAGTTTTTTGCGATCTTGCGAGTTTTAAACTTCTAAAAAATAAATTGGCGCTACACCCCCCTATTTTATATTGTGAATATGAAAAAAATATATATTACTGATGTATCACTTCTGGTTTTGTATAGCCATCCCCCAGAATTAAATAATGTCGCCATGTTTATAAGGATACGATTAGAAGTCGCAGTTTCATCACCCGATTGTCCGCTGCTTGTTTATCTGAAGGTCGTGTCGTTCTTATTCAAATTATAAGCATCCTTTGAATATTAAATTAAATTTGATTATGTGAAGGAAACGACGCCCCTAATATAAATTCGCCATGAAGTATTATTATTCATGGGACGATTGCGTTATCCGGTGATGTTGACGTTGAAAAAGGCTGCGTAATATACTCAACGCTGCACCAGGTCCCAACCGATATTTACACAAAGGGGCAATATTTTCAGTCAAATCGAAATCAAGATAATAATCCGGTGAATACAACAAAAATACAACCAAAATAGCGTCGCTTGCCCTCTGTCCCAGAAAACCCAAGGGTGAGGCGGCGCGGTCATGTCAGAAGGGAAGTTGACGACCTACTGAAAACACCACTAACATTGAAGTTGGTCGAAGAAGTCGTTGAAGTCCGTTAACGATATAGAATGTCATCAGTTCTAAAAGTACTGAAAAACCCAGGCTTTAGATTTATTTATTTATGTATTTTTTATGACATACATATTTTTGTGATAAACATGAGATATTGCAATTAAATACTCGTAGTTTATTGTGTGGGATGGAGTAGACTTCACCTCTGATATATACAGCATTGTCCTGGCTACTTTGCTAGATCGAAGTCTGTGTTAAAGTGCCGGTTTTTTTCGTGCCGTTTTGGTGTTATTTAAAATAAGAATTCGACAGAAATAAAAATGTAGTGGGAGTGTTGTAGAACTAGTGAATTATTATTGTATAATGATTATGTTAGAATGTTGGATAGCCATGCTTCTGATTGATCTCTACCTGATTGGATCTATATTAGTGTAATCTTATTAGAGTACTGAGTGTATTGTATAGTTTCGAAGCTAAGAACATGTAGAATCGTTGATAAAATGTCGTTGTTGCTCTCGAAACTGGTGTGTAGATGTTCGTTCTTTGTCTTGTGTTGTGACCATAATTTATTGCTTGGGGTGAGTTGTTGTTAGCGTGGAAATATTGGACGTGTCTCAACATAAAGATTTGTCTCATGTCTAGGACATTGTACTCTTTAAATATAAGATCTGATAAAAGGACGATCGTCGATTACCTTAAGATTACTCTGTAACTATGTTTTGTTGCGCTTGTGTCATCTCTTCCGGCATTATTCTGCCGCCTTCCTCACCAACGATCCCCACCAACGATCTACTCCCACTCGTTTACAACAACTACACACTGAGCTCATTATTACTTTGTTAATAGATTCGTTATTCTACCTAGAAACCCAAGCCATTACTATGCGTCGTTGTACAGTGGTGTACATTTGTATATTTATTATAAATACCGTCTCACAATGCCATACCAGCTGTGACTGAGTGCCCTAAGGCGTCAGATTCTCTTTGAACCGCAGGAGCGAATTTCATTTTCACCTTTAGCCAAGACACAAACCGCTTTGTTTTCCGAGAACGTCTGCCGCTAGATGCGTAAATTACGCATTTAATTCTTTCAAACGATTTATCTAATTGGGAAATTGTTTACTTTATTTGGTTAGGTTAAGTTATTCTGATGGTAGATCACTTGTTTTTTTTTGTGATAAATAATAATTTAAACGATATATATTTGTGAATCGCCGAGCAAAACGCGGCCTATGGAGACGTGCAAATCTGGGTAAAGGCAATACATTGGCTGCATGCGCCGTGCAGCCAGCGACAGCCGTCGCGAACTCCCAATAATATAATTTAACATTGAAAAACATGATTAACGGAATCATTACTAGTTTATTTTATTTTATGAATTTCAAGAAATGATGTGTGTAAGCATAAATTCCGGAAGAATTCAGGATACGGAAGGAGTAGGCACTCACCATAATCCAGACTCTGCAGACATCTCCAAAATGTGGACTGTATTTTTCTTCACTATTTAGTCAAAGGTTACATTAGACGACGACAAATTCCGACACTGTTTAGACGCGAAGTCTCAAATTAGTGTAATTTTGTAATCGTTTAGATAAACGTATACCGCACTGGCCTAAGGTCGCCAATCGACTAGTCGGCGACGAGGCACAGTGCATTATTTTTGTTCAAGAATGAATATAGATAGTTACACAAATAAACAGAATGATAAATAATACAGGAGAATGATTTAGGGATTTTTCTGTTAGTATTTGTCTCTTTTGGAATTATTTTTAATTATCCCTAAAAATTGTTTGATATTTGTTTGTATTGTTTAATTGTTTTAAACGCATTTCCACATAAATTTCACAATCTCTAAGCTGTTCAAATGGTGAATATTTGAAAGATTTAATTATACCGTTATTTTATTTTTCAATCCGACTCTGCTGGCCTCTGGATATTTATGAGTTTCCGAATCCTTTATACTTTACAGTATTCGCGTACAAAGCGTTCCTCCTTCTGGAACTGCCGTCAGTGTACAGCAAATAATATATATATTTACGAACACACCTTGTATATCTGCCTTTTACGACTCCTCACTGTATTGTTTGCGCGCGGGTGGTCTTCTTTGCTGCTAAACAATCGATTTAATTAACTACATTGGCCGGTCAAATAATTGGACGTGTCTAGCTGTGAAGTATATTATTATGGAACTCTATTAATAAGTAGATCAAACGCAAAAATTAATTTAAAAATAGGTAGCCTTGAAACAAAAATATGTAGCTTACTGTTTACGTTTACACTGAATTTATTGAAGCGAGGTTTCTAGGATATTTGTAGGTAATGAAAGTTTGGAACAAGTAGTTGAGTTTGCATATTTGGGAAGTATGTTTGATAGAAACGGAAAGACAGAAAGATATTGAAAGGAGGGTGATTATAGCTAATGGGAACTTGTCAATCGAGGCTAAACTAGCGGTACGCAATGGAGTCCTGATGACCGTCCGAATGGTACCGACTGATTGAGGCCTGGAGTTGGAACTGAATATACTGAATGCAATGGAAATGAGATCGCTTAGGCGTATGTGAGGCAGATCCACTTGTGACAGAGTAAGAAATGAAGAAATAATTAAAGAATGTAATGAATATTAAGAAATGATCACTATGGTGGTTTGGTCATATGGAACGGATGAATCAGGAGAGAATGGTAAGGAAGATATATGACGCGAGTGTTGATGACACCAGAAATAGAGGACGTTCGCGTAAGACTTGGCACGGTCAGGTAAACCAGATACTGGAAGATGGTCCTGTTAGATGCCTCAGCCTAGCGGACGGAAAAAGGTTAAGGAGGGAAGTTCGCGGCGGCCGTCGGTTGCTGCGCTGCGCATGCAGCCAGTGTATTGCCTTTTACCCAGTGTTGCGGATTTTGCATGGCGATTCACAAATATATGTATTGTAATGGTAAATTAAAATACTGATTATAATAATTTTTGAATACTGAACAATCTTCCTTCTAATTTTTTTATTTTAATCAAAGTTTTATCCGTTTTTTTAACTCTTAAATGCTCTAAACATTTTAAGAGTGGTTTACAGCTTACCAATAAAATTAGTCCTTATTATTAAAATAACATATTTTGAAAAAAAAAAAAAAAAATGGATGGTTGATGCGTGTACCAATTATTGCAAGCGCATAGTTAAGATACTCTAAGTACCTACTTGAAATTATTGAAAACGATTCGTTTATTTTTTGTAATGTATAATACATCTTTGGAGTTGATATCTTAATGTACATTTATTTTGCCAGAATGATGCGCGCGGATAATAAAATTAAGATACATAATATAAAAATCTAATCTTAACTTTAACCTTAAACATTAAACAAAAAATATTATTTAAATACTAAATTAATGTATTAATTATAAATATATACATATAAAATCAATTTTGTCGAAAAATATTGTTTTTGCGTCACCGGGATTCGAACCTGGATCTCTATTTCCAATCCCGGGAAGTGAACAAATTTTCGAACCTATTTGTTACATTTTTCAAATTAATAATTGATTTTGTATGTATATATTTATAATTAATACATTAATTTAGTATTTAAAATATCACAGACCTATGTTCTGAATAATTACAACTTCACAATAAGAATGTGTTTTCCTTAATAAATATTATTTACATTTTCACTTCCATTCTTATCTGAAATCAAACAATATTTCAAATTTAATTTATTTTTTTGTAATCATCTATCTTTCTTGTAAAGCGTTATTATTAAATAATCTGTTTATTTATATCTGATTTTTACTCCCTTGTAATATTAAACCCATGCACGTTCATGTTTCATTTCAATTTAAAGCATCATTTTACACACTTGCCAATCTTGGTCTGTGTTTTGTCTTGTTGTTTATCCGATATCCGTTTTCATTTGACATCTACCAGTATAAAAATGACAAACAAAGAAAACTAAATAATGGCTGACAGTGACAATTACAAATTTATATTATTTAATAATACGGTGAAACCTCTATCTATCGTTTTTTTTTTATGGACCTATTGAAATAAACTATGAATGCGGGAATAAAGGAAAAGTTACATTTTTCATATTTAAATGTTTAATGCATATTCTAAAAAAGATACATTAAACTTAGAAATTAATTACACTTTGTATTGTATGATGTCAAGGCGCAGTCAGTAGCAGCATTCTCTCTCTCTCTCTCTCTCTCTCTCTCTCTCTCTCTCTCTCTCTCTCCAAAAGAGACAGGATTACTAGTGGCAATATATTGATTCGAATGCAAAAATACATCCTTAATACAATAAAAACCCTGAAATTACAAGAACTACTATGGACAGCAACACCTAGAAGGCAAAACTTGATACAGGAATCGATGTCTGCGGATGCTAAATCTTCAGTTAAGTTGTTGGGCGTGCACAGTGATTCAAATCTTTCATTGAATACATAAATCAGTAAAACTGTCAGTGCATGCTGCCATCAACTGAGATAGATTTAAAGTATTCGGAGACATCTTCCTCTTGAGGCAGCCCGTCTACTCATTGTGGTGTCACGTGTGGACTATTATTGTAACACCATCTATGCTGGCCTGCCAATGTTTCAGCTGGATTGATCACAATCTAGTCTAAATACGGCAGCATGGATAATATATGTAATTTCCAAATTCTCTCATACAACACTCCTTTTATGTGTGAGCTACATTTGCTCCGGTTCCCCGAAAGAGTTGAAATTAAATTGTACTGGTTGATGTATAATACAAGGCGACACACATCATGGCGCCTCTGTATCTTCAAAAGCTTTGTGTTACATACAATTTGAATGGTAGACGTTCAACTCTCAGATCAGCCTCTGCTTCAACCGCAGGAAGAGTTGTAGAACCGACCGACCGTTGCCAGAAGTCTAAATTTAGTGAACAGGCCATTTGCGGTGGCAGGCCCAAAAGCGTGGAACTCTTTGCCCTCCGTCATAAGAAACAGAGACTTTGGTTAAAAAGAAACTAAAAACGCACCTTTTCAAAAATTCACAAAAGTGAACATAACAATTTTAAAAACTATGATAATGTAAACTATAAATAGTTTATGCGTGAATTTTTTTACAAAAATGGCGCTATACAAATTATCCAATATTATTATTGAAAGTTTAATTGGAACTGTAGGACAGGGAACATCCTAGATGAAGAATTTAAAACTTTAATGATTATATTATTTATTTTCTGGTCTACCACAGTATAACATAATCAATTAACGAGAAAAAATACTCAAGACTCTTAAAATGATTTAAATTTGTAATGTACCGTTCCAGCGGTGACACATGCTTGTCACGTTTCACTGCTATCGTTTGTGTGGTAGGTAATATGTAGGTAGGAATTATTCTAAAATCTTTTATGATATGTCAACCCGTCGATGAAGCGTCTAAAGCTTAAATGATATCCATCACTTTATTTAGTGGTTTGGTGATTTGGTCCTTAGTCGGATTATAACAATATTTACAATCAAACAACGGCGTTGATGGGAAAATATTGTGCGTGGATTTTGCGGTTACCATTGGATCGAGTCATTTTACCTATTGATGAAGTATCAAAGCTTGAATGATATCCATCACTTATTTGGTCGTTTGGTTTTTTGTCCTTCGAGCCGGATAGTGATAATATTTACAATCAAACAACGATTTTAATGGAAAAATATTCTACGTGGCCCTCACGGCTGCCGTTGGGTCGAGCCCTCTTACATGTCATCTTATATTTTATTGATGAAGCGCCAAAGTCTAAATGATATTCTAAACTTTATTTGGTTTTTTGTCCTTCGAGCCGGATAATGACAATATTTATAATCAAACAACGGCATTGATGGAAAAATATTGTGCGTGGGCCTCGCGGCTACCGTTGGATCGAGCCCTCTTAGCTATTGATGAAGTGTCAAACTTTAAATGATATCCATCACTTTATTTGGTGGTTTAGTTTTTTGGTCCTTCGAGCCGGATAATGACAATATTTTAACGGCTTTGATGAGATAATATTGTGCGTGGGCCTCGCGGCTACCGTTGGGTCGAGTCCTCCTACGCACAATCCTCTATTCTTTTCTTGCATTAATTCACGTCACGCCCCTTACGCGACCATTACACACTCTCAGGGGCCCGCTGTTAATTATTCCACACGTCTCGTCTGACACCTCGACATGTTTATCTCCTGCTCGTTGGATATTTTATTCATAAAGTGAGCTGAAGAGTGTCCAATATCACGTTTCCGGCCATTTCTCATGCGATTGCCTTCGCTGAAATCGGCGCCCGCCGACACGACCAGCTGGATGCATCAACTTTTCTTCTTAATTCGCATATTGCGAGCCTTCACACGGCTTGGCGCCGATCGTAATTTTTTTCATGCATTTATCTAAATATCGATGTGTAGAGGGAAATAACGAAATGTGAAAGTTTTTTAACACAGGCCATCGTCACACGCACAAATATATTATATAGACTTTTTTCAATATTTTCAATTTTGTGTTACCACTTACGCAATCAAATAGTTCCGCGATTTTATTTAACATATATGACACTTTTAAAATTAGCAATATTAACTTGGTGGTTAAGATTCATATTTTTTATTTATTATCTTAGTTTTATTAACCACAATTGAGTTTAAAAAACATCTACCGGTTTCGGAAAACACTTTTCCTTCTTCAGGATGTCATAACTAACTAAAAATATAGCATTGTTAGTTATGACATCCTGAAGAAGGAAAAGTGTTTTCCGAAACCGGTAGATGTTTTTTAAACTCAATTGTGGTTAATAAAACTAAGATAATAAATAAAAAATAACATATATGAATTGATTGGAACGAAAATTTTAACGCTGGCAATATAATAAGCATTAATGTAAAAGATGCGTCTTGTTTACACACAAAGATTTAATTTTCGATTTTATTTTAGTGTGGGATAAACTATCGAATTTATGTTTCCACAATGGATGTGTGCAGATTGCCCCTCGTTTCGCAATTAATGTTCCAAACACCTCTCCTATGTGTACCACTTTATTTCATGCGTGTTGCTAATGTACTTGGTCACACGGCATTTGAAACGAAAACAAAACTTTGGTATCAGGAGAGCTATACGGTCGAAAGATATTTGACATTTGTTCCACTTGTTTATTTCGGAGTAATAATGCCTATGGGATGGCAGCAGATGTTCATATATATTTTTTTAATAATTAAATATCTATTCTACAGCTGACATCTTCTTTCGATACGTTCCCGTACCAGGAGAATATATCAGAGTAAATGAAATCTTTTAACATTAAAAATTTACCATTAAAAAAACAGTGCATAATGAGAAAGGTTCACCCGTAACGGGTTCCCTGCATACATTAAATTATTAATGAATTAAATTTATCACAATATGTAGAATACTGCATCATCTATTATCGACAATAACATTTCACAATTTTTTTTTTTTCATATATTGAGATCCCTTTGGCGTATATGTGGCAAATCCATTTATGACAGAGTAAAGAATGAAGAAAGAATGTAAAGCTGTATAGTGTGTAAGATTATAAAAAGATCACTCAGGTGATTCGGTCATACGAAACGGATGAATGAGGAGAGAATCATAAGAAAGATATATGACGCAAGCGTTGATGGCACCAGAAGTAGGGGACCAGATAAACTATACACTGAAGGATGGTCCTGTTAGAAGTCTAAATAATCGTCGAGCTTGTGTGAGAAGATGTATGAATGTGGATGAAGCGAGAATTGTGTGTCAGGACAGAAGAGTGTGGCGCTCTATCCTCTCTGCCTACCTCCGCGGGGAAACTCGTGATGGTAAGTAAGTAAATGAGTCTTCTCTTTCCAAATTCATTTTATTTGACCCGGATTTGATTTATTTGATTTTATTCCGGTGGTAACCAAATTTTTTTTTTCGATAGATAGATTTTTAAATTTATTTTTAAATATAACTTCACATCTACGATCTGTATCAAAGGAAACTAGAAGCATAAGCTTCGGATACTTTTTAGTGCCAACATGAATACAACATTTGGGCAACGATATCTCTTATTTTGTGCACCGCCAATATTTAATAAATTGCCACTGGATATCAAAGGATCAACAGTGATTAATGAATTTAAACCAAAAATAACAAAGTGTTTGCTTGATGAGGGTAGTAAACAAAAATAAATTATTTTTTCATTTGTGTTAATGTAGCTACCTACACATTTTTGTATCCAACTATATTATAGATAAAACTATGTTCTAAAATTCCAACATCACTATAAAATGTCTTTTTATTAAGTTCATCTTATTCTTTTATTCTTAAGTTCTTTATTAAAATAAGTTTCTTACTAAGTTCAACATGGGTAAATTTTTTTTTAATAAATTTAATTTTATATTTAAATTTGATGATAAGAATGCATGTCAGAAATATATATTAGGTGTACCGGAAAATAATGTCTTTTTTTTTTGTTATTGCTTTTGAGTGGTCAGTTGTGCTTCGGCAGTGGAACTTTTACAGTGTTCTGTGTTGTTTCTCTGACTACGTATACCTGGAGTGTACTAGGACTTTTAAACAAAATAATTTACAACCCTATATACAATGGAGAGCTTTGTACCGAATGAGGAATTTATTCGAAATATTATGCTTTACCATTTCATGAAGAAAGAAAGTGCACGATAATGCACTTTCTTTCCGCATACCTCAAAAATTATGAAAGAAAAAATTAAAGCTCTAGGTTGGACAACTGTACGTCACCCACCATATTCACCGGATCTTGCTCCATCGGATTACTATTTTTACCGGTCAATGCAACACTTTTTAAACGGAAAAGAATACAAAAATTATGAGGATGTCACAAAAGGCATATCTGAGTATTTTACATCGAAACCAGCTGAATTTTACGAACGTGGTATTAAAAAATTGACTGAGAGGTGGAAGGAGGTTATATCAAATGATGGCAATTATATTTTGAACTAAGTTTTAATAAATAAATAAATACATTAAATGCACCAAATTGTTTTATTAAATAAACCAACATTCTTTTCCGGTACACCTATTATTAGTGCGTTAAAATCTTATAAGATTTTGTACTTATTTATTGATTTAACTGAACTGATTATATACCACATTCCCGCGCGGAGTACCAGGTCGTCGGCGCTGCTCCATGTAAATGCATCATATTCTCATTTGTATAGGAATGCACCCACACAAAGACTTCACAGGCTTGGGAACGATTTTGATCTTGTAGATATTTTCCGATATTCAATGTTTAAATATAAGAGCGATGTTTTTGTGTGATACTCAGCCATTCTGTGTTAAACCTAATTTTTTTTTTTTTTGCTCATTTTTCCTTTTTTTTCTTCTTTTAAATCAATTCTATCAACTTCTGTTTTATATATACTCCATGATACTTGTTTTTATTTTTTTACGATTAAATTTGTAAAAAGTACAATATACATAATAATAATATAATAAACCCACGTTATTTTTAATCATTAAAAACACAATTAATTATTATTCTAGACAGAATAAGAGCTTTCTTAAAGTATTTTTTTAGAATATCCTCGAATACAACAGAAAGAGTCAAAAAAATGGCTCATCCGCTCGCAAGTGGATAAAATGGCCAAAAAAAGAAAAAAATTCTCGTTTTTTATGGCGTCCAAAATGGAACGGTCAAATTCCCGCATTCTGAGGTTTATCCTCGTGACACTCGACGCCTCCATATATCCGTCAGCTTCGGCGGCGTAAACACCGCACCGAGGTGTCGTCGCTCCTGATGCAGCTAATGGACCTCTCCCCAATGGCGTGGTGAGAAAAAACCGGGCTACCGACATTATACAAAAATACTTTACAACACCAATGCCTTCACATATTTAAATAATAATAACATTGGATAATTTATACAGCCCTATTTTAGTCCTATACTAGTATTACACTAAATACTAATTAAATGTATTAATTATAAATATATACATATAAAATAAATTCTATCGAAAAATAATGCTGTTGCGCTACAGGGATTCGAACCTGGATCTCTTTTCCAATCCGGAGAAGGTGCAATACCAACTATGCTACAGCGACATTATTTTTGATGACAAATTTTCGAACCTAAATGTTACACTTTTTCAAATTAATACATGTAACGTTCCATTATTTGAAAGCCATCTACGTTGTTTTTACGAAATATCAATAATGAGTAAGCCGATAGCAGACGCCAGAATTAACAATTCATTGATACAACTTATACATTATTAAGGAGAACACAGGAGAAGGCAATAGCAATATTTTTCGATAGAATTGATTTTATATGTATATCTTTCTAATTAATTAGTATTTAAAATATCACAGAGCTACGTTCTGAATAATTACAACTTCACAATAAGAATGTATTCTCTTAATAATATTATATTACTTTGTGGTCTAAAGTAACACCCATAAACTATGTAATATATAAACAAATACTGTAAACAGTGAAGGAAAGCCACAATGTATGATTTAACTGACAGAACAAAACTAATCAAGAACCACAGAGCACCAAATAAACAGTCATGAACTAATGCAAATTCTTTGTCTTAATATTTTCATTTTGGTGGCAGCCACGTGATCACTTTGGTGCCACTCACGTAATCGAATATTTCCGCGACTCGATTGGAACTAGAATTTAAACTTACACAGATTTATTTTCCGAATAGTTAATACTTTTACTGTGTCATAATCTATCGTATTTATGTTTCGTTGGATATATTTGTGTAGAATGCTCCTCGCCTCGCAAATAATGTTCCAAACCCTTCTCCTGTATATACACTTCATATCGTATCTGTTCATTTACTAGTCTGTGTCAAGAACTCATTTTATGATAATTTTTTAATAAGCTTTATTGATTTTGATAAATAATATACGCGTTTCTATGTTGAGTGGAATCGAACTCCAATAACTAACACGAGTTTCCTTCAAATTTAAAATTATGGATTGGATATTTCTGTGAAAAGTAGCGTATTCAATTTCTTTTTAATTTAAAATCTTATGACGGAGGGGAAAAAGATCCGCGCTTTTGAGCCTGCCACTGCAATTTGCCTTAGTCTTCTGGCAACGGTCGGTCGGTTCTTCAATCCTTCTTGCTGCTGAAGGACACCATGCAAGTTCTAGCATTCAGGTTGTCTGAGATGCAGAGCTCTCGAAGAAAGAGAGGCGTCATGTTATATGTCGCCTTGTACATCAACCTGCACAATGTAAACGGAGCCAATGTAGTTCACGCAAAATTGATATTTTTTATTATCTTGGTGAATTCTGGAGGACCTGTTTCAAGATCTGTTATCAAATTACGCCAAAAACACTAGTACTAAAGTTCATTTCATACCCTTGATTTTATTTAGGGTTAATAGTTGTTTTTCAAAATTGAGAACATTTTTAAAACGTGTTGAAAAAATCTTATCCAACCATAACCAAGTATATCTTTCGAGTTTATCTGTTTATTTGACATTTAATATAGACTATGTTAAATGTATGTAAATGACTAGTCGGGTTTTGTCGACGCCACTGGTTATTTTTTTTAACTCATCCAATGATTGGTTGATTTGATTGTTTGGAAACCATTACAATTTGTTGGTGTTGACGATGGCGCGCGCACTGTGATGGTGATAATGAATTTACGACTTTATTTTCTTAAAAAAAAATGTTTTTGTATATTTCTACGGACAGTTGGTTGAAAACTCGTTTGTTTGGTTATGGGTATACGTATACTTATAAGAGGGAAGTAGTGTTTGTGTAAGAATTATATGTCATTCACATCGTGTTTTAATATTGTAAAATGTGTTAAACCGGGCTGCGTAATATCACCAAATATTGCAAAACCTCCCCTGTTAAAAGCTTCAACAGCTGAAGAGCGTGCATGAGAAGATGTAGTTATGAAAGTGTACGAGGAGTGGTTTGCCAGGACAGAAGAGGTGAAATCACGTGTAGTAGTCCCTTAGCGTTGTAGCTTTAAACCTGGCGGATCCTATTTCACATCCAGATTTTGTGTTTTATTTTAAATGCGAACATTTTTTTTGCCGGGATTGCTCCCGGCGAGCCGCCACCCCGATCCGGCCCTGTCCGAAACCACCTCAGTTAGGGAATTATTCTGGAAACATTCTGGTTTGTGCGCCGTGTAATATGTTAATATTTATGTACACTAGTAGGTATGCGTGTACGTATGTAAGCAATGTGCTTCCAACTGAGGCTTTCTACAGTGTTTGTATATTTACCCAGTACCGGCTCCAGCCATATTTCTGCCATCGCCCAAGTGGTTTGTTTGCCTTCTTCGCCCGCGCCTCCCGCCGTCACGAACGTTCGGAATGCAATGTTATTATTTTACCAATCTGTCTAATTACTGGTCGCGTGGTTTGTGTATTTATAAGTTAAATAGTTGCTCGACTTTATATCCGATCGTGATCGCATTATTATTGATATTTTTTTCCCAATTATTCCGCTCTATTGATATACATCGGGACCAGGAAGTTTGGCCCAATTAACCGAAGCGAGCTTATAATTAAGTGATGAATATTTTTCTTTAAATACTCCCCTAATACTTAAGGACTCCCTTCATTGCCTTCCTGCATAAAATAACGCTGTTACCTGGCTACATATATTTTTTTCTCCTGGTTACTTACAGGCACAGATGTACATTAATCATCAACGTCTTCTTCATCTAATTTTTGATGTTTCGATTTAATGCTTCAACAATTGCATTCTCATTCTTTATTTTCATCTTAACATGATCAATTTGTATCAATTGTCTAAAATACTTGATAGTTAACAATATAACTTCTAACATGTCCTCATTTACCTCGTTATTCGAAATTTCTGTAATATCTAAAGGTTTAAATATTTTATATGGTGTTGGTTTTTATAGCTCGCCAACTGACAGCGATAAACTGCATTGCTTGGAAAAGGGAAATTATTGCACTCATTCTCTGGCTTTTGTGGAACTTGTTAATAAATTTTATATATGAATTAAATATATTAATTAGAAAGATATATATATATATAAAATCAATTTTAACTAAAAATATTGTTGTTGCGCCACCGGGATTCGAACCTGGATATCTTTCCTAACCTGGTAAAAATAAGGTAGATGGCTCTTTCAAATAATGGAACGATTAAATTTATTAATATCAAAAAGGTGGGTCCGCTCTCCCAGGACTTACGGGGGTCTATTGTGGCCGCTGTACGGCTAAGTTTTCCATGAAATCTATATTTCAATATGTAAATCTTTTATTATATTGCTTTAACAATGGACCACGTAGTGTAAACAAAATATTAATGAAAATATGATACATGTGTACGCCTAGAGCTATCTTAAATTAATAAGATTTTAAGAATCAATCACAACAGTTATTGACAAATATTAGACATCAGTTATATCTATTGCACAATGCGGAAAGATTGTAAAATAATTTTGATATTCGTTTTTATTTTTTTGCATTGAGTGGGGGGGGGGGGATGGAATGAGTTAATTTTGAGATGGTTCTCGAACGTTCTAGAAAGTTAACATTTTGCTACGTTGGGTACATCATTAGTTTAAAATAAATTTATCCGAAATATTTGAGTCCTGTGTGGATATAAATAGGGAACAATATGTTTCATTGTGAGTCTTAAATTAGCAGTGTATCTTCCTTTTGATATTTTAATATTTTATAAGGTCAACGGCTTAGTGAGATGTGTCTATATATATATATATATATATATATATATATATATATGTATATAGTTGCGATGTATTTTTTTGAAGCACTCAAAATCTAGCAATTAAATTATGTTAAGGGAAAAATGTTGTTTGATTTTTTTTTTTTTTTTTTAAACCTCGCTTCAATGTTTAACTTGTCAGAGTTTCAATTCGACGAACTCGATTCGAGGCTTGACGTCCTTTTGATCTTCACTTCAAACGGATGAATTCGGTTTGGCGAAGGAAAAAAAATGAAAAATAAATATAATCTGTTCCAGTGATTAATTCAGCTACTGGTAATATTTTCAAGTTTTTTATTTTTTATTTTTATTAAATCAGATAACAGGTTAAATAAGAAAGAGTTGAAAAATTACAATTAAACTAAAATGATGAGAATGTTTTTCGAAAAATACGTCGGACGTAATAGGTTGATGCAAAAGTAATTGCCATTTTTTTTTTGTGCTGCAAGTTCTCTCGAGGTCGGTTGAGGGTCTGCGCCCACCGTGACCCCCGGAGTTGCTCGTCATCAACATCGATGGAAGTGATAAATCCACGAACGACGTTTGTGGTCATTAATTTAATGAGTCACATTGTTTTATATTAATGTAATATGATTCAAATTGTAATAATTGTGACAAATTGTAACAAATTAAAGTGTTGTATTGTGTACTGTTATGAAATTCGACGGTATTTCGCTAGTGTTTCTTTTGATAACAGAGTAAGTCATTTCAACCGTAACATTATTTATTTCCTTATAAGTTAATGCAAAATTTATATATGTTGAAATAAATTACAAATCTAGTAGACTAAATACATTTTGAAACATTGTAATATAAAAATATTTTTTAATCAATTTTTCATACGCAAACCTTTAAATATCTCGAAACGACAGAAACATGACTTAGACCACTTTCATAATAATGGGCAAATGTGCTAAACTGCATATGACTCGCTCGAGCTTTTAAGACACTTTCTTCACGGCCATTAGTGATTATTTTTTGAGGTTTCACGATTGAAGTTGAATGTCCATTTTAAAAGCATTGACAAAAATAGGTTTCAAGACAAATTACAACACCATCTCTCAATTAAGTACCGTTGACACTTACAACCCGGTGGGTCAAAACAAAATACGTTCGGCGGTGGTGGGTCATTTTAGACCCACCTCAAGTTTTCGGTTTTTCTACCATTTTGTGGGAGATTTTTTATAGATATTTCATTTTAAATATGATTTAATGAAATGACATGATGTGCCGTAATGTTTCTGCTAAAAAATTAAAGTTAAAAATTAAAAAATATTACGAATAATGTACATATACTCACGCATCAACAGACGCTCTACACAGCCAAAATACAAACATCCACTGAGCGTGTGATCTTCTCGTCGGAACCCGAGCAGGTAGTGTCATATAACTTATAGGTAGGCGCAACGCCCCTCAAATAATTATATTACTGGCATTGTCTAGGGGCCGCCAGACGAAAATAAGTCAAAACATTTAGAAACTCGTCAAAATATTTCCAGAGCAACAACGACATTGTATCAACGATTCTACATGTTCTTAGCTCTGAAACTGTACAACACACTCAGTACCAAATTGAAATCGTTCACTTTCAATAAGATTACACAGATATGAAATACAAATCAGAAGCATCGCTGTCCAACATTCCAACGTAATCATAATACAATACCTACACTAATAATTCACAAGTTTTATGAGTCTATCACTTCATATGTATATATTTTTTATTCCTGTCGAATTTCTTTCTTTCTTGAATTAAATAACACCACAACAGCACAACAAAACTGGCTACTTTAACACAGACGGCAGTCTAGCAAATTAGTCAGGACAATGCTTTATATTTATATCAGAGATGGAGTCTACTCCATCCCACACAATAAACTACGAGTACTTAATTGCAATATCTTAAGTTTATCATGATATATTATAATATATTGATATCTGTTACAACAAAAATATGTATGTCATAACACAATATATTTTTTGTAAAAAAAACGTACGTTACATATCGACAAGTATGTTCCCATAAAAAATCTTTGTTTCAGTCATAATATTTATTATTAGTTTAGTTTAGAAGCAAAAGATTAGTCAGGAATTCAATCCTCATTCGGTAGATATATTTTTTTAATTATTCAAGCGATTAGCTCAGTTAGAAAATTAAATATGGAAAAAAAAATAGAAGTAACGCTATCTAAGCACTTTTTTATATAACTTTATTAATTATACAGCAATTAGTGGTACACTAGTTCCAAATTTATTAATTTTTCATGCATATGTATGTATATATGTATATATATATGCATGAAAACTATATATATATATAGTTAAAATATAAAACGAAAATAAAATTCTTAATTTTTAAACCACATTCCAGTTTAAATGCCTATCGCATATTTTGCGAAATTATCGAAAATACTGAATCAGTTTACATCGTCCGCCTGGTGAAACGATACAGAAGTTACTTGGCGACAGCCGCTGTATTCAAATGCGGATATTAATATTATAGTCATTCGGAATTCAAAATTTGTGACATCGGCAGTGACCAATTTGAATCGTTCGCAATTTGAATGTTTATTGATGCTGTGACGTTTGGCATTTTAAATATGGAGCGATATGCCAAACGCGCGTTGCGAGATACCGATTGGTTGACTTAAATAATAATAAACATTTCAAACGTACGATAATTTTCAAACGATTATTGAAATCGTTTGAATTCCGAATAGGGAACTTTTTTTATAAATCTGTTTTTAATTATGTAACTTATTTTATATGACTTTCTGTTGTATTTCACAGTCGCTGTCCCGACGTGACGTATCTATTACATATATTAATCGTATGGAATCGTATGTCTTATACGTAGATTTTAGATTATTTTTAAAAATGTAACGATATATAATTTATTTCCTTTATTTTAGATTGTTGACATTTTTTTAATAACCACTTAATGAATTAAACCCGTCTACCGGTTTCATATCATTAACAAATCAAAAACATATGTTATATTGTTTTTTTAACAGAATCTATTTTTAAAAAACTATAATAATTTTTAGAAAAAAATTTTAGAATGGGACATGTGGTTAAATTTAGTTGGTTGTTTATAATATTTTGGTTAGTTTTACACGCTCCGTTTATTTCCAATGATTCCAAATTATTCAATTCAATTGATTAATTTGATTTTGGTAATCTTAAAAAATATATATATATATATATTTATTATTTGTTAAATGAATTTAATTTTGTGTGTAATAATTGTATTGCTGTCTCGAATTCTACGATAATTTCATATTATTAATATTAAAAATAATCATTCGAAAAAAAAATATGATAACGACGCTAATATCATTATTTTTTCATTCATCGAAAAATTCCACGCATTATGATCTTAATCCTCCGTAATGATTTCCTCCCTTATTCAAATCTGAGGGGTTGGTTACTACTTCACCCCCAATATTTATACAACTCTGTTCGTTCGTGCTTCGCGTGGCGTGATTTCCTCACAATTCGACAGACCTACCTACCCAGCGAGGGCTTTTTTACACCCTTCGTGTACATTAATCTTAAGCCGTACTTAATCTGGATTCACGTTCCGCTTAGAAATAGATTTTATTTTATTTTATGAAATTTATATCGTTCATTTTTACGACTGTTTAATTAAGAAACAACGATTTACAAGTTCTACTTTTTACAAGTTTTTTTGTTTTAATTATTTATTTACGTTTAATTCGTGTATATTCGATTATAACGAGATCAAGAACGTGACTATTAAATATAAATGATTGTTAATTATTAAGGAAAACACATTCTTATTGTGAAGTTGTAATTATTCAGAACATGGGTCTGTAATATTTTAAATACTAAATTAATGTATTAATTATAAATATATACATATAAAATCAATTTTGTCGAAAAATATTGTTTTAGCGTCACCGGGATTCGAACCTGGATCTTCATTTCCAATTTGGGGAAGTGCACTACCTTTGTGCTATAACGCCAGTATTTTTCTTGACAAATTTTCGAACCTATATGTTACATTTTTTCAAATTAATACACCTGTCGTTCCATTATTTGAAAGCCATCTACATTATTTTTACAGAATTTCAAATACCTTTGAGTAAACCGATTTGCAGACGCCAGAATTATCAATTCATTTTTATTAAATTTTGGACACGTTGATACAACATATATTATTAAGGAAAACACATTCGTATTATGAAGTTGTAATTATTTAATTTCCGGATTGGAAATGAAGATCCAGGTTCGAATCCCGGTGACGCTAAAACAATATTTTTCGACAAAATTGATTTTATATGTATATATTTATAATTAATACATTAATAAATGATTGTTTTGAAAATAGAAGTACACGAACGTCACATTTATTTATCTACACTTCTGGGTGCCAGATCAGATCATATGAGACTAGGTTCGTAATGCACCTTCACAAATCCCGATCAACCACACGTAAATGAAATGTCAATTTAATTCAAATTATTCCTCCTTTGTAAGTTAGCTGTCAAAACGAACATAAATGGCATCTAGATGACATAAAGATTGCGGATAGATAATTTCTACGGTAAGTAAAATTTCTCTGTTAGGGACATATATTTATTTGCGAACAAAAATAATGCTCTGTGCCTTCCCCCCCCCCTTTCCCATCCTTTCGCGGCCTCGTCGCCGACCATTCGATTGGCGACCTTGAGTCAGTGTGGTTATACGTTTACTTAAACGTTTACAATAATACATTAATTTGAGACTTCGCATCTGTACTGTGTCGGAATCTAAGACGAAATTGTGAATCACATTTTGGAGACGTCTGCAGAATCTGGATTATGGTGAGTGCCTATTCCTTCCGTATCCCGAATTCTTCCGGCATCTATGCATGTACGCAACATTCTCCCTTACTATAGACAGCATAGATAAGAAAATATGACAGATGTCAATATACTTGTCATTTCGTACGATTTCGCTAAAATATGTTTTTTTTCCTACTCGTACAATGCAATGCACACTTCACTATATGAAATATGTAAAAAGAAAAACAATTAACCTTTTGACTGTCACTCTATTTGAAGTGGAAGACACTACATAGGCTAGGGTGAGGCTTTAAAGGTCTCGACTTATCTATCAATAGCTAGGACCTATCATCCACAGACGGCAAAATGATTTAAAAATATGACTTACCTGCAAGTTTACAAGGTTTATAGCTTGGCATTATATAAAAAGTTTGACGTGTTAACGCGCTCGTGGCAGTTGAAAAATTAAGTATTCTTAATCTAGATATATTAAAAGCACGTTCGTTTTTGCCCTGCTCGTGTCTCACAAACCTGGCCGTTTAACCAAGTACTATACAGCCATAATATAGTAGACGGGAAAGCGCAATATTATTATGGATAATATTAAAATTATTTTAAAAGGTTTGTTGCGGTTATTAATTTTGGGACGGCATCATATTATCTCACTTAGTTAAATAAAGGTTAAAAAATGAAATGAAGAGATATCTAGGCTGTCTACTGGACAATTTTATTTTGTTGAAACATTGATGGATTTTAGTTAACCTTTCCCTTACGGTCCTAAAATAACGCGCGTTCCGGTGCTGTAAACTCAGTGTACATGGAGAGATTTTTAAGTCGATTAAATATGAATATTTAACATTTATTACTTATATTAATCATTAAAATAATATGTATCAACACAAAATTTTATTAATATATCAATTATTACATAAAGGTGCTAAAAATTAGAAAAAAAAAACATTGATCATCACTGTGTCTTCCATATCTCCGCACGCACACATACACGTATTGACAAATTCACCTCAGATTCTTCGAGAAAACATTTTTTTAATATTGCGTATGGTAATACTGTAATTATATATACTGTAATATTGTAATTATTTTATCCAATACATAAATATATTCCGGAGGAATACCTAAAATATGAACTCTGTATTTAGTATATTTACAGAGATATTCACATAATTAGTGGTAATGTCAACTCAGTTTACATCATCGGAAAAGAAAAATGATTATTACGATGGCGTAGTACCTACAGCAAAAATGTTCATTCGAGAATATTCGGTGATGCCGAGTGTACTTTCGTACGGTAGACTACTTACTATGCATTTAATATTAAAACACGCCTGTGACTCGGGCGTCGGGGAATAATGCACGCACTTGACAATGGGGTCCAAGAGCCCGAGAAGTGCACACACCTACGTACATATGCGTATGCGCGCCTAGGCGATGTAAAAAAAAAACCTTTTTTACAAAAGACGAGCATAGACCACACCGAAGAAAACACTTCACGCAAGCCTCAGAATCAGATTCACGTAATTCATATTTAAAAAATAAAATCTGAATTATTGTCCATTATATTATATACAAAGTCTTATATGCAAGTGAATAAGATCAAAAAGTATTTTAAAGAGAACACATTATTATTTGTGAAGTAATTTTTTCAGAACATAGTTCTGTGATATTTAATACAAACTAAATGTATCAATTAGAAAGATATAGATATAGATGAACTCAATAACGCACTTCCCTGGATAGGGAGAGATCCTGGATCAAATCCCGGTGGCAGCTCAAATATTTTTCGGTAAATTGAGTTTATCTGTATGCGTATTTTTCTATTTGATTCTATTGATATTAATTTGTATTAACTATCACTGAACTATGTTCTGAAACAATTACATCACAAATAATAATATGCTATCTTTAAAATATATATAAGCTGTATTAGAATATTTGCAATAATTTAATAAAATGAATTTGTAAAATCTCTGGCGTCTCCTAGCGATTATTTCTCAATAAAAATGTGATAACTTTCAAATAAATGGAATGTTTGATGTATATGTGTTGGAAAATTTGTCTACTATTTACAAAGCTGACGCAGTGTAGGTAGAGATAGGAAGAGGTCCTGATTCAAATCTCGGTGGCAGCTAAAATATTTTTTCGGTAATTTGAGTATGCATATCTTTCTAATTGAATTTAATTTGTATTAAAGATTAAAAAGGATCGCTTAAGTGGTTTGGTCATAACTCTGTCGATCCTATCACATCGACTACAGCATCAGCATTTTGTTTTTGGCTACTGAAGAAGAAATGCAACAATTGTCAGTGTTGAAAAATAAAGCTTCGACAATAATACTCAGAAAAAATAGATATACTCGAATCTGAATTTGATGACCTTTAAGCAGAAAATATATTTTAATATAATGGTATATATTTATAAAATCTTCACTAAAAAAATATCGGCAGAAGTCATTCAGGAAAAAGGATAAATCTCGGAAATCAATGATGTGTGTAACGTAGGAAAGGAGGAGAAACTATTATATATAGATTCAAATATATGAAAGATAAGTTGTAGTAAAAAGGAACGGTTTTGATTAGAGCATATATAAAAATACTTATGTATGGACTATATTAAGAATAAATACATAAAAAATGTGGAAAGAATGAATGAGGAGAGAATAGTAAGAAATATGTATGACGCAAGTGTTGATGGCGCCAGAAATAGAGGACGTCCGCGGAAAACTTGGCACGACCGGGTAAATCAGATACTGGAAGATGGATAGATGAACGTGCATGAGAAGGTGTATGAAAGCAAACTAGTGGTATGTCAAGACAAAAGAGTGTGGAGATCTATCCTTCTTGTCTACCCCTGCAGATTAAAAGCGTGGTGAATAGTCAGTTAGGTATTTTGTTTATCTTTGTTTCGTGTTCTTCAATTGTGTGTTAATGTAGACAGGTAAGCTCGCGTACGAGTGGTGTTAGCTTAATAAACGGTACCTAATAATATTATTGTTTATTTGTTGCTTAAAACCTCCATTTTATTGAATTAAATTGATACGTCTCACCACCTGACCAGTACTAAAAACTTCACATGTGTAACAATTTAAAAATGGCAGCTATTAAATACAATTAAATAGCTTTTCTACTTTGCGGAGAATGAAACCTAGCATACCTAACCTTTCAATCTCACCGAACAGGATAAACGCGCGGTAATGACTCTGAAATGAGAGTTATGACGGTGTTGTACGAAGCCCACTTACACGGTATTTGCTGCCAACATCCTTACAAAATGTCGGCATTCTAAAGAGAACGAAATGTGTTTCTTTCTTTATAATAATACCCCAAGAAGGAACATTTTTCATTGAGTGTGTTCACAATGCTCCTGGAACCGGTGTTAACAAGGTGTCCTTTATTTATTTATTTATTTATCAAACAAAGTGATTCAAATAAACATTAAATATAATAGATATTTTCAATACTAATTTAATGCATTAATTAGAAAAAATATACATAATGACAAATTTTCGAACTCATATGTTACACTTTTCAAATTAATACAAAATGGAACGATAGATGTATTAATTTGAAAAAGTGTAACATGTAGGTTCGAAAATTTATCGTCAATCCACTGTGTTCGTTTAGCGTAATCGACTAATGCACGTTCCCCGGATCGGAAGAGATCCAGGTTCGAATCCCGGTAGCACAACACCAATATTTTTCAATAAAATTAATTTTATATGTATATCTTTCTAAATAATACATTTAATCAGTATTTAAAATATCACAAGACAACTTCACAATAAGAATGTGTTCTCCTTAAAAATAATAGATATTATAATTTAAAAACCTAAGAAACCTTTTAATTGCTGTTTTGTTTTTTTTTTTTAAATTATATATGCTTATGTTGAAAGATTGTTCGTCTAAGGTAAAATGGAATAATCAGCAAGTTACGATTAAGACCATACGCTGAAGGCTTCCACTCCAAGAATACGTCAGAAATGCGATCCTCCTCCAAACTAGACGACCATGTCGATAACTTCGCGAACATCATTCTCAAGCGTTATGTGGACGCCCTTCGCTGGATTGAATAAACACTTTTAATTTATTTGAGACGCGTTTCACCTTGTAAGGGCATTATCAATTCGTCCGAAACGCGTCTCAAGTAAATTAAAAGAGTAGAATAAAAAAGCAAGTTTTTTATTTTCACCTAGATCAAACTAAGACAACTAAAAAAAAAAACAAGAATTTTGAGTTGTTATTGTATTCGGATACTCTGTCGTATGCGCAACTAACCTTAGCCACATCGGATACAGTAAATAACCCAATATACAAGTATTCAAGCTAAAAAATTTTTTTGCCTAAAACCAACCGAAAGTACAGAAGCATCCCAGTGACAAATCGCACGCACCTGGAAAACGTAACTTTTTAAAATCTCTGCAATTATAATTAGAAGTATAAAGAATTACAACTTTCTCTGGGAACTGGCCAAATAGCAGCAGGACTGTATTCGCGCTGTTACAGTAGCTACTATAATCAGAGTCAAATCACGATTACTTAATTGCCGTCCTTCATATTAAACACGACAACCGCTTATTATTCTTTACAGTTCTTCTGAAAAAATATAAAAATCTATTTACAATTAAATAATAGATGACTTTACCAACCATTACTTATACCATTATAAACTTCAAAAATGGCTGAGAGAAGCCGACTAATCTATCTATATATACATTTTTAATTATTTTGATATACATTAAAGTGTATATGTGTTTTGAAAACCTAAGTGATGCATACGGTATAGAAATTTTTTGATGTATCTGAAGGAATGAATTGATCATATAAACAACAATTGCAATTTTTATCGCGTTTCATGCTTCTACAAATCCGTGCATCTAGATTATTGCACAAAGAGTGAAGAAAAGCTCAATATGCCCAACTGAGTATCCGGGGCAAAAGGTCTTACGCCAGATTAGCTAGCTTTGTACCCCCGATTCCGAGGGCTAAATCCCCTAAAATGGTCCGTGATGTGAGCAAAAAATGTGAATAAGACAACTCGCACACGCAGGCTTGAGCTACAAGACGTTTCGCAACCTGGCAAGGCAGTATAAGGGCAAGTTTATTTACAAAAAAGGTGGGGTTTATGTATTATATATTGTGGATGATTTGATGATAAGTGATGTTGAAATATGAATTTTAGATAATCTTAAATAAAATATTAGCGCTTAAGAATGATTAGCGAAAATCCAATTATGAAAAGGGAATCGTACAAAAACAATTATTTTTTTCCATTCAATCCGTTCGTAAAAGTGATAAGAACGACAAACAATCAATGCCCGTTTGTAATTCTGGCCATAGATGAAATTCCACAAGGATATTATAAAACGTTCTCTGGGCGTGACAATGCGGCAATGGGCCAAAAAAATAACCTGCACACCTCGATGTAGACATCATAGACTACAGTGTCGCCCTTTGGAATAATGGGACGCTTCTTGGAAGACTGGGACGCGTCGTTTAATGTATGGGACTATTTATTTATTTATGTGTTTATGTTTATTTTTTCTCTCCGTTTCGGGCTATCTTTCTACCTACTGTGTGCGCTCGGCACCGCACTATCGAATATGGTATTTTTATGGTTTGTAAGTTTTTTGGGGGTTGATAATTGAATTTTACGCATTTTGGGTATTTTCTCGCAATTTGTAAGGTGTGTTTGTAATACCTATATTACATGACGATAAAATAATAAGTTCATGTCTCGCATCAATATTATTCTAATGGCTCGTATCCTCTAGTATTGATTTTAAAATTTTATTATTTAAATCATGTAATATTTTTAGTTTAGATCTCAACTGTTACGTATGAGAATACTACTTGCAATCACAGTAATCTCCATATATTTTTTTTTTATCTAGAGTAAAACGAGAAAAATGTATAGGTGCTCGAAGAGCAATATACAGTAATATCCTGAAGTTACGCGATAGGTGGGAGCGACGGAAATTGCTTAACTCTTAATTCGCGTAAATCGGGGTACAACTTTGCATATATATTACATAAAATTTTGTTTATTTGGAACCAAGGAATAACAAAAACACTAGTTTAGAAGAAAAATATTTGATAAAATTGCAGTTCTTTATAGATATTAATGCAGAATATTAATAAAATAAACGATTTACATAAAAAAGTCATTTTGATGTCGATGGCTTCATAAAATCTAGAAAATTTGTCTGACGACACAATGTCTTATTTATTCATGCAGAATTTCTTCTTAGCGCAAGCTAATAATTTTTTTATTCCTTGCTTTGTAGCTACAACGCGTTCTTCGTTGGAGTGTATGTTTTATAAAATTTTTAAGTCATTTTCAATTGAGCTTGACCTTCTGTCAAGCTTGCAATTGCAAAATATTTTTTATTGTTGCGTATAATGATAAATATTTATATTGTAGTTATTTTATCCAATACATAAATATATTACGGAGGAATTACTAAAATGTGAACTCTGTATTTAGTATATAGAGGCAATATCAACTCAGTTAACATCATCGGATGGGAAAGGTTAATACGAATACTGGCAAAATTAATTATAAGAGAATCCCTATTATCTAAATATTTGTTTATATTTATTCGCTGTAGTACCACACACTCGTTATAATAATAATAATAATATTCGTATTGCGTCAATTTTGTAAAAAATTTCATCTGAAGGGCGCTTTACACATAAACTGTTTATAGTCCCATATTATCACTGTTTTAAAAATTAAAATTTGTTATTTTAACTTATGGAAATGATTTTATGAAAAGCTGCGTTTTTAGTATTTTCTTAAATAAATGACGGATGGCAAAGAGTTCCACGCTTTTGGGTCTGCCACCGCAAGTGCCCGTTCACTAAATTTGGTCGGAGGCTGACCCGAGAGTTTGACGTCTACCATTCAAATTGTCTGGTATACAAAGCTCTTGAAGATACAGAGGCGCCGTGTTATATGTCGCACTGTACATCAACCGGCACAATTTAAATTCAACCCTTTCAGGGAACCGGAGCCAATGTATCTGATGTAAAAGGGATGTTATATAAGAGAATTTTGAAACTCCATGTTATTATTCGTGCTGTCGCATTTAGAATGGATTGTAATCTGTCCAGCTTAAACGTTGGCAGGCCAGCATAAATACTGTTACAATAGTCCGTGGTCGTTGTACGTGAGTTTGAAACTGTGTTTAATTAAATAAAGGGTTTATGCTGCTGATAGATAACACGTAGGTAGAATAGATTCGCTGGATAATAGTGGAGAATACGAGATTAATTGCAAGAACTGTCAATCTTCTTATATTGGACAAACTGGAAAGAAAAAACACACACGAATAGAACAGCATCTTAAAGGGATAAAGAACTTCAGCATCAACTCAGAAATGGCAGACCGCACAAGATCAGAGGGTTATTGTTTCGCTCATGAGAACGTAGAAGCGCTACATATGAACAAATTACATACCTATTGCATCTTTCCCCAACACCGCACTCATACCGCCCCCCCCCCCCATTCAGTAGATAGTCTATCTTCTAGTTTAAGCTTTAGTTTATTACTGACGATGACGCAGTAAGCGTCGAAAACGATAAAATTATTTTTTCAAAATTTTTTAAAAAGTTAATCAATGGATTTCCACAATGATCACGAACATTTTTGAAATATTACCTAGGTAGTTATATGATGTCCATTTACGACCATGTTTATATGCATAATATAATGTAATGATTTCAATTAAATGTAAACGCAACAAAGTGCAAACGACGCGATTAAATGAAACCCGTTTTCGAACTCTCTTTTTAAAATATAATACGAAATAACGAGCCTTACTGCGTATGACAAGTGGATGTACTTTTGCTCGGCAAAAATTTTGTTACTTTTTTGTCGTTTTATTTAGCATTTTATTACTTTGAATTTTCGTGTATCCAATTATATTAAATTTCATCTCGCGGGATTAAAGATCAGCCCGCGGACGGTTCATTAGTATCTCCTCCTCGCTGTGCTGGCGAAGATTTTATCTCCCGATTTCGAGTGTGATTATTATTATGGACCGTCGGCTGCAGCCCTCGTCGCACGGTTGGCGATAAATAATTGCAATCGGCGAATTTATTGTACAGTTTCATTTTGCATCTCTTTTGACCACATTGTATCCGACCGGACGCGATAAATAACGCGCGTACAATTCACGCGCCAATGTTATAAATATTTTTTACGCATCCGTAAGTGTCGGTTTCCCTTCCACGGCTCGTATTTTGTATTTTGACACGCTGATGATGAAGGAGTGACCGAGGACGTGTCTGGATTTAGGATTGAAATGATATGAAAAAATTTTAGAATAGGACTCGTAGTTAAATTTAGTTGGCTGTTTAGAATTTCCTGATTACTTTTACATGCTTTATTTATCTCCAACGATTCCAAATTATTTAATTTGTGACCTACACCGTTTATATGCAAAATTGACAATCCCAATTTTTTATCAAAACCATGACTATTTTTTATCAAATGATTAGCAAATTCTGAAAACCCACTATTGTTCAAACATCTCAAATGCTCCTTTACTCTTATATTAAAATTTCTACCCGTTTTACCAATACAAAATGCAGCACAATCCTTGCAACTAAGTTTATAGACGCCAGAATTGTTGAATTTATCATCTTTGTCTTTAGAATTTATGAGTAAATTTCCTATACTATTATTTGTGTAAAATGCTGATATGTAAATAGTATGTATGTATGTAAATAGAAAAACAATACTATATTTTTAGTTAGTTATGACATCCTGAAGAAGGAAAAGGTGTTTTCCGAAACCGGTAGATGTTTTTTAAACTCAATTGTGGTTAATAAAACTAAGATAATAAATAAAAAATATGAATTTTAACCACCAAGTTAATATTGCTAATTTTAAAAGTATTATATATTAATGTTTTATATTTAAAAGCATAAAATACGTCGACGCCATTCGTATTGCACAGTATACAAGTGGGACTAGAAATCAGGCCAAACACTTCCAAAACAAACTACACTCGGGTCTCTTTTTATGCGGTAGATACGTTGTACAAGAGAACGCATAAAAAAAGAGTAGACACACGTATAAAAATAAAGGATACGTTGCGTAATTTTCTAAACTAACGTAGTAAAATTCGTGAATTAGTGAAAGAGGAAGTAGACACTTCAATGATTTGCACGCAGTTGTAACCCTTTCTAATGTTATTCCGTTAAAAAACAGCATAGGTAATAATGACTCTTCAAAAAGTATCAACCGAATAGAATTTTCAATTCAGTAAATGGCCATTTATATGTTAATTCACTAGCTTTAAGACAGAACTGAGTAATGTAAATTACACAATGCGGCGAATAAAAAAGAGAGCCATGAGTACAGCGGTGAGTTGTCGTGATAGTTTTTAGAACTAAGCTATTATAGTCTCTACTGGTACACAGATGGCGCTAATTACAAAGTAATGTTTTCGTTTATGTTAATCCAATATTTTCGGGGACCGGATATTTTCGCGCAAAATTTCAAACGTAGCTCGGGCTGTATGTGAGTTGGCACCGTCCTGCTGAAACCACATGTGTAGCAGACCCAATCGATCCATTTCGGTTATCAATATGTTTTCCAACATGTGGCCATAGCGATCACCATTAATGGTTACAGTATTACCATTATTATTTAGATTAAATGTTTTAATCATTTCAACATGTTATTGAGGCGTTAGATGCCAAACAAATAAATAAATTGTAATAAACCGCTCTCTGCGACTACCAAATTCGAACTGACAAATGTCTGCCAAACAAAAATGGCGGCCAAACAATATCGGCCTGGAACATAATATTCACCCTGTAGTTTGATATTACAGGTATATATATATATAGACACAAATAGGACGTGAAGTGTTTGCTGGTTGGTGGGTTGGTCAGGAAGCCGGCCGCGAGAGATGTGAAGTATTATGTCTGGCTCCCGGGGCGGCTACGCCGCGATGTATTGCCGTCGATTTGCGGGTTGATACCAGGCGTACCTTTAAGATTGATGCGAGCCTGGTTAACCAACCAGGTAACTGTGAGGCGCGTTCAGGGTCTCCACATATTTGAAAATGAGTAGAGGACAAACACCGTCTTTATTATCACTGTTCGTCGTAAGAGTTCAAGCTTTTGAATCGGTTAAATAGTTTAAGCTTTCCCTTCCAAAAATAATTCATACATTCGCGTTTTTTTATGAAAATTTGGATATAAGACAAGTCTAATTCGGCCAGCGCACGCACTGCACCGTCCGCACCACTCCGCACGCACACATACACGTATTGATAAATTCACGTCGGGTTCTTTGAGAAAACATTTTTTATTGTTGCGTATGGTAAATACTTAAATATTGTAATTATTTTATCCAATACATAAATATATTACGGAGAAACACCTAAAATATGAACTCTGTATTTAGTATATTTACAGAGATATTCACATATTTAGAGGCAATGTTCATTAAGTTTAAATCATCGGAGAGGAAAGGTTAATATCAAATTCCTGGTCTTTAATAATCAGCTGAACGATTTCATCTCGTCGACGTACGCACGTAGAACAAAGAACACCGTACACGACCGCTGCAAAGTGCTATTGCATCATTGGCCGAATAGATCGGCATTCTTGAACCACGTCTGACGTCACTGAGACGCGTGATAACTCTTGTCCCTGCCGGCATCATTCATCCGTGGCGAGAAAATATGTCTCAAATGTAACGGAAATTCAGACGGACTTGTAGAACGACCTTCTAGAAATTTCGATTTTTTAAAAATTTATTACGAAAGTACGAAAAGAGGATAAATGGACTCATAAATATTTTAAATATCCCATAAAGATATATTACCTATGTTGTGCAGGGTTATGTTAGGTCAATTTGGTTTAGTCCAGAGGTTCCCAAACTTTTTTGTGTCGTAGACCCCTTGCCATGTTTTTCGGTTTTTGGTAGACCCACTACTTACCCGATATTGATTTTTTGTAAATTTCTAATTGGATCCCCAAATTTTTTTTTCGCTGACGTAACCCCTTGCAGGTTATCATAGACCCCTACGGGTCGATATAGACCACTTTGGGAATAAACTTTAGTCGCACGAGTCATTATTAACCCTTCCAAAACCATGCAGTAACGCAGCTGTACCGCACCATTTAAAACTGTAATATTTCGGTTAATATACACAACATAAAATTCATATTTCAGTTAATTATAACGAAAATATTTATTGTTAGAACTGACTAGTGAAAAACCAGTTGTGTAAAGCGAATCTTACATAAATAATAATTTTTCAATTCAGTATATTGTAAACTTAATATGCTGAGAAAAATTCTATTTGTGATAAGACAAATAGAGATGGTACATTAATTTCACAATAAAAATAATAACAAACATACGAATATGTGATCTCTCTTTCTCTCTAATTTAATGGAGAGAGATAAGAAAAAATGAAGTATTGTATAGGACTTGATGAATGCACCGAATTATATTAGGATATTAATCACATTTTCGTAATTAATACTCAATACTTAGAGTAAGTTTTAGTATTAACAATTTTAAAGCTATGTAAACTATGTAAATGTTAAAAATTTATTACGGTGACACGAGTTGACGGCATGGCTGCATATGGGTATTTTATATCACGGTATGGCAAAGGTTAAAACAAACACAAACCCGACTTGTAAAAAAAATTGCGACGAAGCTCATTTCGACTCCTCGTCGGATTTTGTTAATTAATAAAACAGACGTTGGGGTCAAAAACAAAATTTTAAATAATCTATATTAAAGTCAATAGTTGTGGTCTGTATCGGTCAGGTTATCTACCTATGAAAAAATCCGTAAATTCAACACGTCTAGACCAGAAAATAGCGTAAACTCAACAAGTCTAGACCAGTGATTAAAACGACTCAGCTTTCTCCTTGTTCCGTTTAAGGCACCGTTGAAATTCATCCCACGGCCGAGGAATTCTTTCCCGGGTTCGATTCTCGGAAGCGGTCGATAATTCCGCAGCCGAGAGTGCAAGGGACGATTCTGAGAATGAGAGTGGAGTGGCGACCGGCGGAGGGGGGGCAGGAAGTTATGCACACGTAAAGAATGCACATATGATGCATGCACACGTGAATAATTATTACTAATTGCTATTGGAGTCTGTATGCGATAGATTATTAATCATTATTGAATTATTTGGCAATTTAAAGGCAATTAAAAATTAACAATTTTCTAAATCTGAATCTTTTGAACGCCTTCAATGATAATTAAACCAAAGTAAGTCAGTGAAAAAACGCAAAGAACAAATCTGTTTTTCGAACAGACTCACTACCGGGACACAAACTCGAGATCTTGTACTTTCGGTAGATTGCTCTACCAGCTGAGACTACATTAGCACTTTTAGCATACTTTTTACTTTCTCCGTTCTTAATCTTACTCAATATACTAACATCACTAGGACCATGAGATAACTTGATATACTCAATAGTAACGCTATTGACCCAACAGCCTTACCATTCTTCTGTTTCATATATTTTATTGCACACTTTATTTCTTTCATACTTATTGCATTCATATCGTTTTCGTCATTCATACTTACCCAGAGAGCCTCAATGGGATTCCTCACTTATACGTTTCCTGGAAATATTTTACCCTTTTCATTAATATCTCTCCATTTACTGACTTAATAGCTTTCATACGACTGCTTTCAGCACTACATATTTGACCGCCTTCCAGAAAATTTTTATATTATCCTGAAAATTCTCAGTAATTTTCATCCCTTCCTTTTTCACACCAGATTTAATAGATACATGAAAAAACAGAAATACATCAAGTATAGTAAGGATATCAATTATTAATCAGTGGCGTGCAGTAGGTATAGATTTAGGTTATGCTGTTACCAATGATATTATACAATAATATATAATATATGTACTTTCGTTTAGTCTTTGGACAAAATTAGTCCGTCGTTTATACGACCCTATCATGTATTTATTTATAATTGTAGAGTACTGTTAATAGTGTTTTAAAAGTTTAAGTATAATATCTTTTTACCCATAATAATATCAAATCAAAAACCAATCCGTGCATCAAATTTAAAGATTAATCATGAAATAAACAGGTTAAAAACAGTAAGATAGTAAAATTCGCGACTTAGTAAAAAAAGAAGTAGACACTTTAATGATTTGCACGCAGTTGTAACCTTTTCTAATGTTATTTTATTAATGAACAGCATAGATAACTATTCTATACAAAACGGTTCAACCGAAAGGTATTTAAAATTCAGTAAACAGCCATTTATATGACTTGAGTAATTTACTAGCTTAAAGACAGAACTGTGTAATGTAAAGAGCACGATGCGGCGAATAAAAAAAGAGCTCCATGAGTTGCGGTGAGTTTTCAGAACTAAGCAATTAAAGTCTCTACTGGTACACATATGTCACTAATTGCAAAATAATTTTTACGTTAATGTTAATCCAATTTTTAAATTTATATTGGTTTGTATGCACTGCACGCCCCTGTTATTAATATAGTTCTGTGTAAACATCTTATGAAATGAAATTGTACGTTTAAAAAAAGTCCTTTTGGAAGCTTATACGCAAATGACATTATTCCACTCGCAATACGTAAGCGTGCGACTTGGTTTTTCGATTTTTCGAGGATTGATGATGCTCACGTATTTCTTTCTGCGTTTCCACAAATTCAGACGCCGTGTCTCACAGCGATCGATCAATTATTTATCATCGATATTAATGTGCGATGATGGATTTGCAACACCCCATCACGTCAGTCTCCGCGGATGCGTTGCGATGCGGCGGGTTGCGGGCCATTAAACACGCCCACACGGCGGGCATTTGTCTTGGACACTTCCTCGCGAACGGAACCCGCATTCCTGGCTCTGGGACTTGGCGTCCAGCGCAGGTTCAAACCAGTTTCAACCCGGGGTGTTTGCATATATTCCACCTGTGGCCAGACGGTATTGCAGGCGTGCAACAATGTCGATTTAATTTCATATTCATCAATGTATTGACAAAATTATTTGTTAAGCAGATATTTATTTATGTATTAGATAAACAAACAATATATTAATACCAGGGGCGTGCAAGTGCATACATGCAAAAAAACTGTGCATTAATAAAAATTAAATAATCTATAATATGGACATGAACGAATACATTATTTACCGATTTATTACAATTGACTTGCAGTTTAAATATGACAAAAAAAAATTAAAATTAAGTATAATTTACATACAAATATTTCTTCAGCCCAAGTATGCTCCTGCAACGAAAAATGTCAACGAAATTTAACTTGTTGCCGATCCGATACATCCGCGATATTGGCGAGTTAACAGCATCATTATTTCTATGTTAATAATGTTATAATATCGCTCCTTTAAGCACTCATATATTATTCTCTAAATAATCAATTGGGGCTCTTTTATTAAACACACCCGCAATAAATTTAGTATTTATCGAGGAATTTCGAAAAGGTGAAATGTTTCCAAATACCTTTAAAAAATCATGGTCGTGATTTGATTTGAGAATATTAAATTTTCTTAATTTAACAAGGGACTTACGCGAGCTTCCTCCCCCTATACCTTCTCCAGTCCAGCTTAACTAACTACATAACTTACCGTCAAGAATACCGCTGGCACACCGCTCACTTGTACATCTTCTCATGTTTGAAGCTTCTGACAGGGCCGTTCTCCAGTACTTGCCAGTTTCATCTAATTATGCCAGGTCTTTCTTCGCAGCTCTATACTCGCTCATAATTTGTTCATCCCTCTCTCTATCCTATATAGATTTTCTCAACATTTCTATTGGCGATATTTGCAATCAAAGCACCATTCGCTTATATTTATTTAACTATCTAATTCTAGTCACACTGTACAGTACACCTTACACGCGGTCTCCAGTTCTAGAACCTTCCATTGAAAGAAACTAATCTCTTATTACTTAATCTGTCTTTTAAGATTAATAATCCATTTTGGTTTTGGACAATGGTAGCAACCAGGTATTGAAATTCTTGATTGCCATTTCAGAGTATTGTTTTAAGTCGGGTTTTGGACGGCCGACCATAATCCTAAATCTGTTGTCTAGGCTCTGGCTTTGAGTCTTAAATTTTACCGGGGGTAGTTCCAGGGTTCTATTTATTGTTTTCTTTTCATCTTTAACGTCGCATGTTCGTTCCTGTCGGTCTTCTCCGACCCCTGTGACTTGTTGAGATAAGGGTTTGCAAATAATTTCTTAGTTTGTCGGCGGAAACATAAAAGAATTGGTCTACATGTATAAACTTGTAAATGCCGCGAATTGTAAATGTTTTCTTTTATGTACATTAGGTGTTGAGTCTTCTATGTTCAGTTGTAGGTACATATATAATTTATTAGTAGACAGTTTATGTGTAAAGCACCCTTGAGGTAAAAGTTTTTATGACAATGACGCAATACAAATTATTCAATATCCTTACTTACTTACCATCACGCCGTTTCCCCACGGAGATAGGCAGATAGGTAAGAGCGTTACACTCTTCTGTTCTGAAACACAATTCTTGCCTCATCCACATTCATACATCATCTCATACAAGCTCGCCGATTATTGAGGCTTCTAACAGGACTACCCTCCAGTACCTGATTTACTTGGTTGTGCCAAGTCTTTAGTGGACGTCCTCCTGAACATCATCTTGCGTCATATATCTTTTTTACCATTCTCTCCTCATTCATCCGTTCCATATGACCAAACCACCTAAGCGATCTTTTTCCAGCCTTACTCACTATACTAAGATCAGCTTTACATTATTTCCTTATTTATTCATTCTTTACTCTGTCATTAATGGATCTGCAACATACACGCCTAAGTGATCTAATTTCCATTGCATTCAGTCTACTTTCGTTCCTCTTCTGCCAGCTCCAGACCTCACTTCCATACACCAGTGTCGGTACCAGGACTTCATTGCAATCCGCCAATCTTGCCTCAGTTGACAAGTTCTCATTAGCTATAATTCCATTCAAAGCGCCGTTCACTCTATTCCCTGCAGTCACTCTCCTTTCGATATCTTTCTCTGTCTTTCCGTTTCTATCGAACATACTTCCTAAATACACAAACTCATCAACTTATTCCAAACATTAATTACCTATAAGTATTTTGCACGTTGTCTTGCTTTCCTTCTTCTCGAATATCGTCACTTTTGACTTGTTGACATTCATTATAAGGTCACTTTCCTTGCATACACCGTACATTCTACTCACTATCTTGATATTCAATATCCAATATTATCCCTCCAATATCCTGATATTATAATATCGTCATTTGTTTGATTTTTTATTCTAAAAATTGGATTTAATTCACAATTTACATGACGGTAAGTAGGTGTGTGGGGTATAACTAAACATATGATAGCAAACCTTTACAATTAATATTATGTAACGTTCATTTAGATGCATGTACTTCATTTAATTTTATTTATCTAACTTATTATTTCAAGATTTATTTGTCTACATCACATCGAACCTATAAAATAAAACAAATTAATAACTACAGTGAAATATCGATTTTAAGTTTTTGAAGGAACCAACAAAAAAAAATCCAAACAGAGGGAAAATGTAAATTGGGTGGTGTTAAAAAATATTAAATATTTTTTAAATTTTTAAATAGTTCTTAAAATATTATAATTTAAATTAAAGGTACATTATTAATACTAGTAAAATATGCTATGAAGCCTTCAATACGCCTCATGGCATCGTCTCTTGTAGGAACTAGATTTATAGGATGAACAGGAAGGTTCTTCTTGTGTCAAGTTTTCGTTTATACGACTGTCCACTATTTCATCAATTTCCACTACGTTCGATGTTATTACATCGGAGTCAACGCTTAAGTAAGTCTGCAAGGGTTATTCATCAATTCTTTCCCAACCACCAATGTTATCTATACTATCTTCTAAGCAATTTTCTTGCTGATTCCAGATTATAAATACTAATAAAAAAAACAAAACGTAAAAATTACATAGGTATGAGAATAAAAAAACCAATATACTCTTGGATCTATAGCGGATAGCGAACTGGCTGAACGAATTTCAATTCGTTTTAGACGTAAATAGCGGGAAAACAAACGTAAAATAGGGTTTTTAATGTATTGAAATGATACGAGATTGCAAAAAATAACACGCGAATGGAGGGAAAACGTGAATTCCGGGCCTTTAAAATCGGGGTTCCACTGTATTAACCATATATTTGTGTTTTTAATAATAACAGAACTTTTCCATATTTGATATTTTATGATGAAATAACAAAAATAATTTTCATTATATAATTTTTATTACGTCGTTTGTATAAAATTGTACTAAACGAAGTAACAATTACAGTTTAAAAATGGATGTATCAAAATCACAGGATTAATAATTTTTCATATTGTACTCGTTAAAAACGTTCGATTGATTTTAAAACATGTGTACACGATGTCTGCGTGAAAACATTCCCTATAAACTCGGGGTCGTATTTTTTAATATAATTATTTCTAAATTATTATATTAAAACAACAATTTGTAAATACTTTAAAGTAGCTTAACCTAATAGAAACAAATAATTATTAAAAAAAACATACAAGAAAATTTAGAACACGCTGTATTTAGCTAATTAATCAATAATTGCTACCTACCTCAGAACAGGTACATTTATACGCACCTAGCAATAGGCTTGCAAATATTAATAGATTCAATGTATGTATTTGGTTTATATATTTTGTTTTTGCAAGGTGTTAAAATTTGTTTATTTTCTGATATACATATTTTTGTTATAACAGAGGTGAATAATATAATATAATATGACATGGTAATATGTTTATTGTGTGAGATGGAGTAGACTCCACCTCTGTTGTATACAGCGTTGTCCTGGCTACTTTGCTAGACTGAAGTCTGTGTTAGAGTAGCCAATATAATAAATGTTTTGCTAACGTTAGCAAATATAATTTTGGAAAAAAAAAACAAACACTAATAGAATTTTTTTAAGTTTTCCAGCCCGTTAACGAACGACGTGGCGTTTCAATTTCCTTAAATTTAAAATATCATTTTAATATTAAATATGTGTTAATAATTAAAAAATTTTTACATGGTGTCATGATTCAGCATTATTAACTTTAAAAATTACATAATATGTTTTAAATTATATTCACGGTAATGGAATACGAGGATAACCTTTTTCGGTATTTTACCAATAAAGTGGAAATTTATCACCGAGAGGCGTGTTTCGGGAGACGTCCGTTAAATGCCGACCATTTTTCAACAATTCTGACAATCGAATCGACGAACCGTTCATTATATTATCTTTTTGTTTCTATTGTCAAAATAGATCCTGTGGTGTACAGTTAGCAACACGCTTAAATGGTAAACCGTCAAATTTAACGCAAGAACTAAAAGGAACTCGGTATCGATAAACAATCTCGATAAACAAATCTCAAATTTGAAACCCACGGCGAGATATATACATATATTGCGAGATTAGAACGAATACAAAATAGGTTTATTCGATATCTTAATGTTAGATCTATTTTATCATTCAACTCCTATTTAGATGTAGCAAGCTTCCAACAATATCGAAGAACGCGTGCTGACCAAATATTTATCTTCAAACTACTGCAAGGCCATATTGACTGTCCTGGTCAATTAGAATTAATGTCTCTCTACATACCATCTAGATCGATCCGGCAGTCCGCACTCTTCCACATTCCTAGAAATAGAACATCTTTCTTACATACAAAATTCATTCATTCACCGGTCATGCAAATACCATAATGAGAAATTGACTTTTTTAACATTAGCCTTACTACACTTAAAGAGTTATTTTTATGAACCACTATAATCTCAATTTTGGCCAATCATTCTACCTTTAAACACATGTTGCTCCCCTTGCAACCTCCCCACCCTTTCTCCCATTTTTTTTCTTTTTATTTATCTTCTGCACCACCTAAACATATCTGTGGATTTTCAAAAATAGTATCACATGTTAAATATTTATAATGTTAGTTATATTAAGTTTGCACTGTCAAAATCCCTTAATAAAATTAAAATTATACTATTCCGCTCAACGTAACTATTTGAAATATACCGTTTTATTAAGTGTGTTGGCTGAGCGAATTTTTTATCGATCTCTAACCCTATAATTAAAGTTAATAAATTGAACTATACGGATTCTTGTCGAAGAATTCATAAATATTTGGCAATTCTTTTTATTGATGTTTTTTTAAAATTTAATACCTTTTTTTTTAAACCATTTTCCTAAAATTAAATCAGTTTTGTATACCTTTCTATCACAGACACATCTGAGCGCATCACGCCCATATCGCAAATTATTATAAATTCTATAAATTTAAGTGGTGATAAAAAATATTTCAGTAAGTATTCATTTTTGTATGCAAATCAATAAAAAAAGTATTATAAATACACTTTAATTGTTCAAGTATTAGACATTTTATTTATGTTTGAATGATCACATTGAATATGAAATAATTTAATTTATGTGCAGGATATTTACTGAACGGTTTTTCAATGCCTGGTCTGGAGCTGGCAGAGGAAGAACGAACGTAGACTGATGTAATGGAAATGAGATCGCTTAGGCGTATATGTGGCAAATTTATTTATGATAGAGTAAAGAAAGAAGAAATTAGGAAATAATGTAAAGCTGATCCTAGTATAGTGAATAAGATTAAAAACGGATGAATGAGGAGAGAATGGTAAGAAAGATATATGATGCAAGTGTTGACGGCACCGGAAGTAGAGGACGTCCGCGGAAGACTTGGCACGACCAGGTAAATAATATAGTGGAAGATGGTCCTGTTAAAAGTCACAATATATATGAATGTGGATTAGGCGAGAATTGTGTGTCCGGGACAGAAGAGTGTGGCGCTCTATCCTCTCTGCCTACCCCCGCAGGGGAAACGGCGTGATGGGAATCAAGCAGTGGCGTGCAGTGGGCACAAAGTTAGGTTATGCTATTACCGACGATGCTAACTATATTATACAGGTAGTTATCAAAAAAAATTTCAAAGAAGAACACAAAACGTTTAGTCTGTCAAGTAAAACAAATACGTAGAAATGTCATTCTACGCAGTTTTCAGTATTCCTTTTCGAAAATTGCAGCCTTAGGCACAAATTGTTTTAAAAATGCAGAAAATCCGCATACGTAGACGATTGACTATTTTCCTTCCACCCATCCTATCGGCGACTTGCGTCTGTCACGACGGTACTTTAAAATAATGTTTGAAAATGGGAAAATGGGCCATAATATTTTTACGTATGTGGTTTTCGCCAGATCTTAGCTGCATTAAAAAAAATCCGTATCAAGTGCTGCATGTATGTATGCTGAACATTTTAGTGACGCACTGGATCCTGTACATTTTACAGCCGGTGAGCTCTACGCGGCGTGGCCCCGAATTAACGGTATTACACTTTCGGCCCACGCGTGTTACCAAAAAAATGCTCGTTTCATCCGTCATTGTTTTAAATTTATTCATTCTTAGGTTACGGTGATCGTAAAACGAAATGTCTTTATATATTACGGCCATAAACATATTTTCCTTTCAGTGATGGTCCATAAAATGTTAACATGTTTATCGGGTGCAATTTGAAGCTAAATACCGCATGTAACTCGTAATGTGTCGAATTATTTAAATTATTAGTATCGTTAAGGTTAAGCCGTATTCAAAACCTTGCATTATCACATATGTGAAAATAAACCACTTGTTTTTTTTTTCATTCCACTCGTTTAATTTACTTGAGATGCGTTTCGCCTTGTAATGGTATTGTTCCGTACAGGACATAAGAATGTAGAAGGGGTGGTTCGCCGATCTCAGCTTCTCTCAACCGGCGACGATGATGATGTTTCCCGCCTGCAGAATATTTTGTCATACAATAATATATTCATTTTATAATATTCTCCCACCATGTTTGCAAGTACAGCATAGCGACAGGCCGCCGCTGTGACATTTTATTAAGAATGATAGTAATTGTTTTACCGAAATCTATTCCACGGGTTCTTGGACGCCACACCGATGATTATACCTTTTAAATTACTGACACGTGTTCTATCATATTAATTAATTGGCACCTCTGCTGCGACCTCGCAATTGTGTGAGATATAGGTATTATCAATTTAACTCAACAACTTATATTTATATATATATAGTGGAGGACAGCTATACAATTGTATTTGCATTAGATTAAAATGGACAATATTATTCATTGGAATTCTACGGATTTCCATACATTTTGAATATTTCTAATTATTCTATTATTATGGAGTTCTTCAAACTTACCTCGGAAACAATAAACCTTGCATTATTTTTCTCTTCAATTTCTTTAGGAATTGCGCTCCTGACTGTGGCAATCGTTTGATCACATTATTTGTTTATGGTGTGTAATAAAATAATTTTAAATTTCATCGAACTTATTCGCGAACGAATGGCAATGGCTGATCGGTTCTACAACCCTTCCTGCGGCTGAAGTATAGAGGTTTGTTTTTAGAATTGGCATAACTTTTTCTAGCCACAGCCAATTTGACACGACTGATGGCTAATTTGTGCTCAGTTTGGTTTGCCATTTCACCATGAGTAGACTTACGCTAGAACGACGCATTCAAATTGTGCAAATTTATTGGTTCATTTCGCGAAACTTACCGTGCGCTATGTCTATTTTACGATCGATATAATCATCAATCCGAACAAGTAATTCTAATAATTATGGATCGTTTTCGCACCACGCATACTCTAATTGATAATACGCATCTGCAAAGACGTCGTACAGTGCGCACCGAAGAAGCTGTTGATGCAGTGAAGCGTAGTATTGAGGAGGACCCAAATGAGTCGATTCGTCATCGTGCACAGCAGTAGATCCATCATTACTGACTCTTTCATTCCCAAATTGAATGGCATTAATGTGGAAGAGCTGTGGTTCCAACAAGACGGTGCAACATGCCACACAGCGCGCGCCACAACCAATTTATTGAAGGAAACATTCGATGAGCGCATAATTTCGCGTAATGGACCTGCGAATTGACCTCCAAGATTATTTGGATTATTTCCGGGTTTGAAAATGTTCAAGCTGCTTGTGCTAATCTCAACCGCGTCAGAGATATAAATGTTTAAAAAAAACACGTCTATTAGTTAGTTGAATTAATTTAAATGCTAATAAAACTTTTTATATTAAAATTTTATGGGCTATTTCGTTATACAGGGTATAACAGACCTAATCCACAATATTTTATGTATGGATGGATACTTGACTAAATTACGAGTCGAAAGTCTTCACGGAATATGTGCCTAATTTCAACCATGTCAAGAGATATGAGCATTTCAAAAAAATCGTAATAATACGATTATTTCGCTTAATTGAAATATTTTATCGGGCCCAAATTATATATTTCATTATTCATACAAAAAATAAAAGTTTATCGAACTTCGAGCGGCCAGACGCATTACTCGTATTTTACACCTTTGCATCAGGCAATTTTTATTTTGTAGTACTTAAACATGAAGCTTAACTTGATTTTGCAAAAAATCTCATACTTACTGATCTACGAAGATAATGAAGAAATAAGGATCTGATCTGATGAGAATGAAGAAATAAGGAAAGAATGTAAAGCTGATGTTAGTATAGTTTTTAAGATTAAAAAAGGATCACTTAGGTGGTTCGGTCATATGGAACTGATGAATGAGGAGAGAATGGTAAGAAAGATATATGATGCAAGTGTTGATGGCACCAGAAATAGAGGACGTCCGCGGATGACTTGGCACGACCAGGTAAACTAGATAACGGAGGATGGTTCTGTTAGAAGCCTCAACAATCGGCGAGCTTGTACGAGAAGATGTATGAATGTGAATGAGGCGAGAATTGTGTGTCAGGACAGAAGAGTGTGGCGCTCTATCCTCTCTGCCTGAAACGGCGTGATGGTAAGTAAGTACTGATATATTTTTCGTAACCGTATAGAATGTGAACATACATACTGCTAGAACATTTTCGACTCGTAATTTAGTCAGGCGTCCGCCCATAAAATATTGTGGAGTAGGTCTGTTACACTCTGTGTAAGAATTATTAGTGGAATTGATTAAAAGCCAGTTGAATATATTTGTAAATTGCTTTTTTCACATGAAGCATATTTTCTTATCACGGGGTTTGCAGATTTTTAATTTTATTTTTAATTACTGATATTTTTTTCGAATCAGAAAATTATATTCTTTACAGGGGCGGTGTGGACGATACATAACATAGAAATATAAGTCGTTTTTTTTTTATTTATTACCTATTTAAGATTCTACCTTTGTGGAATGTCGATATTTTAAAGTTTATTTTTTCCTTATCATCGGCTAGCGAGTGGCGAGTGGCGAGGGAATCCACCGACGGTCATGGTGCGAACGGTCGTCGCATTCCCGAGCTCGCAAATGCACCCCGCGCGCAGCCACTGACTGGTTTTTCAATATTGATTGATTATTTTCTCTCCATTCCTTGTAGAGTCTACCTGCGCTCGTCTCGCATGCACTTATGACTCCAACTATTTTACAGTTTAACATAGAATGCGTTCTGTGTGTAATTTTGTAACATTTACAAATTTTTTTTTTTTTTCACCGATACCGGGCGCCTATAAAACTTTTTAAAATCAAAAATTTTAATCAGTTGTCTGTCATCTTAGTTAGATTATCTACCTAGAAGGGAGGGGGGTCCCAAAGTCACAACGATGTGATTCCATCTTCCACTGTCTTGCTGACCGGTGAATGATGACCCGCCATTTACTTAGGACCGATTTATGAGCAAATCGGTATCGGTCCTTCTCATTCACCGCCAGGTTGGCATTTTTGTGCCGCAATGCAACATGGCATGGCTGCCATCCAATGACCATTTACTGTCCGTACAGCGCGGGAAAAAATACATTTATGTAATAAAACACAATAGTAATAGATAAAATATCCACACAAGAGGTACTGAGTGGTACAGCAAATGGCGGTTCCTAAGTCCTTCACATACACAAGAAGACAATACACAAAGAAAAAACTTCCTTCCGGCTAAGGGAAGCGAAAACCGACAGATCCAATTTTATTTTTTTTGAGCAAGAAGGGAAGCGCAGATGGCCTTCGCCACCTTTCTAAATACCCGACAGTCCTAAAATCTCCCAGCGAGACTCCCACACACCTACGAACATCTCTTTTAAATAATGGAACGATATAAATGTATTAATTTAAAAAAAGTAACATATAGGTACGACAATTTATCGTCAAAGATACTGGCGCTGTAGCGTATTCGGTAATGCACCTTCCCCGGATTGTAAAAAGAGATCCAGGTTCGAATCCCGGTAACGTAATAACAATATTTTTCGATAAAATTGATTTTATATGTATATCTTTCTAATTAATACATTTAATTAGTATTTATAACACCACAGACCTATGTTTTGTATAATTACAACTTCACAATAAGAACGTGTTCTCCTTAATAATCACAGTCACACCTTTATTCTGGCTGCGATTGTTTTCGATTGTAGTGTAAGTAGTTGTGATTTAACTGTATGAGTTTTAGTTTCTAGTGTAACAGTGATAAAATATGTCGCTGTAGCATAGTTGCATAAGTGCACCTTTCCCTGTTTGGAAAGAGATGCAGGTTCGAATCCCGGTGGCGTAACAACAATTTTTTCGATAAAATTGATTTTATATGTATATCTTAATTAATATGTAAAATATTCATATTTATCCGACTTAAAAATCGTAAAAGTCTACATATACACTGAGTTACACACAGTTGTACACTGAGGACCGGAACGCGCAAATTACAATTTTATTAACTTAACCAACCGTACAAATATATTTTTCTAGCAAGAATTAAATATTCTATGTATGTGTAATATGATATATATATATATACCACTGGGTTTCCTGGTTGATAGTATTGTGCATGTGCATGTGTGTGTGTGAATATTGCCGCCTTTTTTGACAATGCAAGAAAACGGTAAACTACAGGCGGACCAATTACATACCGTACTTTGACCAGTACAGAGGTCCAAATGAAGCGACCGTCAAGAGTATGCACTCCAAAACAACAACATCGGACCAGAAAATCAGCACGTACAATAAAAAGGCTAGTGCAGTGTTCATGCATCATATGTGGCCTTATTGTTAATCGGAAACCTGGGAACCAGCTGTCGAAGGAAATTACGGGAACAATCAGTGTGTAGCGTTACGGATTTCTGCGGCGTGAGGAATATATACATATATCTTCGTTACCTCGGTTCACACCTAAAATGGAATTAATTCCGTTATGTTCTCATAGCGAGGTCAAAGGGCACGAAAGCCACGTTCTCGAAATGAAATCAGTTGCATTCCGTTTAAGTAATAAGGGTCATTCATTCTTATCGAATGGAAACGTAAAGATTCATTTTGGGCAAGAGCACAAATTTAATACGTCATTACACTTTTAAAATTACAAATTTAACATAGACACGTCATTACACTTTTAAAATTACACTTTTAAAATTACAAATTTAACATAGACACGTCATTACACTTTTAAAATTACAAATTTAACATAGACACGTCATTACACTTTTAAAATTACAAATTTAACATAGACACGTCATTACACTTTTAAAATTACAAATTTAACATAGACACGTCATTACACTTTTAAAATTACAAATTTAACATAGACACGTCATTACACTTTTAAAATATTTATGACATATTTTACGAAAAAAAAAGAAAAAGTGAATTGTTTTCGAAAGATTCAAGCCCCTGACCGTGAACCATAACGCATGCAAAAATGAAAAAAAAGTATTAAGTAATATATGTATATGATATTATTATTATGTATGCTAGTGGACTAATTTTACATCGAGACATCGGCGGTTTCAGAATATTCTCCTTCTCGTAGTAAACGTTGTCTTGATTTTTTGCGGTCCATTTGTTTACGGCCTTATTTAAGTGTGTGTAATAAAATATGAACAGTCCTCCAGCACGAGACGAACACCGGCTACAATGTTGCTGAACTTATCTCAGGGAATTAAAATAAAATCACGTTTTATGTGGGTGCATTTATGGTAGATTAATTATTAACCTGTACTTGTATTAAATAATCTACAACAATGGTGTGTTTTAAAAGTTAAAGTGTTTACATTTCAACCAAGTATTTTTCGCAGACCTCGCCGTTTAAGCGAGCACTTTACAGCCACAATTGATAGTACTGAAGCCATAGTAAGAAGTAGAGTAATAGATATAGATTGGGAAGCGTAGTATTATTGTGGATTCCACGTCATCAAACCATATTTCCGTGGGCACCTTGTTCATTGTGCGATAGTAATAACTTTATGAGACTGAACCGTTTTGATTTGATTGTATTTTTTTTTTCTATTGCGATAAGGACCATTATTTAAAAAAAAAAATGTATTTTCGTCTATGAAAAAGTCTTAAAATGTATAAATAATAAGACAAAACACTTTTTATTGCTTCCACATATTAACACATACACAACTTTCAAAAATTTGATAGATATTGAGAATGGGTGAGAATGGTGAACTTTATACAGAGTGGGCCAACATGGACTGACTGATGTAAAATGCATATAACTTTTGTAATTTTAATATTAATAAAAAAAAATATTATCACATGAAAGTGTACTTTGTTAACTTTTTTTTAATTTTATGTGTAAAAAATAACACCATTTAAATGACCTCCATTTTCTTGTTGACAAATAATTGCTCTTTCTCAAGTATTTTGCATCACATTACGCAACGTTTCTGTCTCCAAATTTTTTATTTCTGCACGAATATTTTGTTTAAGCTCCTGAATTGTTGCCGATTTGTTCATGTAAACTCGGCCTTTTAAGTAGCCTCACAAAAATATATCAGGCGCCGTCAAAGCTGGGGAACGGGGAGGCTAAGCAAACTCTGCATTTTTTTAAATTAGCCGGTCACCGAAAATCGATCGTCGCGAAACATAATAAAATTCAATAATTTTAACGCGCTCTTGCACTGGATATGTAGCCATTATAAAGTTTCATAAATTCTTTATCTTAATCTGCAAAAATATAAATAAAAATAAATAATAAATAAAGTGGTGGGCAACTAATTAGTAACTACTGTGAAAACTAATTTAATAGGTGACTACGTATTTGCCAAAAGGATTTCGTTATTTATAATATTTAATTTGCTAAATCCTTTATGCAAATAGTCAGCCTTAGAGTTGGTACAACTGCAGTCGTGTGTGAAAATTTAATCCAGATTATTATAGTGTAAACATGTTCGCTCCGCTGGCAGTTTGCATTAAGGAGTAATAACGAGCAGTGATGAGTGTGAATGGGGCTGAAATTCATCGTAGACTTTTATCACAATAAAGGGACAGTGTTTTTCACGTAAAAGTGTTTTTTTTTTTGGATCGAGAAGTTTAAAAATGGCCGGACGAGTGTGATGCACGAAGTGGAAGCAGCAGACTCATTAACCTCCAATTGAGCAAGCTAAAGTGATGGTTCTAACAAATACGCGAGTTACCATCCTTTGAACGTCAGTCATGGTTCTGCCCATCAAATCATCCACAACGAGCTTGACTTCCGTAAAGATAATTTTTAACTCGCCTCGTATATTGTCTCCGATAAAAATACAATATAGAAATTATGAGCTATTGTACGACGTCCTTATAAAAGAAAAGTTACTTGCTAGTTTACATTAATTCTCAAAAGACTCTGATGGTGAACTAACTGCTACAGCATTTAGTTATCGTATCGCAGAAATTTCGGATATCGAAAATCCCTTTCCACCCTCAGTGGTGTGTAACTAAATAGGAACATACTCGTACATTGATATTAACTAATTATTCCCCTATACAACTGGGTGGGTAATTTGATCCCATCCTAACATGGGTGGGATTTTTTTGTGTAGATCTGTCTGTATTTAAATTTTCGTACAACCGTAGTAGCTCCTCGTATGTGCGCGCTATCTTTTCAAATATTTTTTGTGCGTACAGTAGTCGTATAACGACCAATTCAACGACATGGATGTTCCAGTCATGATTCACTGATCCGGTCGCAAAATTACTATTTAAGTAATTTGGAGGTCATTATGTTCAACAGTCTTCAACTCCTCGCAAATACACTCGTACAATAATTCATTCTATTGATGAGTACAGAATCACTTGTGTGAGTCAATCATTATTATTTTAAAGTCACAATCACTAACAGCGATTGAATATTGAAAATAACGCAAATCGCGATTATGATATCACGGTGAAAGTTATTCGCGATTCGGTGAGTATTTATCTAACCCAGTTATATCACAGTTACTGATCATCGTTATAATCGAACATCAAACACGCAAATGATTTAGAAGTAGCTCTCTCACATAAACAAACAAACATTAAACATATTTTAGTAGAATATTATTTTACGAAAGTATTGTTGCACAGTATTTCCTTAAAATAATATTTTTCAATGTAAAAAGGGATTTAAATACATATCATTATGGTTCCGGTGATTCACGCGCCGCCTGGCGGTGAATATTTAAAAGCCTGCTTTTAAAAAATCAAAGAGTACTGTTGAGGTTTTTAAAATAATATTTTTGTGTTTCTTTATTTTACGTGTCTCATTTTATATTTTTATTTTTTTTGTTATTCCTACATAATACTACTGGTCTCACGTACAATATTTACAATGTTTTTAATTGGCCATCCTTTGTATAATATACATTTAAAAAAAAAAAAAAATATTTAAAAATAATAGACATTTAATAATAATAATAATCAGTAGGATATATAGTATATAATCATTTATTTATTTTCTATGAGAGTAGACTCGTGTATAGAGAAGGAGTATATATAAGATAATTTATGTTTCAGTTAGTCTGTGTACATAATTTTTTTTACTTCAGATACAAATTGTGATAAGGAGATCGTTAAAAAATTTGATGCCTTGATAAATATAGTGATTTTGGGTTGCGGTATATTTTAGTTTTGGAATATCAATTTGGTCTCTAAATCTTGTAGATCGGAATTCACTTTTAAAATTTAATTGATTTTTATTTTTGAAAATTTGGATTATTGAATTTTTTTATACATGTTTATTATTTTAGGTACTTTGAAATCTGTTAAGAGTTGTGTATTTGGATAGTCTTTTTTTTTAGAAAAAAATTTTTTTTTTTGAGTGATTTCTAATCGTGACATTGAAGTTTTGTATGCTCATTCCCATCCAATAATACCGTATTGCAATATTATTTTATATAGGTATGTTTGTACACATTGCATCTGACCTATGTAATATTTTTAAATGAATAAATGTATAAAATAAATGTAGATTAAAAATGATCCAAATTTCTACGTTCTAGTGTTGATTTAATTAAAATAATTATTTAATACTTGTACATCTATTAAATATTCTTCTAATATATGTTTTTCTTTACTTTACAGGTAAGTGTCAAACCCACGAATAGTTGAATATTAGGAAATGAACATAGCATAGTGCGTAGGAGTTTAGTAAGTATTTACACTAATATACTTATTCTACTTCTTAAGAGGTTTTCTTTCTTCTTACACATGATTTTTTCGGCGATTTGGTAGTTTTCTTATTCTCTCTTCTATCTTACCTCTATCACTGCGGTTAGGTTAGGTTAAGTATGTCGGATATGTCGTCCCGGAGGACACGACCCAAACGTTTTCCGCACCTGTTTGCTGTCATCTTTAGGATAAATCTATTCACCTCTAAATCTTCTTCTAAAATATGTCAACCTGGCATTTTTTCACCAGTGGCGTCACCATCAAATTACATGTTTTTCTGTTCCACTTCACATTTTACTTTAATATACTTTTGTTGGACTATCTACAAGGACGATTCAACGATAATATAATGTTTTAAATACTAATTAAATCTATTTATTACAAATATATACATATAGATCCCAAAAACGATATTTTTCGACAGAATTGATTTTATATGTATATATTTATAATTAATACATTAAATTAGTATTTAAAATATCACAGAGCTATGTTCTGAATAATTACAACTTCACAATAAGAATGTGTTCTCCTTAATAATGATAATATAATGTTTAAATGTCATTTTTGTTTTGAAAATGCAATTTAGAACATATTTCTGTGTTGTTTTTAATATATGGTTGCTACCGAGATTCGAACCTGGACCCTATCCTATCCGGGGAGACGTTTCAACCAATTTCGCTATATCAAGCAATTACGTTTACGACAATTTTTTTTATTTATACATCTATTATTTCCTTCTTAAAAGCAAACAACTTTATATTGCGATGAATCCTAAATACCTTTAACTAGTACACGCTAGGATAACTATTTATTTATTCGAGTTCTGGACATTAAAAGAAGTCACCATTAAAGGCTGGAAGCATTTGAGATGTGACTGATCATACGTGCTAATAAGTACAAATTCGCACGAATATGTCAAGAGAACCTAATAATAATAATAATAACAACCATCAAACGAAAGAAAGCTGCATACTTCGGTTACTTTCTCGCCAGTGACAAATATTTATTTTTTTGTTTGAATAATAATGGTTTTTCAGAATTTTCTAATCATTTGTTAGAAAATGATGATGATTTGATAACAATTTGGGATTGTCTATTTTACATATAAACAATGTTGGTCTTAAATTGGATAATTTAAAATCATCAGAAATAAATAAAGCATGTAAAACTAACCAAACTATAATTACTATAATTAATCAAATAAATTTAACCACATGTCTCATTCTAATTATTTTTTTTAATAATTAACAATCTAAAAAATGTATTTTAAGCAAAAAGTTGATTTTGCAAATCTTAAAAATAAAAATATGATCTGTTAAAACGATAGAGCAGCAGAGAAGAGGTTTATCTTGGCTGAGTGACTTCAGAAAGTGGCGCAATGTTCAAAATATCGGTGATGATATACATCTTCTTCTTGTGCTCTATCCATTCAACGGACGTTGGCTATCATGAATTTATTTTCTGCATTCCGGTAAAGCTCTACAGTAGGCTGGTCGAACCATTCTTCAGCCATGATGTTCTCCTTCTTCCAGAAACATTTCCCTGCATCATGAGGTGCAAGATTTCACAATTCTCCCGATGTCTCATCACATGTCCGAGATATTTAAGTTTCATGGTAACATATATTCAACATCCAAAATTTTGATATATATGGAGATTGATTGTGTGCAATGGTAAACGTTGCATTATTTAAAGTAATCACTTAAGCCAGCCGAAGACAGATCGTACGCCCTGTAATACCCATACATCCATACTTCTCATATAATATAATGTCTCTATGAGATATCTATAATTTGTTTTACTTTCATTGTCATCATCTCACCATTAACGCAATACGCAATGAAAAAAAATTATGTTATAAAAAAAAAATGAAGTAAAGCAATTTATCCGTCACCATTGAGTTGAGATACAAAAAAATTGTAATAATGTAGTTCTATAAAGAGTTAAGTTAAAAGTTAGTTAATGAGCATATATTTTGTTTTAGTTGTGTTAAGTTTAACTTGTACATCTTGCGCTGGATAAATCGGCATATCGCAACATGATCGCCACTCTTTGATAGAAAATATTACACGAAGAAGAAATTTAATGTTAAAATATAGTATTTACCATTTATTTTCTTATGCATTTTGACACGCCTTTTCCGAAAGGTTATGCCATCACTGATCTGGTAAGTAGGTGCTGGGTGTGTCTCTCAGACGCAAGTTTTTTTTATTATTGTGGCGGTATTCTTGCACAGACATTTATCTGTTGAAGTATGTGTTGTATCCATCCATGGCCTGCGCATATATTAAGACCAGCTTGTGTCCCGGTGTTTCTCAAACTTTTGACCCGAATAATGGACGTTTGTTTTTTGTTAAATAATTAATAGTCCATGAATTGTGGGTCCAACTACGGGTCGCGCATCCCGCGGAATGGAATACGACAATTCCGGTCGTAAATCTAAATCACCGCAAGGTAGGGAAGGGAATTAGGGATACGTGGTACATGATGAGGTCCGTGAAGGGATAAGGATTCCAAGGTACCAATGATCTTGGGAACCGGGATTTGGAAGGACTGCTCATCTTACCGTGTATATGATGCCTTCGTAATCCCTGCAGTCGCCGCCGAGATCACACAAAATGGGACGCGGATGAGCCGATCTCCGCTTCCAATTGAATACGACTCACAAGTTCACCCACGGCACACAAACAACAAACAATACGTGATCAAAACACAATATCACAAAATATATTGCTAGTGCACTGAAGCTGAAATGTCCACACCCACGCGTGATATCGCGATGTCGAGATTGAACAAATATCAGTCAAGTTGACGTCTGCTGGCGTCAAGGTCACATTTCACACTGAAAAGACGAGCATGAAGAAATGTATGGACGGGAATTTCAATGCGGAATGTGTCAATAACAGTGGTCGCGGCTGAATCGAAAAGACGCGCCAAAAGGATATTTGAAATTATATGGTATTGTTTAGGATACTGTTGGATACTTCCAATTACAATGGATGGATATAAATGAAACAATGTTATTACTCTACTTAAGTTTATTAGCACTACTCAAGTTTCGAGAAAAACAGTAACTCTCATCGACAGGTGAAGAATTTAACTACACATAAATATAGGAGACAAGGCTTAGGTGGTAGGCATACAAGTAATTAGGTACTGACAGACGGAGGGGGAGTAGGCGGAGTTACTGGTGGGCGGTAGAAGGGTTGTTGTAACGGAAATATTGAGAGGAGATGTGTTAGAAATTGTACTATTGTTTAACAAATTAAAACTCGAGTTCAAATTCTTTTTTATTTGTAAACTTATTATTATTATTAATTTTATTACCTTTACGCGTGACGGGATCGAGAAGTTTAATGGTACATGAATGAAAGGAATGATTATTATCTATCGATAACATTGTTTTATTTATATCCATTCATTATGATGAAACTCTACAAAGTTAACGCCGATTCTATCAATAGTATGCTTCCAATCACTTTCCTCCGTCCATCCCAGGGGTAAATTACTGGCCTTTTTAAGTGCGGTTACTTTGGAAGTACCAGCAGATTCCCTTTGGGATCTATACTCTCGAGTTGCTTTGAAATGAAACTCGAAACTCGTAGATTCGTATAACAGTATTCATTTATCACAACAACGTATTTACAGTAATTACAATAAGATAAGTCAGATATCGACTAATAACTATTGCGAAGTGGCGATGGAAAAGAGACCCGTTCCCCTAGTGACGGCCTCTTATAATCATTGTCCCCCACCACTCATCTAACACACACACACACACACACACATGTTCAAAGTGACAGTTCTCAGATTTAGGATTTTTCGTCACTCCGTTCTGTCCTCCGCAGTTTCATTTCTTCTGACCTCATCATCATCATCATCATCACCAGTTGAGAGAAGCGGAGATCGGCGAACTATCCTTGTTTTCTTGTGTCCTGTACGGAACATTGTCTATTTGTTCCACCAGAGAACCGAGAAAATGATCTCGGACCACACTTTGAGAGGCGCCGTTTAGCTTATTCATTCTTCGCACAATATAGTCTCAAGCCAGATTCAATAGCTCATTGTTCCCGGTTTCCATGTTTGTACGTCACGGGATGCACGAGAACTCTGTGTGATTCCTGTTGAGCCGACTGCCAACTGCAACAGTCTTAACAGTGTTCTTAGGGCCGGCTGTGTGATCAGTAGTAACTTTTAATACTTAGTTAATAATTTGTAGTATCAGTAGTTTTGTTTTTTGGTGAACACGGATTTCAACTCATTTTACTCTCCGATATGCGATAGTAAAAACGAGAATCGATAGTTAAATATGGCGGACTCTTCGCAGCTGTTTCAAAAGTCATGTGACACATTGATATTTTGAAAGTTGCAGTATACAATTAATCATTCTATGTCCCGCTATTTTAGTGATGAAAGTTTGTCCGGAACTGTCATCCACAGATGGCCGTTCCCTGCAAAGGGACTATAGTGTCAGCGTGATCAAAAAGTGCGTGTTATCGCGCTTATGGCTCAGTACGACATGCAAAGTTTGGCGTGTTAACGCGCTCATGGCATTTAAAAGGTTAATATACATTAGCACATAATACGAAAAAATGTCACCACCGAAGTGACAGATTTCGAACGCGGATGCGAAAATATCCATGGATAAAGCATATTTCATGATTATCTGTCACGCCTGTAAGACATATATGCTTTGACAGTAGTAAATTTCTTCTTCAATACGTGCAAAATTACTTTGTGGCCTCATTTTATATTATTAATTATACAAAAGACTTCGTTTAAACCACTATTTATTAATTATTCTACATGTTTCTATACCTATGGTATTTTTTTTAAGGAAACAATGTATACGGAAATTAAAAAATTCAAGCATAGATAAAAACAAAAATATGCAAATAGTCACCTTTTAAATTTGTTTTCATATTAGTTTTTACTTATTCACCATTTTATAGTTTTGTTTTTATCTATGCTTGTATTTTTTAATTTCAGTATATAATTTTTCCTGAAAAAGATACCATAGGTATCGAAACATGTTGAATAATGAATAAATAGTGGTTTAAACAAAGTATTTTGTATAATTATTAATAGTAAATTTGATTACTAAGGAGAACACATTATTATTGTGAGGTTGTAATTATTCAGAACATAGATCTGTGATATTTTTAATACTAATTAAATGTATGTAATTACCGGGCTATAGCATAATCGGTTAATGCACGTCCCCCGGATTGTAAGAGATCCGGGTTCGAATCCCGGTAGCAACAACAATATTTTTCGATAAAATTGATTTCATATGTATATCTTTCTAATTAATACATTTAATTTGTATTAAAACATCGCAGATCTATGTTCTCAATAATTACAACTTCACAATATGGATGTGTTCTCCTTAATAATATATAAGTTGTATCAATGTATCGAAAATTTAATAAAAATTAATTGTTAACTTTGGCGTCTCCTATCCGATTACTCAAAGGTATTTGAAATTCCGTAAAAATAAAAAAGATGGATTTCAAATAATAGAACGGTAGATGTATTTATTTGAAAAGGTTCGAAATTTTGTCTTTACTGCACTATGGTGCTATAGCATAATCGGTTAATGCACGTTCCCCTGATTGGAAGAGATCCAGGTTCGAATCCCGTTATTAACAAAAATGTTTTTTTGATAAAATTAATTTTATATGTATATCTTTCTAATTAATACAATTAAATTTGTTGTAAATTTGACGTTTTAACGATTCGCAAACGATTTTTATCACAGGCTTTAGTCAAAAGTTGCCATATTAAAAGGTTATTGCCGATCGTACGACCGGCCCTTGCAGGAAGCACCGCCTCTCCCGTATTGGCGGGTTCGGTCCACAAGTTATACAGGAATGTATTTACCCACACATTGTTGTACAACTACTACAGCACGTTTCGTATTGTCACGAAAGTCTTTCCGTGTTTGAGGGTTGCTGGCGGTGTCAGGAATTCCTCTACACAATGAGATGAAAACAAATAAGCTTTGAAGGTACATACACAACATATTAAGATGATAATGTATAGGGCAGAGGACACTTGGATAAACATACATAAATAACGAATTGAAAGAGGACCTCTTTTCGTCCTTTGAAAGAAATGTGTGGTTATGTAAACGGCGTGAAAGAGTACACCGGGCGAGTGTTTTGGAAAAAAATTTTTAACGTGAAATTTAATTAATGTATTAATTATAAAGATGTACATATGAAATCAATTTTATCGAATAATATTGTTGTTACTACTGGGATCCGACCCTGGATCTCTTCATATCCAGGGAACGTGCATTCACCGATTGTGCTATACCAACAACAGTGCATTGATGGCAAATTTTCGAAATTATACTTTTTATTTGTCGCTCACCGCATTCGCAAACAGGTAGCACAAGACGAGAAAGCAAAAGATAAGCTGCTATCCCTGAACTTACATTTAAATATATTTTTTCTTTTTTCTGCAACATAACACGACTTCACAAAAAATTACAGCAATGTTGATTTATATTAAAATGCATTGTTAACAATCTGTAAAATAATTATTTTGTAAATTGTGTTAAATGTTAGAACGTTTTCGGGAACATCTTCCCATTATCAATAATATAATTCAACTAAATTTAACCAAACACTTTCAGACGGTAATATATGGTACGCTTAAAGTTAACGATGGTGGGGGTGGGGGTGAAGTTAAAATGGATAAGAGAGGGGATTAATTGGCGGTATTTGAATGTTTATTATGGTTTTATTGTTATTTTTATTATTAAATATTTCAAAATTTTCTAAAATGTCTCACTTTCGTCCTTTGGCTCAATTATGTGTAAATTGTAAATTAAAATAAATAATCGTTGTAACTCAATTTACAAAATAATCATGTAATTCCACAAAGTTTCACCAAAAACTGTCGAACGGTTTGTAAAATAATGTTGAGGTATTGATATCCAGGTGAAAAAATTGACGAAGTTAATATAACATAGTTTTCTCTATCCGCTGAAAGGTGAGTTTTGTCATGATGCTTCTTAGACGGCGATGTCCAGTTTAAGAATGGTATGGCATTCAATGCTGGAATCATAATCTTTTCTACCGAATAAATCATCGATTACGATACCAACATTATCGGATTCATCGGTTTTCTCAGCAGAATGTTGGGGAATTAAAGAGACCTTGGACATTTGCGTACTCCGGAACATCACTGTTATGTTCTCCAACTCGCAAGCATCTCTCCAATCCCTCTCTGTTAATACGAAAGTTTGCCTAGACAATGAGATAATCTGTTCCATCAGAATATGTCTATTTAATTTGTACAGCAACAATAAACAGGTGTCATTCGTTTGGATTCCTGCACGTAAGGGAATTCATGGAAATGAATGTGATGATAAACTGGCCAAGGAGGGCACTCTTTCCGGCGTTTTCCTTCATCAATTCCATATCCCGATGTATGACAAACTTAAATTCAAATAATCATAAGGGTAATCGGCTTAAAATAATTCTAATATCTATTCCCCGCACCCCTTGGTTCTCCAAAAGGAAAGTCTCCAAAAGTAAAATATCAAATCTCTCTGGAATGAAAATTGGGCATTGCCAGGTAGCCTTATATTTATTCAGATTGAACTTAATAGATTCCCCAATATTTAGCTTGCTATTAACACTTTTACTTATTTCTAAAATTTCAAATTTATCTAACTGTGAATAACTATTCAGAATTTTCCAATCATCTTTTGGAAACAAATCATTCCTTTGATATTAATAATGGTTTAAAAATTATACATACAAATACTAAAGGTTTCTCCAATGTGTGAGTGTGGTGCCGAGGGGGAAACCCTTGACCGTATCTTTTTTGCCTGTCCATTGCGGATCACAGGTTTTTTTTACAGTAATCTCGCAAATGGTAATTTTTAACTCCCGGTCAACTTGTGTTATCTTCTTTCCCTTAACTCGCCACATTTAATCTTGAACTTAAATTAACATTAGTATTGACTTGTAATATAATATTTCCTATTCTATAATATGATTGTATTTTAATCTATAAAATAAAGTTTTAACTTTATTATTAATAGCACAATACTAACATTATCAAGACACGTGATCAATATTAATACTACATTGAAATATTATTTCATTCTACTCTTCGTTTGATGGGAATTGATTGTTTGATATTTTTTAACAACATTTTAGTCGTGGTTTCAATTGGAGCCCGCTCGGTGCGCGTTTGCTGTAAAGCAAACCAACGGACGAAACCCATTGGACCGCGGAATCGGAATATGCGGACTACCTTCATCACAATCGGCCGCAGGATGGGAACTCTGATGTAATTTCGTTCGTTTCACGTGCCAGCTCACAATATTTCCATTAATTTTAGTATTTGTATATGCTCACGCCGTATGTAACATTTTTTCAATTAGATCATCCGTGATGTGTGATATTTCTTGTATCGAATTATTTTTTCGATATTTTCTGACTATTAAATGTGTTCGCTTCGCTCTCTTGTGTTGTATTCATTTTTGTGGCAATGTTCCAAACTGAAAACGGTGGCTGTGTTCTTATTGGATCTGCTGTGTTTTCTAAGCAAACTGGGTAACGGATGAATAAGAATTATCGCTGAAAGCTTTTCGAGGAGCTCGTGGGTATTTTTCACATATGTTTCATGTACGTAACTGTGTCGTTAAAATTATTCGTGGTAATACGTTATACACATTAATATATGCGATAATATTTAAAAAAAAACTGTTATTTTCATATTTTTTGTCATTTTTTAATAATATATTTTTTATTTATTTATATGTCTGAAATATATAAACGATTTTACTTCGCACTAAATTATGAATGTCAACACGTCGATAGTGATTGTAATCGAGAAAGGGGAAAGCAAAATACTTGTAGGTAATGAATGTTTGGAACAAGTAGATGAGTTTGTGTATTTGGGAAGTACGTTTGATAGAAACGGAAAGACAGAGAAATATATCTAAAGGAGAGTGACTACAGGGAATAGAGTGAACGGCGCTTTGAATGGTATTATAGCTAATGAGAACTTGTCAACTGAGGCAAGACTAGCGATTCACGATGGAGTCCTGGCATCGATACTGATGTATGGATGTGAGGCTTGGAGCTGGCAGAAGAGGAACGAAAGTAGACTGAATGCAGTGAAAATGAGATGACTCAGGCGTATATGTGTCAGATCCATTTATGACAGAGTAAAGAATGAAGAAATAAGGAAATAATGTAAAGCTGATGTTAGTATAGTGAGTAAGATTAAAAAACGGATGAATGAGAAGAGAATGGTAAGAAAGATATATGAAACAATTGTTGATGGCACCAGAAATAGAGGACTTCCGCGGAAAACTTGGAACGTCCAGGTAAACCAGATACTGGATGATGGCCCTGTTTGAAGCCCCAATAATCGTCGAGCTTGTATGAGAAGATGTATGAATGTGGATGAGGTGAGAATTATGTGTCAGGACAGAAGGGTGTCAGGACAGAAGGCACTACCCTCTCTGACTACCCCTGCGGGAAACGGCGTGATGGTAAGTATGTAATTAAGTACTAAATTGTATATTTTTTCGAAAGATTTGATATTCTTTATGCCTTTCTATGTAATTCATCTAATTTCTTTTTACTTGACCGTAACGTGATTTATAAGCGTGTCTCACCAGTTTAAATAGAAATGACTGTATATTATAAGAACATACCAATTTGGTGTAGGTTAATGCTTACATTTAGTTCATTAACATCTTTTTTTCGCCTTTGTTATATTTTTTTTATAAAAAATAGAAGTTGTTTAACAACAGTTTGACAAAAAATAAAATAACAATGAAAATGTATGTAATTAAATTAAAATTAAATATATATATATATATATATATATATATATATATATATATATATATATATATATATTGTGAATATGCTAATAATATTCACAAATACGATGCAGTCGCCAAGTAATTTATATGAAACTGTATGCATGTATTATTATAGTAAACTGAAACGATTAAAGTATGTATTCCCATAATAAATCGTTTATATTTTCTTTTATCTCATCATTTTCTGATCCCAGGTTCCAGCATCAGAATAGGCTCAAAATAAATAATTAACAAATAAAATACAGTTTATGAAAGATATTTATGTAAGATGTATTTTAATAAATATAAGGAAACTTGCGTATTTAGGATATGAAATATATGGAGAAATTAATTGACGAAGTCCTAGCAGAAGGCGAACCTCATAGCTTAATGTAAATGAAGCTCGTACTTTAATGTAAATTAAGCAATTAGAAAGATATATAGAAAAAATATTTGTTTAGCTACCGGAATTCGAACCTGGACCTCTTCCTGTCCGGGAATTTAAATATCCTGTTTTTTTCTGTACATCTTTCTAGTTGATTAATTTAATTTGTATTAAAAATACAACAGAATATGTTCGGTCAGACATTTGAATTTCTGTTCCGGGCAGCTGTAAGCAATATGCGACATGATCGCACACGTCAAATACCAGGTATATGTTAGTATCTCTGGTTAGCGATTACAAAAGTTTTTATTTTAATATTTTGAAAGCCTTAGACGTTTGCTAGGAGCAGCGCTGGCGTTACTCACAGGCGGAGCAGGCGCGGCGGCCGACAAATATATAAAAATTGAAAAATAATATTTCAGATATAAACAATTCAAGAAAATCTAATAAATAACATTTATAGTTATTTCAAATGTTCAGAACGTCTTTTGGTAAAAAGCCGCCATTGGGCAAGTTTCAAAATGCTGGCCTAACAAAATACAACCCCTAATGTGTGTGACACGCGGGCGGCCGAATTAAGTTACCGGGCGGAAAAAAACAATATTGCCTATAGCGGTAAAAAGTCTAGCGCCGGCGCTGGCTAGGAGACACCTTTCCGTTATAGTGACGTACGTTTGAATGAATTATGTTAAGTACTTTCTTCTCGATTGGATTGGTTCACATTCATGATCGATCACGCGCATAAACTTGCAGTTAACGTCTTGCAATATCCGTTCCATCATTTCGTTTATCCCCTTCCGGCTCGGAGACGTGTACACTTAGACAGGTGTCACTAACGCCGACACGTGACGCGAGCGACATGCCTTGTTTACGTCCGACACGTCGGAAACGACACGATTCGGGACCGTCGCGTCATCAGACGTCATCAGTCATTAGGTCGCCGCGGGAGTCAACCAGACAGGCGTTGAGTCATGCTCAGCTTAATGGATTGACGATTTACAGCGGCGCGATTGTGGACCAGCTATTTATTTACTTATTCCCGCGCCTGGGTTAAATAGAGATAATGGAATCAGCCTCCGCGATTACGTCGCGTAGCAACGAAGTTATATACAACAATAATATATTAATACAAATTTAATTTATCAAAAGAATTTTTTTAAATACTAATTAAATGTATTAATTATAAAGACATACGTATAAAATTAATTTTATCGAAAAATATTGGTGTTGCTACTGGGATTCGAACATGGATCTGGAGCTTTAGCATAATCGGTTAATGCACGTTCCCCGGATTGGAAGAGATCCAGATTCGAATCCCAATAGCAACAACAATATTTTTCGATAAAATTAATTTTATATGTATATCGTTATAGTTAGTACATTATATTCTGAATAATTACAACTTCACAATAATAAAAATATATTTTTGTTGCTAATGGGATTCGAACTCGGATCCCTTTCTATTCGGGGAAATGCATTAACCGATTACACTACACCAACATAGTACATACGATAAATTTTCGAATGTATATGCTGTAGTTCTTTCAAATTGATACAACTGTTATCGTGAATTTAAAAGTTATCACCTCTTATTGCGAGAATCTCAAATATCTTTGAGTTAATATTCGCTAGAAATTAGGTAAATCAATTTATTTAATTTTTTTTTGGATAAATTCAATTTAATACGAAATAAATGTATCAATTAGAAAGATATAAAATTACCACAGAACTATATTCTGAAAAACTACACCTTCACAGTAATAATGTGTTATCTTGTATAATATTTCGATAAATTTTTCTGACATTGGATCTATCACAATAATTTTGAATATCTGATACAATAAATGTGTAGGTATTTGCATATTTTTGAACTATTAAAATTCATTAACGGATTTATTTATATCTAATGTTCTATCTAATTTTCGGAACAATACGTCAATTTAAATCAAGTGATGTCGAGTTAAATTTCCATGTTCTATCGCGAGTATCACGATCGCCTTTTTTATTTTATTTTCATAATAAATCAATAATCAGTAGGATATATAGATATATATGACCGGCTTAGCGAAAATATACTTTCACCAGTGAAAATATATTCTCACTGGTAATACAGATTCACTGTAACATATACATTTATTTCTTTTAACATTTATTTCTTCTCTATGAGAGTAAGACTCGTATATAGAGAAGGAGTATATACGAGAGTTTATGTTTCAGTTAGTCTGTGTACACATTTTTTTTACTTCAGATACAAATTTATAGTAGTCTGTAATTTTTCTAATTGTGATGGGAAAAAATTTGTTGCCTTGATATAGTGATTTTGAGTTGCGGTATGTTTTAGTTTTGGCATTCTTCAGCACTCCTACAAGTCGAACCGATTCTGGATTACGCTTTCCTATAGTGAGAATGTGCCGAGCTTACAGTGATTTGTTCACCGCTATTAATATATTTTCTAATACAAATTAAATGTATCAATTAGATAGATATATACATACAGATAAACTGAATTTATCAAAAATTTTGAATCAGGATCTCTTACTATCCGGGGAAGTGCGATATCCAATTACACTACGTCAACCTTGTAAATAATCGACAAATTTTCTAACTTATATGTTACAGTTATTTCACATTGATAAATATTACGTTCCATTTATTTGAAAGCTATCACATATGTATATATTAAATCTGAAAAAATTGTAACTTTACAAATAATAATGTGTTTTCTTTAAAATATATATAAGTTGTATTAAAGTATGTGTATCCAAAAATTTGATAAAATGAAATTGAAAAATCTCTGGCGTCTTCTAGCGATTATTTCTCACACTATTATTCATTTCGCAAGTTCAAGTCGCATTTACCGTATCATGTCAATCTCTTCCCAATTTTCAATTGCTTTCAGCATACCTTTATAGTTCTGTTGCTAATTGCGTCATATCCACATGTCCCGGCTGTCCCCCCGCCCAACTGGTCGCGTACCGCTGTACCTGATGAGGGGGGGCAGCTGGTACCCGGCCGGTAGGTAGCCAGCGAGTAGCGCCGCATTCCTGGTGGCCATGTGGGTTTTTTTTTATCCACCGTGTATTTTCTCCCCGCGCATCCGTCGCGCTGGCAACGCTCACCGTCCTCTCTCTCACATTTCAGGGAATGGCTTTGAAAAGGCCCCAAGTTCAGTTTTTTTTTTCATCTAGTAACATTAGTTAGTTAAAGAGAACACATTATTATTGTGAAGATGCAATTTTTCAAAACGTAGTTCTGTGGTATTTTAATATAAATTGAATCCATCAATTAGAAATATATTCAGGAAAATTAAATTTATCGAAAAAATGTTTTTGTTGCTACCGGGATTGAAACCTGGGTCTTTTCCTATCCGGGAAAATATTTTTTTTTAAATTTCTGGCGTCTCCTAGCGAGCTGCAGCATATATAATATGTTCGAAAATTTGTCGTTAACTTACTATGTTGGTGTAGTGTAATCGGTTAACGCATTTCCCCGGATAGAAAAGGATCCAGGTTGTAATATCGGTAACAACAAATATATTTTTTCAGATAAATTGAATTTTATTGTATATTTTTCTAATTGATACTTATAATTTGTATTAATTAATTGGTACAGTTTTTTTTTAGCATAACGAGGTAGGTACGAGTGGAGTTACCCGTTTTTACCAACTCTGCAGCATTAGGTGATCGAAAACAAATAAATGCACAGTTTCTATCTCTCTCTCCCACTCTTCCTCCTTCTCTCCCCCCACCACTCTCTCTTCATCTGTTTGTACTAATATTTAATTTTGTTTACGAAAATAACACCCTTGTTGATTACTCACCCACTCATAAGAAGGCAATATTAATTAAGATATTATGGTATTTGTAAACTACTTGTTTTTTCGCGTAAAATTTGATTCCTCCACTATATAGTGCATGCTTACAGGTAACCGGAGTTGGTTCTCCCCCAGGAAGGTTTTAATATTATTTATTAACATTATTTTTATATAGAAATTTTTGAATATTTCTTTCTAACCATATTATTATATTCTATGCAGGGATGCTAGGATACATCTGTCCGAATCGTATAATGATTTTTCGTTTGTTTAAAAACATTTCTAATAGTTTATATAATAAAGTTATTTAATTCTTAACGTAGTGCATACATAAGCACTTCTATATATGCTCTAATATAAACAAGATTAAAAAAAATTATTTTACCAAAACATCTGGCCAGTTTCACTTTATATCTATTTTATTTCTCTCTTATGGTTTCTTGCATTTCATTGCACTATACATCATCGATTTCTGAGATTTGGCCTTCTTCCTGAACGGCAGTCTCAGTCTATCCCTTCCTCTTGTACGATGCTCGTGCTCATGTTGATTTGCATACATTTTTCGTATAATATTTTCTCATTGAAGATTTTATAAATAAAAACCATTATATTAAAATATATTTTCTGCTCAACTGTATCACCATATTCAGATCTTTCAGCATTGCACTAATTCGAGTATATCTATTTTTTCTGAGTATCATTCTCAAAGCTTTATTTGGAAACACTGATAATTATTGCATATAATAATGTAGTATAATACATATTAAACACGATACAAACGACGCATACTATTTTTTAGTTATCAATTTAATACATTGAAAAAAATATCCTAAAAATTACTTATTCGTATAAAAAAAATTCTATTATGGCCGTAATTAGTTTTGCAGAAAACTGACTTCGAAACCGAAAAATTCTGACCGGCAAAATACTTTCCAACATTTTCGACAAAAGGTTACACAACCTATGAGGGTGCCCTTTTCATAGCCATCGCTTCATTTCTCACTCGTGTGCATTTCCGTACCAAGTCAACCGTGCACCTGGAGAATTTATTGATTATTTGATATAAGTAGATTATAATTTAAAATACAGCAATATTTTATCAGTCATTTGAGGCGTGCCGCGTTACTGCAAAAACTCAGTAATCAATACATTTATTAATAATATCAGCGTGACTAGTGATATTTAATCTTTTTACTGAAGCGGCACACTTGTCAAACAACATGCGAGTCACAAGCTTTGACAATTCGGCGGTAGAGTACAGGCAGGATGGATGCAGAAAATAAATAAAATGTTACTTACTTACGTACCATCATGCCGTTTTACCGCGCCACACTCTTCTCTACACACATCTTCCAGTGTCTGATTTACCTGGTCGTGCCGAGTCTTCATGCCGTGTCGTCGTGCCATCAACACTCGCGTCATATATCTTTCGGGGGTTGGTTGACATGCCAGCAAATTTAAGTTAGAATGAATTTTGACACGCCGAGCCCTGGTGCCCGGTGCTGAGTGCTGAGCTTCAGCCGCAGCTTTATCGAACGAATCCATGTACATACGCAAACATTGTAGATGCGCTACAATAAGTTGTACTGAATTCGGAGACGGTAATGAAATCAATAACGATGAACAAATACTGGTAGTTTGGTGCGCGCGCACACTCGTACACCTTAGAAGGAATACTGCTGATCAAATACGTACAGTGAATTTACACATATTTTATTTATTCATCCCCATCAGCTTGTAAAATACCCTCACACGCACTAAGCAAGAAGCTTCCAATCCAGATTTATCTTGAATCGTCATTATCGATTACGTCCAGTGACAAGTCGACACCGTGGGAAAGACAAATAATCGAAGCTGACTTGTTTATATCGTATTTTAATCCGACCGTTGGCTGCGACATCAATTACGAAGGGCTAGATAAGATAGCATCTGGGACGGATCCGTCAGATAACAATGAATTAATGTTACGCGCTTCGGAAAACTAGTTTAGGCTGCCACCGATAGGGGGATGTTAAATGGTTATTAAACACACGGAACCTGGAAATTTCGGGTGACCTGAGGGTAATTTCCTTACAGAAATATAAAAATAATTGACGAACATCAATTAAGATATATTATTATTAAAAACGCACAGTATACAGACTTGACTCATTTTTACATTTAAAAAAATTTATATAACATTATAATATATTAACTAAAATAAACTATATTTACATACCGGATGTGAATCGTGCCAAAACAACACGAAACCAACTAACTTACCATCACGCCGTTTCTCCGCGGTAGTAGGCAGAGAGGATAAAACGTAACACTTTTCTTTCCCGACACAATTCTCGCCTCATCCGCATTCATACATCTTCTCATACGAGTTAGTTCGTCGACTATTGAGGCTTTTAACAGGACCGCAAGGTTAAAAAACTCCATACAAAACGGATCAACCGAAAAGAATTTTCAATTCAGTAAATAGCCAATTGTGTGACTTGAGTAATACACTGGCTTAAAAATAGAAGATAGTAATGTTAATCGCTACAATGTGTCGATTGTAGCTACTAGTGCTCTCTGACTTTCTGGATGTGGCAATTGTGTCATTTGCTTCGGTAGGCTTTAAAGTACTTACTTAAACGGCCAATTCTGTGAGACTCCTCTCATCTCACATATATCTTATAGTCATACCGTGTCGCACTGTTGGATTATTTCTTTATCCATGTTGCTGTCAAATGTGACGTGAATGTTTTGTTCGTATTTTTCACGTTTGCACAATTCCAGGGAGAGTAATACAGAATGCACTAACAGGAAGGCAATTGACGAAAACGGTCGATTTTCGTTGCTCTGACCACAACACGGTATCCGCCGTTGAGGGGATCGCATTAAAAGATTTTACGATATATTGATTATTTAATATATCTATTATTTGATGGAGTGTGTTTGTTACCTACCGCACGATTCGGTCGTAAAACTGAGCATGCGGCTGCCGACACGAACATTTTTATTACCGAATCACCCAAAAACGGTCGCGGGCCTTTGTGGCGGATTGAATCAATTATATTTTCTATGTCTTCATTTCGACACAAAGAATTTACAACTCGATCTTGAACAACGACAGTACATGTATTGCTTGGGTTTTATCAATAGTTTAAATCAATCCAACAGTATATTTACCTAATTTTCCATCACGCTGTTTTTCCCTGATCCCTGCCCACGTCACTAGCAGGGGCGTACAATGCATACAAGCGAAAAAAGCTGTCTAAAAATTTTGGGAAGCAAATATAAATTAGATAATTGGATTAACATAAACGGAAGAGACTTAAATTGCTTAGTTCTAAAAACTACCACGACAACTCACCGCTGTACCCATGGCGCCTTTGTGTATTCGCCGCATCGATCACATTTCTCTGTTCTGTCTTTAAGATTGTGAATTACTCATTCATATAATTGGCTATTTTCGAAAATTCCTTTCTGTTGATCCGTTTTGTATGGAGTCATTACCTATGCTATTTTTAAACAGAATAACATTAGAAAGGCTTACAACTGCGTGCAAATCATTGAAATGTCTACTTCCTCTTTTACTAATTCGCCAATTTTACATTCTTACTGTTTTGTGTTGATTTCGTGGTTGTTCTTTAAATTTGGCGCATGGATTTAGAATGGAAATTGGCAGAACTATTTCCTACGTTAACCTTTAAAATAAATAAATATTTCCTTTAGTTATTACCTGAAAGATTTTCAAACAATAAATTAATCATGTTCAGTCATATAAAGTGCTCTTAAAAAAGTCCATACATTTTTTATATTGGTAAGAAAGTATTATTTTACGTTAAAACTTAAATATTAAAAATACAAATAAATACATGGTAGGGTCGTATAAACAACGAATTTATTTTGTTTAAATGCGTTGGGTAAACGAAAGTACATATATAGTATTACATATATTATATATAATATCATTTGTAATAACATAACCTAAATCCATACCTACTGCGCGCCACTGCTCACCAGGTATGAGTTTTTATCGAAGTGGGCAGTGTTTTTCTCTTGTATTGTACATAATAAGTAAATAGCAATAACTCAATACTTATATGATATTTTTGAGTATGTCCAAATCTTTGTAAGAATGAATTATCGGAATTTATACCCTGAGGGATTGTCATTAAGATCTCACAGAGACGAAGCCATTATTTTTACGTAGGATGTATGGAAGTTTTGGGCATTACAGGGCCTTACGAATTTTTAAGTTCTATTACTTTTTATAGTTAACTTTGTGGTTAGACATAATTTAAAATTGTATTTTTTATTTAAGTTGTATGCCAGTCTTGATTCAGATACGTTAGTATCGAAACCGATTGACGTAAAAACAACACAGTGGTTTAAACAAAGTTAATTATAAATACGATTACTATTATTTTGATTGAATTATTAATATAATAATAGGTGCAGTGTGTATACTCGTTTATGATTCGAATTAAAAATATTTTTGTAATATATATATATATATCGTAATTTGGACACAAATACCGATTCAGAAGTGACCGAACTTTTTAAGTCCACACTTTTTATGTTATTCGTCATTCTAATTGCCAATCGATCTAATTGCGTCAATCTATTAAATTGGTTATCTTTTTATCCGTCATCTAAATTTTCGACCCTTAATACCTTATTTACACACTCATAATGATATCAATGTTTAGATTATCCACCGTATTTCACGATAACTGTTGATATTCGTACAAAATTTAAAGTAAAGTGAGTCGGGGTAAGTGCATCTAAGTCTCCTAATTACTTTTGAAATTGGATTCCAGTGCCGCAATCTATTAAGAAATGTTATAAATCAATATTTGAAGATATAGTGCAAATCTAAACATTAGTTTGTTTGTAATACCATTTCAAATTGTGACAGTTGTTTGATGTCAACTTTTGCAAGTTGTGTATGCCTTTTCAATCTTTCGTATATCTCGATAATCTTTTGTGCCAGGACGCTGATATTAAGTGAGTGAGTTGTAGTTTGTGATGTATATATTAGTTTTGTGATTATTTCAGCGGAATACAATTTATAATACACGTACCTCATAAATTTTACCCCGTTGGGGAAGTGCGTCTACTCAGTGGTTGGTATGGTACACCATATATTTTTGTATAGAAACCTTCTTAACTAGTGATGTGTAAACAGTTCCATTATTTAAAAAAATATATTAATCAATTTCATAAACAATTATTAAAGTAACTAATTAATATTGTCATTAAACAGATCAATAAAGACATTTTCATTATTTTAACAATTTGTCAAAAATAATACAATTAGACGCTCTTACCCCAAATTTGGGGTAAATGCATCTACTCGTCCAATTTTCATAAAGTCACTATTCTAAAAGGTTACATTCCGATTTTTAATGACTTAAATTAAGAATGGTTGATCCTTCTATCAGAAAGTGTAACCGACCCAAGTGGCCGGTCACCAGAGTGGTGGGTGATGATGGAATCGGAAGAGTGGGTTAGATAGGAAGTAGGGAATCGGAATGAGGGATAGGATGATGGGAGGAGGGGTACCTTCGATAGCGGACCAGGAATGGACTCACGGAACCAGAGGACAGCTCGACTCACCTGATTGATGACGCTCAAGTTCACCCATTGTAGCAAAATTTATCATTTCACAAAACTTCACAATAATATAAAATCACAGCGGTGTGTGTGACATAGTGACTCAACACGAACAATCACATGAGAAGACTTCCTTTCCTCGTCTTCCAAATGGACAACCAGTCTAACCGAAGGAACAAAGTCATAGCATAATCTTATGAATTTTGAGAACAGTTCGAAATTTATGCCGATGATTTATATTTGGCACTCACCCTGATTCACCTTACTGTCGTAGTAATTCTGTATCTATAATTCAATTTTTCTAAAAAAAATTGTGGTGGAAGTATTATGGTCCTCATTCCTTGCCACACTCTTGAAGTAAAAGTATTTACTGTACTAGAGAAGATGGGCGGTATGGGAAAGCTTCGCAAAGCCTTCTGATTCAATTAGGTCCTTCGGAGACTTTGCCAACAAACAGTATTCTGCACTTAAAACTTCTCTCATCTGTTTTGCAAGATCCATTTAGAAGGTTCTCGAAATCCATTTACCCGACAGTAAATTGATCATCCAAATATAAAATCCTTTCAATCTAATCATACATATTATCCAGTGGCGTCCACTCATAATCAAAAGCTTGTACGTAACTATAATTTCTGCGAAATAAATCTAAATAATGGTTTGATATATTATACAATAAGTATGTAGATCCGCGCGCAAATATTCATCTTTCGGACGTCAATGTTTCAATAATAAATAATAATAATAATAATTAATAATAATAATAATAATAGATAATTTGTATAGCGCCATTTTCGTAAAAACTTTTACCTCAAGGGCGCTTTACACATCAACCGTTTATAGTTCTACAATTATCTTTGTTTTTAAAATTAAAAATTGTTATTTTCACTTATGGAAATGACTTTTTGAAAAGGTGCGTCTTTAGTTTCTTCTTAAATATAGTGTTTGATGCACTGTTTCTTATGACGGAGGGCAAAGAGATCCACGCATTCCCGTTCACTAAATTTAGACTTCTGGCAACGGTCGGTCGGTTCTACAACCCTTTCTGCGGTTGACCTGCGAGTTTGACGTCTACCATTCAAATTGTCTGGGATACAAAGTTCTTAAAGATATAGAGGCGCCATGTTATGTGTCACCTTGTATATTAACCAACACAATTTGAATTCATCTCTTTCAGGGAATCTGAGCCAATGTAGCTGGTGTAAAAGGGATGTTATTTGAGAGAATGTGGAAACTCCATATATTATCCGTGATGCTGCATTTAGAATGGATTGTGATATATCCAGCTGAAACATTGGCAGGCCAGCATAGATGCTGTTACAATAATGAGTCCACACGTGACACCACAAATGTATTTATAAGCAGACGGGCTGCCTCAAGAGGAAGATGTCTCCGAATAGTTTAATCTGTCTCAGTTGATGGCAGCATGCACTGACAGTTTTACTGATTTGTGTATTCACTGAAAGATCTAATGTTTTGACTAGAATCATCTGACAAAACAATTAAAAAATGACAAATAAAGCTTAGCATATGTTTCGTAAAATCTGCTCCAACTAAACGCAGCATTTACGTGTCTCCGGCGCCTCGCGGTGTTCCGAGTTACACGCCTTCGCTTGAACAGACGTGTTGCCAAAGTGTATTTGAAGCGGACAACTGTATGCGTTCCAATATATTTTAAACGTAGTATTATTTTATATTTTTAATTTTTCAATAAATAACTTGAAGAAATTCCTAAAAACAATAGTAATTAAAATATTTTTTGAAGAAGTGTATTTTTTTCAGATGAATTAAAAAAATCTTTAGTGACAATAACAATTATAATCTGTTTATTCCAGTGTGATCGGTTTTTTTTTATGAAGAGCCGATTCCCCATAAAAATAATACATATTATATGATATATTTAAGTTATAAAATATTATTTATGACATGAAAAGAAAAGTAAAAAATAATAAATAATTAAATAGTTCACCCATAAATATAAATACTATATTTCAGTCACGGCCATTATTGTATCTGCAGCTATTCTGTAGTCGTTGCGATTCTTTGATCAGGAAACTAGTTTTCCATGAGAGCGTCGCTTGCACTAGAGTGTTGATGCTGAGCTCCAGCCGCATCTTTACGCCAGAAACTCGATGTCTCAGAAGCGGAATGAATCCATGTATGCGGTCTTTGGCAAACATTGTAGATGCGCTACAATAATGCGCCAATCCGAACAGTATTTTGTATGAGTTGTACTGAATTCGGAGACGGTTGTACTTCGCTTGCTTGCATTTCGACCAGAGCTCGCAAGTACACATGCTGGTGACGAATGATTTAAACAGGATCCTCTCCACCTCGTTACTGCATCGGTAGAAACGCCGTGACACCATATTTGCATTCCATGTTATCATCGTTTTGTCCATCTTCATTGAATATATGGCCAGGGTATTTAATCTTATTTTAAACGCTTAATTTCGTCCCGTCCAGTCACACGGGAGGGATATTATCTGGCTCTTTTCCATATTTGATTTGCTGGCATTGTATAAAATATACATATCTGTAAAAGCTCTCTTATCCCTTTTACAATGCAGCCCGTGGTACATTTACAGCATCGATATTAGCAGCGTTATCTAAATCCATGTTTAATGCACGCCAATGCTCTTATTATGCGTAGTATACCTGCTTTAAATTGACAACGTATAATATTATTTGTTATCTTTGCTTATGCCTTTCTGAAAAAAATAAATGAGACTATCCCTCCAACGACACTGTATATCGGTTTTGGGCAGATCTCATAACGTTGTATATTTTCTTGGTCATCGAATAGTACATTACCCAACCATATAAAATAAATATAAATATTATATTGCACACAATTTATTATCCAAGATGGCCGACGCTCCGTCTATCTATCGAAATTTGTAAAAATCGATGTACAGTGTTATTGCGCGGGAGTCTCAACTGTTTACCGTTCTGTACATGTATAATATGCACATAATTGATTTGTGTTAATTTAATGTTGGCCCTTTTGTTTGGGACGTAATCTGCCAGTCATAGTCGTGCACATAAAAATGTGACACGATAGTTTGACAGACACGAAAGTAATGCGCAGCGCCGGCACTAGAATTTGGCCGCCCGCGTGCCGCACACGTTACGGGCGGTATTTTATTAGGCCGGCATTTTGAAACTTGCCCGAGGGCGGATTTTCAACCAAAAGACATTCGTAGTGTCGGTTACAAATTACTGATTTCTTTTGAAGTAACTATAACGTTATTATGGATTATTTATATTGCACACTATTATCGTTTTCCAACTCGGGCTTTTGTTTTTAAATTTTTATATTTTATTAAGGAAAACACATTCTTATTGTGAAGTTGTAATTATTCAGAACAGACGGTCTGTGATATTTTAAATACTAAATTAATGTATTAATTTTAAATATATACATATAATATAAAATCTATTTTGTCCAAAAATATTGTTTTTGCGTCACCGGGATTCGAACCTGGATCTCTATTTCCAATCCGGGGAAGTACACTACCAATTGTGTTATAACGCCAGTATTTTACATGACAAATTTTCGAACCTATATGTTACATTTTTCAAATTAATACACCTGTCGTTCCATTATTTGCAAAGCCATCTACATTATTTTTACAGAATCTCAAATACCTTTGAGTAAACCGACTGCTGATTCTGTAAAAATAATGTAGATAGCTTTCAAATAATGGAACGACAGGTGTACTTGGTAGTGTACTTCCCCGGATTGGAAATAGAGATCCAGGTTCGAATCCCGGTGACGCAAAAACAATATTTTTGGACAAAATTGATTTTATATGTATATATTTATAATTAATACATTAATTTAGTATTTTTATATTTGTTTCGATCGCCCCCTTGATATGGCGCCTGCTCTGCCTGTACGTAACGCCGGCGCTGCTAATGCGCACGGTACGAACGCCCGAGAGAGATCACGTATTCTCCGACACAACTGAGTCGAGCAAATTTAGATAGAGAAAAGTCGCGAACGACACGCGTGTGCTGGGAAAAAAATGTATTTTTATTTTATTACCTTTGTGAACATTTGATTCTGATCTCTATATATGGGTCACTCTAACATACTGAGGATTACCATCTTCTTGATATACGACAATTCTATATTTAAAGGCTAATATAATATATTGGTGGGGGGTTTACCCTTTCTCCGAACCGGTTTAGAAGCTCCTTTAGTTCCTTGTCGGTTGCACTCATCAAAGCTAATAAAAATACGCGACTTTAATTCAATTACATGTTATTAGTAATTAAGATTTAAAATTTAGACCCTCCAGCGTCCCTTAAATACTGTTTTTATTTATAAAAAATCATATAACATAAATACATAGAACATAGTTTTACATACATACATAGACAATCGGGGATCCATTCATTAAAAAACACTTCTAAAAGAGGGACGGTGGATGAGACACACAATGGATTGAGTTACACTTACACAAACAGACTAACGGATTTGCAAAACACGAGGTATGGAGAGTGAGCGGTAGTCACGCATGCCGGCTTAACTACCCACCTAAGGAACTCCAACGAGTCACCCATACCCGAATAAATTCCTCGTCTGAAACAAGATTCGTCTAATATAATATAATATAATGTAACTCTCTAATATAATATTCTGTTGTATTCCGCTATAACTTTGTGATAAGGCGAGTCGGGGTAAGTGCATCTACGTTTGAAATTGGATACTAGTGCCGCAATATATTAAGAAATATTATGAATTAATATTTGAAGAGACAGTCCAAAGATGGTGCAAATCCAAACATTAGTTTGCTTGTAATGCCATTTTAAATTATGACAGTTGTTTGATGTCAACTTGCGAGTTGTGTATGTCTTTTCAATCTTTTGTACCTTTATTTTGAGTTGTTATTTGTAATATATATATATATATATATAATTACATAACTAATATAAATAAATAAATAACATAAATAATTACATAACTAATATATATATATATATTAGTTATGTAATTATTTACGCCGATTACTATTTATAAGACCAGATACACTTACCTCATAAATTTTACCCGGTGAGAGAAGCGCATTTTCTCAGTGGTTGGTATAATAATTTACCAATTTCAAAAATAATCACTATGATATGTCGCATTTCCCCCATATCCATATAACTTAGATATGATATAAGCAATTTTACTAGACTTTTCTGGAACTTTTTGGCTTTGGAACATTTTAAGTCGTCCTAGTTTGTGACTTATTTTGAATAACAACGGTTTCCCACACCTCAAGCGAACTCGTATGTAATGTTGATATCTGATGTAGGATTTTAGGCCGAGCTGCGCGTCATATAAAACAGGGTTTACTTACTTTACAAGGCTTTGTGAACGGCTCAACTTTAGCCCTTCGTAAAAAAAAATAACGCTTCCCGTGTTGACACTGCTCCGACAAACAGTAATTGGAAGGGTGTGGATTTATCCGTTGTGCCTAAGTTTTTCAATTAAAGATTTCCCTACTCCCCGACCTCCGACCTCACCCTGCTCAAATAGTAGCCCGCTCACCCTGACAGCGAGAACCGGGGGATGAAAGAGTTGTGGATAATCGATTGAGAGAAGTAATTGTTTTATAAACGAGAGATTTCCAAACATCGCCCCCATAATCCATGGTTGTATGCAGAATTTTGGCAACATGAAAAAATATTGAGTTTCGTTGATTCCCTTTACTTACTTCGATTGGCATCGCTGGGATTCTTGGTTTATAATAATATACATGTGTGTGTGAGTATTACCGCCCCTTTTTCGGAAAGCTAAGAAGACGGTAATCGACAGGCGTCATTATTATTACATCCCGTGCTTCGACCAGTCCAGTGGTCCAAATGAACCACCAGTGCGCGCTTCGGTCGGGTTGAAATCTAAAGAAGACAACCCATCTAAAAGAACAACAACATCGGACCAGAAAGACAGCAAAATTAAAAAGGTTAGTGCAGTTCATATATTATATGTGTGCTTATTGTTAATCGGAAACCTGGGAACCAGCTATCGTAGGCATTTACATAAACACCGCTGACATTTCGAACGTTTTACCGGCCGTCTCCGTTACCATCGGGTAGCGTGCGTTGCTGTGAAGAGGTTGGAGCACCAACAGATCCCCCTATTTGCTTCATCTGATGTCTACTTCGACAAGTTTTTCCAAATTATCATCATGGCGACGTGCAAAATATCTAATATATCTAATGGTACATTTTTGACGATCGACAGATTCTATTTTCACCATACATACATACAGCGTAATAACATGTTCATGACGGCTAAGCAAGGGCAGATTAGGACAACACAAAAATATATATTAGGGGTATAAATAATGTATGTTTAAGAGCTCTTGCAGTTCCACCTAACAGACAAAATGATTTTTTTCGTTGTGAGGTCGGGTTTGGTGGTGGGTTTCGCTACCTCACTTTTCGAAAGCCATTGCTTTTGCGTCCTTGGTTCGAATATAGCACCCATTTCTCCAGTTATCAGATATTGTAAAAATGGCGTTTCTGATTCCATTTCTAAAAGTTGTTCATATTCGTCTATTCGATCGCCTAGGTCGTGCGGTATCCATTTTCCTTGTCTCCACATGCACCTTGACGATTTTTTAAGATGCAGTTGAACTTTTGACCGTGAGTATCCGAGTTTATCCGCGATTTTTTCAACAGATATAGTTGGATTGTTTTTCTCGGCAGCCAGAATGATGTCATACACTTTAATAGGTCTTCCACTTATAGGGGTATTTTTTAAATCAAAATTTCGCGATTTAAATTTCGTGAAGCATCTTTGACACTTGCGAGAACATTCAAAACATCACCCAGTACATCACGAATATTTGTAGTGGCACTTGTTGTTGTCTCTTCCTTTATAAAATGATATAACATCAAATTTCGAATAGATACTTCGTTGGTCCATTGTAAATAGGGTGGTTAAATTTAATTTTTATAAATTACAATTCACTCTCGGTATGTATAGTCACCAGAATAACACAAAACACGCTGTGTAAGGGCGGCCGTCAAAGCGTAACTAATCGTTAACTAACGGTAAACGAAAAAAACGATATTCTTTTTTGGTACACCTGTTATACACATTAAATGATACGTTAACTTAATTGTTAGAAAAAGAATCCATGCCAATCAATCCTTCCACGAGCTCTAACATTAGGTTAGATTGTAAAGTTATCATAAAGTTATATTCTAAAATTGCATCGCGGAACGAGCAATCGTACTGGCGAGTGAAGTGCGTGGTGGTCAGTCGGCGAGCGAAACTGCAATGAGCGTTTCCTGTTAGTCGTTATGTATGTTATTGTATATCCTGGCAGACTACTGAATGCATCTACAGTCTCCACACGCTGAAGACACATACTAGAGTGATATTTTTTAGCCATGCAGAAGATTATACATCTGTGATTTCCGTATCTTCGTCCATTCGTATCGCATAGCATCATAAAATACACAAGATCTGCCGTCAAATTTATCACGCGAAGGTGTGCTAATGTCGCGTAATTTAAGGAAATTATTTTGAATTTTTAAATAAACAATGGTTATAAACATTATTAATTTCCGGTCATTTTTTTTTTAACGCCCTTGTAGACTTTTACATAACAACAATAATTTATTTAATTTAAATGTAACAGTAAGGTTTGAAAATAACATTTAAATTTAACAGTTTAAATATAACATCATTTTAAAAACTAAGTATACTTTACGTACAAATATTTCTTCAATTCAGCTATACTCCTGCAACGAAAAATGTCAACAAAATTCAACATGTTACTAGGCCGATGCATCCATTACTGTAACGTTAAAAAAACATTTTTTTAAATATTAAATAAAATAACAATAACTTTGTATGAAACCAAAAAAATTATTATACGTCAACCGGTTTCGCTTATCTTAAGCTTCTTTAGGATGTATTTATAACTAATCATAAATACAAAAAGAGTGCACTTATATATACATAAAGAGGAAGATAGAATATAAAATTATATGCGAAAGAGAAAGACAGAATACATATACAGATAGACGGAACATTATGGGTGGGAAAAATACAGTGTTGATGGATATTAAATTGATTTTAAAAGAAACATACCTAATACGGGGCTAATGGATAAATTAATTTGATTATTAAGAATTGGTGTACCACTATTTACAGCTTTTTTTATTTCAAGGGCTTCTAAATTGTCCAACCGGAGGTCAAACTCGTTTTCATCGAGGATAAAAAAAGGTATTTTTCGATAATATGGTTGGAAAATTCTGAGAAACCATTACTGTTTAAACATTTAAAATGTTCTTTTATAATTTTGTAATAAGCAAAACCGGTTGACGTATAATAAATTTCACGGTTTCATATAATGTTATTGTTATTTTACGTAATACAATATGTCAAACCACAAAGTGATTGATTTCTACGAAAAAATGTATTTTTTTTTAATTTTACAGCACGTTGAATAAATATTATTGTAGCCAACCTAACGCAGGTATCTCCCGAATGAATTGAAACATAAATATAATCCAATGTTTGTAAACTTGTGTAAATACAGTAGCAACGGTACTGTCACAAATTTCACACAAAACGGTAAGAAAATATATTTCTGCGACAACTTTTCCGAGCTTTGAGCTTTGGTTGTTCGCCGCCGGGGGACCTGTATAAGGGAAAAATACCCAAAGAAAAATCTACAACTCTAATGTTAGATGCCGTAAAGAAAAGTCTGGATGCTGTAACTCGCGGAATCACGGCAATTTTTTACATCTCGGTCTAGAGACCTGGGGATTAGAGTCGCAAACACGTATCTACAAAATCATAAAAGTTGATTCAATTTAATATTATGATATTAAGGTGTAAAAGTGTTTGTTATTCAAGTGTATCTGATTTTATATTCCGTTAGCATTTTAAAAAAGTAAATTTTATATACACTAAATTTTTGATAAATATGTGAGTGGCGGGACCAGGTCTTTAAGAATTATAGTGGACAATTTATAGTTTTAAATGTTCAATTTATTTATGATCATTTTAGTGATGGTAACAATTTATATTAATTTGAAAAATGTAACATATAGGTTCGAAAATTTGTCGACAAGGTACTGTCTGCTGCAGCGTAGTTGGATAATGCACCTTCCCCGGATTGGAAAGAGATCCAGGTTCGAATATCGATAGCAACAACAATATATTTTTCGATAAAAGTGATTATATCTTTCTAATTAATATATTTAATTAGTATTAAAAAATATATATCACAGACCTATGTTCTGAATAATTACAACTTCATAAATGAGAATGTGTTCTCCTTAATAATTTATATGTAGTTATAGTTAACTTAAAACGAGAAATTATTCATCCATCATTCTTCAGTGAAAATGGCTCAGACATATATCGCACGACCCCTGAATATCTGTTTCGCCCGTCTCCATCTCTTTGTATTTTGTGTTGGTATCTTCAAACATATGGTTTTATTTATTGTTTAGTTTGTAGAACTACGTGTTTATTCTTTATGAAATTTAAAAAAAAATTAATTTGAATAAATATTGTTAGTTCACGTAAAGCATTATTTAAATGTTACAGCTATTTCGGCGGTTAAGGCTATTTTCAAACAGTCGATGAACCAAGTACAATGGTTTTATTTAAATGATTTTAGTTACCCGTTCGTCTATGGGTAATTTGGTGGTTTCGGTGAAACCGATGTATATTAATATTATTTTTCTCAGATGCACTTATCCATTACGAATTTCCCCGTTTATGTGATTTAAATAATAACGTAATTTATAGTTCAAAGTGCACCCTTTCTTTACTCAAGTGTTAAAATAAAATGCTGTCGTGTTTGCGCGTTGCGCGCGTGTAACTCTCACCCCCTACTGAATGTGTGTAGACTTTCGTGAAATTATTTGGTGAAGAAATGTCAGAATTTCGGAAGATTGATAGCTCAAGTATGTAAGATGGATGTACGTAGTAGGTACAAGGAATATATTAAACTAGGAATAATATATTTTATCATTTTAGAAAAATACATTTTACAAAAAATTCTTTTGTTTTTAACATCAGGAACGTACCGTCTTCCCATTGGCATCTGTATTGATGGGTCACTCATCGTATTGTTAATAATACACTGATAATATTATTATAATATATGGAATTTCCAAATTCTCTCATATAACATCCCTTTTATATCAGCTACATTGGGCACGATTCCCTGAAAGAGTTGAATTTAAATTGTGCTGGTTGATGTACAAGGCGCCACGTTACATGGCGCCTCTGTATCATCAAGAGCTTTGTATCCCAGACAACGTCAAACTCTCGGGTCAGCCTCCAACCGTTGCCAGAAGTTTAAATTTAGTGAACGGGAATGCGTAGAACTCTTTGCTCTCCCTCCGTCATAAGAGACTTTATTTAAGAAGAAACTAAAAACGCACCTTTTCAAAAAGTCATTTCGATAAGTGAAAAATAATAATTTTTAATCTTAAAAACAAATATAATTGTAAAACTAAAAACAGTTGATGTGTAAAGTGCCTTTGAAATGAAAGTTTTTACGAAAATGGCGCTATACAAATTATTATTTCAATTTTGGAGCGAGTGCGAACGTTTCTAATGATTCGTATATACCGTTTGCGGTATTGCTATTGTGTTTATAGCAATACAGTAGAACCGCGATATAACGAAACCCGATATAGCGAAAAATGACGTATATCGAAAAAAAAATCGAAATTTAGTCCCTAAAACCAATTTTTCATACAAAAATGCATTTATATAACGAAATCCCGTTAATATTTATAACAAAATCATTTTTGTCCCGTACGAAAAAATGCCAATACATTTACGTAAATTTATAACGAAATAAAAAAATGTTAAAACATGAAAATATTATTTCGCACTTACAAAGCCGCGCTGATGCATTTGCCGTATGCGAACGGTTTTATGGCCTTTTCGGCGGTGCGCGGCGGTCGGCCGACAAGGTAGTAAAACAATTCAAACTTCTTCTTGGGTTCATAGCAGGCCCATAAAACCATTTGACATAATTCTTGCGGCGTTCTCTGACACGTTTTACGTACGCATACGCCTCTAATATGATTGCAACCCAGACCCAAACAACTGTAAAATACAAAAATTAACAGGAACCCCCCGAAAGTTGCAGTATGTACTTATTGGAAATGTCAGTCTCAGTGTAACATCTGTAGAGTTAAGTTTGTTCAGCTTTTAACGCGATTATTGCATGACCGAACTGAATATTTACATAAATTCATTTTCGTTTGACAATTGTTTTCGTGTGAACTCGTCAATAATATGAATAATTCGTTAAAATATTTTATGAACTATTTTTGTATTTCTATTAACTATTGTTTTCGTGTATTTTAAGTATACAATGTTAACGATAATTTTTAAGTGAACAATTTTAACGATTATAAATATATTTTGAAGTGGTTGCCGCCGTTACCGGTAAATACCTTCGTAATTTATATACGACTCATTTCATAAAAATGCCGCGATTCAACTGTAAGATTGTTATTTTTGAATTATTTTGTATGTTTCATGCCCAAAACTATGTTTGAAGCGGCTCTACATTTAAACACAATTAAAATATTGTTTTGTGTTTGCAATATTCTGGAATTTACAAAAATATCTTCCAATTGGTGTTGAATAGATTCTGTTCTTAATTTAATTCCTTTGATTATCCATTTGCTTATCTGTTTTAATAACAAAACTACTAAAAATATGTAGGTATTCAGTTCCCTGTGACCTTTTTCCTCCTTTGTTTGCAGAATTTGCGATCTTTTTTGAAGCCGCGCAACATTTTTTTGCGACGGCGCGTAACATATAGTAGGTTTTTTATTTTTTTCGTTATATGTGGGAATTCGTTATTACGAATTTTTATTTTTTGGTCCCTTGGATTTCGTTATATCGCGGTTTTACTGTAGAAACACGATGTGCATAGCTCTGTTACATAGCTGCGTTAGCTAGTTGAAGATTGTTTTTTGTTAGATGATCTAGCACCTGATGTCATGTTTAAAGTTTTGCGTTTGAATTGATTCAAAAATATTTTTATATTACACAACACAATGTTTCAAAATTAATTTAGTATATTATTGGATTTATAATTTATTTCGATATATAAATTTTGCATGCAGCTTGTGAGGAAATAAAATAAATTACGATTGCAATGACTTATTCTATTATCAAAACACACACTAGGCCGATTACCGTTGAACGTCGTGGCAATGCGTTGAATATAACGCTTCAAAGTTTTCACAATTGTTACTATGTGCATCATATTATATTAATTTAAAACATTGTGAAAGAAAATAATTGATACTCATTTTTTTTAAATTTCTTAACATAGATCACTTTCATAATAATGAGTAATTTTTTTCAACGCCTTACATGATACTGTATATAATATTTTCTGTAACAGTACAGAATGTGTACTTACTCCTTGAACATTTTCGACTTGTGGATTAGGTCTGTTACACCGTGTATAACGTTGAATGTTTCGACAAACGTGGTGTGTTCAGATTTGATAGTGTTATAACGATAAATATTTAAAAAATTATTTTTAAATTTTATCAGTGTAATCATATTTATACAATCTTTTGAATGTTAGCCCCTGTATTAATGTTTTGATCGGAAATTCATGATACGACGATAAATACATCTTCTCTCAGCCATTTACTAACAAGTTTAGAAATATGACACAGCGACCATTTACTTTATTTGTGTTAAGGTAGACACAATGTTATCGTACTAATTTTACATTATTTCATAAATCTTATGAAAAAGCGTGGAAATACATAATATGAAATATATTCGGGCTATGTAATTATCGATAATGGAAATCCCATTGTGAGGTTAATGCAAATATGCTTTATGTGTACTTCATGTACGTCAACAATGTGATTCGTTGTATGTTATACATTGCTCGACAGATTTGAAATTTAATAAATGCAATATTATTTATTTTAGATTGTTAAGTTTGTTTTATTAACCGCTTAGTGAATTAAATACATATACCGGTTTCGAAAAATTTCAATTAATGACATCCTGCAGAAGAAAATTATATTTTTCGATACCGGTAGATTTATGTAATTCATTAAGTGGTTAATAAAACAATGTTAACAGTCTAAAATAATGGATTTTAAACACAAAGTTCATTTTGCTAATCTTAAAAAAAATAGCATTACTATTTGTTTGCTTTATGACTAATTTTTCACGGGACCTTGCACTAGAGATACAGGACACAATGCAGATCGCACCGATCAACTCCGAAGACCATGGCTGTGGAGTCGGAGTCTTCAGAAGTCTGGGACGAGAGCGAATCATCAATACCGAATGTCGTTCTTTAGCGAATTATGTTGCGTTCTCTCGCTCCCAGAACCTAACTGCTAATACTCGAAAAAAAATGTATACAATATTGTAATTTTCAGATAGGTAAGATTAGGTTAGCAATATTTGAATATGTTTCAAGAACACACAGTTACTGTATTTTTACCTACAAAGGCACTGTTATTAAATAAATATCAGATATCTCATAGAGACGAAGAGTTGACATATAATGTACACTGTTTCAAGGAAAAATGAATGATCAAATTTGGTTCATAGATGGCGATATTGTAGTGATATTCGAAGCGAGTCCACGTACTAATATGTATACAACTTTCAAAAATTTTATAAATATGGAGATTAAGGGTGAGAATTGGTAAATTGGGAATATATATATAAAGTGATCACTTAAGCCAGCCGAAGACATGTCGTAAGCCCTGTAATTACTCAATATTTCTATATATCTTCCATTAAATATAATAAAAATAGCTTCGTCTCTATGAAATATCTGATATTTTTTAAGGTTAGGTTAGATTAACGATAAGTACTTTGTACGAATTTTGCACAACACGATTTCAATGGCCAACTTGAGAATTTTGTCCACGTTCAGCATTGTTTTCTAGCATCAGTTAAAAGTAATATGGTTTTTGAATGCGTTTTACAATTTGATTTTAAAATGTAATAATTGTTACTGTGAATAGGGGTTCATTTATATGTACTCGGAGGGGTGATCTCACCCTTTCAAATTGTCAGCGTACAAATTTTTCTTATTCCAGTATTTGAATAGCAACCGTGTAACCAATGTAACCCGTTGGCACCGCTTCACGTTCGAATCATATTTTTTTTTTTTTTTTTTTTTAATATTTATTTGTATCTCATCGGGTAAAAAAATGTATCAAGAAAGTGTTGCCAACGTTTTGTGGCTCAGTGTATCTAGCTACTTTACTCAGTAAACAATTATTAGGAAAGTGATGCTAATCTTTTGTGACCGAATAATCAAAGGCAATTCAGTAATTAGCACTAATTATTTTAGAATTAAATTGTGTACGGATATATTACTGCTTCCAATGTTATTCTCGTTTTTATAATCTTTATTTTAGATTATCTATATATCTAGCTATACATGTGCACGCGATACCTGGCGAGATGAAAGGTTCTATGAGTAAAGTAAAGGACTTACTAAAGCTATTTTTTCACGGCGCATATGACTATCAGAGTGGATGGTGGGGAGTGCGGTGGAAGTTATGGAAGTTTCTAGAAACTTTAGAGTTTCTGAAGTTAACATTTTCTACCCGTGTAATATATATTTGCACAAATTACTTTTAATGCGCTCGCGCCCCGTTCATAGTCATCTTATACAGGGTGAATATTATATTCCAGGCCGATTTTGTTTCGCCGCCATTTTGGTTTGGCAGACATTTGTCACTTCGCATTTGGTAGTCGTAGAGAATACTTGATTACAATTTATTATGAAGTATCTTACGCCTCACCGACCTATTGATGTCATTAAAACATTTTATCTAATAATGGCAATGCTGTATCTGTTATGTCAAAAAGTGGTGATATCGACTGGCCTCCTCGATCACCTGATTTGACGGCTCCCGACTATTTTCTTCTATACTTGAAAGGAAAGGTCTACGGCCATAAGCCAACAATAATTCCGATACTACAGGACAATATTCGAAATGAAATTGTTGAAATAACACGCGAAGTGTGCGAGAATGTTATGAAAAATACGGTTAAAAAACACGCATTTTTGCCTATGTCATATTCCAACGTAATTGTAATAAATCAAGTAATCGATAAATAAAAACCAAATTAAAACATTATATTTCATTTCCTAGTTATTCATAAACAACATCGGCCTGGAACATAATATTCACCCTGTACAACTGTCTATCTATCTATTCTCTCATAGCAATATTCACTGCATTACTGCCTGCAAAAATCAAAAGAATCTTTCATCATTTCATTTTTCTATTGTGCTTACTTTTGGACAATATTATTTCAAGTTATAATTACAAGATTCAGTAGAGTGCAAATTATATTATATAGCATAGATTTTTAAATATTTTGTTTTCATATATTGATGCGTTATTGTCACATCGTGCGTGCATACGCACACACAAACATGAACGTCTGTTCCTCTGCTCTGTATTGACAATGCATCCATCTCCGGTGCACTTCACACTTCACGCTTGCATTCGGTGGGTAAGTCGGGGCACTCACTGCATCCAGCAGCGATGCACGTAGGGCTGCCAGACGGCACTCGATTTTTCTCTAGATAAGTAGAATGTGAATTAATTTTCTCCGCTCGTGTTATGAAGCAAGCGGTCTTCCGCCGCTAGTGGGATTCAAACCCAAACCAGTGAGCACTTAATCAGATATATTCTTAAAATAATGTAAAGTATTTTATCGTTACGTTATTAGAAGAAAGAAAAAATTCCTTTATATAAATTCGTTTGTGCGGGGTTCGATCCCGTCACATCCAGATCTGATTCCGATTGCTTGTGTGACCGGTTCTCGCAGATGTGTCAGTATTGTACAATAAATGTATAACATGATGCGAGATTTTTGCGTTTAAAATATCTAATCACAAAATTATTACTTAAAATATTAAAAATATATAATTAATGAACCTGCATGCAAGTATCTAGAAAGCTGTTTGCAAGTTTATTAATTAAAAATAAAAAATACTTATAAATGCGTTAAAATTGCAGTTTTTTTAAGATGCGTTTAATAACTTGTTTAAACTTTTGATTAGGGGCGCGGTTTCAAAAATAATTCATATATTTAATCACCGATTTGAAATCAAAAACACACACATTAACAGGATCAATATAAATATTATTTAATGAGATATTATTGTGTTTTTAGTATAAAACTTGATTTAAAATAGTAGCTGAACCCTCAAAGCCTGTAAGTAAATATAATATATTATTTAAAATAATTTGTTTTCACTAACGCAAAGTGTATTAAAAACGTCGAAAATTGATCATATGTACTTCAAATTGAATGGTTTATAACTATTAATTTTTTAAATTTTGCTAATTTGGATCAATGCAGATTTGTCTCCGTAATCTTGGTCCCAAAATTATAATTATTATTTCGTATGTGCAAGAATTTTCTATATAAAGACAATTTTGTGGCACGCTGAAAATAAATTTAATGGTGGCGGTCTTTTTTATAATGCTTGTATTTTCTTAATTATATTCAGTTTATTCGTTTTACAGTTGTGTAAAGGTCCTGTCGAAGTAAAAGTGTTAGTGTATAACTTCTGATATATGAATATTAAAAACCCACATTTTCTTAAAGAAGGCGGAAATATGAATTATTCTTGAAAGGGAAGCCTTAAGTAGACTACATACTGTAGCGGGTGGATAGAATGACGAATTCTCAAACACATATTCAGAAAATCGATGGGGTGACTCTCCATGTTTATATGATTTCATTTCTTTATTCATCCCTCACTCCTCTCTCGTCCACCCCGTCAAACACAAACGTAATGCACTTCTCTATTCCATTCTGAAGAGTTATTGGCAATTCTTCACACCCTTGTCTGCCTGCACTGGCGGAGGGTGGGGAAATTGATGTATTTGTTCAGGGGGTCAGATCACGGAGCGCGGCTCCCGGGACGGACTCCTGACATGATTTAGCGTTGGTGGTCTGGTGTTGTGCGGGGCGGGGGGGAGTGGATCAGCCGTGCAACACTACTGGGCGTGACTGATGGCCGGACAATCGATGAAATAATGAACTCGAAAACTGATTTTTGCTTCAATTATCGTTAGGGGTATTACAATCAGTAAGATCAGAGAGATCCAGGTTCGAATCCCGGTGATGCAAAAACAATATTTTTTGACAAAATTGATTTTATATGTATATATTTATAATTAATACATTAATTTAGTATTTAAAATATCACAGAGCGTTTGTTCTGAATAATTACAACTTCCCAATAAGAATGTGTTTTCCTTAATAAAAATATAGTCATTAAACCTTTTAACAAATGCTTATTACACGCGTTTACAACAGGATGGGCCATAAGTCTTTGCACTTTTTAAATCATTTATGCGCGGGAATCGCGCGAAGGAGGGGTACGTGGGCGACAGCGCGCGGGAGTTTGATCCTTGGAAATTTAGTTCTAAACGCGTTCTGCGTTAAACAGTTTTACAAAAACAACGATTGTGATTGTTCGGCACGGGTGGACCATAAGTTTATATATAAAATAAGGATACTGATATTCGAAAAATTATAAAAAAATATTTTTAATTGTTTTAATAATTCTCCTTTTTTTTGTTAATATGATCTATTGTCATTATTTTTTTGAGCCTATTATAAAAGATTATAAAATAAATATTTTTTATTAATATCAACAAGGATGATACCTGGATTCGTAGCAAACCTGAAAGACTAATATTGGCAAACGGACTGGTTTGGAATGGTGATGTATTCTATCGCTGTCTGGAATTTACAATAATAGTTTTCCTCTAATATTGCGGAGTATACCATTATAAACTTCTCCACCAGGGAAACCAATTCTGAACCGAAATTGCGAACCCGGAGTTTCGAGACATCCCGGGATAAAGCTAAGTCGCGCTCCTTAATGTTACAGTTTTAATGGATGCGAGTTATGAATACAATATACGAAAGATATATTATTATTTTTTTATATTAAAATAAGATTATCAGTATTTGAGAAGCTAAGGTGGTAACCACAAAATATCATTTATTGGACTAATTTAAAAAAAAAAAAAAAAAAATGATTTTCTGATGGACATAAATAAAACAATGTTATTACTCTACTTGAGTTTATTAGCACTACTCGAGTTTCGAGAGAAGCAGTAACTCTCATCAACACGTGAAGTAACTACACATTAGTTTAATATAATAATAATTTCTGAAAAAACAACTGTTTTTGTACGATTCTCTTTACATAATTGGTTTTTCACTAGTCTTTCCCAAGCGCTAATATTTTCTTTAGGATTATCTAAAATATGAAATTTATGTTGCATATATTAACCAAAATATTACAGGTTTAATTATGATGGTAGATTTATGTTACTTTATGGTTTGGGAAGGGTTAACAGACTTCCCACCCATTGACCTCTGAATGCTTGTAAATATTTTATGATACTGTCTACCTTAAATATCGTGCCTCAAGATCATCACGGAAAAGATATATAAAAAATTATCTCTAAACTCTTTCAATCCCGGGGTTTTTAGATGTTTTAGATTCCGGGATTGGAATTTCTATTTGTCACATTCGCCAATAATGTCACCCTGTTGTATCAGCGAAGTGTGGTTGGATTTCGCGGCAGCCGCCGCGGGACGGGGGGGAGGGGGGGTGGCGTCGCTCATTGTACCGTCAACCCTATAGCTAAACTTTAAACCTCTCCCCTCACCGTAGTCAAGTACAGTGTATGGTGTATAGTTCAATACCGCGCGGTGCAATCACGCAACCGCGCTCGACTTTGTACTCAGACAAGCTTACCTAGAGGCGTGTTACAAACGAGTTAGTCAATCTTTACTCTACGTAAATGTATAATATCGTATATTTGTAAATGGACCTATCAATGAATATCCGAACTTAATTAAATCTATTATAACTTAATGTATTTAAAACCCATTCTTGTCGTTAAAGCGTCACTACGACACTTTTTAAAAACCAACGTCGAAAAAAAATAGTTTGACTTTTAAACTTTGAAAAAAAAAAGAAATATATTAATAGTTACCTACCTACATACTAATGTTCGTGTCAGAAATACAACTGTTCATTTAAATATCTACCGCGGCATTACGGTGCTTTAAATTTGAAAATAACGGTCACATATCCCGTATATTCAAAGAAAATTGAGACATCAATTCAATTCAATTTATATACATATTTAACGTTCACCAGTTCTCACCCCACAATCTTCACATTTATTAAATATTTTAAAGTTGTATATGTGTTAGTATGTGGACTTGCTTCGAGTACCACTACACCATAGTCATATATGGACCAAATTTGATAATTCATTTTTCCTTTTTTTTTTTAAACACCATATATGTTATCGCTATGGTAGTATGTGGTGGTGTAAAATATTCAAAAATTTGATAAACGTGGTGACTGAGAGGTGAGAATTGGTGAACGTTATGTACAGGGTGGCCCAAAAAAAGTGAGAGCATTTCGTAAAATGTGATATAATTACATCAAAACTAGTTTAACTATATCAACGATAGCTTAAATATTATTAATTTTCCCATTGTTTATATTTGTTTTTTTTTTAAATTGTCGCCCAGAATGACAAAAATCACTGCAGACGACCGTGGTCTGATCGATAATTTGCGAATTGAAAAACGTTGGGGTGCTAGGAAAATGATCAAAGAGTTTCAAAACAAGGCCTGGAGTATAGATAGCTATTACAGCAGGATGGAGCTCCATCTCATACAGCAAGAAATACAATCAATTTTCTTCGTCGTGAGAATGTTAATTTCATCGAGCCAGGTATGTGGCCACCGAATAGTCTAGATTTAAACCCAGTTATGCAGTATGGTGTGATTTGATGATTTCTGATTAACTAAATATTGTGTAAAAAAAATTACACTAAGAATTATAATTAATCATATTATGTTTTGAAATAACGCATGTATTACGAGATGTTCTCATTTTTTTTGGGTCATCCTGTCTATATATATATATATATATATATAAAGTGATCACTTAAGCCAGCCGAAGACAGATCGTAAGCCCTGTAATTACCCCATACGTCTAAATATTTTTCATTAAACAGAATAAAAAATAGCTTTGTTTCTATGATATATCTGATATTTGTTTAATAACAGCGCCTTTGTAGGTAAAAATTCAGTAATCGTGGGTTCTTGGACATATTCAAATATTGATAATAATGTGTGACATATAGAGAAATGACGCATTCAATTTTTAAATGAAGGAAAATTCAATAGCATAATATATATATTTTTTTTTTGATGGATGTATGAAATAAGGAAATTATATTATTATGTAGGACATATTGATAAACAAAAACAATGTCGTGAAATCAAAAATTAAGTGCGCTGTGTATTATATTTATTTAAAGTATTTCACTGTTTCGTGGATATTGATTGGTGTGGTGCATTCATTTCAAAGAATATACAGGGTGTTCTTTTAAAGTAAAGAAACACAACATCATTTTTACAACACTTTAGTTTGTTGGGACGCTACACACCTTAAACAATTTCTCAACATAGTCGCCACTTGTCATAACGGGGCACCAATTTTTGTGTACTGACGCCGCCCTGTGTGGGGTTTTACATAAGAATTTTTTTTTTTTAAATATAACAGTACATTTTTAATTAACATTTCAATATTAACTAAGTATAATTTACATACAAATATTTCTTCAATTCAGGTATTCTCCTGCAACGAAATTCAACTTGTTACCAATCCGATGCATCCGCGATATTGGCGAGTTAACAGCATAATTATTTCTATGTGTACCTACAGAAAACACTTCGTGCTGTCTCGTTTGAGTTTATACGAACTTTATAGGAAACCATTTGTGTCAACTCAGGGCTATCCAACATGCTAATGATCATTTGGGAGCACTATTGATCCGGATGACAGTATTGACAGCAGATCGACAAGGTCAGGATGGATGGGAACTGAAAGAAAGAAATGCTATCAAAGTACCCTGCTATAGTGAACAGTAATGGTTTGATAAAAAATATAGGTACGTTTTAAAATAATTATGTTTGTAAAATCGAAAATTAATGTTTTCCCAAAACTCGCCAATAATCCATTGATGTTGTTCAGTTAGAAGGTGTAGAAGAGGTGGATTCGAAATTCGAACTACCTTGTTATCAGTGGCGTATCTGCTCGGGAAGACTCTCGAATTTGTTTCTTAATTTCATTTAAAAATCGTAACTTTAATTCTTGAGGTGAATTAATGATGTTCTTGATGAAAAAAATACATTTTTTTTTAGTTTCATAAACATAAGATTGCGAGGAAAACATACGTATATCTTAAATGATACTGATAATTATTAAAATTAAAATATTAACATTTTGATATAATTATTCTTCTTCTGCCATTTACACTCCCTAGCTGGAGCAATATGGTCACCGCAATACTCCTCCATTGGCTGCGGTCCTCCGCCAGCCCTTCCGCGTCCTTCCACTTTAATCCCACGTCCCGTAGTACGCCGAGTTAAACCTATGTATAGTCGTTACAGGACGTTCGGGATGCGGGTTCCTACTAGTGTGTATTTTAAATATTAATTAAATGTATTAATTCGAAAGATATACATATAAAATCAATTTTATCGAAAAATATTGTTGTTGCGCCACCGAGATTCGATCCTGGATCTCTTGGATTTGGAAGGTGCTGAATAATTACAACTTCACAATAAGAATGTGTTCTCTTTAATAAAAAATAATCATTAGCTCTAAAACTTAATTGAGCGAGAAACAATCGTAAAATTCTGCAGGTCCCGAAGAATGCGATGGGCTGGGCATGTTGGAAGAATGCCAGATGACAGGACACCAAAGATTATCATGTGGATACCTCAATGGAAGCGACCTAGAGGCAGGTCAAATAAGAGAACTGGAGCAGGATGGGAGAGTCCGGAAACTGGACAAGAGTAGCCAGGGATAGGAGTCGGTGGAGAGCACTTCTGGAGAAGGCCGAATCCCATTCTGGGATATAGTGACGTGGAAAAATTAGTCATGTATTTTTGCTCAGTTGGTCTAGATCAGGGGATAGGAGACAGCGACTCTTTTCATCATCATTTGCGACTCTTCAACTCCAGCTCATATTTTCATCTACAATCATACTTGATACATGGTAAAACACAATAAAAGAACTAGCATTTGACAGTCTTTGACTCTTCTTATTTATGCGAACAAATGTTCTCTTCCTTGAATCAAATAAAAATTTGTTAATAATCAAATTAATTAACGATAATTTATAATCTTGCCTAAAATTGAATAAGTCAACTTTGCAAAGTCCAAAAAGTGTTTTTTTTAGTGTCTAATTGTTTAGTTTTCTTGTTTTATAAGTAGTGCACTAAGTTACTGATGCTTATAACTCCCATATATTATAATATTCTAAGTAGCTTACTACTGTATTGTTAGCTACAGTGAAAATTTATGTTGCTACTCTATAAAAATATTGAGATTCTGTTTACTTAATATTTGACTCTTCTCTCTAGAAAATCTGCCGACCCCCGGTTTAGATGATTGCCTAGCGATCAAGTGGTCAGAGGTTCGAGGACTTGAAAGACCACCAAGTTAATCCTATTTTCACAATACAAGCGCTTAACCCTTTCCTGGAACTATTTTGAGAGTACTCTCATTTCAGTTTCTCTCAACAAATACACCCGAGAATTCAGTTAATTTTGTAAAAAAAAAATTTTTTTTTTTTAAGCCTTTTTGCTAATGCCTTTCAATAAACTTATGAGACAGAAACAGAAACGGATATGGGAACAGCTTGTTCTGAAAGATAGTAATAATATATATTTTTTAAAGTTAATATTTCATTCTTTTTTCTCGCTACGCCGTTGATCTGTATGTGAAATCGCCCCCGTTTCCCCATTGTTGAAGATAATATTTTTTTAGCCGTCACAGAGGCTGTCAAAATGTAAATGTCAGAGCCAGAAACCAGCGAAATATACGTCACGTCGGAGGCTTGAAAATTTCCAACTTCAACAGCGAGCGACTTAAATAATATTTTTTTAAACTTTTCCGCGTTGAATATTTTTTTTACATTTCCACAAATAGGTATGTGATTTAAGTTGAATTTAATTTAATATTGATTAAATGAAAATACGAACATGTAAGAAGTAAGCGTGTAGAAAGATTATTTATGGTTTTAACTTTTAAGTAAAAAAAATTGAAAAATCATTTTTAATTATCTAGTGAGATGACGTTTTTATTGTGTGGAACTATTTATTTATTGACTTGCATTTTAATTTAAAAAGGGATCATATTTTTTTTAAAGCTTTTACACTAGCTTTTAGAGTATACCTATTTCCACTAGATATTATTCACTATTTCCACAAAATGCCTGATACAGGCAATGGCGTAGCTAACCTAACCAAGTGTTTATTTTATATTGGATGTAGGTTGACGCTAGTCAATTTCCTGATCCTACATTTTTCGCACCTTTTCACCACATCGTATAGATTAGAGCTGGTTGTGCGTGCGGAGTCGTTGAAAAAATTACCGACTCCGATTCCATCTTTACGTTACACTTCGACTCCAACTGTGATTCTAGACAACAAATTAAAGAAGTTCTATTGATATGTCAGGGGCGCGCAATGCATACAAGCAAAAAGCTGTGCATTATTAAAAATTCTGGGAAACAAATATAAATTAAATAATCTATAATATGGACCGTGAACGTATATTTACGGATATATTACAATTATCGCCATCTGTGTACCCGTAGAAACTTTAATGGCTTAGCTAATAATTACCACTACAACACATCGACGCATTGTAGCTATTCACATTGCTATCGTCTACTTTTAAGCTAGTGAATTACTCAAGTCACACAATTGGCTATTCACTGAGTTGAAAATTTCTTTCGGTTGGTCCGTTTTGTATGGAGTCGTTACTTAAGCTGTTTTTTTTACAGAAAAACATTAGAAAGATTTACAACAAAGGCATGCAAATCATTGAAATGTCTACTTCCTCTTTTACTAATTCGCGAATTTTACTATCTTACTGTTTTTAACGTCTTGATTTCATGGCCATTCTTTGCGTTCGAGGTGCATTTGGTGCGTAAATTTGTTTTTGATTTGGGAAAAACAAAAAGCAATTAACCTTTAATAAAAACAATTATTTCGTGAAGGATTTTCAAACAATAAAAGAATCATGTTCAGTCATAAAAAGTGTTATTAAAAACGTCCATACATTTTTTATATGGGTATGAAGGTATTATTTTACTTTAAAACTTAAATGGTACAGTAGTATAGTAGACGTACTAATAAGTCAAGTACGTAATGTTAGTAGTACTCTAAAGTTACAAATAAATACATGGTAGGGTCGTATAAACGACGGATTCATTTTATCTAAAGACGTTGGTTAAACAAAAATTCGTAATCCAATGTACAACATATTGTATTTATAATATCATTGGTAACGGCATCGCAAGTAGACACCTCCTAAAATTTCATAACTCCACGACTCCGACTCCACAGCTCTGGTACCGATCCAAGCATTACTTAGGTGCTTGAAAAGATTGTGTTTATATCCGACATAACGCGTGAAGGTGTTGTGTAATTTTATCTACCTTGTGCTAGCGACGGGGGTGAGCACCAACTTTTTGGAGCGTGTGTCGTGAATAATTGTATGGCTGTGTTAAGTACAACTTGTGGCGCTTATCGTGGTGATATAATTTAATGTTAGCTATGTTAAATTCAATTATGTATTGTGACACGTGACTCATCTCGCTGAATGCGAAAAAGTAAGTAAAACCACCATAATAAATATGTAAAATGAACACTATTTTAGTATGATATAATTAATTGACGTGACGGCTACTTCGTGGTTGAACGTGAGTTTTTAAAATAGCATATTTTATCCATATTGATCATATTCCCATTAACGACTGGAATCCTTCCCCTTTCCACACCGCGCTCCTACACCAGAATAGATGGACACGAAATTGTATTTAGTTTAGTTATCACCTGGTTATGAGAGGACTAAATCCCAATATAATTTGTCGCGAGGCACATCGCAGTTATGCAGTTATCTCGCTGTACATTGAAACTAGGTTTTACATAAACATGGCTTCTCAGCAGCCATTCATGGATTGGAAGTATATTAAATTCTAACAAAACACATTATACAATGACGATGGCCCATTGCCTTTGAGGAATATTGTTAATATGTATTGTTGCAGAGCTGGGAGAGCTTCTGTATTGTGCCGCGCGCCGGTCTGATGGCCGGTCATGCGGCGGTAGAATGGGGGAAGACGCGCACCCCTCCGCATGGAAGTCGCCCCCTTGCAGCCCCCTCCTGACAGTCTCCAACGGCCGGTGAAATTTTACCAGATCGTGGTTGAGGCGATTTCATGGAACGATGCCTGTGCATGCTCCCAGGAACTCCATTCGTTAGGATAATTCCTTGAATCGCTTGCGCGGCCATATATATATATATATTATCCATCAAAAATTTTTTAATTTTTAAAAATTAATGTTGTCTTTGTTTCCAGGTGGCGTGTGCGGCACTCCCGCGTCATGCTGCAGCTCCTCGGCTTCTACCTACCTCACCGCCTTAGCCCGGAGGGAGCTGGAGAGCATGATCAGGTCGCAGGCCACCAAAGTGGCCATCACGCTGCAAACCAGGGCGAAGCGGTTCGACGGTAAGTCTTCCACTTTAATTTCCGCTTCCAAATTGTGGGGAAAAAACCAATCTCCGTCTTCATTTATGATTATTTAACATTCAAAGAAGTTCCAAGGTAAATATACGACTAAAGTGTGACGTCAACAGCAAAAATGACTACTGGATATTTAGAAATACAAGATTTATTCTATGTCGTCACTAATTTACTTCATTAAAATATATAATATATTATAAGAAGTGTTGCCTCTGAGGTGTGCAGGTGTACGCGCGCACACGATTTGGCATCAAAGCGCACACAAAAATATATAGCGCGCGCACAATTTTTAATAAGACTTTTTCATGTGCCGCCTTCTATCGAAGCTTGGTGACCATATTGCAGAATGTTGATTTATCCTGTATATGATCACCAGTATTTTGGACGTTAAACCATTTTTTGAGGTTACACAATCTCTTTCTATCTACGCTTCTGCTGCCTTCTATCTTTCTCAGGATAATAAGTTGTAAAGTATCATGTTTTTCATTGATTGTTTGTTATTAGTTCTTCTTAACACTAGGGGTGGGGAAACGGGATGATAAGAATTTGGTATAGGAACAGGACTATAAAGGCTCGAGAACCAACAGGGAACCTTCTTCGAGGATCAGCACGAAGCATTTTGATCCACAATAGCGGTTTCGGCACGCACACGCGAGGAACCGAATACACTAAAAACAAGTAAATTTACAAAAATTCAAGTTAGTGACTAGCACATGGCAGGATATCCACTCTCTTTGACAGTTCAAAAGTCATAGACAACACAGACAACGGCGTGCTCTGTGGTATAGAGTGTAGGGGTACAGGGTGTCAGTTCTCTTGACTTACATATGCATCTTAATACATCCGTATTAGTAATTTAGTGGAGCCAAGCCTTACCAGTAGCCATATACTGGTATGTTAGTGTTTTTCTTATTTTCTCTCTCAGCGCACAAATAATGGCATCAGTCCTTAAAATTACCCAAAACAATTTTTATGCACACGCCGTGAATTAGAAGAGGTATTTAGGAGTAAGTACCTACCAATTAATAATTAATTAGCATGTTAGAAGACTAAAGTTATATAGGGTTTTGTCTTAATATGGGGTGAATGGTATACTTATACAGGCAATTGCATCTCTGTATGAGGAAGTAGTGTTTGTGTAAGAATTAAAGGAGCGTTCACATCATGGTTTGATATTACAAATTTTGTAAAACAGGGCTACGTATTGTCACCACGGGTGCTATACTTGTACAATTTTACAAAAGAACTGAAGGAATTGGAAGTAGAAACCAGAATGAACGCTGAATGTGTGACTATGTATGATGTAGTATTAAATATTGATTGCTTAGAACGAGCGTGTTTGGGAAGTAGGTTTATTAGGGACGACGAGATTGAAAATGATATCGGAAATAGGATGAATGTTGCTCTGAATTAGTGATAGGAGAAATGCTACTCTCGATTCACGGGTGTGATTGTGATAGGAACATATTTGATAATATCGATGATTGAAAACTGTGACTGTGATCACAGTTGCACTATTAATGTTTCACTTATCACAAAACACGAAAACATAATTTTTAGCGTGTTTATTTTTATTATTAAGACCTTATTTGCGTTAAACACATATTCTTGAATAAATAATTAATATAAATTTAATAAGATAAAAATGAAAATGATTAAAAAATGCTAATTTATTTTTCTGGTCAAATTCTCGGCAAATATGCGTAGAATGTGTTAACAGAATCTACTAGATGGCGCTGATAGAATTACAGAAAATCCAATAGATGGTACTGATTCATGTGATATTTGATTTAAACGGTCAGAAAATCAATAGAATTTTTAACAAAAAAAAGTTTAATCACGAATCACGATATTCCCAGATATTCAATCATTGATAGTGAGTGCGACTCAAAGATATCAGTGATTGACTCACGGTTCGTGATTTTGATCTCATCATCACTCTGAATGTAATACAGGAATTCGTCACCTAAAGCAAGGATACCGGTGCATGGTGGAATTCTGGTGTCAACCAGATATTGAAAATGAAAAATCCAGAAAGAAGACGTGGCTAGAGTTGTGTACCAGGAGCCAGGATAGAAGACTATACATTGTGCTGAGTGCTGAAAAATGGTCTGATAATATTTAATGTAACAATGATGCGTGATAAATATATTCCGTAATTTTCAAAAAATAAAGTCGTACAAACTAGAGGAGCATTAAGTCAAACACCTTGGCCACATATTCAATAAAGATAGACAAGACGATGATGATGATAAACGACAGAGGAGACAGTTGAGCGTTCGTGCAAATATGCTGTCACGGCGTTTCTACGATGCAGTAAGAGGGTGAAGAGGATCCTGTTTAAATCGTTCTTCACCAGCATGCGAGCTCTGGTCGAAATACAAGCGAGTGACCTACAACTGTCCGAATTCAGTACAACAACACATACGGAATACTATTCGGATTGGCGCATTATTGTAGCGCATCTACAATGTTTGCCGAATGCCGTATACATGAATTCGTTCCGCTTCTGAGACGTCGAGTTGCGGGCGTAAAGCTGGGGCTGGGAGCTCAGCACCAACTCTCTAGTGCAAGCGGCGCTCTCATGGAAAGCTGGTTCTCTGGCCAGAGAATGGCAACGACTGCAGAATAGCTACAGATACAGTAATGACCGTGACTGAAATGTAGTATTTATATTGTTTTGCTTTTTTTTTCATAATATAAATAATATTTTGTAACTTGTATTATATTTATAGCGAATCTTTATAAAAAAAACCCCATTATTATTATTATTACTACTGAATGTCACCAATTTCTATTAAATCTACTTTATTAATAATACAATTATTTCTGTTTATCTATTCAGTGTTCATTTGAGTATATCAATTAGCCAAGATGAATGCTTTTCGCAAGCTAGGCAGCCTGGAGTAGACGGAGTATAATTAGACATTTGATTATCCATACAAAATAGAGTTAGTTATATGTGATTGTTCACATGCTTATTGTAATCCATGTCTTTGATTGAGATTCCATGTTTATTACTGTTAGTTTATCTAATAATGCTATATACTTACAGGCGTTCAAGCAGCGAAATGGAGAACTAAGAGAAATGGAGAGTCTAAAATATTTAATTATCGAGATATATAATAAAAAATATTTGTACTTAAATTAAATACTATACATTGTTATTTTGCTGAGCGTCGTAGTTACCTGATTGTCTTGATCTTAGTGCACAATTGACACGATGATTTTTTGCAATACCGTGTCGAAAGCAGGACGTTTTGGTTATGTTAAGAAAGAAAACATTGTACGGAAAATCCAGTACGGCCGTGCAAACCTGAAAACTCTTTTCTACCCTTCAGTCTTGCATTGTATAAATTAAATTAATATCATGCTCGGAAGAGATTCATTTTTAATTAATACGTGTACGTACCAATGTTCTTTTTAATTTTTGGATCGCCGTGGGCGTAAACATGTTTTGTGCAATTTGGAGGTCCGAACTATATTTTGTGCTGCTATTTGAATAATTAGACATAATACTTTGTTTAAACCACTATTTGTTGATAATTCAACATGTTTCGATACTAATGGTATCTTCTTCAATGTATACTGAAATTAAAAATACAAGCATACATAAAAACAAAACTATAAAGTGGTGAATAAGTAAGAACTAATATGAAAACAAATTTAAAAGGTGACTATTTGCAAAATCGGATTTGGTTATTTATAATATTTAGCTTGCTATTAACACTTTTTCTTATTTCTAAAATTTCATATTTATCTAACTGTAAACCTCTAGTATTTATATGTATAATTTCTAAACCCTTGTTAATATCAAAAGAATAGTTTGTTACCAAAACGTGATTAGAAAATTCTGAATAGTTGTTGCTACTTAGGCAATAAATAGTGGTTTAAACAAAGTATTTTGTCTAATTATTTATATAAAATGAGGCCATAAAATAATTTTTTTAATATTGAAGAAGAATTTGAGTTTGTTTTTATTTGAGATTGTATTCCTGCAAACCTTGCTTATACGGCGGATTACGTTCCAGACTACCACCGTATAGCGAATCATTGTATTTTTTTCCCTTACCAGGGCATATAGCGTACATTCTAGAAAAATGTTTACACTATTAAGTGCGCAATAGCTGTAGGTCTAAAAAAACCTATGTACATATAGAAAAAAATAATCACATACCTAAAAAAAATAAAAAATAAAATAAACTGGCCAAGGAGGCCACTCTTTCCGGAGTTTTTCCTCATTAATTCCATATCCCAATGTATGACAGACTTAATATGGTATAAATACGTATTGCACTCCCTGGTTCTCCAAAAGGAAAGTCTCCAAAAGCACTATATCAAATATCTCTAGAGTGAGAATTGGGCATTGCCAGGCAGCTTCACATTTATTCAAATTGAACTTAATAGATTCCCCAATGTGTGAGTGTGGTGCCGAGGAGGAAACTCTTGACCATATCTTTTTTACCTGTCCATTGCGGATCACAGGTTTTTTTTTACAGTAATCTCATCAATGGTAATTTTCAACTCCCGGTTAACTTGTGTCATCTTCTTGCCATTAACTCGCCACATTTAATCTATATAATGGCAAATTTTTTGAACGACAATGGTTTTTACTTGAATATAATATATCCTATTCTATAATATTATTGTATTTTTTTCCAAAAAATACAGTTTTAACCTAATTAATGGCACAAATCACTCTTGAAGGGTGGATTGCTTATCTAAAAGAGGAAGGAGAAGAGAGGTGTGCAAATTATATATGTAAACAAATTGAGCGCAGGAAATCATAAAGAGATCAAAGGATTAACGTGAATATCACGTAACAGTCACGAGATGTGCGCCGCAGTGTGATCAGTGCGCCGTAAGAGAGATACAACTCCGAACTATATTTTTGAATAAACTGACATTTCTGATGAGTTTTATTAGCAATCAATTATAATTTTGTACGCGCAATGTTGCCAAATCCATTTTTAGAATAATCATATATATATATATATATATTTCTTTTAACATTTGTTTCTATTCTGAATAATTATGGATATATATATATTTTAAAATTTGTTTCTTCTCTATGAGAGTACATAGACTTGTGTATAGAAAACGAGTATATACGAGAGTATATGTTTCAGTTAGTCTGTGTATAAATTTTTTTTACTTCAGATGCAAATTTATAGTAGTCTGTAATTTTTCCAATTGTGATGGGGGAGATTGTTAAAAAATTTGATGCCTCGATAAATATAGTGATTTTGGGTTGCGGTATATTTTAGTTTTGAAATATCAATTTGGTCTCGAAATCTTGTGGATCGGAATTCGCTTCTAAAATTTAATTGGTTTTTAATTATGAAAATTTGGATTATTGAATTTTGGTACTTTGAAATCTGTGTAGAGTTAGTTGTATACTTGGATAGTCTACATATCATTTTTTTGTGTAATTTTTAATTGTGACATTGTGATATGCTCCTTTCCATCCAATAATACCGTATTGCAAATGTGACTGTACAAACGCGTAATTTATTATTTTCAGATTTGTAAGTGATGAGATTTTTCCGAGTTTATGATTCCTGGGTACTTGATGTAGTATTCGTCTTCAATTGATGAACATTGGTCACGAGAGTCTTCTCGAGTACAGGCTTCGTGCTCAGTACAACAAATTTTATCGATGTAGAAATTCGCTATTGTGATTCATGAATTATGCGCATTTTAAAACAGCAGCACAACGGCGGAGAGTTTCAACTTTATTATTGTTTTTTAACGAGAAACAAAGTGAGCAAACAGTATTACGAAACCAGCTGTTGTTGTTAGTTGATCATTTTTAACCTTTCCCAAACCATGCAGTGGCACGGGTCTACCGCTCTAATTAAATGTGTAATATTTCGGTAAATATTATGCAACATACACTTTGTATTTGACTTAATTTGAATCAATTACGTAAGGCGAATTCTAAAAAATGTATTATTTTTAATTCATCCCGTGTGTTAGGTTATTTCTTCTTTCTGCCTCGGCTTCATGTTCAGGGAGGAGGCATCCAGCCTATCTGGTTCTTTTTTTAAATATTATCAAGTATTATCAAGTACGAATGGTTATGAAACGAAATCACAAAATGCCATTGTTTACAATAAAGTTTATTATCTATATTTTGTGACTTGAAGATAAATAAAAAGGAAGGTTGTATTATACAATGCAATTTCCTATACAGAACTTGATGAATACTCCGGATTATAATATTACATATTTTTTTAATATTTAACGCTCAATGCTTAAAGTAAATTTATGGCATTAACCATTTTTTCACATTTTAAAGACTAATAGAGCTCTAATTTCTTACGGTAACACGAGTTGACAGCATGGCAGCGTACGAGTATTTTATATCACGGTATGGTAAAGGTTAATGTTACAGTATCAGCCGGTTGTTCATGGCGCAATCCATCATTCAATTACTTTCCGACCGGGCTGCCAGAGCACACCATTTATTTATTATGATTTATTTCCAGAACTTTAAATAGGTATCTAAATTGTTATGATTCATGTACGCACGTGGCGCCTAACGTCTAAATTTGTCTCGTCCTTGTTTGTCGAATTATTAATTAAATACACTCTCGCCCTCAGATGTATCTAAGCAGCTGTTGCTAGAGAGGTGTGAATTTAGAGACTGAATGTAGAAGCGTGGTATCCCACGAAATGTCAGAATTTTTTTTATTCCGATGCAATTCATTTTTTTTTCAATTATAAAATTGCATTTAACAAATTTCTCATTTTGAGGGATGCCATGTTCTTGCTGTCATTCCCTCAGTTGCTTGATTTTATGAGATCAATTCTTTGCTTTTCGGATCTGTCGCGTTTGTTTTGTTCAAATAGAATTCGTTTCCCTTATATACATGGTGATTATTATGTTCCAGGCCGATGTTGTTTTTGAATAACTAGTAAATTAAATACAATGTTTTAATTTGGTTTTTTATTTATTGATTATTTGCTTTATTACATTATTAGAATATGACATCGGCCAGGTGGCCGTTTCTGGCAGCGGCACAAATGCGTGCTCCTTTAACCATATTTTTCGTAACATTCTCGCACACTACGCGTGTTATTTCAGCAATTTTATTTCGAATACTGTTCTGTAACATCGGAATTGTTGTTGACTTATTGGCGTAAACCTTTCGTTTTAAGTATCCACACGGAAAATAGTCGGGAGCCGTCAAATCAGGTGATCGAGGAGGCCACTCGATATCACCACTTTTTGACACAACAGATACACCATTGCCATTATTATTTAGATAAAATGTTTTAATGACATCAATACGTTGGGTGAGGCGTTAGACGCTCCATAATAAATAAACTCGAAGACTACCAAACGCAAACTGACAAATTGCCAAACCAAAATGGCGGCCGAATAAAATCGGCCTGGAACATACCCTGTGCGAGATTAAAAAAGTAGAAAGATCGGAATCTTCCGTGAGGAGTTTTCTATCTTAACATAATAACACCCTGCTTTCAACACGGTATTACAATCTTAGTATAACACCAACATTATTTTCGAGTACTATCCGTTAATGAATAATTGCGATCATGTTGGATATTCGTGGTGATGTCCTGTCAGCAAATCCCACCAAGCTTCGAGGTTCTCCTTCGGCCTCGTCCTCGTCGTATATTGATTTTTCATTATATGATAAGGCGCGCAGTGTCTCGTTAGTTTCAGGGTGTCTCATATCATGTCTAAATATACGTCAGTTTTAAATACTAAATTAATGTATTAATTATAAATATATACATATAAAATCAATTTTGTTGAAAAATATTGTTTTTGCGTCACCGGAATGGATCTCTATTTCCAATCCGGGTAAGTACACTACCAATTATGTTATAACGCCAGTATTTTTCATGACAAATTTTCGAACCTATATGTTAAATTTTTCAAATTAATACACCTGTCGTTCCATTATTTGAAAGCCATCTACATTATTTTTACAGAATCTCAAATATCTTTGAGTAAACCGACTGCAGACGCCAGAATTATCAATTCCTTTTTTATCAAATTTTGGCCACATTGATACAACATATATTATTAAGGAAAACACATTCTTATTGTGAAGTTGTAATTATTCAGAACATACGATCTGTGATCCCGGTGACGCAAAAACAATATTTTTCGACAAAATTGATTTTATATGTATATATTTATCATTAATACATTAATTTAGTATTTAAAACATCACAGACCGTCTGTTCTGAATAATTACAATTTAACAATAAGAATGCGTTTTCCTTAATAATACGTCAGTTTACTTATTTTTACGATTACGAGTAATTTCACTGCCTTTTTTCATTCTCATTAGTATGGTGTCATTTTGTGGGGTGTGTGTATATTTGTGTCATTACTTTTGTAGCGACTCCTATAGGATTTGTAGCTTTGATCTTCAATACTCGAGAAAAAAAGCAAACAAATAGTACTTACAGATGTCTCGGTGTTTATTTTGAGCGTAGAATAATACAGTTTGTATATTGTTGAGGTATAATCAGAAGTTATAAAAAATATGTTAGTCTATAACATAATTGGAGATGAAATGAGTAGGCAGTTAGGTTAGCGCAAATGTTTGTTTCATTTTGTTTTTTACCCACATCAAGTAACCACTTATTTTTATTTTAAAATCGTTAACCACATTAGACGCTTCGAGGTCTAGTGGCAATTTATTAAATATACGCGATGCACAAAACAAGAAAGTTCGTTGACCAAATTTGGTGTCTATTTTTGGCACTAAAACGTTTCTTCCTTGTTTTTTTTTTTTTAGTACTGATCTGGTAAACAGATGAATGAATAGATAGTGGCCAACGTGTATCCAACTTTATGCGCCTCTCCTGTTCTAGATTGCGATCTGTGTGCACGCTTACCACAATTTCTTATTTTAATCTTTACTATTCTTACCGGCACTGACATTTCCACATATTATCGACAGTAGCCCTGATTATGGACAATGCAATGGGAACCGAAACGTCGGACAAAAAGACGGGTAGCGAAGAATCCAGAAAACTCTGCATTTATTGATAAAGTTTTAAGAATGCTTTTATAAATTGTATTTAAAAATACTTTTCGTTTATTATTTGTTATTAATTTAGACTTTACATTAATATTTTGTTTGTTTACGCAGTTTGCTGTTGGTTATTTACTGTTTTTTTTTTATCGTATTGATATCGATGTACTCTGTTCCTATACCGGCACCATAAAAATCACACAGACTGAGTTATTTATCGTAAATCCATGCCACTGGCGCCTGAAGAAGGGTTTCCGTATACACGGCGATGTGTTTACCCAGTGATATGAGGGAATAAATATCCCTTTCGGACAGGGTCGCACTCGGGAAACTCGATTACTATCTTTATCAACCTAAAGAAGGCTGTCAGCCACTAATGTGCGGATAGTAATTGTGAGGAGGCTAGGTTTCGATACTACAAATATATAGTTAATTGCAGAAGAATTAAACTAGAAGAATATCATAAATACTTACGTATATTTAATAGCCTAATCGATGGCTCTCTTCATTAAAATGACAAAAGTTGTTTCTAGTCACCGGTACTTCGAATGAGATTGGTTCGATGTTATGTTTGCGTAGTTCTGCTACGTGGGGTGGAATATTAGACCCTTTCTAAAGCAGTGTTAAAGAAGCTGGACGCGTTTGAGATGTATGTCTATAGACGCATACTATGATCATGCTAAGCACCGTACCGAAGAGAATAAAGAAAGACAATGAAATCACTCATATGTCATAATGAGATCCATGTTTTAAGTCCATTTTATATGTTAAGGTTATGCACCTTTCGGGTCACACTGTGCTCACTGTACATTGTGATGGTCGATTCGGTTATCAGTTATGGAGTGAGTAGGTATCGACCAATATATAACAAACAGTTGCAATTAAGATTTTTAAAACTTATAGTAGATAACAGAATATATAAAGATGATTATTGCAAATTATTTTCAATATGCAAAATCTTACCAGTTAACAATAAAGTAACATTTAATATAATTTTAGAAGAGATGATAAACAGTGTAACAGTGAAAGGCGGCAGCGAGAAGAGTGGCCCTTTGTAGTTGGCATCTCGAACGGCTACCGGTACCGGGCGTGTTTTTGCGACTATTAGGAGCTATGGTTTTACGCACCGGTAAATGCTCGGTGCGTTCAGGGGTCGTGATGTGATGACTGTGGATGCGACAGACATCACCCCTATTGATGCTTCATTGCGAGTATTCTCGATGTAAATGGAGATACAGAATATGGAATGTCCAAAATGACAAAAAAAAAGATTATCTTTTGCCGGATTGACTGAAATATTTATGTCTTAATTCAAATCTTGCCAAATACAGCGTTCGTATTTAAAAAAAAATAGAACGTTTTAAATGGGACAGATGAAATGAGATGAGTCTTGTGCCGTTGGTGCCAATGGCGGACTTCCTAAAGACTTCAAATAAATCACTTAGCTGTGGTACCCTTTGGATTGCCCCTTTATCTGTTTACAATTCTGTGTTACATACTTCACACAATTCATTTAAAATTCCTGTCATTGCTTTTGAAGTCGTGTTTGACCCCCCACCCCACCATTCATTATGTGTTATACATATTCAAATCCGGTTCTGTCACATTTCCTTCCATTTAGAGACCCCGAACGTCCCGACAACTTAGGTAAACAGTCAACAAATCCGTCCTGAATCCGGACATATCGAACATCCACACATTTATAATGAATTCCTCTCGTTTTTATTTGGCTTCAAAGAATGTTGAACGACTGCTGTCGAATGTCTTGCGAGGTGCCCTAGGCTTTTAGAAGACCTTTTTGTAATCTAGATGGGTAAAAATGAGCTGGTATTCTACGTGTTTGCACACGTGCTGAGTCGATTATATATGGAAGAAATCAGGAACGACTTTAACATTACGTTCTTATGAGAAAATTAAGGCTAAGTGACTCATAATTTGTAGATAAATAAAGAGATGGGTCCTCTTTAAATTATCCTGTGGTGTAGTACCTACTTACTTGACTAGATAGTTATTTGTAACAATCCCAATTAGAATACTTTGTGATCAGCAGTATTTGAATATGTCCAAGAACACACAATTACTGGATTTTCACCTACAGAGGCACTGTTATTAAAAAAATAATAAATATCTCATAGAGACGGAAGCTATTTTTTATTAATGGAAAAATTACAACCTGACTTCGGCTGGCTTAAGTGATCACTTTATATAAATATAACGTTCATCCTCAGACCTTTGAAAGTTTTCACCAAATTTTTGAAAGTTGTATATATGTTAATATGTGGACACACTTCGAGTACCACTACACTATCGCCACCTTTGAACTAAATTTGATAATTCATTTCCCTGAAACAGCACATATGTCACAAATAGAGTCTTAATTATTTTTTTGAAATTACTGAAAATTCTTTTTCCTGAAAAATTAATATTTTTCAATTTTATATATTTTATTATTTTGACCAGTATATTATATAAAGTGATCACTTAAGTCAGCCGAAGACGGGTCGTAATTACCCATAATTCCATATATTTCCATTGAATATAATAAAAAAATAGCTTCGTCTATGTGAGATATCTATTATTTGTTTACTTTGTGATCCTTGGGGTACGTCATTACGTAGGTTTAAAAGCTTAAAAGTGCTTAGGATTGGTGTTCTAACTAACTAAATTACTATCATCGCAGGTATACCTGGAACCACACTCTTCTGTCCTGAACATTCTTACATATCCCGCATGCCGTCTTTCAGTATTTTCTACTTCTGGTTCTATCAACACTCGGGTTGCGTAAAAGCATAGATGCCGGAAGAAACAGGATATTCGGAAGGAGGTTTGCACTCACCACAATCCAGTTCTTCTGGCACCTCCAACTATATCACTATCTTCGTTCAGGGGTCCTAGTCCTTTACATTGCACTGTATTAGACGCGACGTCTCAATTTAATATTATTATTCGATTCACACATAACTACACTGCTTCAAGGTCGCCGTTTGACTGGCGGCGGCGTGCCGGGTGAGAAGAGGGAAGGGAGGGGGAAGGCACAGTACATTATTGTCGTTCAAGAATAAATATATGTCCCAAACAACTCGCATCATTTATATTGAATTTATAGTAATAATAATTAAGCGTCTCCTAATAGTGATCAGATTAAGTGTGATTGTGATTGGTGTTTAATTGTAACGATGATTGGTAAGTTCACACTTTTAACGATTGGAGTTTTAATTTCTGGTATACCAGTGATCTCCTCGCTGAATTACAGTTACCAATCATTGTTACAATCGAACACCAATCACACAGTCGCTGTTAAGTCGAACACCAATCGTACAATTATCTACACCGAGCCATAATATTATTCAACGATATATGCACAAATATTCACGATTATTGTTATTTATCTTATATGAGAAAGTTTAAATCAAAATTAAAAAGATGAAATTAAATTGATCCTGTACCTAAATTTAGTCCGCCATCCCTTGCAACCAATTTGATTCCGCCGGGGAGGAAACGGGTTGACGTTTTCTGGTGAAAGGGGTTTAAATAAGGGAAGGTTTTATTGATATTTATTTCCGTCTAGATTTGAATATTTTTTTTTTACATAACGGTCGAGAAGTACGTAATGTATTCATTTCTAACCCCCCCTACTTAAATGTGTAGGTGTACAATAGTATATATTTTTTATCTACCTTCTTGCTCAGGGAGTTTATAACAAGCAAATAAGAAAGTGGTTCAACTAATTGTTTCGTTTTTCGGCTGTTGGCCGATGGAACAAGCTTCTTAAAACATCTTCAGATGGGTTAACTTACATTTTTCTTTATGATGACGAAATTGTAACACTTTAAGCTTTTTTTTAAACCTTGAGGAACACCTGTGACAATATAACATTTTGTTAATTTCTAACCTAATTTGTCGTATACGAATTTGTTAGTAGTACCTTCATTGTATATGTCTGTAATTGTCTTTAGCCAAGACGCCTATTGCATGACATATTCTGGTTGTTCGATGTCGTAGGATAATTTAAATATAGAATTTTGCTAATTTAATAAACACAGTGCGGGATTGAATGTATTCAGCGCGTTTGCTATAAAGTAAAACATTTTATTTAATTACCCATTTCCGAACAAGCAGATGTTTCGCGCTGTATTATTATCGCGTCCATGAAACCGAGGTTTCTTATAACTTCGCGATTTTACGACCGCATTCAGGGTTTGCAAAACATACAATTTTTTTATTAATACAATCAAGGGATCGACTAAGTTACCGTTTTCCCGCAGGAACAGTGAGAGGTGATAGTAGGTTCGCACTCTTTTATCCTGACATATTTCTTCTTATGCATGCACATCGATTTTTGAAGCTTTTAACAGGGTCTTCCTCTAATATCTTGATCATGCTGATAGTCTTTTTCGGATATCCTCTGTTCCTGATGCTTTTAACGCACGTCTCATATTCTTTACTCTCTCCTTACCCATTCATTGCACATGCTCAAATAATTTCTGCTACCCTTTCTTAGTTCTGTCGACTACTTTACAAACAGATCTACATTAGCTCTTAATTTGTTCTTTCATTCGGTCTATGGCACCGGTACAGCACCGCATTTTCAACGCATATATCTTATACAGACCTAGTCCAAAATACTTTATGGGTGGATACCTGACTAAATTACAAGTTAAAATGTTTAAGGTATATGTGCCAAATCTCGACCATGTCAGTGATGTACCTAAGCATTTCAATCGTAATAATGGGATTTTTACGATTAATTAAAATATTTTATTAATTCTAAATTATACATTGTATACAAAAAAATTAAAGATCACCGAATTTATTGTTCGATGGTTTGGGGCATGAAGCAAAGGTATCGATTTATAATGGAACAATGTCACAAATATTTATTTCAAAGTACATAGACATCAATCTTAACACGATTTTGTAAAAAATTCATACAATAATATTTTCCGTAAAATGCAGATTTTGCACATTTTCCTTGAACATTTTCGACTCTTAATATAGTCAGGTATCCACCCATAAAATATTGTGGACTAGGTCTGTTATACCCCGTATATTTCTTTATTTTTGTCTGAGGTCCGCGTCTCCACTTGAAAGTAAAACAGCCTGCCAAAATACTTGTAGCTAATGAATGTTTAAAATAACTAGATGAGTTTGTGTATTTGGGTACCTGGTACCGACACTGATGTATGGGAGTGAGACCTAGAACTGGCAGAAAAGGAACGAAAGTAGACTGAAGGCAGTGGAAATGAGATCGCTTAGGTGTATGTGCGGCAGATCCATTTATGATAAGAGTAAAGAATGAAGAAATCAGGAAAGAATGTAAAGCTGATCTTAGAATAGTGAGTAAGATTAAGAAAGAATCACTTAGGTGGTTTGATCATATGGAACGGATGAATGAGGAGAGAATGGTAAGAAATATATATATATATATATATATATATATATATATATATATATATATATATGACGCAAGTGTTGTTGGTACCAGAAGTAGAGAACGTCCAAACGTAAACCTGATACTGGAGAAGCCTTAATAATCGGCAAGCTTGTATGAGAAGATGTATGAATGCGAATGAGGCGAGAATTATGTGTCAGGACAGAAGAGGGTGGCGCTCTATCCTCTTTGGCTAAAAACAAAAAAAAATACCTGAAATCTCGAGTGAATACAATATTTTCTGTAAAACCGTTTAAGTTCAATGCTAAAATGATCGCGTAATGGCATCCGAGAATTATTCACAGTAGTTTTTGACAAATCTTTTCGTACTGTAATTTGTTTACACCGTATCCGGGAATTGTTTTGAGAGTTGGTTACTCTTGTTAGTTTGTTATTATTTTTTGTGGCAACCCTGTTTCGCCGCCGCCGTACTAATGTCGACGCTGCATGTAGTGCCGGTTACCAGGTCTTGACACATTTAGGAGAGACTGCAGATGTCGTTCGTTTCCTGCGTATCCGTAATTCACTATTATTCATTCAGAAATCATAAACGTCTCGAAAATTGCTCATTCAAATATTATATTTCCATTATACTTCGTCGTGGGGACGCGTGAACCCGAAGCGGATATCCGGCCTCGCAACATGACTTTTTTTTAGTCGAAGATTTGAGAAAAATAAGATTATCGTCTTTTGGAAATATGTACGTGTCAGTCAGGAGGTAATTTTCAAATCTGCGCGGAAAGGGAAATAAGATACAATGACATGTCAGTTGTACTACATTTATCAGAATCCTATATTCGTATGAAACTTCTCAGACGGGGGCGGACCGCGTAAGAACAATTTTCAAATTTGGTCACTTCCACTTGTTGACAATGTGAGAAAATGGGACTTTACATTTTAATTTTCACAACTAAACTTTGTACCTATTACACACGCACGTTGGGTTATTGCCACTACTAGTTTCTACAGGTGCAGTCCCTCTCATCATCGATTAAACTAAATACAGTATTGCAGTTTATGCAGACAATTGGGCGGAGTTTGAGTAGAGGAAGGAGGGGAATATGGACAGTAAAGGTGAAGTATTAAGGAATGTTATGTTGGTTATTAGGGTTTTCAATGAATTTAAATTCTTTTATATTTCAACGGTCCCTATATTGTTCATTAGTTTTAGTGTATGACTATCGAAAGAGTGGTTTATTTCAATTATGTGGTTAGAAAATTCAGAGAAATTGTTAAATGTTTAAATATAAGAGTGATGTTTTTGATGCTGTTCTGAGTCAAGGCTGTAATTGATTTTAGTACTAAATTTTTATTGTTTTGCTTAACTTTCCATTTTTTTCCTTTTAAATCAATTCTATTAATTTTTGTTTTGTATATATTCCATACTACTACATACAATATAAATAAAATAAAACAAGACAAAGTTGTAGAGCGCACGCTTAGCATGTTAGAGGTTGCCGTTTCAATATTTAGGTCCTTAATAAAAATTTTGCGGGTAAAAAGGTGAAAATTAAGATTTTCCGAAACTGTTTAAATCTTACTGTGTGTAGTACCAGCCTAATTTTGAAAATATTAATTCTTTTTGGAACACACAAAGTAGTTGTTCATTTTGTTTCCAATTAAAGGATCTCCACTAAGACCCGTCTGGGATACACATTAATTGGCACGCGTCGTCTAGCCACCGGCGTCTTGAATCGTCGCCACGTGTCCAGGTGAATGAACCCCCGGCCGTCTGCCCTAGGGGCCTAGGGGATGCGGCGCGTCACCAATAATCCCGCCAGCTTTGCCCCGCACGGAACCACCCCCCAGCCGGCCATTATTTTGCGCGGTTGATTTGCACCCGCATCTTTTATAGGTGCACGTTTTACGGATTTATAAGGGAGACATTTTAATTGTTTTTTTTTTTTAATAAGGTTATCAATTTATTTGAATTTTTGGACGAACTTTTAATGTTTTGTTTACTATTTCCGAGGAAAATTTTGTATAACTCCACAGTCACGTCTGTGAAAAAAATAACGCTTGTTTTTTTTATTCTACTCGTTTAATTTATTCGAGACGCATTTCGCCTCGCGTGGACATTATCAATCAAAATATCAGCAAGATTGATAATGCTTTTGCAAGGCGAAACGCGTATTTACTGTGTAGTTTGTCATATTAGATTAAGTAAAATACAATCACTTTGTACGAAACCGCGAATTTTATTATACGCCAACAGGTTTCGCTCAGCTCAAGCTTCGTCAGGACGTATTTAAAACTAACAATAAATTCAAAAAGTGTACACTTATATATATACATAAAAAGGGAGACAGAGTACGTATACAGTTAGACGGAACATTAAGGGAGGGGAAAATACAGTGGGGCTAATGGATAAATTATTTTGATTATTAAGAATTGGCGTATGTATATGTAAGTGCACTATTTTTGTATTTATTAATTATTTTAAATACGCCTCGACGAAGCGAAACCGGTTAACGCGTAATAAAATTCGCGGTTTCATACAAAGTGATTGTTATTAAGGAGAACACATTCTTATTGTGAAGTTGTAATTATTCAGAACAGACTGTCTGTGATGTTTTTAATATAAATTAAATGTATTAATTAGAAAGATATAGGTAACGTGCATTCTCGCGAACCAAAATGATCAACTTTTGGGACAAAGAATTTGTTTTAATTCGTGTCTATTCATTGGTAGTCCTGTGCATATACATAATAAAATAAATGCCAAACAATCTAGGAAAGATTATACGTCCTACTTATTATTACCCAAGGTAGAGAAATAATGAAGGGTCTACTGATGTACGAAAAATGACACAAAGGCAATAAAATCAATTAAATAATTTGGAATCGTAGATACATACAGCGTGTAAAACTAATTAAAATATTATAAACAATCTAAATTTAACCGCATGTCCCATTCCAATTTTTTTTTCCTAGTAATTTTGTATCATCAAGTAACCACTTATGTTAGGTACTAAATTTATTTTTTAAATAATTATTGTTTTTTTTTTTTTTAATAGATTCTGTCAAAGAAACAATATAACATATTATTAAGGAGAACACATTCTTATTTTGAAGTTGTAATTATTCAGAACACGGGTCTGTGATGTTTTAAATACTAAATAAATGTGTTAACTATAAAGATGTACATATAAAATCAATTTTATCGAAAAATATTGTTGTAATGTAATGGAACGATAGATGTATTAATTTGAAAAGCGTAACATATAGGTTCAAAAATTTTTAATCAAAAGTACTGTCGCTGTAGCATAGTTGGATAATGCGCCTTCCCTGTTTTGGAAAGAGATCCAGGTTCGAATCCCGGTAGTGCATCAACAATATTTTTTGATAAAATTGATTTTATATGTGCATCTTTCTAGTTAATACATTTAATTAGTATTTAAAATATAACACATGTTTTTGATTATTTAATGACATCCTGAGGAAGAAGAAGAAGTTGATTTTTCCTAATTTTAAAAATAAAAGCATATTAATTTGTATTGCGCGAAATATTTTACAACCAGGTCAAAAACATTATAATCGTTTTGAACATGTTCGTGTTACGTTCGCTAGCACTCCATTCAATCTTTTGAAGAGAAATGTTTCGGAAAGAGAAAAAAAAACTCCGTATTGAAAATTTGGCACGGCGAATGTAATCAATCATCTTCTATTCAAAGCGTAAACATATCCGGCCGATTGTTGGAACATCGAAACGGCACTATGTTCCAGTACGCAATCACGGTTCATATCTTGCTCACGGGTTCAGTCTTTCAGTCTGGCGGGGATCTCTTTCTTGCATCACATTTATCACTACAGATTCGAAGAGACACGGCCGGTGTCACCTTCCTACTAAAATAGCCAACTCCTATGTAGACTGTCTTGATTTTCTCAGACGCAATGTCCGTTCGAGTGCCATCTAAGTCGACCAGAACTAATCTCACAATCAACCTTCCACATTGTAACACCGATGTCAAACAAAATACATTTTTCTACCGAGCCTCCCTTTATTTCAACTCACGCTTAAATGAATTAGACATTTTAAATACTTCAGTTACCACTATTAAATCAAAACTCAATATATAAATCTTAACCCCACTGGTTCGACTTCATATCATTTGTTTTTTCATTGATCGAGATGTATCCTGTATAATACTTTCGCCATTTTGGACACTGGACCACTTTGAGATCTTTCCCTGCATAATACTTAAGAGATCACGGAAAATGTGTCCAAAGTATGCAGCTTTACTTCGTTTGATAGTTGTTATTAGTTCTCTTGACTTATTCATGCGTCTTTGTACCTCTTCATTGGTAGTGTAGACAATATTATATATTTTGGCCACAGACCAGTAAATGACACTAAAATATAATTCTAGTATGACTTGAAGGTACAATGTCAAGATATTTAAGGTAAGTAGCAGATAAGCAATTACTTACTTACTGCTCACTGCTAGGCTCTGCGAGTGGCTATTTTAGCCGCTTCTCGACCAATAGACGCTATATTTTTAGTATTTTTTTATTGTTAATAAATTGTGTTGAACATTTAAGCTATTCGTTATATCTTTTATTTAATTTATCATTAGACACAGGCTGTTATCCCGATGTCTGGAAAAGTAGCTTTTTGACGCTTCAAAAACGGTGAAAAAAGCGACATCAAGAATTATAGACCTCTGTAAGCAATCTTCAATTCTTTGAAAAACTTTTATTGAATAAGATGATCTCTCAGATTAAACCCTTAATCTCACGGTTCCAATATGAATTTTTCTCAAGAAGGTCAATTGCTACTAACTTATTATTGAATGAAAATGAAATGGGAAAGGGAAACGAGGTAGATTCAATTCGTATGGATATTTCTCTAAAGCATTTGACAAGATATCATTTTATATTTTAATAGATAAACTTCAGAGGTTTAGGTATTCATGGAAATCTATTGCAGTGGTTTGATAGCTGCCATCTTTTCAATAGAAGACTTTCGATACAAATTAACTCCTTATTATCTGGTGAATTTATTGCTTTGAGCGGAGTCCCACAGGGTTTCCGTTTTGGACCTATATTGTTTATTATTTTTATTAATGATATTTTCGATGTTCTTGATGATGTACAAGTTCTTTTTGCAGCCGAAACGATGTTCCAGTTGTAAAAATTAAATATTGAACCAAAAAAAATCGTGTTTGATTTATTGTGTTCTGTAAAATAAATACCGTCTGCATCAATAAAATAAAAGAATTAATCGTGTAATTTAGGGGTTGAACTTTTTAGGTCGCCTTCTTGAACTTTCGCCACCCTGTTCGCGGCAAACTTTTCGTATCCGGCTGATCGGGAATTGTGTTCCGCCCCTAGGCCCGCCATCGCGCACCCCCCGCCCCGCGAGCAAGATTGATGGCCATAGGAATGTCATTTACAGATGCTGCCGCTAACACCGTATCCTGTATTCCGGTTTGACATTTTGGTTAATCGCTAATACATATACAGGGTGTGTAGAATATTAAACTAATTAAACAACTTTTCATCGTGCACCGTCTCTCAGCAAGAATAGAACGCCACACTCTTCTGTTCTGGGACACCACTCTTGCACTTTCATACATCGTTGTTGAAGATCAACATTAACACGTTCCGCACAGTGGTGGTGTGGGGTTAGGATAGGCTAGGGCGCTGCCCTGCAACTTTTATGATACGGTATATACTTTTCAAGTACATTATGATTAAAAGTACTACAACAGTACCTATATACAGAATATTGCATTTTCTACTTTTCTCTGTAGTTGTGTTAGTATATTATTTAACTGAACTTTTTTCAATCTTTTTATATTGAACATTGCAATTTTTATGTTATTTACTTATTTTACACATTCTTATTTCATATTTGTATATTATTTACTCTTACTTTACTTACTATTTTTTACTTTTGATACATTGAACATTGCATTTACTTTAAGTTTTATGTTGTATTTATATGTTATCTAATTGCATCTTGTTTAACTCTTTATATATATATATATATATATATATATATATATATATATATTTGTACATTGAACATTACTACTTTACCGGAAAAGCAATGTCTGCTGTAATATAGTAAAATACTAGTGTAGCAGCCAGGCTATCGATATTATGTCTTTTCTGCAGTGTTATTCGATTATAACAATATAACACTGTATTGTGAAAAAAAAAATATTTTGATGCAAAATATTCCGTACAGAATTTTATACATCAAATATCGTGCAGCGGACGTATATTACGAGAATAAAAAAATAAAAAATATATATATGACCGTAGTATTTTCCAAACGTGAAAGTTATTACGTGGATATTTATATCCCATTCTTTCAACCATTGACCGCATGCACTCGAAGACAGATGAAATATGTGAACTCAACTTTAATAAACAGTCATCTCTAAATTTACACATTATAGCTCGATAGTTTTTTTTTTATGGTTAATTAATTGCCGACTATAATAATTTATTTTAATTAAAAATATAATGTTATACATATCGACCCCACCTACGTAAAGTATCGTAAGTAAAAAAAAACCATTTTTAATCATTCTAGTATTTTGCACGTATTTGTTACATTTTTAAATGGCTGTAGTTTTTTTTAACACCTACATCATAGAATATAATATATATATATATATATATTTAATCTGCCACGTAAATAAATATCAAATACATGATAAATACTGGAATGATTAAAAATTACACTTTTTACTTACGATAGGTACTTTATGTAGAAGGGGTCGATATAGTATCTTGCCTATCTGCACAAAGTACAACATTTTTTAACGAATGATATTTTAAATAATGTAATAAAATTTAATTCCTTCCTTCCCTGTGGACTGCACACATAATATATACACTTGCGATCTTTACACTTAATGTTCGGTTTTTTGAAAACTATACTTATTGTTTATAATTAATTATTTTATACTTTATATGACGTCATTAATTTTGTTTTACATTTTAATTTTATAGATATTTTTATTATTTGTTATCTTACAAAATAATAGGCCCCTAAGTGTACGTCGTCCGCATTAGATTCGCCTTCAATGAATTGAAGAAATTTTATTGAAATAACTTTTTAAAAATTGTTTTTATATTTATTTCCTCGTCATATTTTTCGGTATGACTAGAGGCCTAATATAATAAACTTGAAAATCAAAGGAAATATTTTTTAAAGTACATCGGCCCGCGTAATAGAATGCTCCTTTTCTGGTAACATCAAACGGAGACAATTTTCAATACGTTTTACAGATATCCTCGAAAATTTGTCATCTTGGAAAATTTTGGAATAAGTAAAATTGGCGGAATTTAGCATACACAGTGGAAGAAATGTATTTAAAATTCTGTCATATCTCGGGCGAACTATTTAATCTATTTAATATAGCTATAAAAGTATGTATCAGTGGCGTGTAGTAAGTATAGATTTAGGTTTTGCTGTTGCCAATGATATTATACAATCATATATAATATATGTACTACAAAATATGTTGTACATACCAACGTCTTTAGACAAAATGAATCTGTCGTTTATACGACCCTACCATGTATTTATTTGTAATTTTAGAGTACTTTTAATAGAAATAATAATAAATAACTAATAAAATAATACCTTCTTACCCATATAAAAGCAATATAAAAAATGTATGGACGTTTTTAAGAACACTTTTTATGACTGAACATGTGTCTTTTATTGTTTGAAAATTTTTCACGTAATAACTAATGAAAATAATATTTTTTTATTGAAGGTTAACGTAGGAAATAGTTTTGTCAATTGCTTTTTGTATTTCCCAAATCAAAAACAAATTTATGCACCAAATGCACCTCGAACGCAAAGAACGCCCATGAAATCAACACGTTAAAAAAAAGTAAGATAGTTAATAGGCGTATGCATTAACTCATGCGTTTTTTTTTCGAAAATTAAGGCTTTATTGTGAAAAAATGGTTATACACTCAATGATCAAAGTATTGTCCATCGGAAGCTACAACATTTGCCCATCTTTCTGGCAGTTTGTGGATTCCATCCCAAAAGAACTTCTCCGGCTTGGTGGTGAAGAACGAATCAAGCCAATTTTTGATACCCTGTTCTGAAGTGAAGCGTATTCCGGTGAGGGCATTCTGCATTGATCTGAAAAAGTAGTAATCAGAAGGGGCTATGTCTGGGCTATAAGGCGGGTGAGGTAGAACTTCCCACCCACTGTTCTCCAAATAGTTTTGAACCGGTCTTGAAACATGTGGCCGAGCGTTTTCATGATGGAAAATTATGGATTCGTGTCTGGTTGCATATTCTGGTCGTTTTTCCGCAATCGCTCTCTTCAAACGAATTAATTGTGTTCGGTAGAGGTCCCCTTTGATCGTCTGACCCGATTTCATGTCCGGGTCGTTCATTGTCTTCTAAGTTGAAATCGCCACTTCTAAACCGTGCAAACCACTTCTGGCACGTTCTTTCAGCTAGAGCATGGTTACCATAAACCTCTACTAAAATACGATGACTTTCGGTAGCACTTTTCTTCATGTTAAAGTAATGAAGAAGAACTCCCCGCAAAAACACTTTTTCTGGCACAAAGTTCGACATGTTCAAATGAATAGAAAAAAATGTTGTTTACACTTCAATCAAATGACAAATACTGAAAAAGACGCGCAATGACAGTAGCTTTCAAATGAATATAGTCACGGATGAACACGGCGCGAAATAATACTAGTAACGCCCTCTCTTAGAAAACCGCATGAATTAATGCATACTCCCAATAAATTCGCGAATTACTAAAAGAGGAAGGAGACACTTCGATGATTTGCATACATTTGTAAGCCTTTCTAATGTTATTCTGTTAAAAAACAGCATAAGTAACGATTCCATACAAAACGTATCAACCGAAAGGAATTTTCAATTCAGTAAATAGCCAATTATATGACTAATTCACTAGCTTAAAGATAGAACAGAGTAATGTGAATAGCTCGATGCGGCGAGTGCACAAGAACGCCATGACTGCAGCGGTGGGTTGTGGTGGTTTTTAGAACTAAGCGATTAAAGTCTCTACTGGCTCACAGATGGCGCTAATTGTAAAAAAAACATTTCCGTTTATGTTAATCTAATTATTTAATTTATATTTGTTTCCCAGAATTTTTCAGTAATGCAAAGCTTTTTTGCTTGTATGCACTGCACGCTCCTGTGTGTATTAATACTTTCTGTGTTTGTGGAAGACAACAAATTTATTTGTTTGTTTAAAACTCTAAATATATTCAATATTTCATGGGTCCCCCGCCCATCTTGCTACATCAAAGTCCGACAGTATTTTCTCTGTATCATTTTCAATTGTTCTTTTGTATCATTTGCAATAGAATGTTTACAGTGGCTCAAGCAATATGGATATAGATATACAGGATGTAACAAATCTAGTTCACAATATTTTATCGATGGATACTTGACTAAATTACGAATCAAAAATCTACAAGAAATATGTGAAAATTCTGCACGGTTATGGAAATATTATTATTTGAAATTTTTACAAAATCATGTTATGGGCGAGCTTCCATTTTTCCAGTTTGAAATTCGGGAAATTCTACACGAAATAGATATGGTTTCAAGATGAGGTAATAGTTAAATTCTTCCAATTCTTCCTAAAAAAAGTTCCAGAGAAATAATTAATGACGTTATTTTTTACGTAAATCATGCGAGAGAGAGAAAGGATTGAATAGAAAGAGACGACAATAAAAATGTTGATTTTCTCGCATTCGATACAAGTGTCAAAAATATTTTGCAAGACTCAAGTATTTTCCATATTGATATATGGAATGAAATAAAAACGTGTTGTCATTTGAATTAATCCATCGAAAATTAAATAATTTATTGAGTACCTAATTCATATATACAAATATATTTTGAAATCAGGCAAAGTACCTACATATATTTAAATGGTCGCTAAAATCAATGTTCTGGGTAGTTTTCCGACCTACCGAAATGCGCACTCCCATCGCTCGGATTATTGGGTGCTCCTTACCGGACGATGTACCGACCTCAATTGAACTCCGCTGGTCGTTTGACAGCGATCCTTCAATCTCCGAAAGCGGCAACATTCACACAACATAACATCACCAATACCAATCAACAAGAAATCCCAGGGGTGCCAGTCGAAGGAAGAAAAGGTGCGTAAACATATATGTTGTGTGATGCGAATCAGAAGAATCATGTAGGTGATGTTTTGAATGATGAGACGTGCTTTATGTGAGAGTGGTGGATGCCCCAATATTCATACACTACTCTCATATCCGTTTAATAGTTGCGGGATGTTTTGTGTATGTGGCTAGAGCAGGTTATGCTGAATTTAAGCTCTTACGCGCAAATAGTTTGCGGTGACGTCTCTTGTCTTATAGCTAGTGTTGGGAAGACCGTGGTCAAAAGAGTGCCGTTCGAAACACGGCCGTCTTAACGGTTATTGGCCACATCAGTATTGCTACATAGCGTTGGTGCTGGGTGTAATTACGGCTGCTAGTTGGTTACTAAAACCTTATGGCTTTCCTTCATATTAACTTTTTTTTCCCTTTTCTTTATTATTACAATTGGTCAACATTGCATTTTTTTATTTTTTCCTATTACATTAATTTATTAACATCCTGATACCATCATAGGTTGGCTCCGCCATCATCGTACCAGATCCATGCCTGTACAATTTGACGTGAGACTCGTTATCACATTAAATTCAGTGGGCAGCCAGAGAGAAGCTATTGAAGTCATGCACCCCCAAAATGAGGAGGGTAGACGTCACATTTAGCCATATTTATAACCTATTTTGCTTACTGCATATACCACTCTTGCGAACATATTGAAATATGGTCTAAGGGTGGCCCTACACACTGTGTAAAAGTTTAGTATTTATTATTATTTTGTGGACCATTAGAAAGGTAACGCTTGCAAGTTAGGTACCTCCCTTTGATCTCGCGTTCAGCATTCAAAACGCCATCCACTCTACCTGAAATATCCGCGGTGATTTGCCTCCGTAAACATCCAATAATAATAATAGATGGGTACCTACGTACTTTGGGCGACTTGGAAATTTCCGCCATGCCAAATTGACATTTCCCCAGATGTGGCAACTCTGACCCCCCTCCGCGCTCGCCGGCAGTGCGCCGCGGCGCCGTCATGGGGAAAATTCGAACACGCCCCCCCCCCCTCCCGCGCGCGCTTTTTTGTCTCCCATTTCGATTCCTCCCTTTGATCGTGTTCGAACGGCGCGAAATCGGCCTCCTTTGATCGTGGCGCGACAGATTCGGCGAAAATTATCGAAGCGAAATTTGAATAAGAAATCCGATTGATAAAAAAAGATTTTAAATTGATTTTTTTTTTTAAAACATTTTTTTTGAAAGCGTTGTTTAAATTTGTTTGGAAGGAATGAAGTATAATCTACGTCGTGCAATTGTTTTTATGATAAATACATTTATTCCAGAGTAAAGAATGAAGAAATTAGGAAAGAATGTAAAGCTGATCTTAGTATAGTGAGTAGGATTAAAAAAGGATCGCTTAAGTGGCTTGGTCATAAGTAACGGATAAATGAGGAGAGAATCGTAAGATATATAAATGACACAAGTGTTGATGGCATCAGAAATAGAAGACTCGGCACGATCTGGTAAATAATAATCGACGAGCTTGTATGTATAAGAAAACGTATGAAGCGAGAATTGCGTGTCAGCATTGAAGAGTGTGGCGCTCTATCTTCTCTTCCTAATCGGCGTGGAACGGCGTGAGGGATGCTCGTGATCGCATGATTGGAGGCTTAGCTGGGTTCAATCGTCGGCTGCCTGATCAGTAATGCAAGGAATCTCAAGCTGTACAGGAATTTCAGGAACGCGGACACTTCACTTTTCATAAGTCAAATTCTTAAAACAAACAAAATCGTGCTAACTCCCGTTGGTCTGTACCTCTACCGTGTGTGACGTGACTCGTATATTATTTAACGGCAACGGGGAAACGGCGTGATGTTAAGTTAGTTAGATGTAGTCAAAATTTACTCCAGACTGGTAGATGTCTAGAATATTGGAGTGACTATTTTTATCAGGGTCCTAAAGTGTAACTGAGCAAAATTTGCGACAAATTTATGTATAATGGGCAGCAGAGTGGCGCGAATGTGGCGTGAGAATTTTCTACAGTATCTGGAATATTTCATGTACATATATTTAGCTGTATTAATGTTGTAACTCTGGACTTCAGTAATCTCTTTGGAGGATTGAGTGTATTTGTTGTGTGAGATGAGAACGGAAGAATAGGGTGTGAATGATGTCGGCTTACCATTCGTGTTCGTGTATACAGAAAGTAACAAACCAGTCCACAACATTTTATGGGTGGATATCTGACTAAATTACGAGTCGAAAATGTTGCAAGTTTCAAATTCTGCACGGAAAAAATTATTGTCTGAAATTTTTACAAAATCGCTTTAGACTTGAAATCTACGTACGTACTTCGAAATAAATATTTGCGAAATTGTTCAATTATTAATCAATATCTTTGCTTCAGGCTCTAAATCATTAATCATTTAAATTCGATGACCTTTCATCTTTTGTATTTAATATACCATATATAAAATAATCAATAAATATCATGTTAGACTGCCCTGAGTTGTGACACAAATGGTTTCGTACAAAGTACCAACTCAAACGAGACAACATGAAGTGTTCTTTGTAGGGTAGGTGCACATTGAAATAATTATGCTGTTAACTCGCCAATATCGCGGATGCATCGGCTTGGTAACAAGTAGAATTTTAAATACTAAATTAATGTATTAATTATATGTATATATTTATAATTAATACATTAATTTAGTATTTAAAATATCACAGACCTATGTTCTGAATAATTACAATAAGATTCACAATAAGAATGTGTTTTCCTTAATAAAGTAGAATTTTGTTGACATATTTGTATGTAAATTATACTTAGTTTTTATTTTATATTTAAACTGTTATATTAAATTGTCAATTAAAAATGTACTATTATATTTAAATTAAATAAAAAAATATTTTTATGTAAAAACCCACAAGAAATAAAGAAATATAATTTGGAATCGAAATAATCGCATTATTACGATTTTTTTGAAATGCTTGTATCTTTGACATGGTTGAGATTAGGCACAATGAACCCTTGAACACTTTCGACTCGAAATTTAGTCAGGAATCCACCCATAAATTATTGTGGACAAGGTCTGTTACACCCTGTATATCACAGTATTCACCTTGGTTTGCTGTGAAGGATAGGATAGGTATTGTATAACAGTGGCGGATATTTTAAATGTTTTACTTATAAGATGACACTGTGTTTATTATATTATAAATAGTTTGCAATGAATTACTGAGTATCGGCTCAGGAGACAGGAACAGAGTAAGGGTAGAGTATGTGGCTGACGTCCCACAGCGGTGGTCAGGTACTGTTACAGGGAATTAATTCAGGACTGTACCACCACTCTACGATACAATGCTAATGTGATAAATATATTTTCCATTCGCAGAGGTGTTCCGCGCCCTGCTAGCTCACTCCAAGCTGGAGTTCCACTTGATGTTCACGCGCACCTACGGCCTGATCTACGAGCGGCACGCGCACCTGTTCGCCGACCTGTTCTCGGACCTGGAGAGGTACCACGCGCGGGGCGATCTCGACCTGGCCAAGGCGATGGATGGATTCTTTGCTGTGCTATACCAGAAGATGTTTGCGGTGCTCAATTCTCAGTACCATTTTGATGACAAGTAAGTTTTGTTTATTTTCAAGTTAGATTTTGAAACTCTTAACTGTGCTTATAAATATAGCGTGATGCATACATACATATGTATGTTTTACTTATGTGCCCATTATTATGAAAGTGGTCCAAGTCAAGAAATTGAAAAAAAAGAGTTTATCAATTATTTCACATTATATTCAGTGTATTGTTACGACGTTCAAAGGTATCCTGTAGTGTTTGTTTTGATAATAGAGTATAAAAGTTATTTCAACCTTAATTTTTTTATTTCATACTATACCAAATACACAGTGATCTTTTTGAGATTTTTTAATAATACAAGTAGAGATGTGAACACAGAATACGTGTTACATCAATATTCTTACTATTTCAAAATAAACTAAATGCTTGTACTATGAAAATAGAACTAACTTGCTGGTCTCCTGAAACAAGGCGCGAACCCCCGACCACTAGATCACATGGACAGTAGACCAAAAAGCTACTCATTTAAATTGTATTATAAATAATGTTTGTAAAGAAATGGCTGGAATGGTCAAAATGGCAAAAATAGCATAACGCAGTGTTCAGAACTCAAAATTTCAAAAATATTTCAATGATTTTACAGTTCTGCAAATACATTTTATTAAATAAATATCAGATATCTCATAGAGACGAAGGTATTTTTATTATATTTAATGGAAAATATATAGAAATATGGGGTAATTACAGGGCTTATTAACCTGACCTGTCTTAAGTGATCACTTTATATAAATATTATGTTCACCATTCCCACCACATCAATCTCCACATGTATCAAATTTATTCAAAGTTGTATATATGTTACATTTTTTTCAACCTTGATTAATGTTATTGAATTTAATGAAAATATATGATTAGTTCTATGCAACCTTTAAGTTTGCAGTAGAAACTTGGATATTCCGCAATAGCGACAAGTGTAAAATGGACGCCTTCGAAATGTGTTGCTAGAAAAATATGTTATGTATCCAATGGACAGCACGATACACGAATATCTCAATCTTGTTCAACAAATTCAATCACGGTAACAGAACAAGAGATTCCATCGATTATGTATCAATGTGACAATTTAGAAAAGGAGATAATCCTTGGCACAACTCTGAACTGAAGAATACTTGAAAGAATACTTGAAAGAGTTGAAAGAGCTTTGCATCTAGCCAGAAAGACCCCAGAGTCAGCTGTGAGGGTGACCCAAGACCGGAACTTGTGGAGGTGCGTTACATGCCGAGTCTCATTTGCTAATTCCGAAACCCCCTAAAATGGATTTTGGATAATTTGAGTTAAATATGCAATTTTGTAGATTTTTTAATCAGCTACATGCAGAACATATCGTTTCTCGCAAAAGCCACATAAATCCATTGATGTTGCATGTTTAAAATCTGAGATGTTTCCAAAATACCCCAAAACAGAGTATAAGTTACTATTCCTCCTAAAATGAAATCACCAGAAAATGTGAGTTTTTTCTTTGGGTCAAATTTTCAGCATTTCGGGTCAAATGTGTAAAACGTTTTGCAGAATCTACTACATATATGGCGCTCGCTAATCACAAATTAAACTTTACTTCTTCATGAATATTTTCACGAAAATGAATTATGAATCACAATATTCTCAGATATTCAATCACTGACAGTGAGCGTGACACAAAGATATCAGTGATTGACTCACAGTTTGTGATTTTGAGCTCGTCACTAGATTTTATCCATAACTCAAAAACACAAAGTTGTTTTAGGGGTTTTGGAATTAGATCCTACATTTGTTAATACTGACAAAAAGAAGGAAAAAAGATAATGAATATGACTGTTGACCATATATTGGAAGAAACCTCAACAATTGATAAGGTTGTATGAAAATATGTATAAACAAAAGTGGTTTGCCAGGACAGAAGTAAGCGGCAGTCTAAGGTCTAGGGTCACCCCCGAGTGATAACGAGTTATTATTTAATGTTATACACGGCTGACTTAATATATCTTTTCTGATTTGCAGGTACCTCTCCTGCGTAAGTGAGCACATGCGCGAATTACAGCCGTTCGGAGATGTCCCACGCAAGCTGGCCGTGCAGGTGAAGAGGGCTTTCGTGGCCACACGTACCTTCACTCGGGCGCTTATCACTGCAGCTGATGTGGCACGCAACATGGCTAACGTGAGTAGTTGAATTGTACAACACAGTAAATATTTTCCACTTCTTATTTTATTGATTTCTCTGACAAAATAAAAGTACACCCAGATAGTTTATAATTTTGATGTGGCTTTTTGATTGCTCTAACCAATTAGGCAAAGAAAACTAATCACTGATTTGAATGGTGTATTCCAGGGTCGTACATTTGCACTACAATATGATTTCAAATGCACACATGATGATCAACAGTAGTATATAATTTGTATAATTGTATTTATTATTATTATTATTATTATATTATATTTATTACATATTAACATAATTTGTAAAATAACAGAAAATTTTATCAGAAGTGCAATATACAAAGAAAAAATTACATAATGTCAGCATGTTTTTTCATAATCAAAATGAAAAATATATATAAAATGTGAAGTAAAGCTATTTATCCATCACTATTGAGTTGTAAGTACAAAAAATTGTAAAAATGTAGTCCTATAAAGAGTTAAATTTACAGCAAAAATGTTGACTACTTCCGCGTATTCATTTCCCAAAGAATGCATTCTGGAGACTGCGGAGTTAGCTAATGCATGTGTTCTGACATTGCCTCTGTAATAGAACAATGAATTGTGTCTCGATGATCTCAACAATCTGGGGGCAGTCTATTATACCATTGATGATCCTGTATAGAAATATAAGGTCGGTCATCGTACATCTCACTGATAATTTTAACAATTTCACACGGCTAAGGAGATAATCATAATTGATATCCTCAGAGCGTATATTTAATATAATATTAATATGCACAAGCTCCGACACATATATCTACAACATGTTTAATATCGGTATATCCACAATTCAGATGCGTGGCCAAGGAACTTGCGGTCCCTTGATGGTGAGGGCGCACTCATGCGGCGCGTGTTCAGGATCAGCTGAAAAGGCTTGCACGAATCTATGTCTCAATGCAGCGCGTGCGTGCTTGCCTCTGTATGCCGACATCTCTGCCGATTGGGACGCCTTTGTTGGTGAGTTACAATTTATATATTATTATAATTAAATCTGTTTTATGTGCAACGGACTAAGTATATTATTTTTCAATATTTTTAATATGTCCAAGTCTTTGCAGGAACTAATTACTGGGATTTTATCCCCTGGGGAATTGTCATAAAGGTACAGATGTCTCACAGAGACGAAGCTATTATTTTTATGGAAGTTTTGGTCATCACAGGGCTTACGACCTGTCATCAGCTAGCTTATGTAATCACTTTACACAATGTAACGTTCACCTATTTACCCATGTTACCACATCTATCAAATTTTTGGAAGTTATATATATATATATATGTTATCATATTGGAACATTTCAATTATTTATTACCAACTATGCTGTCGCCATCTATGGATTTGAAATCGCTATGTTGCCATCTGTGGATAAAAAAAAATGTCATGGATTGAGGAAGGGATAACTAAAATCAGTTAAATAAGTTGATTGTACGTGGTTTATTCACTGTTTGGAAATAGTCTTAACCGCTGAAACGTCTGTAACTAATAATAATTCTTACACAACTAGTAGAATTCGATAATAATATTTATTTTAATTTGACTGTTTAAATTTAATTAAAAAAAAAATTTTAACCATAATCTCCAGTTTTTTAGTTTTTTTCAAAAAAATTATCAAAGAATATTGTTTTTTTAGGTTTTATCAAAGTTTGTCCAAATAAAAAAAAAAGATTAATCAATTTAATTGTGGCATCTCCTAGCATGTTTTACTCAAAGGTGTTTGAGATTCACCGCAATATAAATTGATTTCTTTTTAAAATGGAATAATAGACTTATCAATTAAAAAGATTACTGAATATAAGTTAAAAATATGTCAAAAATGTATTTGATTGCTATAGCGAAAATCGCAAACACGCTTCCCCAGATAGGAAAAGGTCCAGATTCGAATCATGGTAGTGCAACAACAATATTTTTTAAATACTAATTAAATGTATTAATTAGAAAGATATACATATAAAATGAATTTTATCAAAAAATATTGTTATTGCGCTACCAGGATTCGAACCTAGACTCTTTCCAAACAGGGGAAGGTGCAACTATGCTACAACAACATTATTTTTGATGACAAATTTTCGAACCTATCACAGACCTGTGTTCTGAATTATTACAACTTCACAATAAGAATGTGTGCCGTAATAAATATTTTTTCAATAAATGTTTTTTTTTCTGTATAAGTATATCTTTCTAGTTGATTAATTTAATTTGTATTAAAGAATATTATATAACGATCTTAAAATTTTGTTTACAGATACAATGGACAAAGTTTCCGATAGACTACTGGGCCCTTTCAATATTGCCATGGTCATGGAACCTATTGACATTAAGATTTCCGAAGCCATCATGAATTTCCAAGAGAACTCGCAAGAGCTCTCCGAAACGGTATTCAGCGGATGCGGTAAACCTGTATTAGGACAAAGTCCCGCTGAAACCAGATACTTCTCATCCGTTCCCAGGATGACGCGAAGTGTGCACTACCAATCGGGCCACCTGTCGGAATTGAAAAAACGTAACGCAGATAACAGTGATGATTTTGAAATCGAGACGTCTGAAGAGAGTCTTCTGAAGAAAAATCCCTTCATTCTATCCAGAGGCAGCTCACGAAAACAACTGTTGGAGGAAAATGAAAGAACCGATTTGAAAACTAATATTAATGTAAATACGAATGTGGACGAAAGTAACGATCTCATAGATGAATATGATAGTTATTCAATAAGGAAAATTTTAGACAAGAGGATGATTTACGATCGATTAGTGGCTGGATCGAGGATCAAAAGAGACGCAGACCCTGAGCCAGGAAAGAGCTCCAAGGAGATTGAATTTGAGTCGTATAACTTTGACGATGAGGCACAGAGGAGCGGTGGAAGAAAACAAGGAAAAAAGAATCAGCGTGGTGGAAAGAAGAAGAAGAACGAAGAAGGTTAATTTGTTTTGTTTTTTAATTTTATTTTGTTTAATCTGTTAATATCTAAGCATGTAAATGCAAATTTAAATGTTTAGGGAATTTTACAAAAATAAATAAAAATACCCCTGGTGATATCGTAAAAATTAATTGATCTTTCGCCCTTATTGCAAAGGCTAATTTTGTCAGGACAAAGTCCAAAGTCAAAGTTGTTATAAATCATTTTTCATGAAAGTTGTTCACGACTATTGTAATTCACAAACGTTACAGCTGGCAGAATACAGTCGCCAGCAATCAGTCACAATTATAACTTGTAACTTATTAATAAATGTAATATAGTATATTTCACACAAATTACACGCAATTGTTTCATGTATTTTGCATTTTAATGTGTTCAGATATATGCTGTAACAACTCATTTTTGTGTACATTGTATTTCATTGTCACTGTAGTAACCACAGGCTGAGGTGGGTAGTCGCATTATAGTGAACGCATATAATGAGCATTTTCAAGAGGTTTAATGACTATATTTTTATTTACAATATAAACTGTAATTTTTTATATATTGTGTATATATATATATATATATATATATATATATATATTGCTAAAGCTCTATATATTATAAAATAACTGTCAAAATAGCACATTTCATAAAAGCCTTGCAGGCTTCTAATTGTAGTATTGATGGAAACCTAACGCCGCAATAATCTTTCAGTTACAGATGAAGCTGTGGTGCCAGATGTGAGCGTCGGTGCCGGCGAGAGCGAGACGGCCCGCAAAGATAACAGTGGTGACTCTACATACGGCCCTGCACTGGATCGCTTGGTACGTGACGTGCGACAGAAAGTGCGCGAGACACGTAAGATCTGGTCCAAGCTGCCGCAAATGTACTGCGATAACATCTCTGCACCAGACGGCGATGATAAATGCTGGAACGGCACCCACGTTGCAAAGTAAGTTATTTTATAAAAAATTAACGCTTACGTTACGTCTCAGCAGGGATTACAACAAACTTAAATATGAGTTACTTGTTCGAAATGTAATATAAATTAACTGACTCTTCTTTAATTTTGGTATTTAGTAGAACTACATTATCCAGAATATTTTAATCTCAATTTTTTTTATGTCTTTAGTTAGTTTAGTCTCATTTGAATGTTGTGGATTTTTTATTATTCTAATTAAATATCTCTCGATTTACGGAGCTTTAGAAGACAATCAATTTCCACGGCATGTGGCATAAATCTTATTTAATAAATTCTGATATCTAAAGGTCGAATCGATAGCAAGGGAGAATAGTGATACAGTTTTTATTTAATGAAAAATAAAAGATCACGATTATTCGCAGATTTTGAACAAACCCCAACACCGAAAGTATTCTTCAAAATAAATCTGAATCAGTAGAACACGTTCATGTTAAGGAATATTAATAGAGACTTTGAATCAGTAAAAATGATATGGATAACAAGGTCAGCATTGACGATAACGAAGCGAATTTGTTTATTTTATTCTATACCTGGCTGGCTCGGGGTTAAATAGTTAAAATATTTTTACTAATAAATTAAAACATTTTATTTATTAGTAAATTTTTCTCTACAGTATTTATTATTACTTGTCAAATTTTTATTAACTTGGTACATATTTTGTTTTTCACGTTTTTTTAGAACCTTTATTTGACATTTATATGAGTTCTGGACTTCAATACAAGTGACGATATTTTTGTACGAGGCGCGTTTTTTACGTAAGTACCGTTGCCGGATATTTCCGGAGTAGCGTTGCGATTGTGATGTTGCTCATGTGCAATGGTTTCCTTTATCCGTCTTGTAGTGAGTGGTTAAAATGTTCAAGACAGTAGATCAGCCCGCCGACTGTGAGATACGGTCCGTGATTCGTTTCTTGAATGAACAAAACATGAAACCAGCTGACATTCATCCCCAAGTGTGCCCTGATTTGACACCATGTGATTTCCATATTTTCCTTCATCTGAAACAGTTCCTTGGTGGCAAGCGTTTTGATGACTCAAAGATAGAGTACAAACATGGTTTTCATCGCAGGCAGCGTCGTTCTATGACGTAGGTATACAAAAATGGAGCCCCGTTTTGACAAGTGCCTTAATAATGGTGGCGACTATGTTGAGAAGTAGTTTAAGGTGTGTAGCATCCGAAGAAAGTAAAGTGTTGTACAAATGATAACAAATTTCAATACATACATGAAAAACGTGTCTCGTATGTTGTATTGTTATGAATTGTCTCAAAACTCATCTACCGCCTAAATCAGTTAATGAGTGTGTACGAACGTTAAACAGAACATAAAATTAGAATTAATACAATAAAAAATTTTGTGACCTTGCTATTAAGGATTATTTCAAGAGATTTTTTTCATCTGTTGCAATCAAAAAACTATTTTTTTCCACAATGTTGAGAATTTTCCAAACATCCAAAGCAATTCTTGGTTACATCCTCCAACAATGCTGTTTTAAATTAACATTAATACTTAATAAAATAAGACATTAAATTTAAAACTTTAATATGTAATAAATCATTATTAACAGATACCTCCCAGCCTTGGCCGGTGAAGGTACTGCCGCTCTTGCGACGAACCCCGAACTCCGAGGCAGTTCTGCAACACCCGGATCCGGCAGCGCTTCATCAGCTGCCCTGATCGGAACGCAGCAATTTGCACTGAGGAGCATCGTCGGGAAGCTGAAGAATGCTTACAACGGACTGGACGTGGAGTGGGTGGAAGAAGGTGACTATTTTTTTAAGATTTGTTTTTACAAATTTATTCAAAATAGTTTTTATAATTTATTTTTTCAGTTAAAATTTCTGTTCCTAGCCAATTTTTATATTCTAGTTCTTTATTACCGACCGTCATCTTTTAAATGTACTTATATTGTATAATTTTTTTTTTTTTTTCATTAAAATTTTTATGCACATCTGCTCAAATTTCATCATTCATCTTTCAAAGTAGCGTATCTCGAACATGTTGATTTTACACCAGACGATATATATACATATGTGGAATTTTTCACTGTTAAAAAATCTTACCGATTTCTATGCATGTTTTTTTATTTAAAGACAGTGTGAGGTGTATTTATTCCATAAATATGACTTATTACTGTCATTTGTAAGAATGGCACATAGAAATAAGTCATTTTTTTAAATACAAATTAAATATATTAATTAGAAAGATATATATAAAATCAATTTTATCGAATAATATTGTTGTTGCTACCGGGATTCGAACCTGGATCTCTTCCTATCCCGGGAACGTGCATTAATCGATTATGCTATACCAACACAATACATTGATGATAAATTTTCGAACTTATATGTTACACTTTTCAAATTGACACATCTATCGTTCCATTATTCCAATTTCAAATACCTTTGAGTAATCCGACAGGAGACGCCAGGATTAACTAACTAATTTACCATAAGGCCGTTTTCCCGCAGAGAGGATAGAGCGCCACATTCCTCTATCCTGACACAATTCTCGCCTCATCCACATTCATACAAGCTCGTCGATTGTTGAGGCTTCTAACAGAACCATCCTCCATTATCTGGTTTACCTGGTCGTGCCAAGTTTTCCGCGGACTTTCTCTATTTCTGGTGCCATCAACACTTGCATTATATATCTTTCTTACATTTCCATCATCAACACTTGCGTTATATATCTTTCTTACATTTAATCTCCTCATTCATTTGTTCCATATCATCAAATAATTAACCAGAATTAAGAACATATAATGATTTTATATGTATATCTTTCTAATTAATATATTTAATTAGTATTTAAAATATCACAGACCGTCTGTTCTGAATAATTACAACTTCACAATAAGAATGTGTTCTCCTTAATAATGAAATATGAGTTATATCAAGATGTTTTTCATGTAATATTACTTCATTGGAATAAAATTCAGATATGCCTATTTGAATGGATGAATGTTCTGGCATGTAACCCAAGTCGTAACTCAATTTTTAATTAAAAAATGAGATACGCCTTTTTTGAAAGATGGACGACGATTTATGAAGGAAATGGTCGCAAATTCATTTTTATTAATCATCTATTTTATTTCAATGAAATACATATATTTATAATAATAATATAATAGCAGCCGTCTCACGCCTGTTGTCGGCTGCGCAACCAAAATCAGTGTTTCCGGAAAAAATATTTTTCAATGAAAATATTATTTATTATCGAAACAAAGGGAAGTGGTCTGTCTAACCACAGAAAAACATATTCTTAAAATGATTTAAATAATAACGCAACTTACCACTCTCACGACACACGTGCCACCTGGTGAAAGTGTACATTTCCAGGTCTCGATTATTATTATTAACCTTCTTTTAAATTCAATATGTAGTGGCAAATGGTTTATGTCCTGGATAAATGTCACACGATCTTAAACTAATTATTTTCTGACGATAACAGATATGTAAATACTTGCCAGTAAGAAGATTTGAAAATTTAATATAAAAATATAATTACTTTCACATTAAATGGCTATTGGATGAAGCCAACAGATAATCAGGTCTATTCTCAATCTCAAAGCAATATCAATAACCACGATCTACGTCGCTATTGTATAACATTGTACACATCGTCAATTTTGACATTTACTACGATTGAGTGATGTGAATCAAAGGTTCAATTTCAACGATTCGTTCTGCAAATGTTTGTTGTCTATAGTTGGATATTTTATTTTATCTTATTTATGGTGTAGTCGGCTTGTGATTGGTCGATAACCAAATAGACATGAAAAAGTGTTGTGCATTCGCAAAAATCAACATCAATACATGATTTTATTATTTTTTTTTTTTTTTTTTTTTTTTTAATTTTTTTAAAAAAAATAGAGATGCGTACACGGAATACATGTCACATCAATATTCTCACTATTTTCAAACTAAGCTAAATGCTTGTACTATGAAACTTTATTAGAAAAATAAATACAGATGATAATATATATATTCTTATTAATATATAATAATTAATGACTTACTAAAATAAGTAAAATGTCTCTCTGAAACGCATGATTAATAAGTATTTTCATTGATTTATTGGTATACGTGGTTGTTTCAAACTTTTTGTGTGTTAGCAACTGATTAATTTGTTGATTCTCTAATTTGTTTTTACGAAAGGAACTTTACAAAAATAAAATTAAGAGGTATTTAACGGTCCAGCGTCTTTATTTATTCAATATATTTTTTTAGATTCCAAGCCGATTCGGGATAAGCATCTGATACACACTGATTTAAGGATAGAAATACAGCCAATAGCATTTTTGTCTTCATGAAAAAGTCTTAACCCATTAGCGGCACAAATATCCATATGGACCCACACATTTTGATCTTTGAGTTTTAAACTTTTTTTTACATCTCTCATGCATATCTATATTCCAGAGAAGTAGTAACTGAAAGAATTGACTGACGCATTGCTTGACAGATGACTTCATTCTTGTATCCAACTTAGAACTACAAAGTAACCTTTTACTTTGAGCCACATTATAGCCATTCAAAATTAAAATTCCAACATAACCACTAATTTCATCTGAAATAAAGGTTTAGATTGGTTTATTTTTGAATTGTAAGTATTTATTAGACTCCTTAACCAGCAAATTTATGATAGTATCATAGAAAAATAATTCAAACAGGTGAGTTGTAGATTAGCAAAAATGACTCCATTTCACTATTGACCCAAGTTCTAATGTGAAATAATATTTGTAAGTTTATATAAAAATATAACATTAAACTTGTGTTTTAATATTCAAAATATATAACACTTCTTTCCAAATAAAAAGTATGAGAAGGATATCTGCTATCGGTTTATTTACAACATTCTACAAATAAGGGAAATTAAATAAAAATATGAGTTGTACATAATGAAATTAATAATATGTATAGGTAAGGAATATCCTTATACAGACTTGCCGCCCTCGAATTGGAATGCTTATCGCATGTTGGAGGATTTCCAATGACATGAAGAACTGCATGAATTATTATGAACATAGAAGATTTGCCCAGCAAATAGTTCAAAACTCTGCTTCAGAATATACCAAAATCTTGATTTTAAAACTCATATACATCTTTCCACAATATTTCTTGTTTTAATGTGGGTTTTATTTGTATATGGATTCCGGTGTATTCCTTCCTAGATTTTCATAAGGTGTGAGAAGCCAGGAACCAGGGTTCTGATGGATATCCAGAATCACCTGAAAATTCAACAATACGTCATCATTACACCCAAATAACATAATGCGATTTGTATATTTTTACAATATTTTTGAAATTAAAAAAAAAAAAAATTACCAACAACTTCTCATTTCGATTTTCCAAAAATCTTCTAATTTGTGATGTGTGCCATACTACCGCATCGTTAGTGCACCCGGGATACAATGCATTAAAAGACAAAATCTTAAGATCTGCTCCACATGTCTGTAACAAAATAATAATTAAAAAGTAATTATAAAAATTTTGTATGGTACAATTGAAATAAGAAAAATAAGGCGGTAAAGTTGTAAAAACTGGTTACTTGGAATCTCTAACGGGTTACAGAAAGCTCGCGAACGAAGTCTATCTATTCTCGAGTTTCTACTAAAATATTAGTTTTTGGTTAGGATAACGTAAAATAAGTACTAATACTGTATCCAAAGTTCATAGAAAAAGGTTTGTTTCATAAATACCTATTGATTTCCTCATCCAGTGTCGTAGTGAAGAACAAAGGCCAATCCTGTCGCCATTTTTTATGTTTTGACATATTATGGAACGTTTACCTCCCTCATTCTCATTCAAATATAACACGGACTTTAATTTACGTATTGTCTATTTTTGAGGGTAGGTAAAACAATCATCTTCATTACAATCTTGCAATTTTGAGAATCGGCCTGATTATAACTAAATGCTTATAAAATTCTAATCACGCATGATGGCATCGCTGGACTCTTCAAACATTTGATATCGTTAAGGTTAGGTCAAGCAGGTCATCAACATAATTTTTTCATTGCACCCGTGTTTTAATGTATACTGTAATAAGAGACACGGTAATCGGTTAATATCATGTCGAGCGCTCGTGTTATCCCATCGGTGTATACTAGAATCTTGTCTAAATTTCCCGAATCGTGCAATTTTTTTTTCGCCTATGGCTCAGCCGTAAAGCAGCAAACTGGAACAAACAAAAAAGATTAGATGATTGATCTCATCATCAGCGCGGAGGACTTTCGACTCTGGCATGAAGAAAATATCAAGAGGAACGGCGGCGATTACTCTTTTTTCAAGTATTTAGGTGGAAATGTCGTAAGCAAGTATCAAGAAAATGTCGGCACTCAGGTGTACTTCAGCACTTTGGTTCCGATAGCGCAGGAGGGGGTTGTTATAAAATACGGCGTTGTCTCTAAGAAAGATCTCGTCGTCGACCTGCTGGATTGGGATTATCTATACTTGGTAGGGAGACTGCACAAACCGGTCGATTGCAAAGTCATCGGTCACGAATCGGACGCACAACTGCACAGCGCTCTCCAGTCCAAATTGATATCTGCTGTTCATTCGGCACTTCTGCTACTGCCAGAACGCTTCACAGAGTTTTATCACGCAATTTGCAATCTCAGCTATGCAGGAGATTTCCAAATGATATTTGGTGAAAATAAAAATAAAGTTAAGAACATAGTGGAGCCGCAGTTGCCGGAGTTCAGGCATTTGTACACACCGACTATTACTAATCTCAAGAAGCTAGTTCATTTCCCACGTGCTGGAGGAGATGATTGTCAGAATTGCGAGCAAGATGTTTCAGCGGCAGCTAAGCATTAACATCTATCCCAGTTACCGGTGAATCCATTACAATTGATAGATCGGTTCTACTCCAAGAAGTGTATGTCCACAGTAACGATGGAGGCGGACGATACCCTGGATCACTTGGCTCGTGACAAGGACTGCTCCGCCATCGTGAAGAAAGCTTTGAACCTTCATTACAATATTGCGATTTTGAGAATCGGCCTGATTAAAGAATATTTTGATACATTTTGTTGAATATATAATATAAGACAAATGATTCCATTAATTTTGATAGAAACGCTACTAACATTGCATGCATTTTTCACATGCATAATATAGTTAAGGATAATATTGAATAATTTATAAAGCGCCATTTTTGTAATAATTTCATTTCAAAAGTGTTTAACATCTTCATGTTTCTAATTCATATTTACTTTCAGAAGAGAGCGCATCATTCACGTTCGGATCTGGTTCTGGTTCCGGTGACGACACAAATGATGACGATGATGGCACCGAACCTGGCGGTCCACCAGATCAAGAAGAAGGCTCCGGTCACCACATTCCCGAAGAACCCAAGTTCGAGGGCAAGGAACCTGACCAAGACATCACAGAAATCGAACCTTTCAATCCGCCAGTCGTTGTCAAGAACAAAGAATCGGGAGTCATCGAAGAAAGTGAACATAATGAAAATGATCTTGATCAGAACAGAATCGATTCAGAAAGCGGAAAAGAATCGTCTTCTGGAACTTCGGGTGCAGATGCTAAAGAAGAAATGTCCTTACAGCGAGCGATGATCACGTATCTGTTTCCAATTGTTTGCGTGTGGTTCGGCGGTATCATCACGGATATTGCTTAAGTGTTGAAGAAACTGTATTATGATAACTCGTGTGAAAATTTGGGTGAAAATAGCTAGTGTAAATGGTTCATGGAGTATATAATGAACATTATATTGTGAATTGAATTTTAGTGTGAACATTTAAATATGACAATGGAAAAAGACGAGGTTGATTCTGCACTTGTATATATTATGAATCAATGTACTCTGTTTATTATCAAAATGATGATTTTTCATTTGTTTAAAACAATTATTTTTTGTACAGTCATCAAAATTACTATTAATACAATTATTATTAATTAACCTTTATCGAAACCACGTAGGAAAATGATTTCTGAGATAGACGAATCACTCTTCATAAAAAAAACACCTGCGAGATAAGATGAGATTGAACATTTTTAACCAAATTAAGACTTAAAAGAAATTTAATTAACCTTCAATATAATGAAATGTGGACAGCAATATTGGTCGCGGCGCATAGTACATAAACAATTCAAAATAAACTGCTATACTTTGGTTAGAAATTTACATCGGTGCCATAAGTATTCCCAAGTGAATTGCTTTTTCAAAAGTTTTGAATTTAATGTTTTTCAAAATTGTCTGATTTACTTGAACTTTGTTATATACATAATATAATAATCAAATTGACACGACTGAATAATTTTTTGCTTTAGTTCAGCTGTATGTAAATTTGTAGTTTATAGAAGTTGTATACGTTTCGATTGCGATGTGGTAATTTTAGATTCGAGTGATAAATAATTGCTGCCAATTTTTTTTACAAAATAATAATCTGGTAATAACAGGGTGCCTTTAATGTAATTCATCTTTGAATGTTATTTACACAAAATATCTTTAGGGGTCTTTACAGAGAATGTAGGGATGAATATTTGACTGCATTGCACAATACATACTAACAATTTACAATCTTGAACATATTGAGTAGGTACTTAATTTTACGTTAAGTATTATTGAAAAATCTAGCATTTTTACACAATGACACATTTATTAAAAGTAATATTTAGTAGTTTTTTCTACCTTTTATAGATTTGTACCATTCCATGTTCCGATTCTATTTCTATTTTTATTTACGGATCTACTAATATATCTTGCAGAGTTGACCTACTTTGATATTTATCATCAAAGGGAAAAATATTTTTAAGATGATAAATCTATCATTTTCTTTAATTATTTTCTATTTTCCAATATCGATAAGGCACAATTTAATAATCTTTTTGTATAAAACATTTTGGGATACATAGTCGAAACTCATATGTTATAAAGTGATAAAAATGTGTCTACTTATCAAAGTGAGATATTGTAGTTTATTTATTTTAGTCAGGGGGGCATGTAGATAGTGAGATTTTTTTTTTTTTGTAAATTACTTTCATTGTAAAACCGGAAACGTAATCATGCCTAGCCACATCCAATAAATAATAATTAGTTTTATAAGGTGCCATACATTCGTATTATAAAGAAATGAGGAGTAATGTAATTTTTATAATGTAATAAAAAGTTTGCATCATTCTGTGTATGATCTTAAATGCTTATTTATTTTTTCTTTTGTATATATAACATAATATAATGTTAACATTTTATATATATATATAATGTTTGTGTAATAATATATTCATAAAGTAAATTTCTTTTTACATATTTCCTTTTTTATGCTGATTACTATTACGAAATATAAAATTATGAATCGTTTAATTTAATTTATTTTCCGACATCAAGTATACTTCGCTTTTATTAAAAACGACTGATAAGTAATACAGTTTTTTTTAATAAAAAGACAATTTTCACACTTTGTTTTTATTTTTTCTAGTTAATATTGCATTGGGTGCGATGCAATTGCATTTATTAATCCTTTTATCTACAGTGTATTTTGTAAGTAGCAAATAATATACTTAATTGTTATTTAGGTTTTTTTTTAATATATAATATACATAGTTAAAAATCACTGTAAATTTTGTACCATAAATACACGTAAGACGTATCCGTTTGCATTGAAATTCACACATTTCAAGCTAGATGTTAATGATAATTGTCAGAAAATGCATACGGCAAATAATTCCGCAGCATTTTGCAATTTTTTTGTTTGTTAGTGTACCAGATTAATTTAGTACGTACCAATCTCGCTTTTGTTGATTAAACAATATTAATATTTGCAGTAAAACCACATTAATATGAATTTAACACTTCCAAACCAAAATTATCAATTCTCAATAATTCGTAATTAAAAATTATTTTGCAGGCCCTCGAGCCGTAATATAATATTTTTTCCACTTTAAAACTCGACATTTTTTATTACTTTGTAGAGATATTTTCTTGGAATATGTAAAAATATTAATATTTCTTCACAAATTTTGCAAATCGGTTTCAAGTAATTCTAAATTATTCCTTTTGGTCTTTTGAATTTCGAATTAACGGGGTTTTACTGTATTATAATGTGAATAATTCTCAATGCTTTACTAATACAGCCGACAATCGATACGCAACCATGTCAAGTGTATCAATGTATCTATCAAAGATTCACAACATTGGTATAACTAACCAGTATAACTAAAACATCGGTAAAACTGAAAGTTACCTCCACCATCTCTGCTAACCTTTCCACAATGCTGTTGTATGTTCTTTAAAACAGGACAAAGTCACCCTACTCTGTGATTAATACATTTGAAATAAATTCCATTAAAATTTTCATTAAATACACATTCAAAGTAAATTCTATTAAAATTCATCATCATCTATTATATCAATACAAAATGATAAATATAAAAGCCAAGATTTAAGGTATAAATAATTTTGTTAAATATTGACTAGCGTGTAATAATGATAGATGATTTAATCAACAATATTATCAGTCAACGACCAACACTGGGGAGAAGGGTGTTTGACTTACAGGGAGAGGATTGTAATTGAATATAAATATTGTAACTGATTATAAATGAAATTAGTACTTGTAAATGTTAAATGTTTCACATATTTATTAGGCATTTTTAATTTAAATATTGAATACACTTTTTTTACACCAAAATGTGTAAAATACAAGGGTGTACATTAATTTGAATATGTATTTTGAATTTAATTGACGACAAAAAAAACTAATAAGGTGAATCGGGGTAAGTGCGACATATAAATCATCAATATAAACTTTGAACTGTTCTCAAACTTCATAAAATTGTGCTATGACTTTGAAACTTTGATAGAAGGATCATCAACCATTTCCTAATTTAAGTCTTTAAAAATCGGAATGTAATGTAGCTGATATTGAAAGCATTCTATGAAAATTAGACGAGTAGATGCACTTACCCTAAATTTGGGATAAGAGCATCTAGTTGTATTATTTCTGACAAATTGTTAAAATATTGAACATGTCTTTACCGAACTGCTTAATGACAATACAAACTAGTTATTTTGGTCCTTAATGACGGGTAAAACGCGCTGAGTTCCAAAAAAATCTAAATAAATCTTAAACGGGAAAAGTGCGACATTTTATAGTGATTGTTTTTGAAATTGGTTAATTATTTCACAAAAATAATGAAACTGTCTACACATCACTAATTGAGAAAGTTTGTATACAAAAATATATGGGGTACAATACTAATCACTGAGTAGATGCACTTCCGCCACGATGTAAATTTTATGAGGCAAGTGTATCTGGGTCTTATAAATCGTAATCCGCTGAAATAATCACAAAACTAATATATACATCACAAACTACAACTCACTCACTTAATATCAGCGTCCTGGCACAAAAGATTATCGAAATATACGAAAGATTGAAAAGGCACACACAACTCGCAAGTTGACATTAAACATCTGTCATAATTTGAAATGGTATTGCAAGCAAACTAATGTTTGGATTTGCACCATCTCTTCAAATATTGATTTATAATATATTGCGGCACTGGGATCCAATTTTTAACTTAATTAGGAGACTTAGATGCACTTACCCCGACTCACCTTATATGTACACATGATTGCAAAAAGCTTATCAGTAAAATTTCATTAATACGTTTTGCACAAATTTCAAACAGTTTTGGCTATATTCTTACTAAAATCTAAATATCAGAAGTTTTTTTATTATGTGTGTTACTGATTGATAATATTTATATTGTACAAGTTATTTTATATTGTGCATTTGAATAAATTGACCATTTCGATGTTTAATTAGAGTAAAATATTTTTTTACAAATATGTAATAAAAGAATTATCAGATACATTCTACATACTAACATCATTTTGTGTGGCCCATGATATCAAACAAGTAGCTCTTTTAATTTTAAAAATACTGCCATATTTAACATTTCATTTTTGTTTTTATTATTGTCGAAAATTGTATTTTGTAATAATGTATACCCTATTATGAAGTGTGACTTCATGTAACTTATTCTTTGCTTTATTAATCAATATATTAATAATTAAAAATTTCTTTAGAAAGAGTTACACTATGCTAAATAACAAAATATTTGGTGTATTATATTCATTTTCATAAATGACATTGTTTGTCTCAGAAACTTTTTATATTTATGTTTTACTGTTGTGGTAAAAATGTGAAATAAAACTAAAAGTATGTGTGATTGGTATTGGTATCCAGTTGGCTAGTTAGGGAATAAGGAAATGAATTCTCATGGAATTAAATTATTTAATTTGGAACAGTATACGTAAATATATATGGTATCTTGTGTTTATTATACAAAAAATAAATTTTACAGGTTCTTAGAAAAAAATATATGAAAATCAAAGAATCTAAATTTTGTTTTATTGTAAAATTTTACCCTCCCTCTATTATTATATGTAGAGAAACTTATCTAAATTAATGTATTATCGTGTAACGGCTGATCAGGCCGATTCTCAAAATCGTAATATTGTAATGAATGTAATGTAATGATTACCTACAATATCAAAAATAGACAATACGTAAATTAACATCCGTGTTATATTTGAATGAGAGTGAGGGAGATAAACGTTCCATAATATGTCAAAACATAAAATGGCGACAGGATTGGCCTTTGTTCTTCACTATGACACTGGATGAGGAAATCATTAGGTATTTATGAAACAAACCTTTTTCTATTAACTTTGGATTCAGTATTAGTACTTATTTTACGTTATCTTAACCAAAAACTGATATTTTAATAGAAACTCGAGAATTTATTTATTTATATATATTTTGACATCCATATTTTTGTATTAACAGAGGTGGATACATAATAAACATACGTAATACATAGTTTATTGTGTGGGATGGAGTAGACTTCACCTCTGATACATACAGCGTTGTCCTGGCTACTTTGCTAGACTAAAGTCTATGTTAAAGTAGCCAGTTTTTTTTTTCGTGCTGTTATTTGGAATAAAAAGAGAATTCAAATATGAATAAAAAAGTAAAAATAAAATAAAAATATATGGAGTGGGAGTGTTGTAGGACTAGTGAATTATTAGTAAAAGAATTGTATAAATTATATTAAATTGTTGAATATCCATATAAAAAAGATAGACTTCGTTTGCGAGATTTCTGTAACCCGCTGGAGATTCCAAATAACCAGTTTACAACTTTACCGCCTTGATAAGGAAACAGTTATGCATCCAATAAATACATAACTGTTTCCTCAAGGTGGTAAAGGTATTTGCAAGATCTCGCACGGCAAAAGAAAATAGATGTTTTGAAACAATACTCACGTTTTTTAGGTTATTTTTCGTATTTCAATTGTACCATACAAAATTTTTATAATTACTTTTTAATTATTATTTTGTTACAGACATGTGGAGCAGATCTTAAGATTTTATCTTTTAATGCATTGTATCCCGGGTGCACTAACGACGCAGTAGTGTGGCACACATCACAAATTAGAAGATTTTTGGAAAATCGAAATGAGGGGTTGTTGGTAATATTTTTTTTTTAATTTCAAGTATATAGTGAAAATATACAAATCGCATTACGTTATTCGGGTATAACGATGACGTTTTATTGAATTTTCAGGTGATTCTGGATATCCATCAGAATCCTGGCTCCTGGCTTCTCACACCTTATGAAAATCTAGGAAGGAATACACCAGAATCCATATACAAATAAAGCCCACATTAAAACAATAAATATTGTGGAAAGATGTATACGAGTTTTAAAATCAAGATTTTGGTATATTCTGAAGCAGAGTTTTGAACTATAGTCCGACTGTTGCAAATCTTCTATGTTCATAATAATTCATGCAGTTCTTCATGTCATTGGAAATCTTCCAACTAATGAACATGTGGCAAGTCTGTATAAAGATATTCCTTACCTGTACATATTATTAAATTCATTATGTACAACTCATATTTTTATTTAATTTCCCTTATTTGTAGAATGTTGTAAATAAATCGATAACCAATATCCTTATCATAATTTTTATTTGAAAAGAAGTGTTACATATTTTGAATATTAAAACACAAGTTTAATGTTATGTTTTTATATAAACTTACAAATATTATTTCATATTTAACTGTAGTAATAATAAACAAATCTGTCTACATACATTAATAAAACATGGATGTAGATGCATTATAGAAAATCTCTGTGTAGATGAATTATAGATGTCTTGTCCTCTTCTTGACGTTTGAATGCAATTCTATAAAAGACTGAAAATGTGCTGTATTAGATCAAATTTAATGATAAGCCACATAATCCAAAAATAAAAGCATTAACTGTTTGATTTGAGGGACAAATGTTTGATTCTAAATAAATGTGAATCAAAAAATGATTACATACTAGTACAGCAAAAATAATCAAATTTTATGTAAAATTTTCAGACACATAATCTTTGTATTATTAGTAAATACAAAATGTGTTTATTTAAAATCTTGACTTGGTTTCAGAATCATGCATATCAATTTCATTAAGAAACATTAAATTAGGAAAATTTAACAAACCTTTCATTTATCTGGAGTACACCCATTATTGCAATTATTTAACATTTTGGCCAGCTTTCCAGTCCAGCATCAGGCTTCTCTGTATCGGCGACATTTCAAGTCCACGATGAGCCGACATATATCCATTTGATAATTCAATAAATAACTTCTCGTAAATCAAAACAAAGTTTTATTTCATTTATGTTGTCAAGTAACAACCATAGAAAATATTAGAATTCCTATTTTTCTTTTAGGGATGTTAACAATGAATGATTTCGCAAATAGAATACCGACTTTTATTGTGGTAAATTCTTTTCATGTTCGGTGAGAATTATTATTTTATTCATGCATTAAAGTCCTTAAAAAGTACATATTTATTAATATTATTATAAATTTAGTAACTTGAATTTTTGAAGGGAAATTTCTCTGCCAGCACTTACATAAAAAATTTGTAAAATTAAAACTCATTAGTACCTCGTTAGGGGATATGCATGAGAGAAATAAAAAAAAGTTTAAAACACAAAAATCAAAATGTGTGTGTCCATATGGATACTTGTGCCGCTAATGGGTTAAGAGTTTTTCATGAAGACAAAAATGTTATTGGCTGTATTCCTATCTTTAAATAAGTGTGTATCAAATGCTTGTCCCGAATCGGCTTGGAATCTAAAAAAATATGTTGAATAAATAAAGACGCTGGACCGTTAAATACCCTTTTATTTTATTTTTTTAAATAAGAGCATATATATATATATATTATGATCCATGTTTATTTTTCTAATAAAATCATGTACTAATGTCAATTTTTGTGAATGCACAACCCTTTTTCATGTCTATTTGTTTATCGACCAATCAGAAGCTGACTGTACCATAAATAAAATAAAATAAAATATCCAATTATAGACAACAAACATTCGCATAACGAATCGTCGAAATTGAACCTTGGGTTCACGTCACTCAATCGTAGAAAACGTCAAAATTGACGAAATGTACAATGTTATACAATAGCGATGTAGATCGTGATTATTGGTATTGCTTTGAGATTGAGAATAGACCTGGATATTTAATTTTAAGATGTTTTTTTTATGTACTTCTATTTATTGATAATTCTTTTTTTTTTAAATGGTGGTGGCGAACTGACGGCCAACGTCAGCAGTGTTATTTACAAACATTGGGCCCCAATGCAATATAATAGAAACTAAACAGCAAACGTGTTATCATTTTAATTTTTTTACAAATATATAGAATGTATTTTTAATCTTTAATATGGGGATTTATTACAAGAGATACATATAAATACTAAATTAAATAAAAAAATATTGTGGATTAATTTTTGTGTTAAAATCTAAAATCTTTGCAGTTATTTTTGCATCTATTGTATATTGACAGATGTCAGAAATTTGAGTCAAAATAATAAACAATAAATAATTTGATGATGCAGCGGATGGTACATTTTTTTATTCTTATATGATGCGTAATCTTTTCGTGTTAAGTGTTTTTTTTTTCATATTACAAGAAAAAATTATAAGAAAGCACATTGCATTTTGTCAGTGCAAGAATGTCTCTAAAATAATTAATGAAGCATTTATTAAAAAAAAAAAAAAAACAAAATATATGGTTTAAAGTATTTTGATTTAGATAGGTCAATATGTAATATTATTACTAACACCTAGTGGCTTAACTATGATGGGGGTTAAAATGTTCGCATCTTACACTACATTTGCCATCAATATTTTTGCGAGAATCGATACCTTTCCAAGTGTGGATTGATAATGTTTAAAATCTGCCACAGCAAGAAATGGAATTATAAAATTAAAAAAATCATTACCTATACGTATTACGAAAACACATGAAAATATTATCAATACAGTAGCAATACCACACTAATTTGTAGAGTTATGATTGTAATGGAATGGAATTATAAAATCATTAACTATGTGTATTATGAAAACCCATGAAAATATTATCAATACAGTAGCAATACCCCATTAATTTGTAGGATTATAATTTTGTTCTATTTAATGGATGACCCTTGCATTATTGATATTTGTATATCTTATATACAATATTATTTAGTGGGCCATTTTTCTATTCTATATTGGGGCCCAATTTTGTTGTTACACCACTGCAAACACCTAACATTTGAACCTCAGCAAAATTGTATTGAAGGTGTACCTAGTAACATTTTTTAAAGTAAATAAACCTCCAAAAAGTAATCTTTATTTACTATTTACATAAGTGTTCATAATTTCACATTATACGTACATAATTTTAATTCTCACACAAACATTGCATTAGTACAAAAAACAAAATGCTAATCTTTTGATTGGCTTTAAAAACAAAATTTATCAAAATTGTAAAAAATTTATCTTTGGTTGGACAAATTGATTCATTTTTAGTATTCTATAATTTAAATGTACGACGCGTCTATAAATTATTACTAATAATTGATAATGAAATACATAAAAATTACGTATATTATATTAGGGTACGGAAAAATATGCAAAAAAATATTTTTCTGAACCTTGCACAATATACATTTGTTCGTTTTATAATTTGCACAGACTCTTTTATGGGTTTCATAAACGAACACGGTTATGAAAAGTGAATATTGGAACATACGTGTCACCTGGTGTCACAGCGCTGGCTGCGTGGTCTTGATACTCTCTTCTATGGGTTCTTGTTTTCGTTCAGCGGCTGTCAAATAACCGTGTTTTGGCACGTCAAAACATAAAAGTTGGGGATTTCTTGTTTTGATTTATAAAATTGGTAAGTATTACGTTAAATTTTCATCACATATTATAAAAATTGATCCAAAATGCATTATTGTACGATTTAGTACCTATTTTATCGGTCGTTTTGCTGAATTTGCTATTTCCTTGGATACGTGGCAATTTGAAAAACCGAACTACACAATCTGACGTTTTATAATGAATTCACTTGAATTCATTTGCTAACTTATTCTGTAACTTATCTCGAAATCAGAATTAGAAAATTATTTTAACTAATGATAACATTTTTATTTACTAAATACCATATTATTATTTCGCCAGTATTTTTGCGATTGATCAACTTTTTAATTTCCTCCTGTTACACAACTTTCTCTATATTCTAACCAATCTTGCCATATGGTTTACCTAATGCACACTGCAGGTGAAAGGCGCCTAGGTACATATAAAAGAGAGTACTTGCTTAGTACATTATATTTTTTTTCAAAACATACTATAAGTGTACATTAAAGTTATGTTAAGTTAAATTCTCAACATGCCAGACAATTAAAAATGTTTAAATTTGTTCTTATTATTCTTGATTTCCTGAAAACATTTTAAGGTTAGGATCTTTATTTATTAAGAGAAATAGATCTAATATTCACCCTAATCAGTTTCAGTAGTACATATAATAAATTACATCAGGATTTTGTATTAGTATAATAAATACTGCATTTTCGAGATGATTTCGCGTAATATGCCAAAATATGTATGTTTTTCACGAAATTAGCTGCATTTTTCATGACTTTTGCAATTTTTTACAGGGTCGTATTGCGAAATTTGAAAATAATTTTTTTTCTTGGCCTCTTGAATTTCTTATTAACGGGGTTCCACGTATGCGAATTCAATTTTTTTTTGGTCTCTTGAACTTCAAATTAACACCGTTCTACTGTATTTGTGGTGAGTGAGTAATCTATCACCTCCAAAATAATAAAATATTGAACAGCTGACGAAACTTGTGTGTAAATATTTGTGTTGTGTAATAACACTTGAATCGTTCATTGTGTTTTTCATTTTATTTGGATAAATTGAAAAGTAAGACTTTATTTTCAGTAGTTTGTGAATGCAGAATAATATTGATTAATATTATATTTACAACATTTTCTCTCATCAAATTTGTGATCGATCCCTCAACCTTTGAAGTTTGCCTAGATAATATTTTTTTTGTAAAATCTTGGTAAAAGATACAATTTTGCATTATTGCAGACTATTGACCACTTAAACCAACTTGAGGTTACTCTGGTTATCACAATTCTAGGATTATAGCTTCCGGTTGTCAATGTCTTTTCAATATAGGTGGCCATTATTAAGAAAGTGGTCTAAGTCATGTTTCTTTCGTTTCGAGATATTTAAAGGTTTGTTTTTGAATTTATTTAAAAATATTTTTATATTACGCAACACAATGTTTCAAAATTTATTTAGTCTACTAGATTTATAATTTATTTAGACATATAAATGTTGTATGTAGCTTGTGAGGAAATAAAAAAATTAAGATTGTAATCACTTACCTAAATGAATACTGTTGAAAGTCATAACAGTACACTGAATATAACACTTTAAATTTTTCACAATTGTTACAATTAGCATAATATTATATTAATTTAAAACAATGTGACACAAAATAATTGATAAACTAATTTTTTTCAATTTCTTGACTATCTATTATACTTATCTATTACCCAGAACTCTGTGAACTAAGCATCTACATTGTGGAATCAATAAAAATATCTGATCAATGTTTGTTATTTCAGATATTCCAAAATGCGAAAACTGAAAGGCGGAAATGTGAAAGAGACTGCGAAGCAGAAGAAGCAAAGGAAGGAAGACTTCGCTAAAGTCAGGCAACAGGTTCCCACAATAGTGCTGCCATGCCTCGGAGTCATCGTCATACTCATTGGACTCTACGTATACTTCAAAACCAGACCCCCGAAGTTGTATGAAGACTGAGAAGATTCCGTCTTGAACCCCTCGGATAATAAGATGGTTTGACATCCGTCAATACGTTTTACGTAAAGTAATAATATTACATCTCTGTGCTGTCATTCTGTGGGTGGTTATGCCTTGTTATCGGTCAATTTGTAAACAAATGATGATGCACACAGCGGTGTAACCCTATATAGTAACTATATAAACAAAGGCATCTATCCAACTTTCCTACATAGTATTTATTTTATCATTTTTTGTTCTCAATTTTCTTATAAATATATATATATATTATCGACCAAGTATATAATAGGATAGTATTCTACAAGTAATTATTTTTTAATTAAAAAATTACATTGCCCGGAGTGTATGTGGCATTATGTTTAATGGCTGGTCAGAGTAATGATGAATTTAACATATATTTATCAGTCTACCCGATTTCTCTCGGCATTATGAATAATGCTCGCGTACTAACGACACTTGGTTCATAATATATATATATATATATATATATATATATATATATATATATATATCTGGATTTAGTTAAGATTTTTCCTTAAGATTAAACAGAGAAAAAAGATTTTACACATTTAAGAATTTTGGATTGTTGATAGACACAGTTCCTTTCAAAAAGTAAAGTGATAACATTCAAACTCTGGTGACAACTTGCGTAATTAAAATGTCAGTTCTTTATTTCTGAGCGCATCTTAAATATAGGTGTGGTCATGCTCTCGTTGTGGTTATAATTAATCCAGTACTGACCGTGAAATGTTGCGTGTGATGTGAATATAGCACTGATAGTATTAAAATCTTAACTGACTTACCCGATGAATAAATATACAATACAATAGTTTTCCATGATTTATAATTTGTGTGCATTTTATTTAAAACATTCCAAATCTTTACTTAGAATGACGTATGTTGAAATATAATTTATTATAAATTTTTATGAAATATTTGAAGAAAGATTTTTTTAATGTGCTAAGATTCCGTTTACATAATTGATTTATTAAAAGTAAAATAAATTTTAACAGCGATTTCAATTTCGGATAAAATAAAATAATTCCTCATTTAGATATTATGTAAATAGTTTTTAAATGTTAATGAGTGTAAAACGGTACCTTTTATTAAATACAATTATACGAACAATGTAAATATGTTTGAATGTGCATTTTTGAAGGTTTTTCTGAAGTAACAATATAATTTAAAATGATATTTTCTATTGTCAAATCCTTGTCATTTGAGGGGTATAATAATGATTCTGTGCAGTTTCTATTGAAACCGATAATCGGTTTAGTAACTTTAGCATATTTTTTCTTGTATGATATTTGCTATTTTTTTTATAAGAAGGTTTCAGAGTTATTAGTTGTTAGTTTGTTGATTTAATAATTATTAAAGAATGTTATGTGTCTCCGTTATCAGGGTAATATGTAAGAGATTTGCTGACTTGCAAATAAATTTATTGAAATAATTTTAATATTAAATTACAATGTTTTGGAAAATACATACGTAACTTGGATACTGTTATATGTACACATACGTATTCAAATACAAATTGCTTATTTTATAATATTATCTTTTTAGGTTTTAAATGTTGTTGGTTGTGAGTGTACGTTTTGAATGAATAAATTGTTGCAGTCTGCATATTTATTGAATTGTCTCATCATGCAAAATCATTTTGGAAAAGACACAAGTACGTATGTGATGATTGCTTTTATATAACATTTTTACGCGCGCTACATTTTTGTGGAATTAATTATTTGCCTAGCGTAATCAAATTGCATTTTTTCTCGATTGAGCAATTTCCTTATTGTCGCGATGAAAAAACTTTAATTTAGCGTAATTAATAAGTTAAATTTATCCACATTTTAATTCAATTCTGTCAAAAATTTTTGCTATATGTAAAAATTATCCTTTGTACTGAAATTATGTAGTAATTGTCATATTAATATTACCTATTTGGTCAGCTCAAAATAAATGTAAATTATTAAGAACATAAACATTTTGTGTAATGTACGCATTCATATAATTCATTATAAGTTTTTATTGACAGATAATAATATATTTGGTGTTTTGATTTTATTTTTGATAAGAATTTTGCATTTATTATTTGTTTTAGTTGTAATTTCTAAGGGTTGCGGAGTAAATAAATATATATTTGTTTTAATAAATAAATTGTTTTATTTCCACAAGTCCTCTCCCCTCCCTCCCCCCCTCCCATGTGTGTCTATGATAATATAATGTAAGAAAAATAAATGAATGAAAAATTACATTACACATAAAATAATATTCAAAACATTCTAGCATTAAATAAATATAGCTAATCATCAACAAATTAAGTTCTTTACTAAGATAAATCGACCTTTCCTATGTAAGGTTAAAGTAATGTAACTAACAAATATGTTATTTTTATTTTTTTTACATACATTCATATTGTTACATTGAATACTATGTGTTAGAAGCCTCGACAATCAGCGAGCTTGTATGAGAAGTGGATAACGCGAGAATTGTGTATCAGAACAGAAGAGTGTGGCGTTCTATCCTCTCTGCCAATGCCGTGTTACTTAGAATACATCCCTTAAAAAAATAAATGCCGCTTAAAGTATATCAAATTCGTGTGAAATACTAGAATAACTAAAAAATACCTATTTGTCAGTTGTGGTGCGAGGGTCAAAATGTGCATTTAAATTGAGAATATTTACAGAGAAAATCACTCTAAATAAACTGTATTTGAGACATCAGTGATTGACTTACAGTTAGTGATTTTAAGCTCATTGCCAATGAACAATTTATTATTTATTGCAATCAGTTTATTTTTCTCTCTTACATAACAATTTTAGAGAGCATTTACAAATATTTAAATAATTTATTTTTATCAGAATTTATCTTATTTTATTTGCGGTTACACATTAATATTATATGAACAACATGTTAGAGATAACAGGTGAGTCTCTCGACATGGATAAACTTGTGTGGGTAAATTCTTAACTCTTAACCAACAAGTTAGTTGATTCTGAAACAAACTATTTCAAAACATTCGTGGACTATGTGCAAAGTTACTAGTTGACGCGGTCTACTGAACGGCAACTATTTCATACTTCAATAACGAAAGGTTCCTCTTGTAGTATATGATGTGTTCGAGGCGGGGAATCAGGGTTATCTGTTTTCATTTAATATATTTTAATTATGGTATTAAGTATATAAAAAAAATGATAATGTGCATATTGTTACCTTAATTCTAATAGCACGTAACTCTTATTGTATTATGATCGATTTCACAAAAAAAAAAGAGTTACGTACTATTGGAATTAAGGTAATAATATGTATTATACACAGTATAACTCTGTTTATGTAAATGCCTTCGATAGCTGGTTCCCAGGTTTCCGATCAACAATAAGCACACATATGATATATGAACCGCACTAACCTTTTATGTTTGCAGTCCATCTGGTCCAATGTTGTTGTTCTTTTAGCTGAGATTTGGGCTTTGGGAGATTGAGCTTTTAGATTTCGACCGATCGAAGCACGCACTGGTGGCTTATTTGGACCACTGGACTGGTCAAAGCACGGGATGTAATTGAATGATGCCTGTCGGTTGCCGTCTTCTTAGCTTTTCGAAAAAAGGATGGCAATAATCACATACACACATGTACAGTATTATAAACCATGAAATCCAGTGGTGCCAATCGAAGTAACAAGGCGCGTAAACACACTCATCCTAAAAATTTACTATATCTTTTAATTGTATGTTCTCCTGATATCTAAGTTTCTTTTCTTCTCTAATTGTGTATGACGGTGGCCTTGAAGAGCAATTGAAATAACAATACCATTACTAAAAGAGTTTTACTTCAAAAAACTTTTTCATTATTTGTGTAAGGACCTTGTTCGTCCTGATTTTTTTGAGGTAATTCATTATATCCAGTTATCAGTCTTAATCTCATGAGCTTATTGTAAGCGTCGGAAACTTGAACGAATATAAATCACAATAAAAAGTTCATTAATAGGAAAATTCTTCATAAAATTTGTGGCCCCATAAATAAATGGTATTAATGTAACACACAACTACACCACGAATGGAGATGCCAATGTGTCAATTCAATTAAAATTTGAAAGCTTTGCTGTCCAGAACACCAAGATCCTGCTTCTATGTTTAGGGATCCGCGAGGGCCGTAAATTTGCCAATAAATAGATGCATCGGCTTGGTAACAAGTTGAATTTCGTTGACATTTTCATTGCAGGAGCATACCGAATTAAAAAAATAGTTATACTTGGAATATACACAGTTTTAAAATGATGTATTATTACGAGTATATCTAAATAATAAAAATATTGTTCATGTAAAAGCCCACAAGGGCAGGGCGTTGATGGTACATAATAAAATAAACAAAATTAGGTCCACGATTTAAAATTATTTCCAAAAAGATTTGGTGAAAACTTTTTGAGTCTCTTATTATATATATATAATACATCAAGCAAATTGCTTAAGTCTTGTGTTGTGTTATCACTGATTGGTTTAGATTATATATTTCCATTTACTATTATCTATTCTTCTATACTATTTTTGAACTTCTTAGTCATCTGGTCTTTAAATTCCATCAGTAGCCCTGTATATGAATGATAAAATAAACAAATAACAGTAGTCTTACATATAAAATCCCAATGTCTTTCTGTGTGTCACATGTAGGGAAATTGATACATTTCATCACTGTGAAAAGGGGGAATTATATAATTTTAAGTACTTAAGGTAAAAATAATAATAATTAAAGTATTTAAAATTATACAGGTGCCACAGATTTCATATAAATACAAGTTGTTGAATTTAAAATGGTTAGATTGATAAGGTGAAACGCGTCTCACAGAAATTAAATGAATAGAACTAAAAAATGAATGGTTTTATTTTCATAAGAGTAATATTTCTGATACAAACATTATGTACTTAAATATCATTATTATTTCACAACACACATATTTCCAAATTAAAATGTCAAACTATGTATTTAAATGCTATCAAAATGTATTTAATTAATATGGAAGAAGATTCAGTTCAGAAAAAACGACCCTCAAACAAAATCATAAGACAGATTTTAAACAATAGTTTATGGTTTTGCAAAAAATAAATAAACATATTGAAGCTGGCCCTGAATTTATACTGAGAAGATTTACCTTAGACATGTGCTAATTAGAAACAAAGTTGGAATATTGCAGAAGTTTACCAAATAGTTTTGTATCGAGGCAGTTTAATATGAGCTTAGGGTTCTTGAATGTTCAAATTTAAACCTGAAGTCTTGCATTCATATTACAATGAATGAAGTATAAAGGAGTAGAGCAAGATTTATGATTAATGATTTTTATTAGCCTTTCCCTTACGGTGCTAAAATAAAAATGCACGTTCCGGTGCTGTAAACTCAGTGTACATGTAGACTTTTGCAATTTTTAAATCAGATGAATATGAATATTTTACATTTATTACTTATATTTATCATTAAAATAACAGTTGACATATATATAAGTGAATATATATATCAATTATTGTGTACAAGTGCTAACAATGAGAAAAAACATTAATCATCACGAACGACAGCATAAAGACGCATAAGACACATCTAACTCGGCCAGCGCATGTTCTTTCACTAAAATGACGATCTGCATCCCGCTCACCATGTACTATGCCGTCCGTACCTCTCCGCACGTACACATACATATACGTATTGACAAATTCACATCAGGTTCTTCGAGAAAACATTTTTAATTGTTGCGTATGGTAAATACTAATATATTGTAATTATTTTATCCTATACATAAAGGAATATCTAAAATATGAATTCTGTATTTAGTATATTTACAGAGATATTCACATAATTACAGGCAATGTAACTCAGTTTACATCATCGGAGAAGAAAGGTTAAAAAAGCAGACGCAGATTTCAATTTTAAATAATGAATTATGGCAACTAACCAACCATTACTCTTCTGTCTTAACACAACATTCATACATCTTCTTATGCTCGATCGTTGGACTGTTGTGGTCACGCCAGGTCTTCTATGTCTGATTCTTTTTTACCTCATCTTCTCATTCATTTGTTTCACATGACCAAACAATCGGACTCACCTCATCAATGTAATATATATTAAAAGTGGGCATATCTAAGCAATGGTGTATTATCTTCTACATAATTTATTGTGGCTCTTTTACTGTATATCTTTTTAATTTATACATTTAATTTGTATTAAAACTATATTATGAAAAACTGCAACTTCACAATAATAATGTGTTCTCATAAATAAATAATAGTTTTAATATTTTATGAAGAATTTTTAAAAGGCAAAGAAGTTTTATATTCCACAATAAATATCAACTGATCAAATGGTTTGACTTGAGAATATTTTACTTCTTCTTAATTTTAAGGCGCTCGCTAATCCAAATTAACATTAATAAGCGATTCTAAGGATAAGGTCATCTATAGTTTAGCTAAAATAGTTTCAAGATTTTTGAAGGAATTGCTTCAGGGATTTCAATTTATATTTTTCTGCAGTCTCCATCTATTGACGATTTGAGTAATTAATATTTAAGCCACGATTCGAACCAGATGTATTTCAAGAAAATTGTAATAACACCGTTTCATTCCAAATTCGACCGGCTACGTAGAAAGAGAGCAGTGTTAACAAAAACCAAAAATAAACTTTCTCGTTATTTAAATCTTTTACATAATAATTATTTTTTTTAGTCTAGGTTCACTTTTTCACCGACAGATCTACACAGATATATCTGAACTTAGGATGGTTATAAAATATAGAAAGCTGTTATTTTTTTTTCGTGGCAATAAGAGCTTATTTCGTGTATGCTTGTAGTCCTACGGGAAAAGTATCCTAATTTATTTTACAAAATATGAGTATCAATAAACAGTACAATGATTAAGATATACATAATAAGTTAACAATCAACGAATGTCGAATTTGAAAACAGCTGAAAGAATAAAATAATTATAATAATGGATAATTTGTATAGCGCCATTTTCGTAAAAAATTTCACCTCAAGGGCGCTTTACACTTAAACTGTTTATAGTTCTACAATTATCTTTGTTTTTTAAAATTAAAAAACGTTATTTTCACTTATGGAAATGATTTTTTGAAAAGGTGCGTTTTTAGTTTCTTATTAAATAAAGTCTCTGATGAACTGTTCCTTATGACGGAGGGCAAAGAGTTCCACGCTTTTGGGCCTGCCACGTTCACTAAATTTAGACTTCTGGCAACGGTTGGTCGGTTCTATAACCCTTCCTGCAGCTGAAGTAGAGGCTGATCTGAGAGTTTGACATCTACCATTCAAATTATCTGGGATACAAAGTTCTTGAAGATACAGAGGCGCCATGTTGTGTGCCGCCTTGTATTATACATCAACCAGCACAATTTATATTCAACTCTTTCAGGGAATCGGAGCCAATGTAGCTGATGTAAAAGGGATGTTATATGAGAGAATTTGGAAACTCCATATATTATCCGTGCAGCAATCAATGTTAACATAATTAATGTTAACATAATTATTCAATGTTAACATAATTATTAATGTTTCAATGTTAACATAATTATTACTTCTCAACTAATATGATTTAGAAGATACGAAATGAATATGTTTTGTAATAATGATTTAGTTATAAAATGCTATGGAAATTAAATGAATATGTATTAGGAACACTAAATCCCTATTGGCCTCCACAAAGCCAACCCTATCCATAATTATAATTTTCATTAGGAAGTAAGGGTTCATGTCAATTTTATGAAAGCTTTACAAATATGTACACAAATTACGTAGAAAATTAACACATTACTGTTACGCTAAAGTTTTATTTTGAAGGACACTGGTTATATTAAAGAAGTCTTACTATTTTTTAAATGAAATACGAGGCAAATAAAAGGCCAAAACAAATAAGTGAAATATAATTGAGTGTTTGAATTTAAAATCGTCATGAATCTAACGTTATACCAATCGTTTAAAATGTGTTTGTTTGGGGGTTAGGTCGGTGGCTAAATGAAAGAAATGTTGTTTGCGTGTTGAGGTGTTTATTGTGACGGATATAACAATGAAGACAGATAGAATTAAAGAAATGAATGAAGATGTAGAAGGTGCGTATGCATTATGGAATGAAGCGAGTCGACAGTCTTGCTCGGTGCGCGCGGGCCGGCAAGACCGCCGTTGTGAAACAATGAAACTGGAGAGACTGCTTGAGCCAGACTTGTAGCGGCAGCCGGCAGCCGGCAGCGCTGTCGCTAGCGTCGATGCCGACTGAGATGGCGGTGAATATAAATTCTGATCGCTGTATATGTATATATGAATGTACATTTATGTAAAGAAGCCAACGCGGCACGCGGTGTTCCCAAGCGGTCCGAGTACTGACCGCGCCCAATGTTGCTTTAACTTTGGTGATCGGACGAGAACCGGCGTTTTCAACGTGGTATGGTCGTTGGCGAATGCTCGTATAAATATACGCTTTTAATACTATACTAGAAGATTACCCGATGCAAACGCACGGTTGCAGACGTACTATGCAGAGACGCAGTACTCTGTTGTCAATCTCCAGATTAAAAAAATAAATCATTAATACACTTTGATAAAGCCATAAAAAGTGTTTTGATAGAAAAAAAAGAAGAATAAGAAGAGTGAAAGACATTCATATATTTGCGTTACACGTTTATTTATCACAAGAGATTTTGAATATAAATATTGACCTATTCATGGCTGAGAAAAGTTACAAATACAAATGTGATGGGAGACAAACCATTTCCATGTAAAGAATAAAGTTTGTAAATTCAAAAAATTTAAATATTACGTAATTTTAATGTATTTAAGTATTACGCAATTTCAAAGAATTTAAATATTACGCATTTTTAAGGAATTAAATTATTATTTCAATTTCTAAGATTTTAAATATAACGCAATTTAAAAAAAGTTTAATATTACGCAATTTTAAAGAGTTTAAATATTACGTAATTTTAAGGAATTTAAATATTAAGCAATTTAAATATTATGCAATTTAAAGAATTCATATATTACGCAATTTTTAAGGAATTATACATTGCACAATTTTGAAAATTACACAATTTTAAAGAACTCCAAAATTACGGAATTTCTAAATTACTCAATTTTATGAAATTCTAAATTACGACATTTTGTGGAATGCCGAAAATATGTAATTTTAAGGAATTTCAATATCACGCATTTGCGTTGCTTTTGCATTGAGGATTGTCAAAATAACGCAATTTTGAGGAATGTCGTAATTACGCAATTTTAAAGAATTGCAATATTACGCAAATTTGAGGATTGTCAAAATATCGCAATTTTGAGGAATGTCGTAATTACGAAATTTTGTGGAATGTCATGTTCTTCACCTGCCATTGTGAATTAACTGTCAGACGGGAGACGACCATATTATATTATGAATTGGACGAATCAGAGTTCTCGACGCCATGTTTTAACGACATTATTATTAGCTATTAGGCTATTAGCTATATGAAATCTGTGGACTTGAATTTTCGGGCCAAATTTTTTCGAATATAGGTAGTGCTGGTAAAAAATCAATCTTTGACACGGCGTTCCGTAAGTAAAAAAATAGTAGTGAGGTTAAAATGATACACATAAATTTGAGTGTACGGCGGTCTATCCACAGAATACTAAAAAAACAAAAATTGCTTGTGCACAGACTGAGAAAAGAGTGAAAAGGTAAAATATTACTAAAAAATCACTAAATCGTGTATCCTCGCGTGATTAAAAGAAGAGTAAAAAAGTGTCAAAGGGAAAAGCTTATTTCAAGCTGTCGGCTGTCCGCCAAAATTTTCAAAACGCATATCGCACGAGGGAGAATAGAGTTACAGCGATTCTAGTATGTGACAGAATTGGGTACATATATTGCGACCTACGAACTTCTCCGAATTTAGCTTACGACTTTAATAATATGTAGATACTGTGTAAAATCCCTTCAGTCGTTGGCGAACATCTTGATTAATACAGACATATTACATGGTTAAATGCTGTATTCTCCATTGGTCGTTGTTAAAATAATTTCCAGGTCGGAGCCTAGCCTAATGAGCGCTCTCGTGCAAATATGCATGCATAAGCGCTTTCAGATATAAGAGTGTAGTTTTGTCTATGATCATTTCTAATCAATTACATTTATATAAAGCGGTGTTAACAATATTTTGAATTACACTGACGCAATTTTTTGTGAATGCATATCATTTATTTTTTTGCTAACGAGCTTTGCCCATTATAAAAAGAGCCAGTTCATCTGGCTGCGTACGAACGCTCAACTCAATACAAAACAAGCCAAAGTAATTAAGAAAAACCTTTTGTTGCGAAAAAAACCGAGCGGCCGTACAATTTCCAACAATTTAAAACTGACAATGGCTTTCCGCATTAGGTTTGATTTTTCCAAAATAATTTTTCCGACCGATTTTAAATATACACAAGAGAAAATTTAAGAAAACTTATTGTGCGGCGTAAATGGCGCTGCGGGTGTCTTTCCGAGTTGATTGGATTTTCGAAAAGACTTAAAATAATGCCATCATCAACATCGTCGTCAGCCGTATTAAAGCTTTCCAAGTTTCTCTGTCGATTGTTATACGCTGCCACGTACAGGATGAATATTATGTTCCAGGCCGATTTTGTTTGACTGCCATTTTGGTTTGGCAAAAATTTGTTAGTTTGTATTTAATAATCGTAGAAAATAACTGATTACAATTTATTATGGATATCTAACGTCTCAATAATATGCAATAAACATATTTTGCAGCTCAATATTGATGACCTCGACTTTTGAAAAAAAATCATAATGAGCGACGAAGCTCATTTCGACTTTGAGGGTTTTGTTAATAAACAAAACAGCCATTATTGGGGCACTGAAAATCTTCAATTGATAAATCAACGACCTTTACATCTACACAGAGTTACTGTAAGTTGTGCCTATTACTTTTAGGATGCAAGAAGTAAGGCTCTAACCATTAATGGTTATCGTTATCGTCACATGTTAGGAAAATTTAGTGGTTTCAACAGGACGGAGCCCCCTTATACACTTTCCGAGCAACTCTTCTCGACTGGCCTTCTCGATCACCTGATTTGACGACTCCAGACTATTTTCTATAGCGGTACTTGAAAGGAAAGGTGTACGCCAATAAGACAATAAGAATTTCCATGATACAGGACAATATTCGAAAGTAAATTACTGAAATAAGCGTGCGAGAATGTTATGTAAAATATGGTTAAAAGAGCACGAATTTTTGCCGTTGTCAGAGGTGGCCACTTGGCCAATGTTAATTTTATAGTTATTCAAAAATAACATCGGCCTGGAACATAATATTCACCCTGAACATATTTCCGTCGACTTTAATGATTCCTTCAATCCAGCGGGTTTAAGACTATCTGTTGACTATCACTGGATGACTGTATTTGTCCAAAGATTCTCTGTTCTCTGAGTGATCTGTACATAGCCGTTTCATCTTCTTGGTGTTTTCTTATTTGTTTTTCTAATCCATATTTATTTATTTTCTTGTTTCTTCGTGGTGTGATGTTCAACAAATATGTTTCCAACCGGAAATAATGTAGGAGCGAAAATAGTCGATTTGATTGTAAGCTGTTTATTGTAGTAAACACCGATGATGCAGTACTAATGGCGAATAATGAAAAAGATTTACAGAGTCTAGTGAGTAGAATGTATGATGTATGCAAGGAAAGCGATTTTATTATGAATGTCAACAAGTCGAAAGTGATGGTATTCGAGAAGGACGAAAGCAAGACACAGTGCTAAATACTTGTAGGTGATGAATATTTGGAACAAGTAGATGAGTTTGTGTATTTTGGAAGTATGTTCTATAGAAACGGAAAGACAGAGAACGATATCGAAAAGGGGGTGACTGCAGGGAATAAAGTTTACGCGCATTGAATGGAATTATAGCTGATCGAAACTTGTTAACTGAGGCAAGACTAGCGGTTTACAATGGAGTCTTGGTACCGGCACTGATGTATGGAAGTGAAGCCTGGAGCTGGCAGAAGACGAACGAAAGTAGACTGAATGCATTGGAAATGAGATTATTTAGGCGTATATGTGGCAGATCCAATAATGACAGAGTGAAGAATTATAAAATAAGGAAAGAATGTAAAGCTGATCTTAGTATAGTATAGATAGTAATTGTAGAAGCAATAAGTGAAGAATAACCCAGTAGAGTACTACAGTGCTCCAGTGGCGTCGCGCTGTAACATCAGAACTAAGCAACTAATGATTCTATTGATATACGGTGGGCGCAAACGTAATTATAACATATGGATCATTTAATTTATATTTGTTTCCCAGAATTTTTAGTAATGCACAGATTTTTTGCTTGTGCAATGCACGCCCCTGTTCGCTAGGTACATGGAAAGTATCTGTTTCGAGATAGGTTGCCATTAGGTTCCATTAACTATTTATTATTGTTTTTAATATTCCTGAAAACTGATGACGGAAGTGTGGATAATTAAAGAGCTTATGATCTGTCTTCGGCTAGCTTAAGTGATCACTTTATACAAATATAACGTTCACCATTTTCACCCATTAATCAATCTCAATATCTATCAATTCTTTTCACTTCAATTCCATGTTTTAAAACAGAGCACTAGATTGAAACTAAAGTTCTCATTAGTAAATGATGGTATAAAGTAATAAATGTTAGGAATTTTCTTTCTCAAAACTGTGCACAATTACGTTAAAGGGAAAAAATGTGCACGTGTGAAGTATGAAAGATAATCATTCAAAGCATCAAGCACAAAAATGTTGCGTCGAACGTTGTATTGTTATACACCCGAAATAAATGTATTTTACGAGATATTTCAAAAGGCAACAAAGTCTTGTTTCATAATTCAGTTAAGTACCGATTTGATCTAAGAATGTATGGCGATTTTGCTCCAGAATGACCGTTTAAACATGGTTTGAGCTGGTACCTATCAGTGGCGGTCGGTGATTTTTTTGTAGAAGGGATACCGAGGCATGCTCCAGAATGTGTTTTTTTTTCCGCAAATGGTCGAGACACAAAACTTTTGTTTCAATTACGCACTCACATAGTTCACTATTTTCGTTTACAGTATCGGTACACGTCGGTGTTATTGTCCATCTTGTTTTCTGTATTAATTATTTATTTTAATTATAAATTAAGTATATAATCGAAGGATATTATACATTTCAAACTGTCAAAAATGCATCACATAAACAAATTTCTCAAAACAATCCACTCTTTTCTTTGTATGTATGCTATTCTGTGCATTATGTCCATAAGCATTAAAGTCGTTTTTTGTACGTTGGATGCTAATGTTAAAGAATGCGAATACAGTATTCGAAGACCTTGATAAGTGAAACTAAATGCGCATGCGCGAAAGTCAAACACTTTCAAACATTGTGGATTCGAAACGAATGATAGAATCCCCCGTTGTTGGTATATCGCACACCTAGATCAAAACTAAGACAACTCAAATATTCTCAATTTTACCTTGTGTTTTATTTTCACCTTTACGGGGTACCAGAATCGGGCCGCTATAACCTTTTTGAAGTTAAAAAGTTTTTACAGGCTATTTTTATGTTATTTGTTTAACTGAATGTATGAATATTTTTTCGAAGGAAAATAACATTTTCTGTATAGGCACAGAGGCGGATTGAGAGTGCAAGGGACCTGTCCCACTGGAATTTTAAGGGACTTTGTCTTGAAACGAGGGACTCCCAAAATGATTAAATCACACCACAACGTGAACTGCGAACAGCGACACAAAAATATAGATATTTATTAATACTAGAATTAACTATTAATACTAGAACGAATGGTCTTCTTACGTATTAACTTTCAAATATATATATCCCCTTGAAGATATTCTTGAAAAATACGAACAAAATATTCATGTCATATGGAGTGCGACGCGATATGACCATAAGACATACAGAATGACCCAAAAAAGTGATAACATTTCGTAAAATGTGATATAATTACATCAAAATTAGTTTAACTATATCAACAATAGCTTAAATAGTTTACTAATTTACATACTTACCTATTTTATTTTGACAATTTCCTGTCGCCATCTTTGATTATTAATTTTCCCATTGTTTATATTTGGTTTTTTCAAATTGTTGCCCAGAATGACAAAAATCACTGCAGAAGACCGTATTCTGATCAAAAATTTGCGAATTGAAAAATGTCAGGGTGCTAGGAAAATGATTAAAGAGTTTCAAAACAAAGCCTGGAGTATAGCTAGATATTACTACAGCATAACAGGATATTACAGCAGCACGGAGCTCCATCTCACACAGACAGAAATACATTTAACTTTTTTCGTGGTGAGAATGTTAATTTCATCGAGCCAGGCATGTGGCCACCGAACAGCCCAGATTTAAACCCAGTAGATTATGCAACATGGGGTGTTTTGATGATTTATGATTAGCTAAATATTGTGCAAAAAAAATTACATTTAGAATTATAATTAATTATATTATGTTTTGAAATAACTCATGTGTTACGAGATGTTCTCACTTTTTTTGAACCACCCTGTAGATGAGATGATAGGATGCTTTTATTATTTATGACAGGAGTCTCACACAGACCCGGCCGTTTAAGTAAGCACTCTACAGCCACAAATGACACTACCGAATCCGCCAAATCATAAATGTAGATGGGGAGCGTAATAATATTAGAAATCATCATAGATATTTTAGGTTAAACTATCAATAGTAACAGACCTGGATCCTAAAGCTAGACAATTTTTAGCTTCATTTAATTTAATTCTTTCTTTACGACCCTCTCGTAATTGCGACATGCGCGATTTTGTAAATCCGCCACTATGCAGGGGTGGTGTGACACTTGTATCCGAGACATATGTGCATTCTTCTAGTCTTTAGAGGAGCGTTCCATGGGCAGTTTTGCCGCCTAGATGAGAATTGAAAAATGCCGCCCCCTGCCTTTTATTATCATCACTCTTTGCCCCTATCATCCAGGCTAGAAGAAGTAATGCACTAGATATGAAATAACCCGTATTCAAAATAAATTAATAAAACAAATCAAACATTAAATAACTATATAAACACTGCTTATGTTTATAGTTTTTCAATTTTTCTCGTCTAACTTCAACGTTGTATTAGTTTCTTACTCTTAATCCAATGATAACATATTTACCATTATTTTAGCAAAGTTTTTCTGGTAAGCCATGTCTTTTTCTATCGAAATTGTGGCTAGTTCCGCGAGTCTTTCTCAGCTCATTGAACTGCGCAGATAGGTTTTTTTAAAATTGAGTTTTGAGAAACTCCCCTCCGCACTTGCCACTGATGTCGTCAATTCAAAAGGATACAAAGAGCTATGAAGAAATTAGGAAAAAATATTTTTCAACTTGTTTTGGCACATATTTGGCTTTCGCATTTTTTTGTATTCGATGTATGATCAGCTGAGGTTTTTTCAAGGCTACGCCGGGTTAGAGCTGTTTCCAATTTACGAATTCTATGGAAGTTCTCATCTTGAGTTCACTTAAATTGTTCCACGTGTTTTTAAAAACAGTTAATGTTTTAATTTTTCCTCTAAGACAGAGTAAAGAATGAAGAAATAAAAAAAACCCGAGCTGGTCACATGGAACAGATGAAAGATGAGAGAATAGTAAGAAAGATATATGACGCAAGTGTCAATGGCACCAGAAGTGGAGGACGTCCGCTGAAGACTTGGCACGACCAGGTAAACCGGTAAACCGGATGTTATGAGACAATGTATGGATGTGAATGAGGCGAGAATTGTGTGTCAAGATAGAAGGGTGTGGCACTCTATCTTCTCTGCCTTTCCCCGCGGAGAAATGGCGTGATGGTAAGTAAGTAAGTAATTTTTCTTCTAATTTATTCAATTTTTTCGCTTTTAAAATTAGCAATATTAACTTTGTGGTTAAAATTCATATTTTTAATTTATTATCTTTGTTTTATGACATCCTGAAGAAGAAAATGGTATTTTTCGAAACCGGTAGATGTATTTAAACTCAATTCAGTGGTTAATAAAACAAAGATAATAAATAAAAAATATAATTTTTTCGCTGTTTGATTTGAAATGATTATTTTTTTCCGGTCGCCCAGTCTTACCTAACGGTAGAAACGGCCCTGCATACGGGCATAGGCAAGTAAGGCATATGCCTGAGGGCGACAAATTGGTAGCGGAATATAAATCCCGCATGTAAAAAATCAAAAAACAAATATTAAGGGCACGTTAAGAGCCCATTACTCAGAATTGTGCAAAAATAATCTGACAAAAATATTTTAAATACTAAATTAATGTATTAATTATAAATATATCAATTTTGTCGAAAAATATTGTTTTTGCGTCACCGGGATACGAACCTGGATCTCTATTTCCAATCCGGGGAAGTACACTACCAATTGTGTTATAACGCCAGTATCTTTCATGACAAAATTTCCGAACCTATATGCTACATTTTTTCAAATAAATACACCTGTCGTTCTATTATTTGAAAGCCATCTACATTATTTTTACAGAATCTCAAATACCTTTGAGTAAACCGACTGCAGACGCCAGAATTATCAATTCATTTTTATTAAATTTTGGACACGTTGATACAACATATATTGTTAAGGAAAACACATTCTTATTGTGAAGTTGTAATTATTTAGAACATAGGTCTGTGATATTTTCAATACTAAATTATATTAAATTATTAGTATTTAAAATATCACAGACCTATGTTCTGAATAATTACAACTTCACAATAAGAATGTGATTTCCTTAATGACAAAAATATGTTGGGAAAATTTCAAATGGCAAGGTCCATAAAACTATGCTATTAAAAGCGGCAGTATTGCATTTTTTAACCATTAAGCTAACGGCCCCGGTCAAAAAAAAAATAATTCAAAAGATAATATTAATTTAAACAATTCACATTTATAGGGATAGATTAAAAATTAAAATATGCTGAATGGCGGCACTTTACCTAGGGACGTCACTGAATTCCCTGTTCACGATACCCTCCATACGTTCAAATGGTGAAAAGCAAATTGATGACGTGGAGTGATAGGATGAGTTGGACATCAAATCAATCCATTTGGATGACATCCATAGGACCTCGTCCGTTCAGAGCGATCGTGAATGCCGTGCTGTATGTAATGCAGCATGAACTTGGTACAGCATACAGTAGGTACATATATTATACATGATTGTATAATATCATTAGTAACAACATAACCTAACATAACCACAACAGACGCCTGACCATATTTTGTGGAATTGTGCGATTCTTAGAGTTGCCTACTTCTTAGTAATGGAATAAATCTTGTTTTATATAAGGATTTATTCGGGTATGGGTGACACGTTGGAGCTCTTTAGGTAGGTAGTTAATCCGGCTTGCGTGGATGGGAGGTATCTCCATATCTCGTGTATTACAACTCCGTTAGTCTTTCCGTGTAAGTGTGACTCAAATCATTTTGTGTCTCGTCCAGGGGGTGTTTTAGATGACTGGATCCCGGAGTGTCTGCCTTGAACTACTGCACCTTAATTTACCATCTAACTATGGATTTATGTTTATAAGTTTATATGAATTAAGATAGGCTGAATTTTGGTTTGTAACTTTTGTGAAAATTGCTAACAATCATATTAATATTTCTTTTTTGTTTTCCATAGTGTATTGAATATGTTACTGAATTAAAGAAGCGTATTTTTATTAGCTTTGATGAGTGGGGTCGACAAGGGAACCCTAGCTTCTATACCGGTCCCGGAAAAGGGTGGGTCCTCCCCCTTCAGCTGTCCTTTAATTATAGCATAATCTAAATCTATACCTACTACGCGCCACTGGTAACAATGCTTGATTGTGATGTATGTTATCTGACCACGTTTGTTGGAATATGGCACGATGTTGTATACTTATTGATAGAGATTGATGTTATACCTACTATAGTCCAAAACAAATTTGATATTCCTGGTGGATCAGGGGGGTTGTGTTGTAGCTCCAGCGGCGTGGATTAAGCTGGTTGAGACCTGTTGACGCAAGCAGCTCGGACACAGCAGAACTCAAGCGAGGAGTACACAAAGCCATCGAGCTGAACATCCAGTATCAGGGGTGTATATTATATTCTTACATTTAAATGGTGTTTTCTTAGAGATATAAAATGAAATAAATCACACAAAAATCGTGGTATTGGCCATAGTATCAGAAATATAATTTGATGTTATTAGTGTTTAAATATGCTAGAAGTACAATTTTCGACCAATTTTTTGGAGCAGCTGGGGTCGTATATCGGCAATACCGCAACGAATGTTGGCTTCCAAGTCGTCTATCATCTCTGGTTTATCGACGTAGACTAGCTACTTCACATAACCCTACAGAAAATAATTCAAACGTGTTAAATCACACGATCTTGGAGGCCAATTCACAGGTCCATTACGCGAAATTATGCGCTCATCGAATGTTTCCTTCAATAAATTGATTGTGGCACGCACTGTATAGCATGTTGAAACCACAGCTCTTCTACATTAATGCCATTCAATTGGAGAGCGAAAAAGTCAGTAATCATGGATCTATTTCTGTGCACAATGGCGAATCGACTCACTCGGGTTCTTCTCAATACTACGCTCCACTGCAGCAACAGTTTCTTCGGTGCGCACTGTACGACATCTCATCGCTCTGGCGGCGATTATTATAATTAGCCTGCATTTAAATAAATCCGAACGGTTTGTGTCTTGGATGAATACTGACTAATATCGACTTAACCACTTGTTTTATGACAGTGATTCAAATACTCGCTAGTAAGAAAATTTGAGTTTTTTTCTCTTAAAATGGTTATCAGATATATTATAATAAATAAAATAATATGCATACGAATATAAGACATAAGATTCTATTAGATTTGACCGAACTATTTTTTATAGGGACAGTTTTTTTGCCTATTCTTCTAAGTGATCTAAATTATTTAATTTTAGAAGTACCTCCTATACTTATTAACTAAAACTAGGATTTATTTATCACAGAGTGTACTATAAATGTACGATTCTTTCACATTTCACCTTGATTTCAATCTATTTTAGTGAGACATCTATTATTTCATATTAAAAGCTATCATGTTTTTATTTGCAACGAAACCCAGAAATATTTGAGTAATACATGCTAGATGCCCATTAAGGGGGTGCTTTAAAAAATAATTAATATTTTCGCCTTTTTATGTCGATTGCAGATTAAAAACAATAAAAAGCGCACATTAATTGGATCGACATAAATATTATTTAGTAAGATATTATTGTGTTTTTGATATAAAAATTGATTTTAAATAGTAGCTGAAGCCTCAAAGCATGTAAGAAAATATAATTAAATTATTTAAAATAATTTGTTTTTACTAACACAAAGTGTTTTAAAAACGTCGAAAATTGATCACATGTACTGCAAATTGAATGGTTTATAACTTTATTAATTTTTAATATTTTGAAAGTTTCGTTCAATACACCTTTGTCTCAGTAATCTTGGCTTCAAGATTATAAGAAAATATATTTCGTATGTGCAAGAATTTTAAATATTTGTACAATTTTGTGGAGGGCGGAAAATGAATTTAACGGTCGCGGTTTTTCTAATAATGCTTGTATTTTTTTAATTATAGCAAATAACATTTAGTTTATTAATTTTACATTAGTGTAAAGGTCCTATCTAAGTAATAAATTTAAAAAAAGTCAAATCTAGTGTATAATTTCTGATATAAATGAATAATAAAAATCCACATTTTCGTGCATCTCTGTTCTGGACATTATTTTGAAGTGATTTCTACGTTCGCTTTACTCATTCGTCTTCTTTCTTTAATTATATTTCAGATCTTTTTTACAACATCACACTGTGAGCAGCATTTTTGACTGTCTTTAAAAATGATTTTTCGTCATAATTACTGCCCAGAGACAACATGAAAAAGAGATGCATCTGCCACTGATTAAGTTTAGCAATATTTCCTGTATTTCCTAAATGAGATGCCTCACAGTCTTAAAGTCCATGGTTTATTGAAAGTTGTACCGGCAAGACTTTATTCTCTGCAGTTTATTAAGGGTAGTTTAACGTCCCACGGGCCACATTACCCTATCCCGCGATACTTTCCTTTACAAATGATATAAGATATGTGCTTGGAAGAAGGTTTATTGTATTAATAACACCCTTACGATACATACGATGAGAATGATACCACACAAACACAACTACAAAAATGATAATGTTTTGTATTTTCGTAGAAAGCAAGCACTTTGTGGTTTGACATATTAGATTAAATAAAATACAGTCACTTTGCATAAAACCACGAAATTTATTACGCGTCAACCGGTTTCGCTTATCTCAAGCTTCGTCAAGATGTATTTAAAACTAATCATAAATACAAAAAGAGTGCACTTTTAAATACATAAAGAGGGAGATAAAATATAAAATTAGATGCGAAAGAGAGAGACAAAATACATATACAGATAGACGGAACAGTAAGGGAGGGGAAAATACAGTGATGATGGATATAAAATTGACTTTAAAGGAAACATACCTAATATGGGGGTTAATGGATAAATTAATTTGATTATTAAGAATTGGCGTACCACTATTTACTATCTTTTTTATTTCGAGGGCTTCTAAATTGTTTAACCGGAGGTCAAACCCGTTTTTATGGAGGATATTGACCTCTGTGCTTGTGACCGATGCATGTCGCTGGTCACCAAAAAATGGATGGATGAAATGGGTTAGTAGGAAGTAGGGAATCAGATGAGGGAGAGGATGATGGGAAGAGGGATACCTTCGATAGCAGACCAGGATGGACTCACGGAACTAGAACGGCTCGACTCAGACAACACAGTCAGTCATTCAGTATCACGTTCACAATTCACAGCGGCGTGTGCGAGCAGTGATTCAACACGCAATACGGTTTCTCTCCTCGACCTCCAAAAGGACAACTAGTCGAGCCAAAGGAACAATATGCACCCATGCTGTCAACTCGTGTTACCATTAAGTATTTAGAATTTTTTTAGCATTTTTAATGAGAAAAAATACTTTTACGAACTTAAATGGCTTTAAAATTGTTAATGTCATACATTTCCTGTAAATATCAAGCAATAAAAATGAAAAAAAAAAGATGTAGTATATAAATATTATGTATTCAAGTTCTATACAATAGATTCCTTCTTATTATTCTTCATTTAATTAGTGAGAAGGATACATAATTATATTCGTGTGTTTATTATTCTTTTCACTGTGACATTAATGTTTGATTTTCAATTCAAATTCTATTTTTTCCAACGTAGCAATTCAACATGGGATCGAATTGAAAACGAATTACTTTTACAGAATTGGTTACAAAGTGTATTCTACAAATCACTTGTCTATTCTAAGCGTAAATGATTTGTTTAAGGCAAGTTAAAATATTAATTTTGAGCGTATTTACAGAAATATACAGGTTTAATTGGGGCGGTAGACCGGTGTTACAGCATGGCCAGGGAAGGGTTAAGGAGAATACGTCATTATTGTTAAATTGTAGTTTTTCAGAACATTGTTCTGTGGTATTTTAATACAAATTAAAATTTACGGAATAAATTAAGAAAAAATTTTTTATTTTATTTATTATCTTAGTTTTATTAACCACAATTGAGTTTAAAAAACATCTATCAGTTTCGGAAAACACTTTTCCTTCTTCAGGATGTCATAACTAACTAAAAATATAGTATTGTTTCTTCACCAGAATCTATTTTTAAATTTTTTAAAAAACAACAATTATTTAAAAAAAATAAATTTTTTTGATAAAATGGTTTTGATAAAAAATTAGAATTGTCAATTTTGCATATAAACGGTGTAGGTCACAAATTAAATAATTTGGAATCGTTGGAGATAAATAAAGCATGTAAAAGTAATCAGGAAATTCTAAACAGCCAACTAAATTTAACTACGAGTCCTATTCTAAAATTTTTTCCTAAAAATTATTCGAGTAAATTTGTATTGAGCAGTAATTTGAGTTAGGTACTAAAAAAAAAAAAAATTTTTTTTTTTTAAAAATAATTGTTTTTTAAAAAATTTAAAAATAGATTCTGGTGAAGAAACAATGCTATATTTTTAGTTAGTTATGACATCCTGAAGAAGGAAAAGTGTTTTCCGAAACCGGTAGATGTTTTTTAAACTCAATTGTGGTTAATAAAACTAAGATAATAAATAAAAAATATGAATCTTAACCACCAAGTTAATATTGTTAATTTTAAAAGTAGTAAAAATATTTTTGTTGCCACCCGGACTCTAATCAGGAACCCTTCCTATACGGAGAAGTGTGCTGACGTTACATCACATTACGGATTTTGCGTTCTTTGCTGAAATTTCAGGGATATTTGCCCCCGACAATATTTCTATATTTTGACTTCAAATCCAGACAGGCGCGCGGCACAGTTTCTAACGGTCGCGGTCGCCGTGAAAACTTATTTAAAATAATATCCGCCGCATCGCCGAGCGTGGAATATTTTTCTCTCTGTTCTTTCATTTATGAACATTTTTATTCTGAAGGTTTCATCTTCATTATTCTAGAAAATAAAATTTGCCCGGTAACGTTGAGACAATTTTTCTTTATTATGTTTACGGGGACAACTTGCGCGTGGCGATTCACCTCGGGGTATCTACGTTTGAGAACACCTTACAATCTAATTAAGGGTACGAGATTAAAAATATGATACTTTTCTCATAAAAGTTGAAGGACATGCAGTCGGCGGGGAACGAGGGTCAGCGCACTGATGGACAGTTAAACTCAATTAAAAAAAGCTACACAATTTGAAAATCGTTTAGCTTGAATTTAATTTAAAAAGAAACCACTAATTCCACCTTAGTCAACACAAAATTAAGTCTTGTACTAAAATCAGTAACAGTGACGACGTGGTCGATAGGTAATCCGGTTAGTGTTTAAAATGGCAAGGGTGGTGTGTTACAAGCGTCATCCTGGATTATTATTAGTCGATAGAAAATTGAGCCATAAAATCATACATAACAGTAAATAATTTGGTGATGATGTGATGAGAATTTATTTCATATTGACAATTTTTATTTCATTAAAAGAAAACCTATGAAATTGCATAGCACATTGTAGGGACCTGAATATTTTTCTGTGTATTTAAACATGTTAATATGTTTATTGTGTGGGATGGAGTAGACTCCACCTCTGATATATACAGCGTTGTCTTGGCTACTTTGCTACACTGAAGTCTGTGTTAAAGTAGCCAGTTTTTTTCGTGCTCTTATATAAGATTCGACAGGAATAAAAATAGAGATAAAAAAATAAATATATATATAGAATAAAAGAAAATGAAGTGGGAAGTGGTGTAGAATTAGTGAATTATTAGTACAGGCACTGTATAATGATTATGTTAGAATGTTGGATATCCATGTTTCTGATTACTCTCTACCCGATTGAATCATATATTTGGTCTATATTTGTGTAATCTTATTGGAGTTGAACGATTTCCAGTTGGTACCGAGTGTATTGTACAGTTTTGGAGCTAAGAACATGTAGAATCTTTGATAAAATGTATCGATATATAAAAATATATAGCCTTGTAGCGGCCGGAATTCAAATCCACCGCCATCTCAGTCGGCATCGACGCTAGCGACAGCGTTGCCGGTTGCTGCCACAAGCCTGGCTCAGAATTCACCGCTAGGCGCTCTCTCTAGTTTCAGCGTTCTACAGCGGCGGTCTCGCCGGCCCCGGAGCACCGGCGAGACAGCCAAATTGCTTCACATTATTTCATTCCGTAATATACACGCACCTTCTACATCATTTCATTTTTACATTTATTCATTTCATTTTGTCTTTCTTGTTTTTACCATACTGTCATAATAATAAAATCTCAACACGCGCAAACAAACATCTATATTTCATTTAACCATCGACATAACCCCCAAAACCTTTTAGGCAGAAATCCATCGCCTGATCTGTGATCACCTAAGTTCTGAAACGAGGCGGAATATAACAAACAGAAGACTGTATTTAGAATGGCTGGTCATTTATTTAATACTGATTTTACTGTTAAAAAATATCGATGGTTTAACCCTTCCAAAACCATGCAGTAACACAGGTCTACAGCCCCAATTAAAACTGTAAATTTCACAATAAATATAATAACAAACATATGAATATATGATATCTCTTTCTTCAATTTTCTTTTTTCTTTCTTTCACTAATTTAATGAAGAGAGATAAGAAAAAAGGTAGTATTGTATAGGACTTGATGAATGTTGATCCCATTTTCGTAATTAAGACTCAATATTTAAAGTAAGTAAGTATAGTCATTTAAACTAATAAAAACTTTCTTCACATTTAAAATGTTATAAATTTCTTACGGTAACACGAGTTGACAGCATGGCTGCATATGGGTATTTTATATCACGGTATGGTAAAGGTTAATAACACAAAAACCTATATACAATTATGCCTTTTTGACTGCAGATTTATTCAGAATCTGTAACATAAAGAAGTACTGTATTTTTCCAAGAACAATATGAAGTGAAATAATCTAAAATATTTATTTTTTACTATTATTTTGAAATTTTTACAATTTTATGTAATGTATGAGTTACTTGAATCTGTTACAAAACTAAAATTACATATTTTTGTGAATCGCTATGTTTAAATTTGGTTTGTTTATCACTTTAAATTAGCTGAAAGTCAATATTCATTGAGCTTTTGCGTTATTAAGCTATAGATATATTACTTGGTAAATGTTGAACGAATTACTAGTATAATCGGCTTCCGAGGTGCGATCCTGAAAGCGCCTGGTCCCTGGGGAGTGCGGAATGAGAGTCGTTGGCCTCGTGCTAGACTAGTGCTAGCCCAGCCGGATTCCTCGGCGGCAATCTATCACATGGTATGTCTGTATATCATTTGCAGTGTGTATGGGTGAAATTGTAGTTTCTTTTTCAAAATAACGTGCACTGTTGATTTTTTTATTCCGGTACAGGCTGCAATCTTCCTTATCGATTTACGCGGATTGCGCATAATTTCACGTCGAACTTGAGCCACATGTTGATGATCCCGGAGGAGTTTGGTTTACCATTGTCCATTCTTGCCTGAAATTTTGAACCCAACACCGGATAAGTTGCGTGCTCGGCCCATCGCTTACTCGTCGAATATTAAAGTGAGTACAAAAAGCGCGACGCGTACGAACCAATGAATCACCGCACATTAAATATTGCTCAACCGCGAACGCGCGGTGCGCTCCCGACCAGTGACTCATTGCGACTGGCAAATCCGCAAATCAGGCGCGTCGAACAATATGCCTCCCACTTACCTGATGGTTTACGAGCAATTACAATTTGACCGTGAAATTTTTCTGCTGAACACCCTATATTTTCATTTATCAACATTTTTTAAACTAGCCGCAGCGTTTACATTGGTTAATTAGCGATGGGTTCACACTGTACGATGAACTAGTTCTTTATATTCGTAGTTCGCACGTTTTATATTTCACAACATATTCACATACACTACCAAATAATTTCCACTCAGCAAAGCACACAATTAACTGCGAACTGTGTATGTATAGAGACGAAAGAGCTTGTCGCTCACTTCATGTAATTCATTGCTCTTCAGACACTTCATTGAAGTATAGTTCAATAACGACTTAAATAACGACTTAATCACACTTTATTGTACTATATGAAGTGCGAAGTGATTGCGACCTGCATCGGGAGTGGGCCAACCAGTGGTACCAACATACTTCGAATGAAGCGTTCATTACAAAATTAAGTTTTATCCTTCACTACAGTTAATACTGACTATTTTGCAATTCGCAAATTGCAAGTCTAGATTAAGTTTGTACATTGAACTAGATAGCGACTGGCTCAACTTGACGAGACACTTAAGACAAGCAGAGAATTATTTCCTTTAAACACCAGCATAAATTTTAAGCAAGACTCGCAACTTCTAGACAATTCACGTCTAGTGCAGATGCAACGATGCGCGTGAACTTCGGGTCGGTTCGCAATAATTCTAAAATCGTCCCCGAGTCAAATTACGAACGTAGCAAAAATGTCTCATTCTACACCGACGCGTTGGAACTGTACGCCTCTCGCGGCTTGACGCCTTACTACGCGGGGTTTTGATTTGTTTGTCGGACACGTTGCCGGACAAATTCAAAATGGACCGCGCGGTACGACAGCGACGAAGGCACCCCCGGCGGATGAATTTGTAACGTCGGGAGGGAATATTTCATTCTGCCAACTAGACGCTCTTCTCGTGAAAACATCTGCAATGAAAGATAAACAAATGTTTATAAATATAATAGTGGGGTGATTACGTATAGGTATTGCAGTTACTGTAAACCGTTTTACCGGTAAACGGAGCAAACAACTTTTACACGATTTATAGGTAATTCGGTGGATGAAAAAAAACAACATACATTGACATCGAATTTATTCAGTCGGTCTCCCAGTTAAATGTGAAACCATAAAAAATGCATTGTGTTAGAAAATTTTATACTCACTTTTGCCGATTCCATGACAACTGCATACAAAATAAGCGTTCACGAACACAATTGCACACAGTCAGGTGTGCAGTATACATTGCGTGATCAGGCAGACGACAATGTTTGCACGCCCCGCGCCACCAGGTGGAGGTAAAGCATTGCCCAGTAAACATACTATACCATGGCAGGCCCGGTACATCTACCGGGCAATTCCAGGGTAAAATAACACGCAATTAATAGCAAGTAAGTAATTTGTATTTATTCCTTTGGAATTAAGGAGATTTGTGTGTGAGAATCTGGTGCTCCAGTATTACGCCCAGTCCTCACGAGTTCTTTTGAATATAATCGCCGAGTATGTGTGTATGTATGTGTGTGTGGCCTGAGCGGGCTGGACAAGAAATACTACTTACAGTTGATACAAGTTTATTGATGCTTGAGCAGAAATAACAAATGTAATAAGAAATCTACACTGAGAGGAGTGTTTACTAGAATTCTTGTCGGGAAAACAGTCGCGAGAGAAGTGACGCACTCAGGGGCAGCTGTGAGCGCATTGTATTGGCACATGATGGGGTCGGTACCGGGCGTGATTTTGAGGCTGTTGAGAGCCTAGTTTTACACCCAGGTATCTACAAGTTGCGTTCCGGGGCCGTCGGCGGTGAACTCCACAAAATCTTCGTAAATAAACGTGTAATCTAACTAAGTACCTCTTTTTGACTTAAGTGTTGTCCGTGCTAAATCAATTATTGATTGAAGCACACGGCCCATGTAGCTCATGGAAATACGAGGTTTGATCAAAAAGATACGACAGTTTTTGTTTATTAAAATATTTATTTATTGATCAACTTCAATTTAGTCTCCTTCAAAGTAGTACCAGTCAGATATAATGCACTTAGGCCACAGTTTTTTCCATTGTTCAAAAAACCTCACGTACTCTGTTTTTGAGATGGTGTTCAGCTGCTCCTGCGATTTTTGTTTTATCTCATCTATAGTCAAAATGTCCTTTCTTTTATCTTTTCAATGTTTTTTTGATCTTCGGAAAGAGAAAGAAGGCGCAGGAAGCTAAATGAGGTGTATTCGGAGGCTGTTACAGCACTGCGCCAAATTTGGCTTCCATTCTTTTCATGCCCAAACTATCGGTTAAAATTGCTTCGTATAACCCGAACGAGATATTAACTTATTCTACGAGCTCTCTAACAGTAATTCATCGATTTAAAATGACGATTTTTTTGACCTTTCAAGGTTTTTATCGTTGATTGGCGTGCTTCACCTTTCTCGTCTTCATGGCCCTCTATAAAACGATTGTACAACTCGAAAATTCTTCTTTCCGATATAGATTCTTCGCCTTAATAAAAATCGTGGTAATGGCCATGGTTTTGGCTTATTTGGAATGAAAATTTTATGTTATTAGTGTATAAATATAATTTTGCGCATATGGGTGCCGCAGCTGGCTCGAATACATCGCAATTTGGAAGTTTAATTTTCGAACACTTTTTGGAGCAGCTGGGACTGTATATCGGCATAACGCGACGAATGTTGGCTTCCAAGTCGTCTATCGTCTCTGGTTTATCGGCGTAGACTAGCGACTTCACATATTCCTGCAGAAAATAATCCAAGGGAGTTAAATCCCACGATCTTGGAGGCCAATTCACAGGTCCATTACGCGAAATTATGCGCTCATCGAATGTTTCCTTCAATAAATTGATTGTGGCGCGCGCTGTGTGGCATGTTGCTCCGTCATAATGAAACTGCAGCTCTTCCACATTAATGCCACAATTGAGGAATAAAAAAGTCAGTAATCATGGATTTATAACGATCTGGAACGTTCTGGCCGGCATCATTTTTGAAGACACAACAGCTTCTTCGGTGCGCACTGTACGACGTCTCTGCTAATGCGTATTATCAATTAGAGTATGCGTGGTGCGAAGTCCATCCATGGGTATTCGAATTACATACTCGGAGGGACGATTATGTCGACTGTTCGCGAACTGAAATAAATTTGCACAATTAGCAAACGTTGTTCTGGCATAAGTCTATTCATGGTGAAGTAGCATACCAAATTGAGAACGTATCACATGTCAGCTATCAAATTGGCTGTGGGTGTAAAAAGTGTTGCCAATTCAAAATACAAACATCTAGAAAAACAACCTACACCAACCTATGCAACCTTTTTACATTCAAAGCACTAAACATTATGTTAAGCACGTTCCAAGATCAGTAATAGATTTTCATCACTCTTGAGTGAGAAAAAATCTATAACGGTTCATCTTATTGATTTAATATCGTTTTCGTAGGTTCTATTTTATATCTGTAATGGATTAAATAAAAAAAAAGACAATCGTACTAATACCGAGGCCTAGCGGCGAAATTAATCACGAATAGTGTTTTTTTTATACATATACAGGGTGGCCCAAAAGAAGTGAGAACATTTTGTAAAATGTAATTTACAATTACATCAAAATTAGTTTAACTGTGTCAACAATTTCCTATATTGCGTTTTTTTTGACAATTTACGGTCGCCATCTTTGATTATTAATTTTTCTCGTTGTGTATATTTGGTTTTTTCAAATTGCTGCCCGGAATGACAAAAATCAGCACAGAAAACCGTATTCTGATCAAAAATTTGGTAATTAAAAAACGTCGCGGTGCTAGGAAAATGATCAAAGAGTTTTAAAAAATGCCTGGAGTATAGCTAGACATTACAGCATAACTGGACATTACAGCAGGACGGAGCTCCGTCTCACACAAACAGAAATACAATCAACTTTCTTCGTCGTGAGAATGTTAATTTCATCGAGCCAGGCATGTGGCCACCGAACAGCTCAGATTTAAACCCACTAGATTATGCAACATGGGGTGTTTTGATGATTTATGATTATCTAAATATTGTGCAAAAAAAATTACATTAAGAATTATAATTAATTATATTGTGTTTTGAAATAACTAAAATAAATAAAATAACGTGTAACAAGATGTTCTCACTTTTTTTGGGCCACCCTGTATATATTTTTATATTGCGGATATAACGTGATCGGTCTCCATTCTTAGATAATGCCATCGTTGACATTTCAGAGGATTATGTAAGAAAAATACGAAATCCCGATATTTTCCTGATTACGAAGGTTCTCTTTTTTTGGTAGAATAAGAGAATAAGGATTATATTTCTATTTTTAAAATGCTTATAATTTTATATCATATAAAACTGTATATCTGTCTGTCTGTTTTTCTGTTCTGTATTCAATTCTACTACCTTTGACACGATATAAACGAAATTTTTCTTGGTTTCTTTTTAGGACCCTGCGCAAAACATAAGCACCCCCGTTTCTCTGGCCACTCCAACCCTCTTTCTTTTTCTTCTTGTGCCTTGTCCGTTCAACGTACGTTGGCTATCATGATTTTATTAATAAAAGCTCTACTGTAGACTGGACAAACCATTTTTACACTTTCCCCCGCATAGGAAAAGTTCCAGGTTCGTATTTCGGTAGCAACCAAATATTTTTCGATAAATGGATTCTTTATGTATATCTTTCTAATTGATTAATATAATTTGAATCAGTTATTATATAAATATTTAAAAAAAATGTGTATTTATTATATACGCTTACATTCATAGAATTTTGTACTTTAAGGTTGCGGAATCTGTACAGCCAGTCATGTTAGGACAGATTTACTAAACAACCCCTAAGTAATCTGATCTAATCATTTAGTCTCATTGCAAACTGTTGGACTAGCGCGGTGGGCGTTGAGGGGGTACCTCCCTTCGGGTGAAATTCGCTCAACGTAGTAATTTATTATGCTATAAGTATATTTATAGGTATATGTATACAGAAGGAAGAAAAAAATAATGAACAAGAACTACAGAGTCTAGTGAGTAGAATGTACAACGTATGGAAGGAAAGTGACCTTATCATGAACGTCAATAAGTCGAAAGTGATGGTATTCTAGAAGGAGGAAAGCAAGACACCTTGCTAAATACTTGTAGGTAATGAATGTTTGGAACAAGTAGATGAGTTTGTGTAGTTGGGAAGTACGTTTGGTAGAAACGGAAAGGAGGGTGACTGCAGGGAATAAAGTGAACAGCGCTTTGAATGGAATTATATCTAACGGGAACTTATCAACTGAAGCAATACTGATATTTGGAAATGAGGTATGGAGCTGGCAGAAGAGGAATGAAAATAGATTGAATGCAGTGGAGACGAGATCGAGATCGTATATGTGGCAGATCTATTTATGGCAGAGTAAAGAATGAAGAAATAAGCAAATAGTGTAAAGCCGATCCTAGTATAATGAGTAAGATTAAGAAAGAATTACATGGTTTGGTCATATGAAACGGACGAATGAGTGGTGTCAGCCGCTTCGATATACCGCCTCTAGCGGCGGGCGGCGGACTCACGGTACTAGTTGGGAGTTAGTCTGATAGATGTCATACTGTGTCTAACTCATTATAAACAGAACTGTTACCGAGAATTAATATTTTATATAGTAAAAATTAGGTTTATTAAAATAGTCCGGTTATAAAAAATTCAGAAGCCGTCTAGGAGGTTTATTTTTTATCAGTTTAATATTATTAAACGTGACAAGGAAGATTATTGGTAGGACCTGGGTTGACCACATTACTAATGACAATTTATTAAGACGCGTAAATAAGTCAAGATAACTAATAACAACTATCAAAGAACGGTGTATACTTCGGATACATTTTATGTAATGAAAATTATGATCTTTTACAACTCGTCTTGCATATAAAAGACAATAGAGGCGATGATAAAAAAATGGTTTAATGCCCAAAAAATTGTGATTTTATACAGAATATATCAATGTACAGCCGGGGGCACCAAAAATCTGTGTATTGCTAAAATATCTGGAAAATAAAAATAATTTAAATAATCATTATATTATGAAAAGACCGTTATTACCCGGATTAGCTTAATCTCGTTTATGACGTAATCCACGATTTTTGTTCTAGTCATGGGTTATTTGCGAATCATTTGTTACAACTTAATGTTCATTCTGGTCCACAATTTGCTAGCACTTAGGTCTTGAATGACCCTAACTTGTTTTTTTCAATCTTTATAATAATTGTACTGAACTAAATATTTTCTTACTGTATCTACGTCGGCATCTTGACGTCACCAGATTTTCTGTATTTGTAGGTAAGCCTAAGTCTGTTGCTGTCGAAAGGGATTAATCATGACTGAAAACTGCGTAGAATGATATTTCTACGTATTTGTTTTACTTGACAGACTAAACGTTTTGTATTTTTCGTGTATTCCAACCTATGATTCTATATAATTAGCATAACCCAACCTTCGATAGAATGTGGCACATGAAGAATAAATCTTATTATAAATTGCCAAATCGTATTCGCATGCACACTCGCATACTTTAGACAGAACATTTCGTACGAGTTTCATTTATTTAAAAAATATAAGTCATCATGATCTTCATTTCTGTCCCTTTATCCTGACAAGATTAGAAGATCATAGTCTCAACAAGGCGCTTCTATTATCTCTCGCATTGACCAATCAAAAAAGGCAGTATGTTTTCATCAGAATTTATACTATTTATTTAACCTTCGTCTTGGGAAATTTACTGGCGGTTGGAAAAAATATACACCTTGAGAGTCAACACCGTCAAGTTACCTTAATTAAGATCTTTCTATATGTAGCAGGGGCTCCGTGTAGAGGTCTCTGTTCTTTTCAATCGGTCCAACAATGTTACTCTCAAGCTTCTCAAAGATAATTAATTTCGGCAGCCTGGATTCTTGATTTCACTAGAAGAGAAAACGGTATTCATATTATTAATTCTTCAGAAATAATTCCAAGTCCTACTCAACTATTTTAAATATGAGGACATAATAAATGCACACCTATAAAGTCCTCTACACTTCTCTAATCAGACTTCAGGTAGAATATAATTCGGTCATATGGTCGCCTCACAACATTTTTCACTCGACGAAAAAAGATTTTCAAGATTCATTAATTTTAAATTAAATATATACTTATGTATATCAATTATGATTATCTCCTTAGCTGTCTGATATTGTTAAAATTATCAGTGAGACGTACGATGTCCGACCTTACATTTCTATACAGGATCATCAATGGTATGATAGACTGCCCCCAGATTGCTGATCTACATGGTCATCGAGACACAATTTATTGTTCTACTACAGTGGTAATGTCAGAACACATGCATTAGCTAACTCCGCAGTCCCCAGATTGCATTCTTTGGGGAATGAATATGCGGAGGTAGTCGACAATTTTTCCGTAAATTTATATCTTTATAGAACTACATTATTACAATTTTTTGTGTCTCAACTCAATGATAACGAATGGAAGCTTCACTTCACATTTTGAAAAGACATGGTGATATTATATAATATTTTTCTTTGTGTATTGCACTTCTGATGAAATTTTCTATTATTTTACAAATTATACTAATACCTGAATAGGTCGTGTATAATAATAATAATAAATAAATAAATAAATAATATACCTGGTATGCATGCTTACATTAATAACATAACAGTGTTATTGATCTATTGTCAAACAATGTTATTGCATATAATTAAAGCTAAAATTCAAGCATTCTCCGCCCGTAATAGTCTCAATATTTATGTTGGCTTCCTTTTCGTCGCTTCCGGCGGAAGTGGAGTTGCAGGAAATGGCGGGCACTTCCGGTGACGTAACGGGGCGCCGATACTCGAAGGGCGGCGGAACCATTCAATTAATACTGCAGAGTCGAAGTAACCCTTACAATAATTACAGTGAATAATTTATTAGCATTACCGGGGTAGTCACATGTACAAGATACAGGGGATGATTGAGGGATGGGATCGAACGGTGAAAAGACGATTCTATTTATGTATGTTTATATTATGTATTGGGTTGTTTTATAAGTCTTTGCGGTTTTATTAAATTAAATTATTAAAAAATCTAATTTTTTAACAATAATGTGTTTTTCATCATTGTTCAGGACTTTATCCCATCTTTCAATCAAATTATCGATGACTTTTCTGTAAAAATCGTTATCGTCGTTGTTGAATGTAACGCCACGCATTTGGTTGGAGAGCGACCGAATAATGTGATAATCTGACAGAGCGAGGTCGATACTGTAAGATGGTTGTGGTAAAATTTCTCTTAGGAAGCACACATAGGATATGATGTACATGCATTTCAGAGAGAATCAAGTATGTAAATACATGGTATATGTAAATGTATACGTGAATATTTCTATCTTCTGTTCATGAATACTGACCATGTCATCTGCATACCTAACCTTATTAAGAACTTTTCCCCCAATTTACAATACTATTTGGCATTCGTGTAAGGGTTCTTATTTATATTGTTAGACAGATAGGGTGGTTACCCCAAGTAACTAGAAGAGTCACGCGCCGTGTCAATTTGTTTTATCCCTTTTTGTGCGAAAAATAAATACGTGAAAATTTAATAACACCACACAGTAGTGAATAAATAGACATGATATGAAGTGTATATATAGGAGAGGGGTTTGGAACATTATTAGCGAGGCGAGGGGCTGAAAACATAAATCGGACACATTTAAGCAACAGTGAAAGTATTTACTCTTCGAAAATAAAATCTTAATAATGCATATTACATTGTCAGCGTTAAAATTTTCGTATCAATCGAGTCATATTTTTAAAAAAAGTCGCGGAGATCTTAGATTGCGTGGGCGCCACCAAAATTAATATTTTGAAATAAGGAATTTGCTTTAGTTCATGTCTATTTATTTGGTGGTCTGTGAATAACACTAACAACAATTATTGTGGAATGTTAAATTTCAAATTCTCTAGACATAGATAATCTTATCCGAAGGAGTGACCATTATTTAGCTAAAATAGAGTCTTTATTCTGGAAGCCAAAGCATGGGATCTAAGATGACGGTTCTCAAGAGAGGTATTTATCTAACAGTGGGTGAACATGGCTAATTTCAAAAAATCTATTTTTCCACAAGAGATGTGTAATATTCAAAAAAACACGTGAGCGCCGAGTGTAATATATGGAGACACCGTGTTTCAGACACACAATCTTCTGATTCTTACAAAATATTCTACGATACGATCTATAACATTCAATCGTATTCTTATTCTCTCAATTCCCCAGTTGAATAGAATTTTTAATTCACTTCAGTATAAAAAATTAAAAATAAAATTTAACAATCTTATGAATAAAAAAAAACATTATATTAAAGAAGTCCTAATTTTTTTGATTGACTTTTTTTTTTACATATTTATATATCTCATTACGAGTCGTTAAATTTTAGATACTTAAATACCAATTTACAAATATTTACAGACGATTTTTGGACAGCACGTTTTCTTTACAATTAACTGGTTTCCTAATTCGCCACTGCAGTTGCTAAATTGCACAATGCAGGCGTTTTTTACTCCATTTTGTCGAAGTTCCTGGGGGTGGACTAACCCACCCTTAATACGTCCCGTCGAGTCATCTGGCGGCAATGCTTTATTTCACTTTGCATTATTTCTGCTCCAAGGTCAAAGGATAAAACCTTTCAGGACAAAGAGAATTTTAATTATTACCTAAGATGCTGTTGATGACGTATGTACTTCAATTACACGAAATTAGTATGATAATATTATACGACCAACAGAGCTGGACTGGAGGCTTCTTCCTGGAAGCCGTAACGAAAATTATCCCCTAATTCGTTGGCCCTATAAACTACTATAAAAATATGATTGTGTTAAGTAGCTAATTGTTGAGGGTAGAAAATGTGGTGGTTATTAATAGATGTGGGTGTGGTGGGTAGCTACTTCTTAAGGACGACTCCTAAGGTCCCTCACGACTGAGGATTGTCTATTGCTTTTTTCACTCTATCGATCCAAAAGACGGGGGATATTCTCCTTCCTCTCTGTTCTTTGACGTGGAATACCACAACAAGCGTCTCGCAAGATATTCAAGAGATTGATGGATTTGAGTCGGACATGGGGCGGCATCTGGCACCACGCGGCAAAGACGCTGTAGCCGCGACACATACCTCTAGCAGCATTTAAAGTTGAAATATTAACTACCCTTAGATCAGTCATAGTGGTGACTCTCGACTAAAAATGTAAGACTAGGTAAGTATTATTTTATAAATTTAAATTTTAAGGTAGGCACCCTATAAGTACAGAATTCACAAATAATCATCTAGGTAAACCAATTTTCATTTAGAAAGAACTATTGTAACAACAACGCGGGGGTAAACAGAGAGGATAGAGCGCCATACTCTTCTGCCCTGACACACAATTCTCGCCTCATCCACATTCATACATCTTCTCATACAAGGCTTCTAACAGGATTATCCTCCAGTATCTGGTTTACCTGTTCGTGACAAGTTTTCCGCGGACGTACTCTACAACTACAAATCAACTAATCTAATATTAATCTACTACTAATCGATACTTGCGTCATATATATTTCTTCTCATTCATCCATTCCACATGACCAAACCACCTAAGTGATCCTTTCTTAATCTTACTCACTATACTAGATCAGATTTACATTCTTTCCTTATTTCTTCATTCTTTACTCTGTCATAAATGGATCTGCCACATATACGCCTAAGTGATTTCATTTCCACTGCATTTAGTTTACTTTCGTTCTTCTTCTGACAGCTCGAGGCCTTACTTCCGTTTATCAGTGTCGGTACCAGGACTCCATTGTGAACTATATATTTATGACAGTGCAAAATACAATAAATGTATTCGATCAAATCGGTAATTTTATAAAAATACAAACAGACAATTAATACACTAAAAAAATTAACAGATATAAACTATTAAGGAGAACACATTCTTATTATGAAGTTGTAATTATTCAGAACATAGGTCTGTGATATTTTAAATACTAATTAAATGTATTAATTAGAAAGATATGCATATAAAATCAATTTTATCGAAAAATAGTGTACAACACAAAAGTACTGTCGCTGTAGCATAGTTGGATAATGCACCTTCCCCGTTTTGAAAAGAGATCCAGGTTCGAATCCCCGTAGCGCAACAACAATATATTTTTAACAAAATTGATTTTACATGTACATTTTTCTAATTAATACATTTAATTTGTATATAAATAAAAACTTTCCTAATTTACAAAATTCAAACATTCCCTACGTATGCTTTGTGGATTCGGTGTTTTTAACTAATTTCAAACGACAACTCCGCCCACTGACCAATTAAAACGCTGAGCGGCATCAATCCATCGTTACAATGTGTACCCGTGGTGTCACTTACACTAATTCAATCGTTCTTTTTGAATGGAAAGAGTATAATGAAATGAGTCAAAAACGTAAGTTCAACGTTTATGGGTAGGTACTAGAGCCTCCAATTCGAATACTAGAATATTCGAACCCCGAATATATTCGCCTGCTTTTAAGTATTCGTTATTCGAATACTTTAAAAAGTATTTGTAAAGTATTCGCACATATTTGTATTATAAGATTTTTAATATTTTTCTAAACGAAACAAGGGTTTACGAACCCTGGAAGTCATATGAAAGCATTCATTCATTCAGAAATACGATTTTTTTTTCTAGAAGTATCGCTATCGTCTCTATGGAAGTCGGATATCAAAGATGTAAACGCCTTTGTCGGACATCTTTTGCATTTGCCTTTTTTTTAAGTCTTCTGCTTATCTTTTTGGTTTTATGACAACAAGCACTAATAATACATTGTTTTGTCAACGATGGAGTCGGCTTTCTATTATTCTTTAGTATTTAGCTTTCATAAATACTTAAGCCGACAAACGAGAAGTTATATACAAAATAATGAAAAAAAAACTTGCACGTGGGGTGTGAGATATGAAGTAATATAAACATATCTAAAATTTTGTCACTTATCGAGAGAATACTGACTCCTCTTTATCTCCACGAAGAGTTCGAGTTCTGCAAGTTATTTAGTCATACAAACATTTGAAACATTTCTGTATTTATCATCCGAAGTAAATTATTCCTTTCTTAAAAGTTTTACGAATATATTCGAATATATTATCATTAACTATTCGATTATTCGAATAGTTGGAATCACGAATATTTGGAGGCTCTAGTAGGTACTGAACAACAAACGTGTCGGTCACATTGTTCTGACATTACTATAGTAAGAAATTTTCTGCGGCACGGGCGGAGTAAGACGTTTTGTACATCAATAAAACCCATTTTAAGTACACGTGTCGAGATAGCGCTTGATAAATTTGAAGTGACATCACCGAAAAGAGTGATGGCACTGGAAATACCAGTCATCAGTCTTCTCTGTCGGCCATATTAATCTGCGTCACACTGTCTCGTCACATGTTTGCTGGTTCAGTTCTCGGGTGAGCCGTGGACTCCAGAGGTTCAAACCGAAAGATAATATCTCTCAAAATTAATTAATAGTTAAATATTTTGTGAAAACAAACTTTTAGTTCGGTTATACTGTTTAAATATCTGCGGCAATCCAACACGATACAAATAACATAATAAAATCGACAGGAAAAGTGTGTTAAATAAGTTATTGTCACAAAATTTAAAGATTAAACTGTATATAACGTACGAAGGCAAGTCAATAATTAACTAAATTTTTCATTCTACAATTTATTTATTTTTGTAGCATAAATAATACATATGAAAATAGAAACTTTATTAGACGTGCTCTGTTACCTAACCTAACCTAACCTGTACAGTTTTAAAAAGTTGTAATTGTTAGGTACAATCGTTATAAAGTAAGGTAAGTAAGTATTTGCACAGACTTTACGGCCAAGCTCGTCGTGGATGATTTGATGAACAGAGCCATGCCTGATGTTCAAAGAAGACGCTACCTCGTCGAAGGTAACTCGCCTATTCGCTAGAACCATCTCTCGAGCTTGCTGAATCTTGTCGTCCGCGGTGGAGGTTGACAGCACGCGGGAGCTTGGTCCTTAAAAATTTAGTCGCAATCGATCGCTTCACGGGGGAACAACGCGCGTTCTGCGTAAAACAGTTTTACAAAAACAATAAAAATAAAAGTAACTTTATTTGTATATCTTTCTAATTCATACATTTAATTAGTATTTCAAATATCTCAGACCTATGTTCTGAATAATTACTACTTCACACCAGAGCCTGTACTCAAGAAGACTCTTGTGACCAATGTTCATCAATTGAAGAAAAAGACTGTATCAAGTACCTAGGAATCATAATAGATAAATTCAAATGGAAAGAACTTATTACTAATCTTACAAACAAAATAAAAAAAAACTGCCTACATATTTTTAAGATTCACATTTAATCACTTATATATCTGAAAATGATATATTACGCGTTTGTACAGTCACATTTGCAATACGGTATTATTGTATAAGGAGGAGCATATAAAACTTCAATATCACAATTAGAAATCGCTCAAAAAATAATAATAAAATATATTCTAAAAAAAAACTATCCAAAGATTTCAAAGTAACATACAAAAAAATTCAATAATACAAATTTTCAAAATTAAAAAAATCAATTAAATATTAGAAGCGAATTCCGATCTACAAGATTTAGAGACCAAATTGACATTCCAAAAATAAAATAAACCGTAACCCAAAATTACTATATTTATCAAGGCATCCAATTTTTAAACAATCTCCCCATCACAATTAGAACAAATATTAAAGTACAAACTACTATAAATTTGTATCTGATGTTAAAAAGTATATACACAGACTAACTGAAACATAAATTATACTCTCTCGTATATACTCCACTACACACGAGTCTTATTCTCATAGAGAAGAAATAAATGTTAAAAGAAATTATATATATATCTTACTGATTATTTTTATATATTTTATATCTGTATTATATAATATTAAAATACAATAAAACAAACAATAGGAACGTGTTCTCCTTAATAAAAATAAAATCAATCAAGTAGAAAGATGTGCAGAAATAATCTATTTATCGAAAAAAAAAATTATCCCGGTAGCAACTAAATATCTTTCCAAATGATTAATTTAATGTGTATTAAAAATATACAAGTAATTATTTTCTGAAATTGTAACTTCAGAACAAAAATGTGTTCTCCTTAAAAAATATTTTTAAGTTAATAATAATATTTGGCCTGTTTAGAGAATAATTTAGGATTTTTTTACTGCCTTAGCTAATCTAGTTATTGTAACCCTCGATAATCGATAATTTAAAAAAATATTTTTTGGATAAAATCTATCTAATCGTGGACTACGGTTAAAGAACTCCAAGTTCGTTATGTTAGTTCAACGCGAAAAATTTTTAGTGACATCCATATGTTTTGAACGTTTAATTAATCTGCAGCAGGTGTTGTACCGAGTCATGACATATGCACACACACTTGCATGGTTACCTATACATTGCATATACAAACAGAAGCGTAATCAGCGTATAAAGGTAAACCCCATGAGTCTACTGATAAAGGTCCAATAGTTGCGAATGATATTTCAAAACATACAACTCCTGGCTAAAATACTTAAAGAAAATACACTAACTCTTAGCAAACCTATAATACTACATATTTTACTATAAACTACCTACATATTTTTAAGACTCCGAAACATCTTATCACTTACAAATCTGAAAATAATATATTACGCGTTTGTACAGTCACATTTACAATACGGTATTATTGGATGGGGAGGAGCATATAAAACTTCAATGTCACAATTAGAAGTCGCTCAAAAATGATAATATAAATTATTCTAAAAAAAAATTACTATCCAAGTATCCAACTCTTCACAGATTTCAAAGTACATAAAATAATAGACACATAAAAAAAAACAATAATCCAATTTTTATTAGAATAAAGGAGTGGGTTTGGGAAATGACTACAAGAAATACTTTTATATGGTGTGGAATCATAGAAAGAAGACTGATTGACGCCTTTGGGATGTGGTGCTGGAGACACATGTTGCGCATACAATTTTTTGGGCATCATGGAAGATGGAGCTTGGAGAAGCTTGTCGGGGTGGGCCATGTCGAAGGACGAAAAGGAAAAGGAAGATCAGTTGGACCGACTGAATAGAAAAGGCAACAGGCACTTCTCTGATCTGCAGGATACCGAGAAAAGTGGAGGAGCATAGTCAAAGGGAGGGAGGGACCGATATGTAACACAAGATCACGATCATAAGGTGAATATTGATCTGAATGCAGTTATCGCCAATAGCAAGACTGGCGATGCGTAATGGAGTTTTAGTGTCAACACCAATATAAATGCGGTCGTTCATGCGCATGCGTGGGAAATTTGTGTTCCATGTGAAGAGTAGAAAAATTATCGGGCAGATATTTTTATGCAATAACTTTATTAAATACAAATTAAATGTATTGTTGATAAAGCATAATCGGTTAATGCACGTTCCCCGGATTAGAAGAGATCCAGATTCGAATCTCGGCAGCAACAACAATATTTTTCGATAAAATTAATTTTATATGTATATCTTTCTAATTAATACATTTAATTTGTATTTAAAAATATCTCAGACCTATGTTCTGAATAATTACAACTTTACAATAAGAATGTGTTCTCTTTAATAATAACTTTATTATTTTTTACTTAACTTATTTTATACATATTTTTAATACCTTTATGAGTTAAATTAAATATAACAACAGATTTCGAAAAATACCATTTCCTTCGTCAGGATGTCAAATATACTATATCTTTGACATGATCGAGATTAGGCTTCAATATTTTCAATTTATATTATTAATATGTATATACCCTTAAAATATTCAGCACAGTATGATGTTAAGTGATTAAGTTGAATATTATTAAAGGGATTGTATACGGACTTGATCATTATTGCTTCAAACCCTTCAGAAGTACCAGGCAGCGATGCAAATCAGCCAATACCCCCATGTCTATCCCAACGCAGTGGCAATCAGCTTGGAGGACGGTATATAATGCACACATGTATGCATATGTTTATAAGAAATCATTAAACAAGCTATATCCTTAAAATTATTTTTGTTTTCGCGAATAAAGTCGATCATGAAGGGTTAGCTGGGTTGGGAGTGGAAAGTGCCGCGGGAAGAAAGTTCCATTGGAAATATCTCATAAACGTTACATGTGAACACCGCGTGATGTGGTGATATCCCCTTTGCCTCGCTTCGCACTTCGTTAGTCGAATAAATGTGCTAGTCGGAGGTGTACACGTTTATACTTTGTTTTATGGTGAGTGAGAAAAAGTGCTAAGAATGAAAAAAAACATTGATCATATGGAACGAGAGCACAAAGACGAATAAGACACGTTTAACTCGGCCAGTGTACGCTATGTCACTAAATAAAGTGATGATCGGTATCCGGCACCCCGCGCCCCGTGCACTGCGCCTTCCGCACCACTCCGTACATACACATACATGTGTGTATTGACAAATTCACGTCAGGTTCTTAAAATAAACATTTTTTATTGTTGCGTATGTAAATTAACTATATATAGTAATTATTTTATCCAATATATAAATATAAACGTGAACTCTGTATTTAGTATATTTACAGATATATTCACATAGTTAGAGGCAATGTCAACTCAGTTTAAAGGTTAAGTCACAATTGAAGCGTTTTGCCGCCGTCCAAAGAAGTGTGCCTTTAGAATTCATTTATATTTTGAAATTGTTCTATGGCCGCCCATCCCCTAAGCCGCCAATTGTCACCGCCGTCGCTCGTAAGGTAGAGTTAGGGGATAGTTATGATTTTCACCCACCCTCAGCCCTTAGCTATAATTAGCGAAAGTCTCCGAAAAGAAAAAGTCCAGCAATAAACTTGGACAGGGGAGAAAATTGCCTATTGTCGGACACAAAACACAAGCCGTTTGGGCTTAAGTGTCGAATAGTTCGGGGAAAATGCGTTAGATGGCGAAAAGAAATTGCCGAAGTAATTACTTAATCTCATTGACGGAAGAAACGGGTGGGTTAAGAAGCTCTACACACGTATTATTATTTATTAAATATATTTAATCAGGAATATTAAAAGCCAACGGCGCGCGGTGTCCCCAAGCGGTCACCCATACAAGTACTGACCGTGCCCAATATTGCTTAACTTCGGTGATCGGACGAGAACCGGCGCCTTCAACGTGGTATGGTCGTTGACAAGCGTCGCGTTAAATATAATCATTAAATGTTGGACTCTGTGTATTTTGTTATATCTATCATGTTGCTTCCAATTAAAATATTACGATTTTAAAAATTGTAATTGGATCGATAGTTTCGAAAATTTTTCGGGCCAGTCCAGCGTCGTCAATACAACTCTGCTTGAGACAAACAAGACGACTGATGTATCAAAAGAAGACAAATTGAGAAAGAAATTTGTTTGTAGTAAACAATGACTATAGAAGACGTTTCTGAAGTTACTAAACTCCTGAAATCTGACGACAGAGCTATTATGGACAGCAACGTCCAGAGAGCAAAACTGAATACAGGAATCAGTATCTGCGAATGCTTAATCTGCAGTTAAACGTAACGATGAAAGATACGAATCACTGTACTCGCCCAATAACGATTGGGCGAGTACAGTGATTCGTATCTTTCAATGAATACACAAATCAGTAAAACTGTCAGTGCGTGCTGCCATCAGCTGAGACAGATTAAAAGTATTCGGAGACATCTTCCTCTTGAGGCAGCCCGCCTACTTATAAATATGTTTGTGGTGTCATATGTGGACTATTGTATGTTGGCCTGTCAATGTTTCAGCTGAATAGATTACAATCCATTCTATATGCGGCAGCACGGATAATATATGGAGTTTCCAAATTCTCTCATACAATATCCCTTTTACATGAGAACTACATTTGCTCCGGTTCCCTGAAAGAGTTGAATTTAAACTGTGCTGGTTGATGTATAATACAAGGCGACACACAACATGGTGCCTCTGTATCTTCACGAGCTTTGTATTCCAGACAGTTTGAATGGTAGATGTCGGACTCTCAGGTCAGCCTCTGGAAGTGTTGTAGAACCGACCAACCGTTGCCGGAAGTCTAAATTTAGTGAACGGGCATTGGCGGTGGCAGGCCCTAAAGCGCGGAACTCTTTGCCTTCTATCATAAGAAACAGTACATCAGAAGAGACTAAAAACGCGATTTTTCAAAAAATCATTTCTTTTAGATAAAATAACAATTTAAAATTTAAAAAAGAAAGGTAATGTAGGACTATAAACAGTTTATGTGTAAAATGGCGCTAAACAAATTATCCAAATTATTATTATCATGACGAAAAGAAAAATTGTGCTATCAGTAAACAGATAGACGGCTGCGTGCTATAATTTTTTTATGGACAGGTCTTATACTTTCTGCTCAGCGAGTTCCCACTTAATTTTCTGAGAAAATATTTTTCTGTCTCGAATATTCGTCAGACAGATTGTGGCTAATTTTGAAAATAGTCAATTACCGATGTTATATAATAAGCTTATAAATTACTTACTACGTTCTGATAATATTTCTATGGAAGGGACATTTTCATTAATGTCATTAGCAAGGGGACAGGTCACAGAACACAGTAACGTGACCACGGAAGGAGAGACGGTGAGATTTAGTTGAGGTACATCTCAATACCGCGTACATGTGTTGAGATTTTGATTTTGAGATACATTCAGAGATCAACTTGAGATTGGTAGATGTATATTAAACACAAATTAAATGTATCAATTAGAAAGATATACAGGAAAATAAAAATATCAAATGCGTTAATCGATTACACTACGCCAACATAGTAAGTTAACGACAAAAGGTGACAGATAGCTTTTAAAAATTTACAATAAAAAATGTATCAATTTGAAAGAACTAAAACATGTAAGTTCGAAAAATTGTCGTCGACTTATTATGTTGGTGTAGTGTAATTGGTTAATGCATTTCCACGGATAAGAAAGGATCCAGGTTCGAATCCCGGTAGCAACTAAAATATTTTTTCGATAAATTGAATTTTCCTGTATATTTTTATAATTGATTCATTTAATTTGTATTAAAATACCACAGAACTAAGTTCTGAAAAACTGTCACTTCAAAATAATATGTGTTCTCTTTAATAATGAAGTGTTTGTTGCGTAAAAGCATAGATGCCGGAAGAAAACAGGATATACGGAAGGAGTTTGGCACTCACCACAATCTAGTTCTGCAGGCACCTTTAAAATGTGGACTGTATGTTTAAATCACTAATTTCGTCTAGGTTCCTTTAGACGACACTTATAAAGAGGTGCTAGAGGGAGGGGACAACCATTTCCCGGAACCGTTCTAGAAGTTTCAACTTCTTTTATCAGTTTCACTCACAGTAATACAGAAACGCGAAATATAAAATAAATAAACACAAAAGAAAGGAGATAAAAAATAAATGCTAATGTAAGAAATTGCGAAAACGAACAGAGATTTAAATTTAAACTTTCCCGCGCCTTTTTAAGTGCTATATTTATTTATTTTGAAATAACATTACAAACAAACAAACAAATAATCAAGTATCATGTACAGAAGTACAGAAACCAGTGGATACAAGACAGTCATTAAAGGGCTAAATATCAAGTACACTCTCCCACGAAGTAACTCGGACGAAACACAATGACGATACTGTATAGACGCAAAGTCTCAATTGTATAATATTGTAATCTTTCGTTTCACGTATACCGTACTCACTCTAGTTCGCCAATCGATCGATTCGACGGCGGGGCCGGGAAAGTAATGGAAGGAGGGAAATGCACAGTGCATTATTTTGATGATTCGTATATCGTTGATTTGCACGTGGATTAGAATGATGTACTCATGAAATAATAGACTCACAGAGATTAAAGTCTCATTAAAAGATCATCGTGTACACAGGCCTTAAATCATTAAACAATAACATTAATATAAGATGTTTAATTACATAATTCTTCAGATTAAACGGCTGCTTGCTGGGGAGATTCTTGACTTTGATCGATTGGTTTACAGAGTATCGGGGCTGGTGGCACCCTTGCTCTTCCATCTGTAGTAGCGGGGGAGATTCAAAACTCATCTCATCTTTAAGACACGGTGTGCACACAGAGACTACGAATGCTGAGAGTTGTCTCCAAAGAATCTCACGACAGCAAAATCTGTATTGTCTCGAGTTGAAAATCTTTTAAAAAACGGGCCATTGAAATCAAATTTCTCGATTTTTAATTAGCATTTTATTTTTTACATTTATTTTAATTAGAGATATTTAATCACGACCTTGGAACAACAAGGTGCCGACTGACAATGAAGTCAGTATTTTTTATTTTTTTTTATCAAAATTTTAACAATATTATTCTCCTTAAAACTGTGTTACAAACATGTCAAACATGACGAGAAAACAAAGTTATACATTAAAAAATGTACGAGTTGTATACTTAATATATTATGTAATTTAATAAACTCACTTCACAAACAAATTTCAATCCATTGATCATTTATATATCATTTGATCAGTTGAATGAATTTGAATCTATAAGACATATTAAATATTTATTATTTCATTTCAATATAAATAGTTTTAGGTGTTGGTTTTATATTTAAGACAATCGGGTTAATCTCTGAGTGTATCTTTAGATCGAAAGCTCAATACTACGTATTCTCATTCCGTGAATACAGGACATTAGGCTTCATTTCAAAAATGATCTTAAATTAAATACAGACTGCATATAAATACGGTTTTCAGCTGAGTATTATTACAATGCAACTACTGCACCGTCAATTAGTTCACATCTTTCTCTTTTTAATGCTCTGCTCTTCCCTTTGCAGCCTCCACTCTCGGGAGGGTAGAGTGCAACCTGCCCAGCGACCAGTGGCGTGCAGTAGGCATAAACTTTAATTAATGTTAATATTTTGAGTATGCCCAAATTTGTATAAGAACGCAGTCGCTGGATTTTGTCTTACTTCAATCAAATAAAGATTCTCATTAGATACATCTATGCTGTTTCAGGAGAATGAATATCAAATTTCAAAACATAGATGGCGACAGCGTAGTTATAAGAAATACTTGAAAGGTATATAAAAGGTGAAAAATATGTATGCAACTTCCAAACAATTGATAAGTGTGGCAGTCGCCCGTGGGTAGAATTGGTGAACGTTACAATTGTGTAAAGTGATCACTCAAGCCAACCGAGGTCAGGTCGTAAGCACTCTAATACCTGTGACTTCCATACTTCCCATATAAAAAAAACCCAATAAATTCGTCTCTATGAAATATGTATAATATGTATTAGGTTATATTAATACCAACGATGCCAACTACGCATATATGAAAAAATTTGGGAAAAAATATTTTAAGTATGAGAAAATAATTATAAATTTATTACGTACTTCAAATAAGGAAAGCAGTTCTTTTGATTTTTCCATATCGGTTCACTGCTTTCAATTTCGCTTAATATATTATGTACAATTTCTCCATCGAACATTAGATATTGTAACAACAAATACCATCAACAAAATTACATATATTTAGGCATATCAAATTTCAATAGCCTTCCTACAGAAATTAAGAACATAAATTATATAAAATAACTAAAAAAGAAATTAAACGATAATTTAAAAAATATACAATTGGACTATAAATAATATTATAGATTGCATTTATAAAACTTCTGACTCTTCTAAAATTACAATTGTGTAAGTCCTTTTTCAAGCACAAGAGTTGGTTTCGGTTTTGGAGTAATGTTAAATAAAACAAAGATTAAATGTTCCATTTAGACAGTGGTCAAAATTTTAATTCATTTTAAAAAATAAAATATACGTATAGGAGAGGGATTCGGAACATTAATTGCTACACGAAAGGCATTCTACACACATTATTTGTAGAAACATAAATCTGTTTATGACACATTTATGCAACAGTAAAAGTATTTACTCTTTGACTGTTTGACGTATTTTTTTTTACATTGTAGCATATTATATTGTCAGCGTTTAAATTTTCGTTTCAATCGAGTCATATATTTAAAAAAAAGTCGCGGAACTATTTGATTGCGTAAGTGGTTTCAAAATAATCACGTGAGTGACACCAAAATGAAAATATTGAAACAAGGAATTTTCGTTAGTTCATGTCTATATATTTGGTAGTATGTGGTCAAAAAATGTTAATTTTAGTATGAAAAAATATTTAGTCTAATTAAAAAATGCTCAAAAACTGTAGAAAATTTTCAGACATAAAGATATTTAGTTCAGTAAGATGTGGATTGAACTGCACAAACTAGCAAATTGTTTCGAAGCATTGGAGTGACATTGCATGCGAAAGGGCTGTTGGAATTAAAAACTCTAGCCGTGGGTTACGCTAATCTGTGTAATAACGTCTAGAATTTTATAGGGTTTTTCAGAGGATTATTTAATTAAAACACAGTTGTTTTGCTTGTACACAGTGCACGCCCCTGTCAGCTATACACTCGACTGGAGTACTCTTACAAAGGCACCTGCAGATTTTACAGAAATATCAATTAGCTCACTTTCGAAGCGTTGAATGAATTCGCTTTGAACGTGAAATCGATTATTTTCGTATGATAGACGGTCCTCGGTCGGTTTCAGTTAAATTCAAATAAATTTTTAACAAAAATGACATTTTATTTGTGAAGTTACAATTTCTCAGATCACAGTTCAAACATGTTAAGATAAAATCACAATACGGTCGTCGTCGGGACTTGAATAAAATGACATGGAATGGAATGATGGCGCCATCTAGTAGGTTCTACTCAAAGCTTTTTAAGAAACAGTGTAATTAAAAAAAATGTCACTTCCAACAGATAAATATAGACGTCTTACAAAGCAAATGCACGTCGTTTAAATTTGACGACTTCTGTGTGGCGCATTATAGATTAATTCAGCTGTATCGACAATACAATGTCCCAAAATATTTATTTCTCGTTAGTTAAAATAAGATGATATAATAACTATTTACAACTATTTTTGTACATCAGAAGTGAACATACACTTATTAGTTTACCGCGTGGGATGTAATATGTATCCACCTCTAATATATAAAGCATTGCCCTGGCTACTTTGCTAGACTGCCGTCTGTGTTAAAGTAGTTTTTCGTGCTGTTGCGGTGTTAATTAATAAAAATAAAAATAACAATAATAAAAAAATGTTTTGAATGTGTTGTAAATCTTAAGTGTACGTTCCAGCTGATCAATTGTGTCAAATTTTCTTTCGTACAAAACAACAAATAGAGTTACTTGATATGAAAAATGTTTACATCTTTATATTTATATATATAAAACGTTCACCAATTCTCACCCCTAAATCTCCAAATTTGTTAAATTTTTGAAAGTTGTATATATGTTAGTACGTGGACTCGTCTCGAGTACCATCGCCATCTATGGACTAAATTTGATAATTCATTTTTTTAAACAGCATATATGTCATCACTATGAGAATCTGATTTTTGTTATAAACTCTGTAATTACTCCATACTTCCATATATTTTCCATTAAATACAATAAAAAAAAAGCTTTGTCTCTATGAAATGTTCGATATTTGTTTGATGTTTACATGCTTCAAAAGAATTCAAAAACTCTAGCTACGCGAAATAGAGCCTATAGTGCAAAAATAAAAGCTTCAAAGCCTCTCGTGACTACAAAATAACGAATCGGGTACAAAAAATGCGGAATTTATTATAAAATTTTTAAGTCAAACAATTTTTATTTACATAAAATAAAACATTTTCTGTGAAAAAGATTTCGAATTATGGTTTTTGGCATACTTAACTCAAATATAAAATTATTATCTGGTGCCAATAATAATGTTGACATTAAGCAATAAATTTATCACTGGGACAATAGTGACCCTATATATATATATTCCACTTTTCTTTTATCATCGTCAACCTCTTTCTTCCCTCCTCCTTCTCGCAGTTCACTTCCTCGCACCGCCACTTCCGGTTCCGTCACTTCCGACGTCTTAGTAAAGCACTTCCTGCACTTATTTCCGCATCAATTATTCGCATTACAACAAAGGAAATATTAAATGTATATAGTTAGGCAGTAATGTTTTAGGTTTTGTAATTTATTATTGATTTCAAAACCCTTTAAAAGATAATAGCGGTTTGAATTCTGATCATTGATCATTTATTTATCATTTATTTTATTTGTAAAACAATATGAACTAAAATCATAATAGGGGTGTAACAAAAATGTAACCAATTATATGTTTTCTCTGAAATAACAATAACTATGGTACAGTGAAGACAAGTTTTTAAAAAGGACTAATTAAATAAATAAATAGTTTATTAAGACTTCATAATAGGAAATATATTTTAGACAGCAAAAAAACATGAACGAATGATAACTTTTCCTCTATGGATTCAATGGATTCTCTAATTAAGGCTCATTTAGACATGACTCTGAAGAACTCTTTAAATTCTTCCAAGTTTTGGATATAAGACAACTATTCACCAGAGCAATCTTAAAACTATTTTTGAAAAAAAAATTAACTTTACTTCTCAGTGCCAAAATTTAATACCAAATTCGCTCAACGAACTTTATTATTTTGAGCTCCGCGATTACTTAACAAATTGCCACTAGGCCTTAAAGGGTCTAAAGTGATTAACGACTTTAAACCAAAAATAACAAAGCTATTGCTTGATGTAGGTAGAAAGTAAAATGAATCTAATTTGTTATTTGTTTTAATCTAACTACCTACACATTTTTGTCTCCGACTATTGTATATTACAGACAATAATATTTGTACTTTTTTCACATAACTTTTTATAACTTACTTAACATTATACTTACTTACCTTTAAACAATTACAAATTTTAAGAACTGTACATGTAATTGCTTTAGAATAGACCACGTCTAGTAAAGTAATTACCTTTATTTTTTCATATGTACTATTTACGCTTTAAAAAAAATGTTGAAGAAATACAAAAAATTACTGTAAAATTAAGAGAAGTGAGAGAAAAAGTAGAAAAAATAAAAATATAAACAGAGAAGAGATAAAAGGTATAAATTTGAAAATTTACCAGGGGAACGGGAGGGTGAGGGGAAAGGAAAACGGGATAGGGAATAAAATTTGTGTGATAAAAATAAAATGAAGGCTATTACGGTTTATATTGACTGCAAACCTTTAAGGAAACATTACTAATCATTAACGTTCCCTAAAGGTTCGCGATATCCGGTTATTAAAACTGGCTGCTTCAGTAGCTGCGTCACGCCAAACCGTTAACAAATTAAAAATAAAATCAACCGAAATATAAATATGCTTCATTAAACAATAAACAATTTTAGTTATAAATAAATTCATCACGGTAATATCACTTTGTATTGTCAATCTGTCGCTAGGTGGCGTAGCAATTGACGCGTTTGTTGCTCTATTGGTTAAGATACTCGTCTAGTGTTAACAGTAGTAAGCGTTAAACTTATTGAAAATAGTAATTATATTGATGTGATTCGTGTACGAATCTCTATTTAAAAAAAAGTTAGCCATTGGATTTAGAAGGTAGTGCACGCGTGTCGCGTCATCGCTGAAATGATACATTACCTACGTATTCAATAATTTTAAGAATATGTCTGATGGGATATTTTTTTTGCGTTATTTGAATGAATCATATTAGTATAATTGTCACCATTTTATTACTCACCTTGTAACCAGACAGCACCGTTCATAACTTTTCTATTTCCACTCTGTCTTAAGCTTTTTCAGATCTAGAAAGGTACAAAAAAGTTTTAGATTATTCGCCAAAAACTTTCGCCGAGAGAAGATTTGATCCATGGCCCCCTTCCACCTACACAAGTTCCTTGTATATCCCGAACTTTTTTTTTAATCCGGAACTCCATTAAAGATAGCTTAAGCTGAACTTCACCAAAATAAGGTGAAATTGTAAAGAGTTAGTGTACTTTACACTTATAAAATCTGGTGAAACTATTAATTCGAAAATACACTGACAGCGTATGGAGGAATTGTACAAAGTACTGTTTACATAATGATCGGATTTGGTGAACAGAAAAGGTGTATCTTTGATGAAGATACTCGCAATGCAAGATCGTATGTAGCCATAAGTATGGAGATACGATTATCTCGCACCCTTCGTATTATACCAAACTTGCAAAATATTGTCGCTGTAGCATAGTTGGATAATGCACCTTCTACAGTTTGAAAAGAGATCCAGGTTCGAATCCCGGTGGCGTAACAACAATATTTTTCGATACAATTGATTTTATATGTATATCTTTCTAATTATAATATTTAATTCATATTTTTACTGATAAAGTAATTTATTTTCTGTTCTGTTTTTTTACGTGTTAAGATTGTCTCGTTTAACGTTGTTTCATTTAGCGCTGGAACTTGTTGGAACGTATCCTCTGCTTTTAAGGGTGCCTTACTATATATCATTTAAATAGGCGATTAAACTCTTTACATAATAAATAGCGTTCATATTTTCAATTGACCCACAACAATGTGGCATGTAGCGAAGCTCTTGGTCTTAGGTCTTGGATTTGGTTTTGTCTATCTTATTGTAAGTCGACCGTCTCCCCGTCCCCCGCAATCACCATGTCAAGATATGCCCAAAGTACAGGGCGAATATTATGTTCCAGGCCGATTTTGTTTAGACGTCATTTTGGTTTGAAAAATATTTATCAATTAAAATTTAGCAGGCGAAGTGAATAATTGATTACAATTTAGTTTAGAGTATGTAATATTTCAAAAACATGCAATAGAACATGTTTTGCAGCTCCATTTTGACTTGATAAACAAAACAGTCTTTATTGCTGCATTGAAAATTCTCAATTGATATACCAACGACCTTTATACCCACGCAGAGTTTATATAATATCTATCAACACATGTAAAAACCGATATACAGTGTTGTTGAAGGGGAGGTCTCATATATTCTATTAAAATTTACTTATTCAATTCCCAAATGACGATAAAATAACTTTTACTGTAAAAAATAAAATGTGTGAATTTTTAATCGAGTATTCAAAAGTACAGCCTTCACCCTCTGCCTCGAAGGGGGCCGATATTGTGGAGAGGCTCTCGATCCACCCTTCACGGGGTCCTACCTAGCCCTGCACCCTCCAGCGCGGGGTTGATTCGGCACGAACCGCAAGTCTTCAGTCACTTCACCTTCTCGAGCTCGCGCCATTACGAAATAAGAAACTACTTCAACATTTGAACGATTTTTATTTATATTCAACTTTTTATTGTCGCCATTAAATTTTTTTCCATGCGAAAAATCCTCGGGAGCACCGGGTGAAGCAAATCATTAAATACTGACAAGTGAAACGAAAACTTGTTACGGAAGTGACGTCACACCTCTCACCAACTACGCTCACGGTACATGGCAATACGAATATATGAATATACGGACTGCTACTGCCATTATATTAGATAAACTTATGAAATAAGATTGGTTCAATAAAAATAATCAAATGTGTGCCCGTGTCTACGGAATGAGACACGATGAGATAAATTTCAGTACGTGTTGAGATTTTGATATCGAGAAAAAAATTATAACCGAGGTCAAATTTGACTGCAATCAAAGGATAACTTTCAAAATACCGTAATACCGTTTTTCACACTGTATGTACCGAACCACAAAAATCCACGATTGTGAACGTTTTATATATTGGAAGAAGAAAATATATCATATTGAATTTACAGACACAGGGTGTATGTTTTGTATTTGGATTAAATTTTTTATTTATTTCCATTAACGCCCTTGCGGGCTTTTACATAACAATAATAATAATTTATTTAATTTAAATATAACAGTACAGATTGAATATAACAGTTTATAAATAACATGATTTTAAAAACTAAGTATAATTCAAATTTAAATATTTAATTTATTCAGGCATGCCCCTGCAATGAAAAGAGTCAACGAAATTCAACTTGTTACCAAGCCGATGCATCCGTATTATTGGTGAGTATACAATTATATAAAATTGTAATAACACAATTATAAAATGTATACAAGGTCTGTCCTGAGACTAGTGTTCACCTAGTAGAGGAGACATTGGTTAAAAAAAAGTATTTATAATTAATTGTAAACGTCAACTTGAGCGGTACGAGCATGTTCGATCTCGACATCGCGATACCATTCGCAATGTGGACCCATTCAGCTCCAGTGCACCAGCACTGTATTTTGTGTGATTATAGTGTTTATTGTTTGTGTGTGCCGTGGATGCATATTAACATCGCCGTCTTCAGCCGGGAGCTAAGATCGTCACCATCCTTGTGCAAACATTGTGTAATTTCGCGGTGACCACTGGGATTCGCGGAGGCGTCATACTTAAGGTATGCCGCTAGAGGCAGGCACTTGGCCAATGTTATATTACAAACAAATAATGTATTATATTAATAATATATTACAAATAAACCAAATAATCGATTAAAAAATAACAAATTAACAAATTGTGTTTTTTTTACATACTGGAACATAATATTTACCCTATATAATTTCCAAACTCGCTTATATTAAAGAGGATTTACTAATCCGGTACACAGCTTCTACTCGCTTGCCTCATAACTACAGATTTGTTACTTTCCCATCCCTGGATACCTCTTTCCGCGACTAAGACGGCGACCTCTGTCTCTTAAATATTAATTAAGCCTTAATAATCGGTATGTGGTATTTAATAGAGTTTAAACTATTCCCATGCGCTTGTTCGCATGAAAATGGGTCGTCATTATCATAAAACCTTTAATCCGTGGTAAATTATAGCTACTAACACCCTCTCCACTGCTTTCTGTCCAACTTGGCTATCCGTGTTCATCCGAGTTCCTGGACATCTTTTTTGCTGGTTCCTGATCTTCCATACTCTGTACATGACCTATGGGTGCCTTTGATTAACTGGACCATTCATTATCCACAGTTCTATTTTGGATGTTTCCCTTTAAATACAAATTGAATGTATTAATTAGAAATACATACATATAAAATCAATTTTATCAAAAAATATTGTTGTTGCTACCGGGATTCGAACCTGCTGGTTAACCCTAACTAACTTACCTACTTAACATCACGCCGTTTCCCCGCGGGGGTAAGCAGAGAGGATAGAGCGCCACACCAATTCATACAATTTTCGCCTCATCCACATTCATACGTCTTCTCATCCAAGCTCACCGATTATTGAGGCTTCTAACAGGACCATCCGGTTTACCTAGTTGTGTCGAGTTTTCCACGGACGTCCTCTACTTCTGGTGCCATCAATGTAGCGTTGACGAATAACTCATCCTGTATATAAAAAGCATTGGTGATTTTTATCATCTAGAATAAACTTCTCTCCAATAAAACGTACATTGTCAGACTTTCTAAATCCATAATATTGGAAATATTTCACAATATTACTGAAAAAAAACACAATGGGGTGTTTACATCGGTTTTATTGAGACCTTTGGATCGCAAATATACGAAATATGAAATATCGTAAAAAGTGATATTGTATGGCTCGGCTGTGTTCAATGTGCACATCCCACAGCTGGCTGGTGACATTATGCTATTTCATTTCAAATGAGTGACTTACTATTACCAGTACCTGAAAATATATTTAAATTAATATTTTTGATAGTGAATAATTTTAACTGAACCTATACTACGAATTCCAAATACAAATATTATATTATTAAGGGAACACATTTTTATTATGAAGTTTTGTAATGTTTTTAATACAAATTAAATGTATTAATTACTAAGATATACATATAAAATCAATTTTATCGAAAAATATTGTTAGTAGATACCGGGATTCGAACCTGGATCTCTTCCAGAAGAGATCCAACTTCACAATAAGAATGTGTTTAAAATGAATTGTTAATTCTGGCGTCTCCGATCGGATTACTCAAAGGTATTTGAGATTCCGTAAAAAAAATGTTGGCTTTCAAATAATGGAACGATAAAAAAATAATGGAACTATAGATGTATTAATTTGAAAAGTGTAACATATAGGTTCGAAAATTTGTCATCAATGCACTGTGGCGCTATAGCATAATCGGTTAATGCACGTTGCCTGGATTGGAAGAGATCCAGGTTCGAATCCCGGTAGCGCAACAACAATATTTTTTGATAAAATTGATTTTGTATGTATATTTTTCTAAGTAATACATTTAATTTGTATTTAAAAAATAGTATGCATTAAAAAACTGATAAACAATAGAGTATTTTTACACTGAACATATAAAGTGAAAAGGGTAAGGAGGGGAGGGAAATGGGATGCAATATATACATTTTTAAATATAAACATATATATACGCATACACGCATGTATTTACAATTTATGTCAATAGTTATTAAAAAGTTGGCGTAGTTTAATTTTAAAGGGAAGCAATTTATGGTTGAAAATGTTCAAGTTATTAGAAGAATTTACGGTATTATATTTTAACGTAGAGCGGGTCACAAAACAATGTTTCAAGTAGTTCTGCCAAAATTTGGGTAAAATAGATAATTTGATCGTGTTAGGTGTGTGTGGGACAGTTTAAAGTTATTTCTTCTAATAGATATGACAACCATTGTAATGAAACAATATTTAAGATCTAAAAATTACAAACAAGCGCACAATAACAATGCATAATGAAACACCAAGACATCTGCAATGTAGCTATCTACCTCATGAAACCGCAGATCTTCGTCAACGGCCGATAACTTCCCTGTTTGCTTCCTCACTCCTACTGTCAGTTTTGTCTCTCACCTCGCGGGCCACGATCGGCGGGAGCTACCGAAGTTTTGCGAAATCTTCCGAACAAAACCCAACTTCGGGATATTTCTCCGGCGGGCGTTCATTCAAAACCGAAGTGAACCGCCTACTGTGTGAACCATAATATTCCAGACCTCAGGTAAAATCTTCACGAGAATTTATTAAGTGATTTTAACGCTTACAGCCCGGTAGGTCACAACAAAAGACGTCCGGCGGTGCTGAGTCATTTTAGACCCGAGTATTTCATATGTATAATTATTATATAATTAATACATTTAATTAGTATTTAAAATACCACAGACCTATGTTCTGAATATTACAACTTCACAAAAATAACGTGTCCTTCTTAATAATACTATTTTTTAGTTTATTATGTTTATTTTAGTGTAAAAAATCTTTTTGTTTATCAGCTTGTTTAATTATTATTTTTATATATCATGTTTTATTTATATCAGTTATTATTATAATACTGTTTGATTCTCTCAAAAAAAAAAAAACAAGAATAAGTGAGTCCCTACACGGCCATGTCTGTGGGGCCCGTGCAACCACAAATTCAAACAGCGAACTCCACAGTATGCGGAACCATATTTTCACTTGTACTTCTCTGAGAGTCTGTGTTTTAGCACCATAGAGAAAGATCGGGATTTTGACCTCAATTTTGTTTTAGTGTTGTTCTCCTAATCTTAACATATCGACATCAACTTAAATAAATTTTAAATACTGTCAAAATCAGTGAAAATATATAACTCAAGAAAAATTATGGCTGTGTTTGAAAACGACTTGCCCGAGGTCCTGTTTGCAACCTTCGTCTTAATTGACAGCCCTTTGAGTGCCGCGGACCAGATTGTCGCTTGATTGAGAAAAATATTCTTTGACGATAAATTAAATTTCCTTCAAATCTTTGTCTTATTGTGAACAATTCCGTTTCAGAGATGTATTTTATATATTTTTTAAAATTTCGAAATCATAAGATTTGACCAATCTGGGAAATTTTAATGTTTTTTTGAATAACTTTAATAATTATAATAATTATGCTCGAGCCCACTGAGATGCGTTTCACGGTGCGTAATATTTTGGTTTCTACGGTGATAAAGAAGAAGTGTTGATAAATAATTAATTTCGTTGTGCAATTGATTTAAAATTACACTTAGAAAATTAGATAATACGATTTAAAATTAATAAATTCGCAACATGTAAACTTGGAAGAGTGTGAAATATCAATAATAATATTATTATTTTTGACAGATATAAACTATTGTTTGTTAAGATGACTAGTAATACAACGATAAAACAAAAACATTAGAAGATTTATTTATTTATTATTATTGTGTTTAATTTGTTGAACTCAATTTTTATTAAATAAATTAAATTAAAAAACAAATATTATTATTGATATTGAATTGTAACATTTAAATAATGCTATGTTAATATCTATTAACATTGGATCACATTTTAATATAAAATATTGCCTCTGCTGTATTCTATTTCCGTATTCTCTACTATTGGACATCAAAATGACAGAGTGAAGAATGAAGAAATAAGCAAATAATGTAAGTAAAGCTGATCTTAGTGTAGTGAGCAAGATTAAAAAAGGATCACTTAGATGGTTTAGTCATATAGAACGAATAAATGAGGAGATAATGGAAAGAAGGAAAATTAACATAAGTTTTTGAGATTCTGTAAAAATAATGTAGATGGCTTTCAAATAATGGAACGATAGGTGTATTAATTTGTAAAATGTAACATAGGTTCGAAAATTTGTCAAGAAAAATACTGGCGTTATAGCACAATGGTAGTGCACTTCCCCGGATTGGAAATAGAGATCCAGGTTCGAATCCCGGTGACGCAAAAACGATATTTTTCGACAAAATTGATTTTATTTGTATATATTTATAATTGATACATTAATTTAGTATTTAAAATATCACAGACCGTCTGTTCTGAATAATTACAACTTCACAATAAGAATGTGTTTTCCTTAATAATTAACATAAGTGTTGATAATATAATTAATCCATTTTAATTCGTTTAATCAGTTTTCTTTCTGACATGTTTTAGAGAATTGTAGGATTTAATTATATAAATTTTCTTTTTAGCAAGCTGTTTATGTAAACGCCTTCGATAACTGGTTCCCAGGTTTCCAATTATGATGTATGAACTGCACTAACCTCTTTAATTTTACCGTCTTTCTGGTCCGATGTTGTTGTTCTTTTAGCTGGGTTGTTTTCTTTAGATTTTGACCGACCAAAGCGCGCACTGGTGGTTTATTTAAGACCGCTGGACTGGTCGAAGCACGGAATGTAATAAGAATGACGCCTGTCGGTTATCATCTTCTTATCTTCCGAAAAAGGGCGGTAATACTCACACACATACATGTACATTATTATAAACCAAGAAAGCCAGTGGTGCCAATCGAAGTAACAAGGCGCGTAAACACGAGCTAATCATTTTTTTATTGTCAAAAGCAAATTCTCGTTTTAAGCATACAAAAAATAAAAATGAATGTGAAAATGGCACCTACGTATAATGGAGAAATTCGTGCGACTAGTCGTCATAGATATATCTCCAGAACAATAGTATATCGTGACAGCTAAATATTAAAAAGTGCAGTTCCCGGGTTCTGGACTTCGATCACGTTTAGTCTCCGGGAGGTACGGCTAGAGAGAGCAGAGTAGGTAAATAATGGATATGTCAAGCATTGACATGTATCGCGTTCGTTGATAGACAGCGTCACGTGTCCGCACCCACCACAAAATGAATCATCAGTTAGTTTAAAAATAAAATTGGTATTAAAAAAATCTCAGCTTCATTTCAGCTGCATAGTACGCTGGATATTTTACGTGAATGATTGATCAGTGGTGTCTCCCGACACCTGAGCACAATTTTTATTATAGATTTATTCCCGCGTCACCGCAACCTCCCGTTTGAATAATATGTTTAATTCAGGACGTCAAGTTGCGGGAAATTCCGTTTTCAGTCCAACTTTTTGTTATCATAATCCCCGGGCGGAAACTTTCCCCCGATATAACGACAAAATAAATACGGCGAAAAACTTTTCATACAAAATTTCACCCCGACATCGCTAAGCACTTAGCTAATCATCGGCGCGATGCGGCTGTTTTACATACGGTCGACAATAGGGACTCGAGTCGTACCAAAACCATGCAAAAAATCTATTTTAATTTAATCTATCTATTTTAAATATATTTTTGTTCCTACCGGGATATTTCACAAGATCAACCAAGTAGGTTTACAGCAAATTTTTGAACTTTAAAATTGATACATCTGTTATTTAAATTTAAAAAGCAATCAACTTTATATCGTGACGAATATCACGCTAGGAGATGCCAGAAATAAATTTTTATTAATCTGGATAGACTTTCTATAAATTATTATTATATAAATCCAGAGTATATACCGTTCTAGAATGGATGTTCCATCTTTAAATAAATATATATGTATATGTTAGCGCCGTTTAAAATAAATTAAATTCTATTAACTTTTTTGGCGTTTGACTTGTTGCCTCATGCATACATTTAATTTGCGGTTTATCAAATTTTAACCTGCACACGGAATAGAGAAGATGTCGCAGCGATTAAAGGTCTTCCAACTGAAGCAAATTCAGTACGGATAACTACCATCGCTTTACTCCGCTAACACTTATAATTAATCTTATTTTAATCCCGCATATACATAATAATCATTTTTGCGTATTAGCATACACCCCGCGTCGCTTGAATTTGTGGTGGAGAGGAATCAAAAAATGAACTAGCATCCGACAGACGAAAAGTAAGTGCTTCCCTTTCTTCCTCAATACGATTTATGATGATTATAAATTATAAAATTTAGGACTAACATTGTTTAATGTAAAAAAAAATACAACAATAAATTGTTATCAAAAGTATGATCATTTTCTAATAAATGGTTGGAAAATTCTGTATTTTTTTTTCTGAAAACGGTTGGAATTTTAAAATGACTCATTAAGTGGTTATAAACAAAGGTAAATAATCAATATTAAAATGAACATGAACCACAAAGTTCAATTTGAAAATATTTATTTATTTATTCTTAACATAGTGCATATACAAGTATTTTTTTATATGCTCCAATATAAACAAGATCAAGATTGTCTCTTGTATGAATGTGGATGAGGAGAGAATTGTGTGTCAGGACAGAAGAGTGTGGCGCTCTATGCTCTCTGCCTACCCCCGCGGGGAAACGGCGTGATGGTAAGTAAGTGAGCAAGATTGTCTCTTTTACTACAACTTATCTTTTACATATTTGCTTAGTTTCATTTTGAATCATGGTCGAAATAATAATATAAATTTGTACTGATCGGTTGGCAATAAAACTAGATAATTTAATACAACTGATTAAATTTAATGATATTTTACATAGATTATATTGAAATACCTAACCTAACCTAACCATAAAGTTATTGTTTCAAATATTAAAAAAAATATAATAAGAAAAACTATTTTAATCAATTCATAATTCTATTTCAAGTAAAACTTTTTCCAACTTTGTTGTTATTTTAATTCCCGGGCGGAAAGTTTCCTTCGATACGATAAAATAAATATACTGAAAGACATTTTAAAACAACATATTGTCTGTACAATTGGACTTCTAATGACAGAGTAAAGAATGAACAAATAAGGAAAGAATGTAAAGCTGATCTTAGTATAGTGAAGAAGATTAAAAAAAAAGATAATTTAGGTAATTCCGTCATATAAAACGGATGGTAAGAAGGATATATGACTAGGTAAGCTAGATATTGGAAGACGTTTTAGTTAGAACCCACAATAATCGACCTTGCATGAGATGAATGAATGTAGATGAGGCGAGCATTGTGTGAGGATAGAAGAACGTAGTGCTCTATCCTTTCTGCCTACCCCCTCGGAAAACGGTGTGATGATAAGTTAGTTAATTAATTAGATATTCGGTCGATTGCAGTCTGTCGCTTGTAGCACCTTTCACATTTATTTGTCAATTCCTATTTGCAGGCAATCGGTTAAACACAAGGGATGATTTGACAACATTTTTGAGGCTTCTGGTTGGTTACAGCTTAGACTTCTCCTTGACTCCTATTGGCTGCAGAATTGCTTGGTTATATAGAACCGGTGTTAAGAAGGATATATGGTGCAAATGTCGGTGGTAGAAATAGAGAACATTTGCGGAAGACTTGAAACGACCGGGTAAACCAGATATTGAAAGATGGTCCTGTTAGAAGCCACAATAATCGACAAACTTGCATGAGAAGATATATGAATGTAGATGAGGCGAGAATTGTGTTAGGACAAAAGAGCGTGGCGCTCTATCTTTTCTGTTTACCCCATCGGGAAAACGGCGTGATGGTAAGTTAGGTAGTTAGTTAAAAATGACATTATTGAAACCTGAAAAGGACCAAATACCTTCAGAACAGAATGCAGAAACAATCAGAAGTCAATTACAGAGCATGATTGAAGATGTACGTCTCAAAGACTGAAGATGTGATGAACTGTTTTTTTAGCACGATAGGCAATTTAAAAGTCTATGCATAACTACTGGGTGGGCTATAAGTTTTTGCACTTTATAAATGCGCGGGAACCATGTGAAGGAAGGGCACAGATTGATTTTTAGAAATTTAGACGCAATGGATCAGATAGAGAATAGCAGGAGACTCGGGGAGGCTTTCATCCAGCAGTGGTTAAAAAATGGCTGATAATGATAATAAAAAAATGTAAATGAAAATAAACGCGTAATTATACGTGGGTGAAACGTGAAAAAAAAAATTGATAACTTTTTATAAGCTTTTCTTATTTGTCATACCTGTTTATTCGGAAAATATATTTGTGAGAAAATTCAATTATCTGTAAAAATTTTCCAATACCAAAATAAATTTATAGAAAATATTTTCACACAAAAATTGGCCATACTTAACTTTACATATTTTCCAATGATTGATATCCGTGTCGTTCCATTAAAAATAATGTATCGAGTGCGGTGTCACGCCCCGGTGAGTGCGGGCTCGAGTTACTCACGTTCTCTTTGAATCCAGAATCTCGTGGATAATTTCATTTTGTTTATAGGGCAAAGGCCAAAGGTACTGTCATCTTCCATAGATGATTAATATAGCTACCATCGGGAGTCTAGAACCTTTATTTTGCCGGTAAAATACTCTGTCATGAATCCCTCTCTGCTAATCTGAAAGTTTGACTGGACAATGAGATAATCTGTTCTATCTGAAGATATCTATTTAATTTGGACAGCAAGAATAAACAGGTGCCATTTGTTTGGATTCATGCAAATATGGGAATTCACTGAAATTAATGTGCTGATAAACTGGGTAAGGAGGCCACTATTTACGGAGTTTTCCTACATCAATTCCATATCCCGATGTACGGCAGGATGAATTTAAATAATTAAAAGGGTAATCGGCTTAAAATAATTCAAAGATCTATTCTCCACACTTTCCGGTTCTCCAAAAGAACAATTTAAAATATCTCTAGAATGAGATTGGCCATTATCAGATAGTCTCACATTTATTCAGACTGAACATAATAGATTCCCCAATGTGTGAGTGTGGTGCTGAGGAAAAAACCCTTGACTATATCTTTTTAGCCTGTCCATTGCGGATCACAGGTTTTTTTACAGTAATTTCGTCAATGGTAATTTTCAACTCCCTGTTAACACTTGTGTCATCTTCTTTCCCTTAACTCGCCACATTTAATCTATATAATAGCAAATTTTTTAAACTACAATGATATTGACTTGTCGTATAATATTTCCTATTCTATAATATTATTGTATTTTTTTTACATAAAATAAAGTTTTAACTTGATTAATGGCACAAATCACTCTTGAAGGGTAAATTGCCTATTTAAAAGAATAAGAAAAAGAATACTCTGTCCAACTCGGTAAATTATGTACTTTGAATTATATATATTGTATACGCAAGAGAATTGAGATGTGGGATGGATAGAAGAATCAGAATTAGAGTCAGGAATAAAAAAGGCTACAGTACCAATCAGAAACAAGAAAGAACACGACCTTTTTGCCGATGAACTACCTTTTGATTGGGCCTATTTATGCTATGATGATATCCAGTAGTAATTATTTAAAATATATGTGCAAAAGGTATAATTTGTTTAAATTTTTTATATTAAATACTATAAAATTTTCAAGCTATCCTTATAAATTTTAATTAAATAACTAAATGTATTAATACTGTTTTGGACTTTTTTGAAAACCATATAATATTTAAAAAAATTGTATTGACTTTGTACTACACACATATACAATTTTTGAGTTAACATCACTACTAGTTTCGTGACCAGAGAACTTTCCCATCTCAATAATATTACAATTTAAAATACTTCACCGCTATTATCGATGTTTCCAAGAAACAATAAAGTCATTCCTATCCTTACGACCCCCATAGCCAACTGTATTTAATTCAAATAAATTATAGATATCTCATAGAGACTAAGCTATTTTTATTATATTTAATGGAAAGATATGGAAGTATGAGTAATTACAGAGTGATTAAGTGAACACTTTATACAAATGTAACCTTCACCATTCTCACCCGTGAATCATACTTTCATATATTTCCATTAAATATAATAAAAATAGCTTCGTCTCTATGGGATATCTATAATTTATATAATGAACAGTGCCTTTGTAGATGAAAATCCAGTAATTGTGTGTTCTTGAACATATTCAAATATTGGTAGTATTTATTTTTGTTTAATTTACACCTGAAGATGGGAAAGACTGCTCTTTCTGAAATTGATTGTGATATTAATTCAAAAATTGTGTGTGTATAGTAGAAAGTACAAAGAGTAGCTTGTTGACGCTGGCCTAGTGATCCAGTGGTCGGTGGTTCGCGCCTCGTTCCAGGACTCCGGCAAGTTAGTCCTATTTTCATAGCACAAGCGTTTAGCTTAGATTGAAAATGTATTCCGTGTATGTATGTATGCATCTCTATTTTTTATTAAAAAAAAAAAAGTCAATGAAAATTTATATTTTAAATTAAAATGCTCAATCACGAAGTACCTGCCAAATCAATCAATGATAGCATATAATATATTTAATAACCAATGCAAAAATATTCACTTATAAATGGATATAATTTCCGTTTTTACCCTTTGCAACCCTTTTACAAAATGAATGGTTTTTAAATGGAAATATTTCGAGATTCGGTATACCAAAGACAATTATATTGCGAAAAAGATTAAATATGGTTTCACCATTTTATGTTTTTTTTAATAATTACTATATATTTAGACATTCCTTTATAATGAAATGCTTTTAGATAGAATGGATCTTTCATAAAATTGACCAAAACCACGTATTATAATCAGTTTTTTGCAATAAGATTCGAAAACTTTACACTAAATTTACTATCTAAAAAAAATATACGTGGATCGTGTCTTGCCGCCTCTCAAACATTTCTGAAAAATTGACCTTGAAAATGTCTCGGTAAAGTTCATTAGCCAGCCAGATCCACCGTCTTGTTTCAATCACCGTCAACATTAATCCTAGGGAAAAACGGATATTATCGTTTTCTTTCAATGTATTTATTATTTTAGTATTTATTAGTAACTATATAATATATAAAAAAATTTGTTTGGACTGTACCCGTCTCACTAGAGAAATTCTGTGTCGAGGCGGGCATAGTTTACAAGCAATTGTTCAATTAATTAGAATTACAAGTAGATAGAATTACATTTATTACCATATAAAAGGTGTATATGAAGAACAATTTTAAAATCGACTTAATTTTTGGATCACTTTGGAGCAATAATTAATATAGGTATGAATCAATATGTTTGGGCGAGTGCACCAATACTGGCTCTACCCATATTACGAATCCAAGTTTTAATATATAGTTTCACGTTCTTGTGACAATTCAATTGATTTAAGTCTTTTAGCATTCTATTAAACAGTTTAGGTCCAAAATATTTGTAGTTCCTTTGACCAAATGTAGTATGTGCTCTTTGGGTTTGTAGGTTATTTGTATTTGTCCGTGTGGAAATTATGTTTTGGGTTGTTTTAAAATGTGTCTGTTTGTATTTATATATGTATTTGAGAGTAGTATTAGCGTATATTTGTCTAATATCAAAGACATTGAATTTATCAAAAATTTCGTCAGTGCTCGTTGTGATTGGGGATTTGAGGATAACTTTTAATATAATTTTTTGAGCTGCTATTATTATATTAATTGCAGACATAGTCGCCCCACCCCAAGCAATTATACGTAATATATATCTACGTAATATACCTGATTCTTGCTGCCAGTGCCGGAATTATTTTTATAATAATTATTATAATATAGCAATAATCTTTGCGTGCCAAAAACAGTCAATTGAATTAAGAAGAAAATACTTTTAATTTATTAAAAGTCATTAATTAGTAATGTCACCAGACCGCTGTGGCTAGCGCGGAGCACACGAACATTAATCCTCTCTAATGTAACCGTACACCCTTTGTGCCCCGCGCCATCTCCGTGTTGGCCTAAGGGATGTTGGACTAATTTAAACATTTAATCAAATACATCCCCTGCGCTGCAGATGGTTCAACCCCTTCGGAGGGGCAAAAACAATTTGGTACCCAACCGTGAGACTTTGTTACGTTTATTTCAACCCTTGCCATACCGCAACAGAAAATACTCGGCTCTGCCATCAACTCATGTTATCGTAAGGTAAGAATTGAGAGACATAATTATAAGTTTTTTTGTTTCATTGCGAAATTAATGTGTGATCTTATTTTAAACTATATATTGTGCCTGTGGGCTTTAGAGGATAAGAAGCCATAGGGGCCGCCACCTCTGGGTCCTCAAGTGTGTGTGTGTGTGCTCTGGTGGTTTGAATCATTGATTCAAAGGCATTCTGTTTTTCACTTTACACATTTATTCACAAAACACAATTAATCCCGACATTGGATGCACAAAAAATGTTCTTTACATCGTCCTACTTCAGGTCAACATTCCTCCAAGAGATGTCACTTTAATTTATTTCTTCTATTTACGGAGTTTATCTATTGCTAACATCAGCCAACGCGGCCGTGGGATGCCGATGCAGCTGTGGACCAGGGTCGCCATTCTCTCGCTTTAGGAGATAGACCGGTCACTATCTCGTCTCAGTCTTGTCCATAACGCCCATCCATCGGCCATCGCTCGCACGCTGCTTCCTTGCTCATTGCAGCGGGGTCTCTTCACAACCTGTGGGTGGATCGAGACCATCCATCTCTGAGACCACCGCGGTGATCTTACTCTTAATCTCCACCATATATTATTTAAAAATGACGTTTCGCTCAACTACGCGCCAGAGTCGGATTCTCGTTCCTGATTTGTTCATTTAGACGGCCAATCATCATAAGTCGGCAAAGTAGGCAACCAAGACCTCGGCACGCAAATTCAAACATCACAATATTTAAAATTATTTATTTTGAATGAAAACACATTTATGTTGTGAAGTTAAATTAACATTTTAGAAAGTAGTCTTGTAATATTTTTAATACAAATTAAATCCAATTAGAACGATCCTGAAAGGAGTTATCATATTATATCCTAGTTAGAACTAAACATTTTTTTCGATAGATATATTTTTCTGGACCTCTTTATCATTTCATTTGTTTTATAATTGCTTCTTCAATATTAGCAAAATTATTTTGTGGCCTCATTTTACATAAATAATTAGACAAAATACTTTGTTTAAACCATTATTAATTAATTATTCTACATGTTTAGATACCTATGGTATCTTATTAAGGAAACGATGTATACTGAAATTAAAAATACAAGCATAGATAAAAATAAAACTATAAAGTGGTGAATAAGTAAGAACTAATAAGAAAACTAAGATGACTATTTGCAAACACCATTTAGTTATTTGTAATATTTAGCTTGCTATTGACACTTTTTCTTATTTCTAAAATTTCTAATTTATCTAACACTTAATATTTTTAAGGAAAACACATTCTTATTGTGAAGTTGTAATTATTCAGAACATAGGTCTGTGATATTTTAAATACTAAATTAATGTATTAATTATAAATATATACATATAAAATCAATTTTGTCGAAAAATATTGTTTTTGCGTCACCGGGATTCGAACCTGGATCTCTATTTCCAATTCAAATAATGGAACGACAGGTGTATTAATTTGAAAAATGTAACATATAGGTTCGAAAATTTGTCAAGAAAAATACTGGCGTTATAGCACAAAGGTAGTGCACTTCCCCGGATTGGAAATAGAGATCCAGGTTCGAATCCCGGTGACGCTAAAACAATATTTTTCGACAAAATTGATTTTATATGTATATATTTATAATTAATACATTAATTTAGTACTTAATATTTGTATGCATAATTTCTAAGCCCTTTTTGTAATGTATTTTACTACATTATATATGTCCCATGACCTATTGTAGTATTAAAAATTAAAATAAAATATACAAATGTAATTTAAATTTAACTTGCAGAAATATTTATTATGCACTCATACCAGTAAATGAATAGACATGAAATAAACTGTATATACAGGAGAGGGGTTTGAAACATTCTGTATTGTGTATTCTATACACATTCTTGGTGGAAACATAAATCCGATAGTTTATGACACATTTCTGCAACAGTAAAAGTATTTATCTTCGAAAATTAAATCTTTGTGTATTTTTTACATGAATGCGTATTATATTGCTAGTGTTTAAATTTTCATTTGAATTTTTTTTTTCATATGTTAAAAAAAAGTTGCAAAGCTATTTGATTCTTGAATTTGCGTCAGTTACTTACTTACCATCATGCCATTTTCCCGCGGGAGTAGGCAGAGAGGATAGAGCGCCACACTCTTCTGCCCTCACACACAATTCTCGCCTCATCCACATTCACACATTTTCTCATACAAGCTCGCCGATGGTTGAGGCTTCTAACAGAACCATAAATCTGGTTTACCTGGTCATGCCAAGTCTTACGCGGACGCGCCATCAACGCTTGCGTCATGTATCTTTCTTATCATTCTCTCCTTATTCATCCGTTCCATATGACCAAACCACCTAAGTGATCCTTTCTTAATCTTACTCACTATACTAACATCAGTATTACATTCTTTCTTTATTTATTCATTGTTTACTCTGTTATAAATATATTTACCACAAATACGCCTAAGTGATCTCATTTCCACTGCATTCAGTCTACTGCGTTAAATTAGGTTAGGTTAGGTTAGGTTAGGTTAGGTTAGGTAGGTTAGTTCATGTCTATATATTTGGTGATCTGTGATTATGCGCGATTTTTTTCATTGTCAAGTGCACGCCCTTGAAAAATACGAAATGTTTATTTAACTAAATACTTAACGAGTCAATGAGTAATAAGGGTATACTATCTTGATCGACTGCTTTAATAAATATGAATTTAAATCCTACCCGTTGAGGAATCATTTTATATTGCTAGGCGGGCAAAGTCAGTATTCGATTAAGGGTGTCTTTTCGTCCAATTCTGGAAGAAATACTTTAATCAATTTCCTCAGACGGAGACTTCAGATTAGATTGCGCATGTACCATCAGATTTCCTTCATCCATTCAAATAAATACTTCGTCAGCGATTTGAGTAATGTCGGACATTAATATGAAAAAGAAATTGGGAGAAATATTCGAGAGGCGACCGGCGGGGGTGGCTTCCAGCCGCTAACCCTCGTCACAATCGGGGAGGGTAGGTTTAAAACAAATAATTGATCGAGAAACACATTATATTGACAGTATAAAGATGAGTACGGCTTTTTGCTAGTACCGAAATTAATATTACATTACTTGTCAATAAATAAATAAATAAATAAATAAATAATCATAAATAACTGCTGTATTTGTTTTAGTTACCATATAAATGGGTTACATTAAAACGTAGGGGCTAATTTAATAACGTTTTAAATCAAAGACAATCTTTTTTGTAGATTTTTTTCAATCGATGATATAAATATTTTATAAATCTGAAGCCTCGCCAATCTTACAAATATATACTAAATGTTATTACCTTATAAATATATACCAAGGACATGCAGTGCAAACAAGCAAAAATAATATATAATATGGACCGTGAACGTATTTACAGATTTTTTACAATTAGGGCTATTTATGTACTAGTAGAAACTTTAATGGTTTAGCTCTAAAAACTACCATGACAACTCATCGACATGTTATAGCTATTCGCATTACTATCTTCTACATTTAAGCTAGTGAATTACTCAAGCCATACAATTGGCTATTTACTGAATTGAAAATTTCTTTCGGTTGACCCGTTTTGTATGGAGTTGTTACATATGCTTTTTTTACAGAATAACATTAGAAAAACTTACAACTGCGTGCAAATCATTGAAGTGTCTATTTCCTCTTTTATCTTACTGTTTTTAACGTGTTGATTTCATGAACGTTCTTTGCACGGATTTGGTTTTGATTTGGGAAAAACAAAAAGCAATTAGCAGAACTATTTCCTAGGTTAACCTTTAATAAAAATAATTATTTCGTTTAGTTATTATATGAATAAATTTCAAATAATAAAAGAATCATAGGAAATAAGAATTATAGGATCATATGAATGATGGATTTCCGTCTCGACGCAGAATTTCACTAGTGAGACGGGCACAGTTCAAACATATTTTTATATTGTATTATATAGTTACAAATAAATAAATAAATTAATTAATTTCGTCTAAAAACGTTGGTTAAATGAAAGTTCATAATCCTATGTACAACATATATTGTATTACATATATTATATATTATTATGTTAAACCATTGGTAACAGCATAATCTAAATCTATACCTACCGCACGCCACTGCATATAGCAGGTTAAGCTCACGATATACAGCATAAAATTATAGTTATAAATTAGCATCTACAAAAATTATATTTCGGAAGAGAACTATCAAATATTGCCACACAAAATTACACAACTCAGTAAAATAAAAAATAGACAAATGGAACAACCTTTAAAAAAAGTAGTTAAATAATGGATTAAAGAATTATACGAGACGTTAAAAAAGAAACGAAAAAATGGACAACGTACAATAAGAAGAAACGGTAAATTAATAAAGCCATACTTTTTTTAACAAACAAATTTTTTTCTTCTTTCCTCTCATGTCAGTATTTATTTACTGTAAATAATACAGATAAAATATATTGTTGGCATTTGACATAGAAAATATAAACAGTGACGTAAAATTTATATCCTAAAATTTATATCCTTAAATTTATATAACATATTTCACACGGACAAGAAATCGAGACGAAAACAAAGTATAGTATTGGCCACGGTATTGGCTTCATTGGAAAGATAATTTAAATATCACTTTGCGCGTATAGCGCAATCTGGAAGTCTAATTTTAGACCACTTTTTGGAGCAGTTGGGATCGTATATCTGTTGGCTTCCAAGTCATCTATCATCTCTGGTTTATTTGCGTAGACTAGCGACTTTACATATCCCCACAGAAAATAATCCAAAGGTGTTAAATTACACGATATTGGAGGCCAATTCACAGGTCAATTACGCGAAATTATGAGCTCATCGAATTTTTCCTTCAATAAATTGAGTGGCGCGTGTTGTGTGGCGTGTTGTGCTGTCTTCTTAAAACCACATTAATGCCATTCAATTGAGAAACAAACGGTACACTGCAGTAACAGCTTCTTCGGTGCGCACTGTACGACGTCTCTGCGGATATTTATTATCAATTATCCATGGGTATTCGTATTACTTCCTCGGATAGACGATTATATCGACCGTAAAATGGACGTAGCGAACGGTAAGTTTCGCGAAATGAACCACGATTTTCGAAATAAATTTGCACATTTTGCAAACATTGTTCTGGCGTAAGTCTATTCATGATAAAACGGCAAAACAAACTGAGTACAAATCAGCTGTCAAATTGTCTGTCGTTGGAAAAATATTTGCCAATTCGATAAACAAACCTCTTAAAAATTCCCTGAACTGTGTTAAAAAAGTGTTGGATCGAAAAATATTGTCAATTAAATTTTTGAATATTGGTAATGAAACAAAAGATGTATCAATGTCAATGAAAAAATCATTATAAACTCGGCACATTCTTACTATAGAAAAGCGTAATATAGAGTTGGTTTGACTTGTAGAAATGCTGAAGATATGTTGCGATCGTGATACTCACAGATGTTTAATACAAAAGATAGTATTTCTATTAAAAACCTAAAAAACCTTTCATACTGCCAGTTCTAATTTGACAATTTTCAATGTATCGATCCTCACTTACATACACATTATTCAACGATTTACGTTTCATTTTGATTCCCTTATTTTAAGGGCTCGTTAAAATTCCTCGTGGCGAATCCGATCCTCCCCTAACGAATTGTTAAAGTTTCAAGGCTTTAGGATTAATAGGAGCAAAGAAATGAGGGTTGATTTTCAATTAACTGTAAAACACTGTCTGCAGGGGGCAGTAATGACCCAGTTTCCCTCCAGCTGGCACTAAGGGACGTATTGATGGGCGCGTGGTTTCTCAGTGCTCATTCACTTTACGTTTATCTTGCTTAAATGAATAACCTAGAAGAGCCTTCAAGGTTATTAGCTTTTGTTTACAAATTATTCACATTTTTGGAAACAAAAGGTTGCGCATTTATACTAGATAATTTTTGGAGCAGCGCTAAGTCTAAAAAAAACTAGCAGTGGCAATCACTGGGGATGTATTGTAAATTTAAAAAAAATTATGTCGGTTATATCACATTTGATATACACATTTTTTTAATAGGATTAGGTCACTAATGTATAAACGGTTCATGGATGGAGAGACCTTGACCATATTTGATCATTCTGTGCATATTTATGGACGGAGCAACTCTTATCACACTTGATCATAAAGAATAACTTTCAATATAATACATTTTTTATAATAGTGAGGCCTGGAGCTGGCAGAAGAGGAACGAAAGCAGACTGAATGCAGTAGAAATAAGATCACTTAGGCGTGTGTGTGGCAGATGCATTTATGACAGAGTAAAGAACGAAGAAATAAGGATAGAATGTAAACCTGATCGTAGTATAGTGAGTAAAATTAAGAAAGGATCACTAAGGTGGTATATATGTGACCTAAGTGTTGAAGGCACTGGAAATAGAGGACGTCCGCGGAAGACTTGGCGCGACCAGGTAAACCAGATACTGAAGGTTGTTCTTGTTAGAAGCCTGAATAATCGGCGACCTTGTATGAGAAGATGTGTGAATGTGGATGAGGCAAGAACTGTGTGTCAGGACAGAAGAATGTGGCGCACTATCCTCCCTGCCTACCACCCTTGCGGGGAGACGGTGTGATGGTAAGTTAGTTAGTAATACCTTTTATAGGATTAGACCACCAAATATAAAAGGATTATAGACGCAGCGACCCTGATCAAACTTAATGACATAGAGTAACTGCAAAATTTTGAACAGTACATATTTATATCTAGGGATGGGGAGAAGTTGCTTATGTTTTGCGTGTTTTTTTTTAATTGTATTATTTATTTTATCATTAAGAAAATAATTAAAGATTATTGTTAATAACAGTTTGTTATATCGTCGGCCATTTGTCTTATTCATTGTTTCAGTGATATATTTATATTAAATATGAATTAAATATATTTATTAGAAAGATATTCATATAAAATCAATTTGATCGAAAAATATTGTTGTTGCGCCACCTGAAATCGAACCTAGATCTCTTTCCAAACCGGGGAAGGTGCATTATCTAACTATGCTACTGCGACGGACTTTGAAAAGAGATCCAGATTCGAATCCCGGTGGCGCAACAACAATAATTACAATTTGTCACATCATTTTTTATACTTCTAGATTTCAGTTAGTAGTAGAAAATATATATTTTTTTAAATTTAAGAGTTAGGTCAGCGCGCAAAGCTGGCTGATTTTCACACAACAGTTTGACGACGATTGTCCTAATTGTTTATTTTAAATATTTTATTGTACCTACCAATATTCTGAGCTATTCTGAAGCGCCAAATGATACATGGTGTGTACACGAGAACTACAAAAGCCGAGAGTTTTCTCCAAAGAATCACACTTGAGAAAAATTCTTATCTCAGTCAAAAATCGCTCCAAAATTCTATTCGTGGACTCGAACCATTTTAATACAGCTCAAATGTTTTTAAAAATCGAAACATGCTTAAATAATGTTAGTATTTTCGGATAATTACTGTACATATAATGTTAGTTATATATATCAAGTCGGCTACTTGGCCTGTTCCCTCGAGCTACACATAGTACCAGTCCTCGAAGGCTTCACGGGACGTGTGCTCGACACCTTTTCATCAGTGAGATCTCTTAATTAAAGACTCTACCGCTTTTCTCATTCAATGAAAAACTCAAAGAATTTCGTGTTTGGTAGCAGTCGCTAAACAAAAAACAGAAAGTAAGTTAATTGCAAAAAATACTGAGGGTAAAATTGGACAAGCACACTCTTCCATACGGAGTATGTATATTATTTCTAAAGCTGAATGGCACATAATTCTTAGATCTAACGATGGTTGATATCGTCAATCTGCTGGAATACCAGTGTCAGTTTCAGTTCCAGATGAACATCGAATCATTTATACTTTTGGAACTAGGTCCACAATTGAAATCGATTCACCGTTGGAAATTTGGAATGCTGGGATAATTTATGAAATCTCTCAGCACTCTCAAAATTTGTGCTCCATTACATTAGGAATTGTATTGTAATTATTTCTAAGGGCCGGTTGTGTAATCAGTACTAGCATTTTATTATACGTTTAATCGTTGGTTAAAAAATATTTACTTCTCGAGAAAAAACGTAAAAACTTCTCGTAAAAACGAGAATGGACAGTTAAATATGGCGGACTTTTCACAGTCGCTCCAAAAGTTGTCTGACACATTGATTGACAATTAATCATTTAATATCTCACTATTTTAGTGACGAGAGTTCGTCAGATGATGATATATATCGTTGTTTAATATATATTAGTACATAATTTCATCACCGAAGAATTTCATTTCGAACGCAGCAGTGAAAAAATCCATAGATAAGTATAAAATAAAGCATACTTCATGATTATTTCTCACGCCTATAGACATATCATCTTTGACAATAGTAAATTTGACGTTCGAACAACCCGCAAACGATTTTAACCACGGGCGTTTGTAAAAAGTTACTAACCTCTCCTCCAGGCAGGAGAATTTGTAGCCTCGCCACATCGTTTTGAACATTGTCTATTTCTTTTTCTTCTTCTCGTGTCTTGACCGTTCGACGGACGTTGGCTATCATCAATTTGTTTACTGCGGCGCGAAAAAGATCAAAAACACCACCGATGGTCCCTGAACACATCTGGGAAAGCTCTAATCAGTCATATAATTAATGTCCTTATTGCTTATTGTCCTGCTCGCAACCCATGATATAATTTTCAAACAAACACGTGAGCGCTGTTATCAATGGGGCAACAGCCTTCACACACACAAGCTTCAGATTTCTCTGGATGTTTTGTTACATATCCAAGATATCAATGTTTTAAGATTTTTATTGCTTTAGCTGTTTCTTTTTCTTTATTCACCCAAAACATCTTCTTTCGTAATTAAATTTATCCAGCTGATTTTGTTAATTTCTTCTAAGATCCATATCTCTAATTCTTCATGTCGCCTCATCACATCTTCGGTAAGTGTCCGAGATTCCATCCTGTTTACGCGCCTTGTTACTTCGATTGGCACCACTGGCTTTCCTGGCTTATAATAATATACATGCGTATGTGTGTGAGTATTGCCGCCCTTTTTTCGGAACGCTAAGAAGACAGTAACCGACAGGCTTCCTTCTCATTTCGACCAGTCCGGCGGTTCAAATAAACCGCAAGTGCGCGCTTCGGTCGGTTGAAATCTAAAGAAGACAAACCAGCTAAAAGAACAAGAAAGACGGTAAAATTAAAAGGTTAGTGGAATTTATATATCGTTATTGAAGGCATTTACATAAACACATCCCATAAAATAATATCGAGAACACATAACATCTGAGTATTCGTAATCTCAGATATAGATCACTTATTTATATTACATTAGATTCCATCATTTATTTATATTACAACTCTGGTGTACAATACATTGTATTTTTTCAATTTCGTTCCACGTGGGATACATTATTAAGTCTATATATCTACAGCTTATATAAAGGCTCTTTGTTGTAAGTTGTAGGTCCTTAGTGTTACTTCCTAAATGAAAATCTTTTCATTTTCAACCAGTAGTCGCTTCACCGAATATAAGCTGAATCTTTTGAATGTAAGCTGAAAGGATTAAGTGAGAGAGTACACTCTTGTTGCATGAAGAGAAAAATAAAGTGAATGATGGAATGATTTGAACTTTTACAAAGTGAGATATGTTATGTCAGTACGTAATCACTATTAAATGAACTATGATGAGGTTATGGTGGGATAAGATCCCGTGGACTGTATCGATTATGATATTGATCAGTTGAATGAAAATAAAAGCAGATGGATCTGGCCTACCTCGCTCTATAGTCCTTGGCTAGGCGTCGTCTTCACCTCCGGTTGACTAGCACGTTTATTGCGAAAAACCGAGAGATCACTGCACTTTCGGAACTATTGAGAACACAGCTTCTTCTTAGTCCGAGCGTTACGCACGGCGCGGCTGTCGGACGGCAGAAAAAAGGCACAATATTTGAAATCGAAAGTAATTAGTGGGCCAGAGCGGGACAGGTGTAGATTCAGGTTTAGATATTGGATGGAAAAAATGGACGAGTAATAGGTACTCGACTTGCGTCAACAGGTTGGGTTGATTGAAATGTACGCAACCAATCAGAATCGACCTGACCCGGAACAGTAGGGATCGTATTGAATAGCAAACATAAAAGAACAAACATCACATTTATAAAAATTTTAAATACATCACAATGAACTCAAATGTATTAATTACTTGCGGTCAGTACCTAGGATTCCAATTTAGTTGTAATTTAAAATAGAGATTACTTATTACGTTATTGAGTACTTTTATTTTTTCTTGGGCCCCAAATAATTACCGCAACTAAATATTTTGGAAAATAAAGTGAAATTAAATACATCTGTTAAGGATTTCAGTTATTTTGGGTCCATAATTACTGTTGAACGACGCATAGGTATAGTGAAAAATAATGAGACTCCAGTGACCACACTAACATATAAAGTAAAGGAACACATTGTCATTTAAATTAGTTTCCTTTGTTGTATTTCAATTAGAAAAAAAAAGTTGTCGAAAATAACTCATTAATTACTATGTGAACTTGTCGTAAAACTGTTGTGCAGTTTGGCAAAAATTAAAAATTATAATTTTTTATTTTTTATTAGTATTAAAAACATAATACAATCTGAATATTATATTAAAATTTGTTTCTTCTCTATGAGAGTAAGACTCGTGTATAGAGAAGGAGTATATACGAGTTAATTAATGTTTCAGTTAGTCTGTGTGCATATTTTTTTACTTCAGTTACAAATTTATGATAGTCCGTAATTTTTCTAATTGTGATGGGGAGATTGTTAAAAAATTTGATGCCTTGATAAATATATTGATTTTGAGTTGCGGTATAATTTATTTTTGGGATATCAATTTGATCTCTATATTCAGAATTCGCTTCTAAAATTTAATTGATTTTTTATTATGAAAATTTGAAGTATTGAATTTTTTTTTTAATATGTTTACTATTTTTGGTACTTTAAAATCTGTGAAAAGTTGTATACATGGATAGCCTTCTTTTTTTTTAGAATAATTTTTATTATCATTTTTTGAGTGTTTTCTTATTGTGACATTGAAGTTTTATATGCACCTCCCCATCCAATAATACCATACTGCTAATGTGACTACAAACGCGTAATATATAATTTTCAGATATGTAGGTGATAAGATGTTTCCGAGTCTAAAAAATATGTAGGCAGTTTTCCTTATTTTGTTTGTGAGATTAGTAATATGTTCTTTCCATTTAAGATTGTTATCTATTATGATTCCAAGGTACTTGATACAGTCATTTCTTCAATTGACGAACATTGGTCACAAGAGTTTTCTCGAGTACAGTCTTTGGTGTGAATTTTAATATGAATTTCGGTGTTTTGTTTCTGTTGTATGGCAAATCGTAGAAAGTATGTATGTAATAAAGTTGAAATAAATGTTAGGTTTCATTCTTATATGTTATATACCTGTATTTTAAAATAAATAAAGATACCATTTAATTACATTAACATTAACTTTTGTTTTTTATCTCCTTTTTATTAATTGTATATTTAGCGTTTCTGTAGTACTGTATGTGGAACCGATAAAAGAAGTTGAAACTTCTACAACGGTTCCAGAAATGGGTGGGTCCCCCACTTCTAGCGCCCCTTTATTAGATTTCATGTAAACTATGTACTTGTCATATGTCCGAAGTATCATCGAATATGCCTCTCAAGTCTGGAATCCAAGATATACCAAATACATTAATAGAATCGAAAAAATACAGAATAACTTCCTGAAATATCTTTTATAGTTATCGAACCTTAATTAGCACTGCTGAGTCATCTATCATTTTCAAAGTTTCATCACCACAAATTCGAAGATACATGACCGATATAATTTTCCAACACAAAATAGCCAACTCATAAATAGACTGTCCTGATTTACTTAGACGCATATCCATTCGCGTGCCAGCAAGGTCAACCAGAACTAATCTTACATTTAACCTTCCACATTGCAACACCAATGCCAAACAGAACTCATTTTTCTACCTAGCCCCTTTTTATTTCAACTCACACATAAATAAAATAAACATTTTCAATACTCCAGTTACCTCAATTAAATCTAAATTTAACACATAAACCTTAATGGCTTTAATTTTATTTTTATCACACAGATTTTATTTCCTATCCCATTTTCCTTTACCTTTCCTCTCACCCTCCTGTTCCCCTGTTAAATTTCTTTTTTATAACTTTTATATCTCCTCTGTCTACATTTATATTTTCTACTTTTTCTTTCACTTCTCTTAATTTTACTGTTATTTTTTTGTATTTCTGCAATAGATAAGAAAGTTCTCATTCCTTTATAATTTTTTTTTGCAGTGTACAATTTATTTTCTATTATAAACTCTTAACAAGCTATTTATCTATTTAATAAGTCTTTTTCAAATAATTGTTTTATATATTGTTATTTCAAAGAAAATATATAATTGACAAAATTTTTGTTTATATGGATCAACTATTTGTTTTCCAAATAAAAAAATTGGTTGTCTGTAAAGTCGGTTTACGGACGATAGTTTAACGTGACAACGTCATAAGAAAACATTGATGAAATGATTGCATACTTTTATGAATAAAATGGAATCATTTTTATTGAATTATCATTATTTTGTATGGATACGAAGAAGGAGTGAAATGAAATCTACAATTTTTTATTGATATATTTTATTCGCACTCATTAATTCAAATATGTTTATTACTTTGATGAACAGTTTATTTACAAGTAACAATGTGCTTTTAGCAATTTATTTACAACTTTTATACATGTTAAAAGTATATTTGTTATACGTTAATCAGATTTTTAATATGCAAGAATTAATTACCTTTATTGCCGCAATTGTTGTTGTAATATAAACAATGAAAACCACATTAACATTTCACTTCACTTTATAAACAGTTGTAAACAGATCACGTGTAGGTACTGTAGGTGTATAAGTTATGTGCTGCCGCTGTCTCTTTTCTACTCAGACGCATCGACCAATCGAGTGGAAGAGAGATAGATGCGGAACAATCCGAACGGTAGGCCGATCGCGCGACAAACGGGACAAACGGGACAATGAGTCATGTTTTTTCGTTTGTGCAGCAGGCGTTCATCGATTTATAAGACGTTGTCACTTCAAAAAAAATAATAATACATAAAAAATATACACCGCGATACAATCCACATTTTCTTTAGCCATAACGCAATTTGATATCTTAAATCTGATGACCCCATATCTAGCGTCATACATAATACTTGTTTGATCATGGTTAAAAATGTAAAAATTAACCATATATACGACTAATACCCTCAAATGTGGGAATACTCACTGTGCACGTGTCGGCACACCTTTACGTACCGTGACGTCACAGCTACCCAGTGCATTAAACGCCAAGGTACGCTGTTCGCGGTCGTATCTAGGTATGCAATCAAGTGGGCAGGAATTCTTCCCGCGATATAAAACTGCGGAATGTGATACCGCCGGCTGAAGATTACTGCCTTCAGAATAGGCACTATTGTAGACGTGATCCCGCACGAATGTCGTCTTGTTTCGTAAATAGTTCAATAAATATACAAGGTGTTGCAAAATTAATAATAATAATAATTATTATTAATAATTAAAAATGAGCAATTTATTTTTGGGATCGATAATGTTACATTAACGGGGATGATTTGTACGTGTCATATTAGGAGTTTTTAAACGCAAAATACTAAGACTAATTTATGGATCTACACTAGAAAATTAAACTTACAGAATAAAAATGAATTATGAGTTTGAAAACTTAATTCAGTAAGAAACAATCGTAAGATTCTGTAGGTTTCAAAGATTGCGAAGGGCTGGCCTTGTTAAAAGAATTTTAAGTGACTGAACACCCAATATCATGACTCAGTAGAAGCGACCTAAAGGTATACCGAGGAAGAGGTTGGCTGACTGTGTAGGAGAAGACTGGAGTAGGATCGGAGGATTTGGGAACTGGAGAAGAATTGCCAGGATTAGGTTAGAGAAGGCTGTTTCGGACATATATATATATTTTCCCTTTCCCCCCCCCCCCCCCCCCTTCCCGGCCCCTTCCGGCCTTGCCGCCGACCAGTTGATCGGTTATACGTGTACGGTACATACTGTGTCGGAACCTTTGACAAAATAGTAAGTAAAATATAAGTCCATATCTTTGGAGATATCAGCAGAATCCGGATTGTAGCGAGTACCAGTTTCTTGTTAGTCTTGTCAGTTGAGTGTCTTGAGATTCTTCCGGCATCTATGATTTGTACACAACAGACGTTAACTCCTATTTTGAGATGTAGTGCCGTGGAAAAAGAAGAAGAATATTCGAAAATATATTTGTTACCTAATATAGGAAGGATTATAGAGGAATGGTAATCCGCCTCCGAGTCGGTTTATCATTCTGTGTTATGAGTATGTGTGAGGTTTTACCATTGTTATCTAAGATAATAAGGATGAAGTAACGACAGAAATGGTTATTTAATATAAACACGTACTTACGAGTTTCAATGAATTCATTAGGGCAAAGTTACTTAACCTTAATATACGTAGAAATGCCGTGGTAGAATCTAAATTTTGAGCTAAGCGCAGGCGCCAGACAGAACTGTGTTTTGCTTCCATCGAATGCGCGCCTCGGCTAGGGTGCGCTTTGCCTGGCAACTCATAGATGGCGGCAGGCGTCTGCCACAACCTTTGTTTTAGTTTTCAAAGAATTAGGTTCAGAAGTTATAAATTTGCGTAAATATCAGATATCTCATAGAGACGAAGCTATTTTATTATATTTTTTAAAGGAATGATATATAGAAATATGAGAGGTAATTACAAGACTTACGACCTGTCTTCTGATGGCTTAAGTGATTAATTTATATATATATCTATATACATTTATATATATATAACGTTCAGCAATTCTCACCCCTCAACCTCTATATTTATCAAATTTTTAAATATTTTATATATGTATACATGGACTCGCTTCGAGTACCACCACAACATCGACATCTATCGACCAAATTTGATAATTCATTTTTCCTTGAAACAGAATATTATATGTAAATTCAAAGAGAATCTGATTTTTGTTGAAAAATTATATCATTCTTTTAAAAAATATAATAAAATAGCTTCGTCTCTATGAGATATCTGATATTTATTTAGTAAGTGTCTTTATAAGTAAAAATCCAGTAATTGTGTGTTCTTGAACATATTCAAATATTGATTAATTTGTGTATTTGTGGTAACTAAATAGTAGTGGCGTGCAGCAGGTATAGATTTAGGTTATATTATACAACCATATATAATACATGTTATACACGAGTCTTACTCTCATAGAGAAGAAACAAATGTTAAAATATAATCAGTGGATATGTATATACATATCCACTGATTATTGAAATTGAATTATATTTTTAATGTTAATAAAAAAAAAAAAATGTACTAATGTTTAACTAACTTTTTTAGACAAAATAAATCCATCGTTTATACGACCCTACCATGAACTTATTTGTAATTTTAGACTACTATTAATAGTGTTTTTAAAGTTTAAGTTTTAACGTAAAATAATACCTTCTTACCCATATAAAAAATGTACAGACTTTTTTAAGAACACTTTTTATGACTGAACATGATTCATTCATTGTTTTAAAATCCTTCACGTAATAACTAAAGAAAATAATTATTTTTATTAAAGGTTAACGTAGGAAATAGTTTTGCCAATTGCTTCATGTTTTTTCCAAATCAAAAACCAATCCATGCACCAAATTTAAACAGTCATGAAATCAACATGTTAAAAACAGTGTAAGATAGTAAAATACGCGAATTAGTAAAATAAGTTTTTCTACTGTTATTCTGTTAAAAACAGCATAAGTAACGACTCCATACAAAATGGATCAACCGAAAAATATTTTCAATACAGCAAATAGCCAATTATATGACTTGAGTAATTCACTAGCTTAAAGGCAGAACATAGTAATGTGAATAGTTCGTTGCGGCGAATTCACAAGACCGCCATGTGTACACCAGTGAGTTGTCGTGGTAGTTTTTAGAACTAAAGCAAACCGAACTAAGCAATTAAAGTCTTTACTAGTACACAGATGGCGCTAATTGTACAATAATGTTTCCGTTTATGTTAACCCAATTATTTAATTTATACCTGTTTCCCAGAATTTTAAGCAATGCACAGCTTTTTTGCTTGTATGCACTCTAATAGCGCGTGTACACGGGTGAGGCGTGTCTAAGAGATTCGGCTTAAAAATCGTATAAAGAACGATACAGAGGTGAGCGCGGAGAGAGCTGTAATCCATTTTGTACGCAAAGTAGAATTACTAACCTCTAAATCTCGCGAGTGATCAAAGTGAATACTGAGTTGTGTGTGCAGTACAATGTTTGTTTTGAAAATTTTTAATAGATTAAAATGGCCGTTGACATTTGAATCACCTTGAACTCTGAACGTGGCGCTCGCTTGGCCGTAAGTGCATATTTGCCGCGAAAAATTATTTTCTTCGCGAAAAGCAATATGGCCGATGCAGAGGCGAAAGGCCGCTCTGTGGCATTATTGAATTAAATGACCATTCACGTAGCTGTGTGTGTGAACGCGAGGAAAATATGGCCTCACCGCACTGGTAATGGCATTTGGGGAACCATTTTCGTTGGGGTAGGTCCGGTCTCCGGCCGGGGGGTGTTTCGGCTGCAGGCTAAATTAGGTCAGGGGGTAAAAAGGGATCGTAATATAATCGAAACGGTGAATTTGTTTGAATTCATGGAAATAAAGAAGGCCACTCTTTCTGGAGTTTTCTTTCATTAATTCCATATCCCGATGTATGACAGACTTAATATGGTTAAAAAACGTACGAATTCTATTTGGATTACACAATGGATGGATCCAAATAATCATAAGGATAATCGGCTTAAAATAATTCAAAGATCTACTCCCCGCACTTCCTGGCTCTCTAAAAGCAAAGTCTCCAAAATAATAATATCAAATATCTCTAGAATGAAATTGGTGCCGAGGAGGAAACCTTTGACCATATATTTTTTGCCTGTTCATTGCGGATCTCGTCAATGGTAATTTTCAACTCTCGGTTAACTTGTATAATCTTCTTTCCCTTAACTCGCCACGTTTAATCTATACAATAGCGGATTTTTTGAACGACAGTGGTATTGACTTGTAATGTAGTATTTCCCATTCTACAATATTATTGTACTTTTTTCTATGAAATAAAGTTTTAACTTGATTAATGGCACAAATCACCCTTGAAGGGTGGATTGCCTATTTAAAAGAAGAATAAGAATTTTTTTGTTTTCTTTATAGATAATTCAACAGTTTGTTAATTAAAAAGACTATCAGAAAGCAATCGGCTTCATCGATAATCCCTCCTTGTTTCTTAAAACTTTCTTCACGACAGTATTGACGAGGTGCGTGTAATTAGTACATTGAAACTATATATTGAGATATATTTGGGAGTCATACTAGATTCAAAATTGAATTTATCGCAAAATACAAGACACGTGGCAAAAAAGAATGCTAAGAAAATCTCACTTCTGGGAAGGATCAGCAGATAATCAGTTAATGCACGTTCCTCGGATTGGAAGAGATCCCGGTAACAACAACAGTATTTTTATATAAATCTTTCTAATTAATACTACTAAATAAAATTAAATGGTCGTCCCTTTAGATATCCATCAGATCTTATATTTAAAGAGTACAATGCCCTAGACATAAGATAAATCTATATGTCGAGACTCATCCAATATTTCCATGCGAAAACAACTCGCCCTCATGGACACAACACAAGATAAACAACGAATATCCACACGCCAGTTCCGAGAGCAACAACGACATTTCATCAAAGATGTTCTTAGCTCCGAAACTGTACAACACACTCAGCACCAACTGGAAATGGTTCATTTTCAATAAGACATAATATATGATCCAATTAGGTAGAAATCAATCAGAAGCAACATTCTAATATAACCATTATACAGTGCCTACACTAATAATTCCCTAGTTCTACAACACTCCCACTACATATATGTATATATTTTTTTCTATTTTTTTATTATTATCTTAAATAACACAACAGTACAGGAAAAACTGGCTACTTTAACACAGACGGCAGTCTAGCAAAGTAGCCAGGACAACGCTGTATATATCAGAGGTGGAGTCTACTCCATCCCACACAATAAACTACGAGTATTAATTGCAGTGTAATTGTATCTTATGTTTATCATGTTATATTATAATATATTCAACTCTGTTACAATAAAAATATGTATGACAATAAAGTCTAATAAATAAATTTAATTTATATTCAATAGATAGTGGTTTAAACAGAGTATTTTATCTTATTATTTATTTAATTATTATTTTTAAAAGGGGGTTAGGTGGTGATGTAAAAGGGATGGCTATATTTTGTTCAGGCCTTATAAAGTAAGGACCCAAAGTTTGGCCCAAGCAAGAGGAAGGTGGGATGTCGAGGGTGTGGTAGGATAATTATATACTTAAGGTTCTAGAGTGCAACCTAGCAATATTTAGAATGGATGGCATTTAATATAATGTATATTAACATTGCAGGGTAAGGGAAAAAAGAGGTTGCCTATATTTTGCGAAGGGTTCTAAAGAGTATGCAAAATTTGGTTTAGATCTATCAAAGGATGTAGAATTGTATATAAAATTGACAGATGTTAAATAAAATATATATTACCTAACTTATGACACGCCGTTTCCACGCAGGGGTAGGTAGAGAATATAGAATACTACACTCTTCTAACCTAGCACACCACTTTGTCCAATTTTATACACCTCATACAATACATACTCTTGCATGATATTCGGGGCATACATGAAGAATATGGTGTTTCCTCGAATTTTTACAAAAAAAAATATTTTACTGAAAAATTAAGTGCTCTGTTTTAACAATGAAAAAATTATCATATTAAGAAATATATTAAATTTGATTATTAAAGAGAACACATTCTTATTGTGAAATTGTAATAATTCAGGTCTGTGGTATTTAAAAATAATACCAATTAAATGTATTAATTAGAAAGATATACATATAAAATCAATTTTATCGAAAAATATTGTTATTGCTACTGGGATTCGAATCTGGAGCTCTTTCCAAATAACGTAGATGGTAGACGTAGACTTTCAAATAATGGAACGATAGATGTATTAATTTGAAAAATGTAACATCTGGTTTCAAAAATTTATTCATATATCAATGTTTATTCCGGAGTGATCAGGTATTTTTTTAACCCGATTCGCCATAGAGATAATACATATTATGTTGTACATTAAAGCTATGAAATAAATATAATGCTTTGAAAAAGAAAAAGAGAAAGAAAACCGAAGAAAATATTAATAAATAAAAAAAAGTAAATGAAAAGTAAAAAGTTCACACAAAACATAAATATTAGATATATAACTACTTCAGTCACACCCATTGTTATATATGTAGCTATTCTGTAGGCGTTGCCATTCTCTGGTCAGGGAACCGGCTTTCCATGAGAGCGCCGCTTGCACCAGAGAGTTGGTGCTGAGCTGCAGCCGCATCTTTACGCCCATAATTCGATGTCTCAGAAGCGGAACGAATCCATGTAAACATTGTGGATGCGCTGCAATAACGCGCCAGTCCAAACAGTATTCTGTATGAGTTGTTGTACTGAATTCCAAGACGGTTAGACGTAACTTGCTTATATTTCTACCAGTGCTTGCAGGTATACATGCTGGTGAAGAACGATTTAAACAGGATGCTCTTCACCTCCTTACTGCATCGGTAGAATATCGTGACAGCATATTTGCACGAACACTTAACTGTCTCCTCTGCCGTTCTATATCATCATCGTCTTGTCCATCTTCATTGAATATACGGCCAAGGTATTTGATCTTATTTTGAAGGCTCAATTTCGTCCCGTCCAGCCACACGGGAGGGATTATTATCTGGGCCTTTTCCATATTTCTTCCATTCCATATATCTTCTCCAGATTGGAAAGAGATCCAGGTTCAAATCCCGTTAGCAACAGCAATATTTTTCGATGAAATTGGTTTTATTAATTCGTATTTAATATTAAATTAAATTGTTAAGTTGATCTATAATATTGATAATGGGAAGATGTTACCAAAAATGTAATATATCATTTAACACAATGAAAAGTGTCATTTTGCAACTTAAACTGGGAAATGGCAAAGGGTGGATGATTAGAGAGGGGGTAGTTTGAAAGCTCCAGAAATCCGATAAACGAGAAAAAAACAGCAAATTCGTCTTTATGGTTTCTTTCATATAAATATGATATATGCATGATGTATTCAGTAAATGTATAAATTTCTACTCTTGATTTTCTGGTGATCGAAATTGGATTATGGGATTTTGTGCACTGGGTGAGTAAATAGGAAATATTAAATTATTTAATAATAAAAACATATTGAATATTCCAATACCATCCATCACATCCCCCTTCTTATACATTTTAACTCCAATCCCACCCCTACCACCGTTAATTCCAAACACACCATATATTACTGTCTGAAAATGTTTTTAATTTTAGTTGAATTATAATATTGATAATGGGAAGATGTTCCCGGAAATGTTCTATAACATAATGAAAAGTGTAGTGGAATAAAACAGAGTTTTGACTCAATTTACAAAATAATTATGGAATTCCACAGCTTAGAAGAGTTATTAAATTTAATTTTAGAAAATTCACCATAATAATTTCTAATGTTTGAAACTCTTTATCTATATTTAACTTCTCGGATTTATGAAATTTTTTATCGTTTTAATACATGTTCTTCAATTGTAAAATAAGAATAATATGTATATAAGAAGTTGTACATATGTATCAATATTGAGTTGATTTTTGAATGTACACCAACCCTATTACTATTTGCCTATTTTAACTTTGAAAACCTTCCGAGCTGACCTATTAAAATGCTTCGTGCTATCGCACCCGAGCATCGAAATGTTTACAAAATACCTTACATCGTAAATATTCCATCGTCGTCTTGCACCCTTTCCGTCTACACCCCTTCTAACCACACCCTCACTATTATATATTCCTAGAATTATCCATACTGAAAATTTATAAAATCGATACATAAGAAAATTGTTAAATATCTTAATTCTCGTGAATATTTTAATGTTTCTCTTGATACCCACCCGTTTTGAACTTATACAAAAAAAAAGTTTAAATATGAATAAAATATATTAATTAGAAAGATATAAAATCAATTTTATCGAAAAATATTGTTGTTGCGCCACTGAAATTCGAACCTGGATCTCTTTGCTAACCGGGGAAGGTGCATTATCCAACTATGTTACAGCGACAATATTTTTTAGCGACAAATTTTCGAACCTATATGTTTCCTTTTGATATTAATACATTAAATCGTTCCATTATTTGAAAGAGCCATCTACCTTATTTTTACAGAATCTCAAATACCTTTAAGTAATCTGATAGCAGACGCCAGAATTATCAATTCATCTTTATTAAATTTTGGAACTTTATTATTCGAATACATTCTTATTGTGAAGTTGTAATTGTTCAAAATATAGGTCTGTGATATTTTAAATACTAATTATTGAATGTATTAATTATAAATATATACATATAAAATCAATTTTGTCTCTATATATATCTAGGTAGCACAAAAACAATATTTTTCGACAAAATTGATTTTATATGTACATATTTGTGTAAAAATTGGTTGTCTGTAAAGTCGGTTTACGGACGATAGTTTAACGTGACAACGTCATAAGAAAACATTGATGAAATGATTGCATACTTTTATGAATAAAATGGAATCATTTTTATTGAATTATCATTATTTTGTATGGATACGAAGAAGGAGTGAAATGAAATCTACAATTTTTTATTGATATATTTTATTCGCACTCATTAATTCAAATATGTTTATTACTTTGATGAACAGTTTATTTACAAGTAACAATGTGCATGGGTACATTACTCCTTGACGATAGTGGCAGATCCGTGAGATTCACAGGTTCGTCAGGTTGGTCTGCCATGGTGTGACTTTAGGCGGTTGTGCGAAAGAAATCGTTGATAATTTATTGTTAAAAGTATATTTGTTATACGTTAATCAGATTTTTAATATGCAAGAATTAATTACCTTTATTGCCGCAATTGTTGTTGTAATATAAACAATGAAAACCACATTAACATTTCACTTCACTTTATAAACAGTTGTAAACTGATCACGTGTAGGTCCTGTAGGTGTATAAGTTGTGTGCTGCCGCTGTCTCTTTTCTACTCAGACGCATCGACCAATCGAGTGGAAGAGAGATAGATGCGGCACAATCCGAACGGTAGCCTCTCTATCGCTTATCCGCGCTCTCGCTCGCACGCTTGCCTTCGGCGTAACGCGACAAACGGGACAATGAGTCATGTTTTTTCGTGCGTGCAGCGGGCGTTCATCGATTTATAAGACGTTGTCATGTCAAAAAAACTTTTTTTTTTACATTTACATAGTATAGTATCAAGAGAGAAAGATTGGTTGGAGAAAGAGGTGAGGAGAAGTAATAAATTACATAAATGTAGGTAAAATGTTTGATAAAAGTCGATTAATGACGATATTGATCACGTGTAGTTGGTTAAAGTTTTCCAACTGTTGTAAGATTAATATTAAAAATATTGTTTTCGGTTAAATTTATTAGTATTATGTGATGGCACATGTCCACAAGGCGAGACAAGATAAGATAAATCTCAGTACTATGTGCATATGTTGAGTTTTTGATTTGGAGACAAACTCAGATATCCGCATGAGATTGGTAGATATGTATGTAGAGCCTAATTTCAAAACTCTTTAAACGGATTTCGGATAATTTGAGTTAAATATGTAGTTTTGTATATTTTTGTGTCAGTTACATGCAGAATACATTGTGTCTCGCAAAAGTCACTTAAATCCGTTGATATTGCATATTCAAAATAAAAGTTAGTTCCAAAATACCCTAAAGCAGACAGAGTATAAGTTACTATTCCAGCCAATCAAAACGCTTGTTGATGATCACGTGATTTAAAATATCCAGTGGCTGCCAAAATGACATATACAGAAGAAAAAAATTATATTTTTTATTTTTATATTTTTTATTTATTATCTTTGTTTTATTAACCACTGAATTGAGTTTAAATACATCTGCCGGTTTCGAAAAATACCATTTTCTTCTTCAGGATGTCATAACTGACTGAAAACATATATTATTGTTTCTTAGCCAGAATCTATTTTTAAAAAACAACAATTATTTAAAAAATAAATTTAGAACCTAACTCAAATTGTTTCTTAATACAAATTTAGTCGAATAATTTTTAGGAAAAAATTTTAGCATGGGACTCGTAGTTAAATTTAGTTGGTTGTTTATAATTTCTTGATTAGTTTTACATGCTTTATTTATCTCCAACGTTTCCAAATTATTTAATTTGCGACCAACAGCGTTTATATGCAAAATTGAAACCGGTGGATGTATTTAAACTCAATTCAGTGGTTAATAAAACAAAGATAATAAATAAAAAATATGAATTTTAACCACAAAGTTCATATTGCTAATTAGAAAAAAAATTACATTACAGAATTGTCTCTTGTCTTGTAAAAAATGGTGATATAAAAACAAACATTTTATACATTTATTTTCAAAATATACGTTTTCATCTATAACTCAAAAACATATAAAATGGTTTTTGGGGGTATTGGAATTAGATGCTATATATACTTAAACCAATGTACAGCTAAAAGAGATCACAAATATTTAACTACCGCTGGGATAATTCAAACTCATCCAACTGACTAACAGAACATCACCACTTAATAGAGTGACATTTCACGTTTGACGTACAATAAGCGTTTAAGCGAGGCGCGAAGCAGATAATCTCTTGAGATGCGGTGTGTACCGGGGACTACAAAAACCGAGAGCTGATTTCAATCAAATCTTATGGGAGCTAAGTTCATATCTCAAAAAAATTTTCCGAGTCGGAATTTTTATCCGTTAACATAAGATTAACAGAGCTTTAAAAATAAACTTTGCTTCGCATTGCTTTAGAAGGCTCCTCGATATTTAACTATGCATTTTCATCAAATTAAATATCGCTGGATACTCCGTTTCGATGCGGTCCGGAGAGTCTCGAGCTGAAGCCAAGGACTGGAGCCGACTCGATGGCCCTAAGCACTCCTATATATGCTCTAATATGAATAAGATTAAAGTCCTTTCTTTTGCTAAAACTTATCTTTAAAATATCTGGTCAGTTTCATTTTAAATCTATTCAATTTCGTATGTTTTCTGGGATTTCATAAAAATCTTCATTGCATACATCATCGATTTCTGAGATTTGACTTTCTTCCTGAATGGCAGTGCTCATGTTGATTTTCATCAATTGAGGATTTTATAAATAAATACCATTATATTTAAATATATTTTCTACTTTAAGGTCATCATATTCAGATCTTTCAGCATTGCACTGATCCGATTATATGTATTTATTTAGCAACAATGATAATTGTTATATTTCTGCAGTAGTTGATGTGAGGAATTATAACAGAGTTGTATACTATTTGACGGTATTAATGAATCTTCTGAACCTTCCCAGAGTGTCTTGTATTTTGCGATAGATTCAATTTTAAATCTATTTCACCAGACCGATTTTGGTTCTTTTTACAATGGACCAATTAATGACTTGAGTACACTGTCAAGCAAAAAAGTCTAACACACCAGCTCGAGGCAAAGTTTCCAAATTTATGTTTGTGGAACGACAAGAATAGAAAGTTGACAAGCAGACACTAAACCAGTTTTAATAACATGTTCAGTCGCGATGAGCCGATTCACTGAAGCGTCACTGGCGCGTCGGGCACAGCGAGTGCGGCTTTATCTCGCAACCGTACCAAGTTTGAGTGGGGCTTTACATATTGTAAACTAAAGATTTGGAAGCGAACAGGGTCGGACTCGATTAAATTAATATTTTAAATAGTTTAATGCAAATTAAATAAACCAATTAGAAAGATATACAGAATAAAAAAATATTTTGGTCGCTACCGGAATACGAACCGTACGTAACCATTTAATATCATTAACTGACATGGCTGTTATTTTGTGGTGTAACATGATTATTTTAACTAAATTTTCGCTATATTATATAAGATTACGTTTTCGATAAATTTAGAACTTATATTATGTAGTATTTTTATAATTTGGTGTTCCATGCTTAAAAGCAATCAACTTTATATTGCAATGAATCCTAAATATTTTTAATAATACGCCCCAAGAGACACTAGAATTAAATTAAGTTCGTGTACGGTAACAACCGAAATATTTTTATGATAAATTGAATTTTTTAATTGATTAATTTAAAATGTAGAAAAAATTTTACAGGAGGTGTGTACGTAAAAAAAATAATAGAATTTATGGATTCAGGTTGGACTTGTAGAGGTGGGAGGATATGAGTCGAAAAGTGTGCAATTTAAGTTGTCGAGTCACTCGGATGGAGTGATTGTCGAAGGTTATGTAATTAGGATCAGAAGGTGAGACACGATGAGACTGAAGGCCCTATTCTCTTCAGGTATCACGCGTGTGGATGTATGTGTGAGTGAGCGTATATGCTCGAACTAAAGCGAGGTATTTAATCAGTCATTGTTTGAATCAATATTACAATACGGAATACTAAATTGGGGCGGAACCTGTCACATACATCTCAAACCAATAATTACAACTCAAAAGATAAAATAATATTTTTTTTAAATGCTAGAGAATACCCAACCAAACAAGTTTTTAAAGATTTTCGTATATTGAATTTATCTTTTTTATCTAGAAAAAAACTGTCTTATTTCATTATTTTAAAGAGGATAAAATAAAAATTCACTGTAGACTGTATAACTTACTGCCAAAATCAATTAAATTAGCAGCAAATATAAATGTTTACAAAAAAGAAGTTATACAATTATTAAACTATGTATTTGAAATCTTCCCCTATTATAATCTGATCCATTTCCCTACATTTTTATATATTGTTCATTTTTATTTGGTATTATTATAGATGTATGCATATTTTTAAAATCTTTTTTTATTTGTTGTAAACAAATTCTTACATATAGTTTATATTGATCTTGTATTATATAAACCCCCATAATTCAAGATATTTCTTATTCGGGGGTGCATAACTCTACTATTGTTTTTTTTATTGTCGAATATATAAATAAATTATAACAGAGCTTACAAAAGTTGGCATTCACAATTAAAAGTACAACGATTAGAAAGTTCGTAACTGGAGATGCTTATTTGGGAAGTTTCCAAATGGACGGACTGCGGAAAAGTTGCTGGTCTTCGCTAGCTTCTAAGACTTATCTGTCGCGATGCATTATTAAGAACAGCTCTGTGGGTACCGGGTGGACTAATATGGCTGTCAAGTGTTGGATTGACTGCCAGGTACTGTAAGGCATGTGCAGATCGTCTACAGACTCTTCTGGCGCCTGACGACCCGCAATCGTAAAGAATAGTATTTCTGGGACACGAGACATAACTGATGATGAGAGGAGTATGGTACCCAATACTTCAAAGCATAACGCCAACTGCATACAATCAGGAAAATAAATTAATAATTATATATAAATACATAAAATATTTTCATAAAAATTTTGTGATTTTACGTATTAGATTAAGTAAAATACAATCATTTCGTATTAAACCACGAATTTTATTACACACCAATCGGTTTCACTTGGCTCAAGATTCGTCAGAACGTATTTAAAACTAATAATAAATACACAAAGAGTGCACATATGAAAGAGAATGAGAATACATATATAGTTAGACGGAATAATAAGGGAGGGAAAAATACAGTGTTGATTTTAAAAGAATCATACTTAAAATGGGGCTTTTGGATAAATTCATTAAATTTTAAAGAATTTGCTTACGTGATTGTATTTTATTTAGTCATTTCATAATTATTAAAACAATGTACAATAACTTATTAGCCGTGACTCTACATATTTTTTAGAGTCAATTTTTAGAAATTTCAGGTTTTAGATGCGACATAAATATGTGTGCTGAATATACTAAATAGCTTTCACAAGAAAATAAACCCTCCGTCTGTGAGGATCGAAAGATCTTATCTCACAAGAGCAAATAGTCTTAAATGAAATGAAAATTATTTTAAGTCAAACTCACATTTCAAACTCCCAGAATATAAAGGTGCCCTTTGGAAATTTTTCTATTATTTGTAACCAGAGACAAACTGTCAGTTTTTAGCTTTAATGTCGTATGATTGATGAGTTTTTGGTACCGCATTTGTTAAGTTTTTCTGGATACAATAACAGTTTCAACAAGACGGGGTAACTCCAAGTCACGATGGAGAAACTGAGGGTAATTTTCCAAAGAATATTAATGAGCAAATACGGAGACATATCCTGGCCACCTTGGTGGTTAAATTTAACGCGTTGTGATTTTTTTCTCGTTAGGATACCTGAAATCTAAAATGTATAGTAATAAGCCTCGAACAACAGGCCCTACAATAAAATGTCCATCGTGAAATCGCCGCCATCAACCCTACATTTTTTTCTCGCATACTTGCCAACGTGAGGGTTCAGTTAACACTTATTGCCCGGTGGGTCAATACAAAACACATCCGACGGTAGTGGGACATTTTAGACCCACCTCAAGTTTTCTGATTTTCAACCGTTTTGTGGGAGATTTTTTATAGATATTTTATTTTAAATATAATTTAATGAAATGGCACGATGTGCCGTAATGTTTCTGCTAAAAAATAAAAAAATATTACGAATAATGAACATATTCACACGCATCAACAGACGCCCTACACAGCCAAAATACAAACATCCACTGAGCATGTAATCTTCTCGTCGGAACCCGAACAGGTAGTGTCATAAAACTTACAGGTAGGCGCAACGCCCCTCAAATAGTTATATTAGTTGTATTGTCTAGGGATCGCCAGACAAAAAAAAGTCAAAACAAATACATGGACGCATACCTGGTATCCTTTGTCTACCCGCTCAAAATGCTGACAATATATATTTCGGTGTAAGCGCTGAGTTTCAATCCCGTAAAAGCGACTGATTTTTGAGCGTTTTTTCACATTTTTATCAATCACTCATTTAAATCTTGTTTGATAACATTTATTTGTATCTCAAATTATTTGGAAATACTTAATAAAAGATTAGCTAGAAGGAAAACAGCATTAAACGAATATTTGTAGCGTAAACCATATTTTTACAAACACCTGGGTCAAATCTGACCCACCATCGTAGAGTATGTGTTAATAGAGTGCATTGGAAAAAATTGACGTATTCTTAGAATATGGCGTATGGTTTGTGACAGAATGTTATATTGTTGGGTATGCATATGTATGTGATAAATTGGTTATGTATGAGTTGAGGTGTGTGTGATGAAGTTACTCAAAACATGCTTGACTCGAGATTGTGTCAGAAGGTAAAGATGGTGTGAGACAGAAGCTCCTAACTTCTTCTTGTCTCACACGTGTTGGTTGTGTCAGTGTTGGGTACCTGTGACTAGCTCAGGGTATATAAATGAAAGAGCTCTTACAAAGTTTTATACATATTATACGTAACTGAGGTGAATATATTATAATATAACATGATAAAAATAAGACATAATTATATTGCAATTAAGTATGTACTCGTAGTTTATTGTGTGGGATAGAGTAGACTCCACCTCTGATATTTACAGCATTGTCCTGGCTACTTTGTTAGATTGAAGTCTGTGTTAAAGTAGCCAGTATTATCCGTGCTGCTGTGGTGTTATTTAATTCAAGAATGATAAAGATTCGACAGAAATAAAAAAAAAAAAATGTGGTGAGATTGTTGTGGAACTAGTGAATTATTAGTGTATAATGATTATGTTAGAATGTTGGATAGCGATGCTTCTGATTAATCTCTACCCAATTGGATCATAATTTGGTCCATATTTGTGTAATCTTATTGGAAGTGAACGATTTCCAGTTGGTACTGAGTGTGTTTTACAGTTTCGGAGCTAAGAAAATGTCGTTGTTGCTCTCGGAACTAGCTTGTAGATGTTCGTTGTTTATCTTGTGTTGTGTCCATGATTTATTGCTTGGGGTGAGTTGATATTAGCATGGAAATATTGGACGAGTCTCAACATATAGATTTGTCTTATGTCTAGGGCATTGTGATATCTAAAGCCACAACCATTTACGATGATTTAATACAATTTATATACGCGGTTTACTCTGGAGTGGTTCGCTGGAGATGTTGGTGTTGGGACAGCCTGCTAAGAAGTGATCGGTAGATGCTTCGCTGTAACCGTCTCTGATGCATAATAATCTTAAATAATTAATCTTAAAAAAAAATAGGCTTAAAAAAATCTAAATTCACCCCTGATGATAGAAAAGCATAGATAGTTTCATCTCGTTGAAAGCCTGAGCCTGGAGCATCACGCTTTGGACTGTGTTCAACATAATATAAATCCTATAGCATTAACGTGGGGAGATCTATCATATGTGTTTCTTGTATCGTGTCATTGTGTACGTCAATCCATTTACACGTGCTTGTGCATCTTTTATATAATATCCCCAAGTCCTTCTGTTAATCAATACACAATGAAATATACAGGTACAAAATTCAATTTGTAACTGTTTGTTCTGATTTTTTTTTTTTACAAAATATGGTCGCGGTCCTAATTATTAAAAAACACATTAAACGAACTAACAAGAAAGATTTACCTACAGAAAAAAATTATTTATCCACAGACCACCAAATATATAGACAAGAACTAACGCAAATTTCTTGTTTAACAGCGAGATTTGACATGTGCACACAGTGGTCACCTAAAACCGCAGTAGATCCATTCAACTATCTATACTGAATAGTTACCAATATACGTATTTAAAATAAGCTGTTAAATTATAAACATTTTTTCAGTTTTACTGCTGCTGAGGACATTCAAAATTACTCCATTAAAAATAACATTTGACATACGTGACGAGCGTGAAGTAAATAGTGAATCTCATGATAGTAAAATCCGCATCTCAGAGATTGTCTTGAGTCTCGTGTCGATAATCTCTTCAGCCGTTAAGTATAAATATCTATATTTTAATATATATTTTTTTATAAATGTAGATTGATTGACTAATAATCGTTAATAATAATTCAATATGTGGGACTGATCCTAAGATCTTCGAAATCGAATCCCAAAATCTTACCTAGGGATTGGATTTACATAATTCATGATTTATTAATATTTTTGTAAAATAGATCGTTATAACAATGTTTTTAACCATCCTTAATCGTTGTAATAATTTAAGTAAAGTACTAGACTTTTATTTTATCAAAAAAATAATTTAAAAACATAACAATTTGATAGTTAATCCTGATGAAGAAAATAGTATTTTCCGAAACCGATTATTAAATCTAACTCATAAATGTGGTCATACTAATTAAATATATTACCTAATTATAAATATATACATATAAAATAAATTTTATCGAAATATATCCGGGGAAGATGCATTTACCAACTATGCTACAGCAGACACACGTGTCGTTTTCCATAATTCTCAAGATTTTACACAAAAAATTGCAGATTAGGTCAAATATACGATATTGTAATTTGAGCTTGGAAAGAGCAAAAAAAGAACGAAACTATACGGAATAAGGTGGAAATTCGGTCGCATATATGATAGAATAAAGAATGAACAAATTAGAAGCGAATGTAGGACTATTTGTAGAGTAGTTGATAGAATTAAAGATCGCTGAAATGATTTTGGCATGTGGAATGTACGAGTGAGGAGCGATTAGAGGCAACAGGAATAGAGGGCGTCTGCGAAAGACCTGGCATGATCAGGTAAACATGAGAAGGTATATGAATGTGTACGAGGCAAGAGTGGTGTGTCAGGACAGAAGAGTGTGGCGAACTACCCTAAATTAATTAACCCTAATTTTCTAACCTATATGTTACACTTTTCAAATGTCGCCAAAAGTAGTATAGTTGGATAATGCACCTTCCTCGATTTGGAAAGAGATCCAGGTTCGAATCACGGTAGTACAACAACAATATTTTTCGATGAAATTAATTTTATATGTATATCTTTCTAATTAATACATTTAATTAGTATTTAAAATATCACAGAGCTATATTCTGAACAATTACAACTTCACAATAAGAATGTGTTCTCCTTAATAATTAATATTAAAATGAAAAATCGCAATCTAAAGTTTGCGATCGATATTAAAAATAATATTTCTATATTATATTTGTCACATATTCAATTCTACGATCGTTCAGTCTCCTCTCACTTATTTAATATCTAATTTGATTTAATAAAACTGATTATTGCCGCGTTCTCGATTTCGCTACCGTCATCTTATTTTAGACAACGGTATCCGGTGAGGAATAGCTTACCTGCCGAGAATATTACATTCTCCGTAGCCATCTGCATTTTAATTGCATAAAATATATTAAAATGCAGCGTTTGAGACTCTTGCGACAGATTTTCAAAGCTCCCAGATTAAAAAGTTTCCCGTCTTTCATAAATAATTCAAACAATTGTGTTCTCGCTAAGGAAATTGCTCTTCTTATAAGAATCATGCAACAATTTAAAAAATACGTGTAATTTCATTAACAAGTTGCAAGCTTGGAAATTTTAAAATTAAACAAAAAAATATTATTACATTATGAAATTTAACATTCATCAACAATGTTCCACATTTAATATGATTGTGACATATATAGTGTTCCGTATTCATAGAACACATTTTTGACGCTTCTTGAGAATCAGTCGCGACCTATATTATTGACACCTTTCCACGTTCAAATTCCCACCCATCCTTTTTCCCTACTGCTGGTTTTCAGTGTGACTAGTAACCTTGACGCCGGCAGACGTCAACGCGATGCGATACTTGTTCGGTTGCGACACCGCGATTATTTGCATTAGCGGCGTTGATTTTGTTCAACTTCGGTACGTCAGCATTGTATTGTGATCCGATGATTTGCGCACAGTGATTGTTGTGCGAGCCGCGGGTGAAGTGAATGATATCGCAGTCTTCATTTGGAAGCGGAGATCTGCCCACCCGCGTGCTGTTTGTGTGATCTCGGCTGCGACTGCGGGAGTAACGGAAGCGTCATACACGAGGTAAGGCGAGCAGTATTTCAGATTCCCGATTTCCCGAGATCCTTTGGTCCTTCGACTGGACTCCCTATCCCATCATCGATCCTTATCCCCGTTAGTCCAAGTCTCTTCCTTCCTTCCTTTACCGCACACTTTTTACGACTGGAATTGTCGTACTCCAATCCGCGGGACGTGCGACTCGATGATCGCGCAATTCGTTCCCTAGATTCCATATCGGCGCAGGATCTACGTCTTTTTTACATATAGTATGATAGATTGCCCCCAGATTATTGATTTGCTTGACTTTCACGCACCATCGAGGTCATCGAGACACAATTCATTGTTCTATTACAGTGGTAATGTCAGAACTCGTGCTTTAGTTCCCAGAATGCATTCTTCGGGGGAATGAATATGTGAAGGTAGTAGACATTTTTGCTGTAAATTAAAGTTTTTATAGGACTAAATTATCATAATTGTTTGTGTCTCAACTCAATAGTGATGGATAAATAGCTTGACTTCACATTTTTTATTTATTTTTTATTTTTATTATGAAAAAACATGCTGATATTATATAAAAAAAAAAATATTTGTGTATTGCACTTCTGATGAAATTTTCTATAATTTTACAAAGTATGTTAATGCTTGAATAGGGCGTATATAATAATAATAGATATATATTTATGGTTTTGTTTAAAATGATGGATTCAATTAGGTATGCTACGTTGTCGTTTTGAAATTTGTTTGTTTCATAATTACGTAATTTTTGATAATTTTAAAATACAGCGTTGTTAAACACAGATCGAATATTATGTTCCAGGCCGATTTTGTTTGACCGCTATTTTAATTTTGCCAACATTTATCAATAACGCCCCAACAACGTGTTGAAGTCATTAAAACATTTTATATAAATAGTAATGTCAATACTGTAACCATTAATGGTGATCGATACGTCACATGTTGGGAAACTTCTTGGTGGTCGGATTGTGTCGATTGTGCCTGCAATACATGCGGTTTCAACAGGACGGTGCCACCTTACACACAGCCAGAGCTAAGCTTGAAATTTTGCGAGAAATTTTTTTAAAAAGTGGAGATATTGATTGTTCGGTCGGTATCGGCATATTTTTGCGACTGATAAGAACTTAGTTAAATATCCATATATCTGCAAGTTGCTTTCAGGGGTTGATTGTGGAAACGATTGACCTCAAGAGATACCTTTCGCGAGCCCAATGATAAAGCTGAGATGTAGGCAGCCGTACTTGCCACTGTATCTGTAATGTAGTCTGTAACACTGACAACATAAATGTATTTTTTGTTAATTATTATTATTACTTTTGGATTATTTTTCACTAAAAGTAAACACGGCAAACCCGCCGTTCGCTGCTTTTCATCCCTCTGTGACGGGCTAACCTTCAACACAACCCTGTGAATTAATTATCTCACCTAATCCCGGGACCCACCCTTATTTCATCAAAACAGAGATTAATTTTAAGTACACTGCGACCACATACAGTCATTCGTTATTACATTAAATATTTTTTCTGCACGGTATTTCTTTAAATGTAACGGGGTAAGTACGTGTTTAAAAAAAAAATATTTTGCATAATGTTTTGATTCAAATAGACATAAAATAATTATAATTCAAATACTTTTTTATAAAATAAAAATTTCGTGTGGTGGTCCTGCTCGCGCCCCATAGACGTGGCCGCATAAGAAATCACCTGAAAGTCATATAGCACCGAAATGTACCGACCAATGACAGATGTCAATACATCGTGACGGACAAGTCCTAGGAGTTAGCCAGCCACTTCTCCGCAGACATTTTTTCGACAACGCCTCAAGAGAGCCACTCCAGCTTTCAACTTTATTCGCGTAATTAATTTTATAATTGTTTTAATTTAAATCGTGCATCCAATTTACAATTTCGTGCCAACCTTGTGTAAGTATGTTTTAAATAAACTCTCCTGCTCTATTTGCAGTAACAACTAAATTTGTATTATTTTTATGTACTACTGCATGAAGACGTCCCCAAGTGTCCCCCATTATTTTATGTCTATTATTATACGTTGCCACATATTTCGTTAGTCCAGCGGGTTTTGGGGCGGTCTGTTGTTCTCTAATATAACTACATCTAAGATAACTACAATTGTTCAACGAGTGTCTGTCCTCCGAGCAAATATAATTTAAATATTTAAATAAAAATACAAATTAAATAAGCGTACACCAGTTTAAAACATTATATATAGGTGCCCTTTCCGTTTGTGTTGAGGCCCAAAGGCTTTTTTCCCCTTTGGGGTACAATTTTTTTAGTCACGCCAGTATTTAGATAAACTTTACTAAATTATAATTAATTTCAATTTAGGGATGTACATACTCAAGCTTGGTGAAACTTGGTAAACGATGTGATTCCGGATTTAAATATGCAGGCTTAACTTCAACCCCCTCCGCACAATTTGTGGATTTAAAACCCTTTTTGGGATGAGGACACCTGAATTAATAATCCACCACAGTTCAAGAATCTAAGAACCCGGGATTACCAACTTTACAGCGGACATGACAAATTTTTGTCATTTATTTGAGGTCGTGAATAAATTGTTCATTGTGTTCATTTATTTAAAAAAATATTATTTATGCGAATTGTTATATATCGTCACCTAAGTAGCAATACGCCAATTTTTGTGAAATTAAGAGATGACTACTCTCAAATACATATATATATATACAAACAGAAACATTTTAAAAGAACACAAAACATAATTTCCACACGGACAAATACAAATAACCTTCAAACCCCAAGAGCACATACTACATTTGGTTAAAGGAACTACAAATATTTTGGACCTAAACTATTTAATAGAATGCTCAAAGACTTAAATCAATTGAATTGTCACAAGAACATGAAACTTTATATTAAAATTTGGATTCGTAATATGGGTAGAGCCAGTATTGGTGCACTCACCCAAACATATTGACTCATACCTATATTAATTATTACTACAAAGTGATCCAAAAATTAAGTCCACTTTAAAATTGTTCTTCATATACACCTTTTATATGTTAATAAATGTAATTCTATCTACTTGTAATTTTAATTAATTAAACAATTGCTTGTAAACTATGTCCGTCTCGACACAGAATTTCTCTAGTGAGACGGGCACAGTCCAAACAAATTTTTATATGTATTATATAGTTACTAATAAATAAATAAATTTATATTATTCGAATTGTTCTATATCACTATTTTCACGATAGCGTCCGCTATGGGTATGCAAATCAAATAAATGTAATCACAACATATCTGTAACCTCCCTGTCAATTGCGCACAAGTCAAGGGAATCGTACATAAGTTCAGTTTAGTTTCAGTTTGGAAAGAATCTGCTTCTCTTTATAATTGTACAAAAATCTGTCTCTCTCCTGTAAAGTACACAATTCTTATATGATATGTGATGTTGCTGCTGACGGTGACGATAGATATTATACCTTAGTCTAGCCTATTCTAAAGTAAATATATTAATATATTTTTACACGTATAAAAAATATTAACATACTTTTAAAATTAGCAATATTAACTTTGTGGTTAAAATTCATATTTTTTATTTATTATCTTTGTTTTATTAACCACTGAATTGAGTTTAAATACATCTACCGGTTTCGAAAAATACCATTTTCTTCTTCAGAATGTCATAACTAACTAAAAACACATATTATTGTTTCTTTGCCAAAATCTATTTTTAAAAAAACAACAATCATTTAAAAATAAATTTAGTACCTAACTCAAATTATTACTTAATGCAAATTTAGTCGAATAATTTTTAGGAAAAATTTTTATAATGGGACTCGAGTTAAATTTAGTTGGTTGTTTATAATTTTTTGATTAGTTTTACAGGCTTTATTTATCCCCAACGATTCCAAATTATTTAATTTGTGACCAACACCGTTTACATGCAAAATTGACAATCCCAATTTTTTTATCAAAACCATGACCATTTTCTATCAAATGATTAGGAAATTCTGAAAACCAACTATTGTTCAAACATCTCAAATGCTCCTTTTCTCTTGTATTAAAATTTCTACACGATTTACCAATATAAAATGCAGCACAATCCTTGTAACTAAGTTTATAGACACCAGAATTGTGTTGTATTTAGAAATTTATCATCTTTGTCTTTAGATTTAATGAGTAAATTTTCTATACTATTATTTGTATAAAATGCCGGTCTAATGTTTCGTGGTAGGTGTTTAGATATTTGTTTCGATAAGTTATTTATGTATAAAATCCTACGCCAATTATCATTATTATCATTATATTTTATTTGTGATTTATATAAAAATTGATTATTATATTCTTTTAATTTATTTTTTAATATAGTGTCTATTAAACCTGTATTATACCCGTTATTAAGTGCTATTTTTTTAATTGTATTCAGTTCAATATTAACAGAAAATTAGGTCTCGAGATGAACAAAGCCAATGATCAATTCAGCTTTCTCTGATGGATATCATTGTATTGTGCATCATGGTCCGGACAGATCAGAGAATCACGCTTTTATTGAGCACAAGATGAAAAGATGAAGAAAAAAAAATAGAAAAACTAAAGAAATTCGTAATCCTTTGTGGTGGATATTTATGACAGATGCGCAGATCGTCAATAGCCATGCTCGTGGGGATATTCCGATATGTTTACTACACCTATCTGCCTCTTCCCCTCCTATATCATATTCATCAGAGCACGATTTTTTCTGTGTATTGTGTACGACTTTTAAACTGTTATGGAATGTCAACGTCTTGCCATATGCTCGTTACACTCGTCTGATTGAACAGTCACTGTACCTATTGTGTGTTTAGGTTTTCTCGTGGTGCGCGCCGAAACTACCAAATTCAGGTAAGTCGTGTTCATCCTGGTTGGTCCTTGAGCAATGATACAATGAAGTAGAAGACGAAACTTTTAGAAACGTGAAATCACAGGGAGAGGAAGCAAACAAGAGAATGATCTCGTACCAGATATTGACTCAAGGAGCGGCATCAGGAGGATTAGTGATATATTATGAATCAAGAACCAGATAGATCAGGAGACCACGATGCTTATCATAGAGAATACGATCAAGAAGAAGAAGAAAAATAGAGAGCGGACCCGCTCACCACATTTCCAGGACCGTTAAATGAGCTCAAGGCATTTTGGTCCTACTCTTACGTCGCCTAGTTGTCATTTTTTTAGTGCTACAAAGGCGGCTGTTCGATAGCCCCCTGTACAGTGACAGGGCGATACCGCGCAGCCGTCTATAACAAAGTTTGCAAGTTTGCAAAATATACAAATAAGTATAAACAAAACATGATCAAATAACACAGAAAAGTATCAGAAAACAGACTAGTAATAGATTGAATAAAGAAGATAAAATACCAGTTATATGTTTGTATCATACACAGTATATTAATAAGACATATAAAACATTCACCACAAGACCGGGAAGCAAGAGAAACATCAGGCAGAGAAGCACTCGCTTCCGGAGGAAAAGATAGCACAAAAAGAAAAACAAATAAAAGACCCACCACACGCACAACTGCCGGCAGATTTAATCCTTAGAAGCAGTACACCGTGTGTTGCAATTAAAAAAAAAAAACAGATGAAGAAATAGAAGAAACACGTCCGTCTGGGTCACTCATCAGTATTCCGCCATGCCCACAATCTGCAAACAAAACTGTAATACAATCATTTTACGCCATAAAAATAATCGATATGTCGTGCAGTGGCTCCATAAGGCTTTATTGCCAATTTATGGACTTCTGCAGTGAATAATTTTTTATTTATACCCGAAAATATTATTTATTTGACCAGTATCTGATAAACCGCCGCTTCGTACGTTTTTTACGGCACGCTGAATTATTTCGGGTCTGGCACAATATTCGTATTGTGATAAATGTCAACGTTCGTTCATTTTTTGCGCGCCAACCGGTATTGATAGAATTTTCGAAATTTAAAATTTCGGCATACATTTTTAAATGCCAATTTATCAACCCTCTCCGTTTGTACCCTTATTACAGGTTAATAATTTTACAGTGTACATAATAAAAGGCCCAAATTGAACGCTGGATTTAAATTTCGCTCCATTTTTTTCAACTCGACGGTTTCGTAAATAAACAAAACTTTCAGATTATATAGTATATTATATTATACAGTATCAATGTGTCCAAGTTTAATAAAAATAAATTGTTAATTCTGGTGTCTCCTATCGGTTTTCTCAAAGGTATAGGGTGTACAGCGCAAAAATTTCAAAATTATATTGTAATTGCTCGTAAACCATAAGGGTGAGGTAAGTGTGAGGGGTATTGTTCAACGCGCGTGATTTGAAAATTTGCCAGTCGCAAACCGAGCACGAAACTTACCTAGTGTTGGGTTCAAAAGTTCAGACGAGAAAGGACAATGGTTAACCAAACTCCTTTGGGACCATCAACGTCAGCAGCGACGCCAGAACGTGTGACTCAAGATAAGAAAGATTGCAGAATGTACTGGATAAAAAAATTAACAGTGCACGTTATTTTGAAAAAGAAACTACAGTTTCACCCATACAAACTGCAAACCGTGGAGTTTTTCAACAAAAATGACTATTCTTTACGTGAAACCTTAGTGAAAACGATGCTGGAACGTTTTGGAACAGCACGAATGCTTGGAAACATATTGTTTACTAACAAAGCACGTTTTCATATCGATGGCTATGTTAATAAACAGAACATGAGATACTGGTACACCGACAACCTAAGGAAATGCCATAAAAACGTTTGTATTGTCCAATTTCTGCCCGAGGGATAATTGGGCCTTATTTTCTTAACCAGCGAGAGACGGTCACTGCTGACGTGTATTGCCGAATGAGTTTTTAGTACCACAACTGCAGCTGTTTCCCGGGTTCAATAACAGAACACAATTTTAGCAAGGCGGAACCACTTCACACACAGCTAGAGTTTCAATGGAGAAGCTGAGGGGAATTTTTCCCAATAAATAAATCAGCAAGTACAGAGACATACCCTGGGTAGCTCAGTCATCGGACCTTACACCGTGCGCCTTTTTTTGTGGAGATACCTTAAGTCGAGAGTTTACAGTAACAATTCTCGAATAATTCAGGCCCTACAAGAAAATATCCACCGTGAAGTTGCTGCCATTGAACCAACGCTTTGTTCTCGCGTATTCGAAAATTTAAGAGTCCGATTGCAAGAGTGTCTTGAGAGAAGACGGCATTTAGACAATATTGTTTATAAAACGTTAAATTAGCATTATTTAACTCCATTTTGTATAAATAAAATATGAGAATAACATTTTAATTTTGTATTTATTTAATATTAAACTTGAAAAATTTTGCTGGACATCCTTTATTTGAGATTCCGTAAAAACAAGGTAGATGGCTTTCAAATAATGGAACGATAGTTGTATTAATTTGAAAAGTGTAACATATAGCTTCGAAAATTGGTAGTCAATCCAATCGTGTGTTGGTATAACGTAATTGAATAATGCACGTTCCTCGGATTGGAAGAGATTCAGGTTCGAATCCCGGTAGCAACAACAATAATTTTCGATATAATTGATTTTATATGTATTATATATCTGTCTTATTAATACATTTAATTAGTATTTAAAATATCACCGACCTATGATCTGAATAATTACAACTTGATAATAAGAACGTGTTCTTCTTAATAATAAATCTCTTGCTTGCATTGTGAAGAAACTCGAACGAGATAATATGAAGTGCTCTTGTAGGTATCCATATAAACAATTATGCTGTTAACTCACCAATATCGCGGATGCATTGGCTTGATAATAAGTTTAATTTCGTTGACATTTTTCGTTGCAGGAGTATACCTGAATTGAATAAATATTTGTAGTTGAATTATACCCAATTTTTAAAATTATGTTAAAATAAAATGTCATATTCAAACTGTACTATTATATTTAAATAAAATAAATTATAATTGTTATGTAAAAGCCCACAAGGGCGTTTATAGAAATAAATAAATAATTAAGATAAAAATTCAGTTTGAATATGTAGTCAAACATGGTTTGCGACAATCCGACTGTAATGCAAAGCTCCCACCGAACCAGGACACAACAATTGAGGTAATTTCCGGCTTTAACAATGTCTTCAAATGTTGGGAGTAACACGTACTATAATTAGTTTAAATATTAAACCCTAAATGAAATAGTTAATAGCATATTATAGTACAACGGCAGTGAGTACAAGCAAACAATGGTTTCAAAAGATGTCAGCAAACTTTCACAGATCGTGTACTATCCCTTCCAGGAGGGTCCTTATCCCTAATCTCGGCTCTTAAGGGCCTTCGCCACGTAGGACGATGTACCCGCAAACTTCTTAGTACCGTAGATAAAATGTTTGCGCCTATTACGAGCTCAAAACCTTATGTGCCTAAGTAGACTGTTATGTGTCTATGATATCTCTACAATCTGAGTGGATTCGTTAGTTTCACAGACCTGGGCACAGCACTCAAGATAGAACACAAACTTATTAGATGGTCACTGTGTAGTCACTTTTCACCCAAATCCAGTGGCGGATCTATAGTCACTTCTGTGTACAGCATTCTGATTTTGCACACTCTAATGGGATCCAAGACGTCGGCCAGAAAGGTCAGATGTATATGGCAGATTAGACAAGAACCTGAGAATATCTATTGAGTCACTCTTTCCAGAGGGCCTCCGATTTACTCAACATAACTTTGTAGCACCCAATTATTTGAATTAATTAATAGTTTAATGTGAGTAAAAAATCAATTTTTATATTTTTATTTATTTTGACCAGTATATTATTAGTAATATATGGCTCTTTCAAATAATGGAACGATTAAATGTATTAATAGCAAAAAAGTAACAAATAGGTTCGAAAATTTGTCGCTAAAAATATTGTCGCTGTAGCATAATTGGATAATGTACCTTCCCCGGTTAGAAAAGAGATCCAGGTTCGAATCCCCGTAGCACAACAAAAATATTTGTCATTAAATTGATTTTATATGTATATCTTTCTAATTAATATATTTAATTCATATTCAAAATATTTGAATATGTCCAAGAGCCCTTGGGCGCCCTTAAGGTGAAAGTTTTTACGAAAATGGCGCTATACAGATTATATAATATTATTATTAACACAAAATTACTGTATTTTCACCTACAAAGGCATTGTAATTAAACAAATTATAGATATCTCATGGAGACGAAGCTATTTTTATTATATTTTATCAAAAGATATGAAAATATAAGTGAAGTTGTAATTATTCAGAACATGGGTCTGTGATATTTTAAATGCTAATTAAATGTATACATATGCAATCAATTATATAGAAAAATATTGTTGTTGCTATCAGGGTTCAAACTTGAGTCTCTTTCCAATCTGGAGAAGGTGCATTAACTGACTTTGCTACAGTAGATTGTACTTTCAACGACAAATTTTTTTACGCTTTTCAAATTAATACATCTATCATTCCATTATTTGAAAGCCATCTACTGATTACCCAACCGGCCATAAATGTGCACGTACGTATTCTAAAATATCGTAATGTCACAAATAAAATGTGATTTCATTAAAACGAATTTATTTTACTTCTAATTTAATAAAAAAAAAATTACCCTTTTTTTTTTCTTTCATTCAATTAACAGTTTTTATTTCGCCGGTATCTTCTTTCTCTCTCTCGCTTATCGTTTCAAAAATAACTATCTCATTTTGTGTAATGGAGTCGAATAGGAGCCATTTCTAGAACACAGTTTAACATTTCAGAGCTTAGATCTTTGCAAAGTAGCAGTAAAATGCAGTTCGTGATAAAACTTCATAAATATCTCCAAGCAATTTAAATTCAAAGTAACCGTAGTCAGATTGCCCACTGTAGATACGAGCCACGCCACAGCCACACTATAAAATGGTTGCTAATTTTTAAAACACAATAAAAATGATTTAGATTATATAAAACACAATCGCTTTGTACAACACCACGAATTTTAATAAACGTCAACCGGTTTCGCATAACTCAAGCTTCGTCAAGGCGTATTTAAAACTAACAATAAATACATAAAAAAAAATTATAATGAAAGAGAAATTCACATGAAGAGGTGAGTAAGTTGGTTGGGTGCTAGATGATGAATGTTATCAAACGGGCTACCTTCTGTTAGTGAGAATATGGTGCCTCCAATCTCAGCCGTACTCTCGTCAAGATAAAATGCTGTTTACTGTCGGTACCAATGTCCCTATTAAGGCGCGTGCATACAATTTGTCATCACAGTATACACACAAAAATATAGCGGGCACACAAATTTTAAGATTTTTTCTTCATGTGTGTTGTCTTTAATACTTCGATAGCTAGTTCTGGGTTTTCTATTGGTAATGATGAATACAGTAATTCAATGTATGTAAACTCAAATTACACAAATATTTGTGAACCTGTGCTGGTAGACGCCGACGTCGCTCTCCTTGTCTGATGGTCCTTAAATACACTGGTCAGCCACCGAAAACCTTCACACAACCGATAATCCGAAAATATACAATACTAAATGTTTTTATTATCGCCGCCGTAAAAGTCCATCCGACTCACAACTCTCTTCCCAGAAGCAGCTTCGCTTTTGTTTTCTGTTTTTAAATCTACACAAAAAGAACACACGTATTCAAAATTTTATATCAGGTCTACCTATCGAAGTATAAAAGCGCCTAAACAATGTGGTTGGCGATAAAGTTGCAGTATGTTGATTTATCTTGTGCAAGATGTATCCATGTCGGTTCCTTATAACAGAGGATCGTGAACTCCATGAACTATGTTTCTCACTTTTCTCGGTATCCTACAGACCTTAAGGTGTCACCAGAGAAGTGCGTGTTACCTTTTTCACCTGGTCGGTCCAACGCGTGGGGCATTTTCCTCTTCCTCTTCGTTCTCCGAGATGGCGCACCACAACAAGCCTATCCAAGCTGTTTTCCTTTCTCGCAATAAAAATGAAATAAAAATTGAAGAATTTGTCTAAGGCAAATTGATATTTAACTCCTGCAGAAAGAAAATATTCGTACGTCTCGTCGTCCATGGTGTGCGCAATATGTGTCTCCAGCACCACATCTCAAAGGAATCAATTCATCTTCAATCCTTTGCTTTCAGGGTCCATGATTCCACATCATATAAAAATATGCACGATGCACAAGGTCACGAAAATTTTGGACATTGTACCACTTTCTATGCCTCTGCTGCCTTCTATCTTCCCCAGCATAATGAGTTATAAAGATCATATTTTGTTGTTATTAGTTCTCTTGACTTATTCATGCGTCTTAATATATCTTCATTAATAATGTTATCAGCTCAGGCTTTACCAGTAGCTTTATTCTGGTGTGGTAATGATTTCTTATTTATTCCCCCGGCGCACAAATAATAGTCACATTCCAACTTAATCACAATACAATACACTAATGATTCACTTTACATCTATAACATATTCACTACGCTTTTTAATTTTCTCAATTTTTTTATTACATATATATCTCTAACGAATCTTTCTCCTTCCTTTTAATTTTAATTAAATAACACCGTAACAACACGGAATAAACTGTCAACTTTAACACAGACGGTTGTCTAGCAAAGTAGCCAGGACAATGGTTTATATATCAGGGGTGGATACATATTGCATCCTAAACAGTAAATTATTCAATGCATTATATCATTTTTTTTTTGTTTTTAAATAGAGACGCATACACGGAATACATGTCATATCAATATTCTTACTATTTTCAAACTAAGCTAAACGATTGTGCTATGAAAATAGGATTAACTTGCTGGGGTCCTGGAACGAGGCGCGAACCACAGACCACTAGATCACTAGGCCAGCGTCTTGACCACTACACCAACAAGCAACTTATGATGAATACAAAAAAAAATAAGTCAAACAAATAAATAAATTTAATAGACAATTAACTATTCTCAATTTATTTTTGATATATTTTTTGATAAAACGACACTATTAGATAAAATAGAAATGCGAAAAGATTCACACTATTAGCGTGGCACTTAGCGGTGTGCCGTGTATCTCGGTGCGCATCCGGCCATTGTGAATAATTTACGGGGACGTACGTTTCAAGCGTCACGGTTCGTCGATAACATCCAACTCGTTGTCTGAAGCTACACGTGAAACATTTTGTTAAATTGTCTTAAAAGTAATAGATTTTTTGACGAGGAAACATTTCAAATCGCGCCCCTCCTCACGCAAAAAATTTTTCATATCGGAGTAAAGCTATTTTTTATATCATCGTACTTATGTTTTAAAAATTTGACGAGAAAGTACGTGCAGTAGTTGGTAACTCGCTTTCTCGGTAAGAAAAAGTTCCTGGTTAGAGTCCCGGCGGTAGTTATATATATTTTTTTAAAAATAAATCAGGTAAAAGTCCTTTGAAAATAGATGTAACCTAACCTAGACCAGGGGTCGGCAGACCGCGGTTCTTTTCATGGGCATTTACGACTCTTCAACTCTGGCTCATATTTTTATATTATATATATATTTTAAATACTAAATTAATGTATTAATTATAAATAAATACACATGAAATCAATTTTGTCGAAAAATATTGTTTTGCATCACCGGGATTCGAACCTGGATCTGTATTTCCAATCCGGGGAAATACACTACCAACTAATAATACTACCAATTGTGTTATAACGCTAGTACTTTTCAAGACAAATTTTCGAACCTATATGTTACACTTTTTCAAATTAATACACCTGTCGTTCCATTATTTGAAAGACATCTACATTATTTTTACAGAATCTCAAAAACCTCTGAGTAAACCGACTGCAGACGCCAGAATTATCAATTCATTTTTATTAAATTTTAAACACATTGATACAACTTTATTATTAAGGAAGACACATTCTTATTGTGAAGTTGTAATTATTCAGAACAGACGGTCTGTGATATTTTAAATACTAAATTAATGTATTAATTATTTTAGTTAATTAATTAATTTAGTATTTAAAATATCACAGACCTATGTTCTGAATAGTTACAACTTCACAATAAGAATGTGTTTTCCTTAATAAACTTCTTCGTTTTCCATAATTCTCCAGATTTTACATAAAAAATTGCAGATTAAGTGAAACATACGATATTGTAATTTGAGCTTGGAAATAGCAAAAAAAGAACGAAACTAGGCTGAATACGGTGGAAATTCGGTTGCATATATGATAGAATAAAGAATGAACAAATTGGAAGCGAATGTAGGACTATTTGTAGAGTAGTTGATAGAATTAAAGGTCGCTGAAATGGTTTTGGTATGTGGAATGTATAAGTGAGGAGTGATTGGAGACAACAGGAATAGAGGGCGTCTGCGAAAGACCTGGCATGATCAGGTAAACACGAGAAGGTATATGAATGTGTACGAGACAAGAGTCATGTGTCAGGACAGAAGAGTGTGGCTAGGAAGAGTGCGGCGAACTACCCTAAATTAATTTTTATTCTAAATTAATTAACCCTGTATGTTACACTTTTCAAATATCGCCAAGAGTACTGTCACTGTAGCACAGTTGGATAATGCACCTTCCCCGATTTGGAAAAAGATCCAGGTTCGAATTCCGGTAGTGCAACAACAATATTTTTCGATACAATTGATTTTATATGTATATCTTTCTAATTAATTCATTTAATTAGTATTTAAAATATCACAGACCTGTGTTCTGAATAATTACAACTTCACAATAAGAATATGTTTTTGAATAATAACACAAAATACTTTATTTAAACCATTATTGATTATTAAACATGTATAATAATTAAATTGCTATTAACACATTTTTTATTTCTAAAATTTAAAATTTATCTAACTCAAAACCCTCAGTATTTGTATGTATAACTTCTAAAGGCATGTAAATAACCAAATCCTCTTTAAATTTGTTTTCATATTAGTTCCTACTTAGTTACCTACTACTTTATTCTTTTGTTTTTATCTATGCTTTTATTTTTAATTTCAGTATACATTGTATCCTGAAGAAGATACCATAGGTATCAAAAGTAGAATAATCAATAAATAGTGTTAAGGAGAACACATTTTTCTTGTGAAGTTGTAATTATTCAGAACATTTGTCTGTGATATATTAAATATATAAATTAGAAAGATATAATCAATTTTATCGAAAACTATTGTAGTTGCTACTGGGACTCGAACCTGGATCTCTTTTCAATCCGGGGAAGGTGTATTATCCAACTGTGCTAAAGCAGACAGTACCTTTGTTTTATAAATTTTCTAACTGAAAACCCCTACTATTTGTATGTATAATTTCTAAACCCTTGTAAATAACCAAACCCTCTTTAAATTTGTTTTTTTATTAGTTACTACTTAGTTACTCACCACTTTATAGTTTTGTTTTTATCTATGCTTGTATTTTTAATTTCAGTGTACATTGTATCCTGAAGAAGATACCACAGGTATCAAATGAAGATTAATAAAAAATAAAGGCAAAACAAAGTAGATGGCTCTCAAATAATGTAACGGTAGATGTATTAATTAGAAAAATGTAACATATGGTTTCGAAAATTTGTCGATAATTGTACTGCCTGCTGTAACATAGTTGAATAATGCACCTTCTCCGGATTGGAAAGATATCCAGGTTCGAATCCTGGTAGCAACAACAATGTATTTTTTCGATAAAATTGGTTATATATATATGTGTATCTTTCTTAATTAGTATTTAAAAAAATCAATAAGTAGTGGTTTTAACCAAGTAATTTTGCTAATATATAACATAATATTTTTATTATATTTTCACTTTTTTATACATATTTGTAATTCTCTTTTTATTCCTGTCGATAAATAACACCACAACAGCACAAAAAAAAATTTGGCTACTTTGACACAGACTTCAGTCTAGCAAAGGAGCCAGGACAACGCTGCATATATCAGAGGTGAAGTCTACTCCATCCCATACTATAAACTATGTATTATGTATGTTTATTATGTACTCAACTCTATTAAAAGAAAAATATGTATGTCAATATATATATAAATAAATATTGAAGAAAAAAGTAGATTTATTTGATCGTTTGATCTCTGATGTTTTAATATATTTTTCAATTCGGAATACTATTACATTATATGCTTCAGTTGTGCACTACATACCTACCCTTAAATCAGCTTATCCAAGCCGACAGCATGACGCACTCTTATATTAATAAAAACACCTAACCAAAAATTATTAAATCCCTGGCGACGCACGCAGAAAACAAAAGAAGTTCAAGAAAAAACAAATGTCCGACCGACGCGCGCGTTATTTGTAGATTTCGGAAAAAGCATTGCAAAGTTTGTTCGTTTAATATGACATTTTTGTGTAATATTTTATGTTTTAGGTGTTTTGATATAAGACAATTTGAAGCGTTTGATTCACGGGAGGATTGGCGAGAAGCAACATTTTTCAAGCGTCTGATCTTTATTGGTTAGTACCTACACAAAAGTAATCATATTTATTTATATAAATGAATTATATTATATTACGTGCCTGCTATGTGAATAGGATCTGTATGTGTTCTATCATCTTCGACAGTGACGCAAGACGACCATGTGTTGCGTAACCTGTCAAGGATTTTTGACAGATAATTTGACGTTCAACAAACGTGGCTACTAAACAATGTTAGATAATTTGAGATGGAATTTTGACAATGTCTCGGATATTCTTTATGATTTATTTGAGGCATTCTGCGGATATATCTGGTTGATTTAACGTTAAGAGACGTTAAGTCACGATCCATCTTGTCAATTCAGTGTAAAGTTTTCCGAATCTTTTTTGAAAAAACTACAGTAATATGTGCTATCAATTAATTTTATTATAAAGGAATCAATTTATTATTAGGAATTAAATTTTAAAAATTTAATTCTAAAAAAAAAATTCGAAATATACTGTAATTATCACCAAAAAAATATATAACCGAATACCGAACTCAAAATATTTCCATATTGTGAAGACCATCATTTTGTTTATAAATTGATTGTAAAAGATTCACACAGAAAATTGTTCTTTTCACAATGAATATTTTTGCATTGGATATTAAATATATTGTTTTTAAAAAAGTCAAAATGTAAATAATCGCATAATTACGTCTTTAAAAAATTCACTAACGTGAATAAAATTAGTCACATGCAGCTTGAATATTTTTTACTCATATTTCTAATATGTAACTGTCTATAAAATATATCGCGCTAGGTGTGTTAAATTGATGAATTAATGGTTTTTATGTAAACTTAATTTATTTAAAACAAATCAATAAATTCATGATTTTAACGCAATAATTAATAGTAATAGAACAATGACCTCAATGGTGCGTGAAAGTCAAGCAGACCAAATAATCTGGGGGCAGTTTTAAATATACAAATGCTATGCCCGACGAGTGAAAAGGTTCTACGAGTATAGTGAAGAGCCTACTAGGAATATTTTTTAGTATACATGCGGATTTGGAAGGAGGGGAGATTAATTGAAAATACGTGGTTCTAGAATGAATTTCTAGACGTCCCGTGAAATTTTTAAGTTAGAAAAGTTTCTCGAAGTTAAAAATTATTACCCGTGAAACGCCGGGTACAGCAGCTAAATTAATCTATAAAAGGGACTAGAGACAATCTCAAGCGGGAAGATTTACTGATGACGTCACATAGAAGATTTATGAGAGCAATAAATAGGCTAAATGGATGGAAGGCGAGTCATTGAAAAGTGTTTTATGACGCACCTACAACTGTACTTTTGGTTAATTCTAAAAAATATTTTTAAATTAAACATTCACTTGATTAACTATGTCCTTATTTCATTATTTGGAATACTTTTCTAATTAGTTAACTCTTATTGTTATAGATTTTTTTTTTAAACGAGGCTTAGTAATTTTTTGTTTTAAATAGGTACCGAAAGGATATTATAATAGTGATTAATTTTGGACTTTGGTATCATGGCTAACAGGGTACCGGGTCCGCTGGACCCCTTGCCCCTTCATCGTGTAGTTGTGCCTAATGGCCTGTCAAGTTTTATTATTATGGTTTTATGGTTTTATTATTATTCTGCAAAATTTATTTATTATAAATTTTTACATGGCGCATGAAAACTGCAAAATGGCGCAGTGAGTTATTTTTAGTCCTATGCTATGACGGTCTTGGGTCGTTTTATTTTAGAAGGTATTGTTATGTCGTAAATTGAAAGAACGTTTATCATCGGGTTATGGTGCTTGGGAAGCCCCTCATAAAAGCGCTTGGCGGTTTGTTTGATGAACTCCTTGACGGGGAGTATGCCGGAGTCGTGGTGGAGTTATGTGACCCTGATCCATCTCGGGGCTTTCAGAGCTAGTCTTACAACCTTGTTTTGGAAGGTCTGAAGTTTGTTCATGTGTGTGGGAGCCGCGTGACCCCAGATGGGGGCTGCGTATAGGAGTGTAGGCCTGATGATGGCCTTGTAGATGAGGAGCTTGTTATCTGTGGCAAGTTTGCTGTTCCTGCCTAGTAATGGGTAGAGGGCGCAGAGTGCACGCGAAGCAGCGCTTATCTTATTTTGAATATGTTTGCTCCACGTGAGTTTGGAGTCCAGCGTGACACCAAGGTACTTGATGTCGCTGGTCCAGGGGATGTTTTCGGATAGTGATTAATATTTTTTTTTATAAAGGGTGTTTTTTTAGAGGTTTGTTTTACGAGTTGCTAACACTTTTTCCGGCGACAGTCAATTTGACAGCTGACAGCTGATTTGAAATTCGAAACTTACCGTGCGCAACGTCCATTTTACGGTCGATATAATCGTCCGTCTGAGCAAGTAATTCGAATAACCATGGATCATTTTCGCACCACGTGTACTCTAATTGGTAATACGCAACATCAAAGATGTCATGCAGTGCGCATTGATTGAGCTGCTGCTGCAGTGGAGCGTAGTATTGAGGAGGATCCGAATAAGTCAATTCGCTATCGAGAGCGCTAAAGTTCCATAATTACTAACTTTTTCGTTCCTCAATTGAATGGCATTATGTAAAAGAGCTGTGATTTTATTAAGACGACGCAATATGTCACAATCAATTTATTGAAGGAAACATTCGATGAGAACATAAATTCGCGTAATGGACCTGTGAATTGGCCTCCAAGATCGTGTAATTTAAAATTCTTTTGGATTATTTTCTGTGGGGATATGTGAAGTCGCTAGTCTGCGCCGATAAACCAGAGAAGATAGACCATAGACGACAGATGAAAGCTAACATTACGATATACGGTACCAGCTGCTCCAAAAAGTGGTCGAAAATTGGACTTCTAGATTGCGCTTTATTCGAGCCGGCGGCGGCGCCCATACGCGCGAAATCATATAAACACTAATAGCATAAAATTATCTTTTAAATTAATCCAATACCATGGCCATTACCACGATTGTTATATGTTTTAATGCGTTTTAAAGTTGACTAAAAAAAACATCCTTTATGTATATTGTACACATGTACACAAGAGCTTTGAGCCTCAAAATTGTAGTTGATGTCCTGTTTAATGTTTAAATATTCTATAATCATATAGATCATTTTCTGTATCCTTCATCATCATAAAATTTATATATTTTATGTAGTCGAGTATTGGAATAATTTTTACAATTCATTTCCTATACGCGAAACAATACTTGGATGTTTGGTTTTAGTTTCTTATCACCTTAATGTAGAAACGACTGTTTTTTTTAACCCGATTGGTACATATAAAAAACTCTCAATCACAATGTTACTGTAAATCAAATATTATGAAAAAATATTACATATTTTAGTGAGAGATATAATATTTAGAGTATACAAGTAATTGATTTTTTTTTTACGATTCTGACTGCGAAGTACATCGAGTAAAACTATAAACAAATGTTTTCCAAAGTAATTAATTTTATATTTAATAATAAAATGTCTGCGGAAGCACTCTCGGCGGGGGCACCGAAGCGCTTGCGTACCGTTTTAGCGGTAATTCGGTTAGGCGGCCGGCGCGGTCGGAGATACTTTGGCCGTGAAGTTGTCTCCCATAGTGCAAAGTTACTCCGTCGGTTCTCCGCAAAAGTTGAAGGAGGTTCTGGAACAACGAGGTGTATCTCATTTTTGGTAGTTTCTGGACACGACAACAGTTTGTGGTCTGTCTGGCTTTAGCGTTTTTGCACTACGATTTAAATTTTTATTTACGAGGATAGATTGAAAAGTTTCTGGTTTGGTCCCAATATATATAATCATTAGGGTATACATATATTTCTTTTAACATTTATTTCTTCTCTGTGATAGTAAGACTCGTGTATACAGAAGGAGTATATACGAGAGTGTATAATTTATGTGTCTGTTAGTCTGTGTATATATTTTTGACTTCATATACAAATTTATAGTAGTCAGTACTTTTTCTAATTGTGTTGAATATTGTTACAAAATTTGATGCCTTATTATTAATATTGATTTTTTTTATACGTTTCTTATTTTTGGTACTATGAAATCTGTGAAGAGTTGAATACTTGATAGTAATTTTTTTTTTAGAATTATTTTGATCATAATTTTTTTGAGTGATTTCTAATTGTAATTGATCCAACGTTTCTTCAGCTTTTCGTCTTCCAAAGGCGGTGATGGCAAACCTATGACACGCGTATCAAGGGTGATACGCCACAGCGTTTTGGGCGACACGTCAGCGTTCACTAATATCAGAGTTATCAAAGAACACGTGTTCCGCCATCCGCTACCGGACAACAACGTTAGAATTTATCACTGTGTACATATTTCATATATCTGTTGAAATAAGCAATTAATTAATTGACTTCAAATTAAATACTATGGGTTCCATATTTTTTACATATTTATTTGGGCTGATATTTTGACACACCGAGCCCAAAAGGTTCACCATCACTGCCCTAAGGTAACCGTTTTTGGCCTCGATCACTTCTTCATTTGACTCAATTCTCTTTTCAGCCACGATTTTTTTAGTTTCAGAAACAGAAATCGAGGGAGCCAAATCAGGCGACAATTCTTTAATTGAGCAGCTTGTTGGTCTAGTGATCTAGTGGTTGAGGGTTCGCTTCTCGTTCTAGAAGACCAGCAAGTTAGTCCTATTTTCATAATACAAGCGTTTAGCTTAGTTTGAAAATAGTAAGAATATTGATGTCACATGTATTCTATTAAAAAAAGTAAATGCATTATTGTAATGAAATAGCAGTTTTTTCTTAACCATTCCTTAACCAAAAGTATTGTGAACTATTGGGCAGTAATTTTTCCTTAGCAAAATTTCTTTGGCATCCCAAAAACTTGATACCACCACTTTTCAGTTGATCAAATGCTCGTTACCTTCTTCGCAACAGATTCACAGTAACTTGGTTGCACTTTCTGGTATGTGCTGGTGAATCGAGGTCTCATCCGTGGTCAGGAATCTTGTCTTAAAATTTATTGGATTCCTCTTAAACACTTCCAAATAAATGGCTGAGCCGAAAAACGTAGCCTTTTGCGAAGGTAAAATGCATATGTTTATGTGTTTTTGAACTTATATACACACATTTACTTTGTGCTATCCAATTTCTCCCTCTATTCCTAATCCCTTTTGTTATTTGATTTTCTCTGTCTGTAGCGTGCAGCAATTTATATAATTTATGAAAACTTGTAAGACGGTTTTGTCCTATTTGATATTCACGTGTAACATGATTTTCAATTGTACTGTCAGTTTTCGTAGCGGAGAAAACTATTCTAGAATCAGAACGGCCTAGTCTAGACAAAACTGTCATCCTTTGAGGGAAATGCTGGTCTTAGTAATCTGATTATGCCAAACTTTTTAATTCTTGTTTATTTTGTCTTTTGTTGTTGATTCACTGTATGCATGTAGGGGTGGCGATTTAAATCCACCGCCAGCATTGCCATTCCTATCTGATGAACTGATTGAGGATGCAGGCTGTAGCAAAGTGCAGTTGTCTCAATCTGACCCGATCGCTCACCGACGACACTTCTTCCGTTCTGGTGTTTCCTGTATTTTTTCTCCCTTGTGTCTGACCGAATAAATATTTAATTCACACCACATAAGTTCAATCAGAATCTGCACTGATGGTAAATAGTAATTTTTCTTAGCAGCCATGCTTGGCAGCAAGACACGAATACTAGGACAGATATGGAAGCTTTTGCCCATAAAACAGTTATTCGTTACACTGTCAATTTAGTCTTAGATACAGAATCGCAGTCACTTGAATTGATGATAAACTATTAGGTGTATTCGTCAATAATATTAAGGGAATGTTTATATTTATTTATTGCCACCCTTTCAGTTCATCCTTCAGCGGATATTTATGATGAACGGTGTACCTTTAGTCGCAGACGACACATCCAGAAAGAAAACGCGAAACAAAGAAAGAATTAACATAAACGTTTGGTCATTACAACAGAAAGCGAATCCATTAAGGAAACATCTCGCTAAAAATGTTTCGGAATTTTCTGAGTTTATAACAATGGCGTGACGGAAGGGGGTTCAGAGAAAACGCAATTAATTTAATTGTTGACATTTTCAGAACTCGGTCTCGTGATTAGAATTTTGGAATTATTCGGCTCAAGAAAGAATACGGGGAGGAAACAGATGGAACTGTTTAAATATTGTCATCCCCCCACCCGCGTTCACTAGTTAAGTGTTTGTTTTTGTTAATGTTTCGGAGGGAGGTTCGCCATTTTTATTATTACAGTGGGTTGAACTAACGAGTGTAATTTGTAACCCTTTCAAAAAACGGGTAAATTTTGTCTTCATGAATCGTACGCATTATTTATTTTCAGGTGTAAACGCAATAGTTCGAGTTGACTAGATTAAACATTTCTTATTGTAAAGACAAATTAATATTATAAATATTTGAATATGTCCAAGAACACACAATTATTGGATTTTTACCTACCGAGGCACTGTTATTAAATAAATATTAGATATCTATCATACAGACAAAGCTATTTTTTTATTATATTTATGGAAAATATATGGAAGTTCGGGGTAATTACAGAGCTTACAAATTAATAGTTTTATAAATTTCTACAGAGACATAGGCACGCATGATAAATATAGATTCTTCGAGAGAAAGTAAGATCTAGAATACAGGTTGCTGAAGCGAGTTTGGTGCAATCGCATCTTAGGTGCCAGAAACACAAGAACAGAAAAAGGGACTCACCGAATTCTTTTGGGTCTATCATCTCCGGATGCTGTAGACTGTATAGAATAATATCACTATTTCGGCACATATTGACTCACAGTCTTTCTAGATTGATAACAGCGTGTACCGTTCCGATTTAAGGTTGCCGACCGACTGACCGCTCGCTAGCGGCAGGGTAGGGAAGGTGGGGAGCACTGAGTATTAGTTCATTCAAGTATATCACAATAAAAACTAAATATATTAATTAGAAAGATATACATATGTAATCAATTTTATCGAAAAATATATTGTTGTTGCTGCCGGGATTCGAACCCGGATATCTTTCCAATCCGGGGAAGGTACATTATCCAACTGGTATAAACTGGATAAAGGTACTATCTGCTGTAGTATAGTTGGATAATGTACCTTCCCCGGATTGGAAAGGGATCCATGTTCGAATTCCGGTAGCAACAACAATATATTTTTCGATGAAATTGATTATATATATCTTTCAAATTAATACATTTAATTAGTATTTAAAATATAACAGACCTGTGTTCTGAATAATTATAACTTCACAATAAGAATGTGTTCCCCTCAATATATTATAACAAGTATAAGTTCCAAATAAATATTTAAAAATATTTTAAATGTTTTGTTGTTTTACCTATATTTGCCACCCCTTTTAGAGTTCCGCCTCAAGGATTTACTTTCCTTGTCTATTGTTTAAGGATGGCCCTGGAAAAAGATTTATAATTTACGTTTATATATTCTGATAAATCTTTATTTACCACCAGATTCTCTTGGGGATCTATCCTCAGATTACTGTCTAATTATTTGGGTCTCTTTTCCTTGTTATATAAAACTCAGTGTATCTGGGTAACAATTATAAGTTTATTAAAACAAGTTATTACAGTTAATATAAATTATGCACTTCAGAGATAGACTTGTTATTCAGAAGAAGCTGTGATGGAAGAGAGCTCTTCCCCCAGAGGCGGTCCCTTATATACATTTAGGAAGTGATATTTTTCACATATATATACAATATCTTCATATGTACAATGTGTCACAAAAAAAGTGTACACCCGGAAACGTCAAAAACTAGAGGTCATTTTACCCATTTACATCGAGTCCCAACTAGAGGTCATATTTACATTTTTTTAAAACCCCACAACTTTTGACAGACTAAAACAAGTTCAATAAAAAAAAACTGTTGTTTTAAATAAAATTAGTCGTTTTTTTATTTGAAATATTAAAAGATACACAAACATGTCATTTTTAAAAAGTTTCGTAAGTATTTTGCAGCCTTTTTTCACCCTTATTTTATGAACAAAAACTGAAGTATCCGTGCTGCTGGGGATAGCCTGACGGCGAGACTACATAACAAGTTTTGAAATAATATTATCTTGTCTTCTTCTAAGTTTTCTTTATCGGTCTGATGGGACTTTGAAGACCATAACCGCAATGGTGTACCATCCATCCTCTGATATCGTGGTCCAGTCTGCCGGGCACCCGCCTGCCTCCTGCAGGGCTGTCTTGACATCATCCCCCATCCTAGTCTTGAGCCTGTTAGCTTGTGTATGCAGGCTTTGTGAATGATACGGGACTCATCTGATCTTCTTACGTATTCTGCCCATTGCAGCCGCCTCGTTTTCATCTGGGGCGGTATACCATTCCCGAAGTTCCAGAATCTTTAATCTCCTCTATTGTTCAGTTAGGTTATCTCGAATTGGACCGTAAATCTTACTCGAGACTTTATTTTCGAAGACTTGCGGCCTGCTTTCTTGGGCTGAAGTACGTAAGTAAGTACAATCTGTGTTGTCGAATCTTATACATTTTCCTGTTTGTCGCGAAAAATGTTTTAATGGGAAATTAATACATTTCATTAAAGAGAAGTGTCAAAACGCTATGAAAGTATATATACATATGATATTTTGGTTCTGAACGTCAAGATAATTAAAAAAATATATGAAACACTGCAATACTACTGTGATGTAATTTAAATTAATAAGGGTTTTAAATATAATAAAAAAGATTATTAAAATTTTAAGACATTTGTAATATTAGATGAAAAACGATCTAGTTCAGATAACGTGACTCTTGGATAGATAAAAACAGAAAAAATATTGAGCTCTATAAAGTAACGACATCTAATAGAGTGCAATAAAGATGCGAACAAACGTAAACTAGACGTGCAGCTGATGTTTTCTACCATATCGACAGTCATATGTATATATTTTGGCGCCCTTTGTAGGGCGGGATTTGGACACTATTTTGTAAATAAAATTGTGTATTAATTATGAATGAACACCCGTTGGCAACTAATAAATAAAAAAATAAAAAAAAAATAATGCGAAAACCGACTATCAAAAAATTGAATACATTTAAAGACATAAATAATAAATGATTCTAAACACCCGCGGCTTTCTAAGAATCCGTTCATAGTAAAAATAGAAAGAGAATAAGAAAAATTTAAATTAGACATTACTATGTAAAGTGTTCAAATATTTCATTTTAACGAGGGTTGTTTAAAAAATTCGCCCGCGAGGAAAATATTTTTTGCGGTACTCCATAAAGAAACACCAAATTGTTATTTTACGGCACCTTTTATGATTTACAGAACACCGACACCCCTAGCAACAGCTGGTAGCTAGGTGTCAGTAAAATCTGCTATACTTAAAACTTTGTTTGTCTCAAGAGACACCACCGTGAATCTGTAAGTAAGTACCCACTTTAGATGATTAAACCTCTAAAATGAAGTTGAAAATCTGTGCCGGTGTCTGGGTCCATTTCTCGGTTCAAGGCCGCAGGGGATGGGGTCGAGATAAGACAGTACATTTGGAATGTTGGGACGGACATTTTTATATTTATTTATATAATAACATTACGTGACATTGGAACAGTATGGTGTCATCTGATATTCGCATTAATCGCGCGTCAAAGTTTAGAAATTATATTTTTAAATTTATTCGGCGGAGTTTGGTTCACCGTTTATTAGATTTAATTAGTAAAAAAATATCGCCGTTTAATTTCGGATACGATTTATAAAATAACTGATACATTTTCTTCTTTATTTTTCTCCTTCGTCTCAGTATTGACATACAGCGGCATTAACCCTAGATTAGTATTAAAATAAAACGTGTATAAATACGAGACAGCGGTTCAAATTCACCACCGTTCCCAGCCGACATCGACACTAGCGACATCTGCGATTTTCGTGTTGTGCATTCCACAGATGGCTTTTCCACACTTGCAGTAGGTGGTCGGCAGTGTTTTCGAAAACCTTGTGATTGCACTCGTGAGCCGGAGTATCTTGCTCAGCAATGACTTTCAAAATGAACCCACGAAGGTCTCTGCTCAATTTAGGGATATTTAACATTGACTCGAAGAGTGGCAAAGTGATTGAACTATGAGGTGTTGCACCAACGGTCAGTGTGAGCACTGCTAGAGTAGGGGGGAAGGCAGAATTGGCAAGTAGGCGGAGCTTTTGTTTGAACAACACGTCAAATTTACGTACATAATAAAATAAAATATATTTTTGCTTGCTCGTTAATCACTAGAAACTTTGACATGTTTGTAATGCAGTTTTAATAAAAATATTATTTTCAGAATTTTGACGCAAAAATATTGTTACACGATTAGGTGAATCGATTGACGATAAACTGAGCCCTGCTTTTCCTCCAATATTTTCGTGAGACTTAAATTTTTATAGTTAAATATTTAATTTATTATGGGCATAACGGATGTTATCTGCTGCTATACAAATTAAATTAACCAATTATCGCTGTGCAGATTAATCTAAAAACATTTTTCGTAATGACACCATAACAACACACGTGCTCCACTTTCCACGGTCAAAGCCTGATTGTGCCTGACCGAATACGTTAAAAATATCAAAAGTTGGGAATTTGAAGGTATTTTAAAAACTCAATTATTCCATACTGTAAAATAGAACTATACTACTGATACTCAATCATTACTGATATTATTAGATGGAAGCCATTTCAGTCAAAACTAAAATTTGTCAATTAGTTTCTGGCGGGATAAGATCCCGTGAACTGTATCGATTATTGACGCAACCCAAAGTGGATTCTAGAAGGAAAATAATGGTTGGACGTCGAGACATCACTGCACTTCGGGAGCTGTTGAGAACACTACCTTTTCGCGGTCCCAGTGTTACGCACGGTGCTGTCAAATAATTAGTTGGCCAGAGCGGAACAGATATATTAAGGTATATATTGGAAGGATTAATGCACAAGGAGTAGGTACTCGACTTGCATCAACAAGTTTCTTTGATTTGAATCAAACTAATGCCGAAATATGGGAATAAATTATTTTGCGCTACTTCTTATTATTTATAATCGATAATAAAATGTTAATACTTTCGTTTTTACACTGCCATTCACACCACACGGAACATATTTTAAAACAAGAATTTGAAAGAACAAAGTTCCTCTAACATGACACATCATGTAAATTTCGCAGAGAACAAACTTTTCAATTCTTCAGGCACTTTACCAACTTTCTTTAATAACTAGATGGTTTCAGAAATACTTCAGTATTCGCAAAAATGTATTCAACTTTTATTTTATTATTGAAAACGGTATTTTAGACATCAAATTAAGATTTTTAATATGGAAGCACATATTCGTATATTCTTATACGATTTAAATTTGATGAGACGAAAATGCGCCACAGAAGTTGTTCCGAATTCGTAAAACACATTTTCGGTGCATCTTTTCGAATCAGCCGGAACTGTTGTTATTGACACAATTCCGCATCCAAATTACCATCCGTACCTTTCCTCATGCTCGTCTTGTTAGTGTGAATCGTGACTTTGACGTCAACAGACGTCAACTTGACTGATATTTGTTCGATCTCGACATCGCGATAGTATTGTCGATAGCGGTGTAGACCCTTTAGCTCCAGTGTACTAGCACTGTATTTTGTGATATCGTGTTTTGATCACACATTGTTTGTTTAGTTTGTGTGCCGTGAGTGAACTTGTGATATCGTCCTATTCAATTGATATCGAAGATCGGCTCATCCGCGTGCCATTTTGTGTGATCTCGGCGGTGACTGCAGTGATTACGGATGCGTCATACTAGAACTCCAATCCCCTCACCGACCTCATCCTCTACCACATCTCTCTACTTTCCGATTTACGACCGGAATTGTCGTATTACATTCCGCGAAACGCGCGACCCGGAGATTGTGCAGTTTATTTTGATCCTATCGATCCGGATTTGCAGTTAGAAATCAGAAGTAATTAGCGGCTTCATTTTAGTATCTCGATTTCTAGCTCTGACAGAAAAAGAATAACGAAAGATAATATTCAAAATTTATTTTAATGATATATGGTCGCTTAATTACGCAGAGTCCAGGCTAATGAAATAAGTTTACTTAGAGGAATAGTATGAGGCACAATATTGAACCGAGTGATAAGAACTGAGATAAAGGAGACCCTTTGCATGGAGTATTGTTGAAATATGGTAGGCCTTAATTAAAGTGACTTGGACATGCGAATGCCAGAGAAACTGAAGGGAAGGTTAGTGGTAGGTCGTCCCAGATATGCTCGAAATAAACAGCAAATCAGAGTGTACGGAGACAGATTGCATCTTGATGTTGAAGAATAATATGAATCACAGTGTATACATGTATACCCAAAAATACATGTTGAAGCAAGTTGAGTACTCCTTGTGCATTCCGTCTTTCCAATAACCTTAATATACCTGTCCCGCTCTGGCCAACTAATAATCAGCAACAGAAAGGGTCGCCGTACGTAAAAATCTAGACCACGAAAAAGCGATTGTCTACAGCATCTTGAAGTACAGTGATATCTCCTTTCTTCGCCACAAAAGTGCAAGTCAACCGGAGGTGTAAATTGTCGTCCAAACCAGGACTGAGAACAAGGTAGGCCAGATCCATCTTCCATTATTCCTTTTTTGCTCCAATTCAGATTGCCTCAACTAAACATTAATTTTAATTGATACAGTCCACGGAACCTTTTACCATCAAGATGTTTGCTAATAAAATCGTTTTTCTCGTACAAAAACCATCTCATATTCAAACTATTACAAACATATGTGACCAATGATCCCTGCGGGTGTGCGCGTGCACACGTTTCGAAAGTTGGTGAACTTAGTTCAGTATGTCGATTTATTTTATATATAATCCACTTTCTGAGGTTAAACAGCTAAGATAATCTTATACCACCTACGCCTCTGTAGCCTTCGTGATGGTTGTTATTAGTTCTCTTGACTTATTTATGCGTCTTAATACATTTCATTAGTAATATGGTTAACCTTAGAGATATTTAGCTCGACAGAGTTATCCTACTAACAATGGCGTGCAATAGGTAAAGATTTAGGTTATGCTGTTACCAATGATATTATTCAATCATATATAATATATGTCCTACTTATATGTTGTACAAAGGATTATGAACTTTCGTTTAACCAACGTCTTTAGACAAAATGAAACAGTCGTTTATACGACTCTACCATGTATTTATTTGTAATTTTAAGTGAAGAAAATTGTCCGTTAAAACATCATTACAGCAAAAATATCGACTACTTCCGCATATTCATTCCCTAAAGAATGCAATCTGGGAACTGCGGAGTTAGCTAATGCATGTGTTCTGACATTATCCTTGTAATAGAACAATGAATTGTGTCTCGATTACCTCAACGGTGCGTGAAAGTCAAGCAGACCAACAATCTGTGGGTAGTCTATTATATCATTGATGATCATAATTGATATTCTCAGAACGTATATTAAATTTAAAATTAATGAATCTTAAAAACTTTCTCTAAATTCTCGAGTGAATTGGATGGATATGAATATAAAAATATATTTATTATGTTTTTTCCGTTGCATAACTTTGTGACATCACCGTATTTATATATAAATTCATTTTTATATTCAGACTGTTACAGTCACATGTGCCTCCCTTAATAATGTCTTTCCCAACAAACTTTTCAGCGCTGTTCGAGATAAGGCACCACTATACTCGGAGCTGGGGATATAAAATTTCATGGCAACTTCTTGCATCGCAACTTCAGCTGTGCCATTCGAAATTCTTTCCACTATCAGAAATACATTTTTCACAATCTGAAAATAAATATCTGAAATATCTGAAAAGATTTATTTTTAAAACGATTGTCGCTCAAAATTGATTTTCAGTGTGTTGCAAGTCAAGTGATGGCAGTATTTCTGTAAAATGTATTATTGACAATGATTTAATTAGGTGTTACTGCGATTATTTAAAAGCCTCCTTTAATTTTTCTTTAGTTCAACGATATTACATGCATACGCATTAAAAATTTCAATATTTACCAACTGCAGAACAGTTTTACAAGGATTACCCTTCACACAGTAATAAAAGAGTTTTTATCAACAACAATACAAATACAACAAAGAAAACAAATATTATATGAGAATGTGTTCTTTCATTTTATATTTTAGGGTGACCACTGGATCTCTTTATTTTTTATGTTTAATAAGTCTTTATTAATTTTATCAAATATTCGTGGCACAACATATTCTTTCTTTATCTCACCGTACACATAATTCGCGATCAGTACTCTCATGGATCGACCCGATAATTTGGCAGAACATCTATGGTGAGGGTCGGTATTCATATTTACATTATTTATCATATCTTCTATAATTATTATTGTCAAATGATAAGATTTAGTATAATGCAAATAATTTACAATAATTATCTTTATACAAATACTTCGTTTTGTTATCTATTGTAAGTTTTAAAAATCTTAATATTAACAATATATGTTTTATAAGTTAGTCTATAGCTACTCACTCCATAACTGATAACCGAGTAGAACATCGTAAAGTACAGTGAGGCCCCACAGGTGCATAACTTTAACCATGATCCAATAGAGGGACGAAGATGTTTGTGTCTAATAATAATAATATTTAGTACGAAGTATGACGAAAATTCAGATGTTTATCGGTTGAATTTCGATATATTTTAATTAGAGGTCATGTTTCGCCTTTTAAGAGAGAACAGAACTACAAAGTTTCATACGGATGAATGATGTACGGATATACCTATATTAATTTTGGTCAATTTACTATTCATGTAATATAAAATACACAGTGAATGACAGCTTACTCTGCCCTCGATTCTGTACCGTCTTTTATGTGACTTTCATGGCTCACCCGTATGTATAAACCATACAAAAACAGGAGAGCAAAATCTCAAATATCCTTTACTAGATTTATCTACATATACCCACGCAATGTCAAGGAGTGCTTTTCACGGTGGATAATATAGGTATATCAATGTATTGGGGAATTGTAGGTGAGGGATGTTTACGGGGTAGGAGGTTGAAGTTTCGTGAAATTTTTAAATGGTTCTCAAAAGTAGGTACTTAAAGTTAAAATTTTATTCTCGTGCAACGCCGGGAATCTCAGCTAGTGTTTTGTGAATTTGTAAGGTAAGATAGCTTTAATTAAATTATTTAGAATTTGTTTAACTTTTTATATTTATTTTATTTATTTATGTACAGGGTGTAACATACCTAGGACACAATATTTTATGCTAGAGATACAAGCATTTCAAAATAATCGTAATTATGTTATTATTTTGATTATTTGAAATATGTTATTGATTCCAGATTATGTATTGAATACAAAAAATTAAAAGTGATTGAATTTCGAGCGGCTAGTCTATTTTTTGTTACATGATTTAGGACCCGAAGCAAAAATATTGATTAATAAAGGAAAAATTTTATAAATATTTATTCTGAAGTACGTAGACTTCAAGATTAATACAATTTTGTAAAAAATTCAAACAGTAATATTTTCCGTAAAATTGCACATACACCTTGAACATTTTCGACTTGTAATTTTGTAAAGTGTCAACCCATAATATATTGTGAACTAGGTTTGTTATACCCTGTATATACATTCAACAACAAAATATGATGCGTTGTATTTTATAACAATGCGTTAAACCCCAAAAATTGAGAAAAATGAGTCAGTCAGATTATTGAACGAAAAGTTATTTTCTTCATTTGGAAAAAATATTTTAAGTAGTTTGGATATTTGCAAAATATTTAGTACTACAATTTCTTTGTTCGAGTTAAGTGATTTACGTGATTCTGTCTTTACTTAAATGCATATTATACTGATAAAATAGTACTTTACGTTGTTATATAATAATAATTAAATATATTCATTTATCCACAATTCTCACATTACTATCTAAAGACACCATTTTCGTGTCAGTTTTGACAATTATTGTTTCTGTGTTAATATCAACATACTTAGTAGTAGATTTAAAAGAAAGAAATATAAATATAAAGAAATGTAAATGCATAAAAAATGTTATTGAATATACGGGGTGAATATTATATTTCAGGCCGATGTTGTTTTTGAATAACTTGAAATTAAAACAAATATTTATAACTTAATTTTTAGCCAAGGGGCCGCCTCTGACAGCGACATAAATGTGTGCCCTTTTTACCATATTTTTCGTAACATTCTAGCAGGTTTCGCGTGTTATTTCAGTAATTTCTTTTCGAGTACTGCCTTGTACCATTGAAATAATTGTTGGCTTATTGGTGTAGATCTTTCCTTTCAAGTACTTTTACAGGAAATATTCGGGAGCCGACAAAACAGGTGATCGAGGAGACTAGTCGATTTCATCATTCTGATATTATGCGACCGAGAAATCGTCGATCTGGCTGTATGTCAGATGGCACCGTCTTGTTGAAACCACATGTGTTACAAGCTCAATAAGCCAATTTATCTACAAATAAGTTTTCTAACATGTGACGATAGTGATCACCATTAATGATTACAGCATTGCCATTATTATTTAGATAAAATGTTTTAATAACTTCAATACGTTATTAAGACGTTAGATACTTTTTTATAAATTGTAATAAATTACTCTTTACGAATATCAAATAAAAACTGATAAATATTTGTTAAACCAAAATGGTGGCCTAATAAAATCGGCCTGGAACATAATATTCATTCTGTATAAGAGAAACCATTTAAGTTTTCTTAACTAAGAGATATTAAAAACACCTTCGATATTCTTATATGAGAGTTAAATTTTACTGTTAAGATAAAATAAAATATGATATCACTTCTCTAAATATAATTAAATTATACAATTAATTAATTTTATTTTGCTAAATATCTAAAGACAATTTATTAACATGATGCATGAGCTTTTAAAAATTATATTCTTTGTGCCAACAGAGATTTAATAACATTTCCAATTATGCCGCAAACCTAACAGAGAAGTGGCACAGTAAATTCCACTAAGTGAATGAGTATTTATTCTGGGATTTCACTAATAAGTTTACCCTCGCGAAAGTCTCCGCCAATTTGCCATTGTTTTCCCACCCACCCTGTCTCTACCGCCATCCCTTCTGCGCGGAATCTGCTTTGTGCGGCGGTTCTTCTACTAGGGGTTGATTTCTGCTAGGGGACGACTAAACTGCTGCTCGCGAAAACGCAGAATCTTATATTTTTCTCTTAAATTTATAAGAACACTTCTTCTTTATCGTGTGCTTGCTTAATACTGAGCGTCGTTGTCCCCTGATGCCTCTGTAACTTGTGCATAATACGTTTCTGTTAAGCTCTGCAGCATCCACCGCCAGCACCACATCTGCCTGATGGTAGTCTCTACGTGGCATGTGTGATCAGATTTCATTTTGCGTAAATTCTGATAATTTTTACGAGTAAAATAAAAATCGAGACAAACCATTCAGATACAAACGCATTTTTTACGCAATTTGTTTATTTTGCATTCACGCCATTATGGGCTTTTATAAAATTAATTATAAAAAAATATGTGCAGCTATACAAGTAGCATGGAATGTACATAAAATCGAAACCGATAGAATTGATTAAAAATAAGAAATAAAAAAAAATTAAGTCAAAAAAAAGCGCGACGCGCACGAACCAATGAATCACCGCGTTTTAAATAATGCTCAACCGCAATCGCGCGGTGCGCTCCCGACCAGTGACTCATTGCGACTGGCAAATCCGAAAATCACGCGCGTCGAACAATACCCCTCTTATTTACCTCACCCTGATGGTTTATGAGCAATTACAATTTAATCTTGATTTTTTTCCGCTGGACACCTTATACAAGATCAAAATCGTTCCCATGCCTGTGAAGTATTTGTGTGGATGCTTGAGTATATGATGCATTTACATGGAACAGCACTGACGGCCTGGTACTCTGCGCGAGGACGTGGTATACAATCAGATCAGTTAAATAAAGGGCGTCCAGCATGTCATTTATTATTTTAAATAAAAATAACAAACCACTTACAGTTCTTCTACACAAGTCAGTTTAATTAGGAGTTCTCATTAGAAAATCACAATTAATTTCTTCAACGTGTATACAGTTTGAAGTTAATAAAACTTAATAAATTTATGTTGAATTCTTTTTAATTTTAATTCATTATAAAATTTTTTTCATGTTTTTTTAAAAAGTCACTTAAACTAAATTAGATTTAAAATAACAATGTGAAACTAAAATAAACACTTTTGTGCCAATATAATAAATTGAATATTATTAGGCATTAATTAAGTTTCTAGTTACGTATTTAGAAAATGTTTTTATATTAACTCAAAGCCAAGATAAATTTGAATTTTGTGAAATTAACATAATAAATAGAGGTAATAGAGTTATACATCGATAAATTTGAATGAATTAATTTTTTTATGGTTTAAAATACTTTATATTCATATAAAAAAAAATGATTTAAAAAAAATTTTTTTAGGACTTCAATTAAAATTCAAAACTAAATTTTTTATCAAAATAGAATAATTTCTTATTAAAAATTATTTTATCGATCCTATGAATGTTACTGTTTTTTTTTTCCTGCTCAGGTCAGCGATTTGGCGGCATTCTTACAAACACGCTTATTTTAAGTCTTTAAATATGAAAAAAGCAGCATTTACGTACATAAAAATAAATAAAGAATGTCAATTAACATAGGTTGAGAATTTGTCTCCAAAATCAAGTTGTCTTCTGCGGTTTTCTAAATGTCTTGTTTGCTTTAATCGGAATCCAAGTATGTTGAATTTCCTAGGAACTGTATAGTGGCGAAGTTGCCTTCTAAATATATTAACTACGCTAAGTCGGTTTGCAGTGGCGACCGGTGACTAGCATTCTAATTTGAGGGCGTACTATAATCGAAGAGGAAACAAATTTAATATTTTTTATTTATTAACTTTGTTTTATTAACCACTGAATTGAGTTTAAATACATCTACCGGTTTCGAAAAATACCATTTTCTTCTTCAGGATGTCATAGCTAACTAAAAATATAACATTGTTTCTTCACCAGAATCTATTTTTAAAATTTAAAAAAAAAAAACAACAATTATTTAAAAAATAAATTTAGTACCTAACTCAAATTGCTGCTCAATACAAATTTAGTAAAAATATGAATTTTAACCACAAAGTTAATAATGATAATTTAAAAAATACAAATTTAATAATTAAACTAATAAACACGTGAAAGTGGTTTATATCCTATTATAACCTTTTACCAAAATAATATACACAATCTACGTAATATGAATAACAACAAAACATTAAGACAAGTAAAAAAATATTGCTAATCGTGAACAAAGATATTAATTTCATAAAATGTATAAGATGTAACATCAACATACTGCAAATATATGTCAAAACAACCACATCAATCTGGCGACAATTTAAATAAGGAAACAATTTGTATTTAGAAATAAAAATTACATTATGACTTACTCCACAAGTTAAAGATGACTCAGTGAGCCATTTAAAGAACTAGGTATGTTGTTACGGTGACTTTGGATCCTAGAGGTTAGGAAGCCATAGGAGCCGCCACCGATTTAGCTCAGTATGTGTATCCTCAAGTGTGTGTGTGTGTGTGTGTGTAATGGTGTGACCTGCTACTATTATCTATTTACGGAGTTTATCTCGTATCGTTTGCCAAGATCAGTCAACGCGGCCGTGGGGTGTCGATGTAGCTGAGCGCCTGGGTCTCACCAGGTCTCACCAGGTCTCACTGGGTCTGAGCATCCGCCCGCGCCAGGATTCATGTCTTATTCCAGGAGATAGATCGGACACTATACCGTCTCAGCCTTGCCCATCCATCGGTCATCGCTCGCATGCAACCGCCTTGCTCGTTGCAACGGGGTCTCTCCTCAACTCGCGGGTGAACTAGGCCTATACATCTCTAAGTCATATTCCTTCAGAGCGTGGCTCTACTGGACCTCTTTTCGAGCGTTCCTACCTACAAATGACGTTTCGACCCGCTGCCTTCCAGAGTCAGATTCTCGTCTCTGATCGTCCATTTAGAGAACCAATCATCAAAAGTCGGCAACGTAGGTTACCCTGACCTCAGCGCGCAAAATCAAAGATCACAATGCGTTGACTACAAACTACGAGTGTATTTATGAAATATAATTATCTATGTAGTAATTTGTAGTAGAAGCTAAGTAGAAGACCATTCGCTAAAAAAATAAAATGGAGCACTAAAAAAAATCTATCAATTGAAAAATATATAGTTATCACTGGGACTCGAACCCGAAATCTTCACGTGCAGGGAGAATGATTTACCAGTTTCATCATGTTAAAAACATAGTTTTATTTACGTATGTTGAGTAGAAATAGAGGTTGTATATAGATCGTCACCCAGCTCGCTAGAAAGACATGAAAAAGCAAGAGGTAACTAAATGCGTAAGACAGAGGACAATGATGAGTGGCGGTCGTTAAGAGATACCTTTACTCAAATGTGGTTAAGGTTAAGAAATTTAAAACACTATACAAAATTTACAAATAATTTATTTCTTCAATAATTGTAAAGTTACTTTGTGGCAACATTTTATATTAATAATAAGAAAATACTTTGTTTATTGATAAATCAACATGTTTCGGGACCAATGGTCCCTTCTTCAGTTGCAATGATTGCAATAATTTTTATATATGTTAATCTTGAATTATTAGAATTAAGAAGCATATGAGAAGTTTAAATAGCAACAATCATTCTGAATTCGCAATTATTCATCTTTCGGAAATAAACCATTCTTTTGACATTAATAAAGGTTTACAAATTTTATATACAAATATCATAGATCTACAGTTAGATAAATTAGTGTTAGCAAATTTTTTTTATTTTTATTAATTTATAGTTTATTATAATATATACATAACCATTATTATTTTTAATATTTTCCAGACTGCATAACAATTTTATAGCAAACATTATAAATATACAAATACCCACCTTTTAAATTTGTTTTCACAGTAGTTTCAAATTTGCTACTAACCCTTCCCCCCCTCTTTTTTATCCTCTCCCACAACTTTTGTTTACAGTTTTAATAATTTAAAATGATACTTAATGATAATACGAAATACGTTTTATATTTTATCATCCCTTAACACGAGCCGCCCCTGCTGTGTGGCCAACATCCACGTGGCGATAGCGAGTGTACATTTCCAAGTTTATAAGCCCTTAATGACCTTGTTACTAACGTGAATGTTGTTTACTGTTCGCTGTGTGTTGCGTAACAGAATTTTCGACCAGGTAACAGGTAAAGGATGATTACGTCACTGGACTGAGCGTCATGGTAATATTCGGCATTTATGACGCAGGAAACAGTGACGATGGCGATTAATAACCAATGTTTCCCCTCAGGTGTGCAGATGTGGGCGCGCACAGCATTAGGCACCATAGCGCACACAGAATAACATGGTATACAATCAGTCCAGTTAAATTAAGGGCATCCAACATGCCAATTACTATTTTAAATAAAAATAATAAATCACTTAAAGTTCTTCTAAACAAGTTAGTTAAATTAAGAGTGATCATTACTTTATTTTTTACGCCACAGTTCAATTCATTCAGTATAGTTGCATAATTGTCTTTCGCGATGTATATGAGTGCATCTCGTAGTAATTATATATTGCAATTAAATACTCGTAGTTTATTGTGAGGGATGGAGTAGACTCCACCTTTAATATTATATATGCAGCGTTGTCCCGGCTGCATTGCTAGACTGAAGTCTGTGTTAAAGTAGCCAATTTTTTTTCGTGCTGTTGTGGTGTTATTTAAGATAAAGATTCGACAGAAATAAAAATAGAGATAAATAATTTTTTATTTTTAATAAAAATGTAGTGGGAGTGTTGTAGAACTAGTGAATTATTTGTGTAGGCACTGTATAATGATTGAGTTAGAATGTTGGATAGCCATGCTTCATTCATGCATTGCTCTCTACCTGATTGGATCACATGTTGGGTCCATATTTGTGTAATCTTATTGGAGTTGAACGATTTCCAGTTGGTACTGAATGTTGTACAGTTTCGGAGTTAAGAACATGTAAAATTTTTGATAAAATTTCGTTGTTGCTCTCGGAACTGGCATGCAGATGTTTGTTGTTTGTCTTGTGTTGTGTCCATGATTTATTGCTTGGGGTGAGTTGTTAGCATGGAAAAATTCGACGAGTCCCAACATAAAGATTTGTCTTATATCTAGGGCATTGTACTCTTTGAATGTAAGATCTGATGAATATTTAAAGGAACGACCATTTATTACCTTAAGAATTGTCTTTTGTTTTCTTTCAGCCGACACTAATATTGTTTTTGCTGCTCCTCTCCAAACTAAAATAGCATAATTAATTAAGGAGTAGCAGAGTGCAAAGTATACCTATCTTAAGAGTTTGTAGTTAATTATATATCGTATTCCTTTAAAAAAGTAAATTAGTTTTCTTAAGCGTTTAGCTAGGTTCGATATATGTTCTTTCTAGTTAAGGTGATCATAGATCAGTACTCTCAGATGTCAAATAATTTTAACTCGTGTCAATTTTTCATATTTTTTCACATCGTTTGTAAATAATCTTTTTCTGGAATGTTTATTCATAATAAGTGTTCCGGATTCGTAAAACATTCTTTTGGTGCGTCTTTTGGTTCAGCCGCAACTGTTGTTATTGACACAATTCCGAATCCAAATTCCCACCCATACGTTTCCTCATGCTTGTCTTGTCAGTGTGAATTGTGACCTTGATGTTAGCAGACGTCAACTTGTTCGATTATTTCAGCTCCAGTGCACCAGCACTGTATTTGGTGATATTGTTTTAATCACGTATTGTTTGTTGTTGTGTGTGCCATGAGTGAACTTGTGATATCGCCGTATTGGCTCATCTGCGTGCCATTGTGTGATCTTGGTGGCGACTGGGGGGATAAAGAAGGCTTCATATACAAAGTAAGGCGAGCAGTCCATCCGAATTCCGGTTCTTGAGATCACTGATACTTCGATTGATATCCCTATCCTCTCACCGACCTCATGCTGCACCAAGATTTCCCTAATTTCCTTCCCTACCCTGCGGCAATTCCGATTTATGACCGGAATCATCGTAATCCATTCTGTGGGACGCGCCCCGGATATTTTGCGCAATTCGTTCAACTATATCTAATCGAACCGTATTTACATTTCGAATTCAATAAAACCATCAAATTTTGAACATTTCATTAGAGATAATCTCTTTCTATCTACGTCTCTGCTACCTTCTATCTTCACCTATATAATGAATTGTAAAGGATCATATTTTGCATTGCGGAGAATGTTGCTTTTCGATGACTTATTTATGCGTCTTACTACATCTTTATTAGTAATGTGATCAATTCGAGCCTAACCAGTTACCTTATACTGGTAAGCTTTAGTCCTTAAAATTGTAAAAAAAATATATTAATTCGCACAACTTGAAGTAAATTTAGTGTGTATACTGTTAATAATGCATTCAATAGGTATACTTCATGAAACTGTATTAAACATGGTCAATAGTGTAATACACATCTATCATTGACAAGAACGGGAGTGTTATCTACAAACACTTCTGCATACAGTGGAGATTAACATCTGTATCCTGATAATTTTTAATCGGTTACCATCAAGTCAACGGAACGCCCAGTTACTCAATATTTTGATAAACAGTTCCAGAGAATCGATCGAGGATCGCAGGTTGTAAGAAATATTCTTTATTAAGGAGAACACATTCTTATTGTGAAATTGTAATTATTCAGAACACAAGTCTGTGATATTTTAAATACTAATCAAATGTATTAATTAGAAAGATATACATATAAAATCAAAGTAGATTGCTCTCAAATAATGGAATGATAGATGTATTAATTTGAAAAGTGTAACATATAGCTTCGAAAATTTTTCGTTAAAAGTACTGTCGCTGTAGCATAGTTAGATAATGCACCTTCACCGGTTTGGAAAGAGATCCAGGTTTGAATCCCGGTAACGCAACAACAATATTTTTCGATAAAATTGATTTTATATGTATATCTTTCTAATTAATATGTTTAATTCATATTTAAAAAAATAATTACGCATTCGAACAAATCTTCATTCTTATTAACGAATTATCATTCTATTTTATCGAGCTCGTCATTTTTGCTGGTGGATATATTAATGAAACATTATAAACTAAACACCACAAATACTTTTTAATATCCCGGAACGATGACGCAATTACGACGAAATTAAAGGAATCTCGGACATTTCTGGGATTATTAAGGTGTGGGTCTCTCGCTGGAGGTTGCTGGGATGGATGGTGTAGTGGCTAGAGAGATCTAACGGAGCATTCTACTGGCTCTCCCTCGCACCTCTTGCGACCTTGACAGGGTGAATTTCTGCCGGACTGTGACCGAGTTCCGCGACAGCAACACATAAATGTGACGTCTACCCTCGCCTTTTGGGGGTGTATGATTTCTATAGCTTCTTTCGGGCTGCCTTCTGAATTTAATGTGATAACGAGTCTCGCGTCAAATTGTACAGGTATGGCTCTGGTACGATGATACCAACCTATGATGGTATCATGATGATAATGTAATTATGACGAATCGAAACGAGAGTGAACAACTCTCAAAACGATTCGGGTTGGGGTGTTAATAAATAAATATACACGTCTCTTCAATGAAATGTATGAACAAAAAGACAACGGTTTTGTTTACACAAATAAGCTAGTTTCAAAAATAAAACAAAAATATGATAACGTCGTCTTATTTTGAGAACACACGAAAATCACCTAGTTAATTTATATCGGAGTAAGTAGTAATTTTTCACTCTCTTGGTTTATCTTTCGATGACAATGCTTCTCAAAATTTTCAGTACCGCCGTGTCAAAACAGTGCGTGACAAACATCCACAAAGCGGCCGGTTCTTTGTGGAAAATACAAATTTCGTGAAATTAATTCAAACAAAATCGAGCTTAAACACAAACAAGAATAGTGGTTATTTTACAATAATATTTTTGTTGTACTTGTTGTTTTACGTTTCTCGACATTCTACATTGCGTTGATGTTTTGATATTTAAATGTGAGCTTTGGGTGCTGGTTGGATAAAGGTAGATTTGGATTGTTGCTAGGTGGGGTTGTTTCTGTTTATCTTGCGTCATGTGTTTCTGACATTTTATGCGAAGCGTTTAGTTTGAAAGTTGTTTTTCTTTGCTACATATTTTAGACCATGAACAAAGAATGGATATATATAGCTAAACGTACAGAAACAAGATTTAAATAAAATTTTAAATTCTTCTCGGAAACTTGATGTCGTCGTTACACCTTAAGAGTTTGTTCTTGTGTTTCTTACGGCTTATGACAGAGAAATATGATAGAAATATAATATTTATTCAATTTTATATCGTATTATATTTTTCATGGCCCATATCCACCAAATGCAACTCGAAGAGTAAATCTAAATTTTAGTAGTTCTATGTCAGTTCGTGTGAAGATGCTCCACTATTTTTACTGTACCTATTTGCCTCCCCTCCCTATTCCCTACACCTCAGAGTACGACTTTTCTGTGTGTATTGTCTATGACTTTTGAACTGTTAAGGAGAGTGGACGTACTGCTGTATGCTTGTGACTAACTTAAAGTTACTTGTTGCTAGTGTATATTCGGTTCCTCGTGTGTGTGTGCTGAAACAGCTATTATATATAACAGTGCTTCTTGGTGATCATCGAATTGATTTCCTGAATTTCAGGACCAGTGACTACAGGAGAGGAAATCCAGTAAGTCGTGGCCAAAGGGTGGAAGTGGATCACTGTCAATAGTGAAGTTTTATGATGACTATATGCTCCAACTAGGGATTCGAAATCGCAGATGGAAATAAAGAAGAAAACAGGGTGGCCTAAAAAAAGTCAGAACATTTCGTAACACTTGAGTGATTTCAAAACAAAACAAAATTAAATATAATTCTTAAAGTAATTTTTTTTTGCACAATATTTTGCTAATCATAAATCATCAAAACACCCCTTACTGCATAATCTACTGGGTTTAAATCTGAGCTGTTCGGTGACCACATGACTGGCTCGATGAAATTAACATTCTCACGACGAAGAAAGTTGATTGTATTTCTGGCTGTGTGAGATGGAGCTCCGTGCTGCTGTAATGTCCAGTTATGCTGTAATGTCCATCTATACTCCAGGCTTTGTTTTGAAACTCTTTGATTATTTTCCTAACACCTGAACGTTTTTCAATTTGCAAATTTTTGATCAGAATACGGTCTTCTGAAGTGATTTTTGTCATTCCGGGCAACAATTTGAAAAAACCAAATATAAACAATGAGAAAATTAATAATAAAAGATGGTGTCAAAAAAAAGGTAAATAGGTAAGTTAGTAAACTATTTAAAATGGGTAAGTAAGTAAATAAGTAAACTATTTAAGCTATTGTTGAACTAATTTGGATGTAATTATATCATATTTTACGAAATGATCTCATTTTTTTTGGACCACCCTGTAGTTCTGTTCTCAAATCGTAAATAAATAAGAAAGTGTGGTGTCCTTAGGGTACGCTGGTTGATTCGGCCGAACTATGAGACGATTATTGTCGAAATACTTAAAGAAGTAATTACTCGTAATTAAATTATAATAATTTATTATATACAACAATATAATATTCAATACAGAATTGAATACGAAAATACAAGTATGGTGCCGAAGGAAAATAAAAAGAGACCGCCTTCGGTGCGCGTCGTCCTTCTTATAGTTGTTAGGCATCCCCCTACCACTCCTACATGGCTGGCTCATTTGATCGCCAGTCGGTACACTTCATATTTATTACAAATCGTACAAATATCAATTACCCAATCATACAGAAAACTTATTATACCTATAATTGTTATAACGAAGTTATTATTAATAAAATCAGAATGCTACAACAAACATAGATGCTAAATAGAACCGCATACGAAAATACAATCGGCCGAAGTAGCACGTACTTGCAAAAATGATGTGTCTATGTGTCGGGAACTTCCCGCTTTCGCATAATTTAGATAGATTTTTTGAATGTATTTTTTATTAATATTGTTTTAACTGTTATTTCGGATTTAGTATTGTAATTTTCTTCTTCAATATTAACAAAATTACTTAGTGGCTTCATTTTATATAAATAATTATACAAAATACTTTGTTTAAACCACTATTTATTGAATATTCAATATGTTTCGATGCCTATGGTATCTTCTTCAGGAAACAATGTATACTGAAATTAAAAATACAAGCATAGATAAAAACAAAACTATAAAGTGGTGAATAAGTAAGAACTAATATGATTTTTTTTTTAAATGTGACTATTTGTTATATATACATATATACTATGTACTAGAGATTTACAGATAGATAGATACATTTGAAATTTCAGAAATAAGAAAAAGTATTAATAGTAAGTTTAACATTATAAATAACCAAATCCTCTTTACTAACAGTCACCTTTTAAATTTGCTTTCATATAAGTTCTTACTTATTTACCACTTTATAGATTTGTTTTTATATAAAATATTATATAAAATTATTATAGTGTAACTCCCTCTCCAAGCACAACAGCTAGTCTCTTTTTTTGAGAGGTAAGCGAAAAATAAATATACTTATAAAATACTTAATACATGTTATAAAAAAATTGTAAAAATGACAAATAAATAAAAAAATGTTGAATTATCAATAAATAGTGATTTGAACAAAGTATTTCGTCTGATTATTTATTTATAATTTTCTTGTTAAAATTGTTTACGTTGAATGGCAATTTGTGAGTATCGAACGTTTAGCCCCTAAATACATATCATCGCACATCAATATCAACGTTTTTATATTCTCTGCTGGATGATGGCCTCCCCAAGTGTCTCCCACATTTCTCTGTTTATTCTTATATTTTCGACCTGTTCTCCTTGGGATAACTGGATTCGTCCAACGAATGGCCTTTCTCTGATCAATGCAGCCTCACGCCAATTTATTTTGTATTATTCTATGTAATGTATACCTCAATGTGCGCTAGAACGAAGAGATACTGTAACAAATGAGTTCTGGACCCAATTACGTTTATTCTAGAATAGCCGACTGCATAAAAAATTGAAGAGTATAAGGTTTGAAGGACATAAACCAGCGAGATAAAATATCTGGAAGAGCAAACTCAGAACATAACAGCCGAAAAGCAAACATAAATTATCTCATCTCATCACGGTGGGATTACAGGCAGGTACAGTGAATAATGAAGGCGTACATGCCACGCGGCTATAAGGCAGAATAAAAACGGTAAAGCCTTCGAGTATTTTTAAATATTTATTTTAAGGGCAACACAATTTTCAAAAATTTTTACTACGCATATTATTTTTTATTGGATTGTGTAAGAAGTTATTGCTTAATTTTATTTTTATATTTAAACAAACATCACAAGATTACAATCAGTACAATAAAGGCTCAAGGACCAACCAGAAAGCGCGACTTACCTGGATTTTCTTGCTGTACTCACAGCTCTTCTGAACTTCAAAAAGCTTCTTCGACGCATGAAGCACGAAGCACTTTTATATTATTAAAGTTTAGACTCCCTTGTCGGTTCCATTCAACAATACTTACTAACGCAAAAGTTTAATTTAACACACCATGACCAGATAATTAAAAAAAAAAATATATTTAAGCAAAAACCGCACTTAATGAATTTAAAAAACTTCCAACGCCCTTTAGATGCTGTACAATCAACTCAAAGAGAACACATTCAAAATGCAAAAAAGAAAAATAAAATATCAATAAAAACTTTATATAAATATGTGTTAGTACAATATAGAGTTATTGGAGAGAGACAGAATCACCATCTGCTGGAATATCTTGCCGTGGCACTCACGCTCGCAGTACTCACAGTTTGCTTCTCTCTTAACAAGATACCAGTGCAAAATGAGAAGTGTAAAATCAGTGGGTACAAGACAGCCATCAAAGGGATTACTGGTGAAGTCACTCTCCCATGAAGGGACATGGACGAAACACAGTGATGTATGAGTCACGCCATACACGGTACAGGTCAAGCGCACAACAGATGCCTGACCATATTTTGTGGACTTGTGAGATACTTAAAGACGCCAGTGAACGTATGATTGGTGGTTGGCTGGAATTAGACACCGCCCGCCCAGGAATGCAGACCTTATTACTAATGGGACGAATCTTGTTTTACATAAGGAATTTATTTGCATATGGGTGACTCGTTGGAGCTCCTTAGGTGGGTAGTTAGGCCGGCCTGCGTGGGTGGGACTCTCTATATCTCGTGTTTGCTATTCCGTTAGTCTGTCCGTGTAAGTGTGGCTAAATCCATTTTGTGTCTCGTCCACTGTCCCTCTTTTGGGAGTGTTTTTGATGAATGGATCCCTGAGTGTCTGCCTTGAACTACTACACCTTAATTTTCCGTTAATTTTCCATCTGTATGTAAAACTATGTTCTATGGATTTATGTTATATGTTTTTTTTATGAATAAAGATAGCAACTTAAGGGTCGCTGGAGGGTCTAAATTTTAAATCTTAATAGTTAATAACCACATTGAATTTCTTCTCCTTTTTCGTTTTGCTTATACTTTAATATGTAATTGAATTAAAGTCGCGTATTTTTATTAGCTTCGATAAGTGGAACCGATAAGGAAGTCCTAGTTTTTAAACCAGTCCCGGGATAGGGTGCCCCCCCCTCCTCCAGCTGGCCTTTTAAAAAAAAAGTTATCATGTGACGTGTCCGCGTTCTCACTGACACGATCCTGTCATCATCTGCCTAATATACCCCATTTCGTAGTCGACGTTTTGATGAAATTCCTGTACAGCTTGAGATTCCTCGCATTACTGATCAGGTTCACGCTTTCAGGCGGCCGACCATTGAACCCAGTTAAGCCTCCAGTGATGCGGTCACGAGCATCCCTCATTATCACGCAATGCCACAAGATGTGTTTCGGCGTTTGATTTAGTATTTTAGTACTGTAAGGGAATGGTTAATTTAACTATGGCCAAATGACCTTAAATTCACACACGAATCTGAGAAGATATAACATTTAAAAAATATATTCAACCAATTTTGCGGTGTTTTGTTAAATTGACCAACTGTGCTTGAGAAATATTATTGGGGTCGTCTAATATCTAGTAGTCTTTGTGATTTTTTAAAAATGCTATTTTCTCGCTAATATAAATATTTTTGCAATATTTGAATGTGTTCAAGAACACACAGTTACTGGATTCTTACCTACAAAGGTACTGTTATTAAATAAATATCAGATATATTTATTTAATAACTTGGAAAATATATAGAAATACAGGGTGATTACAGGGCTAACGACCTATCTTCGGCTGGCTTAAGTGATCACTTTATACATATATATAACGTTCGCCAATTCTCACCCCTCAATCTCCATATTTATCAAATTTTTGAAAATTCTATATATGTTATTACGTAGACTCTCTTCGAGTACCACTACAACATCGCCATCTGTCAATCAAATTTGATAATTATTTTTTTCCATTGAAACATCATATACGTCAACTCAATGAAAATCTGATTTCTGTTGAAACTTATTTAAAGCAATATTCTTTATCTGTAAAATCTTTTTAACACATTATACTAGAATACGCCTAAAAAATCAATATTTTTTAATTTTTATATATTTTTCTTATTTTGACCAGTATTTTATAGCAATATTTTAATATGTTCAAAAACACACAATTACTAGATTTTTTCCTATAAAGGCACTGTTATAAAATAAATATCAGATATCTCTTAGAGATGAAGCTATTATTAATAATAATATAATAAAAATAGCTTTGTCTCTATGAGATATCTGAACATATTCTTATCTATTTTTTTATTTTCTTGTTGTATTATATTATAATCATAAAATACTATGCACTAGGTCTGTTAAATCCTGTAAAAATAGTATATCTTTTAGAAAGATCGATTTTTTTTTGATATATATTTATTATATTTATATGTATTTTATTCTTTATATCTTTCTATGTAATTTATCTAACATCTCCTTATCTAATTTTTTATCCCCTTGTTATATTTTATTTATATAAAAAAAGTTTAACTATGCAAAAAGCAATCCTTGCTCTAAAACTAGTAAACTGGTAAAAAATAAAATTATAATGAATATATATATATATACGTAATAAAAAGGAAATAAAAAAATAAAAAAATCTTTTCTCGGCATCTTGCAGATCTTAGGACTGTCATCAGAGAATCGCATGTTGCCTTTCTCACTTGATCGGTATAGTCAGGAAGGAAATCTCCCTCTTCGCCGTCTTTCGGCGTGGCCCATGACAACAAGCTTCTCCCTTCTTGCAAGATGCCCAAATAAAATAAGAGCTCGTCTCAGATAGATCTTGACGTTCAGTTCCAGTAGAATGGATATATTTGTGCGTCTCGTCGTCCATGGTACACGTGCAACATGTGTCTCCAGCGCCACATCTTAAAGACATCAATTAGTCTACTCTCTCTTGTCTACAGGGTCTATGATTCATCACCATATAAAAATATAGAAACAAAAATTATAATCGGAATGCTTTGTTGATAGAAACAGCTATAAGCGGTGATGGGGATATTCCCTAGCCTAAGTGCAACCCTGGCACATTAAACGTTGATGACGATGACGATCAGAGACGGCTGTCATGATTTGAAACAAAGTTTTCAGCGTATAGGAAATAAAATGATAAATTCTCCTTCGGCAATAAAAGCCAAGTCATACTATTTACTGTTAGCGAGTTGGAAACTTTTTTCAACTCGTAAGCTAATAAAATGTCGGCTTTTTTTAGGCAAATGTCCCTTTTCACAAATCCTGTGAAAAACTTTCTTCATAACTCTGTAAACTTTGGGGTATAAATGATGAAGTGTAATTATTCATTAAGGGAAAATCTTTTTCATTCATTTTTCTGACTTTCAACTTTAATTTTGATCGTGTTTTTTTTGTGTAATTGTGTAAGTTATTTTATTAAAAAATTGAGAACAATTTGTAAAAAAAAAAAGGTGCACATGTTAAATAATTAATCTCGTATGTTTTGAAAATCAGGAAACTAAATTATGCTACCGTGAGATTCTTTGGAGACAACACTCGGCTTTGGTAGTTCACCGTGTATTCATCAAGTTTCGGAGATTCGTCGTCGTGAACTTCACGCTTGTTGTACGTCAAACGTCAAATGTCAGTTCCGTTTGTTTGACCATTCCATGCTTGTTAGAGTTTTAACAAGCTTTTTTCATGATTTTTAGTTAACTTTTAAGGCTACAAGTTAATAAGCAGACCAAATTTTAACGTTATCAGGTGATGCTATATTGCTTAAAATTTTTTAACTTATGATATATGTTTTAAACTTCCTATAGTTTTGGAAAAATATTTCACATACACGATTTATCGTTTAAATTTTATTCTAAATTAATTTCCATCTTTCCACCTTTCCATAAATAAACTCCATCGGCCTGTATGATCCCTCATCCGATCCCTATCATTTTCGTCCCAATTAATTTCTTTACTCTGTTCTTAACCCTATTGAATAAAAATTATAAAAACTTTCACTAAAAATATAACAATTTGTAAAAATATCAACACAATCAAACAAAAAAGAATGAACAAAATATAAAATAAAATTTTATATAAATTTTTTTTAACCATTTTTATTACTACTTTATACAATTATATACAAAATTAAAATTACCTGATAGTAAAAACTAAAAACGATTTCATCATGTTCTCCGCAATAGGATTCTTCAAAAAAATCTTACGCCATTATTGTTACCTCATATGCCGGAGACAAGAAGTATTAAGTTCCGATCCCTCCCTCCTTTAACAATCGAATCTGAGAGGGAAAATATTTATTTGTATTATAGATAGCACCGTTTCAGAATAAATCTCCATATTTAACTAAATTATGTATATTCTAAATTAATAAAATTTTTTGACAACGGGTTTTTGTGTCATTAATCTATTGCAATGATGTGTAAGTTCCTTCAGTAGAATAGCATTTACTTCTATTACTTTGACCTCTTCTCTACTTGTTATCAGGTATCAATATATTAATTATTTATGCCAGAATATGTTTTTAAATTCATTTTTTTATAACGTGTATTGTGAAATCGTACGGCGCGTACGCATTAGTAATGAAACTGCGATCGCAATCACAGTTTTCAATCACTGATATTATCGAATACCAATCACAATCACACCGGTGAGTCAAGAATAGTATTTTTTCTCATCACTAATATAAAGTAGGTACTTGTTCTGAGATAGGCAGCCATTAATGGACTCCATTGGCTATTTATTATTGTAATTATATTCCTGAATACTTGTATGCGCAAGTAAAAAGTTAAAAATAAGAATTAAATAAAACACAGTAAATGGTAGAGACAAGTAGTGTTAACGCGCTTTGTTACTTCGATTGGCACCACTGGATTTCTTCGTTTATAATGATGTACATGTGTGTGTGTGTGTGAGTATTGCCACCTTTTTTCGGAAAGCTAAGAAGATGGTAACCGACAGGTGTCATTCTTATTACATCGGTCGAAATGCTTCGGTGGGTCGAAATCTAAAGAAGACAACCCAGTTAAAGAACAACAATATTGGACAAGAAAGACAGTAACATTAAAAAGATTAGTGCAGTTCATATATCATATATGTGCTTATTGTTAATCGGAAACCTGGGAACTAGCTATCGAAGGCATTTAACCACTTAACTTATTAAGTGGATAAAGTTAAATATAATATTAAAATAAAATATTCCAAATTGGTTTCGGAAAATATTATTTTCTTTGTCAGGATGTCAAATTAAATAACTAGAATCATATATATCATGCTATTCTGATATTTAAAAAAATCTATAGGCGTATAAAATTAACCAAAATATTATAATTTTATTTAACCACAATTCCAATTCTAAAAAATTTTCATAAAAAAAAATATAATGCCTAATAATCTTTAAGTCAATTTCCACATATTTTCCACACCCTCTTGTATTAACATTACCAATATATTGGAAAAAAAAAGTAATACAGAGTTAATTGTAATTCTGTGATTAAGTATAATACAAAGCTTATTATACATACATTTACTTTATTTATTTATTTGCAACTATATAATACGATGTAAAAATATGCTCGGACTGTGCCCGTCTCACTAGAGAATTCTATGTTGAGACGGGCACAATTTTTAAATGAAATTGTCCAATCAAATGTTAAAACGAGTATTTAATTTTATACGGAATTCGCTAATGACGAGTACGCCAATTACTACCTGGCCTTAATAGACAGTTTGTTCGCGCGTGATAATCGATAATTGCTCAAGTTTACATCGAATCTGCACCCGAGAGACGCCGTATCCTTTGATAAATCATTTCGGGCAATTTAAGTTCCAAAGCTGGTCCTGCGAGACTTATACATTATATTGGATGCGATAACCAGCGCCGGCTTTAGAGATAATTCGTGTCGAAAATACATTTTCTTCCGAGTTGGGTGTACAATTTTGGAGCGGTACATTTGATATTGAAATATTATTTATATTTGATATTGTTTACAACATTCTTTATATTTAATGCTGATACTCAACCGGATCCTCGGGACGAACCATGAGAGTATCGATCGTGAACAATGTGTATGGAGAGAGAATGTGTTGTGCCAAGAATAATTAAAGACTTATTAAACAATTAAAAAAAACAGTGACCATCTTAAAATAGAAATTAAAATGACATATTCTTATCAAATTTTTATTTCCTTGTTATATTATATAATATTCAGGTATACACCCATAACATATGTCTTGCGAAAGATTGATTTTTTTCTTTATATATATTTCATATATTCATATATATTTTTATTCTTTATATCTTTCTAAGTAATTCATCTAACATCTCCTTATCTAACTTTTTCCCATTGTTATATTTTATTTATAAAAAAAAATTAAATGTTTAACTATGTAAAAGGCAATCGTTGCCGTAAAACCGCCATGTAGTTTGGAAAAAAATAAAATTAAAATGAATATATATGTAATAAAAAAAAATATATATATAAATTGTTCTACTTCTTTTTGTGTGGCCTGTTCTGAGTTCAGTTCTGAGTTCTGAATTCTGACCGCCGTCAGGACGTCGGCGTAGTATAGTCTGCTGAGCATTCTTGGAGGTCCATCTTCTGCACATCTATGTCTCTATCTTCCCCTCGATCATAACGTGTTTGCTTGGTAATACAGTATTGTGAAGATGAAGGTAGATCACCTATTACCATATTAATTACTTGTATTTAGTTCCACCAGGTGCTTCACTTGGAATCCCTTTAAAAGCCAAAAGATAGTAAACAGGTCACCTTTAGTTGGATGTTCTTGGTTCTATAATTATACACTGTAATAAGTATGAGCAGAAGGTACAATATGAATTAGTTGAGCAAGAGGTACAATATGAATTAGTTGAGCAAGTGGTACAATATGAATTAGTTGAGCAAGTGGTACAATATGAATTAGTTGAGTAAGTGGTACAATATGAATAGTTGAGTAAGTGGTACAATATGAAATAGTTGAGCAAGAAATACAATATGAATTAGTTGATCAAGAGGTACAATATGAATTAGTTGAGCAAGAGCTAGGTAAACTTAAGTGGCTCTATCCAATATGACAGTAAATATGATTATTCACCGCAAGGGCTTTTTGCATATTACAGGACTCTAGTTACAATCCTTCCATTGCAACCTTCTTTTTTTTTTATCTTCTTCAGCGTATCTGCCGCCGTATACATATGGAACCGTTAAGTCAACCTTTCGAAATCAAGTTTTGCTTTAGATTCAAATTCCATCAAGTGGAAGTGTGCGGTTATCAAAATTTCATTTTGACGTAAAGGTGACTCAAAAAACTACAACAAAATCTGTTGACGCAAGTCGAGTACCTACTCCCTGTGCATTTGTCCTTCCTATAAATCTTAATGTATACCTGTCTCGCTCTGGCAAACCAATGACTTAGGGATTTCGCCGACGGGGGGATAGATTGCCTTCTGACACTGAACTGTCAAGATCTGTGTTCTCTTTCTACCGTTTCGTGCGTGACGCTAGGACCACGAAGAAGCGGTGTTCTTAACAGCTCCGGAAGTGCAGTGATTTCTCGGTTCTTCACAACAAACGTGCTAGTTAACTGGAGGTGAAAATGACGTTCAACCCAGGACTTTAGAGCAAGGTAGGCCAGATCCATCTGTTATTATTTTCCTTCATAAATCCAATTCGAGTCGCATCAACTGATCAATATTATTATCGATACAGTCCACGGGATCTTATCCCACCAAAATATTTATATATAAATGTATGTAAAGTGTACCAAAACCACGTAGACGTAGAACGAATATTAACAGAAAGCTGTCGCAGCAGCTGTTGCTGGTTGATAGGCCCTGTAGGCGGCTGTAGTGGTTTTTCGATGTTGAAAACTGCTCAATTTCAATACTTCAGTTATCTCAATTAAATCCAAATTCAACGCATAAACCTTAATAGCGTTCACACAGATTTTATTCCGTATCCCATTTTCCTTTACCTTTCTCCCCACCCTCTCTATCCCCTGGAATATTTTCTGTTTTGTAACTTTTATTTTACCTCTGTTTATATTTTTATATTCTTATTTTCAACCTTTTTTCTGCATTAGAGGAGAGAGTATATTATAGCCCTAACAAGCTATTTACATATTTAATAAGTCTTGTTTAAATTGTCCTCTCTGTTTAACGTACACATACTGTAATATCAGAAAAAACATGTATCGTAACTGATTGTAACTGTATTTTTAAAGTTAAACTGTAATTTTTCTAATAAAATAAATTATTTTCCAAACTGACAAACTCAACCGGCGGTTTTGGCGGTGACTCACGTCCACCAAATCTAGTAATAAATAGTGTATTTCACTGGTATTATTGACGTTTCGTAATGCACCTTTCTGGTGACCTGGTGTATTTTTATATTCTTTGACGGTGACCCGAAGGAAAATTGTCGAATGCCGAATGTCGTGTGAGTATTGTGAGTAGGAGAATAGACATGTTAGAGTCGAATTTGTGCGCGGAAGTTTCTACATCTCGCCGTGAGCAACATTACTGTGCGATTGCATATTGACTTGACTCAAACACAACGCCTGCTCCGCTCGGCAGCGCACAGCTCAAGTATTTCCTTTCTGATTCTATAACTTCCGAGTGAGCTCGGTTTCTTTATGAAAATCTTCAGTTTTCATCGTCCTGTTACCCTCGGGGTTCGGGGTCCCTAGTACGCTGATGTGGAAATCTACAAGAAATGTGCGATGGCAGAATAAATAACCTTAAACTAGTCATGTACGAGGCGCGTTTTTTAAGTGAGTATCGAATTTTTTTAAAAAGAAATACATCATTTTTACAACGCGTTACTTTTTTCATACCTTACGCATCTTAAACTACTTTTCAAAATAGTCGCCACGATTATTAAGGTTATAACGAGGCACCAACGACGCTGCTTGGGATGAAAACCACGTCTGTACTTCATCTTTGAGTTCATCATTGTCATCAAAACGCTTGCCACCAAGGAACCGCTTCAGATGAAGGAAAATATGGAAATCACTTCGTGCCAAATCAGCTGGTTTCACGTCACGTGCATTCAAGAAACATGAACCGTACCTCACTGTCGGGCGGGCTGATCGAATGTCTTGAACATTTCAACCACTCACTACAATGTGACCGTACTATGTGAATGTCTCTAACTTTGAATGTGGTGAGTCGACAGATGAAAGAAACCATTGTGCATGCGCAGCATCGCAATCGCAGCGCTACACCGAGAATATCCGGCAACGGTACTCAATTTAAAAAACGCGCCTCGTGTTTAAAACAACTTGAATTTTTCCTAGAATAAATCAGTTTTTTATTCAACGATGCTACAGCGCTAATCTATCCTTGACTTTCTCAATTTTCTGTCTACATGATGCTTGGTCTTCTGCTGCTCACTGGTGGCAGGTCCATGGCATTCTCCTTCACGTTATCTCCTCCAGATGAACCAGTTGTACCCTCTAGATATTCGATTATCATTGTATTGAATTATAATTAATTTATCCAAAATCAGCCGCTTGTTATGTTTTAGGTTATTTAAATCTTTCCTACCATTCTCTTCTCACTTTTTCATTAAACATGTTTTTCTCAATTCTAACTATTCGAAATTATTTAATTTAAGACCAACATTGTTAATGTGTAAAATATAAAATTGAAAATTTTTATCAAAATTATAACCATTTTCTAAGAAATGATTCGAAAATTCTGAGAAACAATGATTATTTAAATATCTTATTAAACAGAGGTTACAAATATATAAAGTATAATTTTATTAAAATGATTACATAACCATAATGTATTTGCGTTAAATATTAATTTATTTATTTATTTATTTATTCTATATATTGAAGGAATTGTGGAGGACTATCGCCCGCCCGACTTTACTGAACGCATTATGTAGATACCGGTGCGTGAAATCAAACTCCCAGCATCCGTAAAGTCTCCCAGTATCGACACCAGGTAACGACATGATCGCGGTCAGTGATCGTTGGAAAAACCATCTCTCGAACGTCACACTTCCCACCGCTGTTTTTCCAGTAACAGAACGTCTCCGAAAATACTCCATACTTGTAAACTGTTGCTGACAATAAACAAAGCGTCAACAATAAGTAGATTTTCGTTTTTTAACCTGCTTAAGCCACGTTCCGCGATTATTAATCGGACACGTGAGTGAAGGATGAAAATATCAGGGCATCCGCCACTTACACATTAAATAGTTGCATTATTCACACAACCAGCCAAATTCTTTTGATTCGTAAATATTCTCACCAATACAAACATTAATTCATAATTCCAAATACTCTTTTATAACGTTTGAATCGTTCTTCACCAGCATGTATACATGCGATCTCTGGTCGAAATACAAGCAAGTGACGTATAACCGTCTCCGAATTCTGTACAACAACTCATACAGAATACTGTTCGGATTGGCGCGTTATTGCAGCGCATCTACAATGTTTGCCGAATGCCGTATACGTGGATTCGTTCCGCTTCTGAGACATCGAGATGCGGGCATAAAGCTGCGGCTGGGGCTCAGCACCGACTCTGTGGTGCAAGCGGCGCTCTCATGGAAAGCTGGTTCCCTGACCAGAGAATGGCAACGCTTACAGAATAGCTACATATACAACAATGACCGTGACTGAAGTAGTTATATATATAATATTTATATTTTGTGTGTATATATGTGTAAACTTTTTACTTTTTTTATTTATTTATTAATATTTATTAAAAAAAACCTGATCACGTTAGAATAAACACATTATTATTATTATAACTTCTCAATCTCGATCCCCAAACTGGTGACCCCGGCGTAAAATATATCCCCAAATAATAACGTAACTGAATACTATTTCGATGACAATTTTTTAATTTATCTAATATAAGATTATAATAAAATTGCTGGGTATGAAGGAAAATTTATTCTGAATACTGGTACATGAGTCTCTTTTGAAATCCAACGGAACACATAGATGTACACGGAGATGTGCGCTCAAATCTTTCGATCGATCAATATTGCCTTACAACGGAAACAAATCCTCGTTATTAGAACATTACATTCCGATTAAAGTTCGCGTTACTCACACATGTGTATCATACCATTCCGGCATAGAATATATATTTTTTATATTTAAATAAATAAATTAAATACTACAACTTTGGCAGACATACCTACTTACTAGTTATGAGAAAAAATGCTACTCACTGGTGTGATTGTGATTGGTATTCGATAATATCAATGATTGAAAACTGTGATTGTGATCACAGTTTACTCAAAATAAATAAAAACACATATTCTGGCATAAATAATTAATATATATCTAATTTAATATCATCATAAAGAGAATAGATACGCTTAAAAAAATGTGAGTTTATTTTTTGGGTCAAATTCTCAGTGTTTAGGGATTAAATCTACTAGATGGCGCTGATCACAAATTGTAACGTGATTTCTTCATGGATATTTTCATCTCAAATATGCAGGTGCCGAATTGCGATTCACAACCAAATATAATTTAAAAAAAAAGAATCACGAATCATGTAATATACAGATATTCAATCACTGATAGTGAATGTGACTTAAAGTGATTAACTCACGGTTCGTGATTTTGAGCTCATCACTAATAATTACCACTATCCAGCCAAGGAATACAATTATATTCAGCTCTTTTTATTAAGCTGCTGAATATCGATCCCCATGCATCTCGTATACCATTTGAGCACTTTGCAATTTTAGCTATTCCCCTAGTAGACTGTGTTGTCAAATTGCTATAAAAATGTGTATTTCGTATTCATAGAACATATTTTTGGCGCATCTTGAGAATCAGCTGCGACTCATATTATTGATACCTTTCGCGTTCAAATTCCCACTCATCCTTTTTCCTTACTGCTTGTCTTCAGTGTGAATAGTGACCTTGACATCGCGAGAGCATTAGTGGTGTGGATTTGGTCAACTCCGGTGCACCAGCACTGTACTGTTTTGGATACCCTGTGAATTGTGATTGTTGTTTTTGTGTGCCGCGGTGCAGTTTGTGATACCGTCGTCCTCGATTAGAAGTGGAGATCTGCCCACCGCGTGCTGTTTGTGTGATTCTCGGTGTGGAGACGTCACACACGAGGTAAGGCGAGGTTATCCGTTAATCCAGGTTCCCTTCCTTCCTTTACCTCCCCTCCCCCACCCCCCTTCGGTGATTCCGATTTACGACCGGAATGGTAATCCGATCCGCGAGACGCGCGACTCAAAGATCGCGCAATTCATTCCCTAGATTCCATATCGGCGCAGGATCTACGTCTTCTTTTCAATATGTTACGTTTATTTTGTGTTAGAAGTTAATACATCACTTACTTACTTACCATCACGACGTTTCCCCGCAGGAATAGACAGAGAGAATAAAGCGTCACACTCTCATGTCCTGTCACACAATTCTCGCCTCATCTACATACATACATCTTCTCATTCAAGCTCGCCGTGCTAAGTCTTCCACGGGCATTCTCTATTTCTAGTTTGGTCAACACTTGCATCATATATCTTTCTTACCATTCTCTCCTCATCCATCAGTTCCATATGACCAAAGCACCTAAGTGATCTGTTTATGTAAATGCCTTCGATAGCTGGTTCCCAGGTTTCCGATTAACAACAACCTTTTTAATTTTGCTCTCTTTCTGGTCCAATGTTCTTGTTCTTTTAGATGGCTTGTCTTCTTTAGATTACGATTGATCGAAGCGTGCATTGGTGGTTTATTTTGACCGCTGGACTGGTTGAAGCACGGGATGTAATAAGAATGACGCCTGTCGGTTACCGTATTCTTAGCTTCCAAAAAAGGGCGGCAATACTCACACACACACACACACACACACACATGTACATTATTATAAACCAGGAAACCCAGTGGTGCCAATTACAAGGCCCGTAAACATGATCCTTCCTTAATCTTAATCACTACACTAAGATCAGCTTAGATTATATTCTTATTTCTTCGTTCTTTACTCTGTCATAAATATAGTATATATAGTTTCGTAGTATTTTCAATACAATTCAAATGTATGTATGAGAAAGACGTATGGATAAAATCAATTTATTGAAAAAATATTTTAAAATTATTTTTTTTGTTGATAATTATCGATATTTAATTTAATTTTAAGATAGGTTGAAATTTGTAACAGGTTAGTAAGAATAAAGATTTTAATATATTTGTACTGTATACTGTAGTTTTCACGTCTTGCTTGTAGTGATTCCTAACCGGTGTAGTGATTAGAACTCCTGTCTGTCACGCGGGTAGATCGGGGTTAGCTTCTCCGCTGTGCACATTATTATTTTAATTAATTAATTTAGTTGAATTTATCGTATAGATTTGCAGGGGTAGTATGGAGTATATGTCTGAGAAATGTAACGCATGTGTTGTTTTCAAAAATAATTAAATGAGTTTTTAAATAAGATGTTTATAAATTGTCCTACGACGAATAGATATATAATTAAATACAAATTAAATGTATTAGAAAGATATATATACACATAAAATCAATTTTTTCGAAAATCATTGTTGTTGCTACCGGGATTCGATCCTGGATCTCTTCCAATCCGGGAACGTGCATTGACCGATTAGGTTATACTAACAGTGTGCTTTGACGACACATTTTCGAATCTATATGTTACATTTTTGAAATTAATACATCTATCGTTCCTTTATTTGAAAGCCATCTAAGAGATTCAGGTTTGAATCCTGGTAGCGTAACAACAATATTTTTCGATATAATTGATTTTACATGTATATATTTTTAATTAATACATTTAATTAGTATTTGAAATATCACAGACCTGTTTTCTGAATAATTACAATAAAAATGTGTTCTCCTTAATAAGGTATATAATTAGTTAGTACATTAAACCATACAACCTGCAGGTAACGGGATACAGCTTTAGCTCCAAGGTTTTGCGAAATCTTATCTTTGATGTGTATAATTCAACTTTAAAAGCTTTTATACATTTATTTCCAGAACTGAGCTTTTCAATATGTGGGCTTTTATCATTAATATATAAGAGATTTAATTTAAATGTAGGTCTTATGTGTGTGTAGTTATTATTTTTGTAAATAAGTGAACACGTATACTTTCATTACTTTAAATAAATGCCATTATACAAGTTGTAAATAAGATTAGCCCTCATTGTCCCCGGTTAACTCACTTTATTAGCAAATAATATTTACAATTATATAATATAAAATAATACAAAGATAATATAAAAGAATACAATTAACAATGCCGGTGAGCAGAGGGGAAGTGAAGAGGCAAAATACAAAAATATACAGGAAACTCACCTTCCACGCACTACTGCCGGCAGATTTAATCCACAGTACATCGCAGATCATATTTGGACAGAAGGTAGAAAATAAGAATTACAAAGAGAACAAGTGATCACGATGAGGCTACTCAGAAGTCTTCCGATGGATCTCTCATCTGTGAACTCGAAAAAAAAACTCATGTCGGATTGACTTATCGGGGTGAGCAATCGGGCGAAACTCAGGCGCGGCTCCTTTTGGCAGGAGCCTCGTTCCCGAGTGTAGGTGTCGCCAGTGTCGAAGGTCAGCTGGGAGCAGCGATGATGGCGTGGATTTAAATCGCTTGTGTCCGCTCACACTCGTAACTATTCTTATACCTTCAGATATGTCCCCATTGCTTTAATGTTTAAATTATAATTTTAATGAAATATTAATAATTTAGAATACATTTTAACGTCGTCACTACGTATGCCTTCGACGTTTTCGTCTTTTGGTGGAAAAAATCTTTGGGGTTCTTTTTAAAAGAGCAAATGGGGATAATATGATCAGCCCCGTAAAGTCAACAGTCTGTTGAAAAGCGGGAGAGAAGACGCGAACATCAAATGAGATATCCTGCAACAGATTTACTTTACTTACGTCATTTAGGATCTTCTACGTGTGAGTTTTTTCTGTGAGTAGGTATTTAATCTATCACATTTAAAATTGTAAATATCGCGCGTATGTGTATATTGTGTGTATTGTATACAGTTCACTAGGAAAGAAGATATTAAATTGAAATACATTTATTAAGGTAAACATATTCCTATTATAAAATTGTAATCATTCAGAACATAGGTCGGTGAAAATTTAAATACTAATTAAATGTATTATACGTATAAAATCAATTTTATTGAAAACTATTCTTGTTGCTGTCGGAATTCGAACATGGAACTCTTTCCATTCCGGGGAAAGTGTATTAACCGACCATGCTACAGCACACAGTACTTTTGACGATAAATATATATTACACTATGTTCTGAATAATTACAACTTCACAATAAGAATTTGTTCTCATTAATAATATATAAGTTGTATCGATGTGCCTAAAATTTAATAGAAATGAAATGTTAATTCTGGCGTCTCCAATCGGATTACTCATTTATTAAGTATTTGAAATTCGAAATGGAATGAAATATGTATTAATTTGAAAAGTGTAACACATAGGCACCTTCCCCGGATTGTAAAGAGATCCAGGTTCGAATCTCGGTAGCAACAACAATATTTTTCGATAAAATTAATTTTATATGTATATCTTTCTAATTAATACATTTAATTTGTATTTAACGTTAACTTTGGTTAATACAGCATCGTATAGTTGTCCATCCTAGTTATAGTCTATTAATTAAGTTTTTTTGTGAAACCAATTGGCATATAATATAATATATTTGTGTGATTTCATTAAAACTCAGTTGTTAAATTCTAAGATATTTATGTAAATTATTGAAATAACTTCTCTAACTGCAGGTGAATATTATATTCCAGTTCGATGTTAGTTTTAAATAATTAAAAAATGAAAAATATTTTTTTAATTTGGTTTTTATTTATAAATTACTTAGTTTATTACAATTATGTATAGAATATGATATTAGCCAAGTGACTGCCTCTGACAACGGTATAAAAGTGCGCTCTTTTAAACATATTTTTCATAAGATTTGTTCGTATATATAATTTTTTTTTTTAATATGAATTAAATGTATTAATTAGGAAGATATACATATAAAATCAATTTCATCGAAAAATATTGTGTTGCGCCATCGGGATCCGAACCTGGATCTCTTTCCACACCGGGAAACGTGCATTATCCAACTATGCTAGAGCGAAAATATTTTTGGCGACAAATTTTCGAACCTATATGTTGCCTTTTTGATATTAATACATTTAATTGTTCCATTATTTGAAAGAGCTATCTAGCTTAAACGATTAAATGAATTAATATCAAAAAGGTAACATATAGGTTCGAAAATTTGTCGCCGTAGCATAGTTGAATACTTTCCTTCCCCGGTTTGGAAAGAGATTCATGTTCGGATCCCGGTGGCGCGACAACAATATTTTTCGATAAAATTTATTTTATATGTATATCTTTCTAATTAATATATTTGATTAATATTTAAAATATCACAGAGCTACGTTCATAATAATTACAACTTCACAATAAGAATATGTTCTCCTAATAATTATTCTTTAGCTTATGTATACGGTGGTTCAGAAAGACGAAATTAGTTTCGAACCACGTAATGAAATATGTATCCGACCTAGCACATAACCAGGTCAAGTGTCGAGCCGGGTCAAACATCAGGTAAGAAAAATTGGAAAACTTTTAATGACAGAGTAAAAAAATGGCCATTTTAAAAATAAACACGATATCGCGCCCCTACCGTTGAAATTCATAATTAGATCAAAATTAACTAAAATAATGGCAAAATTTTCATAAAAATATCACCACAAAGGCGCTCTACAAATATACACTTCATTTCTATACAACAGTTGGTTTTTAGTATTGTAATATTACGTTTTGAAAGTGAATTTATACATTCAGTTTTTTTTTTAAAATAACTTTTCTGATTACTGAAACTTGTATAGAGCGATCCAAACTTAACCGCTATTTTAAATATCGCTTTATTTATTTTTTATTTTAGGGTTAGAAATGCCATATGTGACACTTAATAAATTTTTATCTACGCTTGTATTTTTAATTTGTATATATAAAAAAAAATTGGTTTGTTTCTAAAAGCTGATTGGAAAATTCTGAATAGTTGTTGCTATTTAGGCATCTCAGGTGTTCTTTAATTCTAATATCAAAATATGTTTTAAGATCGAACAGACCAGGTATTCTGCTACCGGGTGGCGTTAAACAAAAAAAAAAACGAAATTGAAATTGAAAGATATTATATTTTAGTGCCGACTAAAAAATTTCACTCACCTGTAATATTTTTTTGGACCTAATGTGACGACGGCTTATCTGAAAATCTGTGAGAAATGCGATCGCAAGACGAAGGCTGACAAAATATGTCAAATTATTTTTTGCCGAATTAAACCCAATTTCAAAATGAACGAATAATACTTGTCAGGGATTACTCCGCGATATAATAACGTCTCTCGGATAATTTGACAGTTCTAATTCTGTTCCTCGATATCATTATGGTTTAATATTTGATACAGCCAAGCTACTGTTTAATATCAAATGAGTTAATTCAGCGAGTAACGCTAGAGAAGAAGAAGAAAAAATAAAATGTATAATATATAATAATAATAATAGATTTATTAGGTTCACTTTTTACATGTATTATGTACTTAAAGTGTTGCGTAATATTTCAAATATTAGATAAATGTACCGAAGGTATGCGTATAAAATTTGGCAAAGTAAATACAACATATCAGTAAGAAAGTAAGACATATATTTGGGTACCCTGCCTTCTACACTAGTAATTTACTGTATTATAGCCGACAGTGTTCCTCCAGAATAGCGGTAAGCAAAGTGCAATGATCAATGTACAATATATATATATAAACAGTTAAACAGGAGATGCAATTAAGTAATTCAATATACTATTGTAGCAGTTTTATTCTCAGTTTTGGACCTTTAAAAGTTCTTGGGCATAATTTCTTCCCATTTCGTGGTGCTAGAACTACACTTTTCATGAAAAAAATGCAAGACTATGGTTGCATATATGTTAAAAAATGATAGATATGTAACAGAAACGAAGCTATTTTTTAAAATTATATTTAATGGAAATATATGAAAGCATGGGTAATTTTACAGGACCAGATCCACGGTCTTGTTTCAAAATGGGACCTCTTCAAAAATTAAAAAAAATATTAGCGTAGAGAATTAAATATGCCTAGAGAAAAACGGGTATTATCGTTTTCTTACACATATAACATATACCTACGTAATATACCTGATTCTTGCTGCCAGTGCCAGCGTTATTTTTATAATAATTAATACAATATAGCAATAATCTATGCGTGCCGAAAACAGCCAATTGAAATTTTTAAGTCATTAATTTGTAATATCACCAGACCGCTGTGGCTAGCGCGAAGCACACGAACATTAATCCTCTGTGTCCCGCGCCCTTGCCGTGTAGGCCTAAGGGATGTTGAACCATACTCCATAAGTTATGTTAATATGTGGAAACACTTCGAATATCACTACACTATCGCCATCTATGGACTAAATTTGATATTCATTTCCCTGAAATATCATATATTATATGTCACAATGAGAATATAATTATTTTTTTTGGAATTATTTAAAGCAATATTATTTATCTGTAAAATATATTTTTTAATACATTATACTAGAATACGCTTGAAAAATCAATATTCACATACATCAATATAAGTGAGAATGGTGAATGTTATATTTGTATAAAGAGATCACTTATGCTAGCCGAAGATAAATCGTAAGCTCTGTAATTACCCATACTTCCATATATTTCCATTAAATATTATAAAAAAATGCTTCGTCTCCATAATATTATTTATTTATTAACAGTGCCTTTATAGGTGAAAATTCAGCAATTGTATGTTCTTGGAAATTTTAAATTGTTAACTTTGTTTTATTAACCACTTAATGAATTAAAATACATCTAACGGTTTCGAAAAATATCATTTTCTTTTTCAGGATATCAATAATTAATCAAAAATATATATTATATTGTTTCTTTAACATAATCTATTTAAAAATACATATTTAAAAAATAAATTTAGTACCTAACTTAAATTGTTACTTGATGATACTAAATTATAAGAATAAAAATTTAGAACTTGACTTGTCGTTAAATTTAATTGGTTTATTTTACTTTTTTAAGAATCTCTCCATCACAATTAGAAAAATTACAGACCACTATAAATTTGTATCTGAAGTAAAAAAATATAAACAGACTAACTGATACATAAATTATACACTCTAATATATACTTTTCCTCTGTTCAAGAGTCTTACTCTCATAGAGAAGAAATAAATGTTAAAAGAAATACATATATATCTTATTGATTATTTAAAAAATGTAATTATCATCTAATATTAAAATAAAAAATGTCTCTCCCAAAGTTCGCCAAATTTCCCTGGCGCTAACATCAATTTATTGCCTGCTACTCTTATAATGTCATCTGTCCATTAAGTTAGACGACGACCAACCAGAACCTTCCTTCTCCATTATACATCATCTCATCGACAAATGCGTCCAGTCCATCACTACTTGAACTTGAAAATATATCAAACAAAATTAAATTCTTTGGTTTTTTGGTGAATTTGTACACCCTGTGTACTAACTTTAAATTGAAACCGACCAAAAAATGATACCAACAGTTGAAACTTTGCGACCTTTGCAAATACCATCTCTAAAAACAATTCTCGGGTCTCCTGGGACGATTCATTAATCAGGCAGTTGCCGAAATTCGTCCTTTCAATACTAATACTAATCTCACAGACAGGGTCTAAAAACGTTGATTCTCATCGGTCAACGTTCAAATATTCAACTCATTAAAGTGTCACGTAAATAATAAAACAACTGAATTAAAAATTGAAACGAAATTGATGGTGTCTCCATTCTGCAGGAATTAAACATCAAAGACAGACTCTCAATCCTCTGAATCTTTCCATTTTTTAGGCATCTTGCGATAAGGGAAGATAGTTTGGGAAAGCTTGTTGACGAAGTGGAAGAGAAAAATCCCCCGTCCGCTGGACCGACCGATTGGAAAAGGTAACAGGCATTTCCCCGGTGACAATCTTAAGGACTGCAGGATGACGAGAAACAAACCTCTAAAAAAACACCCCGTTATAAATTACACATACTTAAATACATTATTGATTGAAAGTCGCGTATTTTTATAAGCTTTGATAAGTGAGACCGACAAGTAAGCTCCGAAAGATATCGCCTTGTGCTTGTCACCATAGATGCGTGGGTCTTTGACGTCATATGGGGAGTATTTATAAATAGGAGATAGCTCTTATTTATAAACGTAAATTAATGAAGGTTTTTTGTTTCTGAGTGGATGTTGTGAAGATATTTGATTACGTATGTTTATTTATTCCACTTATTTTATTTTTACTCTGTACTTTATGTATGTACTTTTTGTTTTATCGAAAAGAGTCTATTTTATTATTTCAATTAGGGTTTTTTGAATGTCTTAAGAAATTAAATATTTCACGCTCAATCGATGTTTAGATTACTTTTAAATATTTATATTAATAGGTGTATTATATGTTTATTTAATTATATTAATATTATACGATAAGATCAAAATTGCCTGACTATCTTATCCGAACGGCGGATACTGAAGTATTTAGGACAAGCGGCGTAACAAGGTGAAGATTGTTAGGAGAAATTGGTGATACTTTGTAATATTGAAAACACAGAAGAGAGAGTGCGATATTCTACAAGATGGATGCGTTAAATGAATTAAATGATAGGAGCATTGATAAGCAGACAAACTGAAGTAATGGAGAAGGATTGTGTTTGTGGGCGTAGGATAATATCCAAGACCACTATCCTCACAAATGAGAAATAGATTGTAGAGAGAGAGAAAGGAAAAGAGAGTATAGTGAATGGAACCCACCACTTACCCAGGACTGTTATATGAGCAAAAATTTCCATATCAATCTTTCTCATTCGCCACCAGGTTGGCATTTTTACATTTTTTCCAAATCAGAGCTCATACCCAAGAGAATTGATTAAAATTTTATATATTTATTTTACACATTTACACACAACATTTAAAGTGAACAGATAAAAGCAGTATAGGTGAAAAACACAAATCATCCCCTTAAAGGGAAAATAAAAAAGTGAACTAAGCACAGAAATAAATAACCTAAGAAACCAGGATAGGCAGATATCTGATCAAAAGAAAGAAAGAAAACAATTAATCATGGCAGTATTACGGGAAGGGGGATGACTCTCAGTCTTTGTGTGCCTTAAAATTTCCCAGTGGGGCATCCACACACCCACAAATTCTCGAAAGTATCTGAACAGTACAATATATACAAGATACACGGTATATACAAGAATAGTACTAATCGTGTCGGAGTCCAGCAGAAAAAAGCCCGCCCTACCAGCGCACCATACACACACACACGCTACACTTGCTCTTCTCGTCGCGCAACCGTGATACACACAAACACATATAAACAACTCACGGACCTCATATTTTAATCATATCTCGAACATATGAGATATTACACCTCATAATATGAAGGGAAAGATTGCAGTAAGTTAACTTCTAAACCATGATGTTCTCCTTCTTCCAAGTCCCTAAGGGCAGTGTAAACTTATTATAACTAACATAATAAATATTTAACATGTAATACTATTTATAAAAATCCACAGAAATGTTTAAGTACATAAGTGTGCTTAGGTGTAGAAGATAAATAAAAAGAAAAAAAGAGGGTGAAATCGTGGGAAGGTTGCAACTATTGTTGCGGTAAAGGGAGAACAAGATGTGTTTATAAGGTAGAATGATTAGCCAAAGTTGAAATTGTGGTGGTTCATAAAAAAAACTCTTTGAGCGTAGTAGGATTAATGTTGAAAATGTCAATTTCTGTAATTTTCTCATTGTGGTGTTTGCATGACCGGTGAATTAATGAATTTTGTATGTAAGATATTCTACTCCTAGGAATGTAGAAGAGTGCAGATTACCGGGTCGATTTAGATGGTATGTGGAGAGATATTAATTCTATTGAACATATAAATAATACAAACAAAGATAAAGAGACGACACATAAAAGCTGGGGGACTAGGACAGTACACAAACACTCTCTCACGGAAAACTCAATAGGCACAAAAGAAGATATGAAAGTTGATTCTCTACTCAAGCACCACTGCCGGCAGATATTATCTAGAAAACACTCTAGGGGGTCAGACTGGCAGGCCAATCAGACACCCGACGCAGCACCTAGGATTTTCCACCTAGAAACCCACATTCTCACAAAGACACTGAACAATTCCAAGTGCCTTCCAGGCCTAAGTGAACATCATGGCTGAAGAACATAAGATAATGGTTCGGCTACTGTAGAGCTTTACAGGGCCGCAGTAAACAAAATGAAGATAGCAAATATGATAGCCAACTTTCGTTGAACAGATAAGGCACGAGATTAAAAAGACGTATAAGATAAGGAGGCATGGATCCACTTTAGGATGGTGTGGGTCTCTTTTCTAGGTTAAAAAATCTACCGAGTAAGACCTCATGGTCAGAATAAGGCTTTTCTTTAGTCAAAACAACAACTGCTGCGGACAGGTCCAATGGTGTGTTGGGTATTGGATAGGTTTACTATGTTGAGCTTTGTTGGAAGAAAAAATAATTACTTAATCTCATTTGCTTAAACAGTTTAGAATATTAATATATAATTATTTACAATCAACAGACTAGGTACATATCCTCTAGAGAATTCTTATACAATGAATGAATGATAGATCTATCTAAATTGAGATCGCTTACGATATTCCATGAACCTGTTTATCAACTTTTATTTTTACTCCTCGCTTTTATTTAAACTATTTGGGATAAATGGCGACACTCCTTTTACCCAGAACCGTTCTACGAGCAACAGCTCTCAAATCAGTCCTACTCATTCACCGCTAGGAATTCACTGCAGTCTTGCAGTAGTGAAACATGACATGCCTTGCCATGACCGCCATTTGGGGTCTCCGGTTTGGATTCTTCTACATCACTCCCAGTTGTAATAACTTAGCTTGTCATTAGATCAAACCGATATAATAATTTTACGGACTAGATAATTAACTCGTGCAATGAACAGTTTCAGAATTTAATAAAAACTTGGCAATTCTCCTAATGATCCCTACAGAATCGTTTGCAACAGACTTGGCAGTAATAACATTTTTGGCAATTTGTAATATGTGTTGTTTGAGATAAGATCTGAAGAATTGTATATGAATGATGAGCTACCTTCAAGTTTTATAACAATTCGTGTTATGTAGTATATATAGTAGTATTTACCTTGGTTTGCTATGTATGACAGTGGCGGAGCAATTAAATTGGAACGCTTACTGAATATTATTATTATATTTTTTCTTCAATATTTGCAAAATTACTTTGTGGTCTCATTTTATATTAATAATTAGACAAAATACTTTGTTTAAACCACTATTTATTCATTATTCTACATGTTTCGATACCTATGGTATCATATTCAGGAAACAATGTATACTGAAATTAAAAAATACAAGCAAAGATAAAAACAAAACTATAAAATGGTGAATAAGTAAGAACTAATATGAAAACAAATCTAAAATGTAACTATTTGTAAAGAGGATTTAGTTATTTATAATATTTAGCTTAGTATTAACACTTTTCCTTATTTCTAAAATTTCTAATTTATCTAACTGTAAACTCGTAGTATTTGTATGTGTAATTTCTAAACCCTTGTTAATATCAAAATAATGGTTTATTTCCAAAAGTGATTAGCTAATTCTGAATAGTTATTGTTATTTAGGCATCTTAAATGTTCCTTAGAAATAAAAAAAAGTGTTAATAGAAAGCTTAATATTATTAATAACCAAATCACCTTTTAAATTTTGTTTTCATATAAGTTCTTACTTATTCACCATTTTATAGTTTTGTTTTTATATTTGCTTGTATTTTTTAATATCAGTATACATTATTTCCCGAAGAAGATACCATAGGTATCGAAACATGTAGAATAATTAATAAATAGTGGTTTAAACAAATTATTTTGTTTTATTATTAATACTATATTTTAGTTTACGGTTATTACAATATTGGGCGTGTAAAATCCATTCGATAGAATACAATATGGTATATAGGATGCTGTCGGCTCCAGACTGCACTTTGCGGATGTGCCACAGTGGCAGTTGATACACTGCTGCGGCGGGTGTATTCGGGACTGTGTCCCGATCATCACAAACTCATTGATATTTTGATTTGATATTTTTTGGAATACTCAATTCAAAACCAACGTTTTGATAATTTAGAGACAATAGTATTATGATTATGAACTTATTTAAACAATTTTATTTTCATTTTAATAAAATTTTAAATAATTAGTATTCAAGGTGTTTCTAAGTGATAAAATTTAAGAATTTTTGGGTATTAAATATTTTTAGAATATTTCTGGGGATTATTTATAAGTAGGGATTTAGTAGAAATACGAAATAAACTTTTACATTATGAAACATCAATAAGTTCTATAAAATATTCCAGAATTGAAATCATATTGAAAAATTAAGATTAAATACGTCATCCGATTGTTGGTACATTATGCCGGGTGGTTCAATTTGTTATTCATATTATATAATAAGTAAAGTGAAAAGAAATGTAATTTTTTTTGTTAAGTCACTTTGAAAGCAGTCTGTCACCAGCTCCCGTTAAGTCAACATGTCCCAGTTAGTATCATTTTGAAGCTGAAGTTAATAATCTTTCTGTTTAAAAAAAAAAAAGTCTCATAGTAATAGAATGAAGAGGTCAAAGGTCGATGAAACACATTTACGGTATTTTATGCTGTTATCAAAAAAAGATTTCTTTTCGATAATTGCATTTTTTCCATAATATTTAAAAAAAATAGAATATAATTAAAAATGCCAACGGCCGATTGCTTTCTGATTTGATAACCGCTAATAAAATTTAAAATTATTTAATTGATAAGACTACACTTCTGTAATTGATATCTTATTAAGTTCTAATAATGAAGAGCTTAGATACCGTAGAAATGCATAAGAATTTAAATTCGGAGAAAACGCTTATGAATAACATTTCTAACACTTCGCCCTTACTGTAAATATTTCCATTAACGACCAAACTCGACCCCCGTTCGACGTCCTTCCTATTCTTCTATCAAAAATAGATCAACACTAAATTGTATTTAAAATTTTGGGAAACAAATATTTATTAAATAATCTATATATAAATATATATAAATAAATACATATATATATATATATATATATATATATATATATATATATATATATATATAAATAATTAAATATGGATCGTGAACGTATATTTATGGATTTATTACAAATAGCGCCATCTGTGTACCAGTAGAAATTTTATTGGCTTAGTTTTAAAAACTAACAATCTACGCATTGTAGCTATTCACATTACTATTTTATATTTTCAAGCTAGTGTATTACTCAAGTCATACAATTGGTTATTTACTGAATTAAAAATTTCTTTCGGTTGATCCGTTTTGTATGGAGTCATAACTTATGCTGTTTTTTAATAGAATAACATTTGAAAGGCTTAAAATTTATTCGCAAATTTTACTATCTTACTGTTTTTAACGTGTTGATTTCATGGTCGTTCTTTTCATTTGGTGCATGGATTTGTTTTTGATTTAGGAAAAACAAAAAGCAATTGGCAGAACTATTTCCTACGTTAATCCTTAATTATATCCTTTAGTTATTACGTGGAGGATTTTCAAACAATAAAAAAATCATGTTCAGATATAGAAAGTGTTCTTAAAAACGTGCATATATTTTTTATATTGACTTTTATATGGGTAAGAAGGTGTTATTTTACGTTAAAATTGAATATTTAATAACACTATTAATAGTACTCTAAAATTAGAAATAATTTCATTTTGTCTAAAGACGTTGATCAAACGAAAGTTCATAATCCTATGTACTACATATATTATATAATATCATTGGTAAAAGAATTACCTAAATCTGTACCTGTCGTACGCCACTGTTAGTAACGTATTTGGAAAATTAAAAAATTAAAATAAAATATATTTTTGAGTTGAATTAAATATTTTCTTGCTTTATTTAATTATTTTATCAATAGTAATTTTTACGCATTAATGTTTTTAGTATAAGCTTACGTATTACTTTTATACTGCGTCTATTTACGGAATATTACAGATTTAATGGGCTCGGTAGACCTTTATTACTGCATGGCTAGGTAAAGGTTAAACAGGTAATCAAGAGGTTTTATACAGACCCTTATAGATAATGCAATAAAGCCTTATTAGGGTTGGTTAAACATAAATCAAAAACAAATTTTGAAGTTTTCGTTTTGTTTTTCATTTAATTAATGATTTTTCGTAATTTTTCAGAATTTTTACATTATGTACATGTCTCGCACAAATACCGTCCCTGAAAAAAATATGTTAATTATTTTCCCCGGCGGAGTGCTAAACCCCGATCTACTGCTGCACTGCTAATGGATAGGAATGAGACGTAAAAATAGATGTTCACAAATAGCTTAAGCTCTTTATTAATTAGTTCTTAATAATTAAGCTCGTTACAAAGTTCACCAGGTGTAAATATTTGGTGGTGTTGTGGTTAAGACGCTGGCTTAGTGCATACTATATACGTTTAGTGATCGGGGGTCGCGTCTCGTTCCAGGACACCAGCAAGTTAGTCCTATTTTCATAGGACAAGCGTTTAGATTAGTTTGAAAATAGTAAGAGTATTGATGTGACATGTATACGTGTACATATCTCTGTGTATACAAATCAATGCATAAAGCTCCATAACAAAAAATCAATTTTATTTAAATGACAATTTAACACCATAGTCTAAAAGGCGATTAGCAGGATGGTAGAGCGCTCGTTTAGCATATGAAAGATAGCGGTCTCAATATTCGGCGCCTTAATGAGCGTGTATAAAAGTGTTACGATTTTTTTAACGCGCTATTCTTAACGCAGTTTTCTAGACAAATTTTACTTGGGTACCCTCTAAATAAACATATTCTATGTTAAAACAATAGAATTCCACATACTAAGATAGAAACATATGAATGTAGGAGCAAAAATGGGCGATTTGATTGTATGCTGATTATTGTACGCCGATGATACAGTATTAATGGCGAATAATGAACAAGAACTACAGAGGCCTGTGAGTAAAATGTACGATGTATGCAAGGAAAGCGACCTTATTATGAATGGTTACAAGTCAAATATTCGAGAAAGAGGAAAGCAACATAACGTGCAAAATACTTAGAAGTAATGAATCTTTGAAACAAATATATGAGTTTGTGTATTTGTGAAGTTTGATAGAAACGAAAAGACAGAAAAATATCGAAAGCAGGGGAACAAAGTGAACGGCGCTTTGAATGGAATTATAGGAAAATTAATTATTAAATTTGGATAAACTTTGATACAATTTATATACTTTTAAAACATTATTATTGTGAAGTTGCAGTTATTTCAGAACTGTGGTATTTCAAGTTCGAATCCGGGTAGCAAATAAATGATTTTTTCGATGTATTAATTTTTTCTGTATACCTTTCTAGTTGATATATTTAATTAGTATCATATTATGTTCTGAAAAAACTGCATCTTTAATAATAAGGCGTTTTTCTTAAAACTGTTTATGATGCTGTTTGAATCGTAATAATTACTCCTCCTTACATCATATCGTATAATAATGACAATATATAATTCAGGAGATTTTTTTTTTTAATTCATGGCCGGCCTGTATGTACACGCGATCCCCAACGTTCGTTTTAAAAATTTCGCATTTATCCTTTAAGAGCACTTGTATGAATATTTAAAAGTACCATTTTAATAAAAGAGCACTCCGCGGCATTCTATTCATACAAATTAATTTCGGTCCACGGAGCGCTCAGATATTTTTTCCCCATCCCGACCGAATAATTCCAAATGGAGAAGAAAAATCACGAATTCCGGTGACGAAGCCGAGAAAACGGGATTACTAGAGTTGACGCCATTTTAATCCAGTTGACTTTCAATATTAAAAGTATGTGAAGTATTGATTATATGAAGTTATTTGACTTCATCGTAGTTAGTCGAGTTACGTGACGTTCGCGCTATGCTGGAGAAGTATAAGTTAAGTGATAAAATAATTATCAACTATGACATTTTTTGTTCTGTTGTTGAACTTACCCAGCGATGAGGGCGGACCAACCGCTTACCCAGGACCTATGCAATAAGCTCAAGGCTCCTAATACTAATTTAATACTACTGGGCAGCGGTTCGATAGCGCGATACCGCATAGCTGCCAAAATATGATTTACCCTCACATTATCCCCGGTTGACTCATTTTATTACTAAATAAATAAATAATATTTATACTTTTAAAATTAGCAATATTAACTTTGTGGTTAAAATTCATATTTTTTATTTATTATCTTTGTTTTATTAACCACTTATTGAGTATAAATACGTCTATCGGTTTCGAAAAATACCATTTTCTTCTTCAGGATGTCATAACTAACTAAAAACATATATTATTGTTTCTTCACCAGAATCTTTTTTAAAAAAAATTAAATAATTGTTGTTTTGACATCCTGAAGAAAAAAATGGTATTTTTCGAAACCGGTAGATGTATTTAAACTCAATTCAGTGGTTAATAAAACAAAGATAATAAATAAAAAATAAAAATAATATTTACAATACATAACGTAAAGATAGTATAAAATAATACAATTAACTATTAACAAGGCCGGGAAGCAGAGCAAAAGTGAAGAGGTACTCCCTTTCAGAAAACGAGACGGCACAAAAAAAAACATATAAAAAAACCCTCCATGCACCACTGCCAGCAGATTTAACTCGCAAGAACAGTACATCGCAGATCATATTTGGGCAGAAGATAGAAAAAAAACAAACTAATAATGATGAAGCTACTCTATCTCCCATCTGAAGACCCACACTTGAACAATAGCCATAAACAACTCCAGATTCCTGCCACGCTTGAGCAGGTCGGGGTCCCTGACGGAACCTGGATAAGTAATAGCCCACTAATATCGAATTGGGGAACAGACCACCGCCTTAAGATGAAAATCGATGTAACGCGAAGCGAAGATTTTTTCAGTTGCAAGTCAACAAAAATGTCTTAAAAACACACATTGTTTACTTTCACAAAAGTGGGAATAGTTTGCACGATAAGAGATCAATTTTTTTATTATTATTTGTTCTATTAGATTCCTTAGACAACTAATTATTTCTGTGTTACCTATTGATAACATGAACGTCAAAAATCACCATTAACCTGGTATTGTGGATGCTGTTACTCCGCTCGTCGTGGGTTGTATTGTTCTTATTTTGTGTTTCGATCTTGGGTCTAGATCCGCCCACTCGATCTCCACTAATTATTTTGATCGGCCGAAACAATTAAACACAGGAACCGATTAATATCTTCTTATCTGGCGGAGTACCGATTGCAATCGTCAAACTCGCCGATCGTGGTTTGGCAGCGATTCTCCGGTTGCAATAAGCGGCGACCTTCACAGTATATAAACCAATCATACCAACAATACAAAAATCAAGGGTGCCATCCGAAGGAATAAGAAAGTGCGTAAACACTTGCTTACGTTATATCGCATCACACCATGACAGTTGATATGATTAATACACGCTGTGTTTGTTACCCTTTTCAGGTAACGTGATGGTGTATGTGTGTATTGTGTTGTTATAAAATATGGACCAGCTGACAATGGTTCTGTTGATCAGTTGAAGCTGATCATCTGAAGCTGATAGAACGTCTCGACGAGAATATCGAGAAAGTGGAGCGTCATTCGCATCCTATCCTCTATGACTCTGTTCATTATTGTACGTACGATACAGCAGATGTAGCTAGCGCCATCAGCGGACCGTAACAGAATCACTTCTTTGGTGCACCTACACCTGACATCGTTCCACTTCATTCTTGTACTTTGCTTTTTGTTTCGTAATTATTAATATCCGCGCAATATATTGGTCAATAATTTCAGTATATCTCAAGTAAATACTAGTTTTCTGTTTACGCTTCACCACTATTTAAATACATATTCCTAACTGCCAAACCAAGGTAAAGTAACTTGAACACGAATGATGTGCCGAAGAAAATACTTCTGATTAACACATGTACATACCAATATCTCAAAATTTTCAATCCGTTAATATATTACGTAATAGAAAATGTACATGTTGGGTTTTAAAGTTTTTTTTGTTGTAATTAACACAATGTACGGATCGTTGTCAAAATAATATAAAATAAAAAATGATTGGATTTCTTTTTGACAGCGAAAAATGGCCTTTAGTGCCTTCTATTTGGCGGGAACATTACTCACAGGAGCTTTGTGATTGGTGAACGCAAAAAATTTGATTAATTATTCCAAGTTCAAAGATGGAAAATCTGTGCGTAAAAAAATGATTTTTTATTAGTTTTGATTTTTTCTATTAATTTAATAAAGCTATTACAGCAAGACAAAGCCTTAAATAGACATGTGGTTGTCTGAGGTAATTATATAGTTTATAATTGACAACAAGTTTATGTTTGCATAAAATGCTTTATAGAAAATTATATTATTAAAAAATAATTTTGATTTGATCAAAATAAAGGATAGTTTTTGGTGGTGTGAATGAAGATGTATCGTCGGCGAGTGATCGGGTCAGACTGAGGCGACTGCTCTTTGCTTTGCTGCAGCCTGTGTCGCTCGCGTCGTCCGTGAGACAGGAGCGACGTATCAGAGAACCAATAAGGTTATCAGACAACAACATTGTGTTTGTTTTCTTCTTCTGTTCAAACTGTATCTTACGTTCTTACTCTATAATTTTCTACTTCTTTCAGGGCCCCGACTTCTATCAATCTTTCCTGAATTATTAAGTGATGGTTTGGCTAGTCTACCGGAAAGATTTTCCGGGTCGCAGTAAACAATGCGATGATAGCTAACTTGATACTGAACGTCCGTTGAATGTTTGGTGGCTCGTATTTATTAGTTATTGTGGACTCGAGAGGGTCAGCAGTATGAGGATTGTATTTATAATGTGTCAGAAGGGTGATTGGAATGTATGAATATAGGAGCGAAAATGGGGGATTTGATTGTATGCTGTTTATTGTACGCCGATGATGCAGTACTAATGGCGAATAATGAACAAGAACTACAGAATATGGTGAGTAAATGTACGATGTATGCAAGAAAAGCGAGCTCATGATGAATGTTAACAAGTCCAAAGTGATGGTATTCGAGAAGGAGGAAAACAAGACACCGTGTAAAATACTTGTAGGTAATGAATGTTTGGAACAAGTAGATAAGTTTGTATATTTGGGAAGTATGTTTGATAGAAACGGAAAGGCTGAGAATGATATCGAAAGGTGGGTGACTGCAGAAAATAAAGTGAACGGCGCTTTGAATGGAATTATATTTAACGGGAACTTGTTAACCGAGGCAAGACTAGCGGTGCACAATGGAATTCTAGTACCGACACTGATGTATGAAAGTGAGGTCTGGAGCTGGAAGAAAAGGAACGGAAGTAGATTGAATGCAGTGGAAATGAGATCACTTAAGCGTATTTGTGGCAAATCTATTTATGGCAGAGTAAAGAATGAAGAAATAACGAAAGAATGTAAAGCTGATGTTAGTATAGTGAGTAAGATTAAAAAATGATTACTTAGGTGGTTTGGTCATATGGAACGGATGAATGAGGAGAGAATGGTAAGAAAGATATATGACGCAAGTGTCGATGGAACCAGAAATAGAGGACGTCCGCGAAAGACTTGCCATGACCAGGTAAACCAGATAATGGAGGATGGTTCTGTTAGAAGCCTCAACAATCGGCGAGCTTGTATGAGAAGATGTATGAATGTGAATGAGGCGAGAATTATGTGTCAGGACAGAAGAGTGTGGCGCTCTATCCTCTCTACCTACCCCCGCGGAGAAACGGCGTGATGGTAAGTAAGCAGAAGGATGTATATGAAATTTATTTATTTATTTATTTATTAGATAACATACATATTTTTGTTCTAACAGAGGTGAATATATTGTAACAAAATAAACAAAATACTCGTAGTTTATTGTGTGGGGTTGTGTAGACTTCACCTCTGATATATACACCGTTGTCCTGGCTATTTTGCTAGACTGAAGTCTGCGTTAAAGTAGCCAGTTTTTTTTCGTGCTGTTGTGGTGTTATTTAAATCATCGACAGTAATTAAAAAAATATGTATAAAAAAATAAAAAATATGTTGTAGGACTAGTGAATTATTAGTGTAGGTATTGTATAAATTATGTTACAATGTTAGATAGCCATGATTCTGATTCATCTCTACCTGATTGGATCATTTATTGGGTCCATATTTGTGTAATCTTATTGGAATTAAACGATTTCCAGTTGGTACTGAGTGTGTTGTACAGTTTCGAAGCTAAGAACATGTATAATCTTTGATAAAATGTCATTGTTGTTCTCGGAACTGGTGTGTAGATGTTCGTTGTTTGTTTTGTTCATGTTGTGTCCATGATTTATTGCTTGGGGCGAGTTGTTAGCATGGAAATATTGAACTAGTTTTAATATATAGATTTGTCTTATATCAAAGAAATGTAACTAATAAAGAGGATGGTATTTGTATGACTGTGAGTAAAGTGAGCATATGGGCATATTATGAGTAAAATAGTATATAAGATACTTGCGTTTATTTATAGTAGAAGCACAATTGAAATTAAAGTAATAATATTCAAGTATGTCCAAGAGCACACAATTACTGGATTTTTACAACCAAAGGCATTATTATTAAACAAATTATGGATATATTATAGAGACGAAGCTATTTACATTACATTAAATGCGAATTATATCAAATTTCAGACCATAGATGGCGATCATATTTCTACATGGTAAAATATGAAGGCGGATCCACCGCTTATCCAGGACCGATGAAATAAGTTCAAGGCTCCTATCTCAGCCCTACTCAATCGCCGCCTTGTTGGCATTTTTTAATGCTATTAGTGAGCTGTCCGATAGCGCCTTGCATATTGACAGGGCGATAACGCACAGCTGTCAAAACAAGGTTTATCCTCACTGTCCCCGGTTGGTAAATAAATAAATAATATTTAAAATACATAACATAAAGATAATATAAAATAATACAATTTTTAAGACCGGGAAGCAGAAGGAAAGTGAAGAGGCACTCCCTTCCGAGAAATGAAACAGCACAAAAGAAAAACACATAGAAGACTCACCCTCCACGCACCACTGCCGGCAGATTTAAGCCACAAAAACAGTACATCGCAGATTATATTTGGGCAGAAGGTAGAAAAAAAACTAACTAATAATGTTAAAGCTACCCAGCGGTTCTCCGGAGGATCTTCCATCTGGAGACCCACACTCGAATAAAGGGCCTAAACAACTCCAGATTCCTGCCACGCTTGAGCAGATCGGAGTTTCTGACGAAACCTCGATCTACTCCCTTCAAACCCTGATAGATATGTAGGTTGATTAATGGTTGGAATGGTGAACCTAACAATGTGTAAAGTGATCACATAAGCCAGCCGATGACAGGTCGTAAAACCTAACAATGTGTAAAGTGATCACATAAGCCAGCTGATGACAGGTCGTAAAACCTGTAAATATCCATACTTACATGTTTTACCATTTAATATAATGTAAATAGCTTCGTTTCGTGAATATGATATAATTCATGAAATCAAACTGTTCAAGATAAACGACGTTCACTGAAGGCGGTGTTGAGAAACATACGAGAAGGCGGCCAGGAGAAGAGTGATTAGTTGTATTAGACTTCTTGGACTGGTTCAATCGCGGTGTATTGTTGTTAACAATTTGGCGGGTATCAGTCGAACTGTATGGCTGTTGAATAATTTCTTTATGCATATCTGTGAGGCGAGAAGAAAACCTCGAGGCCAGTGTCCACAAATAACTATTGTTTACGCGCCTTGTAACTTCGATTAGCACCGCTGGGTTTCCTGGTTTATAATAATGTACATGCGTGTGTGTGAGTATTGCCGCCCTTTTTTCGAAAGGCCAAGAAGACGGTAACGGATAGGCGTCATTTTTATTAAATCCCGTGCTTCTACCAGTCCAGCGGTCTAAATAAACCACCAGTGCGCGTTTCGGTTGGTCGAAATCTAAAGAAGACACCCCAGCTAAAAGAACAACAACATCGAACCAGAAAGACAGCAAAAATAAAAAGGTTAGTGCAGTTCATGTATCATATGTGTGCTTATTGTTAATCGGAAACTTGAAAACCAGCTATCGAAGGCATTTACATAAACAACTATCAATGCCACTTAAGTCAGTAATGGTACGTGTATATTGGACGCATCATTCTAAGAGCTGAATCGCATCGCGTTTTATTTTATTTTTTATTACTTTTATTTTTAAAGAAACAAACAGAGTAACAATAATAAATAATAATTACATAATATATAAAAATAATACCTGTGAAGTTTTTTAGTGGAATTAAATAACTAGTACATAATAAAATAGTATTCTCAAACAAGCTGATACACAAAAAAACATTAAGTACTCGTATATATAAAAAAAAATCTGAATAAAGAAACAAAAGAGTATTTTTAAACTGAACATACTAAGTGGAAAGGGTAAGAAGAGGAGGGAAATGTTAATAGTTATTGAAAAGTTGACGCAGTTTAATTATAAAGATAAGTAATTTATCGTTGAAAATGTCTAGGTTATTAGAAGAATTTACGGCATTATATTATATTTCAACGTAGAAAAATATCTCACATGTGGACACGGGCCATTATTTAATGTATACTTTGGTCAATTTGAATTTGGTCGTAAAATATCATGAACAAGAAGATATTTTACCGCATACGAAGATTTTTAAATATATGCATACTACAACTGTAAAAAAATACTGATCCAGCCATAAAAATACATCTCAGTGAACAATAATGAACAACGAAAAGCGCGAGACACTTGGGAATCCTTCATTCAGAAGTGAATACAAAACGGGAGAAAATGATGATGATATATACATTAGCTTAAATATTCAAAATTCTGATCTACTTTGTGGTGAGTTTTACCACACTACCTGTGCCTAAGCCTTCTCTAATGTGATAATACATTAAGTGCTTATGTTATGTTAATTCTATATATATTTATATATACATAAGGCTTTTATCTATCTTACGTAAGCTCAACACATACCTTTTAGATTTGCGGAAAATTGTAACCTCAATTCTCAATTCAAATATTTTATATATTCCTTATAATGTATGATATTATTAATAATATCAATGAAAATAAGCAAAGCAAAATTCTTCTGTACGTGTCATGGATTAAGATATCATAGCACTCCTTCACAGACATCTGGTTCAAAAAATATTATTAAGAACATATTCTTATTGTGAAGTTGTAATTGTTCAGAACACAGGTCTGTGATATTTTAAATACTAATTAAATGTATTAATTAGAAATACATATAAAATCAATTTTATGAGAAAATATTGTTGTTGCGCTACCGGGATTCGAACTTGGATCTCTTTCCAAACCGGGGAAGATGCATTATTCAACTGTGCTACGAAAAATGGAACGATGATGTATTATTTTGAAAAAGTGTTAGAAAATTTGTCGTCAAAAATAGTGTCGCTGTAGCATAGTTGGATAATGCAACTTCCTCGGTTTAGAAAGAAATCCAAGTTCGAATCTTGGTAGCGTAATAACAATATTTTTCGATTAAATTGATTTTATATGTATATCTTTATAGTTAATACATTTAATTAGCATTTCAAAAAAAAATTTTATATTTGCAAAATTGTAATTGAGCTATGGATAAAGCAGTTTATTAAATAAAACATTGAATTAAATTAGTGGCGTTCATTGTAGTTTGATGCACAAATTAAAGTACACAGGTCGAAGTTGAATTGTAGATAAAGTTGATGACTAGGAGTGCTCACTGGAGATGCGTCCAAGAAAGCAGCTAAGAGAGAAGTGGTTGCTTCATGAGGGGTTCTCGGAGACGCTACATTGCATTGCAATTGCAATGTAGCATCTCCAAGTATTCTTGATTCCAACTGTTCGAATATCGTATAGTTAATGATAATATATTCGAATATATTCGTAAAATTTTTAAGAAAGGAATTATTTAAAAAACGTAAGATTTAAAAAACATAAGATTCGTGATTAATAACTTGCAGAACTCGAACTCTTCGTGGAGATAAAGATTCTCTCGATAACTGAATTTTTTTAGATATATTTATATTACTTCATATCTCACACCCCACGTGCAAGTTTTTATTTTATTATTTTGTATATTACTTCTTGTTTGTCGGCTCAAGTATTTATGAAAGCTAAATACTAAAGAATAACAGAAAGCTAACTCCATCGTTGACAAAACAATGTATTATAAGTGCTTATTGTTATAAAACCATAACGGTAAGCAAAGACTTAAAAAAAGATGTCCGACAAAGGCGTTTACATCTTTATTGTCTGACTTCCATGTAGCCGATAGCGGTACTTCTGGAGAAAAAAATCGTATACCTGAATGAATGAATGAATGCTTGCATATGACGTCCAGGGTTCGTAAACCTTTGTTTCGTTTAGAAAAATACTAAAAATCTTATAATATAAATATGAGCACATACTTTACGAATTCTTTTTAAAGTATTCGAATAACGAATACTTAAAAACAGGCGAATATATTCGGGGTTCGAGTATTCGGATTGGAGGCTCTAATTGCAATGTATTATTATCATAATTTCGGTCGGTGCTAGGCAGAATGCGTTACTATATATTGATTCAAACCGAGACCATCATGAAAAGTTTGGTGATTCAAAAAATGATGGAAAGAACCAAATCTTGTCTAAAGTCACCAATACCAAGGACCAACCTGATTAAAAAGATCACCTCTGGAATCATACATCTCGTCAACCGTAATTAACATCAGTTCCATAACCACGATTATCGAGAATAAAACGAAGATGAAGAATGAACCAGACGCTCGGTTTGATAGCCAGGGCTTCTACAGGCTTCTACATAATCCTCAACTCAGATAGGCTTCTACATAATCCCTAACTCAGATATATGGAAAATTTTATATCTTAGGATACCAACATTGTTGGACTAACCTATTACGGGAATTTTCCCTTTAAATTAATAACTATATTTCTGGAGATATGCATATCGTCACCGTCAGTAGCAACACCACATATCATCTAAAAATTGTATACTTTACAGGAGAAAGACTTAAACTAGTTTTAAATGATTTTTGTTTTTACTTACCTTTCTAGCGTTGTAAAGAGGAGCAGATTCTTTCTAAACTGAAACTGAAATAAACTAAGGTATGTTTCCCTCGACTTGTGCACAGTTGCCAGGGAGGTTAGGGAGGCCAGCCGAAGATAGGTCGTAAGCCCTGTAATTACCTGTACTTTCGTATACAGTCGATTTCGCTTAATTGGGCTAAATTTCAAGGAACGGAAACCAAACCAAGGAATTAATAGTAATTTACAACGCTTAATTGGGACGACATTCCGCGTAATTGGGATGGTGAATTTAAGATTACAATACATAAGTATAAAATTTATTAATAAGTTCCAAAAAAGCCAGAGAGTTGATGCAATAATTTCCCTTTTGCAAGGAATACAGTTTGTACTTTTAAAATTAGCAATATTAACTTGGTGGTTAAGATTCATATTTTTTATTATTATAAAAAATATGAATACAGTTTGTTGCTGACAGTTGGCGAGCTATAAAAACTAACGCCATATAAAATCTTTAAACCTTTAGATATTTCCGAAATGTTGATCAATGAGGTAAATGAGGGCATGTTAAAAGTTCTATTGTTAATTATCAAGAGTTTTAGATAATAGATAACAATTTATCATGTTACGATGAAAATAAGGAATGAGGATGCAATTGTTGAAGCATTACATCGAAACATTAAAAATTAGATGAAGAAGACGTTTTTGATTAATATCCAACTATGCCTGTAAGTAACCAGGAAAATAAATTATAGACTGGTTACAGCGTTATTTTATGCAGGAAGACAATGAAGGGAGCCCTACGTATTTAAAGAAAAATATTCATCATTTAATTTTAAGCTCGCTTCGGTTAATTGGGCCAAACTTTCTGGTTCCGATGTGTCCCAATAAAGCGGAAAATATAATAAATAATAACTTCGTATCTATAAAATATCTATTATTTGTTTAATTACAATGCCTTTGTAGGTGAAAATCCAGTAATTGTGTGTTCTTGGACATATTCAAATATTGCTTAATATAACTTGAAGTTATCTAATTTATTTTTATTTTTTGGAGAAACAAACAGTGTAACAATAATAACTGATAATTACATAATATATAAAAATAATACCAGTGAAGTTTCTTCGGAAATTAAATACATAGTGCATAATAAACTAAAAACTAGTATACTCAAACAGACTGATAAACAAAAATGCTTTTACATAAAAGTAAACATAATAAACTAAAAACTAGTATATATTAAAAAAAAAAATAATATTAATAAACTGAAACGAGAAAAACAAAAAAAACAAAAGAGTGATTTTAAACTGAACATACAAAGAGGAAAGGGTAAGGAGGGGGGGGGGGGAAATGGGATGCAATATATACAATTTATGTTAATAGTTATTGAAAAGTTGGCGTAGTTTAAATTTAAAAGGAAGTAATTTATCGTTGAAAATGTCAATGTTATTAGAAAAATTTACGGCATTATATTTTGATATAGAGCGGATAATAAAACGATTTTTTATGTAATTAGTTCTACTCAAATTTGGGTAAAAAAGATTATTTGATCGTGTTTGTCGCGTTGGACAGTTAAAAGTTATTTATTCTAATAAATAGGGCGAGTTATTTAAAATATTATAGAGGTAGGATAAATCTTGAGTGTTTCTTCTATTTAAGAGGGGGGGTATTTTATGGTAACACTCACTTTCTGAATGAGATTTAATATCTAAGCGAGCACGTGAATTTAATATATTAAAAAAATTATGTTGGACATTTTCAAGTCAGTCGCTGTAGATGGAATAATGTGTGTTCCAAACTACCGATCCGAATTCAAGTTGACTGCGTACAAATGAGAAATATAGAATGATAAGAGTAAAAGGTGATTGGAATAGGTTAGACGTTCTAGCAATGAAACCAAGGAGTCTATAGGCCTTAGCGATTACCGACTTTATATGCGGGATAAAAGTTAATTTAGAATCCAAGATGATACCAAGATCCTTCGCTTGAGTGCAGACACTAAGTTTGTTACTATTAAGTTAATAATTATACGACAAATTAGATTTTTTTTTTGAAAATGAAATGATGTAACATTTAGCAATATTTAGAAAAAGTTGATTTTTTTGGCAGTAGATTGAAAGTCTATTAATATCATCCTGTAGCAGGAGGCAATCTGTGGGTGATTTAATTTCTTTGAAAATTTTGGCATCGTCAGCAAATAGTGAAAATTCAGAATTTAAGAAACATTCTTTAATGTCATTAATATAAATTAAGAATAAAATAGGTCCAAGGTGTGAGCCTAGTGGAACTCCAGATGAGACATTTTGGAATATGTAACTAAACCCTTGGATCACAACTGCCTGACTTCGATTTTTGATATGGGAAGTAAACCATCTGTATAGGTCTCCGTGTGTATTGAGACATCGCAACTTTCTCAGAAGTATTCGATGATTGATTTTATCAAAAGTTTTTGAGAAGTCAGTGTACAGTGTGTCTACTTGTAATCCTTTGTCCATCGCCTTCAAAATAATGTCGGTAAATTGTAAGAGATTTGATTCTATAGACCTTTGTGGAAAGAAACCGTGCTGATTGGGGATAATTATAGGACGCACACTTGGGAATAATTGATCGAATATCATTTTTTCCATTAATTTACTGAGAATTGATAATTTTGAAATCGGTCTGTAGTTTTCAACATTTTCTTAGTCACCATTTTTAAATATTGGGGTTATGTGCGCCTTTTTCCAAAATCCTGGAAAGTGGTGAAGTGAATATAATGCGCAGAGATACTGAAGCTTGTAACTTTCATTTAAAGGGTTTTTCAATAGGGACGCTCAAACTTTATTTCAACAAGGACAAGAAACTACGCCATATTTCTTCAATTTTTTTTAAGGTTAACACTTGTACTTAGTTGGCAAATCATCATGGAGCAGTACATACCAGAGCAACGCTTGCAAATTATTCAAATCTACTACCAAAATTCGCGTTCGCTCACCGCAACTTTAAGAGCATTACGACCATTTTATCGTCGTCATCACATGCCTGCCACATCAACAATTCAACGTTTGGTGCAAAAATTTGAAAGCACATTGTCGCTACACAATGTTCCAGTGCCAGTGAGACAAAGAAATGCACGAAGTGAGGAAAATATTGCCGCCGCTAGAGCATCTGTTCTTGATGACTTGGGTCATCAAGAACAGATGCTCTATGAGTCACTAACACGACGTTCTCAACATTTCTGTGACGTCATTGTGGCGAATTTTGCGAAAAGATCTTGGCTTACATCCATACAAGATCCAGTTGACACAAGAACTAAAGCCGCCTGACCATTTGAAGCGTCACCAATTCCTCAATTGGGCTGCACAATAATTTGAAAATGATGCTGAATTCCATCGAAAAATCATCTTTAGCGACGAAGCTCATTTTTGGCTCAATGGATATGTAAACAAGCAAAATATGCGTTATTGGGCAGGCACCAATCCACACGTGCTTCACGAAACACAATTGCATCCCGGAAAAATCACTGTTTGGTGTGGATTACATTCCGGAGGTGTCATTGGACCATATTTTTTTGTTGATGATGCTAATCGTCATGTTACTGTGAATGGTAATCGTTATCGCTCCATGATAACTGATTATTTTTGGCCTCAATTGCAAGGTATGGACTTGACCAATATATGGTTTCAACAAGACGACGTTACCAGTCACACGGCACACGCAACAATTGACTTATTGAAAACCAAATTTGGTGAGCGTATTATTTCGCGAAATGGACCAGTTCAATGGCCGCCTAGATCATGCGATTTAACACCATTGGACTATTTTCTTTGGGGCTATGTTAAATTTTTGGTCTACACCAATTATGTGAAAAAGTGGTGGAAAATTGGATTCAACGATTGGACTTCTGCAAACGTCCCCGCGGTGGTCATGCGAGGGAAATTGAATTTTATACATAATTGCCACTAAATGTTCTTCAAAACATAATAAATTTTTGTTAGATATATTCATTCGTTTTTGTTTTATTTTAAAAAAAAGTTTGAGCGCCCTTAATGAAAAACCCTTTATTATATATTACATTGTTAGTGGCCTACGACTGTATTGTGAATTTGAATTAAAAATAAAAATATTAAAAATATGAATTATTAATAAATATATTAATTAGAAAGATGTACATATAAAATAAATTTTATCGAAAAATATTGGTGTTGCGCCACCGGGATTCGAACCTGGATCTCTTTCCAAAACCGAGATAAAATAAATATTTTTATTAGGAGAACACATTCATATTATGAAGTTGTAATTATTCAGAACAGACGGTCTGTGATATTTTAAATATGAATTAAATATATTAATTAGAAAGATATACATATAAAATCAATTTTATCGAAAAATATTGGTGTTGCGCCACCGGGATTCGAACCTGGATCTCTTTCCAAACCGGGAAAGGTGGATTATCCAACTATGGAACTATGAAATAATGGAACGATTAAATATATTAATATCAAAAAGGTAACATACATGTTCGAAAATTTATCGCTAAAAATAGTGTCGCTGTAGCACCTTCCCTGGTTTGGAAAGAGATCCAGGTTCAAATCCCGGTGGCGAAACAACAATATTTTTCGATAAAATTGATTTTATATGTATATCTTTCTAATTAATATATTTAATTCATATTTAAAATATCACAGACCGTCTGTTCTGAATAATTACAACTTCATAATATGAATGTGTTCTCCTAATAAAAATATTTATTTTATCTCGGTTTTTTGTCAATAAAATTTATATAACTACTCTATGAAAATTTAGATGTTTTGTTTATTTAATATTTGGCTCTTTTTATATTTATTTTAATATTAGAAAATATAATACATTTAAAAAATAATCAGTAGGATATATATATCATTCCTTTTAACAATTATTTCTTCTCTATGAGAATACGATACGTGTATAGAGAAAGAGTATATACGAGAATTTGTTTCAGTTAGTCTGTGTACATTTTTTTTTTACTTCAGTTACAAATTTATAGTAGTCTGTAATTTTTATAATTGTGTTGGGGAGATTGTTAAAAAATTTGATGCCCTGATAAATATAGTGATTTTGGGTTGCGGTTTTGGAATATCAATTTGGTCTCTAAATCTTGTAGATCGCAATTCACTTCTAATATTTAATAGACTTTTAATTTTGAAAATTTGGATTATTGAATTTTTTTTTGTATATGTCTATTATTTTTGGTACTTTGAATAGTTTTTCCTTTTTTTAGAATAATTTTTATTATAATTTTTTGAGTGATTTCTAATTGTGATATTGAAGTTTTATATGCTCCTCCTCATACAATAATACCGTATTGGTAATATGATTGTACAAACGCGCAATATATTATTTTCAGATTTATAAGTGATAAGATGTTTCTGAGTTTGAAAAATACGTAGGCAATTTTCATTATTCTGTTTGTAAGATTAGTAATGTGTTCTTTTCATTTGAGTTTGTTATCTATTATGATTTAAAGGTACTTGATATAGTATTTTTATTCAATTGATGAACATCTTCTTCTTGAGTACAGGCTTTGGTGTGAATTTTAATATTAATTCTCAATGCTTAAATTAAAGTCTGCCGATTTTTGTGCTAGTGGAATGTCGCGCTCTGGAGGTGATGAATTTATAGTGAAGATTTAGAATCTCTGGCCTTATTCATATTCATACATCTTCTCATACGTGTTCATCGATTGCTGCCACTGGACCACCAGGTCAATCTGATCACATTCAGATGAGGATGAAATCGCAAAAACTGCAAATAAAGCCGATCCCTGTAACATGTATAAACGTGAATTAATGGTGATAAGCAGAACTAGACGAAACTTGGTAGTGACTGCAGTAATAAATTTCTAAAGTCCGCGAGGTTTAGAAGAAGACGAAAAAAAATCTTCTTTGTCCTATACGAATTCCTAAATCGCTGAATAATTCTCAACAATGGGCGTAAATTACCAAACCACAGCACAATTTTTCTTACGAGAGTAATTACATTAACGGGTCTCGCTATGCGGTTCCAAAACTGTGGGTAGATTAAAAAATTATCATAGAAAAAAACAAACTTATTTATTATATTCACAATATTTTGAGTATTTCCAAATTTTTGTAAGAGCACAATTAGTGGATTTTATCCCCAGACGGATTGTTATCAATACATATTAATCCATATTAGCGGAATTTACACGAAAAATCAACATGATCACGAATATCGTACAAGAGGAAGGGATAGACTGAGACTGCCATTCAGGAAGAAGGCCAAAACTCAGAAATCGATGAAGATTTTTAATGAAATGCCAGAAAACAAAGAAAGGAAGAGAAATTAAATAGATTTAAAATGAAACTGACTAAATATGTAAAAGAAAAGATTTTATAAAAGAAAATACTTAACCTTGTTTATATTAGGGCATACGTAGGAATGCTTATGTATGCGCTATGTTAAGAATTAAATAAATAAATATTATAAATGCCTCATAAAAAGAAAAAATAGGTAGTCACCTATAGGTATTACAGGGCTTACGACTAGTCCTCGGCTTGTTTGAGTGATCACTTTACACAATTGTAATGTTCACCAATTTTGCCCATGGGCGACTGCCACCCCTATCAAATTTTTGAAAGTTGAATATATGTTTTTACCAAGTAGAAACCTTTCAAGTATTTCTTACGACTACTTATTAATTAATTATTCCGGTAGAAATTAAATATTTTTTCGATAGATAGATTTTTTTTGTATATATTTCTAGTTGATTAATATAATTTGTATTAAAATTATATTTAACGTTATGCCAATTGTGATAAGCTCCAATTTAATTCTGTTGAAATGTATCTTGCTACAATATTCATGTAATTTTTAACTATTCAACTAGAATATACTTTATATATAACCACTGTTTTACAAAATTTATACCAGTTAAATAATAAATGTTTGGTAATGGTAGTGTTAAAGTATCTTGAAATTTCATGGCCTTCTAGGAATTTGAGAAGAGCTGTTATATTTAAGTTGTCGAGTCACTGAAATAGATTGAAGGATGTTTGAAGGTTATGTAATTCGGATCAGAAGGTTTTGTACATGGTGAGACTGAGGACCCTATCTCTCCTCAGTTCTCACGCGTGTTGATGAATGTGGAACGTGCGAGTGAGTTTATATGCTGTGACTAGAGCTAGTTATTTAATTAAAACAGGACTTGGCAAAAATTGGAGTTTAATGCGGGTCGATTCACAATTGAAAGTACAAAGATTAGAAAGTTAATTTGTACAAATAAAGTTCGTTACTGGAGATGCTCGCTTGAGGTGTTTCCGAAAGGACGAGCCGAGGAGAAGTGGCCGGCCTTCGCTGACTTATTGTTATCAGAATTGGGTGGTCGGTACTAAATGCCTTTTGAGAGTTTAGATAAACGGCCAGGAATAATGCGGCGCGTTCGAGCCTCTACAAGTGTTTAATTTTGAATATTAATGTTTAAACTTTTTCGGTGAAGTTTGGATCATCGCTCTTAAAGCGAAATTTTTACAAAAATCAGCCACAATTTTTCGGCATGGCAATCGGCCTTTGGCTTAGAAACATTACATTAACAATACATTAAGTATTAAATTATTTTAAGAATATTACTGAATATTTGTTTTCGTTAATCGGTTAAGTTATTTTGTATCGTGTTAGATCATTTACCTTTGTTTGATAATAAATTAGGATTTCAACTTTAAAAGATAAGTTTAAATGATTATTATATTCTTAAAGTGCAGAAATTTTACAAAGAAGGCACAATTCTTTATTTTAGTTATATTACCGATATTTGTAATCATGGAACTGCGGGTAATTACGAACGAGTGATCCATAGCCACCTATTCCGGTCCGTGATATTATTTTTGTATTCCAGGGGTGATCTCTTTAATCAGGTTGGTTCGTCGTGTCGGTAACTTTCCACAAGATTAAGTTCCTTTCACGCTCGCTTGGATCACTAAAATGTACTTAAAATACTCATAATTATTTCAGTCCCTTTGTTCTAGAAGAGTCCACACCAAGCTGTTGCACTATTGATGATGATCGGTAAGTCCATTACTGTATTCTTTGAACAAAACAGTTATTACGGTATTCAGACAGTTATACAAACATCTTAAAATATTGTTACGGAGAGATCCAGCTCTGGCGGATAGAAGTGTGTGTCGGCTTCTACATCGAATGGGTGAAAATGGGACTAATTAATGCAAAACACTATATCACATTTTATTCTATTATTTCCTTATACTATATTGTAATTTGCAAACTCTTAAAACGATGTACCATGTATTGGTTGAATCAATATTACAATACGGAATAATAAGTTGGGAAAGAACTTGTCCCATGCATCTCAAACCAATAATTACAACTTAAAAAATAATAATAAAAATAATTAAAAAAAAAGGCTAAAGATTATCTAACCCAACAAGTTTTTAAAGATTTTCCTGTATTGAATTTATCTTCTTTGTATAAAAGAAATTGTCTTTGTTCATTTTTTTAAAGAGGATAAAATACAAATTCACCATAACTGTCAGACTAGGAGCAAATGTCTTAATTAGGAATAGAACAGAAACATGTTGCTCCTAAAGTGTGTAACAATATCAATTCAATTAGCAGCAAATATAAATATTTATAAAAAATAAGTTATACAATTATTAAAATATGTATTTGACAATTTTCCCTAGTTGTAATCTGATAAAAAAAAAACATAATAAACAATATAATTTCCATAAACAAGAGTTTTCCAGACAAATATGGTTGCACAATTAGAGTTTTGTTTCCTTTTACCATCCAGTTGTTCAAAGAGTGGAGGGCACTTTTAGTTATGAATTTATCACATAAGTTAACTACGAGTTTTGGGGAGTGTTGGTTCTGTTAACTAGGTTACCAGGGGTGATGCCTGACTACCGTGGTCTGGGAGGTCACGACGACAGAACCAAAATTCCCAGGCGTCGCCATCTTGAGCCGCTCCGAATAAGATGACGTCACTGACAGTTTTCTCGTTAGTCCCAGCGAAAAGATTCCTCGCACGCGCGGGTGGACAAGGACAGATTCTCTTGATCCACCGCGCGTAATCCAATCCTATGTCTGCGATGTATTTCTCCCTATTATAGGCGAAGCACCCTTGTGCGTGTGTTGTATTCCGGTTACCTATTTTCTTATACTTCTCACCTCATACTATTACTACCTACTTACTTTACGGCTTATCAAAGTAGATGCAATTTATACTAGTTAAATTCATACCTACATATTATTATTGTATTCGTTTCTGTTTTTACTTTGAGTAACATGTCAGGCCAATGTTCAGATCTTATATTTAAAGAGTACAATGTCTTAGATATAAGACAAATCTTTATGTTGAGACTCGTTCAATATTTCCATACTAACAACAACTCTCCTCAAGCAATAAATCATGGACACAACACAAGACAAACAACAAACATCTACACACCAGTTCTGAGAGCAAGAACGACATTTTATCAAAGATTCTGCATGTTCCTAGCTTCGAAACTATACAATACACCCAGCACCAACTGGAAATCGCACAATACCAATAAGATTACACAAATATGGACCCAATATATGATTCAATCAGGTAGAGATGAATCAGAAGCATGGATATTCAATAATTCAATATAATTTATACAATTCTTTCACTAATAATTCACTAGTCCTACAACACTGTCACTCCATACATTATTATTTTATTTTTACTTTTTTATTCATATTTGAATTCTCTTTTTATTCCAAATAACACCACAACAGCACGAAAAAAGAAACTGGCTACTTTTACACAGACTTCAGTCCAGCAAAGTAGCCAGGAAAACGCTGTATACATCATATGTGAAGTCTACTCCATTCCACACAATAAACTATGTATTATGTATGTTTATTATGTATCCACCTCTGTTAGTACAAAAATATGGATGTCAAAATATAAATAAATAAATAAATAAATGGACGCAGTTAAGGGTTGGTGTTTAAGTTAACCAACGAGTTCAAAAAATTGTTGCGACTAAAATCTTCCCTTAAAACAAAAAAAAAAATGTTTATATTAACCAAGAACAAAGGATTATAGATTATAAGAGGCCCGAAGCCATAGCTAGCAGATCACTGTGCTATGGGAATCGGTCATGGGAAGTTTTTCTTAAATAAATTCATAATTTTCTCTTGCGAAGGGTACAAGGGATGCACTATCTTGTCTCCCTGTTTCACCGTCAAAGGGCCAGAGCTCTTATTATTGGCTGAATGCCTCTCAGGCCGTTTCCACTCGTTCTCTGTCTCGCCAGTTTGACATCATTCTCTTCCAGAGTCTGCATCTCGCAATCTGTTACACGACAATATATACAAGCAGGGTTATGTAATGTCTCCATGGCTGTTCAACTTGTATATGGATAATTGTATAAAATAACTAAAATATATATATGATAACTAGAATTATAGCTAATCTTGTCAACTGAGGCAAGACTAGCGGTATATATTAGAGTCCTGGTACCTACAATGACGTATAGAGGTGAGACCTGGAGCTGACAACAGAGCAACGAAAGTAGACTGAACGCAGTGGAAATGAGATCACTTAGGATGTGGCAGATCGATTTATGATAGAGTAAAGAATGAAGAAATAAGAAAAGATCTTAGTATAATGAGTAAAATTAAGTAAGGATCACTTAAGTGGTTTTGGTAATATGGAACAGATGAATGTGGATAAAATGGTAAAAAAGATATACGGCGCAAGCGTTGATGGCACCAGAAATAGAGGAGTCCGCGGAAAACTTGGTACTTTAAACTGTGACTGATTAATTGTTATGTTTTTGATTTTATTAAATGTATCAAAATGGATATAAATGTACCTGCAGACAAACGTTTATCAAGACATTTTGTGGGTCTAGTGTTAATTAAAAAATTGAAAAATGATCGAGGCATTCGTTTCAGGGTTTCCAAGGTATCTGTGGAGCGTGCATATCCCCCGCATCCATGGAAGATAAAATTTCAGACAAGTCGCATTTTTGTTTTTGTCTTTTTGAGATTATTCGTGGCAGATTTTTAATATACTTTTAAATATTTATTTTATTGTATTGACGGATTTTGACAGTTTATAAAACTTATTATAATAATTAATGTAATAAATATTGAACATGTGATACTATTTATGAAAATCCACAGAAATGTTTATGTACATAAGTATGTTTAGGTGCAGAAGATAAATAAAAAGATAAAAAAGAGGGAGAAAGGGTGTTGAGGTTGCAGCTATTGTTGCGGTAAAGGGAGAACAAGACTTGTTTGTAGGTAGAATGATTAGTCAAAATTGAGATTGAGGTGGTTTATAAAAATAACCCTTTAAGCGCAGTAAGGCTAATGTTGAACAAGTCAATTTCTCAAATTAAATTGATTATGCTATGTTATGTCACACAGTTTGAGAGTCTCCTGTTTGGGTCTTGCTGATAATCTAATTTTACACAGGAATACCTTTCTTTGCACTGCTCAATTTATAATCATTTTCTTTTCTTGCTCAACCGTTAACATCACACCGCGCCTCAGAGGTGGTTCTCATGAACCAAATTCATCCCTGTACATTAAACAATTCTACCCTAGCCCGACATCTTCTAAAATCGTTTTTATTATAGTGTTAACGCTTAATTGTTCTTCGTGTCATTAAAATTCAGCAAGATGTTCATGACCACCTAGTTGTGCAAAAAACATTCGAAATTTTTCAATACGTAATGAATTTCTATCAAAATAATAATACTCATATACGTATTCAAAATATTACAGAGTTTTCTACATACAAGCACATTAAATCTGTCTATCGAAAATTATTTGGTTACCACTGGGATATGAACCCGGAGAATGCGTAACCATTACGTTATGTTACCATTAAAATTTTCAATAAATTTTGTATAGATAAGAGGCGCGTTTTTTAAGTAAGTACCATTGCCAGATATTTCCGGTTGCGATGTTGCTTATGCGCAATTCATCTGTTGACTTACCACATGCAACGTTAGAAATATTCACAGTGTAGTAATCTTGCAGTGAGTGGTTGAAATGTTCAAGACAATAAATAGATCAGTCCGTCGACTGTGAGTGATTCGTTTCTTGAATACATGAAACATGAAACCAATCGACATTCAACGCCAAGTGTCCTGATTTGGCGTCAAGTGATTTCCATATTTTCCTTCTTCTGAAGCGGATCCTTGGTGGCTAGCGTTTTGGTGACGATGGTGAACCTAAAGACGGAGTAAAAAACGTGGTTTTCATCCCAGGCGGCGTCGTTTTATGATGAAGGTATACAAAAAGTAGTGCCCCGTTATGACAAGTGTCTTCATAATGGTGGTGACTATATTGCGAAGTAGTTTAAGGTGCGTAGCGTCCGAAGAAAGTAAAGTGTTGTAAAAATAATGTTGTGTTTTTTTAAAAATATATGGTACCTACTTAAAAAATGCGCCTCGTATATGTAGTATTTATTAATAAGAAATTTATTATTTAATTCAATCATGGTAGTGTCCTTCAACTTCTTCATTAGTGTCATGTCTTTATGTTCGCCAATTGATTTGGCTGAACTATGATACTCGTAATTATGAAGAATAATTATTTATTATATACAACCTGTAATAATCGATAGAGAATTGGAGGTATGAGTGTGGTTGCCGAAGGAAAATAAAAAGAGAGCGCCTTTAACGTTCGTCTACCCTTTTATAGTCTTGGACACCCGATCACCACAGGCGCCCGGCGATCAGCACGCTTAACATTAATTACAATCCGTATTTAGTATACCACAATTAATTTCTGATTTATGTCGTTATATTTAGAAGCTCTGAGTCATTATAATCACTCTTCCGGTGATGCCAGAACGCCTGGTGCATTCACGTATAATCTAAAAGCTTCAGTTTATCATAAGACAATCTGAAATCAGTCTGAACTGAACGATCTGATTCGAGACTTCAACCTTTTGAAAACAAAAGCTGAGCATTTTTAACAGTTAAACCACGTCGGGGATATTAATTATGTATTCGATGGACGATAATTTGATATTTTATACAACAACAACATACCACATTTATTAAAATAACTTAAGCTGGTGCAAGATCCAGCATAGAGCAGACTCTTCAAAAAATAAAAGTTCAGATTAGTTACCTATGCATCCTACATGAAAGAAACACATGAGGGAGGAAGAAACACATGAAGTGCACGCGAAGCCCATCACAAAATGTGAAATGTACGTACAATAAATAAATAAAAATTTGAACTGACAAAACTTTTTAGGGAGAGTATACTTAATTATGTGAATGGGATAGACGAGCAAAAAGCATGCTCAAAGATCTTCAGGAAAAGCATAATTATTTTTTTTGCTTTCCATTTGAATGGGACAGTTTAGAAAACAGCAGTCCAAATAGATGATAGGGAAATTTCGCACTCAGATTCAAAATCAACATCTTTAAATGATAAAGATATATAATATTTAATATTTACATAAATTTTTTTTCTTGTCAATAAGTAAATAAAATTAGAGTTGAGCCAAATAGTATAAAAATATTCCGGTCCATATTATATGTTCAGTTTTCAATATAAATTTTATGATATAATGAGAAAATCAATATTTTTTGTAGGACGTGTCCTTGTATTGTTGCACTGTCATACTTTTTAAGTGCCATCCACCATTCCACGGGAATCCTTTTTATAAAAATGATATTTTTTATCCTTGAAAGCGTGCAAAATGATTTTTCTCTGATCACAAATAAAATATCTTGAAAATATATAATCTGTAAATATGTTTTTAAAAAAATGTAACCCTAATGGTTATTACACATTATTGAACTTCATGTTAACTTTTACCATACCATGCGCAGCCATGCTGTCAACTCGTGTTACTGAAAGAAATTTGAGTTTTTTTAATACTTTAAATGGGAATAAAATGCTTTTACAAGCTTAAATGGTTTTAAAATAATTAATGTAACAGTTACTATAAATATAATAAGAAATATATAAAATAAATATATAAATGTTATCTGCGTTAAAAATACCACTTGTACCACATTTTATTCTCAAACATTATTCTTGTAACGCATTACTCTTGTAACGTATTTAACATTATTCTTGTAACGTATTTAATTATTATATTTATAATTACAAATATAATAATTAAATACGTTCATTTTGTTCTCAAACATTATTCCTGTAACGCATTCGTCAAAAGACCCATCTAACATGATCTTTATCTATATCTCTCATTAAAATTAATATGTAATTTTTTTTATGTGGTACAAGTGGTATTTTTAACGCAGATAACATGCAATATATAATATTAATTTTATATAGCATTGAATTCAAAAATGATTTTTTTTATTATAATTCGCTTTACATAATTGGTTTTCCACTATTCATTTCTAAGTGCAAATGATATTTTTAGGACTAGGTAAAATGTAAGTTTTACATTGTGTATATTTGTAGAAATACGATTTAATTGGCTCGGTAGACTTACGTTATTGCATGGTTAGGGAAAGGTTAAATCGATTAATAGTTATTAACTCAGACTGTTCCAGTAGTTTTATACTGGTATGGTATCTGGAGTTGTTTAGGGATTTTGTTCGAGTGTGAGTGTCCAGATGGGAGATTCTCGGGAGTTGCATCATCATTATTATTATTCTGGTTATTAGTGCTTACTTTGATAATCTTGCTTTTGTTTCTCTTTGATAATCTTGCTTTTGTTCCTCTTTGATAATCTTTAATTTCCAACCTTTGTGCAATATCATTGTTACTTATATCTTGTTCATTTTGTTATTTTTTTACTACTTTTGTTCAACTATGGTCTACGATGTACTGTTTTTGTGGGTTAAATCTGTCGGCAGTGGTGCATGGGGGGTGAGTCCCCTATATATTTTTCTTTTGTGTCGTCTTATTTCCCGGAAGAGCGCGCCTCTTCACTTCCTCTCTGCTCACCGGTCGTGTTATACCTTGTCTATCTCGCTGTCAATTTTGTATCCATGTTATTTATTCTATTCTTTTTACCTGTATTATTTTATGTTACATTTTCATATTGTTTACGCGCCTTTGTTCCTTCGATTGGCACCCCAGGGATTTCTTATTGTTGATATTGGTCACGTTTATGTGTACGAATATTGCCGCTTTTTCGGAGATTTAGGAGCGTGGTAACACGACCAGTGGAGAGTAATTACATCGTCCGGTAAAGAGCTTTTAATAATCCGAAAGACGGGAGTGCACATTTCGGTCGGTCAAAGGTCTACACAGAAGAAGAACAACAGCATTGAATCAGTTACAATGCCAGAGAACCTGCACTGACAATCAAAGAATCTATTTTTAAATTTTATTTTTTATTTTTTTAAAAAATAAAAAAAAAATTTAAAAATAGATTCTGGATAAATAGAAAAACAATGCTATATTTTTAGTTAGTTTTGACATATCCTGAAGAAGGAAAAGGTGTTTTCCGAAACCGGTAGATGTTTTTTAAACTCAATTGTGGTTATTAAACTAAGATAATAAATAAAAAAAATATGAATCTTAACCACCAAGTTAATATTGCTAATTTTAAAAGTACATATTTATTTCTTTATGTAATGTATTATATATATTCTTATTTACTAATAAAGTGAGTCAGCTGGGAAAAATAAGGGAAAATTTTATTTTGGCTTCTGTGTGGTATTATTCTGTTATATATTGTGATATTACAAATTAGGGTCACGTTCAAAATTACCCCATTACTTGTTTTATCTCCAAGCACCTCGAAATCACAAATAGTTACCCTTGTTCTTTTTCAAATTATCGAGCAGTGCTATCAGATTTGCGCTATTCAATTGCTGCGACCAGCCTTTCTAATATGTAACTGTGAGGGATCCAGAATAACCAAAGGAAACGACATGTTTTCCCTTTGGTTATTTCGCCTTCGGTTATTCTCATCGTAGGCAACATTTTTCACTCTTTCGGTTTACATTACAACCTCGGGCTATGTGATTTTTTACAATTGCGTTGGCCTAGATTCTGAGAATTATCTACGGTGATAGGCCAAGGAGATGGGTTGGCATGGACCGGAATGATGCTATCTAGTGGAACATCTTGTTGTCACCTGCCTGCATCGCAGAATATCAATATCGCGCCCAACCTGACGAAATGAGGATTTGTAATGCGGATTGTATCTTTATTTAATTTCCTTTGTTCATGTTTCTTTTCTATCACCTCCTGGTATTAATTATAGATTGTTTTCAGTATTAGATGAAGGCAGAATGTGACAAACTAAGGTGAGTATACATTTCTGAGGTGAAGAACCAGCGGATCTTGTGTTCACCACTGACTAGCCGATGAGAGGGTGGAACGCCGGTCTTTACTCCCACAATATGCGGGGCGCTATAGAACAGATGCTTAGTAGGATTAATAAATGCCAACTAGGCAGCGAATGATCGGAGCCGTGGGCTTATTGCATCGGTTCCGGGTAAGCGGTAGGTCCGCTCTAATTGATTCTATACCGGTATGGTAATATTATTTTTATTTTCACCCCCAGCGTATAAATAATACAATTAGTCCTTAAAATTGCACAAAAGATTTTTTATGCTCTAATCTTGGAGGAAAAAATACTCATATCATCATGAGGTTATCTTCGCGTGTCCTTTGAACTGTATCATTTTCACGTGTGAGATGAAGTAATGGTGGGCGTCTCACCAGGGTGGCGTCTTATAATCCCTCTAAGCTTCGTAGATCAAAGCCATCTTCTATCTAACCACACTCGCGCGCGTTTAAGCAACTAATTGTTACACATCTACAATAATTCTCCAGTCAATCCGGATTAGTTTCGCGAAATTCTAGATTAAAACCAGATACGGCAACAATGACGCGACTAAAACCTTACGAAAAGATGACGCCGATAATTCTAAGGATAAATAAACACTGAAAGCCTTTAATTACGTAGAAATTTAGAATTGTTTTCACATAGATAATCAACGATAATTATTGTATGCGGGTTGAGCCAGTGTTGGAGAACGACTCGGATCTAGGTAAATTATGTCTCAGATACGTGTTTTATACTACCTATGCATGGAATATATTTTTCTGGTATAATAAAAATATTAATAAGTTTACTAGTTAAATAAATTAAACAAAAATCTTCCCGGCGAACTAAACACCATTCACCCACGACTAATTAATTAACAGGTCTTGCTATGCGGTCCCAAGACTATGAGTAAGATACAAATTATTGCAGAAAAAATAAGCTTTATTTGGGCATTCAAAAATACATTTTTAACCCAAATTTAAATATAATAGATAAAAAAAGTTTAAAACCACTGCACAGCCAACTATTATGAATGATTTGTGAAAATATATATTTATTGTCATCTTAAGCTCTTTAAAAAATTTGGCTTGTTACATAGATATACAGGGGTAATCTTTTTTGAAGTGAAATTCAATATCAGTATTAAAATTTGATGTTAAGAATGTTAAAATATATATATCAAAAAACAAATCGATACATTAAATTTTAATACAAAAAATCAGCATTATGTATTTGTATTACAATTTGACACCACAGTCTAAAGTAAAAAACACTTTTTTGTAAACCCTCTTTTTTGTAAAGTGTTTGTATGTATAATTTCTAAACCCTTGTTAATGTTAAATTAATGTCTCCAAAAGACGATTGGCGAATTCAGAATATTTGTTGCTATTTAGGCATCTTAAGTGCTCCTTAATTCTAATATACAAATTTCTGCAATTTTTACAATAAATAGTGGTTTAAACAAAGTGTTTTGTCTTTTTATTTATATAATTTGTAGTCACAAAGTAATTTTGGTAATATTGAATAAAATTTTTAAAAAATTATATAGAATATTAGGTCTAAGTTTGTCATAACCGTAATCTGAAGTAAAATATTAACACGTTTTCTCGGATAGGAAGAGGTCCAAGCTCGAATACTTTTTCGATAAATGAATTTTTTCGGTATATTTTTGTAATTGATTAATTTAATTAAACAATAAAAATGTGTTCTCATAAAAACATAATTTTAGTTTCTTCTGTATACAGTTTTCTGATCTAATATACTATGTATATCTGACCTTTCTGACCGACGTATCGGATCCCATTGCAGGGTTCATCGTCAGGGCTGAACGGCCGTGAAAACGGCCGAATTAAATATATTAATTAGAAAGATATACATATAAAATGCATGGAAGGTGCATTATTCAACTATGCTACAGCGACGATATTTTTAGGGACAAATTTTCGAAACTATATGTTACCTTTTTGATATTAAGACATTTAATCGTTTAATTGCTTGAAAGAGCCACTAACTTTCTAATTAATATATTTAATTCATATTTAAAATATCATAGACATATGTTCTGAATAATTACAACTTCACAATAAGAGTGTATTCTCTTAATATAATTTTATTTGTTTGCTCGATGTCAATGTCTTTCTATATTCTTGGAATTTCGCGATCAGTGCACCCAAATAAATATCGTCTTGAACTACCTCTTTTACTGCTATTTGTGATGCATTCGTATGATTCACAACCACTATTTATTTTATTTTATATTTTTTATGAAATCAAATATAAAACCAAAGTTGTCAACTAAGCTTTGCACCCCTTCAAAAGGAAAAAGGGTTGGTAAGGGTTAATTGCGTTGTAGACCTTGGGGCATTAAATAACTTTAAGGTGTTTTATTTAGGTTTTTCGACGTTTTGCATGGATACATCCCAAGGCCGTAACCTTCAAGCAATATTTTTTAAGGTGCCATCTGGCAATTGTCTGTTGGCCTATTTATCGCGCAATCCAATATTTCTGTTTCGAAGATTGAAATTTAAAATTGAAATTTGTGAAGTCTGTTCTCTGAAAATGGTAAGGTAGAAAAATATATTGATAGGAAAATAGATTAAAAAAGATATTGATAGGAAAATAGATTAAAAAAGATATTGATAGGAAAATAGATTAAAAAAGATATTGATAGGAAAATAGATTAAAAAAGATATTGATAGGAAAATAGATTAAAAAAGATATTGATAGGAAAATAGATTAAAAAAGATATTGATAGGAAAATAGATTAAAAAAGATATTGATAGGAAAATAGATTAAAAAAGATATTGATAGGAAAATAGATTAAAAAAGATATTGATAGGAAAATAGATTAAAAAAGATATTGATAGGAAAATAGATTAAAAAAGATATTGATAGGAAAATAGATTAAAAAAGATATTGATAGGAAAATAGATTAAAAAAGATATTGATAGGAAAATAGATTAAAAAAGATATTGATAGGAAAATAGATTAAAAAAGATATTGATAGGAAAATAGATTAAAAAAGATATTGATAGGAAAATAGATTAAAAAAGATATTGATAGGAAGGAAATAAAACGAATGATTTATATTATATATATCGTAATAATATTACGTTTTAAATACAATTAAATGTATTAATTAGAAAGATCTACATATAAAATCAATTATATCGAAAAATATTGTTCTTGCTACCGGGATTCGAACCTGGATCTCTTCCAATATAGGGAACGTTTTAATGCACGATTATGCTATACCAACACAGTGGAATTGACGACAAATATTCTAAATAATTACAACTTCACAATAAGAATGTGTTCTTAATAATACATAAGTTGTATCAATGTGTCCAAAATTTAATAAAAAATAATTGTTAATTCTGGCGTTTCCTATCAGTTTACTTAAAAGTATTTGAGATTCCGTGAAAACAAAGTAGATGGCTTTCAAGTAATGGAACGATAGATGTATTAATTTGAAAAGTGTAACATGTAGGTTCGAAAATTTGTCGTCAATCCACTGTGTTGTTATAGCATAATCGGATAATGCACGTTACCCGGATTGGAAGAGATCCAGGTTCGAATCCCGGTATCAACAACATTTTTTGATAAAATTAATTTTATATGTATATCTTTCTGTTTAATATATTTAATTAGTATTTAAGATATCACAGACCAATGTTCTGAATAATTACACCTTCACAATACGAATGAGTTCCTTAATAATTTTACGTTTCCCCGTCTATTTTCTAAGAATTTATGGACGTCTAGAATGTCTAGGATGTAGTGTCATTATGGCTCTATAATGCTTGATTAAATGGCCAGGTCTATGGACGCCAGCAGGGCAAATTAACGTGATTTTAAAGTAAGCATTTAATTTAAGTAAGCAGTTAATGTAGCCCCTGCTACTCCCCAAATATATCGTGAGATTTGATATCTGCCAAGTATCTATATTATAGTTGAGCTACTTGTGCATTGTATCCAATGTTAGTGTATTTTCTTTAGAAATCCGCTTGATGGCAGAACTGATTAGCATAAAAAAATAAATATTAATTTACAGTCTTTCCGCATTGAGCAATAGATATCACTAATTAAAATATCGTATTCACTTTATATTTTAAGTATTTTTTTTACCTACTCATATTTATTTTTGCTTTTAATATAATTTTGATGATAATCATATCAATTTAAGATAGCTCTAGGTGTAGATGCACAATTTTATTTGTATCCACAAAGTTAACGCTACAAACACAAACGATAGTTTTATATATATTCAAAGCATACATAGTTTTCTTGTTATCTCATGAATAATTTGAAAATTTATTAAACAAATTATAGATATCTCATAGGGACGAAGCTTATTATATTTAATGAAAAAATTAATTTTCAGGAGTATTCTAGTATAATGTGAAAACATTTATGGATAAAGAATATTGCTTTAAATAATTTCAAAATAATTAAATTCTCATTAGTGACATCTATGCCGTTTTAGAGATATGAATATCAATTTTTATCCATAGATGTCTACAATGTAGTTGTACTCGAACAACTTCCATAAATTTGATAGATATATAAATTTATTAATGGTCGAGAACGGTGAAGACATGTCGTAAGCTCGATAATTAACCTTACTTCCATATGTTTCCATTAAATCTAATAAAAATAGCTTCGTCTCTATGAAATATCCAGAAATTGTGTTCTTGGGCACATTCAAATATTGCTAAGAAATTTTTTGATAAGTGTTTTGAAACATTTGACCAAAATATTAAATTATATCTTTTTGTTCCATCATCACGATATGTAAATAACTTGTGTTTTTTTTTAATCAGCAGTTTCTACTCTAAAAAATATTACAAATGCTACTGAAATATAACTTTATTTTATTGTTATATCCTAAACACTACTAAGAAATTTGGTATATTTTTTTAATTTAAAGTGAAAATTGTTGTCATAATTTTGATACAAAAATGTCAGATGATATCTTGTTGCTATAATAAAGTATGCACGCCTTTCAAAAAAGTCGGTGTGGTGAAAATTTGCCTGCAAGAACTGATTTAATTAACGATAAACAGTTTCTAAAGAATTCGAGTACGCAGGTTATATATTTTAAATTGTTTCTTTTTTTACTATACGGTTTATGTTTCTAATAAAATCCTCGGCAGTTTGGCAGTGGGGTGGGTGCGGAGAAGCGAGAATGCGGGGAGGCGAAAGCCTTAGAGTTCGAATTTAAACGAACGATCAGTGACAAAGTTCAAATAAACTATCGCTGAACGAATTCACTAACTCTGAAATGTGCGCAGAATATTAAAAAAATCGCACAAACTGAAAGAAAAATATTTGAAATTTGACTTAGATATTTTTAATATAAAAATATCCCTATTGTAAATTAAATGTATCTTTAAGAAACGTATACAAATAAAATCAATGAAATGAAAAAATATTTTTCTTGCCACCCGGACTCAAACCAGATATCCTTACTATCCGAGGAAGTGCGCTGACCTATTAATTTTCAGTGCTTATAAATTAGCGTTTATTTTTAAGACAACATTCTTTTAAAGATTGCATCAATATAAAAATCCTTAAAGTAACCAACACACCAGAAAGTATAAATATTAATACTGCATTTCATTTACATGCAAGCCTGTTGTCCGCTTCCTACCTCGCTAAGTACATATAAAGTACCTATTTTGAGGTAGGGAGCCATTAGCTTCCATCGGTTAGATTATAAGTCGATAGTAAGGTAACAAATGGTAAAGATTTTAAATGATAAAAAAAAGAAAAATCAAAAACAAGTAGAGAATAAGTAATATGAACAAAATAAAATTTTTGATACAGACTAAAGAGACTAAAAAGAATAACATAAAAGAAGAACTCTTCCAGTTTATTATACCATGTTAACATTGTAAATTAATGACAAATTTTTGATCTTATATGTTACACTTTCAAACTGATACAACTGTTAATCCCTTATGAAAAAGTAATCCACTTTATATTTACGGAAAATCTCAAATACATTTGAGATTTGAGTAAAATCCGACAGGAGACGCCAGACTTAAATGTATTAATTGGAATAATAATAATTTTGGAAACATTGATACAACTTATATATTGTTGCAACCCGGAATAAATTTTTTTTTTTTTTGATAAATAGATTTTTTCTGTATATATTTCTTGTTGATACATTAATTTGTATTAAAATATCACAGAACTATGTTCTGAAAAATTACAAATTCGTCATAATAATGTGTTCTTCTTAATAAAATATGCTTCATTGAAATTTTTGTAATAAATTTTTTATTTGTACCGAAAATGCTTAATACATTTCCAAATAGTTTCTAATCTAGAACTGACACAGAGAAGAAGTCAAAAATGACGAAGAAGAAAAAAAAATATTGAAAGAAACATAATTTTAATGATTTAAAATTAAATATTAGGAGAACACATTCTTAATGTGAAGTTGTAATTATTCAGAACACAAGTCTGCGATATTTTAAATATTAATTAGAAAGAAATACATATAAAATCAATTTTATTAAAAAATATTGTTGTTGCGCCGCCAGGATTCGAACTTAGATCTCTTTCCAAACCGGAGAAGGTGTAGTATCCAACTATGCTTTAGCGACGATATTTTTAGCGGCAAATTTTCGAACCTATATGTTACCTTTTTGATATTAATACATGTAATAGTTCCATTATTTGTAGTAATTATTCAAATCCATGTTCTGAATAATTACAACTTCATTAATTACAATGTAAGTGTTCTCCTAATAATAAAGTTGTACCAATGTGTCCAAAATTTAATAAAAATGAATTGATTATTCTGGCGTCTGCTATCAGATTACTCAAAGGTATTTGAGATTCTGTAAAAATAAGGTAGATGGCTCTTTCAAATAATGGAACGATTAAATGTATTAATATCAAAAAGGTAACATACAGGTTCGAAAATTTGCCGCTAAAAATATCGTCGCTGTAGCATAGTTGGATAATGCACCTTACCCGGTTTGGAAAGAGATCCAGGTTCGAATCCTGGTGGCGTAACAACAATACTTTTCAATAAAATTAATTTTATATGTATATCTTTCTAATTAATATATTTAATTAATATTTAAAATGAAAAACTTTTTAATAAAAAAAGTACTATAACTGGTGTTCCCATAAATGCCTTCGACAGCTGTTGTTCACAGGTTTCCTATTGATAATATGGGCATGTATGTAGAATGAAAATTACCACTAACCTTGATTGACAGTAACTGTTTTTCTGGCCTAGTTGGTGGAACCGATGTTGTTGTTCTTCTCTCTGGGTAGATTTCCGACCGACCGAAATGCGCACTCCCGTCGCTCGGATTATTGAGAGTAGTTGCGCTCCGCTGGCCGTTTTATCGCGCTCCTTCAATCTCCGTAAGCAGCAATATTCACACGCATAAAAATGACCAATATTAACAACAAAAAATCTCAGGAGTGTCAATCGAAGTAACAAAGGTGCGTAAATAACTGGATTTTACAACCAATTAAAGTGCCCTACTTAAGAAAGGGAAAAATTTGAAGTTGGCTCATTATGGACCTAATTCTGCTATCTAAAAAAGGTTCACGTGCAAAGCAAAAGCTTACCTACCCACTTGCCTCTCGAGCCTAGATACTCCCTGTCAACCTTCGGCGCACCGAGGTTCGTAAAATAATATTACGTCTCAGGGGTGTTGAGATACCCCACGAGATCTCAATGTTTTGTTTTAACCATTTATAATACTATAAAATTAATAAACTACGTATATCTCCTATGTAAAGATTTTAGGCTATTCTGCCGTGTATATCTGACTTTTCTGGCCGACGTTTCAGATCCCATTGCAGGGTCCATGATCAGGGTTAATGTGATGTGTAGCCATAGCCAAGATTACGAAGATAAATATGTAGACACTTAAGAAATTAACACAATATTTAAAATGAATAGACTGTATTTATTATTTAAATAAACTAAACTTTGTACTGTTGTACTTTGAGAGTACGTCACTACTATAGTTTCGAGAGGTGCAGTCCCTCTCATCATCTGGTAATAACTAAAGTAAATATAGTTTTGTAATATATTCAGGTAATGGGGCTTAGAAAGGTGGGGATTCGGTAATTAATGACAATAGAGGTGAAGTGTTAGGGGTGATGTGTTATCAATGGAGAAGTTGTAATTTTTCACTTTTATTCTTGTGTTGAGGTTTTTTATTGTAATCTCCTCAAGTTATTTTGTATATCCCATTTTTTTCCAATATATTGATTTAATTTTGAAGATAACACATTATTATTTGTGAAATTATTTATTGTGATATTAAATGCATTAATTAGAAAGATAAACGTACAGATAAACTAAATTTACCGAAGAAATATTTTTGCTGCCACCGGAATTCGAACCGGGATTTCTTCCTATCCAGGAAGTGCGTTATCCAATTACACTACGCCAACCTTGTAAATAGTTGATAAATTTTCGAACAGTCATTTTAAATTGATAATTAATTTTAGTTTTTAAATTGAGAAGTAACGGTGAAATTCTTTTTGAAAAAAAAATACCCTTAAATTTGGATAATACTTTTTGATCAGTGTAAATATTTCCAATACTTTAAATACTAAATTAATGTATTAATTATAAATATATACATATAAAATCAATTTTGTCGAAAAATATTGTTTTAGCGTCACCGGGATACGAACCTGTGACGCTAAAACAATATTTTTCGACAAAATTGATTTTATATGTATATATTTATAATTAATACATTAATTTAGTATTTAAAATATCACAGACCTATGTTCTGAATAATTACAACTTCACAATAAGAATGTGTTTTCCTTAATAATTTCCAATACTGTTAACTTATTACAAAACGCATGTGCATCTAGAACAAGTCATTTAATGTAGTATTATTACTGACCAGTCGTGAAATTTAGCCTAGTGAGGCCAAGGATAAGGGTGGTTTTCAAAGACAATTAATTTCAACTATTAAATATGTACTTTATTAATATAAAACAATTAACCAAATTCATTATTTACACAATTTCACATAGTTAACATGTTTTATAAAGTATTATAATTATAATTAACAAAATTAAATAATAAAATAAATATTATATATAGTACGTATAGTAAGAAAGATTGTCGCCACATTTGATTAAGGTTTGTAAATAGAGTGTTTTATTTAAAATATTTCAATAGCACTTTAATCGAAATTATTCAGGGTGCATTGGTTGGATTAGGTTAGGTTAGGTACATAAATCAGAATGACAGAAAATATTTGTTTTCATTTTTAAAATGGCATTATTATTTCATATTTTTACATTTTTTTTGTCATGCTCAATTTATTTTTTGCTATATTTTATTTATATTGAATAATAATATTTTGGATTAACTATTTTTATTTTTTAGCGTAAGATTCCCCTTAGATAATTAATTGACAAATATTCTAATAGCTTTTTAAAACTACTACTAATGTATTAAGTACACGTATATTAATACATTTTTTATACATAATTTAAATGCGTACATTAAAAAAAAAACTTTTTTTTTCTGAACGAAAGTAAATACCTCAATATATTTTATTTACATTTTTAAAATAATTTTTTTTTTTTACTTAATAATATTAATATATTTTATAAATTAAATTAGGAGCGCCGGTAAATAAAATATTGAGCACCATATTATAAATATACATCACTTTAATAATATCATATTAATTAGAAAATGATTTATACATTTTTTAAATTTCATTAAATATATATATCTATCTTAAATATGTAAACTACATTTTTTTCTAAGAATAACGTAATCTAAATTACATTAAAATAAACAAATATTACACCGAAGTATTATTTAAAGTATTTGTGTCTGTTATAAATAAATAACTAAATATTATGTATGATTATGCATATAAAGCTTTTTACGAAAAGACATTTACGAAAAAATATATTTAATTTTAATATTACATCATTAAACCCTTGTCCTATTAAAATGCAAAAGTTAACACAAAGGTATAAACAAAAAGATTGTAAACATATCTGAACCAATAAAAAAAAATCAAGACAGTTAAAATGATTTTTTTAAACATTTTTACTATACACCAACTAGAGTTAAATTTAAATTAACAAAAATAAATCAATTTTCAAAACTTTCCCATTAAATGTGTACTCATGGTTAACTAACAAAATATGCATTTCGTATATAAAGTAAAACATCTTAGGTATATTATTTCTTATAAAGTTACACAAATAATCTATCTACTTATAAAAAATAATTATGATTGCAACACAGATCCGGAACTTCCTATTGTTAGTAGACTACCTTACCAATTACGATATAGTAACCCTACAAATTATCGTTTGATTTTGATAAATGTATGAGACCCTCCTCCATACAGTGTTGTTGCCAGGTAGTATCACGGGGTATTATTTATGATTTTGGACCTGTGATTTACGTGTCGACTTGGTATTTTCGCGCTATCAACGAAGCGTGAGTTAGATAGTACTTCGTGCGGAATAATGAAGTACGTGTTCTGAAGTCAAAAGACCTCTGGATCCAGCGAATGAAAAAAAAAAGATACCTTGAGGAGAAACTCAGGTGGGTCGTGTTTCTTCCTGGTGTTTGGTTGATCCTTGAGCCCTCCTGTTGCTTATTTCTGTTCTTGTCTCTAATTCTTTCCATCCGTCTTTTCCCGCGTTTTTCTATTTCCTGCGCACAACCATCTTGGATTCGTCAGCTAAAGATTGCGTACACCAGAGCATTTTTATTTATTTTATATGGTCTTTTAATATACCATTTGATGCCCAAGAAGATGTACAACATTATGGTATCTATAATTCAGATTTGCCCAAAAACGATATACAGTGTTGTTGTAGGGGTGGTAACATATCTTATTTTGTTAGTGAGATATCTATTTTTTCTCATTGGAAGCGATTAAAGCGATTATATGTTTATTATAATTATTTTCTAATACTTTTGAGTAGTATCTGCTAGATGGCGCTGAGAATTCCAGTTAATTTTATTAAACAGAAAAGAATAACACAACCAATTACATAAATTTTTAAATTAACTGTCAAAACTGTAATTTAATTGAAATATTAATAAATATAGATTGTGATTTTTATATATTATATTAAATATGATTTATTCACAAAGATGTTATTTTAATACGTATTAAATGAATCGATTAGAAAGATATACAGAAAGAAATATTTATCGAAAAAATATTCTGGAATTGCAGCTTCACAACAAAAAAAAAAAAATACAATATTTAATACACTTCATTAAAAAGATATTACTTGAAAGTACGAGAAGTATCATCGTAAAATGAACGATATATTATTTTCTCAGACATTTATTGCTTTTTTTTAAATAAAAAGTAAGGAAACAAATTCCTATTTTGATTGTAAAATAAATAATATTGTATAATTAATTAATTCCCTTGAGTCGTCTCTTCCAGTGGTTCCCAATCTCTTAAGCGTCACGACATACTAATTAAATCATAAAATTTTTCACGGCACACTGAAAATCTACACGAGTCACTTTTTTGAAATATTAAAATCACCATACGTCGCATGCTTCATCTGAAAAAATAGCCAGACGCCATTCTTTGTGAGAACAGGTTTTCGCAATACCACAATATTAAAACCACAGAAACTAAGTGGAATACTATTCCTCTTTTCTAAAATAATAAGACAACGCTCATATAAACACGGTGTAACTTTATATAAGTTTTAAGTTCTTGCAGTAAAGCGCGCAGCTTTGGCTGATAAAACAATTTGCGGTAATTCTAAGGTAGAGAAAAAATTATAAAAATCGAATTAAAATGATATAAAAAAGTCCGGAAATGACTTATTTGTATGTATGTATTTTAATTTATTTTTTATATTATTGATGAGTAAATCGCAAGGATATAACGCATGAGTATAATATGTATCGTCACCCTCAACGGCAACGCCGAACATCTCAATTTTTTTGTCAAATTAAGATATTAATATTATTAGATTTGAATTTTCACGAGGAATCGTTCTACATAATTAGTTTCACGATAGCGTCCGCTAGGAGCGTGCAAATCAAAGAAATGTAATAACAACACATTCGTAACCTCCCTGCCAACTGCGCACAAGTCAAGAAAATCGTATATAAGTTCAAAAATCATTTAAAACTAGCTCTGTCTCTCTCCTGTAAAGTACATAATTCTTAGATGGTGTGTGGTGTTGCTACTGACGGTGATGATATACAAATAATAATTTTCATGTGAATTCTCTTTTTTTCTTTGTGTTACTTATTTACTTACTTACCATCACGCCGTTTACCCGCAAGGGTAGGCAGAGAAGATAGAGCGCCACACTCTTCTGTCCTGATGCTGCATAATTCTAGCCTCATTCACATACATCTTCTCATACTAGCTCGATGATTATTGAGGCTTCTAACAGGACCATCTTCCAGTATCTGGTTTACCTTGTCGTGCCAAGTTTTCCGCGGACGTCCTCTGTTTCTGGTGCCATCAACACATGCGTCATATATCATTCTTATCATTCTCTCCTCATTCATCCGTTCCATATGACCAAACCACTTAAGTGATCCTTTCTTAATTTCACTCACTATACTAAGATCAGCTTTACATTCTTTCCTTATTTCTTTATTCTTTACTCTGTCATTAATGGATCTTTTAATTGTATTCAGTATACTTTCGTTCCTCTTCTGCCAGCTCCAGGCCTCACTTCCATACGTAAATGTTGGTATCAGGACTCCATTGTGAACCGCTGATCTTGTCTCAGTTGACACTGTTTACTTTATTCCCTGCAGTCACCCTCCTTTCGATATCTTTCTCTGTTTTTCCGTTAACAAACTCATTAACTTGTTCCAAACATTTATTACCTCCAAGTATTTAGCACGATGTCTTGCTTTCCTCCTTCTCGAATACCATCACTTTAGACTTGTTGACATTTATAATAAGGTCGCTTTCCTTGCATACATCGTACATTTTACTCACTAGCCTCTGTAATTCTTGTTCATTATTCACCATTAATACTTAAGTGTAACTTTGAGTTCATGTGTAATAATACTAATAAATGGTTATCACTGATTTTCTTAGATGAACTGATGCAAGAGCACCGAGTCCTTGAACAATTTCGGGAAACTGGTGGGGCCTTTGAATGTATGGAATAATATCTTGCGACACACTTTTGTATTACTCGTGGCTTACCACTGTGTTGTGGCACATTAATGTGCCACAATTAGAATAATCCTCAATAAATCCTTTCAGCATGAATCAGAGCCGCTATTCCACAAACTTAAGGTGTGTACATCGGGCAATTATTTGTAAAGACGCCGCTAAAAGACACATGAAAATAAAAACCAGCAAGTGTTTACGCGCCTTGTAACTTCGATTGGCACCACTGGGTTTCCTGGTTTATAATAATGTACATGTGTGTGTGTGTGAGTATTGCCGCCCTTTTTTCAAAAGGCCAAGAAGACGGTAACCGACAGGCATCATTCTTATTACATCCCGTGCTTCGACCAGTCCAGCGGTCAAAAAAAACTATCAGTGCGCGCTTCGGTCGGTCGAAATCTAAAGAAGACAACCCAGCTAAAAAAACAACAACATCGGACCAGAAAGACAGGAAAATTAAAAAGGTTAGGGCAGTTCATATATCATATGTGTGCTTATCGTAAATCGGAAACTTGAAAACCAGCTATCGAAGGCGTTTACATAAACACTAAGTGCACTTACTCAGGCAAAAACTCAACGAAGACTACCGCTCCCGTTAATGAAAACCACATTTGCTCAAAGACATGCATGTTTTATAGAACCGCGGATATACAATAAGCTACCACAAGATATGGCAACCGTACTCTATTCCAAATTCTACCTGCTTATAAAGAAATGGCATTTCTAAATTGGAAGAAGTCAGCTGGAGGATGATCAAAGCTATTCGTTCTATGTATCATTTTTTTGCTCCCTATTTATTTTAATTCTAATCCTGATTCTTACTTTGTTTTCATGCTGTTATTTTTTTACTCAATTTTGATCTTTGTATCATATCTTTACCAGTGGCGTGCAGTAGGTATAGATTTAGGTTATGCTGTTACCAAATATATTATAAGAACATATAAAATATATGTACTTTCGTTTAACCAACGTCTTTAGACAAAATAAATCCGTCGTTTGTACGACGTTACCATGTATTTATTTATAATTTTAAAGTACTATTAATAGTGTTTTTAAGGTTTAAGTTTTAACGTAAAATAATACCTTTTTATCCATATAAAAAATGTATGGACGTTTTTAAGACCACTTTCTATGACTGAAAATGATTAATTTATTGTTTTGAAAATCCTCCACTTAATAACTAAAGGAAATGATTATTTCTATTAAAGGCTAACGTAGGAAATTGATTTTTGTTTTTCTCAAATCAAAAACCAATCCATGCACCAAATTTAAAGAACAATCATGAAATCAACACGTTAAAAACAATAAGATAGTAAAATTTGCGAATTAGTAAAAGAGGAAGCAGACACTTCAATGATTTGCACGCAGTTGTAGCCATTTAAAAAAACAGCATAGGTAACGATTCCATACAAAACAAATCAACCGAAAGGAATTTTCAATTCAAAAATAGCCATTTAAATAACTTGGGTAATTCACAAGCTTTAAGATAGAATATAGTAATGTAAATAGCTCGATGCGGCGAATACAAAAGAGCGCCATGAATATAGCGGTGAGTTGTCGTAGTAGTTTTTAGAACTAAGCAATTAAAGTCTCTACCGGGAGACAGGTGGCACTAATTGTAAAATAATATTTTCGTTTATATTAATCCAATTATTTAATTTATATTTGTTTCACAGAATTTTTAGTAATGCACAGGTTTTTTGCTTGTATGCACTGCACGTCCCTGATCTTTACGGCTTGCATACATACGGTAAAAGGCTTGCATACAAATAATATATAACATCTATTGTATTTGCCGTCGTATTAATTATATGTCGTGGCACACCAGTGTGTCGTGGATCACCGCCCTGTCGTGGCACCCCGGTTGGGAACCGCCGGTCTACTGAGAATATATACACGGATAGGTTTGCACGTCAAACAACTCGGTGCCTTCGCAGAACACGGCCTATCAAACTGACAGAATTTAATTTAATGAATGGACAGACATATTGTTAATTAAACAATGAAATTTACATTTAATAACCAGCATTGCTAACCCCCCGGACGTCAGATCGTCGATCCCCGACGTGATTCCAGCGAAACACAATTTGTTATTATATTCGAAATGTGCGCGCCGCGACACCATCGCCGGATTTCTTCTCGATGTATAGCTCAAAAATAAATGTGACTCGCAGAAAACGTGATCGAACAAATACGTCATACTCGTTAACACGGTGAATATGCGTTGTATTCAGTGTCCGTAAATGTCAAATTTACACAGTTTTTGACACTTTTTTAGAAGATTACATATTCGAAAAGTCGCGTCACCAGCAAGTTTGAAAAAAGAAATATGTCTTTTAGAACATTTTTATTTTTGCGAACTTACCCATAAAATCCTTTTCTTTCCGTGAATATTTCACATTACACACACACACACACTCGGTACTAACTCGAATTTTTTAACGTGTAACTATTCAAAAATGTTTTCAGATTGAGACGCCCGTTCAGAATATTCTCGTGTATCCAATCTTAGCCCTGATGATACATCCTGTATTGAAAAATCCGAAACGTTGGTCAGAGAGGTCGGAACACACGGCAGAACAGCTCAATAATCTCTACACTTAAATGTAACTATTCATTACCATCCTGAGCTCGAAATTCAGTATGTAATCGAATCTTGCTCGAAACACAACTGTTCTAAATTTTGTCGTACATTGAAATAAGCTATATGAAAAATAAAGCGAAATTATATATTTTTCCAACAGAATATTACGGTGGATAATAATAATTTTAAGGTGTACTGCCTTCGCAATCAGATGAATGCATCTGGGTACAAAATCACGCCGGTACCGACTTCACTATGTGCCAATACAATGCGCTCGCAGCTGTCCGAGGACAGTCAAGATCTCTAGCAAACGTTCCTCGGTGAAGAATTTTTATTTGCATCTTTTTAACTCTGGGCAAGCAACAATAAACTTCTGTCAACTATAAGTAGTTTTTATTGTTCGATCCACTCTGGTCGCGCGCACACACACACATTCCGCGATAATATTCAAAAGAACACGTGAATATTTGGTGTAATATATGAAATATATAATTCTTACAACATATATATCGATCCATATCCAATAATAACCGCATCCTTTCAATTATCCATACGTATTTTATTTAGATTTGTTTTTAGTCACGTACAAATAATTCAAAATTTCTGTTTGCTCTGAGATAGCTGAGAATACATTATCATGTTTGGTAGTCTAGTTTCAGGTATACAAACACTTTGAACATTATGGCCAAATCAGAAAAATGAATGAGCACTGAAGGGCTGAAGGCTAATTGGGAGAGGCTTTTATCTAGTAGTAGAGAAACCCAGACTGATAGTGATAACGCTCGAGAAGAACAAAAAGACCACAACCAGATCAAATTAAAAATCTAAATAGTTAATAGATTGTTAATTTTTTAAAATAGGAATTTATTATTATCGTCATAAAATTATTTCGTTCTATACTTGCGGTCTCAAGTTCCTACCCACGTTCCTCGTTCCTCGTGCCTCGTCCCCGCAATCCACTTAAAAGATAGGGGTCTTTCATTACAAATTTTCATTTCCCACATTTAAATTTCCTCAAATGTTAACAGGTATTTTAAAGGGATGGAAAGAGGTACGAGAGGAATTCCTCTTGATTTTCTGCGGAATTTTTATAAAGACGAAATATTTTTGTCGAAGTGCCGTAGAATGAAAAAAAGTGCTAAATTAAGTGGGATGTCTTTATATTAAATGATTATAGAGAGGTACAATTATTATTATTGCCCTACAAAGATTCGCTTTTGGAAAATTATCTCTGTTTTACATTTTAATAAAAGAGTTGAACCGTGGAAAGATACGCTGGAGCAAAATTCTGTACAGTTATCTCAATTTTTATTAATTTATATTTAATTACCGTGATACAATTGTGCATTTTAATGTTCTCATGATGTTATTTATCTTCCACTGTGTTCTACAAAAGTTCAATAAATTCTTCCAGTATTCCTGAGAAGCCCAAAAATATATGTATGCTACATCGTTCGGAATACGGACACTCGTCGAACGAATGCAGGCCGCCCTAAAGCCCGCTGGATTGACGAAATTATGAAGTTCTGCGTGACAGAGGAGTGAGAGACACTTGGGGAGGATATAAAACGGTTGAGGATGAATGAATTACCCGTCAATAATGTATAATTTAATATTATTATAAATACTAAATTAATGTATTAATTATAAATATATACATATAAAATCAATTTTGTCGAAAAATATTGTTTTAGCGTCACCGGGATACGAACCTGGATCTTCATTTCCAATCCGGGGAAGTGCACTACCTTTGTGCTATAACGCCAGTATTTTTCTTGACAAATTTTCGAAACTATATGTTACATTTTTTTCAAATTAATACACCTGTCGTTCCATTATTTGAAAGCCATCTACATTATTTTTACAGAATCTCAAATACCTTTGAGTAAACCGACTTGCAGACGCCAGAATTATCAATTCATTTTTATTAAATTTTGGACACGTTGATACAACATATATTATTAAGGAAAACACATTCTTATTGTGAAGTTGTAATTATTCAGAACATAGGTCTGTGATATTTTAAATACTAAATTAATGTATTAATTATAAATATATACATATAAAATCAATCCCGGTGACGCTAAAACAATATTTTTCGACAAAATTGATTTTATATGTATATATTTATAATTAATACATTAATTTAGTATTTAAAATATCACAGACCTATGTTCTGAATAATTACAACTTCACAATAAGAATGTGTTTTCCTTAATAATATTATTATATAAATTATTTGACTTTGACTTTTTAAATCTCTTAATTAATTAGTACGACTGAAACTAGCATTTATTTCATCAGATATCAAATTAACTAACCAAAACTATTCACGTCTTTCAAATTCAAATCAATTCATTGTTAAAATTTCGAATTTTTTTTGCTAATATAGAAAGCAGTACAATCTACAGCAAAGTTTTTAAATTCCGTAATTATTAAATTATTCACCTTTGTTTTTGGAATTAATGAGTAATATTAAATTATTCATAATTAATTATTCGCCGTTTTGCTGTGCATGGCTCTCTCTCGCACCTCTTGCGACCTGAACAGGGTGAATTTCTGCCGGACTGTGACCGAGTTCTGCGACTGCAACACATACCCTCCCCTTTTGGGGTTGCACCATTTCTATAGCTTCTCTTTGGCCGCGTTCTGGATTTAATATGATAACGAGTCTCACGTCAAATTGTACAGGTATGGCTTTGATACGATTATACCGGAGACAACCTATGATGGTGTTAAGATAAGAGTATAGTAAAATAAAATCAAAATATAATTTTAAAATCGGTCGTTTTTTTCGCGACGTTTTTCGCCACTGCTATTGGTGGAATGACAATGATGAGAGTCAGGAGTCAGAAGTGGCGAATCCTGGACAGAAATGACCAAAAGCAGTACAACATCAACAGCGACGATCGCCTTTGTACTTTCATTCAGCTGAAAAGATCGCGCAAAGAGAACCAAATCGTTTTTCACCACGACAACGCTCGCCCTCGAGTGGAACGTCAAATCTAAAATCGCTGGCAAGAAATGGGATTTACTCTTTCATCCACCCTAACACCCATCGAGCCTTCCACGGACTATTGCATCAACTGCTCTCAGATTGGCAAACTCTATGACGATTTGAAGCAATTGATGAAGGATTTCAGTTCGTGGATTGCCTCAAAAGAACAGTGCTTCTTTACCCGCGGAATTGACTGACTTCCAAGCAAATAGGAGGCAGAAATTGACATTGATGATGACTACGTAATATGATACGTACAGATAATTATGCATTAATTTAATATTATAGTTTAATATTTCAGGTCCATAACCGACCCCATAGCTCTCCTCCAGACCTCTCCGTCTTGAGTTGTGTCCTATCCATCTCGCTTCTTGATTTTAATATTGCTGAAATATTTGGTTGTTGAAAGGCGTTGACAAGCTAAGTGTTAGTGCGAATTATCCTTGATCGATCCATGCACTTCTCAGAGAATTTTGTTTTCGAATACTTGGATAGTCTTTAATTATTTCTCCGCGTGGCTTTAGGTCTCATTATATTCTAAATGTGGAATTTTATTTTTCTTAACAGTGGTATGGATCCGAATAGGCTTTTTAAAGTAAAATAGACCATATTCCTAATTTTTAATTGTTGCGTTTTAAGTTCTAAGAACATCAATTTTGATAGATATACAGGGTGAATATTATGTTCCAGGCCGATTTTGTTTGACCGTCATTTTGGTTAGTAGTAGTTGATTACAATTTATTATGGAGCATCTAACGCCTCAATAACGCGTTAACGTCATTAAAACAAATACAAATCCGACTTTTGAAAAAAATCATCATGAGCGATGAAGCTCTTTTCGACTTAGCTGGTTTTATTAATAAATAAAGGAGTCATTATAGGGGCACTAAAAATCCTCAATTGATACACCAACGACCTTTACACCCACGCAGAGTTACTGTATGGTGCGCCATGTGAACCAGCGCAATCATTGGGCCCTATTTCTTTCAGGATGCGAGAGGCAATACTGTAAAAACTTCGACATGTGGTTTCAACAGGACGGTACCACCTCACACAGTCCGAGGTACGCTTGAAATTTTGATGAATGAAACATCGACCTGTAAAATAATATTCACCCTGTATTGTTTCACAGGTAGTTAAAAGTTTGACTTATCTATCTTGAATTTTGTGTAAGTGACTAAAGTTGGCGTGAAGAAGATAAAATAATTCGTATGACTAAAGAAGCAATAGTGTGATCTCTCGGAGACTGGACTCTAGTGCACGTAAAAAAACAGTACGAAGACTACTGCGAAGCAATCTATGAATCATCATCTCTTGAACTCTTGTGTTCAATTTCGTGGATTAAAATGACGCATACACCGACACTCAGCCAATCAAGGACTCATTGCTAGTCAACAGAAACTATTTACATTGTTTTTACTAAAACTTACGGTAGAAATCCGGTCGTAGTTTACTTAGGCATCCTTAAATATAACAAATTAATATGAAAAATGAAGTGACGTAATAAAACATTTTAAAAACTTTATCTAAATTTTAAATTATTGGTTCTAAAACAAGCTTTTTTTTAAACATCATGTTAACAAAGCAGCACAAAAAATTCTTCTAGATAATTGTGCTGGAGAAAATGTTTCCGAACGAAGTGCAACAAAATACTGCACGTTGTTTTGTTATGCTATTATGGAAATAATATTAACTATTTATTTACAATCACTTATTTTTATCACTATACATTAGTGCAAACATAAACCTAAAAATCTAGACTTGAAGGGAATAGGGATAAACGTGCATTACAGTACAACTCTTTTACAAAATTTGGTGCCTATAAGCTTGCTATGTTATCCTGATATTTGACGTAAAAAATTTTTTTTAGTATCGGAAATATTATCGGGAATATTAGAGAACTTGTTTTTTTTTTTGTGATACTGCAATAATTAGCTAACATATTAAAATTTCTCACTTATCTATTATTGAAAGTTAGAAAATTGAATTTTGGCAAACTATGACTAATGACAACGCACGTTTCGTCCTTACACCCTTCGTATTATTTTGGTATTCAATCCTTATAAAATATACATTTTTTTTAAATTTACGAAATTCTTTCATCAACATCCATCATTTTCAAAATTAAACATTTTATTTCAATTTTTTTATCACGTTTCAAAATCACTCTCAAAATCACTGCAAAACAATTTTAAATATAAAAAGTTCACCAAAATATTTCGTTCGCACCAATTTTCATCCCTTAATGTAGAGCTTTTCGAGTTCCTCTTTAAAGCACCACGGACGTCGCTTGCAAGACCTGACCCCTGTTGGGAGGGCAGGCCTTGGACATGTCTCAGAGGGCGAAGGGCATGGCTGTGGGGCCATGTCTCGGGCCCCCGTGTTGAAGGCGCTATCTGTTAGCGGGGGCCCACCTGGCCCTTCTGCAGTATCGGCAGAGGAGCACCCTCCTGAAAGCTTGGCGAAACACCTTGTTGAAGATGGTGTAGAATATGGGGTTTACCATGGAGCTGGCGTAACCGAGCCACGTCACAAAGTCGAAGACCTGTTGAGTACAATCAATAAGTGTCGATATGTTCGGAAGTTACTGAGGGGTTCAAATAAAAATGGTTATTATTGAACCTCTAAATCAATCATACGAAACATGGTCATGTTTTCAAAGAGAATTAGAGGTTTTGATTTTTTTGTTGGTTTGATTGAAAACTTTTTGATTGATAAGAATAAACAATAGTAGTGGGTGGATATAAATGAAACAATGTTATTACTCTACTTGAGTTTATTAGGACTACTCGAGTTTCAACTTCACCTGTCGATGAGAGTTACTGTTTCTCTCGGAACTCGAGCAGTGCTAATAAACTCAAGTAGAGTGATAACATTATTTCATTTATATCCATCCATTATGATGAAACTCTACAAAGTTAACGCCGATTCTATTAATAATATATGATAGGTTAAAATAATATATAATAACAGTGACAGATTACATAATATAATGGCACAACATACTTAAAAGCAGCATGTATGATTTATCAAAACACTAAAAATAGTCATTTTATGACATATTTATTTATAGATGTATAAAATAATATTGATTTTATTTTTAAATAATTTTATTCGAATACACTTATGTAACTAACATCAATTAATTATAAGTTAGTGGCATCATTTTAATTGCTTCTGATTATAATTTACGTTTCTATTTCAATGTGAATGTAGATAATATATCAAATTAGGCCGATATCTAGATACTTGGAACCTCATGGGAATTGTCTCGTATAATTGTTAGGGTGCGCTATATACAGACGAGACTTGTCTTGAAACTCGCCATAAAACACGCATTAAATATAAATGTAATAATTATTATATTTATAAGTAATGTGTACTGATACCCCTCACACTCTCCCCTCTCGTATTGCCCATGATTGGCCTATAATATAATAAGTGATAAAAGTGTGTAAATACTTCTAGTAGGCTCTTTACTGTGCCTTTAGAACCTTTCATGTTGTCAGGCATCGCGTGTGTATGTATATATATGCAGGGTGTATATAGACCTGACTAAATTACGAGTCGAAAACATTCGAGAAATATGTGCAAATTCTGCACCGTTACGGAAAATTTAACTTGTTTTAAATTTTTTCAAAATCATGTTAAGCGTTAAGTTAATTTTCGAAGTTTATTAATTTTTAATCTATATCTTTGCTTCAGGCCCTAAATCATCTAACAAAAAATAGCCCTGTCGATAGAAATTCGATGACCATTTTGTATTCAATATACAATTTGAAATCAATGAAATATTTCAATTAATCGAAATAATCGCTGTTTAGGCAAGTTGAATATTATGTTCCAGGTCGATGTTGTCTTTAAATAACTAAAAAATAAAAAATAGTTCTTAATTTTATTTTTATTTATCATTTAGATAACTTATTACAATTATGTTTAAATATAACATTGGCCATGTGGCTGCCTTTGCCAGCGGCACAAATGCGTGCACTTTTAACAATATTTTTCATAACATTCTCGCACACTTCGCGTGTTATTTTAGCAATTTCATTTCAAATATTGTCCTGTGGCATCAGAATTATTGTTGGCTTATTGGCGTAGAACTTTTTTTTCAAGTACCTCCACAGAAAATAGTCGGGAGCCGTCAAATCAGGTGATCGAAAAGGCATGTCGACATCACCACTTTTTGACATTACAAAATTTCAAGCGTAGCTTGGGCTGTGTGTGAGGCGGCTCAGTCTCGTTGAAATCACATGTATTGCAAATCTAATTGACCCAAATCGGCCACCAAGAAGTTTTCAAACATGTGATATTATGGATCACCATTAATGATTACAGTATTGCCATTATTATTTAGATAAAATGTTTTATTATCTTCAAAATGCTATTGAAGCGTTAGATGCTTTGTAATAAATTGTAACCAACTATTATATACGACTATCATACATGAACTGATAAATGTCTGCCAAACCAAAATGGCTGATAAACAAAATCGGCCTGGAACATAATATTCACTCTGTATCTCTGACATGGTTGAGATTAGCAACATATTCCCTGAACATTTTCGATTTTAGTCAGGTATCCACGCAATATTGAAAACGCACGGTAATATTGAAAACTATGTATTTATATATAAAGTCGAATAATAGTCATCCTAAAATATATAAAAGATGATATTTGAATAATCTTACCCAATGACTGACTCGCCGCTCGCACTCTTCACAAATGCTCGGGACCAGATTCAGCACAAAAAATGGCGTCCACAGAATAACGAATGTGAAGAAGACAACCCCCAAAACCTTGGTGGCTTTCTGTTCCAGCCGTATGATCCGGCCGTGCCGCGAGCTGGTCCGCGACAGCAAGCTAGCTGTTCGCTGCTGCTGGGCCGAGGTGCCCCCCGGGCCGTGGCCGGCCGAGGTGGCGGCCGGCTGCGCGCGGGTGCGCGCGGCGCCGCCCTCCCAGCGCACCACCAGGGTGGGGCGCGCGGGCGGCGGGGCGGGCTTGTCGCCGAAATAGGGGCACGTGCACTGCGGCGGGCAGCACGTGGACGATGACGTCACGCTCCTCCCTGGTGAGGCGGGCGCCGACACGGACGTCGGCTTCTCACTGGTCAAGAAAAAAATGATTAATAACATAATTTAGAGCATTCATTAAGTTCTATACAGTGTGTCCTTCCTTCTTATCTCTCTTCATTTAATAAGTGAGAAAGAGACAATTATATTTGTATGTTTGTTGTTTTTTTCACTGTGAAAACAGTGTGTGATGTCTGTCTTTCATACGACAAATTGTATTTTTATCAACGTATTTATTTTACAACGGATTGATTGGAAAAAAAATTTGTTTTTGTACGACTCCCTTTTCATAATTGGTTTTTCACTACTCATTCCTGAGCGCTAATATTTTCTTTAGGATTATTTAAAATATGAATTTTATGTTTCACGTATTTACCGATATATTACAGGTTTAATTATGATGGTAGACATGTGTTACTGCATGGTTTGGGAAGGGTTAAACGAATATTTGTAGCGTGATTCATATTTTTACGAACACTTGGGTCAGATCTGACCCACCATCGCAGATGATGTATTAATAAATATTATAAATAAATATTTGAAGAGACAGTTCAAAGATGATGCAAATCCAAACATTAGTTGCTTGTAATACTATTTCAAATTATGACAGTTGTTTGATGTCAACTTGCGAGTTGTGTATGCATTTTAAATCTTTCATATATTTCGATAATACTTTATACCAGATTACTCCATAAATTTTTCACAGTAGAGGAAAAGCGTCTACTCAGTGTATGGAAAGTTTCCATACAAAAATATATGGTACCCCATATATTTTTGTATGGTAACTTTCTCAATTAGTGATGTGTAGACTGTTCGATTATTTTTTTAAAATAATTAACTAATTTCAAAAACAATAATCATTATATGCCATACGTCTAAGAAATTTTATTAGATTTTTTTTGGAACTTAGCACGTTTTACCCGTCATTAAGGACCAAAATAACTAATTCATATTGTCATTAAGCAGATCAGTAAAGACATTTTCATTATTTTAACAAATAACAAAAATAATACAACTAGATGCACTGTTCTTACTTAATTTAAGGTAAGTGGATCTACTTGTTTAATTTTCATAAAATGATTTTAATATCAGCTATCCTAAAAGGTTTTATTCCGGTTTTTAAAGACTTAAATTAGGAAAAGGTTAAGATCCTTCTATCAAATTTTATTCATAGCATAATCTTATGAACAGTTCGAAATTTATGTCGATTTAGGTGTCACACTTACCCCGATTCACCTTACGTAGTATTACACCGTCAACGTACGGTTATATATACCTGTATAGTATCTTCTAGCTGCGGTTGGTAAAAGTCTAACCTACTCTATAATTTCTGATATAGAATGTGTTTTTCAAACAGTGGCATGAGAACATTTGTCTGAGAAACGTTTTTAAATATGAATATTTAAATAGAAGCTAATGACTATTTAAATAATCTCTTTTTCAACTTAAATCAACGTTTAATTGGTGCAAGTTCTCGTAAAAGTTATCTCTGGTAACTGTTGATTCTAACGGTTTTTCCTTTTATTCTTCTCGCTCCACCGCCAGCCAACTAGTTAAACTTCAAAGTTCAGGAGCTGATTCAAAGTTTTCCCAGCTACCCGCTTTCTCGGGCGACAAGGTTAACATTTTTTATATATATAAGTATACGGCTATTTGCGTATAAGCAAAATGTTACAGATCAAACACTGAAAAAGATTTATATTGAAAGTTTTTATAAGTCTAATTGAATTCGAACTGTAAATCCGGATCCATAGGGTCCAAATGAATTGTGCAATCTCCGAGTCGCGCGACCCGCGGAATGGAATACAATTCCGGTCGTAAATCTAAATCACCGCAAGGTAGGGGGGAAGTAAGAAAACGTGGTACAGATTGAGGTCGATGAGGGGATAGTGTTTCTAGTCGAAGGACCAGTGATCTCGGGAACCGGGATTCGGAAGGACTGCTCGTCTTACCTTATATATGACACCTCCGTAATTCCTGCAGTCGCCGCCGAGATTACACAAAATGGCACGCGGATGAGCCGAACTCCGGTCCCAATTGAACACGGCGATGTCACAAGTTCACTACTTAGAATAGTAATTGCAAATTTTGACGAAATAAAAAAAAACGAAATTCGAAATTCTAATATAAAATTGTTCGGTATTCAGTCGAATACTAATAATAAAAAAACAGCTTATTTAAGATTTTTTTTTATGTTCATCTTTTTATTTTTACTTTTGTAATTAAACACTGTACCCGCGAAATATTTTGCTGGACGTTTGTCTGCAGATACATTCAGACTCATTTTATTGTATTTAATATAATCAAAGTATAATAACTGATCAGTGTCACAGTTTAAACAATTCTCTTTATGTTTACAAGACAGGTTATTATAGATTAGTCACTTTTTTTATCATTTCTTCTAAATTGGGAGAAAGCGTACTCTTTTGTAAAAACACAGGAAGTTTATTTTTTAGTGTAGGAACAACAAATTCTAATGTGTTCGAGCCATACTTATTGGTGGATTGTTAAAATAAGATTAGCTACACCCCTATTTACAGCATAGTTGTTATAATTTTCTTTTATTAAAAAGAACAGTAATAGCCCGTGTGCAGAAATAAAGTTTACAGAAGAATATAACACTTTTAGATTATGCCTCAATTTAAATGTTTCGAGGCTTACAATTTTTTTCACAATGGCTGTTTGAAGATTTTGTGTTTATTTTATATTTAAGTTAATAAATAAATAAAATTAGGAGAACACATTCTTATTGTGAAGATGTAATTATTCAGAACATAGGTCTGTGATATTTTAAATACGAATTAAATATATTAATTAGAAAGATATACATATAAAATCAATTTTATCGAAAAATATTATTGTTGCGCCACCGGGATTCGAACCCGGATCTCTTTCTAAACCGGGGAAGGTGCATTATCCAATTATGCTACAGCGACCTATATGTTACCATTTTGATATTAATACATTTAATCGTTCCGTTATTTGAAAGAGCCATCTACTTTATTTTTAAGAAATCTCAAATACCTTTAAGTAATCTGATAGCAGACGTCAGAATTATCAATTAATTTTTATTAAATTTTGGACACATTGATACAACTTTATTATTAGAACACATTCTTATTGTGAAGTTGTAATTATTCAAAACATAGGTTTGTGATATTTTAAATACGGATTAAATATATATTTTTAATTAATTTATAATTAATACATTTAATTACTATTAAGAAATAATGTTGTTATTCGCCTTAATTTCAGCATCTTGAATATCAATATCGACGCGATGTCAGTCAATAGTTTTCTAACACAGTTTTTTAGCTAGTTAAATCTTTCAAACATTTCTCGGAACTATCCCTTCAGAACACTCCTATCGTTCCGCAATTATGCATTGTGTGGCATATCGTAACAATATTTTAATTTTATATATTCATAATTCGGAATTCGCTGTGAAAATTTCGGAATTCTAAATTATATTTATGAGTACGAATTTCGAAATATCGTATGGAATCTCTAAATTTAGCCCACAGGAAATGTTGTACATAGGATACTATGTATTCGTTTGTTTGTTGTACACGGTGCATCTGCACCACGTACGTGAATTCTCGGTTATATACAATACATGCACAGAGGCCCCTTTTGCCATTTTGCATTAGATAATAGAGTACCTTTTCGGTGTAATATAATTAAAGATAATTCATCAATGGTTGACTGTTTACAACTAAACTAGGTATACTTAATTAGTACTAGTAGTAGTACTCAATTAGAAACTCTCACTGAGAATTTGAGAAATGTCAGAACCGCATTAGTTAACCTTTGACTAATGGCATTAGTGCTATCTGGGCGTGACTAATTCTATGTAATTAATATATCTTAAATTCCTGAAGGTTGCTATAAACATTTACCAATACATCAATTTAAGGGATCGGCAAAGGTTGCTGGTTGCGATAGTACATAGTTTGATAATTTTCTGATCACAATTTTAAACATAGAACTATATTGTACGGTATTGATAGTTGGGGGAGTGCATCTGTTGTACATATATATCAAGTAAGCATTGCTCAGAAGGGTATACTCAGAGTAATACACCGCCGTGACTTTTCCTATCCTTCAGAGCCACTTTTTAGGGAATTTCAGGTTTTGGATATAAGACAATTACATGTGCAGAATATATTAACTAGCTTTCGTAGGAAAATAAGGGCTCCATCTGTGAGGACTGAAAGATATTATCCCACAAGAGCAAACAAGCCTACAATAGTTCCAAGAAGAATGAAAACTAGTTTTGGGTAAAGATTATTTACCTTTCAAGCTCCCAGAATATATAATCAAATTGAAAATAAAATTAGAAATTTAACTGACATTAAGACTTTTAAAAAGAATATTTCAAATTGGTTGATGCTATTAGGAAGAGCAGATACAGAGAGTAAACTCTTTTATATAATGAAATAATTTGTATAACTACTTTTGTGCGTTTTGGTCTTGTATATTTACATCTACCTTATATCTGCTTACATTATTGGTATTATAATTTTTTTCTCTTCTCTTTTTTATTCACTTTTTTATATTTTATATATATACATTTATTATTATTTTTTTTTCTCTCTCCTTAAATATTTTCACATTATATGATATGTATGTATTCGATCCTACTGTGTTTTGCCTTCGATGAGTTTTGGTTTTATAAAATATTATATATATATATATATATATATATATATATATATATATATATGTAATTTGCCCAAAAACAGGCTTGCCTAGTTGGGCAATGTATTTAAATGTGTGTAAAGATGTAAATATGATATATTTCTGTTAAAATCAAAATAAAGTTCAAAAATAAATAAATAATAATCTTATATCAAATATGAATAAAAGTGATTTAGTATGGCAATGACTGCTGTCGAAGATGACCGAAATGTGATTGAACCACTTGTCCAAAAGTTTGACTGAGATGTGTTGGTGTCGAGAAAATAGACGAGTGGATGGCACAAAATAGACTTGTATTGAATACATCTAAAACAGTGCAATTATGAACAGCAACACTTAATACAGGAATAATAAATGTTAGCGAATACTAAATCTGCAGTTAAGTTTAGATCTTTCAATGAATATACAAATCAGCTCAACTGCCAGTGCATGCTTCCATCAACTGAGACAGCTTTAAAGTATTCGGTGACACCTTTCTCTTGAGGCAGCCCGTCTGCTTATAAATGCATTTGTGGAACCACTTGCGGACTACCGTAACACCATTTACGCCAGCCTGCCAATGTTTCAGCTGGATAGACATAGAAAGATATACATATAAAATCAATTTGATCTAAAAATATTGTTGTCACGCCAACGGAATTCGAACTTAGATGTCTTTCCAAACCGGGGAAGGTGTATTATTCAACTATGCTAAAGCGACGATATTTTTAGCGACGAATTTTCGAACCTTTTTGATATTAATACATTTAATTGTTTCATTATTTGAAAGAGACATCTACCTTATTTTTACGAAATCTCAAATACCTTTGAGTAATCTGATAGCAGACGCCAAAATTATCAATTAATTTTTATTAAATTTTAGACACATTGATACAACTTTATTATAAAGAAAACACATTCTTGTAGTGAAGTTGTAATTATTCAGAACATAAGTCCGTGATATTTTAAATATGGATTAAATTTATTAATTAGAAAGATATACATATAAAATTAATTTTATCTTAAAATATTGTTGTTGCGCCACCGGGATTCGAATCTCTTTCCAAAATAAGGTAGATGTCTCTTTCATATAATGGAACGATTAAATGTATTAATATCAAAATGGTAACATATTGGTTCGAAAATTTGTCGCTAAAAATAACGTCGCTGTAGCATAGTTGGTTAATGCACCTTTCCCGATTTGGAAAGAAATGCAGGTTCGGATCCCGGTGGCGCAACAACAATATTTTTCGATAAAATTGATTTTGTCGTATCGATCTTTCTAATTAATATATTTAATTCATATTTAAAACTTTTGATTGTTAACAGTGCATTGTGGTTGATTCATTGTTAACAATGTATTGTGATTGATTGATTGTTAATAGTGTATTTGATTGTTAACAATGTGTAATGCGCTTTTGAGTTGAATTTTTTTTACGAACATGGCGCTATAACGAGACGAACGAGTATCGCTATTCTACAGACAACAGCAGATTACCGGACGTGAACGCAGACAAGGAAGGTGATTGGATATCTCTGTCTAATTTGGAGTGAGAAAAAAGAAATGCAACCAAAAGAAAACTAATAAACCATCTGCTGAAACTAAATCCATGTACTCTCGCTCGTACGCCGATACTCGGCCGAATCGGTCTTAATGACTGAAATGAGAAAAGCCAATTCAAGTTCTGAAACAAGCAAGGATGTTTACACATCAAACACATAGTCCATTATACTGAAAGCATTCGCGTAACAGTATTTATTTAGAGTGCATTCTTATAATTAAATTAATTATTTTCAAACAACAGAAAGTCAGTGGTGGCTAGTTCAAAGAACACTTTTCGAAAGTAGTCCACATTCCTCTACCCTCAACTAAGTACGTTTTATACAATTATGTTTTGAATTATCGGATAAATGTATCGTCCCAATTAACTAACCCATTAAAAACTTCATTATGTTGTTGGGTTGATGCAAGTATACTTTTTTGGAAATATATTATGATTAATTATTTTATCATAATTATTACAATAGTTTTTTTCTTTAATGTTACTTATCTATAAAATTTCCTAGTAGTTTAAAAGATAACAAGAAAAAAACAATATTTTAGTAACGCTTGCAGTATACATAGAACAACAACTGTTTATTTGAATACAAGGATATACAGTGTGCAGTAAGTATAAGTCTTTTTAATTTTGGTTCATTCGCTGCACCAGAGCAACGAGTGGTAGATGGGCGGGGGGTATGCCGATAGCTAGCCGCATCATTAGGTATTCAGTCGCTATGGAGCGTATCTTTACCAGTAGTTCATGGGATTTTCTCTGGAAAATTGATATACCGACGAGGTGACATAAACTGGCCTCCATGTAGTCTCGACTTGACACTAATAGACTTTTACCTATGGGGCTATCTTAAATCAAAGGTACACAGTAACAATCCTCGAATACGTGAAGAGCAGTTCTCTGAAATTTTGCCACCCGTTTAGAAGAGTGCCAGCGAAAAAATTCCCAGGGACTGTACTTGAATGCAGAATAGTTTTTTTTTATTAAACTCATCCATTATTTTATTACTGAATTTTTATTATGAAAAAAGACTTTTGGGTCATCTTGTATTTGAAAACGTGATATTATGATTTTGTAGACGTAGATTTTGTAGATATACGTAGATGTATATGAAATGATGTATCTGAGAATGATATCGAAAGGAGGGTGACTGCAGGAAATAAAGTGAACGGCGCTTTGAATGGAATTATATCTAACGGGAATTTGTCAACCGAGGCAAGACTAGCGGTGCACAATAGAATCCTGGTACCGACACTGATGTATGGAAGTGAGACCTGGAACTGGCAGAAAAGGAACGAAAGTAGACTGAATGCAGTGGAAATGAGATCACTTAGGCGTATTTGTGGCAAATCTATTTATGACAGAGTAAAGAATGAAGAAATAAGGAAATAATGCAAAGCTGATGTTAGTATAGTGAGTAAGATTAAGAAAGGATCACTTTCAATCATATGATCAAGGTAGTTTGATCATATGGAACGGATGGATGAGGAGAGAATGGTAAGAAAGATATGTGATGCAAGTGTTGATGGAACCAGAAATAGAGGACGTTCACGGAAGACTTGGCACGACCAGGTAAACCAGATAATGGAGGATGGTTCTGTTATAAGCCTCGACAATTGGCGAGCTTGTATGAGAAGATGTATGAATGTGGATGAGGCGAGAATTGTGTGTCAGGATAGAAGAGTGTGGCGCCCTATCCTCTCTGCCTACCCCTATGTAAGTAAGTAAATAAGTAGATGTAGATTTTGTAGGTATATGTAGATGTAGATGTAGCTCTTTCCGAAACTAATAGTGATATTTACTCAAAAAGTGTGTGTGTGTAGTACACAGTCAGTATAAAAATTATATATTTTTAAAATTATAATTAGTTCACATTTGCGCAGACTTATTTCATTAGGGAACGGACTTTTTGGGCCCCACTGCACCGCATTGCAATATATCGTACATTGCATTTGTATAATTACACTATTCGTCACAATTATAATAACAGTTAAATAACAAGAATCAGAATGCTGTGGTCTTTCTATTCTAAGAAAAGTTCTTAACACATTCTAAGTCAAGAATCACAATTTTGTAGAAGATATTTTTTCTACGAATCACTAACTTTCAAACATATTAACTAACGGCAATTCCTTGTTTCAATATTTTCATTTTGTTGTCACTCACGTAATAAAATAACTCCGCGGCTTTTTTTAAATATATGACTTGATTGGAACGAAAATTTAAACGCCGACAATATAATATGCATTGATGTAAAAAATACGACTTGTTTACCCAGAGATTTGATTTTTGAAGAGTAAAAATTTTAAATTGCATATTGTGATAAAAAATATAAATTAAGATTATTTAATGAGTCTACTTCATTAGAAAAAATTTGCCTGGAGAAGAGATGTGAGCGATATAGTATATCTATATAAAATAATCAATAGCATGTTGGACCGCCTTGAGTTGATACAAATAGTTTCGTATAAAGAACCAACTCAAACGAGACAACATGAAGTGTTCTTTGTAGGTACACATATAAATAATTATGCTGTTAACTCGCCAATATCGCGGATGCATCGGATTGGTAACAAGTTGAATTTCGTTGCAGGAGCGTATCTGATCTGAAGATAATATTTGTACAAAAATTGCCCTCAATTTATTTTTTTTATGTTATATTGAAATGTTATTTAAAAATATACAGTAATATTAGAATTTTTATTATTTTGCAAAACCTCACATGAGCGTTGATGGATATAAAATAAAAAAAAATAAAAAAACTTATTATAAACTACTGATTTGTATTTCCACCAAGAATGTATGCAGAATGCCCCCCTCTTCCCGTAACTAATGTTTCCAACCCTTCCTCTACCAACGTGTGAGTATTGCCGCCCTTTTTTCGGAAAGCTAAGAATACGGTAACCGACAGGCGTCATTTTTCTTACATCCCGTGCTTCGACCAGTCAAGCGGTCCAAATAAACCACCAGTGCGCGCTTCGGTCGGTCGAAATCTAAAAAAGACAACCCAGTTAAAAAACAACAGCATCGGGCCAGAAAAACAGCAAAATTAAAGAGATTAGTGGAGTTCATATATCATATGTGTGCTTATTGTTAATCGGACGCCTTGGAACCAGCTATCGAAGGCATTTACATAAACGATAATGATGATGATAATTTAAACTAATTAAACGTCTGCTGGTCTTACTATAGAGATATACCTGAAGAGCAAGGCTTACAGAGAGATACACCTAAAGAATCCCACTGTGGAGTCCACAAAGATCTGAAGAGAAATTTTGACTTTGAATGAATGGTAATTGCATTTTCCAAATTAGAGTATCTTAGAAGAGTTTGTGAGGTATTTAGTAGAAGTAAAGCTCGTCTTTTTAAAAAATTTCACCTCATGAACCAAACACCGGCGAAAAATGAAGTAATTAAATTAAATACAGAAATTTGTCTTATGTAATATTTCAAGGGTTGAATAAACCCCTGGAACTCGAATCTACAGACATCCCTTTATTTTTATAAAATATTCCACGGTTGAATATAAAAAATCCTCTACATAATACAATGGTATTACAGAAGTAAGGGTGTAGCGTTACTTGGAAGGAAGGGTACACGAAAAAAGTGACTTTAAACTAATTTATACATTTTAAAGGAGAGTATATTTTTATTGTTGAGTGGCATTTTTTAGAACATAGTTCTGCGACATGAATAAACTAGAAAGTTATCCTGTTAAATAGATTTTTTTTTTATATCTTTCTAGTTTATTCACGTAATTTGTATTAATTTATATTTATTTAAAATTCTTAATGATAATTTACTTTTGCCTCTCCAATTAAAAGAAAATCAATGTACATCACATTTTGGTAAAAATTTACGTGTTTCAAAGTTCTGATAATAATTAATCCTAGATACTTGACAAAACTTTATATTGAGACTCGTTCAATTTTTCCACGTTAACAATAACTCACCCCAGGCAATAAATCACGGACACAACACAAGACAAACAACGAACCTCTACACGCCAGTTCCGAGAGCAACAACATTTTATCAAAGATTCTACATGTTCCTATCTCCGAAACTGTACGACATACTCAGTACCAACTGGAAATAGTTCAACTCCAATAAGATTACACAAATATAGACCCAACATTTGATCCAATTGGGTAGAGATCAATCAGAAGCATGGCTATCCAACATTCAAACATAACCATTATACAGTGCCTACACTAATTATAGACTAATTCTACAACACTCCCACTTCATTTTATTTTATTATATATATATATTTTTATTTTTTATTTTTACTTATCTCTATTTTAATTCCTGTCGAATCTTAAAAGCCAGCACGAAAAAACTACTTTAACACAGTCTAGCAAAGTAGCCAGGACAACGCTCTGTATATGAAAGGTGGAGTCTACTCCATTCCACACAATAAACATATTACAATGTTATAGTATAATATATTCATTTCTGTTAAAACAAAAATATGTATGTCAATAAATAAATATATAAAAATTATCCATCTGATCTTATGTTACTAATCATCACGCAGGGAATTCAAGAAATTTGCAACCCCTATATGTAAAAATGAACGTAGGTATCATAAATATTCAACCAATCGTGATTAAATTTAGCACACGTATTTGCGAAAATGCAGTAACCAAAAATTTTAATGTACGGCTAATTAAAAAATGTATTTTAACATTTTTGATGAACATAATACAAATTCGAATAGCTTCTAACCTGTTGGATTTCGAATAACCCTATTTATGATAAGCGGGTTGCTAGTAACGTCCCCTAACTGTAATCTTTATTTGGATACTGTATCTGGAACATTATATATATATTTTAAAATTAAGACTTTATTGCCTTAAGCACCTCCCCAACTAACTATTCCGTACACTATAGATGATTGAACAACAACTACATAGATGGTCATTCTAACGTACATTCGTTACGCTATTTATTATTAGTTTCATATGAAATATATTGCCTCATTTATTATCTCTTTTCATTATTATCCTCCGTTTTGTCGCTCTGGCGTATACACTATTTTGTCGCAACACAACAAATATCAAACAATTCTGCCCGTTTTCGTGTATTCAATTTATCGCGATATTCTGGTCTTTACGGGTATATAAATTGTTAGAATTGCTTAATAATTAAAGTCTAGTACAAGTCATATATGAACACCACACGAGCAGGACCGGCATGGTCGCATATGTGAACCGGGCGGCCGCCGAGGACGTATAATTTGGGGAGCGGAATTTTGCCTCAAAAACGCTCTAGACCACAGACCACCAAATAAATAGACATGAACTAACGCAAATTTCTTGTCCCAAAATTTTCCAAGACTTTTTAAAAATATTACTCGATTGGAACGAACATTGACAATATAAAATAAAAATGTAAAAAATACGTCTTGTTTATACAATATTATGATTTTCGATATATGTGTTTAGAACGCCATCCGTCTCCCAAATAATGTTCCAAACCCTTTTCCTACATATATTTTTTATATCATGTCTATTCATTCACTAGTCTGTGCTCTTTTGGATATTTATATATCATGCCAATGGCGATCTGTCAAACAGTAAACATCAATATAATTTAAATACTAATTAAATGTATTAATCAGAAAGATATACATATAAAATCAATTTTATCGAAAAATATTGTTATTGCGCTATCGGGATTCAAACCTGGATCCAATCCAATCCGGGAAAGGTGCATTACCAACTATGCTACAGCGACAGTACTTTTGATGACTAATTTACACTTTTCAAATTATTAAGTTACTTTTTTCAAATGAATACATCTAACATTCCATTATTTGCAAGCCAACTATTTTATTGCTGTAGCATAGTTGGTAATGCATCCTCCCCGGATTGGAAAAGAGATCCAGGTTCGAATCGCGGTAGCGCAACAACAATATTTTTCGATAAAATTGATTTACATGTATATCTTTCTAATTAATACATTTAATTAGTATAAAAAGACCTACGTTCTGAATAATTACAACTTCACAATAAGAATGTGTTCTCCTTAATAATCAATACAATACCCTTAGCCCTCCTTAACAAAAACTTATGTTTCTTATGCATAGTTTTTTCCTTCCTTTATTCATGTCAGTATTGACATATAGTGGTCTCAATTAGATGAGGCTCGCCTTGTAATGCACCTCTGCAAGTTTAGGTCCTGGGTCGCCCTCACCAGCTTACTCCAGGGTATCTTTAGACAGGTGCAACGCATCTATCCACAGCTGTGGCCAGGATAATCTCCTTTTTTAAGTTATCACGTTTGTTCACTGCTACATATAGGAATTATTACTGTTGGATTTATTGCAGGATTGAGGCATTCCTATATCATGCAGTCCATGGAACTCGTATCATCCTTCTCAAAGGCATAAATTTTACGCTTGTCGCTATAGCGGACTATTCTTCTCCGCTAGACTCCGGTGCATACATGAATATTGGAAAGACAAGAGTGTGAACCAACCTTATTTTAGTTACTTGCTCGATGTCGCTGTCTTCAGATATTCTCATAAGTTAAATAATGTTGCTGAAGATTTCGGTAGGAAAGTAATAAACACTAAAATCCGTGCACTGCCTGCTAACTAGTATTTTACTGTATTTCCGGTATATTTTTCACCGAGACGCGTGTCGGTCTCACTGTTTGCGACTTAGGCATGTGGGGAACGCTGTACGTGCGAAATATTCCGAAGTCTATGCAGCACCAGTGAACGGCCTTCAGGGGAGGATAATACCACAGACAGGGCACCAGTATACGGAAAAGAGCCAAGCTGAGTCATCTTCTGCCGCAACCCTCTTCATTAGAGTTGCAGGAGCAGGGGTGCGCAATGAACTCGCGTACTGCATACACCGAGCGCAACGTATGCATGTGGCGGCATCAATACATGACTTGAAGCAGTCGGGAGTGTACTTGCAGCTTCCAGGCTTGTAGGTTCTCTTTATGTACCACTCCTGGCAGAGCCTGCACTTGAGTCTGGCGTGGAAACCTTTCATGATAGGGAGAGGTTTTTTGGTCAAGTCTCATTTTCTCTCTTGCCACCAGTCAGGGTTGGGCGATAGGCTTACGTGTACAGACTTACCTGGGCACGTTTCTTCAGCGATGATCCAGAATACCCTTTCTGTAACGCGCTTTGTGAGGGCGATCGGTCGGAATGCAGAATAAAAATTGTCACTGTATGTACCTTCGATAACTAGTCCTGGCTTTTCTATTGGTATTATTGAATACATTCATTCAATCCACGCAAACGAAAAGACACCAACCTCTGTGAAACTGATCTGATAGTTGCTAATTCTTCTACCGATGGTCGCTCTCTTAGCAGTCTTGAATCTTCTTACACTCAGCTGGTCAGCCTTTACTCAACCTTTATATAACCAATAACCTTTATATAAACTTTATATAACCAAACTTCAAACTTTATATAACCGATAACCGAAAAATAATATACCAAATGTTTTTATATCACCACTGTAAAATACATCCAACCGAGTCCGACATCGTATCTCACCAGAAGCAGTTTTTCTTTTGTTCCTGTTTTAAAAATACATAAATGGAATGCAGATATTCAAACTATAATACCAGGCCTACCATTGAAGTATAAAACGCGTGAATAAAAATAGTAAAACAATAAGTTAAATCATTAAATAAGTATCCATTCTAATAAATTTTTCTCTATCTACATCTATCACTTTCTGAATGTAGCTTCAGTAATGTCATTATGGCTGTATAGTGTTTGATTAAACTGCCAGGTCTGTAAAAACGAACGTGTTTTCAATATCTCTAAGTTAAGATTACTTAAATGATTTCTCTTTTATACATTAAATAACAGTACGTAAATATATATTCAATTTGAAATTAATTGTACATTGTCTATAATACGAATAAGAAAAAAAATTAAGCGAAATCGTATATTGACATATGTCATCTTTTCTTCTATCTATGGTGAGGTAAATTGTCTATCTGAGATTCTTATGTGTCATCTAGATGTTATTTTTGTTCGTTTTGACAGCTGGCTTACAAAGATGGAATAATTTTAATTAAATCGATATATTATTTGCGTGTGGTTTGTTTTGATATATAAAATATAGATTTGATTGAAATCCTGACCGCGCAGCAGTCACCAATGGCCGCGTAGCAGGTACTATCGGCCGCGAAACGGCTACAATAGCCGACCGCAGAGCCTAGCAGTAAGCAATCCGCGAGAACCGATTGCTCACTGCTAGTGTACTATTTATTTCCCTAAAATAAATTATTTTGTGCGTGCTATTGGTACTTAAGTTAAATTCTTCATGTGTTGTTTATTTTCTCATTATTAATTTTTAATTTGATTTGTTTGCAATGTTTATCTGATATCATTTTTTTTGTTTACTTCGTCTTATGTGTACGTGAATAAATATGTAAAAGTACCGTTAATAAATAAATATTTTTTTGTAAACAAAAATAAAATAAATAGCCCAGCACCGACCCTGGACGCGAACCGAAAAGGGAGGTAGGTAAACGTTTATCTTTGAAGCCGTTATTTGTAGCAACGCTCAGCGAACAGTTATTATTGCCGATATAACGGGCAGATTTTTCCCTGCGCGAGGCCGATTTATGCGGAGGGAAGTTATGTGCGCGGGACCGGAAGGGGAGATAAAAAAATAAAGGAAAATATCAGGTGACCAAAGGTAATTACCTTTTTTTATGATGATTACTACGTAACCAAATTTAATTTTCTTTTCTCTTCCGTTGTGTAAGCTTCATAGTGTAATTATTCTGTTATGAAATTTTTTGTGAGGCAGAACAATAATTATTCTTCATGATTTTATTTTGTATCTTATTTTTTATTAAACTCAAGCAGTACGTTAATCTGATACCTTCATAATAAAACAATCTTAAATAATTTACATCTTATCCAGTAGCACATTTAAAAAAAATGAACACTAATGCTGAATGGAAGGGCTCCCTGCGTTCTTATAAAAATATTTTTTTTTTTTCAATATTAGCAAAATTACTTTGTGGCCTCATTTTATATAAATAATAAGACAAAAAACTTTGTTTAAACTAATATTTATTGTTAGGAGAGCACATTCTCATTGTGAAGTTGTAATTATTCAGAACACAGGTATGTGATAATTTAAATATGAATTAAATATATTAATTAGAAAGATATATATATATATATATAATCAATTTAATCAAAAAATATTGTTATTGCGCCACCGGGATTCGAACTTGGATCTCTTTCCAAACCGGGGAAGGTGCATTATCCAACTAATGAATTGATAATTATGGCGTCTGCTAATATCGGCGTATATCTTTCCAATTAATATTTTTAATTCATATTTATAATATTTATTGATTATTCAACATGTTTCGATACCTATAGTATCTTCTTCAGGAAAAAATTTACACTGAAATTTAAAATTCAAGCATAGATAAAAACAAAACTATAAAGTGGTGGGTAAATAAGTAAGAACTAATATGAAACCAAATTTAATAGGTTACTATTTGTAAAGAGGATTTAGTTATTTATAATATTTTAAATACTTAATAGAATTTAACTATTAGCCTCATCTTGAAAGCATATCTAATTCGTGTAGAATTTCTCGAATTTCAAAGAGGAAAAATGTAAACTCGCTCTTAATGGCATTTAATTCAATATTGAAATTAGATAGTGACATTGGAATGTTAACTAGACGATGTATTATGAAGAGAAATGCTGAATGTTTGTGTGATAAATGATGATTAGATTATTTATATTTTTTATTTATTATCTTGGTTTTATTAATCACAATTGAGTTTAAAAAACATCTACCGGTTTCGGAAAACACTTTTCCTTCTTCAGGATGTCATAACTAACTAACAAACAATCCCAATTGTCAATTTTGCATATAAACGGTGTAGGTCACAAATTAAATAATTTGGAATCGTTGGAGATAAATAAAGCATGTAAAAGTAATCAGGAAATTCTAAACAGCCAACTAAATTTAACTACGAGTCCTATTCTAAAATTTTTTTCTAAAAATTATTCGACTAAATTTGTATTGAGCAGTAATTTGAGTTAGGTACTAAATTTATTTTTTTAAATAATTGTTGTTTTTTAAAAATAGTTAGTTATGACATCCTGAAGAAGGAAAAGTGTTTTCCGAAACCGGTAGATGTTTTTTAAACTCAATTGTGGTTAATAAAACTAAGATAATAAATAAAAAATATGAATCTTAACCACCAAGTTAATATTGCTAATTTTAAAAGTATTAAAGATGATTAGATTTACAGTATAATAGTATCTGTAAAAGTTTGTTATAGAAATTTTAAAATTTAATTATATTAATATTTTAAATTATTTGGATCTCACACTAGTTGGTTAATTCACTTAATTTATTTAATATTAAAAAAATTATACTAAAAATAAGAATAACCTTACGATATGCATACTGCGATATTTACCGATATTTTATAGATATTTACCTCATGGTGAGATAAAATTGTTAATGAATAATTTTTTTTAGTATCTAATAGTGTAAAAAATAGTGACACGAAATTGATGGCACATGTTTTCAAGATTCTTGAATGATTTTAATTTTTTTATTATATACTGTTATATATTATTAAGGAAAACACATTCTTATTGTGAAGTTGTAATTATTCAGAACAGACGGTCTGTGATATTTTAAATACTAAATTAATGTATTAATTATAAATATATACGTATAAAATCAATTTTGTCGAAAAATATTCCGGTGACATTTGATCGAATCAATTCGATCGAAAAATATTGTTTTTGCGTCACCGGGATATTTTTCGACAAAATTGATTTAATATGTATATATTTATAATTAATACATTAATTTAGTATTTACTGTTATATATTATATACTAGGCTATGTTTATATTATATACTATGTTTATATTATACACTATGTTTATATTATACACTAGGCCGTTCAGCCTAGATATATCGTCGAAAATGTAGGTAATCTTGAATATGCTGATATGTAGACCGGATCTAGATGCGACAACTATAATATATCGTCAATAGTGCATAGACAATTGTGGTACTATTTCATTAAGGATAATCAAATAAGGAAAGTAATGTAATAAAATTTTACGTTGCGTTTTTTTTTGCTATTCATGTTTACGTTTTTGGAGCTTTAAAAGCTCCATTAATTAAATTTTTTTTAGACGATACAAAGTACTTTTTTTTGTCCCTCGGGGCTACAGATATTTTTATCCGTATCTCCGTGTCTTCAAATGAAAAACTGGTACTGAATCTATCTCCAGTTGCGATTACATTAAAAAGTATCAAGATATCATCAGGATATTTCATTGTAATAATAATAATAATAATGTTGCTTAATACCTATAGTATATACAGGGTGGATATTGTGTTCCAGGCCGATGTTGTTTTTGAATAACTAGGAAATGAAACACAATTTTTTAATTTGCTTTTTATTTATCGATTATTTGATTTATTACTATTACGTGTGAAATATGACATTGGCTAGTTAGCCGCTTCTGGCAGTGGCACAAATGCGTGCTCCAATAGAGGTTGTTTTATTCAATTAATTGAATGCACCGATATAAAATGTTAACATTGAAACCACTTGAGAATCATTTAAAGATTTGATGCTTTCTCAGTTCAGATAAGTCTGTATTATTAAATATACCTCTATAGTAAGCCCTTTACTGTATCCTTAAAATCTTACCAGACATACATAAGGTACATCTAAAAATATGTATAAGATCCATATTATTTAGGAGGGATCTAAATCTTGACTTGTGTACACGGCATTGAGATTTATGTCATCCGTGGATACGGACCATAAGGAAATGAAAATGGTAATAAATTATTTCGCATTCTGGAAATTTCTATTCAGCGAAAAACGTGATCGTTAAAAAATGTAATTGGAATGTGAAGAATTACTCAAAGGAATAAAAATCTGCTTTAAAGATTTGAACAGTACGCCCGCAGCGGTTTGCTTAATTAATTTGACCCAGTGTCGGAACCAATACTCCACAATTAATTTAATTAATCCGGTGGCGTCTGTAATCAAATTCGGTTACCAGTACAATAATAGATGTATACGGAAGCGCCGTAATGAAAAATGCGTCGAGTGCCGGCTGCCATTTTGTGTGGAATAATATATAAACATTACACTGATGAAAATTTCGTTTTATGAATTTAATTTCCTTGATCCGATCGTAAAATAACACGACTATATTTGCAAAATAAGGGTATTGTTTTGTGTGGTTTTATTAACATATGAATCGGTTTTCGACTATTACTATTGTTGCGGCCCGTGACTACAATTTTTTAAAAGGTTTTCTATTCGAGAAAATCTCTGAGATACGGATGTCGCTCCTGTCAGATTCATTATCTCAGAGATTCACCGTTTTGCGCCTCACTTAACCCTTCCAAAACTGTGCTGTAACACCGGTCTACCGCCCCAATCAAAACTGTAATATTTCGGTTAATATACGCAACATAAAATGCATATTTTAGTTAATTTTAAGAAAAATGTTTATGCTTAGAGCTGAGTAGTGAAAAACCAGTTGTGTAGAGAGAATCTTACAAAAATAATTATTTTTCAATGCAGTCAGTTGTAAAATTAATATCATGGGATAATATACTTACTTACTTACCATCACGCCGTTTCCCCGTGGGGGTAGGCAGAGAGGATAGAGCGCCACACTCTTCTGTCCTGACACACAATTCTCGCCTCATCCACATTCATACATCTTGTCATACAAGCTCGCCGATTGTTGAGGCTTCAACAGAACCATAAATCTGGTTTACCAGGTCATGCCAAGTCTTCCGCGGACGTTCCATCAACACTTGCGTCATGTATCTTTCTTACCATTCTCTCCTCATTTATCCGTTCCATATGACCAAACCACCTAAGTGATCCTTTCTTAATCTTACTCACTATACTAACATCACATTATTTAACTTTATAACTTTACATTATTTCCTTATTTCTTCATTCTTTACTCTGTCATAAATAGATTTGCCACAAATACGTCTAAGTGATCTCATTTCTACTGCATTCAGTCTACTTTCGTTCCTTTTCTGCCAGCTCCAGGCCTCACTTTCATACATACCAAAAATACCATTTGTGGTAAAACAAATAGAGTTTGTACATTAATTTCACAATAAAAATAATAACTAACATATGAATATATGATCACTCTTTCTCACTAATTTAATGAAAAGAGATAAAAAAAAATGTAGTATCGTACAGGACTTGATGAATGTTCCGAATTATATTAGAATATTGATCCAATTTTCGTAATTAATGCTCAATATATATTTATAGGATTAATAATTTTAAAGCCATTTAAACTAATAAAACTTTTTTCACATTAAAATTTTCTTACGGTAACACGAGTTGACAACATGGCTGCATATGACTATTTTGTGTCACGGTATGGTAAAGGTTAACGTTCGTCGTACGTCAAATGTCACCGTTTATATATAGATGATTATAGTAAATTATTTACAATATGTAAAATCTTACCAGTTGACAAAAAAGTAACATACGCTACCATATTCCAATATTTGATATATAATGGAAATATATATATATATATATATATATATATATATTGATCCTCACTATAGCTAATCAACCAGATCGTAGGGTCGAACCACGAGAGTACCGATCGCGAACAATGTGAACGGTGAGATGACGAGAGAGTGTGTTGTGCCAAGAATAATTAACAAAATCAAGAAAGACCTATTAAATATTTAAAAAAATGATGAGACCCCAGTGACCACCTTAAAATACAAAGTAAAAGAACATAAAATACTGTGAACTAGGTCTGTTACATACCTGTAAAAATTGTATATCTTTTCAAAAGATTGATTTTTTTTGCTTATATATATATATAAATATATATTTATCATATTTATATATATTTTATTCTTAAATAATTCATCTAACATCTCCTTATCAAATTTTTTTCCTCTTGCTATATTTTATTTATAAGAAAAATAATATAAAACTGGCGTGCAGTTTGGCAAAAAATAAAATTAATATATATGTAATAAAGAAGAAAAAAAAAATTGAAATGAATATTTGTAATTTAACAGGTATCATGTCAAATTACTTAACATATTAATATTTATTGTATAAAAATATCTGATCGCATCATCGAGTGGAAAGATTGTTTACATAAATGGGAAAAAAGTAAAATATCCCTGTGAAATATTAGACATTAATTTTCCCAATATTACATCTCTTAACTTGTTAGTTATTGGCTGAGTACAATGACGATGGCTTGTGAATGAGACTAAGGTTTAAAATCTGACAAATAAATTTTCGATCAAATTTATAAAATGCAGGCTCATCTTCAGAAGTTATACATTTTTCTGCAAGATGTTTTTCGGATTTAAATAGTTTATTAACGGTATAATACTGTTAATTAATTTATGTGGTAAGTGTAAACTATATTTTTAACTGAAACTCATTTCATTTATTTTTTATAACGACATTCTTTTTATAGCTTGCATCGATATAAAATCCTTAGTACAAATATTATAATTCATTTCATTTACACGCAAGCCTGTTGGCCACTTCCTATCTCGCTAGCCATAAAGTTCCATAAGTTAGAATAAAAGTTGGAAGTTAGGTAACAAATTAAATTAAACGGTAAAAAATAGAAAAATTAAAGGAGGTAAGCAGAGACAACAAGTAAATTGAACAAAGTAAATTTTTGATACAGACTAAAGATATGTAAGAAATAAAAGAAAAAAAAAACAAGCAGAGAGCAAACAAAACATCAAATAACAGAAATCAAATAGATAGGTATAATTATTGGACAAAATTTAAAATGGGAGTCATATTAACGAATTAATGAAAAGAATAAGAAAATATATTTATATATTCCTAACATTATTTTAAGTATAAATAATTTTAAAAAGGTATATTTTGCTATTGTTCACTCACTACTCCAGTATGGAATAATTGGGTGGGGAGGAGCACACAATAACATAATAAACTCGGTAAAAATAATACAGAGAACAATCATTAAAGTAATATTAAAAAAAGATCAACTTTTTCAACACAAACACTTTTTGCAAAACTCCCAGTTCCCAAAATAGAAATCATTTACAAAAAAATCTCAATTAATCAATTAATTAAAGAAAATAACACTGTATAATTTGAAACAAGCACATCATTAAGGTTTAAAAATAACTTTAAAATCCCTAAATGTAACACTAAACACTATAAGCAAAATTTTATATACTTAGGGATAAAAAATTTCAATAGCCTCCCTACACAAATTAAAGAAATAAAGGATATGAAAGAGTTTAAAAAGAAACTAAATGTACAATTAAAAAACACATAATTGGATAATAAACAATATTACAGAACACTTCAGAAGCACACGAATGGACAACGAATAGAATATGTAATATATTATATAAAATTATTGTAGTGTAACTCCCTAACTCCCTAACTTGTACTGTAAAATTATTGTAGTGTATTATATAACATTATTGTAGTGTAATTCCCACTCCAAGCACAAGAGCTGGTCTCTTTTTTGAAGAGGTAAGCGAAAAAAAACATGTAATTTAAAAAATATATAAAATACTTTATTCGTGCTATAAACAATTGTAAAAAATGTCAAATAAATAAAAAAACATGATTAATACGAGGTGAGTAATGACAAAAATAATAAAATAAAGTAAGTAGCTTTGATCATTTAAGGACCTCTTCCAGCTGACTTCTCCCAATTTTGAAAAGCCATTCCTTTATAAGCACGCAGAATTGAGGATACGATACCGTTGCCATCTCTTGTGGTAAGCTTATTGTATATCCGCGGTCCTATAAACCACGCACGTCTTTGAGCAAATGAGGTTTTCATTAACGGGACAGCTAGTTTTCTTTTAGTTTTGTGACTGTGTTCTTAATAACGATAATAATAATATTGGATAACTTTTATAGCTTTACAATAGATTGTTTATTGTCCTACATTATCATTGAATTTAAAATTAAAAATTGTTATTTTAACTTATGGAAATGATTTACTAAAAAGGTGCGTGTTTAGTCTCTTCTTAAATAAAAGTGCACTGTGTTTCTTATGATGGATGGCAAAGAGTTCCACACGTTTGAGCCTGCCACCGCAAATGCCTATTAACTAAACTTAAGACTTCTGGCAACTGCTGGTCGGTGATCTCCCTTTCCAATTGCGATTTTTTTTTTTGTAACAATATCGATTTATTTTAAATAAAATCATTGTAATATCACTCGTACAAAACAAACTATTATGTTACCGGTGGGATTGGAATTTTTGAGCAATATTTAATTTGCAAAAACTTCACCGACCCGTGTCAGGTAGGACACCTGACACCCGTGGGATACGACAATGTGTGAAAGGGTTGGGGTGGAATCACAAATGATTAAACCGAGTACAACCTTAAAAAAATGAAAAATATTAATGTTGTCAATGCCACTGCTAAAAAAAGCGTAAAGAACAATGAGCAGCATATGTCAAGACGCATACAGGGTGGCCCAAAAAAGTAAAATGTGATATAATTACATGAAAATTAATTTTACTATATTAACATTACCTTAAATAGTTTACTAATTTACTTACTTACCTATATGACGTTTTATTTCGACAATTTAATTATTAATTTTCCCATTGTTTATATTTGTTTTTTTCAAATTTTTGCCCAGAGTGACAAAAATCACTGCAGGAGAACGTATTCTGATCACAAATTTGAGAATTGAAAAACGTTGGGGTGCTGGGAAAATGATCAAAGAGTTTAAAAAAAAAGCCTGGATTATATATAGCTAGACATTACAGCAGAACGGAGCTCCATCTCACACAACCAGAAATACAACGATATTTCTTCGTTGTGAGAATGTTAATTTTATCGAGCCAGGCATGTAGCCACCGAACAGCCCAGGTTTAAATCCATTAGATTATGCAATATGAGGTGTTTTGATAATTTCTGATTAGCTAAATATTGTGCAAAAAAATTACATTAAGAATTATAATTAATTAAATAATGTTTTGAAATAACTCATGTGTTACGAGATGTTCTCAATTTTTTGGGCCACCCTGTAGATAATTGTTGAATAAATAATGGTATTTCGGAGAAGACATTCAAAGTCTTGATGGATTGACGACAGTATCGGAGCTTTGGATTGATGTGACAATGATTGATGATGGACTGAAGAGGTGGAAGAAGAAACATTCAGCAGCGGATTGACAGGTGTGATTGGTAGGCAGTGGCGCATGTTGTAATCGTGAGAAGTCAAGCGGATCATCACATTATCATTTGTAACCCTCTCAATCCACTTTATTTTCAGAAGCCATCTGCAGATCCACATGTCAAATGCTTCAAGTTACTTTAGCATTGTTTCAATTATCACCCAGAATCAAATCATTATGCATGATTGATTGCGTGTTAGATATGCTTTGGTTGACAATCCTAGGTTTTTGAAAATACGAAGTATGTACCTTCCAGTGTTGTGTGGGTATATCATAAAAAAAACTGCAACGTCAGAAATAATAGAGCTAATAAATAAAGATAATAAAACCGTGTACTTCTAGTTAGACAGATTATCACTAACTACAACAGTCTCTCAGATACAATTCTGACTGCTGGCTGATCCTCTGATGATTCCTGATGTTGTATGTTTCCACAAATTCCTCGTGTGTGCCGAATAATTTCCTAGAGTGATTTTTTATAGCGGACTGATACCTTTTACCAAGTTAAGTAGTGTTCCACCCATTCAGAGCCCAACATAAGAATCTATGGCTAGCAATCGAAGGATATCGAACCTGCACAAACACCACTAGATATCGTTTTATCAGTTTAAGTATCAGAGACTAACCAGCAAGAACGCACGAGAAGGTCATCAGCCAGAAGAAACAGAGCAGATTGTATTACAGTCCAGAAGATTGCCGCGAGACAAACAGGTTATCGGCTTTATCTGAATAATAATCGGAGTTACGTACTTTGCCAATAGAAAACCCAGGTAGATATCGAAAGGTGTTTACCCAATGACACTTTCTTCACGCAGAAGGATGTAGCTATAAGAATCCGAGTTATCATTTAACCCTTTCTACCCCGAGTTATTAAATTTAAGTGCCTAGCAACTGTATACTTTTTTAAATTTCATCAAACATAAAATAAGCAAAGTGTTATGGAAAATTTAAAAAAAAAACCTAGGTAAACAGTTATATATTATTAATTATAATTTATGATTCTTCTGAGTAGAGTCAGACCTTACATGATGTACACAAAAAATAAAAATATATAGTATAGTACAAAAAATAGAAAAGAAATATTCGAAAATATTAAATGAATTTTTGAAAAATAAAGAAAATAAAATTTGGTCAAATTATTTTTAATAGTTACAAGGAATACAAGCGCGTCAAATCTAATACGCAATTGACCAATTTCACCTGCCGCAGTGTAGATATAACTATTTTTAGTAGTTTAGATAAATCTAGTAGACTATTATTTACACATACATACTTAGTAGTATCATCAGAGAATTAACAACACAGTAAGATATACTAGATAAAGTTGATGATACTTTAAAGTACCGTCAGGGTAGAAAGGGTTAATCTGCATCCCAGATTCATTCAATGTTTATGTATAGTACGCCATCATCCTTTTAATTTAAATTAGCCAAAAACCATGCATTAACTACTTTTGTCAGTAGTAATTGGAGACCTTCCCTAGAGTCCGTTATTTAATTTCTTTCCATTTATTTTATTGTAAAGCCTCTTCAAATTCATTCCATTTCAAATATTTTTTCTGCATAGAGGTTGAAGATCATTGGTGAAAAAATACAACCCTGTCCAACTCCTCTCCTTATTTCTACGTCTTCCTAAAACATAGTTACCTAAAACACTGTGGCAGGCATCTGCCCCATAAATCCACCCATGTTGGTAGGCACCTATATTATTAACCTATTTAAGATTTATGAATACATTTTTTAAAATATGAATTAAATATATTAATTAGAAACATATACATATACAATCAATTTTATTGAAAAATATTAATTCGAACCTGGATCTCTTTCCTAACCGGGAAGGGTGCATTATCCAACTATACTACAGCGACAATATTTTTAGCGACAAATTTACGAGTTACCTTTTTGATATCAATACATTTAATCGTTTCATTATTTAAAAGAGCCATTTACCTTATTTTACAGAATCTCAAATACATTTGAGTAATCTGATAGCAGACGCCAGAATTATCAATTCATTTTTATTAAATTTTGGACACACTGATGCAACTTTATTATTAAGAGAACACATTCTTATTGTGAAGTTGTAATTATTCAGATTTTAAATATCACAGATTTACGTTCTGCATAATTAAACTTCACAATAAGAATGTGTTCTCCTAATAATACATTTTTTTATTTATTGGGTTGTATAATAAGTCTTTGTGGTTTTGTTTAATTATTTATTATAAAATATATAATTTTTTCAAATTACTTCATTTCGATCAATGATGTACTCTCCATTACTATTCAGGACTTCCATCACATCATGGTCTGGTAGCGAAATAGCTACCGAGCAAATTTCTGAGATCATCGTCGTTGTTGAACGTAACGCCACGCATTTGATTGAAGAGCGACTAAAAAAGGTGATGATCTGATGAAATGAGGTCGGGACTGTAGATTGTATGTAACAGAATTTCCCAGTTGAGCTTCTGGATGATCATTTTAACCTTGATTAAAGGCGAAAAAAAGTATGTGTCGAAAATGTTCGCTTTTTTCAACTTGACACTTAATTATTTAAGCTAAATAATTAAGAAAAACTATGAGATATAGGAAAACGGTAACACTGAAGTTTTACAACAGAGAAAATGGTAACGAATAGTATGTAATTCTTTGTCATAAAGAGTTAAATAACAAGAAAATAGCATTTCAGAAAAAAACACAATAAGTTATTAGATAATAAAAAAAAAACATGAAATAAATAACGAGCTAATAGTATCTGAACTTAGTTGGTTGTAAATCGTTCATTACAAGCACTGAAGTAGCAACGTTATTATGGAGGCTGCGTTAAGAAAACATCTGGTTCCGTTACTATTAAATAATAATTCACCTTCCATTATAAGGAACAAACACCTTGGGAATTACTAATATATGAGTTATTTGTAAAATATGACAAATTATAATTGTTTGTAATATTTGAAGCAATAACTTTATGGTTAGACATCTTTATAATGAATATAAATAATTATTTGATTGTATTATTTAATAACTAAAACTGTTTCTTCATCAGAGCCGAATTAGTAAGGGTTTTCTTCTTCATCGTGTGCTCAATGCTGAGCGTCATGGTTCCCTGATATGTCTAGAATATGGCTGTCTCCATTCTTTCCGGTCCAGTGATTAAAGAAGACACTGTTAACTCCTTTATTTGGTCAATACGTATCTTGAAGGAGGCATATATCCATATGTATATATATACAAAGTATATATATCCTTATTCGTATTGTGAAGTTGTAATTATTTAGAACACAGATCTGTGATATTTTTACTAATTAAATGTATTAATTTAAAAGGCGTGTTTGTAAAATCGATTCAAACCTGGATCCATTTCTAATCCGGGAAAGGTGTCTTATTCAACATTACAGAGACATTATTTTTGACGACAAATTTTCGAACCTATATGTTACACTTTTTCAAATGAATACTTTGTTTTTACGGAATCTAAAATAATGACGCTGTAGCATAGTTACACAATGCACCTTCCCCGGCTTGGAAATATATCCAGGTTGAATTCCGGTGGCGCAACAATAAAATTTTTCGATAAAATTGATTTTATATGTATTATCTTTCTAATTAATACATTTAATTAATATTTACAAGAGATTCCACTAGGTGAATTTTGATTTTTATTAGGATGGACTAATTTCTCCATATCTTTGTCAGACTGGTCATCGCCGATCAGTTTGTAAGGATATAATAGAGAATTAATTTTAAAAATTTAAAGAATTAATGAAAGATAAACATAAGTAGATAATTTTTATATATCCCACATACAAAGTAACATAATAATTATTTATTTACATATCAAATTCGTTGTGACGTTGGGATGCATGCGCCTACGTGTGAGTGCCCACCAAAAACATTTGATGTAAAATGTCACACTGTTTCTAGAAACAGCCGCAGTCCAGTCAGCCAAAGAGAAACCCATTATTTGGCGAATGATCTATGGCACGATGCAAGATGCTGTGACTTTGTTTTTGACGAGCAGATCGCGACTATTTGGGTTAAAGGAATAGGGCTGGCCAAGACAAAAAAAAAAGGCAAAAACTGAGAAGGCGAGGCTCGTAAGGACCATAACTATAAGATGGGCGTCTTTAGATTTATTTACGGTAAGATGACGGCGTGTTTTGCTTGTAAATTCTGAGATGGCGGCGTGCTTTGTACTGGTAAGAATTCTGAGATAGCGAGTCCGACCTTCGAGGAGCCACCCAGGATATCTGATGTGCAAGATTCATCTAAGAAGATAAGGTGCTTGAAGAGTAGAAAATGATAAATTATAGTTTATAATTATGAACAAATTTGCTATCATTGTGTATTCACTATTCACCCTCACCTATAGACAAAATAATTCTCTTGAGGCGGCTCATAGACGATACCTGGTAAGAACTCAAAATTTGTTAAGTGTCAATTGTAGCTAGCCGGTGGCATGTAGCTCACGGCCTGGCATTCTATCCATGGAATGGAAAGGATGCCCGGTCAGCCCGAGCAGCCTATATATTGTGACATTTCAAAATCGCGCGGCGATACAGAGTGGTACTTTACCGATTCGAGTAGACGCCGTTGGGGAGAGAGAAGGCTGGTGAGGAAGGGGGAAGCGCACGAGCTAGCGAGGTGCAAGGTTCGTGTGAGAGACGGCGCTTGATTAAGGCTGCGGCAATACCCCATGGCAGCCTGGCATTTGTTGCGACTTCACCCCGTGGCAAATTGACTATAAATTGATGTATGCTAAATCGATAACATTGTGTTTCCTTACTAGGAGGAGAGTTTAATTTGAAGAAAGAAGATCTCAAAGACATTTATCGTACTTAAAATGCCAGGATTGTTATGTTTAATGTTATTGAAGTGTACCGAATGTGTAAATTAGGGTTGATATTGTTTGATATCACCGTACCGACACCACATACTCATTACCCACAGACTATCTATCTAGCCGGTAGCGTAATGCACAATATTAGCAGATATTAAGTCTGCATTTTACAACTAAATAATACAGGGAGTATATACTTCTTTTAAATTCAATTAACAAAGAACACAAGCTTAACAATTCCGTAACAGTAAAATTATCATTTTAATGTTCTTGTGGTCTAGTGGTTATGATACTCCAGTGATTTTGTGGTCGGGGGTTCGAGCCTTATTCCAGGAGGCCATCAAGTTATTCATATTTTCATAGTATAAGCGTTTAGTTTAGTTTGAAAATAAGTTAGATTATTGATGTGAAAAGTATTCCGTGTATGCATCTCTATATGACAAAAAAAAAACCTTTAATAATAATAACCGAAATATTATAAATAAATAACCCTTGATGAGTGACTTATGGATATTTCCCAACAACCCTCATATTAATTAGTACATATGTATTAGAAACTGGAATAATTTATTAAAAATTGAAACAAAATATAATCATTTTATACTGCCATGATGATGGAATAATCTGAGTTATAAACAATATTATTATATATAGTAAAATACTAACCTTAAGCCACAATGTCCCGCCGGTTGATTAGGACCTTGGTTTTGGTGGTTTTGATTCTGGTGATGGTGGTGGTGCTGTCCAGGGGCGTGCTGCTGCCCTGGCCTGGTGCTGGCAGCCTCCAACCCCCGCGACAGGCGCAGCATCTCCGCTCCGAATTGCTGAAGGGCTGTCATGGCAGAAGGAGCAGGCTCGCTAGGGAAAGATAATGTTTTATGTGAAAAAAAAGTAAATAAAAATATATCAAACACTAAACGAAAATGAAAAACAGCATAACTAGTAAATTAAAACGACTCGTGGAATCAAATATCCTTTAAAAGGTCAAAAGATGGTTTGGACAAGGCGAAAAAATGGTTTAATACGAACCTCGTATCACTTAACACAAAAAATCTAAATATGTAATAATAAAAGAACATCGCCACATCAAAGCCGTACACACATCGTACATGACTGTAAAACAAACAAGAACATGGTTTCCTAATGCCATTGTGAAAAATTAACACAAGTTAAAATTATTCGACATCTGGGAGTACTGATCGATAATCATTTTAATTGGAAAGAACCTAGATAAACCTAGATACCTAGATACAATGTATAATTGACTATAAATTATTAGGATCGGTGTATTTTGCACTTTACTACTCTTTAATTAATTATGCTATTTTAGTTTGGGGAGAAACAGCAAAAACAATATTAGAGTCGGCAAACAGAGCACAAAAGACACTTCTTAAGGTAATAAATGGTCGTCTCTTTAGATATCCATCAGATCTTATATTTAAAGAGTACAATACCCTAGATATAAGACAAATCTTTATGTTGAGACTCGTCCAATTTTTCCATGCTAACACCAACTCACCCCAAGCAATAAATCATGAACACAACACAAATAACGAACATCAACACGCCAGTTTCGAGAGCAACAACGATATTTTATCAAAGATTCTACCGATTCTAAGATTCGGAACTAAGGCTCCGAAACTGTACAACACACTCAGTACCAACTGGAAATCGTTCAACTCCAATAAGATTATACAATATGATCCAATCGGGTAGAAAGCAATCAGAAACATGGCTATCCAACATTCTAACATAATAATTATATAGTGCCTACACTAATAATTCACTAGTTCTGTAACACTCCCACTACAATTTTTATTAAAAAAAAATTTTTTCATTTCTGCGAAATCTTTATCATAAATAACACCAAAATAGCTCGAAAAAACTAGCTACTTTAACACAGAATTCAGTCTAGCAAAGTAGCCAGGACAACGCATATCAGCGGTGAAGTCTTCTCCATCCCATACAATAAACTATAATATAATGTATCTTATATTGTGCAATATAATTATATCTTATATTTATCATGATATAATATATTCACCTCTATTACAATAAAAATATGTATGTCAATAAAGTCTCAATAAATAAATAAATAACTGGGGTTTAAAAGACTTAAATCATATATTAGTTAATATCATTTTGGTGATTATTTTAAACAATTTTTAGTGAACTAAAATATTGCCACATAATTGCAAAGCTGATGTTACTATATACAATTATTAACAACAAACTGTGGGCTCCATAATATCAAAAATATTGTCAAATTCTTCAGTCCGACCGTTGAGATCTACAACTCTATTTGAAGCCTAGATTTACAACAATAATTTTGATTATTATTAACTCAATTAGTTGATATGCGCTAGTAACCATATTATACGTATTCACGTCGTACAATCAAGTTCAAATGTGATTTTTTGTACTTCCAGTCCTACTTTTTGTACGTGGAGTCCCACCCACGCATGCCGGCTTAACAATCCGCAAATGCGACAAGTGTAAAATAGATGCATTCGAAATATATTATTAGAAAAGGATGTTACGCATTCGATAGATAACACAATGCACGAATGCTACTAGAAAACCAACCACAGCAAGCCTTATCTACAACAATGAATGATTTCTTTCAATTCTTTGGCCACATTATGCAACAAAATAAATCAGCCTAGAAATTTGAACAAATTTGAACTAAATGAGACTTGAAAGATCTATTACGATTATAAGGGAGAAAGAAGAAAGAGTAGAAGATTTTTGAAATAATAAATGATATTTTTCAACATATCTTTTCAGTACTAGCCGTGGTTGCATCGCACCCACAATTGGTCACGAAGCGATCAGCCTGACAGTAAGCAGTCGATTAAGTTATGCTCGTTGACGCAAGCCGCGTACCTACTCCCTTCCGATATACCTTAATATACTTGTCCCGCTCTGGCCAACCAATGACTTTTTTCGGGATTTCGCCGTGATATCGGACTATCAAGATACGTGCGTGACGGTACGATCACAAAAAAGCGGTGTTCTCAACAGCTCTTGAAGTGCAGTCTTCACAACAAACGTGCTAGTCAACTGGAGGTGAAAATGACGTCCAACCCAGAATTTTAGAGCAAGGTAAGGCCAGATCGAATTCGACTGATCAATATTATAATCGATACAGTCCACGGGATCTTATCCCACCAATGCTAGTTTATTAATATTGCGATTTTTGTATTGCTTAGATAATCGAAAAATGGTGTATTGTTGAAATAAGGCGAAAGAAGTTGGGCGAGGTAAAATAAAATAAAAAGGTTTAATATCCAAAGCGTTACGTCAACCCTTAAAAGATCCCTTTATTGTACCCCGTTTACCGTCAGGCAACGGTAAAAAGATTATGTGGATCTTTTATACTACACCATAAACGTTGAGTATTTCAGCCATTACTAACTTTTTTGTTTTATTCAATTATTTTCCAATACCTAACCCTTTATGTAAGGAGATTTGCGATCTGTAATCAGTGCCAGATTTTTCATTGAACACTTATGAATAATTCATTGAAAGCGCCTTTTTAGTATCCATCGATAGGATTTGACTGTTAGACTGTGGTGTTAAATTGTCATGTAGTATATAATGCTGAGTTTTTATTAGAATTTAGTACATTCATTTATATTTTATGAGAAAACCGGTGCCGGTACCCCTCACGTATTGAACGAGCTCTTTACCATCTTAACTCTTCGCCTATTAGACTGTGGTGTTAAATTGTCATATACGTATTCATGATAATTTTTAGTTGGAATTTTATGCATTGATACATATACATTTCAAAATAAATTAAATTAATCAATTTGTAAGATATACAGAAAAAATCTATTTACCTTAAAAATATTTATATTAACACTAGGTTCAGATTACAAGTTCTAAATTTATCATAAACGTAATTAAATTATCATAAACGTTTTCCCGGGTAGGAAGAGGTCCAGGCTCAAATCCAAGTAGCGAGTAAATATTAAATCGATCTATAGAATTTTTTTGTGTATCTCTCTTATTTATTTATTTGTATTAAAAAATACCACAAATGTGTTTTGAAATTACAACTTCACAAATATTTATACTTTTATTTATATTTTATACGAGTATCAATCCTAGTACTTTTCACATAATAAACGATTACTCTTCCATCTTAGCTAGTCGCCTATTAGACTTAAGAATTATAAATTAAGTATCATGTATTATGCTGATTCTTGTTATAATTTTATGCATTGATTTATACTTTATTCTAATATCAAGCTATCTACCATTTTAGCTATTGGCTAATTAAACCGTAGTGTCAAATCGTCTAATAAATATATAAAGATGATTTTTTGATAAAATATAATTATTTGATTAATATTTTTGATATATGTACTTTAATATTTACATGCTCTTGACATCCAATTTTAACACTCATATTAAATTTTATTAAAAAAATATTTACCCCTCGTGAACTTTGTAATATGCCAGTATGTATTACTAAAAAATTTATTCTATTTATAAACGGTTATTTTTACGCCTTGTCTATTTATATTCTCCAGTGGTGTAGAGATTTTAATTTTAAAATTGTAAAGATTGAAATTTTATACAGAGATTATGTGATACATGAGTCCGAGACATGTGAATAATAAATTACAAATTTAGGCAATTGATTTAAAATATTTTCACGACCAAATGTACCCCCGGCAATAATTATCTCTGAATTGTTTTGAGAATGAAGAAGTTTGCCTGGCAGGTTTATGTTTTGGAATCCGAATTAGATATTCCGAAGGTCTCCTATAATTGCTTAAATGATTTATTTGAAAGTTCGTCCGGGATTCTCGTATTCTCGGGATCCCGTATTGAGATACACCAGATCTCACCACCTGATAATCAGTTTGGAAGTATCAACGTCGAGAGACTATTGAGTTCGAAGTTACTTCATTGCTATTCAGAGAAAATATCTCCAGTTTGTAGAAATTTACGAATTGATTTAGTCGATACTGAACTATGTCTCTTTTTTTTTAGTTTTAATTTTGTCACGTCTTTAATTTCGAGCAGTGCACTATTTTTCATAAATAACTATAAATAAGGCTATTATTTCCAAATATGGCTCGTTCTATACCTAAAAAACAATTTTTGAATATCATTTTAAAAACATATAAGTATCTGTGATAGAACGCCTTGATTTTCAAATGTAGCTCATTCCAATTTTCCATAAGTTTCAAATCAATACAATTTCAGCCAATAACAGTTATGTTTTTAGTAATAAGCGTGATGGTGTCAGATGTATTTTGTCTGAGAGATACTTTCAAAAACGGATTGATCCAAAAGTATTAGATTCAAACATTGTTAATATATTCCACCTGTTACTTTCAATGTCCGCTTTATACAAATAAATTAATTTTACTGCTTCTTAAAAAAACCAACATTTGTATTAGTTTGTTTATTATACAGGGTGTAACAGACCTAGTCCACAATACTTTGTGGGTAAATACCTGACTAAATCACGAGTCGAAAATGTTCAGAGGATATGTGCCTAATCTAAACCATGTCAGAGATATAAGCATTTTAAAAAGATCTTAATTATGCGATTATTTCAATTGATTGAAATATTTTATTGATCCCAAACTATATATTGAATACAAAAAAATTACAAAGATGTCGAATTTCGGGGGATAGACTAATTTGTATTAAATTATATAGATTAATAATTGAATATTTATTTCGAAGTACTTCGAAGACTTCAAGCTTAACATGATTTTGTAAAAATTTCAAACAATAATATTTTCAAACTTTTAAAATTAGCAATATTACCTTTGTGGTTAAAATTCATATGTTTTATTTATCATCTTTGTTTTATTAACCACTGAATTGAGTTTAAATACATCTACTGGTTTCGAAAAATACCATTTTCTTCTTCAGGATGTCATAACTAACTAAAAATATATATCATTGTTTCTACAAAATTAAAAAAAAACCAATTATTTAAAAAAATAAATAATAAAATAAAAAAAAAATGAAAAAAAAATAAAATAAAAATATTTATTTATATATTTTCCGTAACAGTGCTAAATTTGCACATCTTCCCTGATCATTTTCGACTCGTAATATAGTTAGGTATCCACCCATAAAATATTGTGGACTAGGTCTGTTATACCCTGAATAACATAAGCTTAGTTATCAACTAATTAAAAAATCCGTAATGCGGTCATTTTAGAGTAGTTGTTTGATATATAAAACAAATTAAATGAATTACTTAAAAAGATATATACAAAAATCTTTCTATCAAAATATTTAGTTACCACCGGGACTCGAACCCGGAACATTCTTCATTGTACGTTGAAGTTAGATTTTATATATAGATTCCTTAAATGAAACATCTATTGGTAAAATTAAATAGTTAACCTGGTGTAATGGTAATGTTTTCTTGAGGCAAGAGTAAGTTCCGGGTTCGAATCCCATATTATACATATTTTTTGATTGATACTTTTTTTCTGCATATCTTTCTAAGTGAATTATCAAATGTGTTTTAAATTATAATCATTATTCTATTCATAGTTAATGACGATCCTGGAATGAGATGGCGGTAGCCGTTTTCATCCGGTCCACCCATATTATATAAAAAAATGAAGGAGCATTTCTCAGGTGGATCGTGTTCCTTCCGGGTTCTGGTTGGTTCTTCAGCCCCCCTGTTCAATATTCCTGTTCCTCTTCCAAATTTTTTTCACCCTTACTACTTCCCATATTTTCTCAACCCCTTGTTCAAACAGCGCTAATGTCACTTGTAAATTAAACAATCGTTTTTTATTTAAAGATGTCACTAATGTCACTTAAAATAACTGCGAGAAGAAGAGCAGACTCGGGAAATAGTATGCATGCAAGTACACCATTGTTACCTGGTATCGGGAAGCCACAGCTCGTGCGCGTCCAGCGCTGTGAGGTCCGTCTCCGTGCTGGCGGCCGAGTGCGCCACGGCGTGCTGCGGCGTGCTGCGCGTGCTGCTCGTCGTGCGGCGCCACGTGTTGCGTCTCTCTGAAAATATGTCACACGTTATTATCATATAATTCCATGACAATTTTAACAGTTTTTAAATAAATTGAATTACTCATTTTTACTGTCTCCAAGGTAAGTTTGTAGAACTCCATAATCACATATGTGAAAATAGTACACTTGTTTTTTGATTCTACTCGTTTAATTTACACGAACTTACTTAAAATTGTAAAAAAATATATAGGTGTCTCTTTCTTCATTTTACTTATGACATTAAAATATTAGTGTTGAAATATAATGATTAATTAGAATAATTATAAGCAATAAACATTTATAAAAATCCTCAGAATTCCTATGAATTATGTTGTCCCTTTTCGTCACATGTAAATAAAACTGTATAGCTGTCCTCCACTATAGATATAAATACAAGTTGTTGAGTTAAATTGTTAGATAATAAAATCAATATATTGAAAAAATATTGTTGTCGATACCGGGATTCGAATCTGGATCTCTTCTTATCCGGAGAAATGCATTAACCGATTATGCTACACCAACACTAAATTGACGACAAATTTTTCGAACTTTTATGTTGGACTTTCAATCTGTCGTTCCATTTTGTGAAAGCTATCTATATTTTAAATACTAATTAAATGCATTGATTAGAAAGACATACATATAAAATCAATTTCATCGAAAAATATTGTTGTTGCGCTACCGGGATTCAAACCTGGATCTCTATCCAAACCGAAGAAGGTGCATTATCTAATTATGCTACGGCGATAGTACTTTTGACGATACATTTTCAAACCTACATGTTACAATTTTTCAAATTAATACATCTATCGTTCCATCATTTGAAAGCCATCTAATAGATCCAGGTTCAAATCCTGGTAACGTAACAACAATATTTTTTGATATAATTGATTTTACATGTATATCTTTGTAATTAATACATTTAATTAGTATTTGAAATATCACAGACCTGTGTTCTGAATAATTACAACTTCACCATAAGAATGTGTTCTCCTTAATAAGGTATATAATTAGTTAGTACATTAAACCATACATCTTCCAGGTAACGGGATACAGTTCTGGTTCCAAGTATATATATATACTTGGAGCTAAAGCTGTATCATATACACAATAATTACCTTTTTTTAGTAGTGTCCTCATTATCCTCGTCCCCAGCTTTCATTTGACAAAAAAATAATAAATTGCCGAATATTCCAATTAACTTTATAAATTAGTTCGAAGCAATTTAGAATATAATTAGACAATTTGGCACCCAATCTAAAAGAGTACAGCAGTATAAAATATAAATAAATTTGAATCCCGGGCAACGCCGGATAGGCACCGCTCGTTTAATACATGTCCCATTTCAATGCCTTTACCTTCCTTCGTCCCACACGACTGCGGTCATGCCCCGTCCGATAGCCAATTTATTTTATGAATTAGTTACTGTACGTCAGTCCTGACGAAGATACAGTGGCACAGAAACTAGACGACGTCGACGTAATCAATGCGGTTTATGCAAAATTAGTTATTTGTTTATATTAATAATTACAAACCTAACACTATGAGTATTTGAAATGTTTGTCAGAGGTGTTTTTAATTGGTCTATACCGGTTTCGTTCATACGCTGTGTCTATATTAAGTTTTATTTTAATAAATAATTTACGATTGATGTCGACGTATTGTACTAGTATAGTTTCAGGTCTAAAATAATTTTACCTAAAACTATCCTCGTCGTGCACGGCTTCAGAGCTTAAATATATTTTAAAATTAATATTTTTTTGTTAAAAGATATAATGAGATACGTTTTAAAATATAATATATCAAATATCTAAACACCTACCACGAAACATTAGACCGGCATTTTATACAAATAATAATATAGAAGATTTACTCAAATTCTAAAGACAAAGATGATAAATTTAACAATTCTGGCGTCTATAAACTTAGTTGCAAGAATTGTGCTGCATTTTATATTGGTAAAACAGGTCAAAATTTTAATATAAGAGTAAAGGAGCATTTGAGATGTTTGAATAATAGTGGGTTTTCAGAATTTTCTAATCATTTGTTAGAAAATGGTCAAGGTTTTGACAAAAATTTGCGATTGTTTATTTTGCATGTAAACGGTGTTGGTCATAAATTAAATAATTTGGAGTCGTTGGAGATAAATAAAGTGTGCAAAACTTTGCAAAATTGAAGTCTGTGTTAAAGTAGCCAGTTTTTTTCGTGCTATTTTGGTGTTATTTACGATAAAGATTCAACGGAAATAAAAATAGATATAAAAAAATAAATATATTTTTTAAAAATAAAAATGTAGTGGGAGTGTTGTAGTTCTAGTGAATTATTAGTGTAGGCACTGTATAATGATAATGTTAGAATGTTGGATAGCCATGCTTCTGATTGCTTTCTATCCGATTGGATCATATATTGGGTCCACGTTTGTGTAGTCTTAATGGAGTTGAACGATTTTCAGTTGGTACTGGGTGTGTTGTACAGTTTCGGAGCTGAGAATATGTAGGAATTGGCGTGTAGATGTTCGTTGTTTATCTTGTGTTGTATCCGAGATTTATTACTTGGGGTGAGTTGTTGTTAGCATAGAAAAATTGGACGAGTCTCGACATAAAGATTTATCTTATGTCTAGGGCATTGTACTCTTTAAATATAAAATTTGATGGATATCTAAAGGGATGACCATTTATTACCATACGATTATTTTTTGTTCTTTTTTTGATTACTCTAATATTGTTTTTGCTGCTCCTCCCCAAACTTATTAACTGTAAATCAAGTCAACAAAACTGATAATCATTATTTTAGTCTTCCAGACGTATATCTACAATTCTACCCGGCCACTGACAGATGTGGTAGATACGTCTCCATGACGTTCTTAGTACGAGTCGGCTGTGCGATTTTCGTGGTTCATATAACTTAAAACTGATGTGATGAAACTACAGAAAGCGTTTGAATTCACTCGACACGGAGATTATGGAAGTTCTGAAGTATGCGGTGGGGTGCCAGCAGACAGACCGCCACCATCCCTCATCGTAATTTGAAAACTCTAGCCCCATCCCTTAGAGACAAAATTATATTTGATCCCGAGACGTTTACCGACGTCATTTCCGGCATCATTTTCAGTAATAGCTCCGTCTAATTTAGGAAGTAATTTGATAATAATCTCTTGAATTTTGTACAGTGAGCGGAAATTGTCCAACTAGATATTTTAGTTTTATTAGATTCGCTCGATAAAACAAGCATACTAACTAGGATTTTTAAACAAAAACTGCCTCGTCATAGAAAGAGATAAACTCCTTCTAGGACCGGGCGCAAAAGACGTAAGTATAACGCAGGATGATTTTGTAATAAATTAAAAATTTAACAATTAGGAAAAATATTTTGTCTTTTTAACTTTAGAAAACGATCGTTATACACGTAACCAATCCTAAAAATGAAGCTTAAAATCAAGTTCTAAACAAAATTGTCAATAAATAGAAATTAAAAAATGCATATTCAGAAAAAATACTCAAATTTCCGCTTAATTCGTAAATTATAGAAATTTCAATAACGCCATCAAAGATACTTCACTTTATCATTTTTTCTTTTATACACATAACACACACACACACACACTCGCAAATCATTTATACATAATATTTGGATTATTTTTTATTTGTACTCGATCCATATTTTTAATGCACTGTCATTGAACAGGTTAACAACGTGATTTAATTATTTTTTCCTGAAAGATAAGGCTTGTGTTTGCCAAGATGTTCTCGGAGTGCGAAGGCGATTAGAATAATTAAGAAATCTAACACCAGACTGTCGGAATTACAAATGAAGGCAATTTACAAAACCTAAGCGCCAGGGGTGGAGTCTAATGGCTCATGAGGGATCAAAACTAATTTCATCCGTTGGGAAGTTGATGGAATTTTCACAAAACTTTAAAGTTTCACCAAGTTGAAGTTGGACCTTCAAAATATTTTTAAAGGCATTTTTTTTAAGCATGATTCACGATTCTTTCAAATTATGCAAATTAATTTAAGGTAGTCAAAATTTAGTCCATTTAATTTTAATGTGCACTCACAGACCGGTAAATGTATAGACATGAAATAAAGAGAAGAGATTTGGAACATTAGTTGCGGGACGAGGGGCATTCTACACATATTCTTGGTGGAAACATAAAACCGATAGCTTATTAGACATTTATGCAACAGTAAAAGTATTTACGGTAAACGAGACGTATTTTTAATATCAATGCGTTTAAATTTAAAATTTTCGATCCAATCGAGTCATATTAAAAAAAAAAGTCGCGGAGCTATTTGAATGCGTAAGTGGTACTAAAGTGATCATGTGGATGACACCGAAATGAAAATATTGTGTTAGTTCATGTCTATATATTTTGTGGTTTATGTGTATACTTAAATAATTTAGTATGGATTTCGAAGAAATTAAGGAGACAGAGAACATACTTTGTAAGTTAACTAGAAAATAAAATTGAATCAAATGCACATCCCCACGTTATTTTAAGAAAAAAGTGCACAATTAAAAAATATATATTTGGTTTTACTTAATTTAACTGTAGTAAAATCATGAAGGTATCTGATAGTAAAAGCAAAAATCGACAGTTAAATATAGCGGATTCTTTACAGCTATTTCAAAAGTCCATTGACACATTGATACTTTGAAAGTTGTACAATATACCACTAGATCTCGTTGTTTAATATACATTAGCACATAATACAAAAAAAATTTATCACTTAAGTTACAGATATCGAACGCAGAAGTGAAAAAAATCCATAGATAAAATGTAAAATAAAGCATTATTTGTAGCCCCTATAGACGTCTCATCTATGATTTGACAATAGTAAATTTGACGTTCGAAAAACTCGCAAACGATTTTAACCACGGGCGTTAGTACTAAAAGTTATTAAAGTAAAAAGTTACCGTAGTAAAAATTTACTACTGATCACATAATCGGCCTTAAGTTTTCTTTGATGAAAAAAAAAAGTTAATATGAATTTATTTCAATCATTTATATCAGGTGTCATACAATAGATTTGATTTTTTTTTAAACTTTCACTTAGATAGGACCTTTACACTGAAACTGCAAAACTAATAAACTGAATGTTATTTGCCATAATTAAGAAAATACTAGCATTATAAGAAAGACCGCGACCATTAAATTTATTTTCAGCGTGCCACAAAATTGCCTATAGTGCCAAAATTCTTGCATATGAGAAATATATTTTCTTATAATCTTGAAGCCAAGATTACGGAGATAAATCTGCATTGAAGCAAATCAGAAATTTAAAAAAGGTTAATAGTGTTATAAACCATTCAAATTGCGGTACATATTATCAATTTTATGTTTTTAAAACACTTTGTTTTAGTGAATACAAATTATTTTATTTACTTACTTAGTTTGAAGCTTCAGCTACTATTCAAAATCAAGTTTTATCTCAAAGATATAATAATTTCTTATTAATGTATAATTATATCGATCCTATTTATGTGTTTTTAATTGTTTTTTAATATTTGATTTGAAATAAATAATCCCAAGGTAAGTACATTATGTCGAATGAAATTAACTATTTGAAATAAATAATCCCAAGGTAAGTACATTATGTCGAATGAAATTAACTATTTGAAATAAATAATCCCAAGGTAAGTACATTATGTCGAATGAAATTAACTTTTGAAATAAATAATCCCAAGATAAGTACATTATGTCGAATGAAATTAACTATTTGAAATAAATAATCCCAAGGTAAGTACATTATGTCGAATGAAATTAACTATTTGAAATAAATAATCCCAAGGTAAGTATATTATGTCGAATGAAATTAACTATATGCAGAGCTAATTTTAGTGCAGTGTATTATAAAATAATATTATTTTAACAATTTGAATATTTACCATTTCATAATATGGTGTATAACCGATTTTATTTTTAACTATCGACTTATGGGCGGACGTTTTTCCCGGCTACAACTGGTGTGTTTATAAATTTAATCGCTGGGCGGCGCCGTGTGCCAATCGTTTGTCAGCTGTCAGTCTTTGGCGTTGTCAGCTTCTATTAACTGGCTTTTCGATGCTGCCTATTTCTCCATTTAATTTTTAATTAATTACATAAATGTAATCCTTGTAAAATATTTAATTCCATAAAATAATATTGAGAACACAGCACCATTCGCATTCGTAATCTAAGATTGAAATCATGGTTGCGGAACATGCGGATAAAGGTCGCACGAGCTTCCTCAATTTCAACAGAAGGATTCCATATTTCATTTATACCGATTTTATTCTGCTATTTATTTCATGTTTGATGTTATTATTTCTTGTCACATTTGGTCCCAGATATTTAAACTGTTTAACATATTTAAAAGCTTTGTCTTACGACGAATGGTGATGGCGTCTTCTGCTTATTTTCAGTTAATTTGATTTTATTAACGGGTACGCGATAGAAAATTTTGTAATATTTTTATATATTCTCACTATTATGGAGAGTGGGAGTACCGGGATGTATACATGCTGCATTTTTAAAATTAAATAGATTTTGGAAGATGCCGAGTATCGATTCCACTAATTCTCTCATGCTAAGTGAGCACTTTAGCATATTTCTATTGCCTTATAGACAGTAGTGTCAAATTATCTTATAAGTATAAAATGTTGATTTTTTATTGATTTATATTTTCGATAAACTGTATAAATATATTTTTAACACCAAAATTTATTAAAAAAATTATTACATATTGAAAATGAATATTATAAATTGTAATTCTTTTCTCAGCAACCTAATATTGCGGTTTAACTTACGAAAACTAAAAGCATCATGAAACACGTCCTTCCTGGCTCCACCGCCCACATATTTGCAAACACAGGGATGAAAGGTTGGAATACAAATCACTGAAGGCTGTATCGCTCACAGCCTCGGGCTGCATTCAAATACAGTATCAATTAACCAAATCCATCAATCGGGTATGTGCTCTCCCACAACATGAAACATGAGACGCCGCGTAGTGCACATACTAAATATATCGTTAATCATATTTCAAATTACCAGCTAAACAGAGGTGGCAGACAGTTTTAAGGTAGGTGGGTTAGCTCTGCAGACCACCATAACTGAGTTGTTCATATCACATAGACTTACTTACTATTACTAGTTAACATTTAAAATTTTCTTTTGGATAGATTTAAATTTAAATACAGGGTGAATTTTATGTTTCAGGCTGATGTTTTTTTAAAATAACTAAAAAAAAAGTATTTTTTTTATTTAATTTTTAATTATCGATTATTTGGTTTATTACAATTACATATAAAATATAACATTGGCCAAGTAGACAAATGCGTGCTCTTTTAGTCAAAATCAAAATTCAAAATAAGATCAAATACCTTGGCCATATCTTCAATAAAGATGGACAAAACGATGATGATATAGAACGGCAGAGGAGACAGTTGAGCGTTCGTGTAAATATGCTATCACGGCGTTTCTACCGATGCAGTAAGAAGGTGAAGAGAATCCTGTTTAAATTCTTCTTCACCAGCACGTATACCTGCGAGCTCTGGTCGAAATACAAGCAAGTGAAGTATAACCGTCACCGAATTCAGTACAACAACTCGTACAGAATACTGTTCGGATTGGCGCGTTATTGCAGCGCGTCTACAATGTTTACCAAAGCCTGTATACATGGATTCGTTCCGCATCTGAAAAATTGGGTTGCGGGCGTAAAACTGCGGCTGGAGCTCAGCACCTCTGTGGTGCAAGCGGCGCTGTATGTACAAAAATGGCCGAGACTGAAGTAGTTATATATGTAATATTTATATTTTGTGTGTATATGTGTCTGAACTTTTTACTTTTTTTATTTATTTTTTATTTATTAATATTTTTCCTTGGTTTTGTTTTTGTTTTTCTTTTTCATAGCATTATATTTATTTCGTAGCTTTAATGTATAATATAATATGTATTATCTCTATGGCAAATCGGATTAAAAACAAAAAAACAACCTGATCACGCTGGAATAAACAATATTTTGATAAATTTGGGAATCTAAAATTACCCATGCAAATCAATTTTGGTTCCTTACTGTAGAAGCAATATTTTTAATTGAATTAACAAGATGAACACAACTTTCATAAAATTAATCTAACCTTCTGTCAATGATGCTTTTAGAGATCAGGGTGTCGATGTATAATTATTTGTTAACCCTCGTCATTTTCTACTACGCCTCTGGAATGATTTGATTAAAATTACCCAACCAGAAAATATTATGTATATTAAAATAAAACAAGTAATATTCAATATACGTTGCCAGAAGAATCGATGACCACGGGGACAGTTGAGAGAAAGAGAACAGGAATAAGGTTATCTGCAAGGTGGATAGACCAAATAACGATGTCAGTCCTCTTTGAATACTGCCACCAACATGGCTTAAGACCGGGAGGGGTGGAGTCGTACTGAGCAGCAAGTGCCAGATACTCAGCAGTCAGCAGACGAATCAATTAAATATAGATCTTCATATGAAAAACGGTCAAAAGAATATCAAACAAATTAAATGCATCAAGTAGAAAGGTATACAGAAAGATCAAATTTTAAATATGAATTATTAAATATATTAATTAGAAAGATATACATAGAAAATCAATTTTATCGAAAAATATTGATGTTACACCAACGGGATTCGAATCTGGATCTTTTTCCTAACTGGAGAAGGTGCATTTTCTAACTATGCTACAGCGACAATATTTTTAGCGACAAATTTTCGAACCTATATGTTACCTTTTTGATATTAATACATTTAATCGTTCCATTATTTGAAAGAGCCATCTACCTTATTTTTACAGAATCTCAAATACCTTTGAGTAATCTGATAGCAGACGCTAGAATTGTCAATTCATTTTTATTATATTTTGGACACATTGATACAACTTTTATTATTAGAAGAACACATTCTTATTTTGAAGTTGTAATTAAATATATTAATTCATATTGGAAATATCACAGACCTACGTTCTGAATAATTACAACTTCACAATAAAAATGTGTTCTCCTAATAAGATCAAATTTATCGAAAATATATTTTTGTCCGAAAAATGTGTTAAACAACAAATTTTTTTGAACTTATATGCTGTAACTCTTTCAAATTGGCGCATCTATAATATTATTCCAAATTTAAACGACATCACCTTTTATTGCAAGAATCTCAAATACATTCGCGTAATATTCCCTAGAAATATTATTATTAAGAAATAAATTCCTTTGTATTAAATTTTGCATAAACTTTAAAACTAATATAGTAAGGAAGGCACGGTATTATTGTGAAGTTGCAGATTTTCAGAACAACAACAGAACAAAAATTATTTTTACTATATATTGGATTCTCCTATATATATTTCTAATTGATACATTTAATTTGTTCTGAAATATATTCTGAAAAATCATAGCTTCACAATAATATGTTATCTCTAATAATTAAAAAAATAACCTTAACTTGCGTAATTAAACATTTTTATTTATCAGCTTTTTTTAAACAATACCCGTGAACAATAAATACACTTTGAGTCGAGACTTCGGATTTCTAATTGCGACTTAAATTTTAAACAAAGAAGTTGAGCTACTGAAAAGTTCTACACCTGTTGGTTGACCTCTTAACCTGGGACTTAATTAAGGAAGTTGTATAGCGTTTATATATATATACAATATTTCTCATATTTTTTCGCTTTGAAAATGCGTGAAATCTTAATTTAAATTTGTAGTTTTCTTTTGGATCTGAGTTGATTAATCGAGTTTTATCATGTTTTTTTTCCCATTTGTATCGTTTTAGATTGAAAAATTATTCATCGGTTTTCTCAGCAGAATGTTAGGTAATTAAAGAGGTCTTGGATATTTGCGTTCTCCTGAACGTCGATAAGGCTGTTATATTCTCCGACTCACAAGCGGCTCTTGAATCCCTCTCTGCTAATATGAACGTTTGGCTAGACAATGAGATAATCTGTTCCATCAGAAGATGCCTACTTTATTTGTACAGCAACAATGAACAGGTGTCATTCGTTTGGATTCCTGCACGTAAGGGAATTCTTGGAAATGAATGTGATGATAAACTGGCCAAGGAAGGCATTCTTTCCGGCGTTTTCCTTCATCAATTCCATATCCCGATGTATGACAGACTTAATATGGTAAAAAAATGTACTAATTCTATCTAGTCTGCACAATGGATGGATCCAAACAATCACAAGGGTAATCGGCTTAAAATAATCCAAAGATCTATTCCCCGCACCCCTTGGTTCTCTCAAATATATAATAATATAATATAATATAATAAATATCAAATATCTCTAGAATGAGAATTGGGCATTGCCAGGTAGCCTTACATTTATTCAGATTGAACTTAATAGACTCCCCAACGTGTGAGTGTGGTGCCGAGGAGGAAACCCTTGACCATGTCTTTTTGGCCTGTCCATTGCCGATCGCAATAATCTTGTCAATGGTAATTTTCAGCTCCCGGTTAACTTGTGTCATCTTCTTTCCCTTAACTCGCCACATTTAAGCTATATATTAGCAAATTTCTTGAACGACAATGGTATTAACTTGTAACGTAATATTCCCTATTCTATAATATGTTGTACTGATTTCAATGAAATAAAGTTTTAACTTGATTAATGCCACAAATCAGTCTTGAAGGGTGGATTGCCTGTTTAAAAGAAGAAGAAGAAGACTGAAAAATTATTTATCGTACCACGTAGAATAAATCATCGAAAATGACAAATAAAACAAAAACATATCACATACCTTTCATAAATCGCGCTACACATTACATTCTGCACTGGACATTTTTCTTTGCAGGTCCATACTTGAGCTGAAGAAATATTTATATATAAATTATACTTTGTTTTTATTTTTTTATGTTAGATTTAATTATCTTGAAATGTTATTTAAAAATGTACTGTTATATTTAAATTAAATAAAAAAAAATTCTTATGTAAAAGCCCACAAGGGCGTTGATGGAAATAAATAAAATAAATAAATTTGCAAGCGTTCTTCTGGTGTAAATCTATTCATGGTGAAATGGCAAACCAAACTGGGCACAAATCAGCTGTCAGCTGTTAAATTGGCTGTCGCTGGAAAAAGTGTCGCCAATTCGAAAAACAAACCTCTAAAAAAAACACCATTTATATGATAATGAGATTTATTTCATCGCGTCTCATTCCGTGGACATGGACCATTAAAATTCAATTACCGTTCTTGTAAATATAGTGCTGTGTAAATTATTGTAGAGTGATTTAGATTGTACAATGTATTTATTTAATTCTAATTTAGCAGCTGTTCGGTTTCGCAGGCTGTATATTATATTAAGGCTATGAATTTAATTCACACTGATCTATGTACTAAGGCCAACACTTGTACCCTTGTACGCGCGTGTATAAAACAACTTTAATTAAAATAAGATTTCGCGTACATTGCTGTGAGGCTAATTTAAATGGCTTTCAAATTTATGACACACGTTGGGTGAAATATATTTTAGAAACACTGCAGGGAATTTCTGTATCGTCTGTTTTTGAAATCATTTCAGAGGCTGTGGAATTTGCATCTAAAGAGGTGAATCTCAATTTCAAATACGTAATCGATAACTGTACAATTTATGAGAATACCATATTAGGTGTAATACCCATGAGTCTATCTTTTAGATATCCAGAGATAATTTACATCATTATTTTGAGTTCTGAGTAATTAAAGATTTGTATTATATATTATTTTATCTATACTCGATGATACTGCATGAAAAATTAGATGAAAAATTTATACAGAAAGTTATTTGTCTAGTTATCTAGACTCTTGACTCCAATTATAAAAGGAGTAAAGTGTAGATGTTTACGATCTATATGAGTCACAAAATTTATAAAATTAGGAAGGCTTCGATGGCTAAGCCATGATACACAACCCCCAAAATAGTTGCTTAATAATAAATATGAACAAAGACGAAAAATATTTAGACCCCAAACGAGATGGCAAGGATAATATAAATAAATACTTATTATTAAGAGAACACATTCTTATTGTGAAGTTGTAATTATTCAGAACATAGATCTGTGATATTTTAAATATGAATTAAATATATTAATTAGAAAGGTATACATATAAAATCAATTTTATCGAAAAATATTGTTGTTGCGCCATCGGGATTCGAACCTGGATCTCTTTCCAAATAAGGGAAGGTCCATTATTCAACTATGCTACAGCGACAATATTTTTAGCGACAAATTTTCGAACCTATATGTTACCTTTTTGATATTAATATATTTAATTGTTCCATTGTTAGGTAGAAGGAGCCTTATTTAAGAGCCTTATTTTTACGGAATCTCAAATACCTTTGAGTAATCTGATAGCAGATCCCAGAATTATCAATTCATTTTTATTAAATTTTGGACTCATTGATACAACTTTTATTATTAGGAGAACACATTCTCATTGTGAAGTTGTAATTATTCAGAACATAGGTCTGTTATATTTTAAATATGAATTAAATATATTGATATATAAATTGATTTTATATGTATATATTTCTAATTAATATATTTAATTAATATTTAAAAGACTTAATCATTCTTGGCGTCAGAAATTAGCGGCAAGCAGCCCAACGTTGTGGAGGGAATGAGGACTGACAGTTAAGTTTGTAGAAAAAGATTGTTACAATTGTGCTTATTAGTGGTCTAAGTCAAGAAATTAAAAATAAAAAGTTCATCAATTATTTTGCCTCACGTTTTTTTAAATAAATATAATATGATGCAAAGTGTGAAAAATTTGAAGCGCCATCTATATTCAGTGAATTATTACGAATTTTAATAGCATTCCGCTGGTGTTTATTTTGATAATAGAGTAAATCATTTCAACCTTATTTTTTTTATTTCTTAAGTAACACGCAACATTTATATGTCGAAATAAATTATAAATCTAGAAGACTAAATAAACTTTGAAACATTATGTTGTGTAATATAAAAATATTTTTTAATCAATTCGAACGCAAACTTTTAAATTTTTCAAAACGAAAAAAACACGACTAAGACCATTTAATGAGTACAATTACAGAACACACTTATTCGTTATCTGATACACGGTCTCCTGCAAAAGATTCCCCTCCTGACGTTTTCCTATTGCTGTGTTCGAACTTATTTTCCACCTCCGCTTGTGAACCCCAATGATGACCCTTCATATATTTTTACTTTTAAAATTAGAAATATTAACTTTGTGGTTAAAATTCATATTTTTTATTTATTATCTTTGTTTTATTAACCATTGAATTGAGTTTAAATACATCTATCGGTTTCGAAAAATACAATTTTCTTCTTCAGGATGTCATAACTAACTAAAAACATATATTATTGTTTCTTCACCAGAATCTATTTAAAAAAAAAACAAAAATTATTTAAAAAATAAATTTAGTACCTAACTCAAATTGTTACTTAATACAAATTTAGTTAAATAATTTTTAGAATGGGACTCGAAGTTAAACTTGGTTGTTTATAATTTTTTGATTAGTTTTACATGCTTTATTTATCTCCAACGATTCCAAATGATTTAATTTGTGACCAATACCGTTTATATGCAAAATTTTTCCTAAAAGTTATTCGACTAAATTTGTATTAAGCAAACATTTGAGTTAGGTACTAAATTTATTTTTTAAATAATTGTTGTTTTTTTTAAAAATAGATTCTGATGAAGAAACAACAATTTATATTTTTAGTTAGTTATGATATCCTGAAGAAAAAAATGGTATTTTTCGAAACCGGTAGATGTATTTAAACTCAATAAGTGGTTAATAAAACAAAGATAATAAATAAAAAATACTTCATATATTTATTGATTTTGGGTAGAAAAGATATGTCGGAGGGAGCCAGAATTGGACACAATTTGGATGGGAGTCGCAAAGTGATTTTTTTTGTGAAACAATAGCGGTATGTGCAAAAATTCATAAAGTTGGAGAGAGATTTGATAGCTAGCCCATATGTAGTACGTACGAACGAAGCACAGTAGTAACATAATTATTCAGATGTAAAATATTTCAATATTTCAGATTAAAGTAACAATTGAGTAGCTTGTTGGTCTAGTGGTTAAGGTGGTGGCCTAGTGATTTAGTGGCCGGGGGTTAGCGACTCATTCCAGGAGACTTGAAAGTTAGTCCTATTTTCGTAGTACAAGCGTTTAGATTAGTTTGTAGAAAGTAATAATAATAATAATGTAACATTTTTTTAAAAGAAAAAGTTTCACAGCAATATTGTCTACACATCGTCTACTCGGTTCAGTTAATTGTTAAATGTCAGAGATATTTATGCTCGCTTTTTTATCGCACTTCATTATAATAGCACGAAAAAAAAAATTAACTCGCACTATTAAATAGAAGTAGGTTGTATTTCAAACAAATCTATCTGCATGTTGGCTATTTTAATTCCCCATGGAGCAAGCCACCCCATATTATGGAGTTTGAAAATATTATTTGATATGACGAATGTTGATAGACAAATACCGCTACGTAAATGTGGAGGTTTACATTTATTTCATAGATTACATACAAGGCTTTGATATAGGACGTTACAAAAAATAGATATTTTAGAAATCAAAGCCTTGGACGATAACTAATAATTAAGATTTAATGCTATACTCTGATTCATTAATTACCGTATCGGTTCAGGGTCGCCGTTCGACTGTTGCGGTGGCGTGCCGGGTGAGGAGAGGAGAGGAGAGGAAGGCACAGTACACTATTTTCGTTCCAAAATAAATACATGTCCCAAACAGTATATATGTAATTCATTCAAATTATTAACATGTACTAGAATATGTCTGGAAATCGAATATATGTTAATAAATAATAGCTTAGTCTCTGTGAGACATCTTAATCTTGATGACAATTCCCCAGAGGATAAAACCCAGTAGTTAGTTCCTACAACAATTTGGACATACTCAAAATATCGTAAATAATAATTCATTACGTCGATTAGTACTAAAAGGCTGTTTTCAAAGTGGAACCTGAATTTATAACGAAAATATACGTTATGGTATTCAACAAGGATGCTTTTCTTCTGTTTAATATATTGTGTTCTTAACCCATTTTTGCATCAGCAGATGTGCTTATAAGTGTAGGTCATTCGATATATTTCAATATTCACAATGGCAACAGTGAAGAATGAAAGAAATTGAGAAAATGACACGGTGTGAATAAAATAGTACTTAAAAGAGAACGATTTATTCAATACAGGTTGCAATGAAATAAGCAATTACTATTTACAAACGCGGTGATGCACCATCGGAGTAAAAGATGTTGCCGGATTGAAATTTTTAAATTTGTCTATGACATTGACAGCGAGGGTCCATGTCTCTACACCATATGTACTCGTAAATATTAGAAGCACGTATACCAGTTAGTGGAATGAAATATTGGGTGCGTAGCCACCATGCATATTAGACGTGATTGTTAAAGAATGAGGGGGGCAATCATTTTGTGGTAAATGTAATAATATATTAGAATTTCAGTTCATTTTACAACTTTTTAGTTAAAACAGGATCTAAACTTTATTTAGTTGTAGATATTGATATATATTTTTATATATTTATTTATTAATCTGATATATGTACAATGATACAATGAAACCATTTTTTTTTCCTCATGCTACACTTCTCTTGAAAGCATATAGTTGTGCAGAGAAGTGGACTGTATATTAAAAAAAAATATTATTTACAATAACTAGCATATAAAAAAATAAAATATAATAAATTAATAGCAATAGCGATATAAAAATATTATATATATATAAAATAATATAAATATAAATAGCGATATAAAAATATTATAAGGTGCATATAATGGTGTTATGCAAATGACGTGTTAATTTTTGAGCCTGAATATTCAGATTTAAACCTAGTACGATTTTCAGTAATAAAAATATTTTTTTCTTTTTTTTTGAAAAATAAAATTTCTTTTAAATAGATAACAAAATATTGTTACTATGAATTCTTCTAAAAGCAATTTGTCGAATAACCTTTTAAGTTTTTTAATATTATTTTTATGTACATTTTTTACTGGAATCAGTCTAGTATTATATGCTGATCCCCAACTAATGATGGCATATTGTAATAAGGATTGATTAAATGCATAGTGTACTAAGTACAACTTTTTTATCGATAAAATGTTCTGATTCTTAAAAAATACGTATATTCATTTTCTTATCTTTTTAATTAACAACTTGACAAATTGAATTTTTCCATTTAAGATCTTTATCGATAATTACTCAAAGATTTTTGATTTTATTTGTCATTTTTGAAATTGAGCAGTTAGAGAGACACTAATTTTGATTGTGAGCTATGTTTTGTGTGGAGTGTTCATTGCAAACGGAATAACGAAGGTTTTTTCACTATTCAATGATAGTAAATTAATATCGAAAAAGTTATTAATTGTATTCGAAATTTAATAATTTTGAAAGAGTATGTGCTGCCATCCATTAACATTACTCCAAACTAAACAGCGGAATTAATGTTGAATACATTATCAATTGTGTAATTTCCTGATATGTATTTTTGTTTTCGCTTCAAATTCCATGTGACTATTGACCTTCTTTAGATACGGTATCTTCTTCTATGGCACTACATCCCAAGGTGGGATTTGGCCTCACCAAAATTGCTCTCCACCGAATCCTATACCTGGATATTCATTTTCAATTCCCGGATCCTCTCATCTTGCTCCAGTATTCTTTCACACAATTAGCCCACCTCTTCCTTGGTCTGTCTCTAGGTCGCTTTCACTGTTCTTTGGTGTTATCTGATATTCTTTCAACATGGCCTTCTCATCGCAGCCTTTGGTACCTATAAAATCTTACGATTGTTTCTTGTTTAATAAAATTTTTAAACTTGGATGGATAAGATCCCGTAGACTGTATCAATTACAATAATGATTAGTTGATTCAACCCTAATTAGATTCGGGTAGGAAAGTAATAACATATGGATCTTGCCTACCTTGCTCTTAAATCCTGAGTTAAACGTCGTTTTCACCTCCAGTTAACTCGCACACTTTTAGTAAAGAACCGTGATATCACTGCACTTCCGGAGCTGTTTAGAACACCGTCTCTTTGATCCTAGCGTTACGCACGGCGCTACTTTCGCACGGTAAAAAAAGAACACAGATTTTGACAGTTCGGTACCAGAAGGCAATCTGTCCCCCCGTCAGTGAAATCCCTAAGTAATTAGTTGGCCAAAGCGGGGCAGGTATGTATTAAGGTTCATATTGGAAGAACAAAATGCACAAAAAGTAGGTACTCGAACGTTCCGCTACCACAAGTGACCACAAGTCTTATTATTGTTTTATAAATTAGTAGTGGGCTTTGTTGATTCATTATTTAGACATGATATAAAAAAGTTTATAAAAGTTTCACCTCAATACGCGCGTTTTTATTTGTATGTACGTTGGAGAACGGCAAACAAAGATTAATAAAAATCTTAATAGATTTAGCAAGGTCAGTTTGAAATGAGTTCTTGACTACTTGAACAAATATGTAATCCAAGAAGTTAGTTCAGAAGTTTACGAATTTCACTTTACTGTAGAATTTATAAGTACTTAAGAAACGACCTAACTACATCATCAATGCTCACTTGTGCGATTCCGATATCATGTTGAATTGCAATATACCTCGAGCTTTCAGACAACATTATTTCATTCCACTCTTAAAGACGGAGACCTAAAACAAGGATGTTCAAACTTTCACGATACGGAGCATATTGCAATATGCGGACTGATGGCAAACTTTCAGAAAATTCATTTATTACAAATTTGCTATTCGCGAAAAAAATTGCCATTTCAATATTTTGTAACGCAGCCGGTTTTGGCAGTCGCGATATTAAACGGAGTCGGGACTTAGTTTGAAAAATGTGGTGTACGGCTCTACAACAAACTGGTAAGTAATTGATTATTTACTAGTAGAAATCTGTGTTTCCGTAAAACTTATTTTATATTATTAATTCAATAAAATCACATATTATTTGTGACGTTACATTTTTTCAGTTTAGTGATAAATAAAAAAAAAACTAAAAAATTTGATTTCATCAAAATAAGAATAATATTTTAGTTCCGGATTCATAACACACACTTTTGGCGCGTCTTTCGATTCAGCTGTGACTACTATTACTGACACATTTTCCAGTAGAAATTTCCATCCATACATTTTCTCGTGCTCGTCATTTCAATGTGAAATATGACCTTGACGCTAGCAGACTTGACCGATATTTGTTCGATCTCGACATCGTGATAGTATTCACGGTGTGGACCTTTTAGCTCCAGTGCACCAGCTTTGTATTGTTTGTGATCCTGTGATTTGTGTGCACAGTGACGTTTGTATGTGACTTGTGACATCGCCGTATGCAATTGGGATCGGAGATCGGCTCATCTGCGTGCCATTTAATGCGTGATTTTCGGCGACGATCATGGGAATTTGCGGAGGCGTTATATGCAAGGTAAGGCGAGCAGTCTTTCCGAATCCCGGTTCTCCGAAATTCACTGCCCCTTCGACTAAGCCCCTATCCTCTCACTGACCTCTCCTATACCACGTTTCCCTACTTCCCTCCCCAACCCCGCGGTGATTCCGATTTACGACTGGAATTGTCGTAATCTATTCCGCAGGATGTACGATCCGGAGATTGAACAATTCAATTATAATTGGTTACATTAATGTATTTTGTTAAATGTAAGATTTTACTCAAATATTTTTGAGACTCATGATATTTTGGTGTGCGCCTTGGCTAGACGCGCTCTGCCAGGCTAGTATATCGCCAGATGGCGTCTTGTGTCTACCACAAGGTTAAATAAATTGAAAACTCAATAACGTTATGATTCCCCTGTGCCTCGAGGAAGGTGAAAGCAAGAAGGTAAGATACAAGCCAACTTGATCAATACCGTGATGAAGACCGAAACGAAGATATGCAAATAATGTCACAACGGACATGCAAGAGGTAGTCAAGTGTCCAATAAACTGAGCCACGACGATTAAATTTTAAGATGAATAATCTATTCTGACTGTTACAGACTTTCAAATTTCGTGAGGTCGTAAAAAACGTATATGAAAACGTTTCTTAAACCTTATTCACTTTAGTATTTTTATAGAAGAATATATTTGCAACTGTAATTCCGCACTTTAATATTCCAACTTTTTGTCAATACTTAAAACTTTGAAATCAAGTTGTTCCGACTTTGCATGTGATTGGCCATTTATTCGGATAGTTTAGCTGTTTATAGAGTAATTTAAAAAAAAAAACATTTCCTCAAGAATTATTAAATAATCTATTCGAAATATGCAAGTGGTATAGTCCTGTTGAAACTACATATGTTGCAGGTTCAATGGAGTCAATTCGGTCACCATGTGACTATAGCGATCACCATTAATAGTTACAGCTTTGCCATTATTATTTAGATAAAATGTTTTAACGACTTCAACAAGTTGTTGAGACGTAGTAATAAATAATACATTGTAATAAACTATTATTTACTTCTATCAAATATGAACTGTTAAATGTTTGTCAAACCAAAATGGCGGATAAACAAAATTGTCCTGGAACATAATATTCACCCTGTATATGCACCCTAACCTAACAGAAACCTAAAGAATAAATAATATACTCGTGATGAAACCCCATCTACCTTTAAATGTCGACCTCAAAGGATAAACTCTGTTAATCGCCAGATGGCAGTGGTGCGCCCATAAGCAGATTACAAATAGTTATCCAAGTTTTCCACCTCACTCGCCAAATAATAGAATTTTATTCGAATGTCTGTTCTAAAAGGTACACTATCTTGGTGGTTTTGAATAAATTGATGAATTTTTTTATATAGTTTATTGAGAGATGTACCATTTATTTTAAATTATACAGAATCTTTAGAAGAACTAAAGTCTCTACTATAAAACATAATTTCTTTTAAAGAAAATGTTACGTAGATGTAGCTAAAAATAAAGTATATGTCACAAATATCAGACAGAGAAAATCGAATTGTACAACCTTTTACCAAGTTAATTTCAATTTAATTAACTAATATGTCATCATGTTGTTACTTTGTAGTGGTCGATTTTGAGGATAGAGCACCACAACTCTCTCGTCATTTACATTTATATATCTACTCACACGAGCTCGTCGATTGTTGAGGCTTCAAACATGATTAATTTACAGAACCTGGTTTACTTAGTACTTAGTCAGTTCGCATTTAGTAATTGTAAATAGTAGTTGATTACAACTTATTATGGAGCATATAACTCCTCAATATCGTGTTAAAGTCATAAAAAAAAATACAAATCCGACTTTTGAAAAAAATTATCATGACCGACGAAACTCATTTCGTTAATAAACAAAACAGCCATTATTGGGGCACTGAAAATCCTCAATTGATACATACACCAACGATCTTTACACCAACGCAGAGGTACTGTATGGTGCGCGATGTGGGCCAGCGTGATTGGGTCCTATTTCTTTCAGGATGCAAGAGGCGATGCTGTGCTGTAAAAATTTCTTGGTGGCCCAATTGGATCAATTAGGCCTGTAACACGTGCGGTTTCAACAGGTGGTATCACATTACATACAGCCCGAGATAAGCTTGAAATTTTGATGTATGAAATAGCATCGTCCTGGAATATAATATTCACCCTGAATCAACATTATCATTCCTTATATTTCTTTATTAGAATTCTCTTCTCAAATATTACACATAATTATCCCACCCAAACGACTGTGATTTAATCTTATTTACTATGTACAGATCACATTACTCTTTTATATATTATGGTAAATTGATTATTGAGTTCGTTAATCTATTGGTAAGGCCCAGTGATCAAATAGTCGGGGGTTACAATTTCGTCCCAGGAGACAAGTTAGACCGATTTAAAATACTAAGAATATTATAACGACGTGTATTTTTTGTATTACAGGTGTTTCTTACATTCGCCGACTGGCATCTTCAGGGATATTTTATAGGTTAGAGACACCTGACGTGAAATATAATAACACAGAAGCGATCGGTTTGAAATGGGTCAATAATAAGAATAAATAATAAATAATAAAAAGATAAACAGCTATAAAAAGTGTGTATTCGAACTATAAATACGGATCAATAGGCTCCAAATGAATTGCGCGATCTCCGAGTCACGAATGGAATACGACAATTGCGGTTGTAAATCGGAATCACCGCTGGGTAGGGGAAAAAAGTAAGGAAAAGTGGTACAGGATGAGGTCTATGAGAGGATAAGGGATCTAGTCGAAGGATTAGTAAATTTCGGGGAACCGGGATTCGGAAGGACGGCTCGCCTTACCTTGTATATGACGGCTTGGTAATCCCTGCAGTCGCCGCCGAGATCACACAAAATGGCACGCGGATGAGTCGATCTCCGATCACAATTGAATACGGCAATGTCACAAGTTCACCCACGGCACAAACAAACAATATCAAACAAATCACAGGATCACAAACAATAGTGTGCCGGTGCATTGGAGCTGAAAAGTCCACACCGCGAATACTATCGCGATGTCGAGATTGAACAAATAACCTCTGCTGGCGTCAAGGTCACAATTCACACAGATAAGTTGAGCATGAGGAAATGTATGAATGAGAATTTGGATGCGGAATTATGTCAATAACAACGGATGTGTTTACGAATTCGGAACAAAGTGACTATAAACAAATTTATTTGTTGGTACAATATCATTATAACATTACAATTTTTTTTTTTGCCAAATGGCGTAGCAGTTTTACGGCAAGAATGCCCTTCAATTAAAATAATAAATTAAAGTTAAAGTACGTTTAAAACACATAAGTAAGTAATATAGTAAAAGTAAAAATTTGATCATCAACATTTAAAGAAAGTAAATGTAATACATTAGAGAAATGAAATAATTAGATAAGAATGTGTTTGAATTTATATTTGAGTATGTTTACTGATGTCTCTTTGTTTTCCACAATGTTTAATAATTATTAACTAATTGTATTAAAAAAAATTGGCACAACGCATTCTCTCCTCTCACCGTACACATTGTTCGCGATCGGTACTCTCATGGTTCATCTCGAGTATCTGGTAGAATAGCTATGGTGAGGGTCAGTATTCATATTTATATTGTTTATCATCTCTTCTATAATAACGTTATGCCACTTCTGATAAGATTTTATATAAATTTTGTAAATAATTTATTACAATTTTTATTCAAACACTTTGTTCTGTTATCTGCTAAAGAATGTTTTTTTAGAGGTTCGTTTTTCAAAATGGCAACACTTTTTCCAGCGACAGCCAATATGACAGCTGACGGTTGATTTGTGCTCAGTTTGGTTTGCCATTTCACCGTACACTTACGCCAGAACAACGCTTGTAAATTGTGCAATTTTTTTTGATAGTTGCGAAACTTACCGTGCATTTTACGGTCGACATAAACGTCCATTCGAGCAAGTAATTTGAATAACCATGGGTTGTTTTTGCACCATGCATACTCTAATTGATAATGACGTCGTACAGTGCTCACATAAGAAGCTGTTGTTGCAGTGGATCATAGTATTGAGGAGGACCTGAATGAGTCGATTCACCATCGTGCACAGGAATAGATCCACGATTACTGACTTTTTCGTTACCCAATTGAATGTCATGGATGTGGAAGAGCCGTGGTTTCAACAAGACGGCACAACATGCCACATAGTGTCCACCACAATCAATTTATTGAAGGAAACATTTGATGAGAGCATAATGGACCTGTGAATTGGCCTCCAAGATCGCGTAATTTATCACCGTTAGATTACTTTTTGTGGGTGTATGTAAAGTGGCTAGTCTACGCCAATAAACTAGAGACGATAGGCGAATTGGAAGCCAACATTCGTCGCGTTATTGCAGATATACGTCCCCAGCTGCTCTAAAAATTGGTCGAAAATTGGACTACCATATTGCGCTTTATTTGAGTCAGCCGCGATACCCATATCCGCGAAATCATGTTTAAAAACGAATGGCGTAAAATTATCTTTCCGATAAAGTCAATACCATGGTCAATGGTTTTTATTTCATTTTAAAGTTCTATACCTCTAAAAAAAATCTCAATAGTAAGTGTTTAATTTTATCGGTATATGTATTATAAGTTAATCCATGGCTACTCACTCCATAACTGATAACCGAGTCGACCAAAGTAAAGCATTTCGGAACCTTGGAATAACGAGGTATCATTTTGGTAAAAATTGACTCTTTAGGTCAACATTTTTACAATAATTTTCATTTAAAAACTGTGTTACAAACGTGCCAAATGTTTAAGCGGTTTATGCGATTACAAGAAAACAACGTTGAGTAGAATCACTACATAATATTTATTGTTAATTTGAATACTTGGTATTTGAATACAAATAAAAGTTATATTGTATATGATGTCCAAAATCAGTTAACAATATAAATCAATTTTTGTAAAAATTTCACCTCATGGAAATCGAAAAATGAATGTTCAATACTATGTGGTTCAGTACCTCAGTTTGATGTATGTGTCAGATAATACATTGTTATCCCAAGGACACGACGTCCTTGAAAATAATGCAAAGGACAACTATTTTAGGATTTCTTTAGTGACTTACTTATATTGGTTTAAATATAATATAACCGCTTAAATTTTGTCTTAGGTTTCGACGAAAGTTGAGATTGTATTTTTCGTATCTAAAACACTAAATTTATTTCCCAAACGGCACATTAAACAACGTATTTTTAAAATACTCAAAAATGTATTATTTACGTTGATACCAGTTATTCCTTGGAGATATAAATTCTCAATATACGATAGACATCCTTAAAATAATGTCGTCATTAATTTTAAGAAATGATTTTGTTTAAAATAAATTTTACAAACATATTTTCATGTTAGGGAAACCAACTTTCTAAGTTATTAGATAATTAATATATTTTAGTGATTTAAAAAAAAAAACACTATTTTTAACAACTTGGATATTAGAATATTATTAACATAATTTTTTATGGTAAGTACACTAAAAGCCAAAAATTTCCATAAATTTTAAAACACATCCACGGATGCTCAATGGTTGCACTGCATTATCATTGAAAATCAGCTAACTCCAAATAATATTTTACGATTTTTAAAAAAACTCAAAATATTCCCGATAAGTACGAGATAAATCAAAATATCAATAAAATTTCTCAGTCACCCTGTTTCTTCATAAACAGTCTACCAAAGCGTGTTTTGGAATTTTCGTAATCGGTTTAATTTACAAAATTAAACAGTTTTTAAGGAGAACACATTCTCATTGTGAAGTTGTAATTATTCAGAACATTGGTCTGTGATGTTTTAAAAACTAATCCAGCCCTATGTTCTGAATAATTACAACTTCACAATAAGAATGTGTTCTCCTTAATAATGTACAAATTGTATCAATGTATCCAAAATTTAATAAAAATGAATTGATAATTCTGGCGTTTGCACCAGTATACTTAAAGGTATTTGAGATTCCGTAAAAACAATGTACAACGACAGATGTATTAATTTGAAAAAAAAAAAAAGTGTAACATATAGGTTCAAAAATTTGTCATGAAAATACTGGCGTTATAACACAATTGGTAGTGTACTTCCCCGGATTGGAAATAGAGATCCAGGTTTGAAGCCCGGTAGTGCAAAAACAATATTTTTCATGAAAATTGATCTTATATGTATATATTTATAATTAATACATTAAATTAGTATTTAAACAGTTTTTGTTGCTCCTGAACATTTTAGTAAAATGGAGTTAGGCTGTTTTGCAGATTAAGGTATCACTATGTATTTTTTTTTTGTATACACTATGATTGTCATCACCGTACTATCAAATTGTCAATTTATGCATATTATTCTTATTATTTAAGTAAAGCTAGTATCTAAGGTACGCTGGAATTTTAAGCATTTCTGAAATTCGATAATTGCTAATAACTGCATTTGGATTAATATTGAACATAAAGTTAACTTTAAACATGAATTCAAATATATTAATTAGAAAGATATACAAATAAAATCAATTGTATCGAAAAATATTGTTGTTGCGCCACCGGGATTCGAACCTGGATCTCTTTTCTAACCGGGGAAGGTGCATTATACAACTACGCTAAAGCGACAATATTTTTAGCGACAAATTTTCGAACGTATATGTTATCTTTTTGATATTAATATATTTAATCGTTCCATTATTTGAAAGAGTCATCTACCTTATTTTTACAGAATCTCAAATACCTTTGAGTAATATCATAGCAGGCACTAGAATTTTCAATGAATTTTTATTAAATTTTGGACATATTGATATAACTTTATTATTTGAAAAACACATTCTTATTGTGAAGTATTAATTCATATTTAAAATATCACAGACCGTCTGTTCTGAAAAATTACAACTTCACAATAAGAATGTGTTCTCCTAATAAGATCAAATTTATCGAAAATATATTTTTGTCCGAAAAATGCATTAAACAACAAATTTTTTTGAACTTATAAGCTGTAACACTTTCAAATTGGCGCAATCTATAATATTATTCCAAATTTAAGCGCCATCACCTTTTATTGCAAAAATCTCAAATATATTCGCGTAATATTCCCTAGAAATTTTATTATCCATTATGCATTATCCAACTACACTACAGCGAGAATATTTTTAGCGACAAATTTTCGAACCTTTATGTTACTTTTTTGATAAAACATTTAATAGGTTCGAATCCCGGTGGCACAACGACAATATTTTTCTATAAAATTGATTTTATATTTATATCTTTCTAATTAATATATTTAATTATTATTTAAAAAATCGCAGACCTATGTTCTGAATAATTACAACTTCACAATGAGAATGTGTTCTCAATAATAAAGTTCATTAGTTAATATGGTTGAATCTAGTCTAGCGATATACATTAGTTTTGTTGATTGGAACCGACAAGGGAGTCTACTCTTATAGCGGTTTCTTAAAGTGTGTTATTCCAGTCCTTATATCTACAGTATTCCAAGGAAAGTGAAGGAGCATAGTCAAGAGGGCGGAACATCATGGAAATTACTATTCTCAGTCATGAGGTACTGACATGGATGATAAGAGCATTTGCTTAGCATGTGAAAGGTAGCGAGATCGATACCCGATGGAATAAAAATATTTATATCGATCCCTATATTATTAAAAACATAATATAATTGTAAAAAGCGCAAACAATGTTACGAAATTAGCATTATCATATTTCATTAGATTTATACATATTATAAATGTAATGAAATAATAATTTTAGAAAGCGTGTCTTTTGTAGTCACGCTATTGCGTTACAAAGCAATGTTTTTATCAGCGCCGATCTTATTCTAATTCCAGGTAACACACCACTTTTGCTTCTGTCGTAATTTGGTCTATATTCTTCTTCCTTGCCCTCTGTCATCTTCTTTCTATTACATTATTTACTTTGACAGTATGAAACTCAAACAACAAGCACATAAAAGCAAACCTGTGACATATGTCCTGTAACTTGGTAACATTGTTTAAAAAACCTACTTTCAAATTACATACTTGAAATAAAAAAGTTAAAAATAAAAATGTACACTTTTCGCTTTGCAAATTAGGTAAAGTACGAAGAAAGTTGCAACGAGAAATTTTCGCAAAGTAATCCCGAAGGCAAAGTAACCGCTAATGTCTGTACGTTACGGAGGAAGCGAAATATGAGTAATGATCCTGTTAAGGTGCGGTCAAACCATCCACCCGGAGAAGCCTATTTTTTGTGGAATTTTAGCAAACTTTTTGATTATTAATTATTTTTTTTAATTTTCATCTCTATACAAAGTTAAATAATATGAATTAAATTAATCAAATAGAAAGTTATACAGAAAACATCGATCTACCGAAAAATTATTTACGTGAGCACAGGGTTTCGAATCTGGAGCTCTTCCTATCCAAGAAATCAATTGTATCAATTGGAAAGATATGAGATAATTGTCAAAAATGTATTCAATATGAACGCACTTCTCCGGATAAGAATAGGTCCAGGTTCAAATCCCGGTAGAAATGAAATATTTTTCTAGTTGATTAATTCATTTTATATTAAAAACCACAGAACTATGTTTTGAAAATGCAACTTCGTTACAAAAACGTATAATCTGTTTATTTTTATTTTTATTAAATTCCAAGTTTATTTCATGACTGCTTGCACCAAATTAGGTAATATATCTGGCTAATAATAATATTGGATAATTTATATAGCGCCATTTTTATAAAATTTTTCGCTTGAATGGCGCTTAACACATAAACTGTTTATAATCCTACATTATCTTTGAATTAAAAATTAAAAATTGTTATTTGAACTTGTGGAAATGATTTTTTGAAAATGTGCGTTTTTAGTCTCTTCTACAACGTGTGTGCGGTACAAAGTTCAGTTGTGACAATTATAATACAGTTAGTTTTCATAATTTAGTTAAGGTATTATTCTTGCTTCCGTTTATTTTAATACCCAAGAGCAAGTTATTTTCCTCAAACTTGTGGATACGCATACAAAACGAAAATCCCTAATTGAATTAAAAAATCAATTATAGGTATATAAAAACACAAAACAAAAACAAACACCTACACACCAGTTCCGAGAGCAACAACGACATTTAATCAAAGATTCTACATGTTCCAAACTCCGAAACTATACAATACACTCAATACCAACTGGAAATCGTACAATTCCAATAAGATTACACAAAAATGGACCCCATACATGATTCAATCAGGTAGAGATGAATCAGAAGCATGGATATCTAACAATTTAATATAATTTATACAATTCGTTCAATAATAATTCACTAGTACTACAACACTCCCACTCCAAATATTTTTATTATATTTTTACTTTTTTATACATATTTGTAATTCTCTTTTTATTCCAAATAACACCACAATAGCACGAAAAAAAAAAACTGGCTACTTTAACACAGACTTCAGTCTAGCAAAGTAGCCAGGACAACGCTGTATGTGTCAGAGGTGAAGCCTACTCCATCCCACACAATAAACTATATATTATGTATGTTTATTATGTATCCATCTCTGTTAGTACAAAAATATGGATGTCAAAATATATATAAATAAATAAATAAATTGTAGTTTTCCGATCGCAGTTTGGTATAGGGAAAAAAAATCAATGCCTTCGTCCTGAAAATTTAATATTTGAGTTCGTTACGAACAACGCGACCTTTATTATTATCTATGTACCATTATGCCCAGTTGTCAAATTGAAAACTCGTATTTTGCATGCATGAAAAAGCAACCGATACAACTGGGAATACTCGTTTGTCCATTGGTTCAACTTTTAACCAGTAATATTTTGTCGTCTACGATTTTTGTGAAACTAAATATTAATACGTTACCGACGTCATATTTTTTCCTCGCCATTGAGTATATTTATTCAGCGAGTCTTTCAGTAAAATTTATCACAAAAACTGCGATAGAAATAGCGGGATGGAAAATATATTTTCACTTTTACCGGTACAGATATCGATACCAGGCTAAGCCAGTGCTCTGCCATCTTAGATAATCCCTAGACAGGCTGTGGCGTCAAATTGTCGAACAGGTGTATAATTCTTATTTTTGCTGCCAGGACCTTCGGGCGATTATTGTGGCCGCAAAGCAGTTGATAGTGTTGACCGCTGTGCGGCCAGGGCTTCCGTAGGATCTATATTTCATCTGAAGTAGTATAATAAGTGATTTCTGCATTGAAATATAGATTCCACTGAGACCCTGACTACGCAGCGGTCACTAATAGTTGCGAAGCAGCCTCAATAGCCGCCTGCAGGGCCTAGTAGCAAGCAATTGACATGTTCCATGTATTCTGATATTTTATATTTTTTCTTGTATGTTATGCTTTGTTGTTTTTTTCTGATATACTTCAGATTATATTATAAAAAAGAGTCGGAGACTGTGAGGGTTTTGAGATGGCAGCTGTTCGGCTCCATCCTGTCACTATGTGCGAGACGCAGCTGCACAGCTACCGAGTAGCATTAATAAAATGTCAACCAGGCGGTGAATGAGTAGGATCATATATGAGTTTTTGATTATATACGGTCCTGGATATGCGGCGGGTCCCATCACAGTATGATATTAATATACTTGATCGGACCAAAAATATTTAAAAAAATTTCGTATTCATATTCTTATCTTTCCTCGGTGATGACGTCGAGAGGGGTGTTAGTACGCCGTGTAGTACTCGGGCATTTCTAGGCTTCCTTGCTTACATTCCCAGCACGTGTAAATGTACGTATATTTTTGGCAAGAACTAATAAAAATCGATCCATTATGGCAATAAAATAATCTACTCACTTAAGGCTCGGCCGGTAGGCGCGGCCAACTCCACAAATTTAGATTAGCCAATTTCCCAATTGCACGCGAATTGCGAACAACTGATTTAAAGATCCAGTCATAAAGCTGTCTAATGCTTAATGATGGCGTTTTTCATGAAATGTGGTGAGGTGGAGAAATGTTTTTACGACTAGTACAAAATTGTTGCAGGGCCGGCATTAGTCACGGCTTTGTGGCCAATAGTGGCTGCCGCGCAACTACCAACATACTCATGAGAACATGGACAAGGCAAATGGAGAGAATCTGCGAAGAAAGATGGCACTATCAGTGGCCTCGAGTAATCGTCACAGCGCAGGACAGAAAACGGTGGAAGAGTGATGTCCAAATGTTAGACCCCGACCCGATTAGGATAAAGGGGATGAAAAATAAGAATTTTATTTTTATTATTTATTTGATGATATACTTACTTATTTACTTACCATCATGCCGTTTCCACAGGAAGGTAGGCAGAGGATAGAGCCCCATGCTCCTCTGCCCTGGTATACAATTCTCGCCTCATCCATATTCATAAATCTTCTCATACAAGCTCGCCGATTGTTGAGGCTTCTAACAGAACCATCCTGCATTATCTGGTTTACCTGGTCTTGCCAAGTCTTCCGCGGACGTCCTCTATTTCTGGTGCCATCAACACTTGAATCATATATTTTTCTTACCATTCTTTCCTCATTCATCCGTTCCATATGACCAAATCATGTAAGTGATCCTTTCTTAATCTTACTCACTATACTAACATCAGCTTTACATTCTTTCCTTATTTTTTCATTCTTTACAGTCATAAATAGTTATGCCACATACACGCCTAAATGATCTCATTTCCACTGCATTCAGTCTACTATCGTTCCTCTTCTGTCAGCCCTAGGCCTCACTTCCATACATCAGTATCGGTACCAGGACTCCATTCCCGTTAGATATAATTCAAAGCGCCGTTCATTTTATTTCCTGCAGTCACCCTTGATTCTATATCATTCTAAGTCTTTTCGTTTCTATCAAACAGAAGATATAAATGTGATATATACATCAATAATTATATATAATTTCTTTTTACATTTTTTTCTTCTCTATGAGAGTTGAGACTCGTGTATAGAGAAGGAGTATATAAGAGAGTATATAATTTATTTGTCTGCTAGTCTGTATATATATTTTTTGATTTCAAATATAAATTTACGATAGTTTGTAATTTTTCTAATTACAAGGGGGAGATTATTAAAAAAAATGATGTCTTGATAAATACAATGGTTTTGGGTTGCGGTGTATTTAAGTTTTGGAATATCAATTTGGTCTCTAAATCTTATAGATCGGAAATTGCTTCTAATATTTCATTTGTTTTTAATTTTTTAAATTTGAATTAATTAATTTTTTTGTATATGTCTAATATTTTTGGTACTTTGAATTCTGTAAAAAGTTGGATAGTTTTAAAAAAATATAAATTTTTGTCATCGTTTTTTGAATTGAAATTGAAGTTTAATATGCTCCTCCCCATCTAATAATACCGTATTGCAAATGTGACTGTGTAAATGCGTAATATATTATTTTTAGATTTGTAAGTGATAAGATGTTTCCAGTCTTAAAAATATGCAGGCAGTTTTCTTTATTTTGTTTGAGAGATTAATAATATATTCTTTCCGTTTGAGTTTGTTATCTATTGTGATTCCTAGGTACTTAATACAGTACTTGATGAAGATAAAACTGAAAAAAGAACAGACACATTTCCTGTTATCTACTCGGGATCTGATTGGAATAAAAATTGTCACTTTAGATACCAAATACAATTTTGCATCTGTGTAATTAATACATAAAAGAAAACTAACCTAATCTAACCAGATAGATTACTGAATTCAAGTGAGCGTATATAATTAATAATTTATATTAGAACAAGAACAAAAGATATACATATATATAGAAAGAGTGGCGGGAAGATAACAAAAAAGCGGCGGGCATATATCATACGGACATTGGATACCATAGTTGCATCTAGCGATGGCGCGGCGCCACCAGTCATGTCAGTAGGAACATCGGCGGAACACACGATCGCCAGGGGTCAGCTGACGTGCGGACAGCGCAATTACTTTTCTGTAGAACTTTTTTATTTATCGTTCTAAGTGATTCATCTAATATTTTAACATCTTCTTATCAATATTTTTTCTCACTGTTTTATTATATTTATAAAAAAAATGTTTATCTATGTAAAAGGCAATCCTTGTCGTAAAACTGTTATACAGTTTGGCAAAAAGTAAAATTAAAATGAATGTAATAAAGAAGAAGTAAAAAAATTTAAAAATATCATTTTTTTTTAAATCGTACCTCGACAATATAAATGTATTTTCATTACGAATGTATTTTATTTCAACTTAAAATGTATTAGAATAATTGTGATATAATTAATAAAATTAGTCTACTGAAAACCTTAAAGTTCATAATTAAATTTTCTGTTCAAAAACCGCCCCCTCTGTCCGCAGAATCCGGCACTCGGAGTGAGCCTCTCCCGGCATCACGTACACGTCCTTTGTTTCAATTTGCGTCGGCTCAGATCCTAATGGCCGTCATCAGCAGGGCCGGACGAGGGGACCCGAAGCCCGCTGGGTATTTGCGGACGGCACGTAGGCGTAAGCGATGACGATTTAGCGTCTCGGGCACTCGAAATCTCATATCATAAACTACACTAATGCAAAGTATTCAGGAGTGAATGGGGGGAATCTATTCGTGCTTTAGATACACGATTGTGTTTGAGATGTTCCAGACGAGTTGAATTCAAGGAATGTTTGTTTTATTTGATATTATATGTTTATTTATGTTTATTTGACATTACATTCAGGTTTGAATATATTTAGCTTACGTAAGGCAGTGCGCACTGATTAGTACAATTATACTATAATTATTAGGAGAACACCAATAAGAATGTCATTCTTATTGTGAAGTTGTAATTATTCAGAACATAGGTTTGTGATATTTTAAATACTAATTGAATATATGAATTAGAAATATATACATACAAAATCAATTTTATCGAAAAATATTGTTGTTGCGCCACCGGGATTCCTGGATTTCTTTCAATAGTTACTTTCCAATTCACTTGCACCGATGTGGTGCCATTCAAAATACTATCACAAAATCCCTTTGGTGTTCTTCTCTTTATTGTATTTCTCGAGTTGATCGTAGTAAAACTCGGTATGATATATTTAACAATTATCGTTTCCTATTAATACAATTTTTTTACAGATAGTACAATTTATATTACTCAGATATTTAATACTATTACTGCTAAAGCGAAGGAATGATGGGATAAGAGAGTCGTTCCCCAGTTACGGCCTCTTATATTCCATGACCCCCACCACTCATCTCACACACACATACCCACACATATAAGTGACAGTTCTCACACTTTCTAAACCGGGGAAGATGTATTATCCAACTATGCTACAGCGACATTATTTTTGACGACAAATTTTCGAACCTACATGTTACACTTTTTCAAATTAATGCATCTATCGTTCCATTATTTGAAAGCCATCTTAATTTTTTTTGTTAGCGTCTGCTATCGGTTTACTCAAAGGTATTTATTACAATTAATACCATCTAAATCGACCCGGTAGTCTGTACTCTTCCACATTCCCAAAAGTAGAACATTTTACATACAAAATTCATTGTTCATGCAAAAAACCATAATGAAAAATTAACAGAAATTAACTTTTTTATCAATAGCCTTACTACGCTTGGAGAGTTCATTTTATGAACCACCATAATCAAAATTTTGACCAATTGTACTACCTATAATAAGAAATAATAATAAAATATAAAATCCTTTTAAAATTAGCAATATTAACTTTGTGGTTAAAATTCATATTTTTTATTTATTATCTTTGTTTTATTAACCACTTGAATTTAAATTAAATTTGAACTTAAATTTTTTGGATCTAACATTGATTAAAAATAATAATAAAATTGAGTACAAAATTTTTAGAAAACCAACTTTTACAGATACTATCATACACAATGAATCTAATCATTCATTATCACACAAACATTCAGGGTTCCACTCCATGATACATCGTTTAGTCAATATTCCTATGTCAACATCCAATTTCAATATTGAATTGAATACAATTAAAAAAATAGCAGTTAATAACGGGTATAATACAAGTTTGATAGACACTATTTTAAAAAATAAATTAAAAGAATATGATAATCAGTTTTTATATAAATCACAGATAAAGCATAATGATTATAATGATAATTGGCGTAGGATTTTATACATGAATAACTTTTCGAAACAAATATCTAAACACCTACCACGAAACATTAGACCGGCATTTTATACAAATAATAGTATAGGAAATTTACTCATAAATTGTAAAGACAAAGATGATAAATTTAACAATTCTGGCGTCTATAAACTTAGTTGCAAGGATTGTGCTCCATTTTAATATAAGGGTAAGAGAGCATTTGAGATGTTTGAACAATAGTGGGTTTTCAGAATTTTCTAATCATTTGATAGAAAATAATCATGGTTTTGATAAAAAATTGGGATTGTCAATTTTGCATATAAACGGTGTTGGTCACAAATTAAATATTTTGGAATTGTTGGAGATAAATAAAGCATGTAAAAGTAATCAGGAAATTCTAAACAGCCAACTAAATTTAACTACGAGTCCTATTCTAAAATTTTTTCCTAAAAATTATTCGACTAAATTTGTATTGAGCAGCAATTTGAGTTAGATACTAAATTTATTTTTTAAATAATTGTTTTTTTTTAAATTTTTTAAAAATTGATTTTGATGAAGAAACAATGCTATATATTTTTGGTTAGTTATGACATCCTGAAGAAGAAAATGGTATTTTTCGAAACCGGTAGATGTATTTAAACTCAATTCAAGTGGTTAATGAAACAAAGATAATAAATAAAAAATATATATAAAATCTTTAGGATTCTGCGTAAATCGTAGGTACCCTCCCTCTCCCGCTTTGACTATCCAAACCCTCACCGCGATATAAACATATCTTATACTGAATGTCATCCATTCCAAATTTTGCACAGTTGCGCTATAGAACCCTGAATAAAACATATGATAAAATAATGGGAATTCTATTCTCTCCACCGCCTATTTTAAAGTATTTTTAAATTACAGGTAACGCCGTGCGCAGTTCCTTGGTATTTAAAAACAATTTTAGTAAAGTAAAAAAAAAAATATCGCGAGAATAAAGTAATTATCATACATCTGATCATTATGTTCATAATCACGTACAGCCACTGGAAAACAAAATCAAGCTTTTCAGATTTTCTGGTCGTTTCCATTTTTGTATAATACTTTTTTGACAGTGTATCATCACAATGGGGAGTTTTTATGAATAAAACAATGGTCACATTGTTTCCTTTGGAGAGAGAATCTTGCAGATGTTCCGAGAGCAGCCTGTTCCGAGTCGGTTTTGTGGTGTCGGCTTACGGTTTTTGTTTTGTTTTCAAAGTCAAATGAAAACTCAAATGTCACAGTGGGCTTCCTAACGCTCGGTCTGTATCTGGGCCATTGTGCCTAGCGCGGTAGCCAAGTACAAAGATGTCAGATTGTCTTATGAGACTGGGTTTGGAGACGAGCAGCGCCGGCGTTAGCAAGGGAGCGGCCGAAAAATACATAAAAATTGAAAAACACAATCCCAAAAACTAAAAAATATAAATAAAATAAACCAATTCACACATACAGGGTGGCCCATAAAGAGTGAGAACATCTCGTAACACGTGAGTTATTTCAAAACATAATATAATTAATTATAATTCCTAATGTAATTTTAGCTATTGTGTATATATAGATACTCCATTTCAGTCACGGCCATTATTGTTTCTGTAGTTGTTGCCATTATTTGGTCAGGCAACCAGCTTTCCATGAGAGCGCCGCTTGCACTAGAGAGTTGGTGCTGAGCTCCAGCCGCAGCATTACGCCAGCAACTCGATGTTTCAGAAACGGAAGGAATCCATGTATACGGCCTTTGGCAAACATTGTAGATGCGTTGTAATAACGCGCCAATCCGAGGTCAAAACAAATGATTTTAGCGAGCAATAAATTAGCTTTTGTAAATGCTGAATCCACACACATGTCAAAAAAATTATCGACCTTATAATATGTAAATTTAGGAATTTATTTTAGTTGAGTTCATATATTTCATCTATTTCCAAGTCAATGGTTGAAAGAATGGATTACCTATAAATTCCTCCCTAATTACTTTTATGTTTTGTGAAATACCCCAGCCCTATATATATTTTTTGCATTTTCGTAATATCCGTCCGCTGCAGGGTATTTAATGCACAAAATTCTATTTTTAAATGTAGATACGTGAAATGTATGTTCATGTCCAACGAAGTGCCTGGGTGATGCCCTGGTCTACCCTGGTCTCACTACACTTGGATGAGTAGATAATGTCAAGATAGACCTGCAAGAGGTAGTTAATCTAATCTGCCATGTTAACTAAGTGTTTAATATAAAAATTACTGCCAATCCAATCACAATTGTAAAACGTCAAAAAATACGTCACTAAAATATGACTAGTTTTCGAAGAGGAATATATTTTGCGCATATATTTAAAATGTACCAAAGGCTTTTGAAACAACCCGATATTAAAGTTAGTGTGAGGGTTAGAGTACTCAACGTTGGTACTGTAATGAAATTTATATATATGTATATATATATGTAAATGTTAAAGTGGTTCTGACTAACTTGAAGTGGGGATGATTAAATTGGAAACCTACAATGCCTGTACATATAGAACATGAATATAAAATAAATGGTTTTAGAATAACTTGACGAATAGGGAATGACGCTCTAATCACTACATACGTATTGACAAGATTGTATTGTATTAATATTTTATTATAAATTTCGTCTACTTAAGTGTGTATATAACTCTCACCATAGCTATTCTACCACATCTTCTGGTCGTACCGTACAATATGTGCGGTGAGAGAACGAGAGAATATGTTGTGCCACGAAACTGTATACATGAAAAAAAGTATTTATTGGTAGGTGTATTTATTTTTTATACAGATCTACGTTTAAAAATGTTTTTAGAATTTCACGACCGTTCGAAATCTTCTGTATATAGTTTTCTGGACTAATATGCCGTGTATATCCACCTTTCTGGCCGACGTAACGGAACCCATTGCAAGGTACAGTAAATGAGCCCTGATGATGGACAAGGTCAAATATACACGTCATATTAGTCCAGAAAACTATACACAGAAAATATTTTATTCCGAGCTTGATGAAATTTTCCACACTTGACATTAAAAACAAGAGGTAAAAGATCTACATCTGATTTTGAAAAAAACTACTCTATCTCCATAAATGAATCCTCTGCCAGTTACTTCAGCTAGTATTTAATTAAATCAATAAAGATTTATTAAACATTTTGAAAAATAAGAATACCCTACTCCGGTGACCACCCTAAAATATAAAGTAAAAGAACACATTTTCGCCTAATTATTTGTTTTTTAATTTTTTAAAATTGTTATTGATAAAAGTTCATTAATTACTATGTGAAAAGCAATAATTGTTGTAAAACTGTTTTGCATAAAAAATTCTAAAATAAAAAGTATATAATCGGGAAAGTTTTCACTAACCTGGTGTTCCTGGTAACCACGCGGAAGCGCAGAAGATGGGACCTAGACCCGACCTCTGCCTGGCCAGCAGTTGAACTGTCAGGGCGTACGTCAGCAGCATAACACCGAGAGGGATGTAGAAAGAGATAATAGACCCAATCAGTTTGTATAGAGGGTCAGGGATCTGACAAGTGCCTCCGATAACCACGGACTCCACATCCTGAAAAAAATATTTTGATTAGGTTAATGAAAGCTAAATCTAACTAAGTAATTTTAGTTCTAAACATGATATAAAACATCTTATAATGACACAGAATTTCTCTAGTGAGACGGGCACACTCCAAACAGATTTTTACGTTGTATTATATAGTTACAAATAAAATAAATAAATAATAAATAAAATCTTAAAATACTGTAATGTTTGTTACAAATCAAAATTAAATAAAAAGGTGTTACATTCTTATTTACCGTTTCCGAAGTAAGTTTGTAGAATTCTATAATCACATATGGGAAAATAAAACACTTGTTTTTTTATTCTAATCGCGCTGAATATATTATTTTCTAGAATCATGTAAACATTATATAAATTACAGAATATCATAAATGCCTCTATTTTATTTCCATATCGTCTTCTTTGATTGTAAAATTATATAATTGTCCTTTTCTACAAATTACCCATGACATTAAAATATTATCAGTGTTGAGACTGAATTGTTACGTAGAATAATCAGAAGCATTCAAAATGTATGGAAATCCTTAGAATTTCAATGAATATTTTCATCTCACGCAAATAAAATTATATAATGTCCCTATTATAGTTATAAATACAAGTTTTTGAGTTAAATTGTTAGACTGATAATGCCCTTATAAGGCGAAACGCGTCTCAAGTAAATAAACGAGTAGAATAAAAATACAAGTGGTTTATTTTTACGTATTTCATGTTTAATATACTATTGAGAAGGGTAACAAGAGTAGAAGATGCGCGCAAGAATAAAATTAAAACGAAATATCTCCCTAGCACAGAAAATAATTAAATCGAAAACAGAGAAACTAACGAATTTAGAAATATTAAATAAATACCGAGAAGCTTTACATTAAAAATTACAAATGTCTCCGATAATTAATCTGATAAATGTGGACGGGAAATTAATTGTGATATCTATGGTTAACGTTTATGAGAGCATGCGTGAAAGGTTGGCATGATTAAATGCCAGCGAAAGAGATAAAATGAAATACGCAGCCATCGGGCGTTTTCTCTGCTTCCAGCTGCGATCTAGGATAAACTTGTTTATAGTATCTGTAAAATATTATTAATAAATCTTTATTGTTAACTATGTATGATGGGCTGGCTATGTTTAAAGAATGTCAGATAACAGGACACCAAAGATCATGACCATGTGGACACCCCAGTAGAAGCGACCTAGAGGCAGGCCGATGAAGAAGTGGGCTGATTGTGTAAAGAGGATGGGAGGGTCTGGGAACTGGATAAGAATGGCCAGGGATTGAAGTCGGTGGAGAGTACTTGTGGAGGAAGTCAAATCCTACCCTGGAATATAGTGCCGTGGAAGAAGAAGAAGACAAAAATACTGTGACCGATGTGGATGGATGTTGATGGTATCGGAAGGATGGGTTATATAGGAAATAGGGATTGAGGGATGAGGAATGAGGGATTAGGTGGATGGAGGAGGGATATCTTCGATAGCGGACCAGGATGGACTTATGGAATCAATGGACAGCTCGACTTACCTGGTTGATGATGCCGTCACGTTGCACTTCCGGAAGTTCAACCAATGTAGAAAATGACACAGCACAAAAAACTCTGTTGAGTGTTATATTCACAAACAACAAAATCACAGCGGCGTGTGCAAAGTAGTGATTCAATACAAATTCATATGAGAACACTTCCTCTCCTCGACTTCCAAAACAACTACTAGTCGAGCCAAAGGAACAAAATCTACTGGGAAGAATAGGCTAAGGCGGTATGAATAAACTAAAAACTGGAGACAATATACTACCCTTAACAATAATATGAATGAATGAATAAGTATGAAAGTATATATGTGTTCAGCTACAAAATAATAATTAATTTAATTTATTACAAATACGAAACACATTACTATTGAAAACAAGTGTCAAATTCCTTTGAAAATGTACCTATATAGTTTTAGTTCATAATTCTAGTTCTGAAGATACGTTTATTTTAAAAGCCCTGCCAATCGTTCTGTGTACATTTTAGGTGCCCCACCGATCTCAGGACGGGGTTTAAACACTTAACCTTTAATTAAGTAATATTAAAGTATGTTGTATACCTTTGAATACATCAAGCTCAGCGGTAGACTCATCGCTGTTGACAGAAGCCAAACGAACAGAATCTTCAAGGTAACTCTTCTCTTGGTCTTATTTCTGCCAAACCTCATGGGGTATCGCAAGGACAGGTATCGGTCCACGCTGATGGTGCAAAGATGCATGATGGATGCTGTACAGAGCAATACGTCCAAACAGATCCAGGCCAGACAGGCGACAGCTGGCAGAGGGAAGTGTCCTGAGAACAAATTAAAAAATACATTAATTCAATATTGAAAATGAATGTTGACATAGGAATATTGACTAAACGATGTATCATGGAGTGGAACCCTGAATGTTTGTGTGATAATGGATGATAAGATTCATTGTGTATGATGGCATCTGTAAAAGTTGGTTTTCTAAAAATTTTGAATTCAATTTTATTATTATTTTTAATCAATGTTAGATCCAAAATTTTTTAAAATAATTGTTGTTTTTTTAAAAATAAATTCTGGTAAAGAAACAATAATATATGTATTTAGTTAGTTATGACATCCTGAAGAAGAAAATGGTATTTTTCGAAACCTGTAGATGTATTTAAACTCAATTCAGTGGTTAATAAAACAAAGATAATAAATAAAAAAAATATGAATTTTAACCACAAAGTTAATATTGCTAATTTTAAAAGTAAAATATTTTTGATATTTTCTCGTTGAACAATAAAGTGGTCGCACAAAATGTTCTTGTTACATTTGCTTCTAGGATGTTAGAGCTAAACATGAACACTGGGTTAAAAAAGTGGCCTTTGAGAACAGACACAATACCAGGAAAACAAATAATAATCTAAATATTAATCTTTCTAATTAATACATTTAATTAGTATTTAAAATGTCACAGACCTATAGTATGAATAATTACAACTTCACAATAACTTTACTGAAATATAATCGATAAACCTTTGGTCGCGAAAAAGAAAACTATCCTTCCACCATTAGTTATAAAACTTGGCTTAATGAAACAATTTTTTAAAGCGTTGGTTAAAAATAGGTCGTGTTTTGAATATTTATTTAAAAAATTCAGAACTTATAAATGTTTCCTCATTCGTAAATTCGATGAATAATGTCGAGTGATGATGAATGATAAACAACTTTTTTGGGAAACACAAAACTCAATAGTATGCACAATTAGTGAAATACGTATCAACGGATTTCCAAAGTTTTGGTTGTAATATGAGTGCCGAGGTTTATTATCTTCACAGCCATTTAGATTGCTTCCCAGATAATCTTAGGGACTTAAGTGAAGAACAAGGTGAACGATTTCACCAAGATTATGGAAGAAAGATACCAAGTGAGGTGGGATGGTCATACGATGGCAGATTACTGTTGGAATCTTCAACAGGACTGTTTTTCCTTCCTATTTACTTTTCTCTAAACATTTTTCAATACTGTTTATTATGTTATATAGATTTATTACATATAATTTTAATATTGTACATATTTACAGTATGTTTGTACTAATTAAATGTATTAATTATAATGACATACATAAAAAATCAATTTTATTGAAAAATATTGTTGTTGCTGCCGAGATTCGAACCTGGATCTCTTCTTGTAACATGTAATTAACCGATTATAATATACCAATACAGTGTATTGACGACAAATTTTTGAACTTATATATTACACTTTTCAAATTAATACATTTATCGTTCCATTATATGAAAGCCATCTTCTTTATTTTTTATAAAGCATATTACCCGGACAGGAAGAGATTAAGGTTCGAATCCCGGTAGCAACAATAATATTTTTTATAAAATTGATTTTATATGTATATTTTTCTAATTAATACATTTAATATGTATTTAAAAAAATATCACAGACCTAGGTTCACAATAAGAATGTGTTCTCCTTAATAATATTCAAATTTGCTCAACTGACAAAAACAACATCAACAATCAATGGACTGACATTTGGTGAGGCAGCAAATTTATGACATTTTTGGATATAAATTTATCAACACCCTTATAAAGCCTAATACAAGTTTTATGAGTACAACAATTTTTTGTAACAACTGTAATCCCATTTCAGTGAAATTTATAATGTCATTTATATCCCTTATTAACTTAAACATTAAATATATAATACACAAATAATAACTACAGTTAAAAAAATAAATTAAAACACAGAACCTTTCCGAGCTCGTGAATTTTTGTATTTTAATTTTCTTGATTTATATAACACCATAACAGCACGAAAAAAACTGGCTACTTTAACACATGACAGTCTTGCAAAGTAGCCAGGACAATGCTGCATATATCAGAGGAGGAGTCTACTCCATCCCGCACAATAAACTACGAGTATATACTTAATTGAAACATAATTGTATGTTATGTTTATCATGTTATTTTATAATTCACATATGTTTATCATGTTATTTAACATTCACCTCTGCTACAACGAAAACATGTATGTCAATAAAGTCTAATAAATAAATTCTTTGGTTTAAAAACAATTACATTAAACAGCTTCAACAACGTAGTACTTCGATTTTGCATAGGATACGAAGTCAGATTAGTCAAATTGAGGTTGTTCAACTTTATATCCCTAGCAATTCAATGAATACGGTTTATCGCCCAACCTTTTACTTCAAGTTCCTGATCCAGTCAGGTGATCAATTTATAGATATAGAAAATTTACAACGGAATCTTCAACTGCCTATTTCATGAGGAGCTTACTGGCTTACAATATATAAAAAAATCATGTAGTTTAGTTTTCTCAAAATAGAAAATTATTTTTGTGATTACTAGTACACTTTTTCCCTAACGTTTCTAACAATGAAATATAAAAAATAAATCGATATTTAAAAATTAACGGTTGAATTTGGATGGGCCGAAGTCGCGCGCTAAATGTGCGGCCAGCCGCGCGTCGGTAGATCGGTCCCCGACAGCGACAACCGACCGCGCACGCGCAAGTATTGCTATCTTCATAATAATTTTTCTCAAGAGCCTTAATTTAAACGATATTAAGTACTAATAATTAAAATTCTTATTTAGACACAACATATAAACAGTATACAGCTAAAAATAAAAAATACAGTGTATTACATATATTTTACACAGCTTTTAAAATGCATTGCCCAACTAGGTAAGCCTGTTTTAGGGTAAATTAACAAACAAATTACATTTCACAAAACCAAATAACTCATTGAAGGCAAAACACAATTAAATAGAAAATTAAATATGCAAGACAAGTAAACGTGAAAATATATAAAATAAGAGTAAAATAATGCAAGCACATACAAGATAAAAGAAAATATGCAAGATCAAAGCATTATTGCGTTAAATTTTTTTTTTTAATATTATATTATTACATAAAATAATTTAATTGAGTTATTACCAAATGTGAATTAATTCAACAGAAAAGAGTTTTAATATGTATTGAAAACTTTTGATCGTAGTTATTAATTTTAAAATAAATTATTTATAACCAACCGGTTTCTTAAAATATCTTTTACTTCATCAAGATGCCAAACAAACTAACTAAAAACAAATATCAAAGTGTTCTAATATTTTTAAAAACAATTAAAATAATTCATATAATAATATGTTTAAATATGAATTAAATATATTAATTGGAAAGATATACATATAAAATTAATTTTATCGAAACATATTGTTGTTGCGCCACCGGGATTAGACTAGACTCTTTCCAAACCGGGGAAGGTGTATTAACCAACTATGCTACAGCGACAATATTTTTAGCGACAAATTTTCGAACCTGTATGTTACCTTTTTGATATTAATACATTTAATCGTTCCATTATTTGAAAGAGCCATCTACCTTATTTTTATAGAATCTCAAATACCTTTGAGTAATCTGATAGCAGACGCCAGAATTATCAATTCGATTTTATTAAATTTTGGACACATTGATAAGACTTTATTATTAGGAGAACACATTCTTATTGTGAAGTTGTAATTAATAAAAATGTGTTCTCCTAAGAATAAAATGTATTTAAAAAATAAATCTTACATCTAACTTAAATTGTTACGATGGTGAAAGATGTGGAAATTGCCTTAATGAACCAAAGTTATTGGACAATTTTTTTTATGGTAGAATTTGTGATTCAATTTTAGTTAGTTTATTTGACATCTTGCTAGAGTAAAATGAATTTTCCGAAACCGGTTGGTGTATTTTTATTTTTTTAAATTTTTATTTTAATATTAGAAAATACAATAAATTTTAGAATTATCAGAAGGATATATATACATATTTAATTTAACATTTATTTCTTCTCTATGAGAGTAGGACTCATGTATAAAGGAGTAAACACGAGATAAATAATGTTTTAGTTAGTCTGTGCATATATTTTTTTACTTCAGATACAAATTGATATTAGTTTGTAATTAAATATTCTAATTGTGATGCAGATTGTAAAAAAATTTTTGATACCTTGATAAATATAGTTATTTTGGGTTGCGGTTTATTTTAGTTTTGGAATATAAATTTGGTCTCTAAATATTGTAGATCAAAATTCGCTCCTAAAGTTTAATTGATTTTTTATTTTGAAAATTTGGATTATTGAACTTTTTTTGTTTATGTCTATTATTTTTGGTACTTTGAAATTTGTGAATAGTCTTTTTTGTTTTTGAATAATTTTTATAATCATTTTTTGAGTGATTTCTAATTGTGATATCGAAGTTTTATCTTTCTGTTGAATAGAAAATCGTAATAAGTATTTTTTATCAGTATTAATTGATAGTATGTTATCATCCGTCCACTTTTTTATGCTATTAATAGCGTCATTTAATTTAACTCATAGTAGTGGTTCAAACCATTTATATTATGTATTTTTAAATAATATTTTAGAATCAGCATTGTATTTTAAGTATTAAGACACTAGATTTTCAGACACTTTTAGCTTGAATAAATCCCGGGATTATTGAGAGATTTCGTGAAAACAAAATATTTAATATATGTAGATACAACGACGCGCTTGCATAAAATAGAAATTATCGATCGATATCAAATTAATTCAAACAAAGTAAATACAAAGTTTGTTTAAAATCTACGAATAATGGCACCAAAATAATTTTCTATTTTTGGAAGTATTTATCATCACCCAGTGAGTACATTTTGAAAACATCACGCACGCTCAAACTAACGGCCTAACTTCTGTTTTAGAACATTTTAACATCTGAATTTGTCATTGCCCGAACTAATAGACTATCAAATAACAGTTTTTGTTTGATTTGTGGAAAAGGTGTGACGAGGAGTTGAAAGTTTGACCGGATAATAAATGTAAGAGGACCCTGGGGATTGGTTCAATATTTTATAAGAGTTAAGTGAAGGTTCGGTTCAAAGTGGTTATCTGTTTTATGAGGGACACCCATTTCTACTTACGGAGACATTGCGCACTGGGTTGGGATTTCATCAAAACGTGGACTACGAGATGGGGTATATATTAGGCAGAAGATGACAAGATCGTGTCGGCGAGAACTCGGACACTTCACTTTTCATAAGTAAAATTCTTGAAACAAACAAAATCGTGCATAACTCCGTTGGCCTGTACCGTGGGAGAGTGTATTTGATAGTTAGCCCTTTAATGGCTGTCTTGTATCCATTGGTTTCTGTACTTCTGTACATAACACTTGATTGTCTGTTTATTTGTAATGTTATTATATACCTGTATCTTGTTACATTAGCTTTTGTTTTTCTTCTTTCTTTTGTGTTTATTAATTGTAATGAGATTCCTTGCATTACTGATCAGGCGGCCGATCATTGAACACAGTTAAGCCCCACGAGCATCCCTCATTATCACGCAATGCCACAAGATGTGTTCCGGAGTTTGATTCATTCGCTCACATACACACCGTAGGGCATCCACGAGTCTAAAATCAAACAGTTTACTTCGGAATTGGCTGTGCCCCGTAATCCTTTATGTTCCGTATGTCCTTTCATGGAAGAGTGCACTTGATAGTTAGCCCTCTAATGACTGTCTTGTACCCACTGGTCTCTTTACTTTCGTACATAACACTTGATCATCTGTTTGTTTGTAATGTTGTAATGTACCTGTATTTTAAAATAAATAAGATAGATAGGTGTGTTCCCCCTTCTAGCGCTCCTTTGATATGCGCACAGGGCGTGAATTCTCCAAAAATGGTATTAAGGATTCTCCGAAGGGTGAATTTGGGGAGTAACCGTGCTTGTGATTTAAAAAAATTAATAGATTATGTTAATCGTGTAAGAATTCTGGGAACGTTTTATTCTGAACAACACTAGAATGATCTAATTATGGTAATTTAATTGGATCGTTAGGTTTAGGGTGAGATACCCACACATCAGTGATTCGATAGTCTAGAGCAGCGATGGAGAATATTTTTGAGGCAAATTACGTGCCCAAAATAAAAAATATTTTTAATAAAATACTAATTACATGTACTAATTAGAAAGGTATACATATTAAATCAATTTTATCGAAAAAATATTATTATCGCTATCGAGATTCGAATTCTAGTTTATACATATTATAAGTGTTTTATGTTCGTAATTATTTTTATTGGTGAACACATAATTCATAAATATTCCATGCGCGTAAAAAATTATTATTGTTAAAGTGTTATTTTAACCAGTTTTAGTTTTGTTCCTACCCCTTAGCCCACTCCCAGCCAGTACACATTGTTCTTTTGGTTCGACTGATGTGTTTTTGATTTCGTCAAATTCGTCGAAGTGTTATACCGCTGTGAATTTTATGTTTTATGTACGGTGTGGAAGTTCAGTTTTATTTTTGGGGTGAACTTCAGGATAAGTCAGTGACGGCATCTTCATCAGGTGAGTCGAGTAAACCATCCTGGTCTGCTATCGAAGGATTTCCTCATACCTCATCATTCCCTCATTTATGATTCTCTATTTCCCATCCACACCATTGTGATCGGTGACTTGCGCCGGCCACAATAAGTAAATAATCTCATATTCCAGTCATGTCTGTGTTAGTTCATCAGTAGAACTACAAAAAGAGAGATATATTCATATTTAATTTGTTTTTGAAGAAGTTCAACTCGAATACGTATTGCAAACGAAATTTAAACTTTGCCCGCGTGTTGTAGGTTCGCCATTTCTGACGACACACTTAATAACGATAAACTTTTTGATCTGGTGTGTTATTTCAATAGGACGCAAGTCTTAGAAAAATGAAATCTTTGGCGAAATAAAATAAATAGTCGCACTTAAAATAAAAATTAACGAAATAAATAGCAATATTTCGAATTTAAAATATTCTGGGAATATTTTCAATTAATTTTAATTTTATTATTCATCTATTTATAACACTTCATAGAACGGTATTCTCAGAGAGTGTATTACAATATATGTACATACGAGTATTTAATTTTAAAGTATCGTGCTACTGACTTTTGTGCAATGTAATGGTCTCTAGCGTTTAGGTATTAACGTATTCTTAAGAGAAGAAAGAAATCCCCAGAATTGGAAAAATCAATATTTGCGTAAATTTGTGTTGTAGATCTCAACGGTCGGACGGGAGTATATAAGAATATTTTAAATGGTAGGTAAGTGCTATTTAGTTTATTGTTACCGTTTTAAAAAGCATATTTTTATTTTTTAATAAAAATTGAGTAATATGTGAACACGGAATACATGTCATGTCAATATTTTTACATTTTCAAACTCAGGTAAACACTATGGAAATATAACTAAGTTGGTAGTCTCCTGGATCGAAGCTCGAACCCTCCACCACTAGATTAGTTGACAAGCGTCTTAACCACTAAACTACTTACGATTATTTTTTTGAAAAATTAATTGAGTGAAAAATTAATTTTTATGTGAAATAGTGTCGGAAATCTGAAAAGTCGGAGGGAAGTATTCGGTGTTAACATAAGAAGTCACAAAAAGACCTGCACACTTATAAAGTCCTTTACACTTCTCTAGTCAGACCTCAGGTACAATATAACTCGGTCATATGGTCGCCTCACTTTATTGTTCACGCGACGGCGGTTGAAAGAATCCAAGGAATGTTTTTAAAATTCATTAGTTTTAAATTAAATATATGCTCTGAGGATATAAATTATGATTATCTCCTTAGCGTCTGAAATTGTTAAATTTATCAGTGAGACGTACGATGTCCGACCTTATATTTCTATACAGGATCATCAACTGCCTCCAGATTGTTGGTCTGCTTGGCTTTCACGCACCGTTGAGGTCATCGAGAGACAATTCATTGTTCTATTACTATGGTTATGTCAGAACTCATGTATAAGCTAACACCGCAGTCCCCAGATTGGATTCTTTGGGAATTAATATGCGGAGGTAGTCGAAATTTTTGCTGTTAATTTATTTATTTATAGGACTCTTTCTGTGTCTCAAATCAATGGTGGCGGATAGGTTGTGAAAAGACATGCTGACATTATATATTTTTTTCTTTGTGTTTTGCACTACTGATGAAATTTTTTGTTACTTTACAAATAAATAAATAATAAAAAGTAAAAAAAATTGGTAAAAAAAAATTCCTGCTCTACAAGATATTGTATTCTATTACGTTACATTTATTATTTTATTTAATTACAGACCTTAAAATGGAATTCCAAGTAGATAAAAGTTAGCACTTTCGACATTTTCTTCTGTTGGCGTTTAATTACGGGAATAGTGCCGCCAAAGCTGTTGTTGCAGGGGTATCGAAAAACTTGTAGAACATTGGCAAGAAGTCGAAAATAATGAAGTAGAATATATTATTGACTAATTTAATTTTTTTCCTTGTGTCATGTTCTTTTTATTTGAAAGAAAAAACAGACATTACTTATGTTAACACCTAATATAAAAAGTGTTTTTTTAGAGGTATAACAAAACTTTAAAATGAAATAAAATACATAAAAATAGTAGAAATGGCTATGATATTGAGTTTATGAGAAAGATAATTTTACGTCATTAGTATTTAAATATGATTTTGCGCACATGGGCGCCGCGGCTGGCTCCAATACAGCGCAATCTGGAAGTCAAATTTTCGATCACTTTTTGGAGCAGCTATATAGATAATAATGCGATGAATGTTGACTTCCAAGTTGTCTATCGTCTCTGGTTTATCAGCGTAGACTAGTCACTTCACATTTCCTTACAGAAAATAATACAAATGGGTTTGATTAGATCACACAATCTTGGAGGCCAATTCACAGGTCCATTACGCGAAATTATGCGCTCATCGAATATTTCGTTCAATTTACTGATTGTGGCGCGGGCTGTGTAGCACGTTGCACCATCTTGTTGAAATCATACCTCTTTTAAATTAACGCCATTTAATCATGGATATATTGCCTTGCACGGTGGAAAATTGAAATATTTGGATCCTCCTCAATACTACGTTCCCCTGCTGCAACAGCTTCTTCGATGCTCACTGTACGACGTTTCTGCGGATGTTAATCAATTAGCTCATAGTTATTCAAATTATTTGCTCAAATTTACTATGATGTCGACCGTAAAATGAACGTAGCGCAAGGTAAGCTTCTCGAACTGAACCATGATTTTCGAAAATAATTTGCACAATTTGCAAGCGTTGTTTTGGCGTAATTCTATTCATGGTGAAATGGCAAACCAAACTAAGCACAAATCAGCTGTCAAATTGGTGCTGAAAAAAGTATTGCCAATTCGAAAAACAAACCTGAAAAAAAAACAACCTTTATAAGAATGTTTGTAATGGGAGGATGTAGTCAGCTTGTTAAGATTTTGTAAGGCGTAATTAGATTCACGATCTTTTTATAAAATAGAGTTGGAGATCTCAAGCGTCGGACGGAAGTATATGTGAATGTTAATGATAGGGGGAGGTATTCAGTTTATTAATGTCGTTGTATAAAACGCCATTATGTCTATTTTTTATAGTCAACGCGATTTAAGAATAAAAAGTATAAAAAATGATAAGACAAAAATGATAACTAAATATTTAACGTATGCAGGCAGTCAAATAACAATAAACTCAACAATTTGGTACTACCTTCGAGCGAGGTAATACCCGTCTGTTGTGGAACGGGCGAGGGTTTGCGTACATTTTTAATATTGCCACCCTTAAGCAATAATTCAAAAGGAAACTCGGGGTTTTATTGAGACTAAAATGTACTCGCAGATTAGCATAATCCCGCCACAAGTGACAGATGACGATATCCTCATGACCGTAAAAGCCTCCGGAGGCCATAAAACATAAAAATGATAATAGTTCTTTAGATGTTCGCAGCTAGTGGGGAGTTTTTCATCTTTATATCTTTGTATTATCTCGTCTTTACTTTTCGCATACAACAGGTTTAGAAAGTTTCCCAGCGCGAATTATTTGATTGTGGAACGGTTTCAGGAACATCGCTCGGTTATATCGATATACTTTTTGAATATTTCCCCCACCCCACCTTAACCCACAGTTGTGAAGTGTTACGTGTGTGTATGTCCTGCTACGCGCTCGTCACACCGAGTTGAATAAATATTGTGTTTCGGTTTCTCGCAGTGCATGCCGAAGATTTACAATCACTATACACAGTGCTTTGTGCTAATCATCGAAGAGGTATCCTGAAATTCAGGAGAAATTCAGAAAAAAAGTCTAGGTAAGTTGTTTTATTCCTGGTTGGTCCTTTTAAAGAGCACACATTTTTATTGTGAAGTTTCAGTTTTACAGAACATAGGTGTGTGATATTTTTAATACAAATTATATGTATTAATTAGAAAGATATACATATAAAATCAATTTATCGAAAAAATAACATTAATAAAAATAATCTCCTATCGAATTACTCAGAGGTGTTTGAAATTCCGTAAATATAAAGAAAATGGCTTTCAAATAATGGAACGAAAGATGTATCAATTTGAAAGTGTAACATATAAGTTCGATAATTTGTCGTCAACCTACTGTGTTGGTGTGTAGCGTAATCGGTTAATACATTTCTCCAGATAGGAATAGATCCAAATTCGAATAAATTGTATTAAAAATAATACTTTTGTTATTTTTTAACCACTGCTGGGTGAAGACCTTCCCACGACTGATTATCAATAAATACAATAAACTCGTTATCATGTAAGTACCGATTATATGATACAAATATGAACGAACACGAATGATAAGTCGAAATGGGAGCGTATATCGTTTTAGTTAATAAAACACTTGTTTTTTTATTCCACTCGTTTTATTCACTTGAAGCGCGTTTCGTCTTGTAAGGGCATTATCAATCTAACAATTTAACACAATAATTTATATTTATATCTATAGTAAAGAACAAATAACATGAAATAAAAAGGGGCAACATTATTCCTTGGAATTCTGAGAATTTCCATACATTTTTACATTAATGATATTTTAATGTCATATAGGTAATATATAGATAACAACAGCTATATTACTTTACAACGCGAGTAGAATCAAAAAACAAGTTTTTCTGGGATAAGATCCCGTTGACTGTGTCGATTACAATAATAATCAGTTGACGCAATCCGTATTGGATTCAAGAGAGGAATATTGGCAAATAGATCTGGCCTACCTTGATCTCGATTCTGGATTGAACGTCGTTTTCATCTTCAGTTGACTCGCACCTTTTTAGTGAAGAACCGAGATATCACTGCACTTTCGGAGCTATTTAGAACACTATTTCTTCGTGGTCCTAGCGTTACGCACGGCGCTACTTTTGGACGGTAAAAAAAAGAACACAGATCATGACAGTTCGGTGTCAGAAGACAATCTGTCCACCCGTCAGCGAAATTAGTTGGCCAGAGCGGGACAGGTATATATTGGACAGAATACACATTTTTCTATAAACTTATTCGGAAACAGTAAAAAAAACGAATTATTGTTCACACATATTCAACACATTAAAAATCAGTAGGAAATTTCACATTTCATAGCTGAACGAATAATACATTTTCACGTATTTGCACGTATCCATTTTTAAGGCTGTTTTTTTGGATTTCCTCTTTGTGACAGTGTGCAGCTATGCACTGCAGCTACTCTGCGAATCTGTGCTTCGTTCCAGTTCATCTATTCTTTTGTCTCCGTTCAGAGCCGGTTAGCAGACGTGCACACGATTTTGTGTGTTTATTCAGATTTGGTGCGAGGTAGTGAATGCGAATCTTTGATTCCATAATCACTGCATACAAGATAAGTGCATACATGGCAATTGCACACAGTTAGCCTGTTACCTTAAATAATTAACCTAACTTAATTTAATATAAAACAAATTTTAGATATTCCATAGAGACAAATCCATTTTTTATTATATTTAATGGAATATATATGTAAATATAGGTGTGCTTAAGTGATCACTTTATATATATATAACGTTCACCAATTCTCACCCTTCGATCTCCACTATTATCAAATTTTTATTTATTTATCAAATATATGTTGGTATGTGGACTCGCTTCAAGTACGACTACACCAATCCCATTTATGGCCCAAATTTGATGGTTCATTTTTCCCTTTTTTTTTAAACAGCCGAATACAGCCTGTAATTACCCCATATATACATATATTTTACATTAAATATAATAAAAAATAGCTTTGTCTCTATGAGATATCTAATATTTGTTTAATAATATTGCCTTTGTAGGTAAAAATCCAGTAATTCTATGTTCTTGGACATATCCAAATATTGCTTAATATAACTTGAAGTTATCTATCTTAGAGAATTGTAATATGTCGTGAGGTGACTTATAAATATTAATCTACCGAATATTTTATGACTTTGTGAACGGTTGTTTGTGCGTGTACAGTTCTGTGTGCAGTTATCCAGTCAACTTTTTTAATATGCGTGTATTTTATTTTTTTTATATGTAAAAAATTGTTATATTATATTTCATATTATCCATAGTCATTCGTCATACCCATTTGATGTGTGTGCAGTTGTCTTGTGTGCAATTATCTGGAAGATTTATTATCATTGAAACGTTTTCAAAATTGAGTTTTTTTTATTACGCACAAGAATATATTCCTGAAATATATTAAACAAATTTCAATATCTGGAGGCGTATCTGATGAAATTGTTAACAGAACAGAAATGTTCAACCAATGCAAACATCCAATGTTCACGTATATATGCGAAAATGGACGCTCAATTTATTTTTGAGAGATGTTAAAAAAACTAGAGTAAAGAAAAAACCTCGCGATCTGGCGACCCTCGTAGTCCAGTGGGCAAGATGCTGACTTCTTAAACCGCGGGTTCCGAATTCGATTTCCAATAACGTCATAATATATTTATGTAATATTTTTAAAGCCAGGCTGTATTAGTGATGTGTTTCGCTATAGTATTAATTAATTGAACCTCGTGGTCTGAATATGAAAAGATACATATATATTGGGCATCACATGAAGAGTCAGCAAAAGGCGATGGTTAGGCCACATTACTCGAAGGATGAATAATTGTCGGACGAACGCAGTCATCCAGTGATACCAAGGAAAAAATAAAAAGGCCAACAGGCTGCTCTAAAACTCACTAGACTGACGATATCATCAAACAATGTAGACACATGGGGCAGCGAATAACAACGGAGTGGAGAAGCCTTCATACAGTATTGGATAGAAAATGATAGCAGATGACTATAGTAACGGATGAATAATATGTTCCAGGCCGACTTTATTTGACTGTCATTTAGGTTTAGCAAATATTTGTCAATTTGTATTTAGTAGTCGTTAAGAGTAGTTGATTACAAATTGATATCGAGTATCTTTTGCATCAACACCGTGTTGAAGTCATTAAGACATTTTATCTTAATAAGAGATGCAATACTGTTATATTTTTATTTGTTAACTTTGTTTTATTAACCACTTATTGAGTTTAAATACATCTATCGGTTTCGACAAATACCATTTTCTTCTTCAGGATGTCAATACTAACTAAAAGCATATATTACTGTTACTTTACCGGAAGATATTTAAAAAAAAAAACAATTATTTAAAAAATAAATTTAGTACTTAACTCAAATTGTTACTTAATACAAATTTATTCGAATAATAATAATATATTTTAAAATGATTGTTGTTTTTTTTTTTAAATATATGTTTTTAGTTAGTATTGACATCCTGAAGAAGAAAATGGTATTTTTCGAAACCGATAGATCTATTTAAACTCAATAAGTGGTTAATAAAACAAAGTTAACAAATAAAAATATGAATTTTTACCGCAAAATTAATTTTGCTAATTTCCAAAGTAACAGTACTGTCATCATTAAGGCTACTCGCTATCGCCACATGTTGGAAAACGTCTTGGTGTGCGAATTAAGTCAATTGAACCTGCAACACGTGATGTAGTTTCAACAGGATGGTGTCACCTCACACACAGCCCGAGCTACGCTTAAAACTTTGCGAGAATTTTTTCCCGGCAGCATAATATCAAAAGGTAGTGATATCTATTGATCTCCTCGATCACCTGTTTTGACGGCTTCCGACTATTTTCTGTGAAGGTAATTAAAAGAAAAGGTTTACGCTAATAAGTCAACAATTCTGATGCTACAGAATAATATTCGAAATGAAATTGCTGAAATAACACTCGACGTGCGCGAGAATGTTATGAAAAATATTTTTAAAAGGGCGTGCATTTGCACCACTGCCAGAGGCGGCCATTTGGTCAATGTTATATTTTATACATAATTGTAATAAACCAAATAATTAATTCACATATAATTAATAAATAAATACAGAATTCAAAAATTGTTTCATTTTCTAGGTATTCAAAAGTAATTACATCAACCTGGAACATAATATTCAAAGCTATAATGAATGCTCATACAGAAGTCAAACGATACAAAATATATGTAAATTTGACGACTGCAATACGGGTCATTGAAGCTTAATCGTTAAAGTTGTCTATCAGCATTATTCAGTTCTAGGATAGAGTTCCAATGGTGAGTATACTTTTGCTATACATAATTGTTTTGTGTATCTTTCGACATTACCAATCATTCTATTTACATAAACAAATAAAATATTAAAAATGTTCTTGTGCACAGTTTTCTGGGCTAATCACACCAGTCACACGTGATGATGGGATCCAAAACATGGGCCAGAAAGGTCAGATAAACAAGGTAGAAAATAAATTGTTATTGCATTATTATATATTATATTATTATGATTTTCTAAGCCAATTGGAAATAACTTTGACACTTCTCTGCTATTTTCTCTATTGTGGAATGCAGAAGAAAATTCTGACAAATTTGACAGTTGGACTATTGCTTCGTTGAATATTGTAAAATGTTTTATATACGTGTGAGAAAGTCGAGAACCAAAAACGTTTGACATTGTTTCTGTACAACTCTCACGAATTGATATCGTGCGGTAGATCACAGCTTTTAAAATGTCATAGTCGGATAAAAAACAGTCCATGTACATTATTTTTTTCTTTTGAACAATTCGCCGAAAATTCTTCCTCACTGCGGAATATCGGTAAATCTTATTTCTTTTTCGTGTATATATACAATCGTATATTATATTATATAGTGTTCACTACGTCATGTAATGTTTTAATAACTGTGATAAAATTCTTAGAAAATTAATGTGTATTTTTACATTAAAAATTGCTTAATGGCGGTCCACTTTACGGTGGTTTACCAATAAGGCGTTTTTGAAAATTTTAATTCGTAATCGTTCTTACGGCGCAGAGTTGACGCTGCGGCGCAATTGTTTGGTGTCTTTAGAATGCCACGCTCAGGTTGTTTACACATTTTGCACATCTCTTGTCTCGTGTATCATGACTGTGGTCATAGACTGAAGCAAAGAAGAAGAAAAATACTTTTTTACTTAAAAATTGCTCAAAGGCGGTCCAATTTACAGTAGGACTTTTAAAAATGTTAATTTACAATTATTATTTTCGGTGTCGCATCGCTCTTACGGCGCAGTGTTAACGATGCGGCGCACATCACGTGACTTGGTCATAGTCACGTGATTGAGAATAATTTTCTAGTAATAATGACAGTTTTACAATCATTAAGGAAAACACATTCTTATTGTAAAGTTGTAATTATTCAGAACATAGGTCTGTGATATTTTAAATACTAAATTAATGTATTAATTATTTGAAAATTTGTCAAGAAAAATACTGGCGTTATAGCACAAAGGTAGTGCACTTCCCCGGATTGGAAATGAAGATCCAGGTTCGAATCCCGGTGACGCTAAAACAATATTTTTCGACAAAATTGGTTTTATATGTATATATTTATAATTAATACATTAATTTAGTTTTACAATCGATAACCGCTCTTTTAAAATACGTTTGTATGTTTTAGAAGTATTTTAATAAAGCGTATTAATTTTAAAAATTCTGACACGGTTAAAAAATGAATTAAAAATGCATTTATCTCTTCTGATATGGAAGTTTACTATTTTAGGTTGCCATAATTATCGATTAGTTCAAGCTGAATTCCAATAACACGAATGAATATCGAGTTAATAAAGCAGTCTTGCTTCGTAACTGTTCTCTGCATTCAAGTTTTGAAGGTCGTCTGGATATTATTATTATGGAACATTATTTAAGTGTCCAAATTAATCCTGCTCTAGACTTAATAATGGTTTCTTATCGCAGCAAATAAAAACGCAAGTTTGACCAAGTTTTTTGGAGTCTCCCGCGCGAGAGTAACAACAAACTGAAAAAAACTGAAAAACTCTGGGTGAAGTTATTTTTGGTATTATTTGTCAGATACAAGTGGCGCCCCCTGGAGTTTACACTGGATTGCATTATGTTTAGACTGTAATACTTTTCTATCAGCGTTTATTTTTTCCAGAGCTATAAACTTGTAAAAAAAAAAATGTAAAAATCGATGCGAGCTTTAGCTGAATATTATACATTTTTAAAAGATGTTTATTCAGCTGGTGCTCCAATAAAATTTGTCACTAAAACGTTGAAAAATTTCGTTACAATTTTATTCATTCCGTTTCACTCATATTTTATCAACTGTACTTTGTAGCAAAGGTATGAAAAGAAAAAAAAGAAATAGATGAATGAAAGAGAATCCCCCTGCAACAACACTGTAAATCGATTTTTTACAAATATTGATATACAATCGGAGCGTCGGCTAACATCTTGTATGACATATATTATTGTTGCAGGGAGGCTTACTTAGAAATTGTGTGTAATAATATTTTAATACGACTATTTAATGTACCGTATGACGCTAACATTGTGGCGCTCATCTGCTCAAAACGGATATACTGTGTCTCAAATATTAGATTTCTGATCTTTCAGATCTCCCTCTCTCTAACCTCTGTCTCGCAGCCTTCCCTACTTATAATTAAGGGTCGTGTGCATGAAAGGAGACACGATGCGATAATCTCAGAGATTTAGTTGAGATACATCTGAATACCATTAGAGATAAATTCAGAGATAATTTTGGCTTGTGAACATAAATGTCACATAAAATTAATTAAAACTAAAGTGTTTATAATTGTTATTACGTTCCTGGGGGTATTTTTTTTTTATTAATATTAAAAATATAATACAATTTCAATAATCAGTGGATATACAGTAAGACCCCGCTTAGTGCTACTCCGCTTAATGCTGTTTTGGTTTAACGCTGTTTTATTTGAATAGGGTATTCCTCGAAAATCGCACACCGCGTGGGATTCCCCGATATCCAAAGCCTAACGCGGAAGAGTAGTATGCTGATCGCCACTGATAAGAGTGCATCGTACATTTCCATATAACCCATTATTTAACATTTGTGGCCGTTATTGTATGTATAAATAGATGAAATACAGTAAACTATGGACCAATTTATTTAAAATGACACGGATTTTGATAGGGGCTCAAAGGCAAGACGGGGTGTCATGGACACCTTATCCACTTATCGACAATTTCTCACACAGCGCAAACGAAAAACGCAAATGACATTAGACACATTTTTGATAAAAAGAAAATTGGAAATGCGAAAAAATCTGAATGATCTCAAACGTAAATCTCTTTGATTTTTTCTATTTTTCGCATCGAATGTTTGTTATTTGACGCACTTTTAAAGGTTGGTTTAAAATTAATAATAACGGGTGTATGTTTATTTATGTTTCCATATTTGTAAGAAATAAATTTTTGTTGTATTGTTATAAAAAAACATATTTAATAAACTTAATTAACAAAATACATATTCATTATTAAAAATTTTCCCCTGACCCCAATATTTACATGGTGACATAACCTCGTTTAACGCTGTTTCCTATAATGCTCTACTTTGCTGGAACGTATCCCCCGCGTTAAATGGGGTATTATTGTATATATATATATATATATTTTAACATTTGTTTCTTCTCTATGAGAGTAAAACTCGTTTTTCATGTATTTTGCATTCTAATTTATTCAGATATATGTTATAATATCTCATTTACATATATATTATAATTCTTTGTTAATGCAAAATTAATTACCCACTGCAGTATCTATAGGCTACGTGGTGGGTAATCAAATTATAGTAATTGTATGCGATGAGGTTCATCAATTATATTTTTAATGTAGCTTATGTATTCTAGTGTATATTTTATCAATAATCTGTTAATAATATAAAATAAATAAATAAAATTAATAAATCAATACCACCATTGACCTCTACAACTACTGTCTGTTCTGAAAGTCAGGCGTTGAATTACAAACATTTATTCAGTTTTAACTGCTGCTAGGAAGATATACAATTCACGTTGATATACGACGAGTGTGAAACAGGCGAATTTCGGAGATATAGTACAGGGTGAGGCAGAAACGATTGAGCAGTTCTGAGGGGTTATAAAAAGTAACGGAGGTATATAGAGAAAAAATGATTTATTTTCGATGTTAGCAGTACATACCATTTATAATCATTCGGTTTTGAAAATAATATCCTCAAGATGGCAGCCGTTAGCAGCAACACATTGTTGGAGATGATCTCTAAAGTTTTGTACAGCTTACTCAAAAATATCGCGGGGTATAACCAGCTCTTTTAGCTCTGGTAGAGTATGAGGGTGACGTTTAAGCACATTTTTCTTTAGATATCCTTGAAGAAAGAAATCAACGCTCAAATTTTGTTGTGCAGAATATTATACCATCGCCGAAAAGCTCTTTGCGTCGCGATCTTAGATCGGTTGTTAAACCCCGATGTGCTCCGGTCCAAACCATGTTAGCTACGGAAATGTGGACACTGACGGAATAGAGAGAAACCACGTGCACCGCCTCCACATACCACCGTCTGATTGTTGACCCGTACAAACTGCTAAAACATATACGTACATATTTTTTTATTTTTCATTTAAATAAATTTGACTGGTTTAGGGCAATAATTGTAACATTTCAGACCAAACATGTCACTGCATGCAGCATAAATAAGCCGCAAATAGGTTGAAGATACTCCTCTCCCGACCCCCGTAGTATTGTACCAAATAGGAAGCATGTTTTAACGTATTAGTATCGCAACTAGAGCCTTTGAGTAATAACTTGTTTGTAAAGTGTTATTAAAACTCTGAAAATGACAGACATATGTCTAACTTTGTCTCAATTAAGATTGCCGTCTATTAACGAAGTGATGTTTTATTATAAAACTATAGTGAAGAAAAACAATAAGCAATCTGCGACTTCAACTGTGTGTGATGTTCTGCGAATATGAGAAGAGGTGAGTATTCCTATCAGGTTAGGTGGCAAAAGAACTTCAACATTTTATTGATTGGCAAAAGTAAAACAAATAACTATTTACTCGCTCAGAGAGAAAAAAGACGACCAAGTCAGAGAGGTGGTTTAGGCAGAGATATCGACAAGAAACAAGCTATGAAGTTACAAGAGTTGGCGAAGTTAGAAAGCAGAAGAACTGAAATGTGTGAGTTAATATCATCGTCTTTGACGTCTTTAGACGATAGTGAAGGCTTTAGTCGGCCTTGTCCTCCATTCCCAGGACCTTATACATCGACATCACAATAAAATCAAAGCAGGAAACAAATAATCGACGACCGTTTGGCTATGTTGCTAAGCTAAGCGATCGAAAAGCGACTGTTGTGTTGATATCTACTCTCAAAAGTGTAGGTTGTGATCAGTTCTTTGTCTATTCGGCGCTAATGAATACAGCGACAAAAAAAAGTTGAGTCTTTAAAAAGCGAGTATAAGTTTAAACGAGTCTCGCTAAATATTCACTGGGATGATAAAATGCTAGAAGATATAACAGGAAATAAGGTTGTAGATCCATTACCTATTATAGTATCAGGCTAAGGAATACCTATATCAGATTTGGCTGTATCAAAACTACCAAATGGAGCAGAACAGGCAATGGCCTCAGCTGTTTTTGAAACATTATTATTATGGAGTTCGTGCGATAAAATTAAGTCTATGGATTTTGATACAGCTGCATTAAGCACATGTCGAATTAGAGGAACTTGTACCAAAGTACATTGATAATGTTCTCATTGTGGTTAAAAAAATTACAACACAATCGCCGTTTCGTTGATTTTTTGACGAAAGATGAGAAGACTTGGAAGGATGATGGTTATTACAACAAAGCTAAGACTTTTGTAGATTCTATTAAAGTTATTATTGACATAGAAGAGAGAGTAGTAGCACTCATGGAAGTGTACAATCGTCTTCGCACCATTGATGGAGAGCAGAAGCAATATTTACTCTTGGCGGTTTAAGATTATCGACGAAAATTTCTTGATTCAAAAAGTTTACGTTGACGCCATCTTGAATAACTATTATTCATTGTTTAATGTAATTATTTAATTGATTTTAATTTTGTATTTAACTACAAGTTTGAAAAAAGATAATGAATATTTACAGTTTAAATACTAACTTCATATATTTTTTTGTTAAACTCTGCACTTTCACAGCTGGTAGCGACCCCTAAAAACACTTTAAAAAATCTGAAAAAAATACTGTATAATAATAATAAGTTTTTAGACATAAACCGTACATTTTTGAAGCACCCTATTGTATATAGATATACACATATATATACTACAAAAGCTGATAGTTGTCTCCAAAAAATCTCACGGGAGCAAAAATCGTATCTCAGAAATTGTCTCGAGTAAAAATTATCATTAGTGGATTAAGTCTTTAGACATCTGTTTTTAATATATTTAAACGATAAATCCGAGTGTCGGCCCTGCGCGCTTCTGACAACATTTTAATACAATCCACGTATACCATTGGTTGCGTCGTATCCAATTGAAATCCACGAGAAAACTTTTTTTCACCAGACATATTTAATATTCCATTTCGCACGTGACCGGTTTCATGATAATACTCTGGAAAATATTGGTTTTTTCCAGCTTTCTGGAGTCTTTCTTAAGGGAGTAGATTCTAAATTTGCTTGTAATAAATACCAAGGGTGTAGGGTTAATGTGGCAACAGACGCCGAGCGCACGTGGTGTATAAATTTTTGGTATCAGTATTACGTAGACATGTACAAAAACTCTGAACATTATAGATAATCAAGTTTTTTTTTAATCATCTTGTGCCTTGTGCATTTTGTTTTATTTCAAGTAAACTTTTTCCCTTTTTTCCTGATACTTTGATACTTAAACGGTGAATGGATACATCCTACCGGTTGCGCCATTTATTATATACCTTTAATGGATCGTACGTTATAACAACAGTTTTTAAACTTAATGCCTCGATACAATGCAGTACAAGTCAATATGATATGTTATCGGTTAAACGGTTCAGAAGCAAGAGACCGCGGCGTGACACATTTATCTCTTTCACGTGCATCATTCTTGCCAATCTTGCATGTGTCTAGCATTCGACCCATAGATACATCACACTATGAATAAGAAACATTGACATAAATAGCCGTTGTCCAAGTTACATAATACGTGAAAATTAATTCGGTATCTGTGATTCTTTAGCGACGGTTAAAAGAGAAATAAATAAAACTAGTGCATAATTTTAAACTCCCTCTGCAATAAGACTGTATATAGGTTTTTACAAATGTTAATTTATAGACGGAGCGTCTATAAATTGAAATAATAATAATAATAATAATCTGAAAAATTGCAATGTGTCCTCCTTAAAAAAGTACGTGTATTTATTTATTTTATATGGTTATTTAATATACCATTCGATGCCCAAGAAGATATACAACGTTCTGGCATTCATAACTCAGATCTGCACAAAAGCGGTATACAGTGTTGTTGCAAGGAAGTCGTCTTATTCATGAAATTGTTTTATTTCAGAATTTTACAAATTACAAAACAATTTATTTCATTGAAATCGGACTATAAACAAGAATTATTATTATAATTAAGAAACAATGGCGATCAAAGCACTCACAGTCACACCGTCGGATGAACGTGTGATCGGAACGTTCCAAAAACACGTTTTGCCGTGTAGCACTGTACAATGAGTGTACTTATATATTGTGTACGATTTTTAAATTAATGATTTTGTTTAATTTGTTTCGCATGCTTTTGTTTTTTATTTCTCACGTTTATGACAGATAAAGATGGTTGTTTTTTATTGTATAATTTAAATAAATAAATATATATATATAAATATAACTTACAAAGAAGCGTGTGTCGTTAACTGTCCAGTTTGACACTGAATCCCCGATATAAGCTCCAACACACTCCACAGGATGATATATATTTAATGTTGTCAAGCATCCGAGGGATGAGTGTGGCACATGTCACCACATCACGAGAACGACGATGACGTGAAAGGAGCGAAAATTATTAAAAGGTGGACGGCGATGATAGATTCCTTTATAATATTCTTCTTACCGTACAAATAATGTTTACCCAGATACTTTAACTCGTTACATTTATATTAATATGTCAAAAAAAAAAATAGAAAGATGTTAATGTAAATTTATTATGTTGGCTACTTTCTTATTTGATTTTTTCTAGAGATATTTATCATTTTTGTTAAAGTACAAAACTTACAGGAGATGACTTGAGATTTGAAACAATGTGTGCGAGTTCTTCTTTTTACGAATATATTCACATATAATGGATACCGCATTGAAAAGTTAAATTGCTTTATCCTATACTATACTATATTTTATTTATTTATTTATTTATTGGTAACTATACAATAATTACAATACATTATTAAGAACACATTCTGATTGTGAAGTTGTAATTATTTAGAACATAGGTCTGTGATGTTTTAAATACTAATTTAATGTATTGATTATAAACGTATAGATAAAAAATCTATTGTTTTTGCGCTACCGGGATTCGAACCTGGATCTCTATTTCCAATCCGGGGAAGTACACTACCAATTGTATTATAGCGCCAGTATTTTTCATGAGAAATTTTCGAACCTATATGTCACACTTTTTCAAATTAATACACCTGTCGTTCCATTATTTGAAAGCCGTCTACATTGTTTTTACGGAATATCGAATACCTTTGAGTAAACCGACTGCAGACGCCAGAATTATTAATTCATTTTTATTAAATTTTCTACACATTGATACAACTTATATTATTAAGGAGAACACAATCTCCTTAATCGTATAAATAGTTTTGAGATGCATACGTAGGTAGATAGGACTGCACAGTTAAAAATAATTATGTAAATGAAATAAATAATTTTAAATACTAAATTAATGTATTAATTATATATATATACATATAAAATCAATTTTATCGAAAAATATTGTTTTTGCGTCACCGGGATTCGAACCTGGATCTCTATTTCCAATTTGAAAAATGAAAAATACTGGCGCTATTACACAATTGGAAGTGTACTTCCCCGGATTGGAAATAGAGATCCAGGTTCAAATCCCGGTGACTCAAAAACAATATTTTTCGATATAATTGATTTTATATGTGTATATTTATAATTAATACATTCATTTAGTATTTAAAATATCACAGACCCATGTTCTGAATAAGTTCAACTTCACAATAAGAATATGTTTTCCTTAATAAAATAAATAATTCATTCCAATTGAGAAAATACGAGAAAAAATAACAACGTTCGATTGTTAAAATGTTTAGTTCACTAGAACTGGAGACGATAAAGTATCACAGGTTTTAATCGCTATCGCTTAAGATAAGCAAGGAAAAAGGGAGCGGTGCATATTAATAAAATTTAGATGTGATAAAATTTTATGTTTGATGACAAAGTTCTGTAGAGATCTATCGCTTGCACAGTTATCATCACTGCCGATGATTCCTGAACGCACCTTTCATATACCGATGCGCTAGATAGCAGACGTAAAAACAGACCCAGTAAACGCTTTTGCGTGTAGTAATTTCATTGTACGGCTATTGTGTATCTGTAACTGTGCTTAGCAACAAATTTGTGTCAACTGTAAGTTACTTAATGAGCTACTTTATCCACACACACATACACACTTAGCGATTATTGAAGGGTGGTTATTGGGGCACTTATTACTCACACTATAACACACCCTTCTGATTCATCTGCCATATCCCTAAACAATCACAAAACATTAATTAATAAAACACTTTCATAACTGCATCCATTTACCCCAAAGTTTGCTTTAGAAATAATTAAAAATTAATTGTTTATTTTATACATTAGTAGACAATTTTTCAATAGGTTCTATGACAGTTTTTAAATAGGTATAGTCAAAAGGAAAACTAAACAAAAAAAAAAAATTAAAGTAAAGCCATTTGCATTAAAGAAATAAGTTGAAGCAAAGCATCTAATAATAATAAGTTAAAACGGTTAAGGAAAAGTATTAAAACTGAAGATTTATTATTTTTATTTAAAATAACATACTGGATGCCCCTAATATAACTAAACTGACTATTCTACGTTCCTGCGCGGAGTACCAGGTCGTCGGTACTGTTCCATGTAAATGCATCATATACTCATTTGTATAGGAATGCACCCACACAAAGACTTCACAGGCTTGGGAACGGTTTTGATCTTGTAGATATATTCTGATGTTCAATGTTCGATTAAAAACAAGTGATGTTTTTAATGTTGTTCTGAGTCAAAGATACAATTGATTTCGATACTCAGCCCTTTTGTGTTAAACCTAATTTTTTAATGTTTTTCTGTCTTGAACCTTAATTTTTATAGTTTGTTTGGCTTATTTTTTAAAGTTATGTATGTATATTCTATCAATTTCTACTTTTATATGTAAATATTCCACGCTACTTGTGAAGCTGCTTATTTTTTTTTATACCTAACCAATTCTGTAATAGCCCATAAGGGCGTAAATTAAAAAATAAATAGAATATACATTAAATATCTCAAATATAATTATTTCATTACAGGGTGCATGGTTTCCGTGGCCAACTGTATCGAAATCATGAAACGCGACTATGTGTTCAGTTTTGTACTGTCACCGTACAGCGAATCTAGCTAAATTACCTTAGCCAAAATATGTTCTAGAAAAATCCAAGACGCGACATTTCAACAAGACTTGAAAATTTATGTATAGCAAAAAGAATTTAAACGTATTTAAATAGAGATAATTTCAGTAAATTATACTTTATAACTACTGACAAATATAACAAATTACGTCGAAAGAATGTTATTTTTTCGTAATATTTCCAAAGAAACCAACGAATTGCGAAAAGTAAATTAAAAATATTTTAATATTCAAAACAACGAATAAACTCCCGTCTACTTCCCTTCGGCGAACTTAATTTGAAATTATATTTTAAGGGTAAATACCGATACAAAGAAAAAGAAAAACTTTAACGTTTTAAAGGGGTCGTGAATAAACAGGGTATGAAAAAACAAAACGAATTAAATGGGGTGCATCCACTCGAGCGCATTAAATTGGATTATTTTTAAAATTTTTATTTAAAATAATCGTAAATTTTCTGACAATTTGTAAAAAAATTTATATAATTTACAGTATATACACTACTTTCTAATGCAACCTATTTGTAAAATTGAAGATTTATTGATTTGTGCGTGTGTCCATTTTATACGTGATTGTTACGTGCATATTAATATTATAAATATTAATATTTTTAAATACTAAATTAATGTATTAATTATAAATATATACATATAAAATCAATTTTGTCGAAAAATATTGTTTTTGCGTCACCGGGATACGAACCTGGATCTCTATTTCCAATCCGGGGAAATGCACTACCTTTGTGCTATAACGCCAGTATTTTTCTTGACAAATTTTCGAACCTATATGTTACATTTTTCAAATTAATATACCTGTTGTTCCATTATTTGAAAGCCATCTACATTATTTTTACAGAATCTCAAATACCTTTGAGTAAACCGACTGCAGACGCCAGAATTATCAATTCATTTTTATTAAATTTTGGACACATTGATACAACATATATTATTAAGGAAAACACATTCTTATTGTGAAGTTGTAATTATTCAGAACAAAGGTCTGTGATATTTTAAATACTAAATTAATGTATTAATTATAAATATATACATATAAAATCAATTTTGTCGAAAAATATTGTTTTTGCGTCACCGGGTTAGTGCACTTCCCCGGATTGGAAATAGAGATCCAGGTTCGTATCCCGGTGACACAAAAACAATATTTTTCGACAAAATTGATTTTATACGTATATATTTATAATTAATACATTAATTTAGTATTTAAAATATCACAGACCTATGTTCTGAATAATTACAACTTCACAATAAGAATGTGTTTTCCTTAATAATATTTTTACAATAAATTAATATTTTAATACAAATTGAATGCATCAGTTAGAAAGATATACAAACAGATAAAATCAATTTATCGAAAACATATTTTAACCGCCACCAGGATTCGAACCAGGATCTCTCTTATCCGGAGAAATGCGATAACCTACGTCAGCCTCGTAAATAGTCGACAAATTTTCTAACTTATACATCTTAAATTCCATTTATTTAAAAGCCTCTTTATTTGCCTTTGAGAAATTTTCGATAAACTGCGTTTATCTGTAAGTATATCTTTCTAATTGATGTATTTACTTTATATTAAAATATATAAATTAGGTTTTAAAGCAACTTCTAAAAACAATACATTATTGATATTAGCGTATAAATGTATTATTCGTGATTATGACATGGTGACGTATAAAAAATTACGAGAAAATGTAAAGCATAGTAGAAAGAATTAAAAAGGGCGTCTTCTATTTCTGGTGCTATCAACACTTGCGTTATATATATTTCTTGCCATTCTCTCCTCATTCATCCGTTCCATACGACCAAACCACCAAAGTGATCCTTTTTAATCCTAATTTCTTAATTCGCTTTATCGCTTTTGAGTGGTCAGTTGTGCTTCGGCAGTGGAACTTTTACAGTGTTCTGTGTTGTTTCTCTGACTGCGTATACCTGGAGTGTACTAGGACTTTTAAACAAATAAATTTACAACCCTATATACAATGGAGAGCTTTGTGCCGAATGAGGAATTTATTCGAAATTTCATGAAGAAAGAAAGTGCACGATAATGCACGACCGCATACCTCAAAAATTACGTACGTCACCCACCATATTCACCGGATCTTGCTTCATCGAATTACCATTTGTTTCGGTCAATGCGACACTTTTTAAACGGAAAAGAATACATAAATTATGAGGATGTCACAAAAGGCATATCTGAGTATTTTACATCGAAACCAGCTGAATTTTACGAACGTGGTATTAAAAAATTGACTGAGAGGTGGAAGGAGGTTATATCAAACGATGGCAATTATATTTTGAACTAAGTTTTAATAAATAAATACATTAAATGCACCAAATTATTTTATTAAAAAAACGACATTCTTTTCCGGTACACCTAATAAATTGATTTGCCACATATACACCTAAATGATCTCATTTAATTAATGATTGAATTTAGTCTACTTTTCGTTTTTCAAGTTTACATTAGAAATTATTTCACAAATATCAGATATCTCATAGACACAAAGTTATTTTTTAATATACGACAGTATGGGGTAATTACAGGGCTTACGACCTGTCTTCGACTGGCTTAGATCAAATTGTAAGTAATCGTGTGTTCTTGGACATATTCAAAAATTGCTAAGAAATTATTTAATTCAAAGCGCCGTTTACTTTTGATTCATTGCTTTTGATATCTTTCTCAGCCTTTCCATTACAATCCGTTCCACGTGACAAATCCACCAAAGTTATCCTTTTTTAATCTTCAATCTTAATTACTACACTGAGATCAGATATACATCATTTCCTTATTTCTTCAGTGAGTAAGGACGGAGAGGAAAATGAAAACTCCCCTTTAGACCGACCGAGTCGAATAAGCAGCTAGCACCTCTCTAGTGACAGCTGTCAGGATACCGAGAGAAATTAAGGACTCCTCCTCCACTTTACGCTGTGAAAATCGCGATCCTCAGTTATGAAGGACCCACGTGAATTAACCAAAGCCTTAATTAAACTGAATACCGAGATTGATTGACTTCGCAGTGGCAAGTTTTAAATGAAAATAGCAAAAACATAGGCATTACCACTACGCTATCAGCACTGGCTGTTTTTAGAATTTAACGACAAAGCGTGCAATTTTAACCCCGCGATTTTTTTCCCATTAATAAAAGGCTGTTGTTACACGCCATGTCTGAACGTATTATAGTCTAACGGAAAAAAAGCTTCAACGCAAAATTGTAATTTTCAAAAGCTATGTACTGTAAAATGGAATTTTTCGTCTTATTAAACCCGCTCGAGTACTGTAGGGACGCGTGGAAAATCTTTATAAGTACTTACGACAAAATAAATAATTTCACCAATTTTGTTACTTTATTTGGTAGCCCAAGAAAGAACTTGTATGACTGTGATCTCAAAAATATTACTGAGATATGGTTTTCTTGTACCAGAAATATTAGCTGTCAATCGCCCTACACACTATACTCGCTCGCGCTGATCGCGTGTTCTTCCAACTTGGTTATTGAAAACTGATAAATCTTGAATTACCACCAGATTCCTTTGGAGTTCTATCCTCTGATTACTGTCTAATTACTTGGGTCCCAATTCCTTGTAAGTGAAATTCAGTCTTTCCAGGTAACAATATTAAGTTTATTAAAACATAGTAATATTAATTATACACTTCGGAGATATACTAGTTATGAAAGAGAACTGTTCCTCTTATAAGATTCATCTTCCACCACTTATCTACTCACTTTCATGACACACACACACAAACATTTAAAAAGTGATAGTTCTCACAAAAACCTTATGGTCCATGTCTATGTTTATCTCTCAATAAGACATTGATCTCTGAGAGTCGATAAAAGTACGTATGTAGTGGATGAATCATTTTTAGTGATGAGAAAAATTGCTTTTGTTGACTCACCGGTGTAATTGTGAATGGTATTCGATAATATCCTGAATCAATAAAGATCACGAATTATAACGTCATTCCTTCATGCATATTTTCGTCGCAATGAATCACGAATTACGATATTCCCAGATATTCAATCACTGACAGTGAGTATGACTCAAAGTTATCAGTGATTGACTCACGGTTCGTGATTTTGAGATCATCAATAGTCATTCTAATCCGCAAGTGATATTGTGATGTTGATGAGTTGTCTAGTGAGTGTGGCAACTGAAGCAATGTTTTATAGCCCAACAATCGTTCACAGTGTAAAATAATACTTGTAACGGCTATTATTTTGATTTTCGTTTGATTCGTGCGGCACCCATTTGTCAAGCTTTTGTGATTTGCCTAACTATTTCAAGTTCTTCAATTGTTATGCGTGGTTTTAAGAATGACGCCACGATATTTTTCACCTCCAAGGTTCTCGTTCCAAGTATGAAATTTTTGAATTCAACGTACGTTTCTTAGCAGTATCCTTATCAAAAAGATCGTTTAGTTTGCGTTATGAATTCATTTAAAAAGTTTATGGTTCTTTTACATCTTTAATTTGAAGCAAAATTAATAATAAATCGTTGCCGATGTACCAAAATAAATACCGAAAAATGGCATTAATATAAACTCGATAAGATGACACCTTCATTGGAAAAAATTAAGTTAGGATTCAGAAAACAAAAAGCTCATTTATTTAAAAAAAAATTTTGTTTAAAAAAACCTTAAAAGAATCTTGAAAGTGAACTTTAAAACTATCAACGGACGAACTAATAGAAAGTATCCTACCAAATCAGTAATCCATTATACCCTAAATTAATTTTTCGGTGATTACGTTCGACTCAAGTTGTGCAATTATATAATTCCTGTTTTCATGTATCTCAACGTGCAACTGAATTTATGCGAGTAATGAAATATTATCCAATTACAACGCCGGTATAAATTATGTCTAATGCGGCTATAAATTTTGCGGAAATCCAATACTACAATATTTACTGATCTATAATAAGCTGAATTATATTTGCACGAAATGGCAAATGGTTACATAGTTAATATAACTTTTACGGGAAATGATACAGGATGAATATTATGTTCCAGGCCGATATTATTTTTAAATAACTAGAAAATGAAACAAAATATTTTAATTATATTTTTATTTATCAATTATGTTGCTTTTTACAATTACGTATAAAATATAACATTGGCCAATTGGCCGCCTCTGGCAGCGCCACAAATGCGTGCTCTTTTAACCATATTTTTCATAACATTCTCGCACACTTCGCGTGTTATTTCAGCAATTTCATTTCGAATAGTCCTGTAGCAACGGAATTGTTACCTTATTGGGATAGATCTTTATTTACATGTAACTCAATAGAAAATAGGCAGGAGTCGTCAAATCAGGTGATCGAGGAGGCCAGTCGTTATCAGTGCTTACGCGACATTATGCGGCCGGGAAAAATTTCTCACAAAATTTCAAGCATAGCTCGGGCTGTGTGTGAGTTGGCACTGTCCCGTTAAAACTATATATGTTGCATGCTCGATCGACCCGATTCTTCAATATGCGACGAAAACGATAACCATTAATGATTACAGCATATCCATTATTATTTCGTCGCTATATAAAGGTTGGAAACGTAGTCCAATAGTTTACCAATGTATATATTAAAAGTATTATTGTTTTTTTACTGGTTAGCTTTGGATGACAATTAGTTATTTCTCTAAAGACGTTTTCTTTTCAGTAAATTGTTCTGAGGTACTCAAAACTAATCCAACCTCAATTTCTAATCCTTTTCAAGTCTGAGATTAGGAAAGCCTTTCGTGTCCTTAATTGGCTTCCCCTCATCCTATCCAACCCCTCGGGATTAAGAAGAGAAAAATCTTTTAATGCTTTATATTGTAACGTTGTCATCTTGACCTTTGCTCGCAAATTCTCATTATTAAAAGGAGAATTAAATATGATGTCCCTAACCGAGAAATTAAAATTCAAGTATTTAAAACCTGGTATTCCTTCAGGAATGAGATAAAATTGAATACTCAGAAACGAGTATTTTAGAGAATTTTACAAATATTTTAGTAAATTATATAATATTTCTATTAAGAGCATGCAAAAGTGGATAAATTAATGGTTACTTTAATTCGATATACAGTAGTTCATAATTAGTTACCCACAAATTATACTTTCATAGTTTTGTTTTTATCAATGCTTGTATTTTTAATGTTAGTATTAGCACATTTTTTTCTGAAGAAGATACCAGAGGAATCAAAACATGTTGTGTACCAATAAGTAGTGGTTTAAACAAAATCTGATTATTTAGATAATAGGTATATTATTTTGCATAGTTTACAACTGATTCTTAAAGTTCTGGCAGTTTTTTGATTCCATGAATGAAAGAATCAGGTGGTTTAGAGGTAAAGAAGCTCATTTTGAAGAGTTATCAAGAAAATTCATCGGAGATTATTGCAAAGAGAATGGAAAATATGAAAGTCTGATGGAGCAAGATCGACAGAATAGTGTAGATGTGGAATAAACTCCCCAACTGAGCTCTTAAATAACCACTTTTGTAATGTGAGCAGTGTGTGGATGGGCATTATTGTCGAAATATAAACTTCAGAAATAATGGTTACATTCCTTAAAAGCAATTCAGAATTGATGATTAAATTCGTAGCAATTCTTGCGGCCCCCAATGCCTTAACTTCTTGTTTAAACTCAAACTTATCAACCGAGAATCCCCTAGCTCTTACATATAGAAAGATCTCAAATAAAGTACCTTGCTAGTCTTGCGAATGCCTTTTTGACAACTCAAAAAATAAATCAGCCGGTAGGCATGAAGGTAGATTGGATCTTCATTGGTTTAGACAGGGGAAGACGGAAGCGACTTGAGGTCCTCCTAGGATAAAGAAAAAATAATGATGCCTACGCCTGCAAGTAAAACTAATGTCTACATTTTTCATGTTTAGTTAAGATACAAAAATCGTCTAATCCCATCTACATTGTTACCCAAGTTTAAGTATATTTTAAATATCCACTTACAACTTGTTTTTACAAAAATATTACGAAGAAACAATGCAGAGTGCTCCGTGTATTTTTACAGCTCGTTCATAGTTGAATAATGGTTGCGGTAATAAATAGACGAGTGTCCTTGCATAAATAACGAGTACCATATTTTTACTGTAACAGAAACATGGCTAAATAATTTAAAAGAAAAACATTCGGTCTGTTCAGACACCGGTTGGGTGGGATGTAAATGTTTTTACCGGGATGAGCCCAAACACTCCCGGCGGGGCGGTGTGCCTGTAGAATAATACGTTACCATTAGTTTACCATGAATGCACCACTGAGTTTTGAAATATTCACAGATATGTTTTTATATTTCTTCTCTGACCGATTTCATAATACCCTGGGGAGAATAGGGCAGTAACAAATGTTATTCCTAAAGGTAAACATACCAAATAAAACCAAAATAAATATGTCACTGAAAGAAAATTGAGTGTGTACATCCGTATGTAGAACGATTTCCACAATGTTGTTGTTGCTAAAGAGATTTGAATCGAGATCTCTTCCAATCCGAGAAACGTGCCTTATCCGATTACGTTATACCAACACAGTAGATTGATGTCAAATTTTCGAACCTATATGTTACACATTTCAAATTAATATATCTATCGTTTCATTACTTGAAAGCTATTTATTTTAAATACTAAATTAATGTATTAATTATAAATATATACATATAAAATCAATTTTGTCGAAAAATATTGTTTTTATCACAGACCTATGTTCTAAATAATTACAACTTCACAATAAGAATGTGTTTTCCTTAATGTTATTTATTTTGTTTTTACGGAATCTCAAATGCCTTTGAGCAAACCGAAAGCAGGCGCCAGAATTGACATTAATATTTATTAAATTTTGGACACATTGATACAAATTATATATTATTAAGGAGAACACATAGTTGGTTAATGGACGTTCCTCAGATTGGAAGAGATCTCGGTTCGAATCCTGGTGGCGCAACAACCACATTTTTAGATACAATTAATTTTATATGTATATTTTTATAATGAATACATTTCATTAGCATTTAAAACATCACAGTCCAATGTTTTGAATAATTACAAATTCACAATAAGAATGTGTTCTTCTTAATAATGTTTATTTATTAAATAATAGATTTCATACTTTGAGAAAGCCGGTGTAAATGGGATAACATTTCAAGAAAATACACGGGATCAAGTCAATTTGATTTGATTTGATAACCTCTTGGAAATACTCACCTGGTGATGTGAAAGATATAACATAATATATAGAGGCTGCGTGATGACTATCGGGAAAATATTTACCGGGGAAAAGTGTAAGGGTTGTTTTAAAAAAGACAGGCAAAGTGCTCATAAATAAGAGTACTTAATGGGAGGTTTATGCCGGGCGGGCGGGCCGCTGTGGAAGCGCTAAAATAATAAGGAGTCTCTCTGCATTTTTACCGTACACATTATTTATTTACTCGTCGCAGAGCAGCGGACCAAAAGCAAACATTAAATCATATTATTATGCTGCAATAGAAATTATTATAAATACACATTTAAATGTATTAATTAGAAAGATGTACATATAAAATCAATTTTATCGAAAAATATTGTTACTGCTAGAGGGATTCGAACCTGGATCTATTCTAATCCGGGGAACGTGCACAGTAGATGGCTTTTAAATAATGGAACGAAAGATGTATAAATTAGAAAAATATAACATATAGGTTCGAAAATTTGTTGTCAATCCACTTTGTTGGTATAGCATAATCGGATAATGCACGTTCCCCGGATTGGAAGAGATCCAGGTTCGAATTCCGATAGCAATGAGAATATTTTTCGATAAAATTGATTTAATATGTATATCTTTCTAATTAATACATTTAATTTGTGTTAAAAATATCACAGACCTGTGTTCTTAATAATTACAACTTCACAGTAAGAATGTGTTCTTCTTTATAAAGAAATTATTATAGTCTGTTTAGGGAACAAATGGTGATTTAAACATTTATCAATATTATTAGACTTATTACAATTTTCGTTTTTATATTTTTGTTGTAAGGCAGTAGTTCAAATAAATTTAGGACTATTCTACAATAAAATACAACCCCTTTAATTATCGTCTAGGACCAATTTTAGTATACAATTTGTTACCCTGTATAAGAGTCGGCAGACCGCGGCAACTCTTCAATTCCAGCTCGACCCCTCAGAATGACAAGGTTCCATCAGACACTGACACTGTTTTGAGATAATGAGCTTAAAAGCGTTGATTGAATTTCAACATATGTTCATGTGCATTGTGTTTTGAGTACGCAAATATGATCAGTTTTAAGGTCTTGACTACTTTTCAGTATTATGAGTGACCATTGTGATAAGGGAAATTAAATATTTAAAAAAAACATTGTAAGTTAACAATAATGATCCATAAAGTGAAATAAATAACTGCTACAGTTGGAGATTTTAGCTTTTAGTTAAATAGAGTTGGTGTGTATGAAAGAAATAAATAATAATGCATTCGGAACTTTTTTCACGCAGTAACTAAAATTATTAGTTGGAATCTTGTTATTCTAAGGGGTCGAGCTCATATTTTTATGCACAATCATATTTGATACATGTAATAGTTTTCCTGCAACATATGACACTAAAAAAAACTAGCATTAGCAAACAAACATTCTCATTCATTAATAAATTAAAAATAAGTTAAGACACAAATTAATCGGTGATAATTTACGTTCATGTTTAAACATCAACAAGAAGTTGTTTACCAGACATGACATGTAAGATCACCGTTCTAACTAATAAATATTATAATATTATAGTCCAAAAAGTGGTTTGTTAATATTAAATTTTTTCTTGTTTTCCAAGTAGAGCACTGAGCTACTGAAGCTTATTTATTTATTTATATATATATATATATATATATATATATATAAATAAATAAATATATATATGGGATGGAATAGACTTCACCTCTGATATATACAGCAATATATATAGCAATATACAATAAACTATGAGTATTAATTATGCCTTATGTTTATTATGTATTCACCTCTGTTAGAACAAAAATATGTTTGTCAATATATATATATATATTGAAATACATATTTTTGTTCTAACAGAGGTGAATACATAATAAACATAATACAAAATTAATACTCATAGTTTATTGTATGGGATGGAATAGACTTCACCTCTGATATATGCAGTGTTGTCCTGGCTACTTTTCTAGACTGAAGTCTGTGTTAAAGTAACCAGTTTTATTTTTTCGTGCTGTGTTGGTGTTATTTAAATCATCGACAGGAATAAAAAGAGAATTACAAATGTGTATAAAAAAGTAAAAATATAATAAAAATATATGTAGTATATTTTTATTTTATTTTTACTTTTTTATAACACCCATATATTATATTCTTCAAAGTAGTCTACGACTGTATTGTGGATTTGAGTTTAAATAAAAATCTCATTCTTTTTGTCATTAAAAATAATGTTGCGGTCTGTTTACTTAATATTTTGTTCTTCTTACTTGAAAGTCCGCCGACCGCTGGCCTAGAACGTACGTCGAATATATAAAAACAACATGTTGACGTCACATTCTGCGTATACTATGTGTTAGCGTAATCTCCAACCGGACTCGCGAGAATGGGAAACGAGTGGAAAGTTGGTGGAAGGAATAAGAAATAGGAACACGAAAGGGAACAAGGAGGCTCAAAGACCAACCAGATCCCAGGAAGAATACTACTATCGTTAACCCGCATGAAATACTCTCGAACTCGAATACACTTCGTTGATAGCGCAAAGTGGAAATAACACACATCATGCAGAATAACAAGATGCACAGTGATATGCTCAAATGTCGATTCTTTATCATTTTACCGCGCTCGAATTGCGAAAATGTCAATTTCCACAGTTTAACTGTCTATTGCACATATCAGAACGATATTTTGTTAACGGTGGGATTATTGGTTAAATTTAGTTGGTTATTTATAATGTTTAGTTAGTTGTTTCATCCTGATGAAGGAAAAAGTATTTTCGGAAACCACTTGTATATAAATAACTCACAGTGGTTTGTAAAACAATGTTAATAAATTCTGTGTTTTGCAACTCCGTTAGTCTGTCCGTGTAAGTGTGACTCAAACCATTTTGTGTCTCGTCCACTGTCCCTCTTTTGGGAGTGTTTTTAATGACTTGATCCCTGGATCTGCCTTGAACTACTGCACCTTAATTTTCCATAAATTTTCCATCTATATGTAAAATTATGTATTCAATGGATTTATGTTATATATTTTTTATAAATAAAGATATCACTTAAGGGACATTGGTGGGTCTGTATTTTTAATTTTGCGAAAATTGCTAATAACTACTTTGAATTTCTTCTCTTTTTCGTTTTATATACAGCATAAACTTAAATATGTTATTGAATTAAAGTCGCGTATTTTAGTTAGCTTTGATGAGTGGGACCGACAAGGAAGGCCTAGCTTCTAAACCGGCCTCCCAGTACCCAATGAAGTCAAATCAAAAATGAACCACAATGTATTTGCTTTTAATGTTACTATTGCACTTCTGTCCTGAGTATATCGCCGGCTCCAATTTTACTCTGATCCGCTTCGTCTGCCGCGAGTGGCAAAAGTTTTGCCGAATTGTGACGCTTTCAAATCGTGTAGCCAGTTTCTGTCCGTCACACGCCGGGGCTGGCTGCAGCGGTCCTAAGCCCGCACTAATTTATAGTCTCAGATCGCGGGGGGATTAACTGCAGCGCCGACTGTGGTGCGATGGCGCTGTGAACCGGAGATAAAGCTGAAAGTTTGATGCTGTTTGGCTCCAGGAGTGGGGGTAAGATATTCAGACGTTTTTCAGTTAAAATATTCATAAACGGTTATGTTATTAAATCGGTGTTTCTATTTTGCTACCCCTATGAGGTAGTAAACTCTTTTTGAATGAAATTCTATCAATATTGCTTATCACAAAATTATAACATATATTAGGAACAGGGTGAATATTATGTCCCAGGCCGATGCTTTTTTTTAATAATTAAAAAAAAAAAAAAAAATTAATTTAATTTTTATTTATCGATTATTTCATTTATTACAATTATGTATAAAGTACGATATTATCCAAGTTACGCCTCTGGTAGAGGCACAAATGCGTGATCTTTCAACCATATATTTCATAACATTTTCTTTGTAGGTACACATAGAAATAATTATGCTATTAACTCGCCAATATCGCGGATGCATCGGCTCGGTAACAAGTTGAATTTTGTTGATATTTTTCGTTGCAGGAGCATACCTGAACTGAATAAATAAATTGTTCGTAAATTATACTTAGTTTTTTTTTTATGTTATATTCAAATTGTCATATTGAAATGTTAATTAAAAATGTACCGTTATAATTAAATTTTTATTCTTATCTAAAAGCCCACAAGGGCATTGATGGAAATAAAATGAATTTAAAAATTTAATTTCATTACGAATGTCTTACTTTCAAGTTTCCTAACAGAAAATAGTCAGGAGACGTCAAATCAGGTGATCGAAAAGACCAGGCGATACTTTTTGACGTTATGCGTCCGGGAAAAATTTCTCGCAAAACTTCAAGGGTGGCTCGGGCTGTGTGTGAGATGGCACTGTCCCGTTAAACACCACATGCGTTGCTGGTCCAATCGATACTATTCGGCGACTAATAAGTTTTCCCATATGTTACAGCATTGCCATTATTATTTAGATAAAATTTTTCAATAACTTGTTGAGGCATCAGATGCTCAAAAATCAACTATTCACAATGTTTGCCAAACCAAAATTGTGGCCAAAAAAAATTCACACTGTATATATTACCCACACGAAGACCCAAAAAGTCAATGTTATTATTAGCGCCGTATACTCACGCATACTCACACATGCATTCCTTCTATTCGCGATTTATCAAAATTGAACCTGCGTATCTCCATTCGTTTCTTTACTAACCTTTTCCTTAAGCATAAGGAAGAAAGAAGAAATTGTCTTGACTAATACTTTCTAATTGCAGCAAGTTCAGTGTGCACTTGGAACTGTATACGGACTAACTACCGTCATTTATTTATTAACCGCTAACGTTTATAATCAATCTTTATTTTAATACCGCTAATAGATACGAGTGTTTGCGAGATAACCCCGCAACGCTTGTTCTTGTGGTGGAAATGGAGTAAACGAACGAACCAGTATCCGGTAGACGAAAAAGTAAGTGGCTTCCTTTCTTCCTAATATTTCCATCAACATATAAAAAAATGTACTTTAAAAAAAAATAAAACTTTCAAACGTTAACTAAACTGGTCCAAAATTATAGACACCACAAAAAAAGGTTGTGCTCTGTGGTAAAAAGGTGGTGCTCCGGGTAGAACTGTGTTACCATGCAGTAACACAGTTCTACCGCCCCAATTAAAACTGTAATATTTCGGTTTATATAAGCAACATAAAATTCATATTTTAGTTAATTCTACGGAAAATGTTTATTTTCAGAACTGACAAGTAAAAAAACTAGTTGTGTAAAGCGAATCCTACAAAAATAATTATTTTACAATTCAGTCAATTGTAAAATTAATATGCTGGAAAAAATACTATTTGTGGTAAGACAAACAGAGATGGTACATTAATTTCACAATAAAATAATAACAAAAAGACGAATATATGATTTCTCTTTCGCACTAATTTAATGAATAAATATAAGAAAAAGGGTAGAATTTAATAGGACTTTATGCATGTTCCGAATTATATTAAGATATTGATCCCATTTTCGTAAGAGTAAGTTTATAAGATTAATAATTTTAAAGCCATTTAAACTAATAAAACTTTTTCCCATTTAAAATGTTAGAATTTTCTTACGGTAACACGAGTTGACAGCATGGCTGCATATGGGTATTTTATATCACGGTATGGTAAAGGTTAAGAAAGGCTCATCACAGAATATAAGAAAATGATTCATACGTACTTTAATCGTGTTGCTACAAGACAAGGAGAAATTAGGGAAATGTTTAAAGACAGAGGACGAGAGGTCAATCTTCAACAATATAGACAGATTAAAACTCGTTGTACACTAAACAAGGCCCATGATTGCGGAGTGTAGAGGCAAGCAATATTAATAATTGTATATACACATTTATCTTAAACATTTTTATTACATGTCGCTCTTTCTTTCGGTCGATGTGCTTATCACTGAGCATCGTGGTCCTCTATAATGCTTCTACACCCTGAACAGATTATTTTTACTCTTTGCGATCTTGGGCCTCGTTTATTGTAACTTGTAGCGAGGATTCGGTCATCGACCCCTCACCTTCCGACCATAAGGTAATGTAAACGATCCTCCTGAACACCAAGTTCTCCAAGTTATCTCCATCTTTTCTTCTTCAGTGGTTTCCCGTTACAATGATGATATCTACCATGGTTATTGATTGTCCTACTATCGAACCGCATGCCCTTTCACATCTTATAGATCTGCATCTCTTGGGCAGGAGGGTTCTGGGTAAGATTTATATTTCTTCTAGCAATATGCTCAAATTATAATACAACTACTTTCCTGTAAATCTTTTTATTGGTTGTTGTTTTTAACATATTATACCATTAATAAAAAATAGCTTCGTCATTATGAGATATCTATTATTTGTTTAATAACAGTGCCTTTGTAGCTAAAAGTCCAGTAATTGTGTGTTCTTGGATATATTCTAATATTGCTAATAATATACTGTTCTAAATAAAAAAATATATAAAAATGAATTTTTCAGGTGTATTCTAGTATAATGTGTTCAAACATTTTACAGATAAAGAATATTGCTTTAAATAATTTCTAAAATAATGATTAGATTCTCATTTTGACATATATGCTGTTTCAGGGAAAATGAATATCAAATTTATTCCATAGATGGCGATAGTGTAGTGTTATTCGAAGTGATTCCACGTATTAACATATATACAACTTTAAAAAAATTGATAGATATGGAGGTTGATTGGGTGGAATGGTGAACGATACATTGTGTAGTGATCACTTAAGCCAGGCGAAGACAGGTCGTAAGCCTTGTTCTAACCCGTACTTCCATATTTTTCCATTAATAAAAAAACATATATTTTTCGTTTAAATTTATTTGTTTATTTAGTCACATATAATACGTTAGTATTGTACGGCTAAAAAAAGACAGTTAGTTACAGAGATAGTTTAAACCGATAAAAAAACAGTTTACACTGATTTTAAAATGCATTGCCCAACTAGGCAAGCCTGATTTATAGCAAATTGGTAAACAAATTGTATTTCACAAAACTAAATAAACCAATATAACTCATTGAATACGAGGCAAAACATAATTAAATAGAAATTTGAATATACAAAGTAAGTAAACGTGAAAATATATCAAATAAACAAACAATCTTATTGATGAAATGCCTCATATTCATGCAAAGCTGGGCTTAAGACTATCTGTATTGGTTTTAGAGAGAGACAGCCGGAAAAAAAGAGCAGACCGCACAATTTTATTTGAACTAGAAAAAATTATTTCACGTTTGTCACAGAATCCCCTAAATTTACCCGAGAAAATATCCCAAACATAAGATGTTAACACTCCAGTTCGTAGATGAAGAATTTAAATTTAAATTGGTAAACTGGAAAATTTCAACACTTAAACTTCCCTTAGTGTCGATATAATTAAAAAGAAAAAAATTCTCAGTTGAAAGTTTATAAGAATTCCCGGAACAGCTTCAAAAATCACGGAAACATGCCCAAAGAAGTCTGCCGAAATTTTTTTTAACAAGTTTAAGGAATATAAAGTTTTATGCGACATAATGTGAATTATGGTTTTGAAAAATTAGTATTCTTAACTTTTACGTCTAGAAGGCGTCAGATATGGAGAAATGGATAAAAAAATATTATATATATAATATTATACATAATATTTTTTTAAATGCTTCTTCAGAATATAAATACGTTTTTAAATAAATTGACACTCCAATGAAATGTATCCATTTCTCTACATAATATAATATTATATATATATATGTATATCGTATTTTTAAGTAAGTACTGTTGCCGGATATTCCCGGTCATCCCGCTTTCCTTCATTTGTTGACTCACCACATGCAATGTTAGAGAAATTCACATAGTGTGGCCATATTGTAGTGAGTGATTGAAATGTTCGAGATAATAGATTAGCCCGCCGACTGTGAGTGATTCGTTTCTTGTATGCACGAAACATGAAACCAGGTGACATTTATCACCATGTGTGTCCTGTTTTGTCCTGATTTGGTGTCGAGTGATTTACATCTTTTCCTTTATCTGAAGCGTTTCCTTGATGGCAAGCATTTTAATGACGTACAGGCATGGATTTCATCCCAGGCGGTGTCGTTCTATGACGAAGATATACAAAAATTGGTGACCCTGTCCCAGTCCCTTAATAATGGTGGCGACGTTGAGAAATAGTTTATGGTGTGTAGCGTCTGTAGAAAGTAAAGTGTTATAAAAATGATGTTGCGTTTCTTTAAAAGTAAATTCAAGTTATTACTTAAAAAACGCGCCTTGCATATAATTAATGCACATTAAATAAACCAATAAGAAAAAAATACAGAAAAGTCTATTTATCAAAAAAATATTTAGTTACTATCGGAATTCGAATCTAAACCTCCAGGGAGACGTGTTACCATAAATAACACTACAACAATCGTAATCATTTACGACAAATTTATAACTTATATTATTTATTTCCATAGGTACATTTTTATAATTATTCATTTAATTTGTACTAAAAAAAAATACAGAACTATGTACCGATATTGCAACTTAAATATATATATTTAACTCAAATAATGCTTGGTTTCAATATAATCTTTCCAATCTCGTCTTGGACAGTCCGCAAAAGTGACAAACATAAAATAGATGCACAGTGCATTATTTTCGTTCAATAATTAATATTTATATATCAAATAAATATACGTCCCAAACACAATTTGTTTTATATGTGAAAATGATAAAATAATAATTTTTACATTTTATAAATGAACAAAACGTTTTTCAGTCTGTATACAAAGTCCAAAAGGATCATTTCATAAAATACCCTTTTATTTTAATATTAACTTAGATAGCAACAGTGTGCACGACAAAAGAAATCGTGTCGCCTCGGAGCAAGCAGAATAAAAAATAAACCACACAACCCACAAAGCCCCCCTTGTGAAACCGCCCCGGGCCTCCCTGACGAGAATGCACCAATCTTTGCTTTATTTTTAGGCATTTTTCTCTCATTTAACCTCCCTTCCGGTCACAAAAGGAAACCCGCAAAATCGACGAGGGTTAACAATGGAATTACTTCCTTTTTTATTTCGACAAGGCTTGACGTCCGTGCGCGCTTGAAAGTATCTCGACACGTCTGTGCTGTATTAAAATTTGAACATTTTAGAAAAACCCTCGTCATATAAAATATATATATATATATATATATATATATATATATATATATATATATTTTATTAAAAGTGAGTTATTTAATATATGTGTCTAAACATTACCACAGAAAGTCTTAGTGACGCAATACGTCAAATGACAGAAAAAAAAAGATATAAATAAAATGGTTGGCGTCAACTTAAATTAATATTAATAAATTATATTATTAAGGAGAACACATTCTTATTGTGAAGTTGTAACTATTCAAAACGTAGGTCTATAATATTTTTAATACTAATTAAATGTAATAATTTAAAAGATATACATATAAAATCAATTTTATCGAAAAATATTGTCACTGCTATCGGGATAAAAATGAAAAAGATGGCTTTCAAATAATTTATTTATTAAGATTTTATAGACGTACATACTTTTGTTGTAATACATGTGAATATATTATAATATAAGAAGATAAACATAAGATACAATTATATTGCAATTAAATACTCGTAGTTTATTATGTGGGATGGAGTAGACTCCACCTCTGATATATACAGCGTTGTCATAGCTACTTTGCTAGACTGAAATCTGTGTTAAAGTAGCCAGTTGTTTTCGTGCTGTTGTGGTGTTATTTAATAAAGATTCGACAGAAATAATAATAGAGATAATTTAAAAAATATATATAAATGTAGCGGGAGTATTGTAAAACTAGTGAATTATTAGTGTTTAAAGGAACGATAGATGTATGTATTAATTTAAAAAGTGTAACATATAGGTTCGAAAATTTGTCGTCAATGCATTGTCTTGTAACAGCATAATCGGTTAATGCACGTTCTCCGGATTGGAAGAGATCCCGATAGCAACAATTACATTTTTAAAAAAAATTGATTTTGTATGTGTTATCTTTCCAATTAATTAATTTAATTTGTATTAATAAGTTGTACATAAACTAGTGATGTAACTCAAAAAATAGTGTGTGTAGTATATAGATACAAAGTGAAAAAAAAAATGTAACACCGTAAAATAACTGCCAAATAAATGTTGTTTTCTTGTTATGGAATACTACGAATTTTGACATAGTTATGGAACGGCTTTAAATTATTTTCAGAATTTTGATACAAAAAAGTCTACACTTTGATACGATTAACTGATAATTTATTTTATCAGGAAAAAAAATTCTTCATAAAAATACAAAATGATAAAACGCTAAGAATTCGCGTACTCAACGTACGTCCTGTTTCTCTACCCAAGCAGCTTTAAAATACCACTAAAATGTAGAGTAACTAAATAGATATTTAAAAAATTTAAATACACCCTTCATTACTTTAGACAGGTCGTGAAAAGCACGTATATAACACCGTGTGCACAACCTCGCAAAGCAACTTTATATAAGGCGTAATTAAGACCGAAAAAATTAAAATTTTAACGACACTTCAAAAATTGTTGTAAGCTCTATTTTACACATAATCTAGTAATTCTACTTAATCTCTAATGAACTAGAACATATCTTTTTTTAAGAATTTAAAAAAATGTACTGGGAAATTACAGGGTGAATATAATGTTCCAGACTGATATTGTTTATGAATAACTAGAAAATAAATCACAATTTTTTAATTACATTTTTATCCTTTGATTACTTAGTTTATTACAATTATGCACGGGGTATGACATCGGCCAAGTGGCCCCCTCTGGTAGCGGCACAAATGCGTGTTCTTTTAAGCATATTTTTCATTTTTGCACACTTCGCGTGTTATTTCAGCATTTTCATTTTGAATATCGCCACTTTTTAACATTATACGGCCGGGAAAAATTTCTTGCAAAATTTCAAGCGCAGCTCGGGCTGTGTGTGAGGTGACACTATCCTGTTGAAACCAAATTCGGCCATCACGAAGTGTTCCAACGTGTGACGAAAGCGATCACCATGAATGGTTATAGCATTGTCATTATTATTTAAATAAAATGTTTTAATGACTTTTACACTATTTTGTGGCGTTAAATAAATTGTAATCAATTATTCTCTATGACCACCAAATACGAATTGACAAATGTTTGCCAAATAAAAATGTCGGCTAAACAAAATCGGTCTGGAACATAATATTCATCCTGTATCATCATCAAATATATACAGTAACGCAATAGCATTCGTTAATCTTCTTCAACCATCAACAGAGGTGATACAATATTACCAGAAATATTTATAGGTACTCCCGAAAATCTGTTCAGGCAACTAGAGTAGAAAAAGTATATGTATTGAATTTTTTGTTTCTATTTGAGAAAAGTAGATTTAAGTGAAATATCAGGAAAAAGTTGAAAGCACTGATTTTATTATTTTATAAAATATTCACTGTCCTCGGATTTGTAAACAGGTAAAAAAATCTTTTTTAGATTGTAAATTATGTATCGTTGAAAATGATATGAAAATAATTGTGATTGTGAGCGACAGCACTGATTACCTCCGGAACATCGTTAGTAGAAACTGATGTTTTATCAAATAAAATGGCTTATTTTTGAGATCGCGAGTTCAACATGTATTTATTTTATATAACTACTCCATATATTTATATATATAAAACCCGCCCTGGAACTGGCGCGAAAGATTTGCGCGGTTGAGTGGAGATGAAAGTGCCGCGGGAAGATATTTCCATTACAAATATCTCATTAACGTTACATATGAACATCGCGTGATGTGGTGACATCCCCTCTACCTCGCTTCGCACTTCGTCAGTCGAGTAAATGTGCTAGTCAGAGGTGCACGCGTCTACACTTCGTTTTTATAAACTGTACGTTGTACAGTTTTTGGTTTTGTGCCTACATTTTTCTTCTACTGTGTATGACAAGTAAGTTAACCTATTCGCTTGTGTATTATTTATTTATAAATGTAAAGTGCATTTTTAGTCATATCGATTATCTTTGTTTTATAATTTGGTATATGGTATGGGGTTAAAAGTGGGGCGGTGGTATTTTCTACCCCACTCCCGGTACTATTTGTACAAAACGTATACGTTCACATTTGTTTCTTCTTATTTACAGAATAAGAACATACAAGAGAAAAGCTGAGCGGGAAAAGACTTCCCTTTTTAAACAATTCAAATCAAAAGATTCATAAATCGGTTATCAAAAAATCCTGACACAGCAGCATATAGGTATAGATCCATTTACAACAGAGTAAAGAATGAAGAATGTAATGTTGATCTTAGTATAGTAAGTAAGATTATGAAAGTATCACTTAGGTTGTTTACGCGCCATATTACCTTGGTTGGCACCACTGGGTTTCCCGGTTGATAATAATGTACATGTGTGTGCGTGATTATTGCCACCTATTGTCGGAATCGGAGAAAATGGAACGAAGGTGTGATTCTCATTACCTCCGGCGCTTTGACCAGTGGAGCAGTATTAAGACCACGCGTGCGCGCTTCAGCCAGCCGAAATCTAACGACAGCAAAGTTAACAAGCTAGTGCAGTTCGTGTATCATTTGTGTACCTGGGAACCAGTGATCGAAGGCGTGTACATAAACATAGGTGGTTTGGTCAACAAAGATAAATGAGAAATAGAGGATGTCAGCGGATTCGTCACATCGAACGGATGAATGAGGAGAGAATGGTAAGCAAGATATATGACGCAAGTGTCGATGGCTCCAGAAATAGAGGACGTCCACGAAAGACCTTGCGCGATCCAGGTAAATCTGGATACTGGAGGATGGTCCAGTTAGAAGCCTCAATAATCGGCGAACTTGTATGAGAAGATGTATGAATGTGGATCAGGCGATAATTGTGTGTCAGGACATAAGAGTGTGGCGCTCTATCCTCTCTGCCTATCCCCGCGGAAAAACGGCGTGATGGTAAGTCAGTTAGTTAATTTTCTCATTATTAATTTTTTATTTGATTTATATTATTATTATTATTATTAATCCAGGTAAACCTGGATACTGGAGGATGGTCCAGTTAGAAACCTCAATAATCGGCGAACTTGTATGAGAAGATGTATGAATGTAGATAAGACAAGAATTGTGTCAGGATAGAGAAGTATAGCACTCTATCCTCTTTGCCCACTCCTGCGGGGAAACGGCGTGATGGCAAGTTAGTTAGCTAGCTCTCCGCCCTTCTTCAAGCTTCTACTACAAGTCCTCTACTAACTCTCTTCTCTCCTTGGTCGTACGTTCCACATGACGAAACCATCTGTATATTGCTATGCTACAAATACTATATCGTACACATTTTTTTAATATGTAAAACTTTGTGAACGAGTTATTGAAACTCTATTGAGCTATTGAAACGCTATTGAGCTATTGAAATGCTAACGAGCTATTGAAGCTTTAATATCTGGGAACAAATGTTACAAGGAATAATAATACCAACAAGAAATAAATAGCAGCTTATAATCAGGAAGCGTTTGTTGTCGTCGAAATAATTATTTTAGAATTTGATGAATAAATTTTATACAACCATTTGCTCTTCGAATGTGAAGCATGGTCTTCAAAAATAAAGATTTACGGCCCAATACGTGATAATCTAACACGAAAACCTCGTAACTTAGGAAAATAAATGCAATATAATTTATACTCAAGACCGTTAAGGCAAGAAGGCTGCAGTCAGCTGGATATGTCCAAAAAAAAAAAAAAAATATAAATATATATATATATATATATATATATATATATCCTAGATAAATAGTTGAGTCTCTTCCCTTATTGACGAAAACAGAGGAGTATGGTGCTCTATTCTCTCTGCCTACTCTTGCAAAGAAACGGTGCGATTTTTCAATTCAATTTTTCAAACTAGAATATCGCAGGGGCGGTATGATACACGTTACCCTTTTATTTGCCTCGTAAAAAATTAAGATTTCAAATATTTACGATAATTGTGTTTTTTTAAACATTTAATTTTCACCCCTTGAAAAATGTCGTACTTGCATCCCCCGTACATGGGGGACGCCCCATTTGTTGGTCTTGAAATACGGCGCCTTCGCCCGTAAAAACGTACGATTTGAGGCTCTGTGCTGAGAGTCGGCGCCTAGGGAGATGGTCTACCATGCGCATACCCCGGCATCAGCAGAATGGGTGAACCCATAAAAAAGTTAAACTGAGCCTGCGAGCGCCGAGAGATGTAAACGTAATGAAATAAACTTTTTATTTATCTTTTACGGCGCACTTTGCGAAAGCGGTCAGGCGTGAAATTATTTTGTATATTTCAGATTTGACGCAAATTTTGAACTTTTCAATTGAATGACGGAAATGCTAGAAAATCGTGTATTGAATTTCTGAAATTGATTTATTTGTGTCATTGGATAACATGTGCCAATGCTGAAAGGTGTATTTGTGTCATTGGATAACATGTGCCAATGCTGATAGGTGTATTTGTGTCATTGGATAACATGTGCCAATGCTGATAGGTGTTAGTGTTGACACACATTGCACAATTTGTATATTTTATTTTTAACGCACAGATTATCAACAGGTTAAATATAAGATAATTTGTGTATTAACATGTTACATAATACGCTTTTTTTATTTATTTATTTACGCTACAAAGACATATAACTTTTTAGTACATAAGTACCGTAATAAAAGGATAAACTTTATATATGTCAAATTAATATAAATAATAATAATAATATAAATAAAATTAAAAATTTATAATGAGAAAATTAACTAGCTGACTTACCATCACGCCGTTTTTCCGCGGGGCTATCCCCGCTATTTTGTGGTGCTTTACGACGATAATTGTGTGGTGCTTTATCCTCTCTTCCTATGAAGAGAGGATAAAGCACCACACAATTATCGTCTCATCCACATTCATATATCTTCTCATACAAGCTCGCCGATTGTTGAGGCTTCTAATAAAACCATCCTCTAGTATCTGGTTTACCTAGATTGTACATCTTTCTTACCATTCTCTCCTCATTCATCCGTTCCATATGACAAATCCACCTAAGTGATCCTTCCTTATTCTTACTCGTATCATCAGCTTACATTAATTCCTTATTTCTTTATCCTTTACTTATAAATAAATTTGCCACATATAGGGTGGCTCAAAAAAAGATACGCTTAAGTGATCTTATTTCTACTGCATTTAGTCTACTGCCGTTCCTCTAGGCTTTACTTCCATACGTTTGTGTAGGTTTCAGGACTCCATTCTGTTCCGTTAGTCTTACAAACTCAGTTACGGATGCGAGTACAAGCAGTGAAAGTTCAACAACGAGAATCGAAGAGCCTTGAGAGAAGTAACGCCCTAGGGCCGGCTTCCTGGGGAGCTGCGGCTCGTTGTATTGTTGTCTTTTGGCGTTCGGAACCAGACGTGATTTGAGGTTGATGAGAGCTCCGTTTTGCATCCAGGTATATGCATGGTACTTCCGCAACGTCGTTTATCCATTGTTTGACCAATTGGTCAGTTGCTGATTCTATTTTTGCGTGTGTAACCTTTTTTTTGGATTACAAAGAGTGCTGAAATATTTTTTAATGGAAATAGATCGAGCAAAGTGTTTTGGCGACACGTTGGAAAAGAATTTACACGATTTAAATTTTATTTTCTTGTTCTAGTTGAAAATGTTGCCGCTGGCAAAAATACATTTCCAATAAATGGTTGAAAAAAACGCCGAGTGAAACAGGTTTTGCAAAAAAGGTTTTTCGTGTTTGGGGAACGGCGGCAAATTAATTTATTTCTCTTGAGGAGCCGACCTCTAAGCGTGAATAACGCACGTGGATAAGAAAGATCTATATATTATATTACACCATAATACAGTTTAATACACTATAGTCGCTCTGCGCCACCACCAGGCAAAGCTCGATCATCGCTTACCCCTGAAATGTAATAACTTAACAAAACGAGTAGAGTTAATAACGGGAGTTTTCATTTTTTTATATATAAAAATAAATATACACGATATATAATTATTTCATAGATTATTTAACATTGTTTGTAATTAACCACTTAATGACAAATTTTTAAACATCAACTGATTTCGAAAAACACAATTTTCTTATTAGGGGTTAATACATTTAATCGTTTCATTATATTTCAAATAATGGAACGATTAAATGTATTAATATCAAAAAGGTAACATAAAGGTAAAGGAATGAAAGTAGACAGAATGCAGTAGAAATGAGATCACGTAGGTGTATATAACAGAGTCTAGAATGAAGAAATATGGAAAGAATGTAAAACTGATTTTAGTATAGTGAGTAAGATTGAAAAAGAATTACTTAGGTAGTTTGGTCACATGGAACGGATGAATGAGAAAAATGGTATGAACGATAAATGACGCAAGTGTTGATGGTGCGAGAAGTAGAGGACATCCGCGAAATACTTAACACGACCAAGTAAACCAGATACTAGAGGATGCCCCTATTAGAAGCTTCAATAATCGGCGAGCTAGAATGAGAATTAGGCGAAAATTGTATGCCAGGACAGAAGAGAGTGGCGTTCTATCTTCTCTGCCTATCCCCGAAACGGCGTGATGGTAATAATACACAGAAGCTGTTTATAGTCCTACATTATGTTTGTTTTTAAAATTATTATTTTAACTTATGGAAAAGATTTGGGACTAGGATACTAATATTTAGTATTTAAAATATCACAGACCTATGTTCTGAATAATTACAACTTCACAATAAGAATGTGTTTTCCTTAATAATTTATTTTTCTTCTCGTATCACCACATTATCATTTGTGGAAGTTGTCTTTAGGTCCACATTTCAAATCTTCGCCATTGTTTCAGTGAGCGTCCATTATTCCAACACATGAACATTGAACACAAAGCATTGAATTATTCTACCTGTGATGTGGTCTGTCCATTGCCATTTCATTTATTTGGCGTATTCAATTATATCAACTATTGCTTGTTCTTTTATCCGTCATGGCATTTATTAACTTACAGACTAAAGCAGCACAGATATGACATTATTATCGTTGTTCTGTACAGGAAACAAGAATATAATTATGAGGTCGAAAGAAATGAAACACAAAAGATGTTCAATATCGGTATACCACGGTTACACGACACCATTAAGAATGGCTTCACGCCTGCAGAATACTATGTTTTTATAAAGATTAATAACAATACATATAGTCACATTTGCAAGTACCTGCTCAGTAACAGGCCGCCGCTGTGACGTTTTACCAAGAATAATAATCTTTGTTTCGACTGATATCTATCCAACGGGTTTTTTGGCGCCACGCCAATGATTACACCTTTAAATTACTGACACGTGTCTTATCATATCAATTATATGGCGCCTCTGTTGTGACCTGTCAAAACTCAGATTCTAGTAAGCATGTGAAATTTTAAAAAATAAAATCAAAAAGGGAAATAAAATTCTTCGAAAAAATACAAATCTTCGTAGCAATTATTATTTTCTGTTTCTGCGTCTGAATGCAGACAACCCAATACGACTTAAAAAATAAATTTTCTTTGTCCGCCATTTTTTTAATTTAAAAATAACTGTTAAATATTTGATGCAAAAATATCGTTTCGGTGTAATTTAATTAATTAAGAATAATTATTTTACTTCAAAGAAAATCAAACCAGAAATTTGAAAGTATTCCTTTTAAGAAAAATATTTTAGAAAATCATTTTAAGAACTGTATTTATTTCCTAATTCGCGACGGTAATGATAAAGGTTGTTTTTTTTAAAGGTATAGAACTTTAAAATGAAATAAATGACTATAGTATAGGCTTTGTTGGAAAGATAATTTTACGTCATTAGTGTTTAAATATGATTTCGCGCATATGGGCGCCGCGGCTGACTCGAATAAAGCGCGATCTGGAAGTCTAATTTTCGACCACTTTTTTTAGCCACTGGGGTCGTATATCGGCAATAACGTGACGAATGTTGGCTTTCAATTCTATTGTCTATTGTCTCTAGTTTATCAGCGTAGATCAGCTACTTCACATATCCCCACAGAAAATAATCTAAAGGTGTTAAATACCATGATCTTGGAGGCCAATTCACAGGTCCATTACGCGAAATTATGCGCTCATCGAATGTTTCCTTCAATAAATTGATTGTGGCGCGCGCTGTGTGGCATGTTGCACCGTGTTGTTGAAACCACAGCTCTTCCACATTAATAGCATTCAATTGGGGAATGAAAAAGTCAGTAATCATTGATCTATAGTACTCTTCATTGACTGTAACGTTCTGGCCGGCAACATTTTTGATCTGACAACGGCTTTTTTGGTGCGCACTGCACGATGCGTATTATCAATTAGATTATGCGTGGTGTGAAAACGATCCATGGTTATTCGAATTACTTGCTCGGATGGACGATAATGTCGACTGTAAAATAGACGTACAGTAAGTTTCGCGAACTGAACCACTATTTTCTAAATAAATTTGTACAATTTGCTGGCGTTGTTCTGGCGTAAGTCTATTCATGGTGAAATGGCAAACAAAACTGAGCACAAATCAGCTGTCAGCTGAAAAATTGGCTTTCGCCGAAAAAAGTGTTGGCCAATTTGCGTAATAAAAATATTAGAATCATCGTCTCGTATGTAAAAATCCAAAAAATAAATATTAAAAGGCACTGTAACGGTCCATTTTTCAGAATTGTGCGAAAAAAATTCGACAAAAAATTATGGGAAAATATTAAAGGGCAAGAATGCCCAGAAAACTGTGCTGTAAAAATTTGGTGGAACAAGGTAATGCACCCTGTCATAAAATAATACAATTTCAAAAGACAGCATGTATATTTAAACAATACCTACACATTGATAGGGATAGGTTAAGTTAGTTAAAATAGGGGTGGTATTCTAAAATTTTCTTATAGGTGCCACTTTACACAGGGACGTGACTATTTTCATTAATTTTAGATCTTATTTTTAGATATAGTAAGCCTGAATGGCTATATATGTGTACATACATAGCCATCCAGATAATTTTCAAAACAAATTACACGTTCTGTCAGAAGTCAATGGCAGAGCAGGTGTTCGGTATTTAAAACAGGACCAGATCGCCGGTCGCCGTGCGCGCGTGAATGCTCAGTTAGGTTTACCATATCTATCTGTCCCCTCCCTCCTCCCTTTACCCTTACCACAGAGCACGACTTTTTCTATGTGATCTATGGCTTTTGAACTATCAGGAATTGATGATTTGGTTTTGTAGGGTTACTGTTACTATCGTGTGTCGGTTTCTTGCAGTGCGTACAGAAGATTTACAATCAATATTGGGTAATGTAAAGTGCTTCGTGCTAATCGTCGAAGAAGTTTCCTGAAGTTCAGGAGAGCAGTGAGTATAGCAAGAAAATCTAGGTAAGTCGTGTTTTTTGGTTGGTCCATGGACCCTTATTGTTCTGTCTCTCTACCAAATACCTACACTTCAACAGCACGGTTGAAGATAAATGTCTCAAAGACCAAAGTGATGATGATCAGCTGTGTTGACTGGATTCATGACGATGGAACATAGCTGCCATTTTCATAGCAGGAGGCCAATCCGAACATATTTTTTGCAGAACTTAGGCTGGAGTGCATTAAGATATTTGATGTGATTTTTAAAAGCAATCTTTCACTGAATTCTATTGTAGATTAATTAACATTGTTACTGAGAGTATTGCCAGAAACGAAATACCGAATTGTGATGAAGAAAAATTATGACGAAATTAGATAAAATAAACGTAAAACTGAAACCATTATGTAAAAAAAAAACATAAATTTAGGTAAATCCAAAGTAAAAATAGTAATAATATTTATTATATTTTGTAGGTCGAACTTGATTTTTGCCGAGGATAACTTTTCAGATTCACATCTGAACTGTTGTATCAGAAGATAGTATTTTTTACTTTATTCATACAAGAGTTACAATAAAAGATAAACAGTAATTCAACCAGTTACCATGTTTTGTCAGAAGATACAAAACACTTAATACAGTACAATTTAAAATTTAAGAAGGACAATAAAGCAGAAAAATATAAGAAAACAAGTAGAGAATAAAAAAAACTTTTATATAGAGAAAAAGTTAAGTAAAGTAAGTAAGGAATAAAATCTGAGTGATACAAGTAAAAAGAAGATTAAATTTAGTATGGTGGCCACATACACGACATCTAGTGAAGGACTGGCCAAGTAGAGCGCGCGGAGCCAAGCCGCGCACCCGATCAATGTAGAGATCCTCGTACCACATGGAAAACAGGTACTCGTACGGTTGGCGCCGCTGAACGGAAAGTTTCGCGGTCTTAAATGCAGTAATCGGCGAGCGCTCCCTTTCATGCTTCTCCTGGAGACCAGACGACCTACAGCTTCTTCTAATATTTCTAATTTACCACTGTGTTTCCCAATATTTGTGTTTGTGCCACATATTTCCGCAATATTTTATGATTTCGTCAGTCCAGCGGGTTTTGGGATTGATTTCTCTCGTGTACCACTGGATGACTGCATTCATCCAATGGCAATAGGTATGGCCTGCCCATTACCATTTCAATTTCTTTCACGTATCTCACCTAATACCTGCAATTCTTAAACTTTATTAAGATTCCGTTAAAATAAACGACAAAATACTATGAGTAAAGTCAACCATTCGTTTTTTGTTTAATCTGAACTTGATTTCAGTCCCATGTGATCCAGATTCCTGGACCTGAGTACAATGTAGTTGTGGGGGCTGTACATAATCCATAACAGTACCCTTAAAACAACTCATAAGCACGTAAATAAAACTATTTAAAGTAGCGTCAAAAAATAAGTAATCTTGTATTATTGAGAGAATCGGCATTAATTTTGTAAAGTTTCATCATTAAAATGGATAGATATAAATAAAACAATGTTATAACTCTACATGAGTTTATTTGCACTACTCGAGTTTCGAGAGATACAGTAACTCTGATCGACAGATAAAGTATTAAACTTAATTAAATACACACAGATATAGGAAACAAGGCTTAGGTGATACACATATATATTATTTTATTTTAATATTAGAAAATATAGTACATTTTAGAATTATCAGTAGGATATACATATATAGTATATAGAAGAGTATATACAAAATAATTAATGTTTCCGTTAGTCTGTGCATATATTTTTTTACTTTAGATACAAATTGATAGTAGTTTATAATTGTTCTAATTGTGATAGGAAGATTGTTAAAAAATTTGATACCTTGATAGTAATTTTGGGTTACGGTATATTGTAATTTTGGAATATCAATTTAGTCTCTAAATCTTGTAGATTGGAATTCGTTTCTAAAGTTTAATTGATTTTTAATTTTTAAAATTTGGATTATTGATTATTGTCTGTAAAAAGTTGTATACTTGAATAGTCTTTTTTTCAGAGTAAATACAAGTAATTAGGTATTGACAGATACTTAGGTACTGACTAATAACATATATCCATTCATTTTATGTTTATTTATATATTAGTGGAACTCCGGTTTGGAAACTAAATTTAAAGTTTTACGCCAGATCTGCTTAAAATAATAATATTTCACAAGGACAAAAATAATTTTCAGAACATCTGTGGAAATTACGGTATCTCAAATGGAAAATTACACAAACTGTTTTAATTATAATGCCATTTCGAATGCTCGATAAAGGGTCACTAATTGAATAATAAGAAAGTTAAAACTTGAACCGAATTTTCATTGAAACAAATTAATAAAATTTTCTAAGCCCTTTAGGGATAAAATTAATTTCGTAGCATTTGAACGATTAATTAATATCTGATTTGTTTTATTAAATACAACACCAAAAGTTCTCGATAAACCCTGTGGGGTGATGTTCTTCTCTGCAGACGACCCATCATGACTGAGAAACGAGCCACCCCTATCATTGTCATTGACAGCTTCTCAAAATATGGGTATATCTCCACCAGATATCGCATACAGATGTACCCATTATTATAAAAGTATTATAATAGAGTAAGTCATTTCAACCTTGATTTTTTAATTTCCTTATAAACTACATGCAACATTAAAGACTAAATAAATTTTGAAACATTGTGTTGTGTAATATAAAAAAAAAAACTTTAGTTAGTTCAAATGAAAATCTTTGAATATCTTGAAACGAAAGAAACGTGACTTAGACCACTTTCATAATAATGTGCAAAAATATGTTGTTATCAATATAGTTGTTTAAGAACTATTTATAAAAATACGTAATTGATAATACAAATCAAATGAACCAATTAGAAACATATATAGAAAAAAACTTTCTCGGTATTATTATGGCGTGGACCCAAATCGAAGAAATGATAAGGCGACTTGAAGAATTTGAGATGTGAATCCACAGAAGAATACTCAAAATAGTTACGAATGAAGATATTATTTCATTGATTGATTTGCCGGTTATTTCGTGGTGTAATATTTTAATTTAAAAAATACATAATTCTTATTTTGACCTTGCTGTAAACTAGTAGTGATATTAACCCAAAAAATTATGTGTGTATAGTAAAAAGTCAAAATAAAAATTGTATTGAAGATGTTATGGCTATGTACTGAGTTATTGTAAATGCAATAATGTAAAGCTGATCTTAGTATAGTGAGTAAGATTAAGAAAGGATCACCGGATCAGAATAAGTGTTTTTTTTTTTTTTTAAATAGAGATGCGTACACGGAATGCATGTCACATCAATATTATTACTATTTTCAAACTATGCTAAACGCTTGTACTATGAAAATAGGACTAGCTTATTGGTGTCCTGGAACGAGGCGCGAACCTCCGACCACACGTCTTGACCACTACACCAATTTTGTTTGGTCGTATGGGACGGATGAATGAGGAGAGAATGTTTAGAAAGATATATCACTGGACGTTTGCGAAAAGCTTGGTGCGACTAGGTAAATCAGACACTGGAAAATGGTCTTGTTAGAAGACCTAATAATCAGCGAGCTTGTATGAAAAGATTATGAATGTGGATGAGGCGAAAGTTGTGTGGCGCTCTACTCTCTCTGCCTACCCCCGCGGAGAAACGGCGTGATGGGAAGTAAGTAAGTAATTTAAGATTGCAACTTTTAGGGACACTGGGAGTTTTAAATAGTCACTTTTTGATCTTTGCTAATTGTATAACATACAATACTCGTTATTTGATATGTATTATTATATTTAATTTTTAATTATTTAACTATCTTTTTCATATCCAATTTCGCGGTTTAAGTACTTAGCATTAAGGGAGTGCAAACTCTTATAAAGGTTCCGAGAAAGGGAGGGTTTTGTCAGCGTTTGCACTAGAAATCCCGCTTTTTTCATAATAACCCTCCTTTCGATAACATTCTATCACTCGAAAGATATTGCCAGTATAACTACGGAAAAATCAACCCTTAATATTATATTACATCCGACCGCGGTACAAACTAACAATAAAAACTTTCTTAATAATAAAAACTCTAAAGAAATTATATCCAAAGCAGAAGAATAACAGGCAAAACTACAAGCTACTTTAGGTATAAGTTTTGGTGCTATCGAATAAACCATTACTTATGTATATAGTTGACCGCATCTAATATTTCTACCGTCATATTCTTTACCCTTTAGTTTATTTACTGTTATATTCTTAACGATAAAACTTATAACGATAAGACAATAAAACGTTTTTAATGTTTGCTCTTAAGGCAAGTTTAACGATTTTTGTACCGAAACAATGCCAATAAATGAGTGAAAATGCAAAACGTTGTAGTTATATAAAGTAGCATTAAATGTGTATTTCTTAGGTATGAATCATATAGAGAAATACACAGAAAAATCTATCAATCGAATAAATACAGACATCCATCAAATATTTATTTATTAAAGAGAACACATTCTTATTGTGAAGTTGTAATTATTCTGAATATAGGTCTGTAATATTTTAAATACTAATTAAATGTATTAATTATAAAGATATACATACTAATCTATATGCTCAAATATAAACAATATCAAAATGTTACTTTTTACTACATATTCATATTCTTTCACATATTTGCTTAGTTTCATTTTGAATCTATGTAGTTTCTTCGCCTTTCTTATATCTTTCGGAGTTACAGTAAATATCTGGATCGCACTGTACATCATCGATTTTAGAGATTTAGCCTTCTTCCTGAATGCCAGTCTCAGTCTATCTTTTCCTCTTATGTGATGTTCGTTCTCATGTTGCATCCGTTTTTCTTATAAATTCTGCCGATATTTTCTTAGTGAGGATTTTAAAATTGAAATATATTTTCTGTTAAATGGTCGTCATATTCAAATCTTTCAGCATTGCACTGATCCGAATATATCTATTTTTACTATTAGTATTATTCTCAAAGTATTTTTTTTAGCTCTGACAATTGTTGAATTTCATCTTTATTAGCCAAAATTAAAGTGCTGCTGCAGTAGCTGATATGAGGAATAATGACTGAGTTGTATACTATTTTACAAGATTCGGTATTAATGAATAAGTGAAATTTTTTTAGCAATCTTTTAAGTGACGTTTCTGTGTTTTGCGAAAAATTCAATTTTGAATCTATTATGACCCTCAAATATTTTATTTCAGTCACTTCAGACTTTCACCATCTATGATATCTGCTGATGTGATTTAGCAATAGTGAAACTATGTACCGCATTGAACATGTTCGTGCAACCTTTATCCGCATGAAAAATATATTCTGCAGTCATGATCTTGACCTTAAATTGTTCTCGTCATTAGTCTATAGAATGAAATCATGGGAAGCATTAGCGAAAAAATGATAAGGCGATTAGAAGATATGGAAAAATGTATATTCGGCATCACACAAGATGAGAATAAGAGAATAAATTAAAGTAGACGATATAATAGAATATGCTAAGAAAATGAAATAGCCACTTCACTTGGAATGGGACTAACACTGCATTAGTAGTACCCAAAAGAAATATAGACCTTTAGAACTAAAGATCCTGTGTCGAGATAACCCGGGAATAAATTTCCGAGAATTCTATGGTTTTTTGCTGTAAAATAACTAATAAAGACTCGAGATTATAATTTTTTTCGATGTTATTCATTTTGTCAAGTTGAGTTAATCCCATCCGATCATTATCAAACAGCAAGTAGTGACCCGACGACGAGCGGTACATGCGTAAGTACATAAAAAAAATGAAAAGTTTCTGTAGTTAATCCTCAGATATTTACTGTTCTGAATTCGTAAACACTCTTTTGGCGCGTCTTTTCGAATCGGTCGCGACCCATGCTATTGTCATATTTTCCCATCCATAGATTTCTTCATGTTCGTCGTATCAGTATGCATTGTGACCTTGACGTCAGCAGACGTCAACTTGACCGATATTTGTTCAATTTCGACATCGCGATAGACATCGACAAAGCGAGCAGTCTTTCCGAATACCGGTTCCCAAGATTACTGGTCCTTCGTCCTTCAATTGGACTCCCTATTCCCTCACCGACCTCATCCTTCCGAGGTTCCTTACGTTCTTTCTCTACCCTGCGGTGATTCCGATTTACGACTGAAATCGTCGTTATCCGCTCCACGGGATGCGCGACTCGGAGACATATGGATCCTATCGATTAAGATTTACGTTTTGAATTCATTTACTACTAATGAAAAAATTTAGTAAATAGTCTTGTCGGTTTGCTAAAACAGGGGATTATATTTCCTCATAAAATGTGAATTTTTGAAGCAAAATTCAAGCGGTTCGATGAAATTATTGAAAAACTTTATTAGTGGACTTCAGTTGACTTTAGCCAAATACCATCTTTGATCTCTTCCAATGTGTTTCATTATTAGTTGTTATTTTGTTTTTTGAATTTTTTAAATTGGTTGTATTGTGTAATTTTTAATAGATGCATATGTTTCTGTGCACAATATATTGTATATGTAAACTTAATTTCTTTTTGAAAAACTATCCCACATTATGAAACCATATGTATTTAATTTGTTTCAACAGTTTTTATTTGTTTCAATAAATAACATCAACGAATGTTTTTTTATACATATTGTCACGCCGTGACCTTCATCCGCTTTAGGAATCCGGCGCACAACTCCACCAGCTAAACTCAGTCTGTGGGTACCTAAGGGTTGGTGTCAGAATGCCTATCTCAGATGTGTGGGGGAGGTCTCAGACAATAATAACACTACAATCACATTATTTACACTTTATTATAGAACAGTGAAAATTGTCTTCGTTACACGCAGAGGGATTCCTACTTTCCGTGGCCGGACTAAGGCATCGTCTCGTCTTCGGGAGATTTCCAGTGGACCAATCTTGACGTCAAAGCGTGGACGGTGCTCGTCCCGCCTCCGTACATGCTCACAGCCTCTCGCTCGTTCCCGCGGAGAGTCCTTCTTTTATTGACAATCACGGGCAGGACAAGGCCCAAATATCTCTTGTTCCTGCCGTGAATGAAACACTATGCGAAGAGTCCTTCCTTCCTGGATGTCCATGGACAGAACAAGGCCCTAATATCTCTTGTTAATACTCGGATCTCGGCGGAGCGCCGCATGGCGTCCGCTGCGACACACTCACTCTCTCCGGGCGCTCGTAATCAAGTCCCCCTCCTTCCTCCGACCTCGCTCTACCGCCCGCGCCTGCTCGCGTCGGTAGATGTCGCCTTCGGTCTTCGCGCGTGATTTCAAATGTTACATCATAATAAATAATATATCATTAAAGAGATATCATAACAATGAATAATAAAAAAATATATTCTAAGGGGTTGAAATAATAAATCTTTAATGTATATGCAGGGTGTAACTGACTAAATTACGAGTTAAAAATGTTAAAAAAGGAATATATGCATTTGCATTTGCTGTTGGAGGCCCAAAAGCGTGGAACTCTTTGTCTTCCGTTATAAGGAACAGTGCACCAGAGACTTTATTTACGAAAAAACTAAAAACGCACCTTTTCAAAAAATCATTTCCATAAGTAAAAATGACGATTATTAATTAAAAAAAAAAAAAAAAATTGTAAAACTATTAACACTTTATGTGTAAAGCGTCCTTGAGGTGAAAGTTTTTACGAAAATGGCGCTATACAAATTATCCATCATTATGTGCAAATTCTGCACTGTTAGGGAAAATATTATTGTTTGAAATTTTTACAAAATCGTGTTAAGCTCTACGTATTTTCAAATAAATATTTGCAAAATTGTTCCATCCTTCAGGCCCTAAATCATCTAACAAAAAATTGTCTAGCCTCTCCTATTAACTTTAATAGTTTTTATTCATTATAAAATTTGGAATCAATGAAATATTTTAAATAGATATGTATTTAGGATTATTTTTAAACGTTTATATCTCTGATTAAGCACATATTCCTTGAACATTTTCGACTTGTAGTTTATTCAGGTATCCATCCATAAAATATTGTACACTATGTATGTGTAATAAAGTTGAAATTAAAAAATAAAATTAAAAAATAAAATTAAAAAGGTTGTAGAAATACGAGTGCAATAAGAATTTTCACTTAAATTCCAACGCCTATCTGATAGAGATTAATTTAGTGTAGAAACGACGCGCGTGGCGAAAAGCCAACGGGGCTTGAACTTTTTTGAAAACACATGAACAACTCCAAGATCAACAACAACTCTTCGGATAAACCCAAGCTGTCGTGTATTTGTTGTAAATATTGACTGTGTCTCCGTCATGTGTGTTTCGAGTTATTCAAATAAGTAACTGTGTCACAAATTTCAGCTTCACCCTTTAGAATGTACCCTTGGGAATTTTTAAAAACAGTCAACATATTTTTTGTTGCGCCTTCGCTAACCTAAAGGAAGTTTTCTTTAGATGTATAAAACTTTAAAATCTAATAAAACACATACAAATCGTGGTAATGACCACGGTATTGGCTTTATTGGATATATAATGTTATGCCAAATGTAATTTCGTGCATATGGCGAATAAAGCGCAATCTGAAAGTCCAATTTTCGACAACTTTTTGGAGCAGCTGGGGTCGTATATCTGTAATAACGTGACGAATGTTGACAATCAAGTCATATATCATCTCTGGTTTATCGACGAAGATTACCGACTTCATATTTCCACACAGAAAATAATCCAAAGGTGTTCAAACATACGATCTTGCCACAGGTTTATTAAGCGAAATAATGCGCTCATCGAATGTTTCCTTCAATAAATAGATTCTGGCTGGCATCAATTAAAGTATGCAAGGTGCGAAAACGATCCATGGTTAATCGAATTAATTGCTTGGAAGAACGATTATATCGACTGTAAAATTGACGATGCTCAAGGTAAGTTTCGCAAACTGAACCACGATGTTCGAAATAAATTTTCACAATTTGCAAGCGTTTTTCTGGCGTAAGTCTATTCATGGTGAAATGGCAAACCAAACTGAACACAAATGAGATAACAACTGTCAAATTGGTTGTGGCTGGAAAAAGTGTTGCTATTCGAAAAACAAACCTCTAAAAAAACATCCTTTACGACCTCTAAGATGGGCGCCGCGCTTTCATAATTCAAGTTTATTTTAAGAGCGAATCATTTTATATAACGACTCGACTAAATAGTATTGGGGATGGTGGTAAATTTAGGGAATTGTTTATGTCACCCATGTTGCCCCAATGTTCAACTGATACTCTCGTCTGGTAATATATTTGGATATGAATGTGTTACAGGTAGCAGGTTATGTGAACAGAAACTACTTACAGTTACACTGACTTTATTTATGCTAAAATGTACAAAGAATGATATTATATATACCACTGTAACAGACCTAGTACATAATATTTTTTGGATGGATATCTGACTAAATTACGCGTCGAAAACGTTCAAGAGATATATGCCTAATTTAAACCACGTCAGAGATATAAGCATTTTCAAAAAATTGTAGTTATGTGATTATTTCGATGAATTAAATATTTTATTGATTCCAAATTATATATAGATTACGAAAAATTAAAGGTTATTGAATTTTGAGCGGCTAGACTATTTTTTGTTAGATTATTTTACAATTATTTTTAAATAGGTGAAACATGTAGATATTAGAATCAAGGAGCATTTGAGATGATTAAATAACAACAACTATTAAGAATTTTCTAATCACCTTCTGGAAACAAACTATTCTTTTAATATTAACAAGGGTTTAAAAATTATACATACAAATACTAGGGGTTTACAGTTAGATAAATGTTATATTTTGTAAATAAGAAAAATGGTTAATAGCAAGCTAAATATCATAAATAACCAAATCCTCTTTGCAAACAGTCACCTTTTAAATTTGTTTTCATATTAGTTCTAACTTATTCACTATAATTTCGGTATATACATCATTTCCTGAAGAAGATACCATAGGTATCAAAACATGTTGAATAATCAATAAATAATGGTTGAAATTAAGTATTTTGTCCAATTATTTACATATAATTTAAATTGAAACGTGTTCATTTTGTACGACAAATTTTTGATACTTGTATCCGATAAAAATTCCCCCGACGCAAAATAAATCACTTTTATTTATTTCGATGGCCAACTTTTAATTTAATTAACCGTGTCAAAAAGTACGCGCTCAAAAATCGCACGCCAAAATTTTCCGCACCCAAAATTATTAGATTTTCAAATCTATTCGGGCAGAGACATTTTCCAGAGAAAAAATAATATTATATTATTTGCCGACGGCCGTTTGCCGATCGGGCCCAATCACCCGAACAGACATTATAATATTCGGTAATGATTTATGCAAACAGCGCGTTTCACGCTCTGTGTGCTTTCGATAATAATTTTTGGACGGCCGAGTGTCGAAAAGGGCGGGTAATACGGCTGAGTGTTTAACCAAATATGCCGAGTGCAAAGAATATTGTGCATTGACAGACATTAGTGGTTTTATGGAACACAAGCTTGTCTCAGCATCTGAACAGTAGGATGGCATTATATTATTATGGTCTCGTTATCCAGAGGGCTCGGAATCACCGGGAACAGAGAAGTACAACGGATAATGTTAAAAGGTTGTTCTTTGCCCTTTATCAAAAAGAACAGTGCATCGGAGATTTTATTTACAAAAACTGAAATTGCATCTTTTCACAAAATTATATCCATAAGTTTAAATAACGATTTCAATTTTTATTACAATAATATTGTTGGACTACGTATTTATTTGTAAAGCGCGTCCCTGTGGTGAAATTTTTTACGAAAATGACACTATACAAATTATCGAATCAAAAATAAATCTATAGAAAAATATTTAGTAATTACCAGAGATTACTCTTAAAATATAATTACTCTTTCCGGGAGAATGCGTTACCATTACACCATATTTACCATTTAATTGTACAATGAATTTAGATATTAGATGTAATTCCTTAAGTGAAACAAATAAATTCTTAATATTATTATTTATATTAGAAAAAATAAATGTATTAATAGTATATTAAAAAAATAGTATTAGAAACGCTATTTGAGCTCAAAAGATACTGGTAGATCCGATTGTGCTCGGCAAAGAACATTTTGAAATATGGCCCGTGTCTTTCGATTTACGCTTTTTACCATTGACAATAATGAAGAATGTCCATCACCATTCGTTTGCATTCTGATCTATGTGATTATACAGTATTCATTTCTCCATACTACACTGAATAGTCTGAAATAATTTTATGTGTAAAGTCCAGGTCGAAATACTGACTTATTATTCGTTTCTTTTTCTTCTTTAGTTGTCTTACGGTCCACGTACACAGATGAGATTCGTCTCTAAAGCGGTCAACTTTCAGTACAGGATAACTGCCCATCTCACTACATCAGAATCCGTATCGAGATAAACAGTGCTTTTCTCTTATATCGTTTATTTATTTAATTATTAATTAAAGGATTTTAACAGTATAAAGTTTTATAATATTCAAACGTAACTTAAATCGTGTGAAACTAATTATAAAAATACATTAAAGATATTTGAGCACATTGGTATTGAAAAAATGTTAAAGTTTTCAATATAAAGTAATATAATAATTCACGTAACATTAGTAGGTAAAAGCATTGTCAAACAAAAGTGTATTAATTTATTATTTACCGATATATATGAAAAATTTAATACCAATTTAATACTAATACCCAATGTATTTTATCAATATGTAAATTTATTATACAAATACCGATTGAACGAATATATTAATAATTTTACAAACAAATACTATGTACTGAAAAACCTTAAATGTTTACTTGGCGAAATAAAGGACGTCCACGGAAATCATTATCATGGAAAATCACCTAATTCCCAATAATATTTCATAATTTTTGTAAAGAAATTCAGAAGTACGAGATAAATCGAAATATTAATAAAATTTCTCATCACCCTATTTCTACATAAACAATGTGCCAAAGTGTATTTATTAAACATATTTTTATTAAGGAGAGCACATTCTTATTGTGAAGTTGTAATTATTCAGAACACAGGTCTGTGATGTTTTAAATACTAATTAAATGTATTAATTATAAAGATATACATAAAAAATCAATTTTGTCCAAAAATATTGTTATTGCGCAACCGAGATTCGAATCTGGATCTCTTTTTCCAATCCGAGGAAGGTGCATTACCAACTATGCTACAGCGCTAGTAATTTTGACGACAAATTTTTGAACCTATATTCGTTGCATACATATAGATTGATAATATATGAACCTACATAGGTTGATCACATGTGTTACAATTTTTTCAAATTAATATAATTTTATATGTATATCTTTTTTAATTATTACATTTAATTAGTATTTAAAATATCACAGACTTATGTTCTGAATAATTACAACTTCACAATAAGAATGTGTTCTCTTTAATAATATGCAAATTGTATCAATGTGTCCAAAATTTAATAAAAATTAATTGTCAATTCTAGCGTTTGCTATCGGTTCACTCAAAGATATTTGAGATTCCGTAAAAACAATGTAGATCGCTTTCAAATAATAGAACGACAAATGTATTAATTTGAAAAAAGTGTAACATATAAGTTCGAAAATTTGTTATCAAAATTACCAGCGCTGTAGCATAGTTGTTAATGCAGCTTCCCCGGATTGGAAAAAGAGATTTAGGTTCGAATCCCGGTAGCGCAATAATAATATTTTTCGATAAAATTTATTTTATATGTATATCTTTATAATTAATACATTTAATTAGTATTTAAAACTCCTTAGTATTGTTATATAGTATTAATTAGTATTGCTCCTGAATATTTTAGAAAAATGGACTTAGCTACTTTGCAGATTAAGATATCGATATGTCGTATTCACACCGGCGCACACGGCGATCGATGATCCATAAATCGTAAAGATTAAATACTTCGGATAGCTTATTTTGCGTAAGACTTTATTTTCGAGGATCTGCAATCTAGTTTCCCGCGCCAAAGTAAGGTATTACATACGATGTAAATTAGAAAGTTGGTGAATGCACGCTTTATGGAGATCATTACGATATATATTTTCATGTTTTCACATTGCCTAACGACATCTCAGCACGGCCGGCTCGTGCGTTCGAAAGATATATAAAAAGATAATTATTCTTTACATCAAACAAATTTTGCTTTAACCATTATTACCTGACGTTAAGCTACACATTATAGTAATTTGAATTCTATTTCCAGAAAATTTTGCTCCGTTTGAATATATTTATTTCACATTACGAAGTATTTATGAAAGAACATTATGATTCAAATGAAAGTTCGATTAAACCAAAATTATCAGAAACAGGTATATCATAATTTTTTTTTATTATTAAGAATATAAAAAGACATATGTGGTCGGGTCACGTGATCTTCAATAAAATGAAAATAAAGATGAAAAGACCGAGTCGAGAAATGGCCAGATTTTCGTTTCACGTCATAATCAGATCCAGGATTGTGAAGAGTTAGCCAAACAGTTTGCACAGAAGAAGCAGATCAGAGGTCTCATCGACTGAGAGACAGATTTTCGACGACACAATCAAAGAAGATTGATTATTAAGGTTCCTCTTGAAATAGAGAAATATCAGCGGTGTGCAGTCAGTACTTTGAGAAATAAAATATATATAATATTCGTAATATTCCTGTTGCAATTATTATCACATATATAATAAGAAAAAAACATTTTGTCTAATACCACTAAACATATACTGATACATCAACATATTTCAAAACCTTTGGTCCTTTCTTCAGGAAACAATGTATACTTAATTTAAAAATGCAAGCATAGATAAAACAAAAATGTAACAAACCATTCTTTTGAAATTAATAAGGGTTTAGAAAGTTTAAATATAAATACTAGGGGTTTACAGTCAAATAAATTTGAAAATAAAGTTGTACAAATTCGAAATTCTAGCAATAAAAAAAATGTAAATGGCAAATTAAATATTAAATCCTTTTTCAAATAGTCACCTAATACAGTAGTTCCTAATTGGTTATCTACCACTTATGTTTTTACAGTTTTGTTTTGTCTATGCTTGCATTTTTAATTTTAATGTACATTGTTTCCTGAAGAAGAGACCATCGGTCTAGAAACTTGTTGATATATCAATAAACAGTGGTTTTAAACAAAGTGTTTTTTTTTTATTATTTATATAATAGGTTGCCACAAAGTAGTTATGTAAATATTGAAGAAGGTATTATAAAATTGTTCAGAATTTAATATATTGTACTCGTATTATTCGGTCAGATAATAAGACAGTTACATACAGCTTATTTTAATGTATTGATACCACGTGCATGAGAAATATATATGTTAAGTAATGTACGAAGAGGCAGGAAAGAAATGCACAGAAAACAAATAAATAAATGACTAAGTAAAAAAAACATGGTAATAGTTAGGCCATTTTGACGGACAATCGTCGAACAAAGCAATTCATCTAGTGATACCCGAAGAAAATCAACGATAGGCCATTTTAAACCAGCTGAACTGAACTGAAGTCATCGGAAATGCATGGCAGTGAATAGAAATTAACTGTTAAAAGCAGGAGGCTTTCATCTAGCAGTGACTAGGAATGTGTACTCAAAAATACCTTTCTTTTTAAGTGTCATAATATAAAATAACCCGTGTGCTCATAAATTTAACTGTTTATTTTCGTTTCCGTAATTCTCTGATCTTAAATGCAGAATGTGGTCATGATCTCAACCTTAGACTAGAATGCGAATGTTCAAATGCTAGGAGTTCTCGGTGTTATTTTGTAGAACTGAAGCAATAAATGATAAGGCGACTTGCGCATTTGCGATGTACATACATCACACTACAGAGTAATCGATAGTTACGAATGAGATGTCACGGTTCAGATGAATACAGAAAGATTAGTATTTAAAACAATAACATTTCGCAATCTTTAATATCTCGGACATCCTCGTATGATGAGACATCTAGAGAAGTATCAGATATTGCATTTCATAATACGGAGAAAGATTTCTGAAAGTCGGGACACTGGAATAAGGTAGGCTTTCAGGGCTGCGGTAAACGAAGTGACGATGGCCAACGTTCATTGAACGAAAAAGTCACGAAGATGAGTAAATTGATTGGCTTTAATGATTTATCTTCTCGGAAAATAAGATGTTCATTTTCAAACAAAGGCACGCTTGAGAAAATTTGTTTCATGGCGTATAAAATTGATTGTTCAATGTTCCTTTTCAGTGGATTAAATCCCAATAGAATAGATCGAAAATTTTTCAACGTTAAATTAAAAAATAGTCATATAGTTTTTATAAGTTTTTGTATTGGAATCTTTTAAATTAAAATATCAGATGTAAAGAAATGTCTAATAGAAAAATAAATCATTATAGATTTGAATAAATATCTTGACAATGAATAACCCTTTCAGCATTGTTTCGCGTTCAGAAATGCGCGTGTTCTTTTACTTTTCGTCTTAAAGAGAGCAGTCGACGGAGTTTAGTGAAATTGAATCTTTTTGTGTCGGAATTATACTTTATCAATGAGAACTGTATCACTAATCGAGCCTGGTTCATTCTCTCCTCCGTAACAATGCACCGAGGAAACTCCAATCTACGAATCGGGTGCGTTTACTTTTTATGAACATCTACACTTTTTTTATCCTACTATTTAAATCACTCGTTTTACATAATCATTAGATTAGATTTACCAGAGAATTGCGCACATTTAAAATGCACACAAGCCCGTTGCACACATATACAAGTGCACAGAGAGACGAATGCACAAATAAATAACTGCATTCAAGGTAATATAAATACGACATATTTTAAAAATAAAATTACAAACCTTGTCAACTGTCATCTTTTAGTGTTACCGGTGAACTTAAATTTTTCGGTATATAGGTTTGTTCATTGGCAGAACTGGTTGGTTGTTAAGCCGACTATGTGCAGTTGTCGTTAGTGCATTTGTACTGTGTCTTGTATGCAGTTGTCAATGAATCGGTTAAGGTCTACTGGCAATATAAAGATCCGTATTCGAGTCCCGGTGATGACTATATTTTTCGATAGATAAATTATTTCATTTCAGATCGGCGACGTTAATTGTGATGATGGACTCTAAAATGGGATCCGAAACGTCGGCATGTGTCTTCGAACTGCCCAGAAATTGCATTCCATGATCCTCGGCACTGTGCGGCTCCAAACCATTACTGCTCCTCTTAAAACTAATCATTTCAATGTTCATCGGTTAATATCAGCACATGTCCGGCATAGCCCACTTTAATTTCCCGCCAGTTCTTACAATGATGGCAAAGTTGGGATATCCAGTTTTGCTTTTTCCATGGCTTTTTGGTAAACTGCCAGTTTTGACACAGTCTGTTGTGTAATATTTGTGCTCTCCATGGCCCAATAATAAAATATAATTTGGATATCCGAATTATTTATAAGAATCATTATAAAAAAATATTATTTTACAAAACGAATGTTGCAAACATGCCTTATCCCTGAAAAAACTCTTTTATTAAATATTAATATTAAATTAAAAGAATAAGCTACGAATTAAGATGAAATGTATTAGATGTCTGTGTCATCATTGACATAAGTCTTATTCTCATTATTTTATGTTTTCATTTCGCAATTCTCTAAGCGAAAAGATAAATCATTTTTGGTCCGTTCTTGGTAAACTGCCCTCTGCATTTACCGAGAGAAAATACCCCCTAAGAGATTATATATGAGTAGAAGACTAAGCTGTATCCGCAAGCAAATACGAAAGGACGATGTTTCGTTTTGTTAATGTGTTTCTCCCCTCGTTCCTCCATCAGTGATCAGTCAAACACTGAGTAATGGTGCAATGGTATTTAGAGAAGACTTTTCTATTCTATTTATATTTAATTTTGAGTAAAATATTTTGTCTATCGGATCTCGATGAGGGTGAAATCCAAAGGAATAGAAAGAAAGAATAGAGATATGACTACATTAAATGACATATGACAGGATTGCTCAAAAATCACGCCAACAAAAATGCGTTTGATAAACGCCCTATCGTGCATATCGTGCATATCGTGCATATCGTGCATATCGTGCATATAGTGCGCATCGAGCGTATCGCGCGTATCGCGCGTATCGTGCGTAACGTGCGCATCGTGCGCATCGTGCCTATATACTATATTATTAAAAAATCTGTATATTCAATAAATAAAGTTAGTATCATGCCCGGGAAAACAGAGAGGATAGTGGTTCACTATTCTGTCTCGCTTCATATACAGAATGGAGGAGGAAATACTTTTTATACCATTTGGAAATTTTAAATGGGAATGGTATATTCCATTTATAAAAGTATCTATAAAATTGAATGAGAGATATATATATATACAGGTGGCCCCAAAAAAAGTGAGAATATTCCGTAAATTGTGATATAATTACATCAAAATTAGTTTATCTCTAACACCAATAGCTTAAATAGTTTACAAATTTACTTACTTACCTATTTACCTATATTACGTTTTATTTCGACAATTTCCGGTCGCCATCTTTGGTTAACCATTTTTCCATTATTAATATTTGGTTTTTTCAAATTGTTGCCCAAAATGATCAAAATCACTGCAGAAGATCGTATTCTTATCAAAATATTTGCAAATTGAAAAACGTTGGGGTGCTAGGAAAATGATTAAATAATTTCAAAACAAAGCTAGACATTACAGCATAACTGGACATTACAGCAGGACGGAGCTCCATCTCACACAGCGAGAAATACATTCAACGTTCTTCGTCGTGAGAATGTTAATTTTATCGAACCAGGCATGTGGCCACCGAACAGCCCAGATTTAAACCCAGTAGATTATGCAATATGGGGTGTTTTGATGTTTTCTGATTAGCTAAATATTGTGAAAAAATATTACATTGAGAATTATATTTAATTATATTATATTTTAAAATAACTCATGTGTTACGAGATGATATCTTTTTTTTTGGGCCACTCTGTACATTCATTTATATAATCTCACGCTTTCTCCGTTTTCACTACGGATATTCTTATCATAACGAACTATTGTATTTTATCATGAATAAATTCAGTATAAATCATGAGTTGACGTTCTATTATATTTACCTTTTCTGCCTTTAGTGTCTGCAATTATCGTACACAGTACTAATAAAATGACAAAAAAAACGCATTACATATCTCTAGAGACACAAAAAAAAAAGTGTTATTTCTAAGGCTGTTTTTGTGACAACCGAGGTTTTACTGGTGGATCCGCTGAAAAAATGTATTGTATGTTAAATATAATTAAAAGAAAAACAAAAATACTTTTTACACTAAAAATACTAGACAGAAAAAATTGAAATCGGAGATTTTCATTGTTCACCCCTCCGCTGACAAGGGTGTTAAATGATGTGGATGTGATGTAGGCCCAGTCATGGTTTTTAATGAAAACCCTCACAGCAGGGCACAGCTGAAGGCCGCACGGGGAATGTTTAAAATCGATCATTTTTTAATCAAACCCTCACATGGGGGAATCAGATTCAATTTTCTACAAATTTGCGAATATTTTATCTCTTTATATTCTTAACATTTACACGGTTCATTTGGGAGGGATGACATTGATGATGCGAATAAAATGTGACATTTTTATTGTTTCCATGGTTACCCTCGATGGAAACCAGTACCTACCCTACATCATGTTCGCCCTAGAGGTTAAACTGATATATATCTAATAATTTACGGAAATATTTGTTACCTCAAAGAGAAAGAGAAAAAACCTATTTTTGTCATTTTCCATTCTACTGTTTATAACACAGACCACCAAATATATAGACGTGAACTAACGAAAATTTCTTGTCCCAATATTTTCATTTTGGTGTCACGTACGTGATCACTTTAGTACCACATATGTAATCAAATAGCTCCGCGACTTTTTTTAAAAATATGACTCGGCTGGAAGGAAAATATAAATGCTGACTACATAATATGCATTAATGTAAAAACCACCTCTTGTTTACATAAAGATTTAATTTTCGAAAAGTAAATTCTTTTACAGTTGCATAAATGTGTCATAAACTATCGAATTTATGTTTCCAACAAGAATGTGTGTAGAATGCCCCTCGTCCCGCAAATAATGTTCCAAACCCATCTTCTATATGTACATTTTATTTTATGTCTATTCATTTACTAGTCTGCGGTTTATACGCAATTTTTATTTTCACAGTAGAATGTTAACAATTTTAATTGTTATATTATATTTGTTTAAATAAAAATATGTATAAAAAAATGAAGGGGTTTAAAATGATTAAAGTAGACAATTATGACATTTTTTATCTGTATAATTTATGATATTATAATTCAGATATAGTCCATATGGGGAATATTTTGAAAAGGAAAGAAAATTTAGAAATCTTCAAATATGGCCGTCTATAAACAATAATAATAACAAAGCGACCGAAACAGTGTTAGAGACATGCCAAAAATTAACGTAGTATCAATTGGTGGAGAATCGAAGAAAATGGCATAATCATGTGGAGGCTTTCATCCAGCAGCAATAGATGTAAATGTCTTTTTATTTTAACAAAGAATATGTTTTATTGGAGGCTCCCCCGGAAATTAAAAGTTGAAATAGGTAGTTCAAAATCGAATAGTAGAAATAGCATGTATGAAATTAATAATGAAATATAGGACAGGATTATCTCTGCAATTTCAAATATGGTCAGCCCATATTGGGACAAAAAATAACAAAGCGACCGGAGAATTGGTGGAGGATCGAAGAAAGTGGCAGTGTCACGGGGAGTCTTTCATCCAGCAGTGAATAGATGTAATGTCTTTTTATTTTAAATAATTAAAAAAAAAAATTCTAGTACCTTACTCAAATTGTTACGATGATATTTGAAAATTGACTTGATGATTCAAAATTGAATTTGAAAATATTATAATTAAATTAACATATGGTTTTAGTTTTTTTTTTTTTTTTGATATCTTAATGAAATAAAAGGTATTTTTCGAAACAGGTTGGTGTATAATTAACTCATAAAACTGGTTAAAAAACGAAGTTAATAAATAATTCAATTTAAAAAAATATCATTTAGAACAGAATAGCGCAGGAGACTGTGTTTTGGTCATTTTATTTGTTCACTGTTCAAGAATGGTATATTTTATAACTGTTCCTTACTTGTTGATTCTTTCATTTGTGTATACCGACCAAAGTTTGAATTTTAAATTATTACTGTTTTGAGTGGATCAGCTATACTTCGAGCCTACGTTGAGACTGAAACTCTTGAGAAAAGCTCGGATTTCGTTAAACATTACCACTGCTGACTTCAAGTTATTTGAAAATACTAAAACCCAAACTAATACCATCAGCGTAATATGTAAGGCGCCTAACTTCAAAGACTTTGTTTTCAGGAAGAAGTAAAACCATTTAATACTACAATTAAAATATTTTTTATACACAATAAAAGATTAGAATTAGAAGCATTCAAAATGTATGGAAATTCTGAGAATCCCAATGAATAATTTTGTCCCTTTTCATATTATGCAAATGACATTGTATAGCTGTCCCCTATTATAGTTATAAATACAACATGTTAAGTTAAATTGTTAGATTGATAATGCCCTTACAAGGTGAAATGCGTCTCAAATAAATTAAACGAGTAGGATAAAAATCAAATAAAAACAAGTTATTAAGAAGAACACATTCTTATTGTGAAATTGTAATTATTCAGAACATAGGTCTGCGATATTTTACTTTAAAAGTACTGACTACTGTAGCATAGATCCTGATTCTCGAGAATCCTGGTAGCAACAACAATATTTTATCTATCTATTATATTTCTAATTAATACATTTAATTAGTATTTAAAATATCACAGACCTATGTTCTGAATAATTTCAACTTCACAATAAGAATGTGTTCTACTTAATAATATACAAGCTGTATCAATGTGTCCAAAATTTAATGAAAATGAACTATTAATTCTGGCGTCTGCTATCGGTTTACTCAAAGGTATTTGAGATTCCGTAAAAACAAAATAGATAGATATGGCTTTCAAATAATGGAACGATAGATGTATTAATTTGAAAATGTGTAACATATGGGTTCGAAAATTTGTCGTTAAAAGTACTGTCTGCTGTAGCATAGTTGGTTAATGCACCTCCCCCGGATTGAAAAAAATATCAAGGTTCGAATACCAGTAGCAACAACAATATTTTTAGATAAAATGGACTTTATATGTATATCTTTCTAATTAATACATGTATCATAAAGGTGTTTTATTTTCACATACATGATATTTTTTTATATTGTACGTGTTCACGATTTAGTCTTTACTGTTAAACAAATAGACAGACACATTGCGTAGCAAAGATCTTTCAATATGATGAAATATTAAAATTGGCCATCATTTTCGAAGCAACCTAATATTTCTAACGTTATTACGTCTTTAAACGGAAAGTGCGTACGGCAAAATACTATCAATTGTCATTTAAAATCTCATTTTTAGATAAAATTGAAGAAACGTGGTTTAACAGTGAGGCCTTAGAATATATTTCGAAAAGGATTTTATTAGCCTTAAGGGTCGTAAACCTGAAAGAAGATTGCTTAAAGATAGCGAAAATAGTACCGTGAGAAGAAAGCGAGGGATGGTGCTTAAAAAATAAGATGCTGTATAAAAACAACTTCTGCTTTCTTAGATACGAATATAAACATTCCAAGGATTTAGAGAGCTTAGATCATTTTAGTTCCTATGATTAAAACATTTTATTTACCTTTTTATATTTGATCGATAACTTTGTTACTGTTAACTTTGTAGACTAGCCAAATCATTGCCTAAATAAAATGATATTTTCAAATACTTCACCCCTATTATCGATGTTTCCAAGAAACAAAAAAGCCACCCCCATCCTTACAGCCCCTATAACTAACTGTATTTAACATTGTTCAATTTACACCTGTAGATGGGAAGGACTACTCTTTCCGAAACTAGTAGTGATATTAACTCAAAAATTGTGTGTCTGTGTGTGTGTACCAAGTACAAAGTTAATATAAAAATTATATATCTTTAAAATTAAAATATTACAGGAGAACACATTCTTATTGTGAAGTTGTAATTATTCAGAATACAGGTCTGTCATATTTTAAATATGAATTAGATATATTAATTTGAAAGATATAAAATCAATTCTATCGAAAAGCATTGTTGTTGAGCCACTGGGATTCGAACCTGGATCTCTTTCCAAACCGGGGAAGGTGTATTAGGTTTGAATCCCGGTGGCGCAACAACAATGTTTTTCGATAGAATTGATTTTATATGTATATCTTTCTAATTAATATATTTAATTCATATTTCAAATATCACACCACCATGTAACTGCCAAATCGATCATTGATATAAAATAATATGTTTAAATTTAATGGCTTACCGCCTCGAAACTGGTTAATGATTTTACAAAAATTATTATATGTTATTTTACATCAATAATTTTATAAAGGATTTAAAAAAATACTTGTTTATCATCATCGTATTCATCGCCTTATCCCAGAAGGTTCGGGGGCCCAGAATCTTAACAAGGCCTTTCCATCTTACCCTGTCATCACCGCTCAGGTCAATGGCGTAACTAAAAAAATGACCCCAAATGAAAAATGAAAAAAAGGGTCCTCTGTATTATGTGATGTAAAAAAATATAAGAATATCATGTGGTTTTATTCATAAAATTGTAAAAGAAAAATCGATCTGTTTTGTTGCTGCTCATTCTAGCTTAATTTGGGGTGCCTTTCTTCAGAGTTGCCAACAAGGTACATCTTGGTAGAAGTCCCTTTAACATTCGTCCTGTCCAAGATACTTTAATCGAGATTTTTCTATATATCGAAATAGAGGGCCTATATCGAGGTTATCAAAGATCTTGACGTATGATAACGGATTTGCTTTAATTTATTTATTTAAAAAAAAGATGTACGTATCTATTTATAAATAAAACCATGCTAATAAAGCTATCATAATCAAAGTTTCCAATTAAGATTCCTGGTCAACAGTTAATCAAAATTTGTGATTGATTTAAGTTATCAAAGATAAATTATATTATAATCTAGAAAAAACAAATTAAATAAATACTAAATTAATGTATTAATTATAAATATACACATATAAAATCAATTTTGTCGAAAAATATTGTTTTTGCGTCACCGGGATTCGAACCTGGATCTCTATTTCCAATCCGGGGAAGTGCACTACCATTATGCTATAACGCCAGTATTTTTTTTTGACAAATTTTCGAACCTATATGTTACATTTTTCAAATTAATACACCTATCGTTCCATTATTTGAAAGCCATCTACATTGTATTAGGTGTATTAGGCGTTATAGCACAATGGTAGTGCACTTCCCCGGATTGGAAATAGAGATCCAGGTTCGAATCCCGGTGACGCAAAAACAATATTTTTCGACAAAATTGATTTATATATTTATAATTAATATATTAATTTAGTATTTAAAATATCACAGACCTATGTTTTGAATAATTACAACTTCACAATAAGAATGTGTTTTCCTTAACAAATTAAATATTTCAAAAATTCAAACGCCATAAAGCAATGAATTTGTGAAACAACTAAGAATACTTTTTGAACACTTCTTTCAAAATAGTTCTTTTAACCAAGATTTTTGTCTTTTTACGGGTTCGACTGAAAGTTTGTCCATAGTTTTAGAGTTCTACGGTTGGAGCGGAATTCGCATCGTAAAAGTTTTCTAATAAAAACATCGAACTCATTTGAATATTGGTTTCTGAAGATTAAAACTTCAGGCACCGCGAAGTTAGATTAAATTTGATGAAATTTCAAACACCTAAAAAACGTACACAAATTATCGGTGGTACAGTGACAGAAATTTAATCTCGTAAAGTATTATATTTACGTATTTATTCTAAATATAGTGCAAACATATTATATATATGGAACTGGCTTCTCTTCTATTGTTTGTTTCCTTGGAGAAAAATTACGATTGTAGGAGATTTATATCTCTTGCGAATAAGTACGGTTGTACTATAATTTTTTGTGCCAACGCCTTGACAATGAGATGTGTCGCTATGCCGAAATATTGGCGTAGATAGCATCTACTAGGAGAGACTCCAGTTCCATACACTAATGCTCGCGGAAGCCTTATATAAATATCAAGGATAGGATAGAATAGAATTTATTATAAAAAAGAATTAACGATAAATAAAACAACAAATAATAGTTATATAAAAAATAAAGATAAATGTCAGACACTAAAGGTTTCTTAAAATACTACACCAGTGAAAGCATCTAGTCTCTGAACATACGGGCACTGATTGCACTGGCGGCGCCCCGACGGGAGCGAGGCTCAATGTCAAAAAATTCACTCACATATATAGATATTGAGATGTTTCAATTTACGCGCCAAGGACTGGGTAACTTACTTTGCTGACTTATGATGATTGGCTGTCTAAATGGATGAATCAGAGACGAGTATCCGACTCTGGCGGGAGTGGGGCGAGACGTCACTTTTGGGTGGGAACGCTCGAAAAGAGGGAGCGAGTCGGTGGAGCTGCTCTCCGTAGGAATATGGCAGCGAGAAATGACTAGACTAGACTAAAAATGAGATCACCGCGGTGGACTCAGAGATATATGGGCCTAGTTCACCTGCAAATTGAGGTAAGACCCCGCTGCAACGGCATGCGAGAGATGGACGTTGGACTGGCGTTATGAACAAGGCTGAGACGGGATTGTGTCCGGTCTATCTCCTGGACCAAGAGATGAATCCTGACGCGGGCGTGTGGCGGCCAGGGTCCTCAGCTACATCTCCACCCCGTGGCCGCGTTGGCTGATGTTGGCAAATATATAAAGTCCGTAAATAAATAAAATAAAGTGACTTAAGTGAATAAGTTGATCTGAAGAAAGAAGATATAAATAACACTTTCCGTGCCTCCAATGTCGGGATTTATTGTGTTTTGTGAATAAATGTGTAATGTGTAAAGCAGAGTTGCATTTGAATCAATAATCATCCCATCCGAGGTAGCAGATGACACCAGAGAACACACATACACTTGAGGACCCAGATTGAGCTAGATCGGTGGCGGCTCTAATGGCTTACTATATTCTAGGGCCCAAGGCACCGTAACAATATATATATATATATATATATATCGCACACCTAGATATATATATATATATATATATATATATATATATATATATATATATATATATATATATATATATATATAGACCGCACTCAAAAAAACAAGAATTTTAAGTTATTATTACGCAACTAACTTAGCTCTAGTTCTCAATTTAATGTCATTTTAAGATACATTTATGATCTAAATTGTTACTTAGTTTCATAACTTTAGTAACAAAAAATGGAAAAAAATATTTTTCCTTTTTTTCTACTGAAAAATGACTTTTTGAGTAGTCTTAGTTTTGATCTAGGTGTGCGATACATTATGTATATAATGATATAATAATGTCTGCTTACTTGTTCAAATTTTGTTTTCTGTCTAATGGAGAATAAAATTGAGCAACCGTCCCAGTATTGTTACAATACCTATGATAATACAATTCTAGTATTTCTGGCAAATACATAAAAATTGACTAGCCGCAATAAATTAGGACTCAATTATTTATCATTAGCATAATCATTCTCTTATTTCCATTTCAAGTCTATTATATGTATTTTTTTATACAGATGTCCAAATCGAGTCTACAGTTAAGGGACAAGCCAGCAACACATTGCGCGTCAAATAAGATTAAGAATTTACGAAATTCAGCGGTTTAGAAATTATTCGAACTTTTATGATTTTCTAGTAAAAACCCTAGTATATGATAGCTACATTATCATGGCATATGTGTTCCAAATTTCATTTTAATATGTTGAGTATTAATGTTATTTTTATAAAGGTTATAAATATCTCGAAAATCACAGATATTTGAATAAGTTAAAGGTCAGATAACCCTATTTGACGTTTGATGAATTGCTAACGATATCTCCTAATCATATACTCCGTTTGTATATGTCTTGAATATGTGTATTATTTGATCCAAATGTTAGCAAAGGATTCAAGATTAATTAAGACGATCAAAATGTAATTGAGCCTTTTCTACGTGAATATTTAAAATGTTAATAAATACGTTATTGTATGCAGATATTAAATACTTATTAAATTTAATAAATTTTTCCATCGCAGAAAAATCTCGAGATGAATTGTGTTGCTAAATTTTTCACCAAAGCATTATTTTCTGAAGAAAATATTTCATAGCCTCTTTCATAAAATATTATTTCGGTTGTATTTAATAACAGTTGATATTTATTCCTTTCAAATTCTAACATTATCCAAATTTGAAGATTTTAAAGTCAAACCTCCAGACAACGGTAATAAAAAAGTCACGTCGTGTATCGTGGTTTTGAAAAAAAAAAATATATATATATATATATATATATATATATATATATATATATATATATATATATATATATATATATAAAGAAGGGTGTCTGTTTGTTTGATTTTTATACAAATCTACAGTTTTATTCCGACCTTAATGAAATTTTGCACACTTGACCCTCAAAACAAAAGGAAGGTCACTGTGTACATTAAATTTTGACAAACCACCCCTATCTCTCTTTCCCACCCTCAGCTTCTTAAAAGCAGAATTTTGGTACTTTTTGACGAAATTTCGCACTCTTGACCTTCAATACAAAAAGAAGATCACTGTCTACATGAGATTTCGCAAAACCACCCACATCCTCTATTCCCACCCCTTAAAGCAGTATTTTTGTACTTCTTGATAATATTTTTCACACTTGATGTTTAAAATAAAAGGAAAATTATTGTCTACATCTGATTTCGAAAAAAAAAAACTACCCACATCCTCCTAAATGAAACATCTTAACCCTGCGTAAAGTCCAGGTAACGCCGGGTACTTCAACTAGTATACGTATAATTTATTATTTTTTTTTTTTTTTTTTAAATAGTTGTTTTTTAACCACAAAGTTAATATTGCTAATTTTAAAAGTATATTTAATATCCCGCTATTATTAGTGATGAGGGTTCGATGATCTCGCTGTTGAATTTATATTAGTTCACAGACCGATATTTTTTCGCCAGCAGATCAAAGTTGACAACATCTCAGATATCTTTTCCTAAATTTTTTATTTCATCTTTATTACATATATATTAATTTTCATGTTATTTTTTACCAAACTGCATTGCGGTGTCATGGCAGGTATTGCTTTTTACATAGTTAACTGTATGTATTTTTTAAAATAAAATGTGTCAAGGGGAAAACAATTAGATAAGGAGATGTTAGATGAATTACTTAGAAAGATATAAAGAAAAAATCAATCTTTCGAAAAGATATACAATTTTTACAGAGTGTGACATACCTAATCTAGAGTATTTTATGAAGATTTACATATTGCAGTATCATCTGAAGATTTTATTCGCCTTGTCACACTATTAGGCAATATTATCTATGGGTATAGTAAAATTGACGTTTAAACAACCTGCAATCGTTTATTATCACGGGCGATGGTAAAATGTTAATATAGTAAAAATTTACTTCTCATTAAAAAACCGGCACTTAGTATGTCTTGCAACTCAAGATATTTAGGTACGCAGGCCATTTCTTAGTTCACACCACGCACCAATTTAATATTTCCCCAATGGGAAAAGTTATTTTTCATGACTTGGATTTTTTAGGTTAATTTTTAATCAACTTTAATTTTAATCTTTATTATTTTATTATATCTTAATTTAAATTTTTGCTTGCACCAGCAAGTCCATTTAGATAAGATTCGAGTTTCTTTAGAGGAGGAAACGCTTTTTATACCATTTGGAAATTTTAAATAGGAATGGTGTATTCAAGTTATAAAAGTATCTATAAAATTGAATGAGATATATATATATATATATATATATATATATATATATATATAACATAAAAAATCAGCGTTGTATATATATATTGCAAATATGAAATAATTACATTAATTAGAAAGATATCTTAATAAAATCAATTTTATCGAAATATATTATAAATATAAGGTAGATGGCTCTTTCAAATAATGGAACGATTAAATGTATTAATATCAAAAAGGTAACATATAGATTCTAAAATTTTTCGCTAAAAGTACCGTTGCTGTAGCATAGTTGGATAATGCACCTTCCCAGGTTTGGAAAGAGATCCAGGTTCAAATCCCGGTGGCGCAACAACAATGTTTTTTCGATAGAATTGATTTTATATGTATATCTTTCTAATTAATATATTTAATTCATATTTAAAATATCACAGACCGTATGTTCTGAATAGTTACAACTTCACAATAATAACGTGTTCTCCTAATATATATATATATATATTACAATTTGATATCACAGTTTATTAGCGTAGTAGCTAACATGGCAGAGCAGTATTAGTATGCTGACGGTACCGGGATCGATAAGTGAGAGTAGATATATACAAAATTAACCATATTTTCTAACATAATTTTTATGTGAAATTTCGCTGGGGTACCATTCACCAGAATTTTTTAAAAATATTATAAAGGAATATTAAAATTATAACTAGCATTACGATAGAATGCAGTATTTGTGTTAAGCTACGTCAACAATCCTAGCTCGCTCCAAGTCATGTCTCCCTGTCAGCTCAATAAAGACAGTCGCTGAATTTCAAGTAAGGCAATGCCGATAAAGAACCCCTTTTTCAATTCTGCTTACCGAAGCGGTCTCTGTGAAAACTGCCATGGTAAAGAAATCGAAGAATTTTCATTAATAAAATAATTATATAAATCGCTAATAATTAATAGTGATTTGTATGAATTTACTTTCTTATTTTAAAAGTATATAATTTTTATGTTGACTTTGTCTTTGATTACAAGAGCAGTCCTTCTAATCTACAGGTATAAATTTGACTTACTTTCTTATGCCCATAGAACGTGATATACACACCAAACCGAGATATTGAGCTTCGAAGTTTTGAATATGAATATTTCAATTCCTGTGGCGGAATTTGGTAAAAAATGATACTAAAATATTTTCTTGTTAAAAATTTCTACTTTACTACTAAATAATTGGACATCACACACATTGTAACACAGTGTTGAAAAAAATATTATAAGAATTTTGTTACAAAAATTGTAATTTTGACAAAAACCTCTCCTTATGCATGTACAGAAGTAACAACACAACTGCACATATAAACAAGTGCACAAAAAGTGAAATATTAATATAAGTTAGCTCACGATGGCTTACACTCAATTAAAATATTTTAAATACAAATTAAATGTATTAATTGAAAAGATAAACATATAAAATCAATTTAATTGATAAATATTGTTGTTGCTATCGGGATTCGAGCCTGGATCTCTTCCAATTAATACATTTTATTAGTATTTAAAATATGACAGACCTATGTTCTGAATAATTACAACTTCATGATAAGAATGTGTTCTTCTTAATAACATTTAAGACGGTTAACATTAAGTTAGATTGGGTTAGTAACTTAAACAAAGTCACGGCAGCGAATAATAATATTTTTTATTTTTATTTTTTATTTAAAAAAATAAATAAAATAGAGATGCGTAAACGGAATACATTTTCAAACTAAGCTAAAAGCTTATGCTATGAAAATAGGACTAACTTGCTGGAGTCCTGGAACGAGGCGCGAACTACCGACTACTGGATCACTAGGCCAGGCTAATTGATATGTGTAGTTGTGTGTACTTGCGATGTGTGCAGTTAACTTGGAATAGAACAAAAGTAATTGAATTCTGTGAAAATGTGTTCACAATTTATATGCCTACTATATTGCATAAGTAATATGGATTGAATAATGATCACGAAATAAAGTGTGTCTGAATGAGTGAGTGAGAAAAATAAGGGATGCAGGAAGAATGGAAGGAATTTGGGAGAGCGATAGGAATAGGGGACAAGAGGCGACTGAAGGATCACTCAGAATTAGAAAACACAACCCACCTGTGAAATGCTCATTACGATATCTGGATCTTCTTATTCAGCACGAAAGACACTTGGACATACACTTTCGATGATAGCACGAAAGTGTCAAACAAGTATCATGCACAATAACAAGATGTATAGTACTAAATCGATACACAAGATAGCGAGAAACTAAAAACACACAAACAAGATGCTATCAGCCCCGCACAGCAGGACGATAATTCACAATTTCACAGCCAATACTACCAACAGTAAACGTACCCAATAGTGAAATGATACTCTCAGTTTGAAGGTACAATTTCAACTACTAAAAACTACTACACACCACGGAGAAATATCGTGTTCTGGTTTCGGGGGAGGGGTGATAGGTAGGTAATGGACAAGATCTACCGATCTACGTATGTGTCATGTTCTCATGTGCGCGATCCGTGACTATGTTATAAAGATCGAACAGAGTGACTTTTCTAAAAGATTTTTAAATAACTTGCTGCAATTGTAAATTAATTTTTGTGATCCTTTATTTTAAACATAATACAAATTATATTTCAATTTTATTTTCTACCGTTGGAAATTGAAGTATCATTATTTAGCTTGATTACGGTTGGGTCTCAATTTAAAATTAATACGTTAATTTTTCGACCACTGGTGTTTGTGAAGAGATCGCTTCAATCTGAAAGTTGACAGAATACACCCGTCCGCCGTGCGAACTTGATCTGGCATTATTGAAAAATGTGTAGCAACATGCTTCGCTTGAATACAAACTACAGTGTGTACGTAAAATACTGATGGATTATTTCTGGATATAGGGTCTTTCACCTTTATATTTATATTAAGGAAAATACATTCCTATTGTGAAGTTGTAATTATTTAGAACAGGCGGTCAGAATATTCTGACATGTTTTTTTAGATAATTCTGAACTTTCATTAATCGATATAGAATATTATTTACTGCTAGTAGTGTTATCTTTAATGATTATTTAATTTATTTAAGGTAAAGGCATAAAATATATTTTTGAATAAACTTACTAATATTTTTGTTCAACTGATTTATAAATCACACTGTATTATTATAATTTTGTGTATATATAAAACAAAATAAAGATTCCTTTCGTAATGTATGGAAAACTTTTTCGTTAGGCTCACAAAAAACTTGACTACTTTGTATTATATACGATACAATATTGTTTTATAAGAAAACCCTTAAAGATTATTCATATTTTTCTGAAACTTACGATACTCTTCTGTCGTGACATCATACATAATTTATAACTCATACATTTTACCTTTGTTTAAATCAATAGTTTTTGTTTTAAAAATATTATTAGGTGGATGCATAAATATTTTCATTTCTAAAATTAGCAATATTAACTTTGTGGTTATATTAAATTTAACTACGAGTCCCATACTAAAATTTTTTTCCTAAAAATTATTCGACTAAATTTGTATTAAGTAACAATTTGAGTTAGGTACTAAATTTATTTTTTAAATAATTGTTTTTTTTTTTTTAAATAGATTCTGGTAAAGAAACAATAATATATGTTTTTAGTTAGTTATGACATCCTGAAGAAAAAAATGGTATTTTTAGAAACCAGTAGATGTATTTAAACTCAATTAAGTGGTTAATAAAACAAAGATAATAAATACAAAATATTTTCATTTCATTTGTTTTTTGAATTTGATGTTAAATTGACATTTGTCATAATATAATTGTTTAATACGGTTAGGAAATTAGAAAAGCATCCACATATACGTCACGTGATGCTGTACCACTTGGAGAAAGGGTGGAAAGCTGCTGAGTTATTTCGCGATCTCAACCATCTTTTCGGCGAAGAAACGATTAGCAAAAGGGCGTGACGAGAGTGATTTGTTTGCTTCAAAGCTGGTGATACCAGCTTAGGCGACAAGTTCGATCGTCGAATTTTGATGTGCAAGCCTTTCTGGCGGCTGTGAAAGAGTACGAAGGTTGTCCCATTAAGAAACTGGCAGAGAACTTCAACATATACCAGTGTCTATGCTCCCGATTGATAAATGAACACAATTTATTTTCATTTTTGGTAATGTTTAAATACAATTTACGATATAACAAAATAATGTAATAATTTATGTTACAGTATAATTTTTTAAATAAACAGCGTGTAATTATGCATCAGCCCAATGTAAGTGCTGATAAAATATTTTTTTTTTTTGTAAGGATAAAATAACAGACAAGAGGAGTCAATATAACAGAATATGCTTTGAAAATAAAATAGTCGTTCTATATTTCTTGGAGGACGGACAATCGTTGAACAAACACAGTATTAATTGTAAAGATAAAACCCGTTGGACTTAATAATAAATAATCAAAAACTGCGGAAATACGTGAGCGAATAACAACGACAGAATAGTGGGAGGCACTTGGGGAGGGCTTCATCCAGCAGAATACATAGAATGAAGATAGTTAGGTTGGACCTGGAAGATAAGAAAACAACAATCACAATGAATTTGTATATTATATAATACGATATATAGCCATTCAAGTATTTGAATACCTAGTAAGTAATAAGAGTGTTAGAACTGTTTGTAGCATAGTAAATAGAATAAAGAAGGGGTCGATGAGATGGTTTGGTCATGTGGAACGTATGAAAAATAATATATAACACGGTGAACCATAAGTTTTTACACACAAGGGGCACACGGGCAATAGCGCGCGGGAGTTTGATTCCTGCAAATTTAGTCGCAATGGTCGCTTCACGGCGGTACAACGCGCGATCTGCGAAAAACATTTTTCACAAAAACAATGATTCTTGTGATTCTTCTGTGCCCGTTTTGCGCTCACTACCGATTACACAATATGAACCAATGTTCTAGTATTAATTTAATTAAATTGTGGCTCAGGAAGTTCGCGGAAACCGGTTCAACGCTAAATAAGAAGAAAACCGGGCGGCCACGGAGCAGGAGAAGCAAAGTGTATATTATGCAAGTTAACGAGTCTGTACGAGAACATCGCGGCTTGTCGACTCGCAAGCGTTCTGCTGGTGTGATAAACCAACCACCGTAACCCAACTTAACGCGATCGTCAAGAGATAGCCAACACCCACGCACTCTGTGTCATAGAGTGTATCAAAACCTAGGTGTCAGATTCGAGGAATGCCAGCAGCGGAATGGTAGACATTTAGACGATATTATTTTATACATGATTTTCCGAATTGTGCTCTTTCAGTAAAATAAATATTGTTACCGTGCGTTCTGGCTCCTGCGTTTAGAAAGCCAGGGCAAGACCACCGGCTAGATAGTGGTTGACATGAAAATGTGGGTTCAGCTGGAATTGCAGACACCTTTCTTTCACCTGTGGTAAATTTATCATATTTCAGTGTTGTGTATTTCGGACTAGAAATCAAAGATAATTTACAACAAGATTGTTTATTTAATACAAAATAAAAGGATCTTACACAAATAACCTCTCCAAGGCATAATGTGTCATAAAGACAAGCGTTGGAAACAAGAAATATACTAAAATATAATTTATCACAATCACGATGGCAAGACCCTCGGATCCGAAGTTAATTATACGACACCAGTCCTGGCGATGCTATGAAGTACAATTTGCTAGGCAGCTAAATCTTGAATACGAAGTTAAACCCACTTCCATGGTGGCAAGCGGTTGTTCCACTTGATACATCATAATAATACGCATCCTTCCGATCCGCCTAGTTGCGGGATCGTGGCCGAAAGGCTGGATGTATCCGTTGTTCGATGGCAGAGAACAACTCGTCGCTCCATCCTGAATGATACATGATTTCTTCGTACATCCTAGCTCTCCGTGACGCCAATCTTCAAACTACCGGATGCCTGTACCCCGTGCCAGGAAAATAAATTGCTATTTCTTTAACTTCCTCTGATCATGTATGAGTGGATTTGCGACCGCGGTCGCGCATTGCTCCGCCTCGGGCATCTTCCCGAACTCAGGTCGCGCTGTGAGCCGAGAGGTCCCGCGCGTCGATACCGAACCAGCTACATATCTGAGATTCAGTGTTTACCTCCTATAAACGTGGCGAGTTGCAAAAAATTACAATTCGAAGGATTAAATTTTAACATTACAACATTCATTATCATACGACCTGTAATTTTTTTAAATTTAATTAATAATAGTGCAAAAACTCCTATCCTCTATCTACCTGGTAAAAATTAAGTTAAGTAATATATGTTTCTTATAGGTCAGCAATGTCAGAACTGACAAGTTTGGACAAGAAGGGATGAATCTCCAAACAATATAATAAAAAATTTAGAAAACATATGTTCAGTACAAACGCCGAGCGAAATCATTCGCTCCCCCCCGAGAGCAGCCATAATTTACTATGAAAAAATAAAAAAGGTACAAGGGTTGGTTTTTTCATCCACCAGGGACTCATTTGAAAACAAACGGTGCGGAGAAGGGATGGTCAGTCAGTATTGCAGTGAATTATTGGTTCTTGAAAAATGGACCCTCAGCTTTTATAAGGAAAAAAATGCTTTTTACGAAACATTTTTTTTTGCCCTCATTTAACTGCTTGATTTATTAATTTGAATTAAAATACTTGGTGGGTCAACTCCAGTATTTAAGCGGCTTTGTCGCAAATTGTACAATGAATATTTATCAATTTTAAATTAAAATTCCTACCAGTAAAAATATACTTTTAATTTTTTTTTTTCAAAAAGAATAGAGATGCGTACACGGAATACATGTCACATTAATATTCTTACTATTTTCAAACTAAGCTAAATGCTTGTGGTATGAAAATAGGACTAACTTGCTGGTGTTCTGGAACGAGGCGCGAACCCCCGACCACTAGATCACAAGGTCAACGTCTTGACCACTACACCAATAAGCTATTCAAATATACATTCTATATAAAGTATTTACGTAATTAAATAAACACACTACATTGAAGCCACACACAAGTTAACGTTAAAGAAAATGAAAAACTCTATCTAACTAACTTACCATCACGCCGTTTCCCCGCAGGAGTAAGTAGAGAGGATAGATCGCTATACTCTTCTGTCCTGACACACAGTTCACGCCTTATACACATTCGTATATCTTATCGAAGCTTTTAACAGGACCATCCTTCAGTATCTTCCGTGGATATCTTCTATTTTTGGTGCCATCAACACTTGCTTCATATACCACCCTTACCATTCTATCCTCATTCACTCGTTACATATGACCAAACCACCTTAGTGATCCTTTCTTAATTTTATTCACTATACTAAGATCAGTTTTACATTTTTTCCTTATTTCTTCATTATTTAATCTGTCATAAATGGATCTGCCACACATACGCCTAAGCGATATCATTTCTACTGCATTCAGTCTATTTTCGTTCTTCTTCTGCCTACATACATCAGTATCGATACCAGGACTCCATTGTGTACGGCTCGTTTTTCTTCGATTGACAAATTCTCATTAGCTATAATTCCATTCAAAGCACCGTTCACTTTGTTTCCTGCAGTCACCCTCCTATATATATTTCACAGCCTTTCCGTTTCTTAAAGTAAAGTTTTTCGATATTTTAAAAAATTAAAAAATTTATGCGCATCACATTCATTGATTTAACGTTGAACGGTTTCAATACTATTGTATCTTCATCAGGACGGGCGTACACTAACTGATTCATAAAATAAAATAAGTAAAAAAACAAAATTGTTTGGCGGTGCGTGGTCTCTCTCATGGTTGGAGATGATGCCATTGAAACGGGGAATATATTAAATAAGAGGTTAAATTTAATTTGTTATTAATTGTATTAAATTTACTATTATAGAATTTTTTTCTAAATTTTCTAATCAATAACAATGCAAGTACCACTGATTTATACGTATATATTAAATTAAAATTTATTGTATTTTGTACTTTCACATAAATTAAATAACATAATTTATTTTTAAATTTGAATTAACGTAAAAAACTAATTAAATGTATTAATTAGTATTTAAAATATCACAGAGCTGTGATCTGAATAATTACAACTTCACAATAAGGACTTGTTCTTCTTAGTAATGTGAAATAACACAATGGGCAGATAGAAGCTTTACTTAAATTGTTGTACATTGTCGTATTTGTAAAAACAACATTCTTTATCTAAACACTTATAAAAAAATTATATTTACACATTAATCTTCAATGAAAAAATATTTAAATTTAATTACGATACTGTCTTAATAAACTTTCTCATTAAAATACTAATTACATTTTAACTACTTCAGTTGTCAGTTTTTTAATGTAGTTTGTGTTTCTTTATTTATTGTTTCTTTGTTCTAAGAGCGCAAAGTAAAACAGCTACAGTGACAAATAATATTTTATTATTACCATTGTATATTGCGGTATATATATATATAGCGTTATTTAGATGAGAAATATACAGGGTGGTTCTGATGGAAATGCAAAAAATTAATGGTAAGTATATAATAAATTTAAAAATAAAAAATAATGAAAATAGTGGTATGGAAATAAAAATATTGGTTGTGGATTATGTTAATGCTTCATCCACGACCAATATGCATTCAATCAACAGGGTGCGAGGTAGTTCATGAGGAAATATATTTACGGGTGTCATGTACATCAGAGACAAAGGCAGGAGAATCAAATACAATCTTCAGTGTGTAGTTTTCTAGGCTAATTTACCGTGTATATCTGACCTTTCTAGCCGACGTTTCAGATCCCATTGCAGGGTCCATCATCAGTCAAAACCTAAGAATATTAAATTAAATACAACTTGTTGCTATAAACCAACTTACGACATACGAAAAAGTAGAAGTAGAATAGTAGAAAAAGAAAATTTGAACAAACTCTCTCATCTTCCCAATTTTCATGGTTTAAAAGGACAATGCAAGATATATAGTAGGGACAATAGGAAAATAGACATATTTGAAATGTATTAATGGAGAAGTACTCTATGGACAACACGATGCAAGAATGCCTCAATTCTGCAACAGATTAAACCATGATAAGCTAGTAACCAGTGAATAAATCGAATGTGAAACAACTTGAGTTTTATTGACAGACTACATTCCAAACATAACATTCAAGTTAAAATATTTTTAAAAAACAGCACTTGAAACAGAATACTTTTTTCTGTACATTGACCACATCGGTGTCACTATCACATATTCCTTCATATCCCCAAAGGTTCATGATTTTTTCCCAAAGACGAGTCGTTTGAAAAACACTGCTCTAAATCTGTAAATTTATGAGAACGCTTTTAGAAGTGCGTAAGTAAAAATATCGAGCACAGCCTGAAAACTTTAAAGTGCCCATCTGTGACGAAAAACGCGAGTTTCTTTTGTGCTTCTTTAAATGTATATTAGACCTTATTTATGAATGGATTAAATGGAAAAATAAATGTTTTCTGGAAATCGAAAGAACGATTTTAAAGACAGACGGAACAGGATGACAAAGCGCGAATTGTTTGTACGCCTAAAGCGGGAGATATTTATGGCAAACGAAATCGGGGGAGAGCCCACAGACAAAGAGATAATTGAATAAAGACATTGGAAAACTCTTTCTAATATATTATTATAGGGTAGTTGATGGCTCGGTAATGAATATTGAGCTTCCCACCGGAGACGTAAAGGTGAGAATAGACGCGGTTACATCTCTCGAGAATTTAGGGAGGAAAATATTCATTAGTTAGTTAGAATAGTTAATCTCTTTAAATTGCCTGAAACTAACATAAATTGTATTGAAGTACAGAATTTTAGATTTTATCTTAAGTACGTTCCCAAAAAATCACTTTTCTTACAATCCTTTTGAAACTTTGAATACGCATACTCATGAGTGTCTTTTATACGTAGAATTTTTTTTCAATAATCCTTGGGGTAGTAAATTTGTAAGTATTGACTATTAAAATAAGCATATTTAACATACGAACCATACCCTGATCGATGTTGTAGCGCACGTTTAATTGAATAGCAATAGTAATTTTCTTACGATTGTTTTGGAAAACTGAGGATCATTCATTGAAAATTTAAAAAATATCTTTCTGTAAAAATACCTAAAAAAAGCGGTATTCGTTTCGTTATAAAAATGTTAAAAATTAGCTACTTTTGAATGGTTTTGGCGTTTCTTTTTATAATTTGAATAGTGAGAGATTTTTGAACTTCTGCGCATGTGAGCGGAGCGAAAAAGTACATAGTACCTCACCTGTTTTTTATTCTATTCATAGTAGTTCATAGTATTTTACATACGGGGGAATCTTCTTGAAGATTGAGTACGACTGCTCTTTGAGAACGTCCTTAATGCGCAAATACTTTATTGTGATTTTTTATTTTTTTTTTAGTATACTTTTAGTCTAGATGTAAGGCAGTCGATCGTTTCAAAGATCGGGGTTCAATTCATGTTTTGGAATAAAGGCCACTTTTGAAATAAGTGTGTGATGCCATCAGAATGATGGGATAAGTTTGATAATCCGCTTCCACGATAGGTTTACCTTTAGGTATAGCGTAGTGGTATTATATTGTATGCGACATAAGCAGGCAGCAGAGATGATCGAGATAAAACGCTTCTTACGATTACACTGAATTAATTAACACAAGTTACAATGGAGTCTTCATTTTTAACTAGATTGTTCGTATTATTAGAAAACGTAGTCGACGCGAGAAAGTCGTTGGAGTGCTGACGTCAGAAGAAATAATGAGACGGCCATCGCTCAGCGCCCGCTGGGTGCGTTCACGCGCGTCGCTTTATCTGTCCAGCGTGTATCAACTGCGGACCCTGGGTGTGTTTAGTAATGTATGCGATCGGTTGGAATCGCTCACCATTAAATAAATATATTTAGTTTCATTTTTAGATAATCCATTTTTTAGCTTAGAGCGTTGTTTTTAAAATACCACATTATTTTGTTCAACCTACACGTCATCCACAATTATACATCTTCTCATGTTAAGACTTCAAAAGATAATAATAGATAATAAAGTTTCTGATGCACCAATAGCCTACATATACTACAATAAGTATAAATAATATTGTTCTATATAAGGAATTGATTCGGGTATGGGTGACTCGTTGGAGCTCCTTAAGTGGGTAATCAGGCCGGCCTGTGTGGATGGGACTCCACCTACGCACCTACCTCTCGCTCTCCATGCCTCGTGTTTTGTTAGTCTGTCCGTGTAAGTGTGACTCAATCATTTTGTGTCTCGTCCACTGTCCCTCTTTTGGGAGTGTTTTTGATGAATGGATCCCTGAGTGTATGCCTTGAACTACTTTCACCTTAATTTTTTATCCGTATGTAATACTATGTTTTTTATGGATTTATATAATATGATTTTTTATGAATATACAGCACTTAGGGACGCTGGAGGGATAAAAAAAAATTAATTACTAATTATCTTGAATTTCTTCTCCTTTTTCGTTTTGTAATTGTTCAAATGTAATAGAATTAAAGTCGCGTATTTTTTATTAGCTTTGACGAGTGGGACCGACAAGGAAACCCTAGCTTCTAAACCGGTCCCGGGAAAGAGTGCCCCCCCCCCCCCCCCTCCAGCTGTTCTTTATAAAAAATTGGAATAAATTGACCATTGACAATAAAATGTGTCCATTATTATGAAAGTGGTCTAAGTCAAGAAATTGAAAATTATGAGTTTATCAATTATTTCGCGTAACATTGTTTAAAATTAATATAATATGATAAAAATTGTAACAATTGTGAAAATTTTAAAGCGTTATATTCAGTGTATTGTTACAACCTTCAACAGTATTCCGGTAGTGTTTATCTTGATAATAGAGTAAGTTATTTCAACCTTAAATATTTTATTTCATTATAAGTTACACGTTACATTTATATGTCGAAGTAAATTGTAAATTTAATAGACTGAATTGAATTTTGAAACATTGTGTTGTGTAACATAAAACTATTTATTTTTAATCAATTTGAACGCAAATCTTTAAATATCTCGAAACGAAAGAAACATGACTTAGACCACTTTCATAATACATATGAACATCAGTGGCATGTAGTAGGTATAGAATTAGGTTATGCTGTTACCAATTGTATTATACAATTATATAAAATATAAGTACTACGATTAGGAAGGATAACCAACGTCTTTAGACAAAATGAATCCGTCATTTATACGACCCTACCATTTAATTATAATTTTAATTTTATTATTAATAGTGATTTTAAAATGTATGTTTTAACATAAAATAATCCTTCTTACCCATATAAAAAACAATTTATAAAATGTATGGAGGTTTTTATGAACACTTTCTATGACTGAACATGATTCCTTTATTGTTTGAAAATCCTTCACGTAATATGTAAAAGAAATAATTATTTTTATTGAAGGTTAACGTAAGAAATAGTTCTGCCAATTGCTTTTTATTTTTTTCCCAAATTAAAAACAAATTTCCATACACCAAATGCAAAGAACGATCTTGAAATGAACACGTTAAAAACAGTAATATAGTAAAATTCGCGAATTAGTAAAAGATGAAGTAGACACTTCGATGATTTGCACGCAGTTGTAAGCCTTTCAAATGTTATTCTGTTAAAAAACAGCATTACTCCTTTACGACTCCATACAAAACGGATCAACCGAAAGAAATTTTCAATTCAGTAAATAGCCAATTGTATGACTTGAGTAATGCATTAACTTAAAAATAGAAGAGAGTAATGTGAATAGGTACAATGCATCAATGCTACGCCTACAGTGATGGGCTTTCGTGGTAGTTTTTATAATAAATTACGGTTTCTACTGGTATACAGATGGCGCTAATTGTAATAAATCCGTAAATATACGTTCACGTTAATTAATATTATAGATGATTTAATTTATATTTGTTTCCCAGCATTTTTAGTAATATTTTTTTTGCTTATATGCATTGCATGCTCCTGATGAACATAGTAACATATAGGAACATACAAATAATTATAAATAAATATTTAACATGTTAAATTTGTTTTAGCTTTGTATTGGAGAATATTTCCAATTCATTTACTGTGTCATTATAAAATTTCCACATTCCTAAAATCGGATAAAGAAAGTAGTATCGGTGGATATCTAGTCTGAATGATTCATACTTCCTTAATGATCTGAATGAATGCATGAATGAATGAACGAACGAACGAACGAACGAACGAACGAACGAACGGACGAACGGACGAACGGACGAACGGACGAACGAACGGACGAACGGACGAATGGACGAACGGACGAACGGACGAACGGACGAACGGACGAACTAATGAACTAATGAACGAATGCACGGACGAACGGACGAACGGACGAACGGACGGACGAACGGACGAACGGACGAACGAACGGACGAACGGACGAACGGACGAACGGACGAACGGACGAACGGACGAACGGACGAACTAATGAACTAATGAACGAATGCACGAATGGACGAATGGACGAATGGACGAGTGGACGAGTGGACGAGTGAACGAGTGGACGAGTGGACGAGTGAACGAGTGAATGCACGAATGAATGAACGAATGAATGAACGAATGAACGAACGAATGAACGAATGAACGAACGAATGAACGAACGAATGAACGAACGAATGAACGAACGAATGAACGAACGAATGAACGAACGAATGAATGAACGAATGAATGAATGAATGAATGAATGAATGAATGAATGAATGAATGAATGAATGAATGAATGAATGAATGAATGAATGAATGAATGAATGAATGAATGAATGATTAGCTTTTCCTCTCCGATGATGTAAACTGAGTTGACATTGCCTCTAATTATATGAAAATCTCTATAAATATACTAAATACAGAGTTCATATTTCAGGTATTCATCCGTAATACATTTATGTATTGGATAAACTAACTACAATATATAAGTATTTACCATACGCAACAATAAAACATGTTTTCTCAAAGAACGTGACGTGAGTTTGTCAATACGTATGATGCCGATCGTCACTTTAGTGACAGAGCGTGCGCTGGCTGAGTTAGACGTGTATTACGCTTCATTATGCTGTTGTTCGTATTAATCAATGTTTTACCTCATTTTTATCACTTTTATAGAATATATCAACTATAATTTTAATGATTAATATTAATATTAAATGTAAAATATTCGGAACTTAAAAATGTCAAAATTCAAGTACACTTGAGTTTACAGCACCGGAAAGCGTTTTTTTATTTTAGCATCGTAAGGGAAAGGTTAAGAGTAATCCAAATTTTATGGAAATCAATGGACTAGAATGAAAGTAGAAGTATGTATATTCATGACACAATCTAATAATGTGTGTGATTTACTAGTATCTAATAGTATGTGTACTGATTTGAAATTCAATTGAATGTTTGAAATTTTCCAGCATGATTTAGGGCTCGTAACTAGTATTGACTCGTGTCATTCATCTGTCGTAGGATTAAACGAGTGAAGTTGCCTGAATGGCTGAACGTGCCTGCTATTCGATGTTTAGACGAAATTCATAGATATTACACTTCTCCGCGAGATACCCATTCACTGGTACATCATTTCATTTTACCGGTCTTCAAATAAAATAAAATATTTTTTTACGTGTATACAAGACAACGAATAAACATCTACACATCAGTTCCGAGAGTAACAACGACATTCTTTCAACGTTTCTACATGTTTTTAGCTACGAAACTGTACAACATGCTTAACACTAACTGAATGTCGTTGCTACGTAAATATGGACTCAATGCATGATTCAATTTGGTATAGATCGCTGTTTAACATTCTAACTTTATCACAATGCAATAAACTAATAATTCACTACACATTTTTATTGTCTCTATTTATCATTAACACTACAAAAGTACGTAAACAACTGTCTACTTTAACACAGATGGTAGTCTAGCAAAGTAGCCAGGACAATGCTTTATATATCAGTGCTGTATACCTACTACATCCCACACAGTCAACTAAAAAGTGTGTCATATTATTGTATCTTCACTTCTGAAGTACAAAAAATGTATGTCAAATGTAAAATTAAATTAAATAAAATAATTTAATATTTAGATACGTAGTCAAGCGAGCTCTGAACACATTTTTTAGACTAACTAAACTTTGTAGATAATATATAGGAATACATTTTATGAGTATTTAAATGTGATCAAATACAATAAATACGGGGTTACTACTATGGAGCATAAAAGTGGAATGAGTTGTGACAAAATATCTTAAATATGAATTATTAAACACATTAATTAGAAAGATATACATATAAAATCAATTTTATCGAAAAATATTATTGTTGCGCCACTAAGATCTGGACCTGGATCTCTTTCCAAACCGGGGAAGGTGCATTATCCAACTATGCTACAGCGACAATATTTTTAGCGACAAATTTTCAAACCTATATGTTACCTTTTCGATATTAATACATTTAATCGTTCCATTATGCGAATGAGCCAACTATCTTACTTTTACGGAATCTCAAATAGTTTTGAGTAATCTGATAGCAGACGCAGATTCATATTTAAAATATCACAGAGCTGTGTTCTGAATAATTACAACTTCACAATAAGAATGTGTTCTCCTAACAAAATATGTATTGATCATAAGGTTGCGTGTGTGGTAGCTGGGGACTTATCTCTCCCAGGTTTTTACTAATCTCGTTTGCGGATGATATCGCAGAGTATGTGACAAATAGTTGTACAAAAAAGACAAATAACTCACAGTTGATAGACGTTTAATGCGGATAGATGTACAATAATGGGTAAGGTATGACCCAGTGAAGACGTGAAGCGTCTGCGGGTGAACTGTCCGAGAATACCATTGCGAGAGAAGCGGATCGTTATGGCCGGCTCCTCGGGAGGCTGCGCCAGTCAGTGCCAGGTGTACCTTTAAAATTGACGAGAGCTTTTGTTCGAATCCATGTATATTCAGGCTGCATGCAAATTGTGAAGGTGATAGACCTCCACTTCATGATTTTGAACAGTTTTGAGGGGTGCAGTCCCTTTTGTCATAGAATGTAGTGGTACTTCACCGGTAGTCGAGTTATTCGAGTATCCGTTTTCAGGTAGGTACTAAAAGCACGAAAATAATACTTTGAACAAACTTCTAGAATAGATGAGGATATCATGGAGAAATGAGAGATTACAAGGAATGTACAATTACGAAGGGCAGAGTCGATTTTCAATAAGATTAATAAATCAAATCCGAGAAATAACCGGAGCCTCGCTATACGTCACACTAAACAAGAGTAAAGGAAAATAGTTCTCCCTGTAGAAGCTAATTAAACACACTCAGGCGTGAGCATCTTTGGTCTAAACCACTGCACAAAAGTACAGAAGTGCCTGAGTTTCAAGGTCAATTAATCACGTGACACGCGTTAGTTCTTGGCATTAAAGATGAAAAATACAAACTTACCGTATGATATTGTGAGATCCGTGAGTTGTATATGAGAGTGATGGCCAAAAGTCGAATGAAATTTCTCTCAGTGATTTGTTTCGAAAGCGGGTAAAGGTCAGTACAAAATTTAGCACAAAGCTTTTCGCTCCCGGATTAGAATAACGCATCCAATACATGTTTACCTTATTATCGTGGAAACGGGCCAAAAGTTGAATATGAAGAAAAGATTCATCTCTCGTGATAGATAATGTAGAGGTTGTGGTTATGGTTGTTGGTTGTGAACGTGAGATTGAAGCCTCTAACAATCTCCTAGTCTCACGCGTGTTAGTGTGCGTCTCAGTGTATATGGTGTGCGTGTGTAAGTGTTTATGTTTTGTATAAAGCAAGAGAAGTGATCGCTAGATCCTAGGGCAGTGTCCGTCACGATGTATGGTGTCTGTTGATTAGTTGGTTGGGTTTCGGCCTCATATGGTTGTTAAGTGAGTCCCTACACGGCCATGTCATAATAAAAATATTTTTTTTCGTAGAAAGCAATCACTTTGTGGTTTGACATAATAGATTAAATAAAACACAATCACTTTGTATAAAACCACGAATTTTATTAAATACAACACGAACCGGTTTCGCTTAGCTCAAGCTTCATCATGGCGTACTTAAAACTAACAATAAATACAAAAAGAGTGCGCATAAAGAAAGAGGAATACGCCCTGACGAAGCTTGAGCTAAACGAAACCGGTTGGCGTTGTATTTAATAAAATTCGTCATTTAATACAATGTAATTGCGTTTCATATAAGTTCTATGCTAAGACTTTATTAAGCGATCTTCCTTAAGTTAGACAAAAATCCTTTCTACATTTAACACCGTTCAATTTATATTTTTTCCAACGGAATAAAATTGGGTAACGATAGAAGAATATCGCCCGAACATACTGTGACTTTATGAAACGCAAAATGTCGTAAAATTGTTTGGTTATATTATATTAGGTAAAGCGTAATAAAATAGTTATCTCCTGTGGTCAGTTAACACGGACAAGAACCCGATCGCCGTAAACCTATAATCTTTCAGAAACGGTGTCAAAAAATTCCATCTGTTGCTGGTAACGGTTCCAAAATAACGTGGTTAGTTTAATAGAGATAAATGAGTTTGTTTATTTTGATTCCCTCTTTCACACATGTTAACCTTTACCGTACCATGATATAAAATACCCGAACGCAGCCATGCTGTCAACTCGTAAATAACAGTTAGAAAAAATGTTTTTACTAGCTTAAATGATTTTAATGGCAAAAATTTTCTTTAAATATTGAGTATTCAATTTTGAAAAAAATATTAATACCATAATTTAGAACATTCATTAAGTGGTATGCAATGTGTCCTTCCTTCTTATCTCTCTTCATTTAAGTAGTGAGAAAGAGACAATTATATCTGTATGTTTGTTATTCTTTTCACTGTGAAAATAGTATGCGATCTCTGTCTTTCATATTACAAATTGTATATTTACCAATGTATTAATTTTACAACGAATTGAATGGAAACAATAATTATTTTTGTACGATTCCCTTTTCATAATTGGTTTTTCACTAGTCATTCCTAAGCGGCTAATATTTTTTTTAGGTTTATCTAAAATATGAATTTTATGTTGCATGTATATACCGAAATATTAAAGGTTTAATTATGATAGTAGACATGTATTACTGCATGGATTGGGAAGCGTCAAAATAAATATTATTTTTACTGTTGGTGTAGCTCTTTTTGTTTAGATTAGATAATATATCGTGTTTCCATAGTGTTAGCGCGATTAAATGTACTACGCACGTATACGCGCGCATATCTCATTGGATTACAGAAATATATCCTGTCCCTTTTACTCTTGTCCAATCCTAGTCCCTAGGCACGAGGGAGAAAGAAGATTCCTGCAGTCTGATTAATACGCCTGAACGAACTACTTCATTTTTGAAACTGAACACGGTATGTTGCCGTCGCTGTAAATACGCTTACAACCGCTAACCTTAATTACCGCTAATATTATATAATTTTTTACTACCGCTAATAGATTTAAAACAATTACTTTTTAAACGCGAGTGTCAAAAAGTGCATGACATAATTCTGCGTCGCTTGTGAATTGGTGGACCAAGGAGAAAAGAACCAGTTTCCAGAGATAGGAGACCAACAAGAAAGTGCCATCTTGACTTTTATCTCCCGATAACCCGCCAACTTTCCACATAGTAAACACATAATTTGTAACTCAAAACTTATGAATATAATTTTATGCGAGGATGGCATTCAATCTAAAACACATTTATATTGGGAGATGAGGATAGGATTGGCCAGGGAAGGGTGTCTATGTTTTGCGCAGGATCCTTAAGGGTAACTTTAGAAAATTTGGCTTAGATCGGTCAAAGTGTATAGAAGTTTATAGATATATATATATACAAATGAATATATATGTAGAAAAAAATGTATATAAATAAAAAACATAGCAATTTACAAATATATAAGGGTCTTTATTAATATAGCTTATAAAAGTGTTCACCAGAGAAAACGAATTTAAAAATAAAATAAAATATTAGTATTGTAAATAGTGATGGTAAACAGTTACGTGACTCTGATTGCGTCGATGATTGGTAACTGTGATTTAATAACTATTATTTAACTGTTGGAGTGTTACTTTCTAGTGTACCAATCATTGTTTGAAGAATTACGTTAATTAGTTATCAACCGTTGCTACAATCGAACAAAATCACAGTCACAATAGCAGTTAAAATAAAGGTTTAAATAACAATTTTTCATCACTAATTGTAAATAAAATTCTAACACAATTTTTTTAAAGTATTCACGAACTTATGATAATTTGACACAATAGTCTAATGGCTGAATTACTAAAATGGTAGAATGCTTGCTTGATTTTTAATTTATTTTATCATGCGCCTAGCCTCGATCTTAGTAACTGTAAAGTAAAAATAAAATAGTACATACGTGAGAGTACATAAAAATTGTACGAAATTTTTATTTTCTGTATTGAACTTAATATCATTATTTATTCTGTATCGAACAAACATACTCTATGTTAAAAGAATCATAAATTATAGGGGTAGCTTTCATATGAATGTATAAAAGAAAACATTAATATCTAGAATATATAAAAAAAAAAACAAAATTAATCAAATTTGAACTTCGAAAAAATTTACCGACTATTCAAAACTAATTTTATTATATTTTTTAGTTCAAATTTTTTATTTATTTAGCGACTTCATTTGAATAGGAGTTTAAATTTGTTTCTGATTTGAAAACTGAATATTTATTATACAGTATGTTTTAAACTGAACGTGCATAACTTTGAATAAAGGAAAATATGAAATTCTGTGTGAAAATTTGTTCTAAAATTCTCCATTACCGAGATTCTCTAATACAGGGTGTTTTAAATGAAACGTGCATAACTTTGAATAAAGGTAACGTGAAATTATGTATAAAAACGTTTTAAAAGAATTTGGTTAAAAATTTTCCATTAGCGAGATATACATAAGAAAAAATATTTGTATATTATTTTTATATCGCGTATATTTTTAATGTGTATGAGGTATTAACAGATTTTTTTATAAATTTGAAGTAGCATACTAAGTGATGTATATTATATTATAGCAATGGTGGTGAATGAAATTTCCGTACCATTATCTCTACTTGGAAGTATCAATGCTAGCCAAACTTCATTGTGATAAAATGTCTTCAGACTTTTTAACTCAGTGCCTTTTCGAGGAACTATATTGTTGGGTACACCAATTGGCAACAGAGCCATATCTGCGAGCTTTTGTTAGGAATACACTTCATTATAGTGTAATCTCCACCACAATATATGCTGTCGTTCCTTTCTTCCAATGGGAGGTGTTCTCAGCAGATATAGCGGACCAAACCGGACCGGGTCGGTACTTAGAAAGTTGCGTGAAGTTCAAGCCGCGACGAGCTTGATCGAAGCTTGAGCAATCCAGTACCCATTGTGTGCTGATGCAGGACGAGTGCCGAAAATGTTTATCAGATCACACCTTAGTTAAGATAGTGATAGTACCAGACTTAATACCTATGCCAATTGTTTATTATTGAGGTTTATTATGACTATATGATAAAAACAAGGAATGAATGAAGATGTAGAAGGTGCACGTGTATTATGAAATGAAATGAAGCGAGTTGGCGGTCTTGCTCGGCGCGCACGGGTCGGCAAGACCGCCGTTGTGAAACGATGAAACTGAAGACTGCTTAGCGGTGAATTCTCGAGCAGTCGGCAGCGCTATCGCTAGCGTCGATGCCGACTGAGATGGCGGTGGATTTAAATTCCTATCGCTACACATATAATTTATAAATTTCTAATTTATGTTTAATTTGATAAACTTTAATAACATATAACTAAGTTGCACATAATTAAGTTGACTGGGTTATTGTTTCAAATAATTTATATCACGAAAAGTTGGCTTGCAATGTTTGTGATATTAAGTTTCGCTGATGGTTCATACGATAATTTAAATCATGTTGAAATATTTATCATATTCAGCAAAATGAATACAACAGATATTCTGAAACCATGGAAATATTTACCGTAGTATAAATAATCAATATTTGTATTCGGTATAATCGAGTATTAGGGACATACAACGTCTATCAAAATACTATAATTTGTTTTTTTGTTAAACGAATCTATTGTTGATATTTCCGTGCCTTCAGGCGTACAACATAATGAAAATTAAGCCATAAATTACACGCATATTTTATATCTTAATAATATTTCTGAATAGATTTTGGCGCTGGCAAAATTTTGCCTACACCTTTTCAAACCTGACCTATTGTACTGCCGGGTCTTTAGAACTTACTCGGTGTCGCATTTAATAAATATTATTTGGAACAATTGCAGTCTTGACAAAAGATAAATATTTGTCAACTTATTCATAAATACGTGAAACAATCATTGTTATCCATAGGTAATCATTTTAAATTAAATGAACTTTGTCAAAAATAAAATAAAATTTATTAAATATCAGTATATATTCAATTTCAAAATAATTTCACTGACATATCTATTGTTAATTGTTACTATAGAAACCGAATTTATAACGATAATGTTTTGACTGATGAACGTAAAGGGTCTTTCAACGAGGACGCTTGATTTTAAAATGTAAGTTTAACAAGTTGTATGTGAGATATTCACTCAATTTTTCTTTCATTTGAAAGTATATTTTATGGCATTAAGTGTGAAATATAACGTTGTTCGAATATCCGCTGCGGCTTTGCTCGGTGGCATATTTGGGAAGTCCAATTTTCTATGACTTTATCGCATAAATCTGGCTAAATTTGCTGGATGGCGTTTGTTATGTTGACTTTGAGGGGGTCAATTGTTTGCGGCTTATTTGTAAAAACTTGTGATTTAAGATAGCCTCAAAAGAAGAAGTCTAAAGGCGTTAAATCGCACGATCTCTGTGGCCAGTTCACGTCACCGTCGCGCCAGATAACCGTGCCCTCAAATCGATTGTCAAATTGCCCTCAAAATTTGATGATTTGCGCACGTTGTTCAACCTTTCGTGGTGATTTGCCGTATACTACTTAACAATTGACAATAAATTTGATAGATGTCACTTTAACAACATGGCTGCTATAACCTAACAAATTTTGAGCGTCCTTATTAAAAGACCCTATATAAGGCCGTTAAAGAAGAAGATATAAGTGAAGTTATATTAGGGTATAGAAGCTTATATAAATAATAAGAAAAAACACATTGTTAAAACCACTATTTATTGATAAATTAACATGTTTTAAGATTAATGTATACTAAAATTAAAAATACAAGCATAGACAAAAAAACAAAACTTCAAAAATAAGTGATGGATAACTATTTAAGAACAACTGTGAAAAGAAATTTAAAAGGCAACTAACTATTTGCAATAATAATTTGTTTACATATAATGTTTAATTTACTACTAATACATTTTCTTATTTCTAAAATTTCTCATTTATCTGATTTATGTATGTAAAATTTTTTATATACCAATGGTTCGTTTCCAAAAGATTTTTTTTTATTAAATACCTATATGATATTTTGCCACAAAGTAATTTTGCAAATATTGAAAAAGTGACATATTATATATAAAACTAATCAAATGTATTTTTTTCCTTACTTACTTATTTACCATTACGCCATTTCTAATATAATTAATACAATTAAATGCGGAGTTGAACTCAAGAGTGACTAGCTGGAGGTGCGGTTGAATGACAATGTTGGTATTAGGATGGCCTGCGGAGAAGTGAAGTTAGTTGCTTGAGCAGTATCCATCTCTGTTGCTACTTTTTTATTTGCATCTACTTATTGGTCGCTTTGATTCGGGCCCTAATGGTTGATAGGTGAACCCTTACACGGCCGTGTAGGGTCACCACATATATTTTGTGTTTAAATTTCATATAAAAGTCTTTCAGTATTGTACTGATCCGAGTATGTCGACGGTATTGAGTATGAGCACGGCAACGCAGGGAAGATGGACTTATTCCTTTGTTCCTAACGTCGCAGTCAAGTTGAAAGATATGATGAAACCTCCAGACCTAAATCATTTTGAATGACAGATAATTACAGAGCATGGGGAATTACAGAGTAAACTGTTTGAGTTTAGACTTGTGGATGCCCTGTGGTGTACATTTGGGAGAATGGAACAGACGCCTCACCGTATTTTGTGAATTTGTGAGATACTTAGAGATGCACGTGAATGTATGATTGGTGGCTTGACTGGACTTAGACATCGCCCGTCTAGGAATTCAGACCTAATTAGTAGTGAGATGAATCTTGTTCTATATAAAGTATTTATTCGGGTATGGGTGACTCGTTGGAACTACTTAGGTGGGTAGTCAGGCCGGCCTGCGTGGGTGGGACTCCACCTACGCGCCTACCTCTCACCCTCCATGCCTCGTGTTTTGCAACTCCGTTAGTAGGTCCGTGTAAGTGTGACTCAATCTATTTTGTGTATCGTTCACTGTCCCTCTTTTGGGAGTGTTTTTGATGAATCGATCCCTGAGTGTGTGCCTTGAACTACTTGCACCTTAATTTTTCATCCGTATGTAATACTATGTTTTTTATGGATTTATCTCATATGATTTTTATGAACAAAGACAGCACTTAATGGACCCTAGAGGGTCTAACTTTTAAATCTTAATTGCTAATATCCATATTGAATTTCTTCTTCGTTTTCGTTTTGCTTATACTAAATATGTAATTGAATTAAAGTCGCGTATTTTTATTAGCTTTGATAAGTGAGACCGAAAAGGTAGCCTTAGCTTCTTAAACGGTCCCGGGAAAGAGTGGGTCTCCCTCCTCCAGCTGTCTTTAAAAAAAAAATGTTCCGAGTATGTCAATTATTTTGTCAATATAATTCTAAAAGTTTTAGTTTACTGTATCGAAATTTACCAAAATTTAAATTAACAAACCGTTCCATCTCAAGCATCATAAAAGTCTATCCATTTATACTCTTGGTGAGTTTCCAGCTCCGCATTAAGTAGAAACATGAACTCTCTTGAAAAGAAAACTTGACACCTTGGTGTGTATAGCACTATCTATAAATCTCTCATCAGAAGTTTACTAGAATCTTCATCAATAATCTGGTCACCCAGTTATGAAGTTCACAACTATAGATTAGAAAAAATCCAAATAAAGTTCCTTAAATCTCTGATATATCTAAACGATTAGCTTGATATATACGACAGCAAAGTTTTCACCTAATCTCTTTGAAAAAACGATGAAAAATTACGGACCTATTGATACTCTATAAAAAAGTTAATGACGTACTAGACACCTCAATACTTTCACAAATATACTTGAATATATATATATAAATATAACATAACAATAACAAGAAAATACAGTTGAGCACCTCTAAATAAGAAATATCTTGGGTATAGCGCCCCTAAATATAAATAGAGGGGGTGGTTACCGATTTTCGATCAACGTTAACCTGGATATATTATTTATTTAGAAAACTGTTGATATGAATAGAAGTATAAATATTTTCAAATCTATTTATGACAGAGTAAAGAATGAAGAAATAATGTAAAGCTGACGTTAGCATAGTGAATAAGATTAAGAAAAGATCACTTAGGTGGTTTTGGTCATACGGAATGGATGAATGAGGAGAGAATGGTACGAAAGATATATAACGCGAGTGTGATATATGAGATATATGACGCGTGCGACCAGAAATAGAGAACGTCCGCGGAAGACTTGGCATGACCAGGTAAACCAGATAATGGAGGATGGTTCTGTTAGAAGCCTCAACAATCGGCGAGCTTGTATGAGAAGATATATGAATGTGGATGAGGCGAGAATTGTATGTTAGGACAGAGCTATCCTCTCTGCCTACCCCCGCGGGGTAACGGCGTGATGGTAAGAAAGTAAGTAATTTTTCTTCTTTTGGTTCTTTGAACGTCAAATTTACTATTGTCAAAGCATAGATGAGGTGTCTATAAGCGCGACAAATAATCATGAAATAAACTTTATTTTACATTTTGTCTATGGATTTTTTCGCCTCTGCGTTCAAAATCTGTCACTTTGTTGATGAAATTTTATTGGATTATATACTATTGTATATTAAACAACGAGATCATCATCGGACGAACTCTCATCACTAAAATAGTGGTATATTATATGATTAATTGTCGAATACTGAAACTTGCAAAATATCAATGTGAATTTGAAGTGTAAATCCGGATGGATAGGATCTAAATAAACGAATAGCGCAACCTCCAAGTCGCGCGTCCCGCGGAATGCAATACGATGATTCCGATTTACGATCGGAATCATCGTATTGCCGCACCGCAAAGTATGGGAGGGAGTTAAGGAAACCTTGGTGCATGATGAGGTCGGTGAGAAGATAAGGGTTCTAGTCGAAGAACCAGTGATCTCTGGAATTGGGATTCGGAAGAATTTGTATATGACGACTCCGTAATTCCTACAGTTACCGCCGAGATCACACAAATAGCACACGCATGTGCCGATATTCGATCCCAATTTAATACGGTGATATCACAAGTTCACCCACGGCACACAAACATCAAACAATACGTGATCAGAACACAATATCACAAAATACAGTGCTGGTCCACTGGAGCTGAAAGGTCCACACCGCGAATACTATAGCGATGCTGAGATTGAATAAATATCAGCCAAGTTTACGTCTATTAGCCTCAAGGTTTTACACTGAAAAGACAAACATTAAAAAATATATGGACGGGAATTTGGATGCGGAAATTTGTCAATAACAGTGGTCGCAGCTGAATCGAAAGACGTACTAAAATTGTGTTTCACGAATTCGGAACACAATGTGTCAGATTAATTTTGGAACAGCTGTGAAAAGTCCACCATATTTAACTATCGATTCTCGTTTTAACTGTCGTATATCGGAGAGTAAAATGAGTTTACTACGGGTGTAAATCTTTTTTTAATAACGATCAAACTACCTGTTTTCGGAAAAAAATTATTGTAATAATTTTTGTTACTAAAGGAAAAAGTTACTACTGATCACACAACCGGCTCTTACAAAATCTACCCGATTCTTGTGGATTTTTTATTCCTTTTAAAGCAAGAAATTCGATCAAAAGATGTTGGGGTGGCACCATCATTACGACTCCTGGCTGACCGATGACACGGGCGATATCTATACCAACCGATCCGATACCGATCCCGACGTGATAGCGGTGGATTTGAATCGTCACCCCTTCAGTGTTTATCAAATTTATTAAAATACAACTTATACGAACATGTGTTACTATACACTTCGAAGCGGAAAGTTCAACAAACATTTAAATTATTAATAATATCGCCTATAGAATCCTAAAATAACACTGTCGGGAGTCGAACAGAGCGACGAATTTAATTATACAATAGGTTTTGATTTATTTTCATAAAGTAATTTTGCTACCCTCATTACCCTCCATAAACACGGGAATAATTTTAATAGAACGGCAGTTGGAGAATTTATTCGGCTTCCACACTGGAAAATCTGTTATCCATTATATGTGAATACCCATATATATATTCCATTCAATACATCGAGCACAATTCGGTTTCCGCCTGACGCATCAAAACATTTAAATATTTATTTATTTCCCATAAATATCGTATTTCAAGCTATTATTTAATAAACAAATAATATATATTTTATAAGGACGAAGCTTTTTTTTTAATTAAATTTAATGGAAAATATATGGAAATGTGGCGTAATTACTTAATTATATTAAACCAGCAGAAAACAAATCGTAAGCCCTGTAATTACCCCATACTTCCATATATTTTCCATTAAATATAATAAAAAATATCTTCTTCCCTATGAGATATCTATTATTTGTTTAATAACAGTGCCTTTGTAGGTGAAAATCCAGTTATTGTGTGTTCTTGGACATATTCAAATATTGCAAATAATAAATATCTCATGAAGACAAAAATATATTTATTATGTTTAATGGAAAGGTATGGAAATTTGGGTAATTACAGGGCTTATGTTTTCGGCTGGCTTAAGTGATCACTGTATATAAATATAACGTTCACCATTCTCGCCCAATTAATCAATCTCCATATCTATCAAATTTTTTGTTGTAAAGTTGTATATGTGTTACTATGTGGATACGCTTCGAGTATAACTTTACTATCGCCATCTATGGACTAAATTTGATATTCATTTCGCTGAAATAGCATAGATGTCACAATGAGAATCTAATTATTTTTGAAATTATTTAAAGCAATATTCTTTATCTGTGAAATATTTTGTTAACACGTTATACTAGAATACGTCTGAAATTTTTTTAAATGTTTTTTTATTTTGACCAGTATATTATTTTCAATAATTGAATGTGTCTAAGAACACACAATTACTGTATTTTCACCTACAAAGACACTGTTATTAAACAAATAATAAATATCTCATGGAGATGAAGCTATTTTTATTATATTTATTGAAAATATATAGAAGTATGGATAATTACAGGGCAGTAGATGAAAATCCAGTAATTGTGTGTTTTTAGACATATTCAAACATTGCTGTTAATTAATGTAGAAAGATATAGAAGCCATGTAATTACCAATAGTTTAATATCTTTCCATTAAATATAATAAAAATAGCTTCATCTCTATGAGATATCTATTATTTGTTTAATAAGAGTACCTATATAGGTGAAAATCCAGTAATTGTGTGTTCTTGGACATATAAAATATTGCAATTATTTAATGATTAATGTTAACAAGTAGAAAGTGATGGTATTCGAGAAGGAAGAAAGCAAGATACCGTGCTAAATACTTGTAGGTAATGAATGATTGGAACAAGTTGATGAGTTTGTGTATTTGGGAAGTGTGTTTGATAGAAACGGAAAAGCTGAGAAAGATATTGAAAGGAGGGTGACTGCAGGAAATAAAGTGAACGAAGCTTTGAATGTAATTATATCTAACGGGAATTTGTCAACCGAGGCAAGACTAGTGGTGCACAATGGGGTCCTGGTACCGACACTGATGTATGGAAGTGAGGCCTGGAGCTGGCAGAAGAGAAACGAAAGTAGACTGAATGCAGTGGAAATGAGATGACTTAGGCGTATATGTGGCAAATCTATTTATGACAGAGTAAAGAATTAAAAGTAAGGAAAGAATGTAAATCCGATGTTAGTATAGTGAGTAAGATTAAGAAAGGATCACTTAGGTGATTTAGTCATATGGAACGGATGAATGAGGAGAGAATGGTAAGAATATATGACGCAAGTGTTGATGGCACTAGAAATAGAGGACGTCCGTGGAAGACTTGTCACGACCAGGTAAACCAGATAATGGAGGATGGTTCTGTTAGAAACCTCAACAATCGGCGAGCTTGCACGAGAAGATGTATGAATTTTGATGAGGCGAGAATTGTGTGTCAGGACAGAAGAGTGTATGGGTGTATTCGGGTATGGGTGACTCGTTGGAGCTTTTTAAATGGGAAGTTAGGTTGGCCTGCGTAGCTGGAACTCCACCTACGCACCTACCTCTCGCTCTCCATGCCTCATGTTTTGCAACTCCTTTAATTTGCCGAGTAAGTGTAACTCAATCAATTTTGTTTTTTGTCCACTGTCCCTCTTTTAGGAGTGTTTTTGATAAATGGATCCCTGAGTGTCTGCCTTAATTTTCCTTCTGTATGTAAAACTATGTTATATGATTTTTTTATGAATAAAAACAGTACTTAAGGGATGCCAGAGGGTATAAATTTTATATCCTAATCATTAATAACCACATTGAATTTCTTCTACTTTTTCAATTTGTAATTGTAAAAATGTAATTGAAATAATGTCGCGTAGCTTTGATGAGTGGGACCGACACAGTAGCCCTAGCTGGTGGGTCCCCCCTTCCAGCTGTCCTTTTAAAAAAAGTGTAGTCTGGCCAAATGATTGTTCTTCGCCACTGATCTTGTCCTTATTCCAGGGCCTCGACTTGACGAGATACAAGATCTGATACGATTGTAACATTCTTCTATGCTGATCAGCGAGGCAGTTACCAATTTGATGTTAATGAATATAACTGGTGTGGCGGCTGTCTTAAAGATGACGAATAATTGACTCAGGTTGATCAATAACTCAATCAATTTATATAACTGCAAATATCAGAAGGAATTTAGGTTAAGAAAACATTAGGCGTGTGCAACAGAAATAAACATCTTATCTTGGTACTTATTAAGTCGTTCCTGGTTGTAAATACATGTAGTGTACAATGAAAGTCAGATACAATAAATTAACACAGTTAAGTAAATACTATGAAATGTTGCTATATTGCCCGCTGTTATGGCCTCCTCATTAGATCCAGCTAGAGCGTGCTCCTATCATCACTCCGCGAGAGGCTTTAGTATCACGGATAAATCAAGTTCGCCGTGCGACCCAAAGATGGCGTTGCCAATCCACCGCACTTGTGTAAATTCACGTTTTAAATACTTCAATCATTTTTCCTGTACGTGATCATGTTCTCATTCCATACAATAATATCGAAAACACGTTGTATCTGAAAACTCGCATTCTTAATCTAATGTTGGATCATGACTGCAGAACATATTTTTCATGCGAATAAAGGTTGCAGGAGTTTTCTAAATGCAGAAAAAAGATAAGTATGGGTAGAATTGTATTTAAATATATGTATAAAATTGTATAATAAAATATTTCCTTAATTTTTTAAAGATAAATGTATTTAGTTTGGAAATTAGCAAAATTAACTTTGTGGTTAAAATTCATATTTTTATTTTTGGGTTTTCAGAATTTACTGATCATTTGATAGAAAATGGTCATAATTTTGATAAAAAATTGGGATTGTCAATTTTTAATATAAACGGTGTTGTTGGTCACAAATTAAATAATTTGGAATCGTTGGAGATAAAGAAAGCGTGTAAAACTAATCAAAAAATTATAAACAACCAACTAAATTTAACTATTCGCATTCTAAAAAAATTTCCTTAAAGTTATTCGAGTAAATTTGTATTAAGTAACAATTTGAATTAGGTACTAAATTTATTTTTTTAATAATTGTTTTTTTCTTAAAAATAGATTCTGTTAAAGAAACAAAAATATATGTTTTTAGTTAGTATTGACATCCTGAAGAAGAAGATGGTATTTTTCGAAACCGGTAGATGTATTTAAACTCAATTAAGTGGTTAATAAAACAAAGTTAACAAATAAAAATCTAAATGTATTTACCTCCTGGATCACCTAGTAGAATAAAAATTGGCTAGCAAGAGTCAAATTATGTTGACATAAACGTTCATTATATCTAGAAAAATAGAGACCTAGTGGTATTTCCACCCTTATAACCATTGACTAAGCCAAGAAATCGATAATACAAGTTTTACATCCCTTCACAAAATTATAGGCGGCAGAAAATAGACTTGGAACAATGGTTAATAAGAAAAATTTCCGAAACCAATTCGTATCGTAAACACGACGTGTCATGCCAGAATACACCCTCCCCATGTCAAATATTGACCGTGTGGGCCTCCTGCCGCCCCTGTTACACGGCCTTTCGGGGGCAGCCGGGAGGGTAGTAATCACCACATAATACGGGGCTAACTGGAATACCTGAATAAAATGGAGTTCTTTTTATAGATACATGTAGCCAAAACTAATGCGGAATATACAGGAACTATTTTGAATTGTTACGGAGACCGCTAGAGAAAGCATGTGATTCATTAAAAATAATCTTGCCATCTGGAATATAAATATAGAACCTTTCCTGCCACTATTTGCCTTGGTTCTGATTGGATTATAAAATGACACCCTTAAATTCCATTAATAATACATTTTAAAACTGATCAAGAAATGATTTAAAAAAATATACTATTGACTAGGTGAATGTAATTAGATGTTTTTATCATATTATTCTTGTTTAACTCAATTTTATGACGAAATTAATATTAAGGAGAATACATTTTTGTTGTATTTTTAAAACATAGTTCTGTGATATTTCAATACAAATTAATATAATCAACTAGAAAAATATACAGTAAGAATCCATCTATCGAAAATATATTAAGTTGTCACCGAGATTCGAACCTGGACTTCTTCCTATCTAGAGAAGCGCGTTTTCTACTTATCGCTATAGCAATCGAAAACATTTTCGACTCAGTAATATTTTCAATTGATACATCTACTATTCCAAATTTTAAAGCAATCAACTTTATACTAGGATAAATTATTTTAATAATTACTAATTGTTTATTTCAATACTATACAATTTTTACATTTAATTAGGTTTTAGTTTTACTTTACCTATCTCGCTAGAAAACTCTGTGTTAAGACAGGCAAAGTTTTCAATAAAGACTTAATTTGATGCAATTACATTCAATACTATCTAACTAGCTTATTATCACGCCGTTTTCTCACAGGGGTAGACAGAGAGAATAGAGCGCCATACTCTTCTGTCCTGATACATGATTCTCACCTCATACACATTCATAGATCTTACAGAAACTCGCCGATTATTGAGGCTTCTAACAAGACTATCCTCCAGTATCTTGTTATCTGGTCATACCAAGTCTTCCCCGGACGTCAACACTTGCGTCATATATTCTTACTATTCTCACCTCATTCATCCGTTCCACGCGACCAAAACATCTAAGTGATGCTTTCTTAATCTTATTCGCTATAGTAAGATTAGCTTTACATTATTTCCTTATTTATTCATTCTGTACACTGTAATAAATGCCGCATATACGCCTAAGCGATTTCATTTCCACTGTGTGCAGTCTACTTTCGTTCCCTTGTTAATATCAAAATAATGGTTTGTTTCTAAAATATGATTGGAAAATTCAGAATAATCTCAATTGCTTTTTAATTCTAATACATATGTTATATATTAAATATAAGTATAGGTAAATTAAATAAACAATGTCTACAGTATTCGTTATTCGTCGACTACATTATATCACAAATATAGATATAATCCTCGGAAATCTCAAATACTTAAAAAAAAACCTAATAGGAAACGCCAGAATTAAATTAATTAATTAATTGTATTAAATTTGGAAACTTAAATACAATTTATACGTATTAAAATATAATATTATTGTTAATCAGTCTTTTGTTAATTATACTTAATAATTAATAATTTCTGGTAGTTATGATAAAAATATTAATAACTGGAATCCTTGAAATATTTCAGATCATTTTGATTTCATATAAATAAAACTAATACAATATCTACACCTCGATGATCCGCGGATTTACCCTGCAAGGCTGGAGGCTTTGCCGGCATCCATGTGGGATAAAGGTCGAGGCATGCTGTGTACAGTTAAGGTTCTGTTTCACTATATATCGCATCTTGAATCTATCTGGGTCAGGTCGCAGAGACGGCACGTGGTTGAAGAGTTCTCAATAATAATCTAAAAAAATATACGCAACATTAGCAAAATTACTTTGTGGGCTCATCTTATATTAATGATTATACAAAATACTTTTAAATGTGAATTAAATATATTAATTAGAAAGATATAGATATAAAATCAATTTTATAGAAAAATATTGTTGTTGCGCCACCGGGATTCGAACCTGTATCTCTTTCCAAACCAGGAAAAGTACATTATCCAACTATATTACAGCTACGATATTTATAGCGACAAATTCCGTAAAAATAAGGTAGATGGCACTTTCAAATAATGGAACGATTAAATGTATTAATATCAAAAAGGTAACATATAGGTTCGAAAATTTGTCGCCAAAAATATCGTCGCCGTAGAATAGTTGGATAATTCACCTTCCTCGGTTTGGAAAGAGATCCAGGTTCGAATCCCGGTGGCGCAATAACAATATTTTTCGAAAAAAATGATTTTATACGTATATCTTTCTAATTAATATATTTAATTCATATTTAAAATACTTTTTTTAAATTTTTATTTTTGCATTTATACTACACCCATAAAACATCTTTCTATACGTTTGTATGCAGGAACATTCATATCAATTTTATTAAATTTCATATAAATAAATATAAAAACTAATCAGTAGCACAGTTTAACACATTATTATTGATGTCACTTTTTTATATCATTTCTTTCAAATTGATAGAAAGCATACTATTTTGACCCATGACCCAGATAGTTTATTTTTCAGTGTTCTAATGTCCTCGATTCATACTCATTGGTTATTTTGGGAATTGTTGAATTCAGATTAGCTACACCTTCTTGTATTTTTTTTTGTTGTAAGCCACCCACCCTATTTATTAGTTATAATTTTCATTTATTAAAAGAAACGATAACAGTAATTTTAGATTATGCCTCAATTTAAATACTTATTGGCTTATAATTTTTTTCCCTATAGTTGTTTGAAGATTTTATATTTGAGTTACAGGAGTGACTCCACGATCGGATACAATATCTTAATAATGACTCGAACAAAGAAAAATAAATTATTCATAAAGCCGGCTTAGGTAATACGTAATGAATTTTGTGGAATCTATCCAACAATGACCCGCAATTGGAGCAAATCTTATTGGTTTTGCAAATTTCATTTAAAGTGTTCAATAATAATTAAACCAAAATGCGATTTAACAAATCCAATGGATACGCAACGGTTTATGATGCAGTCAAAGGTATGCGCTATTATATTTGATTTAATTATATTTTAAGCACGAGTTCTGTATATAATTTCAATTACTAATACAATAATTAAAATCATATACTGAAAAAATCTATGTATCCAAAACATGTTTGGTTGCTATCGGGATACAAACTCGAAACTTTTTATCATTTAATTCGTCATATTAATTTAATTTGTAGGTATTAAAAATATGACAGAATTATGTTCCGAAATTGTAACTTCACAACAAAAATGTGTTTTCGTTAAAAAAAGTTATAAACAACAACAACAGACATTAATATTAACAACACTGTATATCGATTTTTACAAATGCTGATAGACAAACGGAGCGTCAGCTATATTGGATAATATACAATGTTGTTATACATAATATCACTTAGAAATTGTGTTTAATAGTATTTTTATTTATTATATATGGTTCTTTAATGTACCATTCGATACATAGGAGAAAATAAAATGTTGTGGCATTCATAACTTAGATATGCCCAAAACCGATATATAGAGTTTTTTTGCTGGGGTGGTTTCTAATATATAAATAAATCTAAACTAATACGTTTAGATTTATTTATATACTGGCTTTACGAAGAAGTAAATTTTCTTCCTGAACCAGCTGGCAATATACAGTAAAAATCAAGGTGATATCCGTATTAGGTAGAGTAATTCAAAAGCAAATTAAATTAATCAATCAGAAAAATATACAGAAAAAATCTTTCTATTGAAAATATATTTGATTGCTACCGGTATTCGAACCTGGACCGGGCCGGCGAAAAATATATTAAAATTGAAAAACAAAATCCAAAGTTGCAATACGATAATAGTAGTGAGAAAAATAGTAGTATGTAATAAATATAAACAATCCAAGAAAGCAAATACAATAAATAACATAGTTATTTCCTAATAAAACAGTAATTCGTAATCAACACTAGTGTCCGGGTCTTTTGGCAAAAAGCCGCCCTTGGGTAAGTTTCAAAATGCCGGCCTAACAAAATACGGCCCGTATCGTATGTGGCACACTGGCGGCTGATTTAGAGGCTGCCAATTTATAGGGATGGTTCTACAAAAATTGAAAACATCATCTTCACTTAAGTTACTATGACGGAAAAAAAAAATCTTGCTTGTGGTGGCAAAAAGTCTAGCACCGGCGCTGAAAATACCACAGAACTATGTTCTGAAATTGTGACTACAACGAAAATAGAGTAATTCATTAATAAGACATTTCCTAAGGTAATCACGACCCCTCAAACATGTGAGGTGCAAATGAGAGAGAGCGAGAGAGACTTAATGTGATCAATAGTGACGTAGCATACACGGTGTTTAGTAAGTGGGTGTGAGTACGTGCGTGTGTTAATTTCAAACGTGTGAAATACTTTGAAAGGTATACGACACGTACCCTTAAATATCTACTAAATTAAAAGACCAATAAAGGTGCGGGTAATGACTCCATTCCCCCTACCCCCAACGTCAACCACTCAATTGACCTTATTCTGCAATATGCCCTCATATTCAGATCATGTACGCAAGAAGACACATTCCCTATAGTATGGAAATAATGAGTTTTCATAACCTTAAAATAGCTTTAAATGTTTGAAATATGTTCTAGAAATTCAACAAAGGACTCAATTTTTTAATCTTCAATTTATTTTAACTAGGAGACACCTACATATATAATAAAAATGTTCATTTGTGTGTCTGCAAAACTACCCTTATCTTCACTCAGATTGCAGTGATATTTTGTCAGAAAAATCTGTAGTTTAATCATTATAAAATAACCATTTAGAAGTGGTTTCCAATTACATATACTTCAGATTTAATTATGTTCTAATACAATTTGTTCTAATGAAGGTATGACATATGTGTATTGGTATGAGATCATAACAATGGATATTAATGATAAGCCCCCTCCAAGTCGGCTTACCATTCGTGTTTGTATACACCGTGGTATTCACATTGGTTTGTTGTGAGAATTAAGTAAGGTAAGTAAATAAGTAATGACAGTGGTGGATAAAATTAAATGAAACGCTTTATTAACATAATGGTGAGGCTTTGATTAGCTTGAAGTGAAAGTTAAAAGGCGATTGATATGATTTTGAATTGGTGCGATAGGTACAAACTGGTGCTTGCGCCACATAAGATCGTTGCTTTGATGTTGAAAACGTAAACTGAATAGTGAAATGAACTCGATTATTAATATACGTGATGTGAGGGTTAAATTTGAAAGGGAAGCAATATATTTAGTAGTCATTATGAAGGGGTCGCGTCCCTTTCTTGCGCGTGTAAAGGAAGTGTCGGAGCGCGCGGCGGACTTTTTTTTCACACTCAGAAGGATGTCTACTGCCAAATGGAGTCTTAAGTTGGGGTGGGGCAAGTCACTTACGTTGCGGGAGTGTGGGCGCATCAACTTCATATTGCGGTAATCGCGAATGCTCTAAAACAGAAGGCAGATAGTGCCCCTGCTAACACTGGCTAGGGCCTACCGGACAAGTCCAGCGTCGCCCTATCAGTGCTCGCGGGGATGTTGCCTGCTAATCTTCTAGTCCTGGAAACGTCCTCTAGGCAGGCTCCGAAGAGGGGTATGGAAGTGTGTCATCTGGGACACAAGGTATTATGCAAGAGATTAAGGGTAATAACGTTAGTAAGGTGGTAAAATAGATGGGAGGCGGCGCCTTTTGGAAGATGGACCTTCTCCTTTCTCTTCTCAGTTGCCGTCCGGCGGGGATCCTCCGCCGTTTGACCACCACTCGGTACAACTTATTTCGGGACATGGAGAATTCAAAAGTTTCACATCTCTGGGGATGCGTTATATTAACGGATGTAAGAGAGGATATGATTAATGGTTTTTTGGATGTGGATCGGGATTTCATCGGGAACTCCGATCTACTCAGTGGCAAAATGAATTTGGAATTGTACAAGACTTTTGTGAGAATTTGGATGTATATATGGGAACTGTTAAGGTGCTCTAGGACCCCTGGGAAACCCAATATCTAATTGGGACACCCAGCGAGTTACTTTTATTTGTATATACTTAATTCTAAATTCTTTTAGGTACACCCATTATTTCTCATTTGTTGTTTTTTCGCTTTTTATATATTTCAGATTTTATATTTCATAGTTTCCCTTATTATTTCTATTTTTTAACTTTGTTTTATTAACCACTTAATGAATTAAATACATCTACCGGTATCGAAAAATACCATTTTCTTGTTCAGGATGTCAATACTAATCAAAATATGGTGTTTTTTTTTTACCAGAATCTATTTAAAAAAAAACAATAATTATTTAAAAGTTAAATTTAGTACCTAACTCAAATTGTTACTTAATACAAATTTACTCGAATAATTTTTAGGAAAAAATTTTTGAATGGGACTCGAAGTTAATATAAGATGATCGTTTATAATTTTTTGATTAGTTTTACACGCTTTATTTATCTCCAACGATTCCAAATTATTTAATTTATGATGTTTACATGCAAAATTGAAAAACCCAATTTTTCATCAAAACCAAGACCATTTTCTATCAAATGATTAGAAAATTCTAAAAACCCACCATTGTTCAAACATTTCAAATGCTCCTTTATTATTATATTAAAATTTCTACCCGTTTTACCAATATAAAATGCAACACAATCCTTTCAACTAAGTTTATAGACACCAGAATTATTAAATTTATCATCCTTGTCTTTAGAATTTATGAGTAAATTTCCTGTATTATTATTTGTATAAAATGCCGGTCTAATGTTTCGTAGTAAGTATTTAGATATTTGATTTGAAAAGTTATTTATGTATAAAATCTTATGTCAATAATCATTATTATCATTATGTTTTATTTGTGAAAAATTGATTATTATATTCTTTTAATTTATTTTTTAAAAAAGTATCTATTAAACTTGTATTATACCCGTTATTAACTGCTATTTTTTAAATTGTATTCAATACAATATTGAAATTGGATGTTGACATATAAATATTGACTAAACGAAGTATCATGGAGTGGAACCCTAAATGCTTGTGTGATAATGGATGATTAGATTCATTATGTGTAATATTATCTGTAAAAGTTGGTTTTCTAAAAATTTTGAACTCAATTTTATTATTATTTTTAATCAATGTTAGATCCAAAAAAATTAGAGTCGAATTATTTTCCATTTCTAATGTAAATTGTATTTTATTATTAAATGAATTAATGAAATTTAAAAATGTTGTTAGTTGACGTTGTGAACCTGACCGAATACATAATATATCATTCACATACCTTTTCCACAACAAAACATTTTTTAACAAAGGAGAATCACAATCAAAAATATTCCTCTCCAAATTGTCTACAAAAATATCTGCAATTAGTGGACTTGTGGGTGCTCTCATATAAAGATCCTCTCTTTGATTGTACATTATATTATTAAATTGAAAATAATTTTGGTTCATACAAAAGTTTAACAAACGACATAAATCTTTTACCTAATTATTAGGTAATTAGATGAATTTAGTAAAGCAGAAATTAAAATTTTATTTTCATTAATAGGTACATTAGTAAAAAAATTAACAATGTCAAGAGAAACAAGTTTAAGATTAAGGAAAGATCCATATCCTTTAACATATCCACTAATTGCAACGAATTTTTATAGTGTATTTTGGTTGAAAAATATTCAGTCGTTTTATAATTTTTCTAATAAATGAACATAATTTAAAAGTTGGAGCGTTACAGTATGAAACTACAGGTCTTATTGAAATATTAATTTTGTGAATTTTTTATAGGGAATAGAGTTTCAGAGGTTTAGATTTCATTAAAATAAGATCTGATAACACTGTATTTAAACTCAATAAGTGGTTAATAAAACAAAGTTAGCAAATAAAAATAATGATTTTTAACCACAAAGTTAATTTTGCTAATTTTAAAAGTATTAGTTTCATTTAGATATATTATTATTTTTTTCACTTATTTCCATCATTTTGTAGTATGAGTAGTTTTTTTTACGGCCGGCAGTGGTGCTCTGATGACTAGTCAAAATGTCATTTTTATATTTTATTATGTTTTGTCCTTTTCCCTTTCTCGGAGGCGTGTAGTTTTATTTTCTTCGGCTCCTCAACTAATGCTAAACACCCACATTTTGTTTTTCTTCTACTATATTGCATTGAAAAAAATATAACTATTTTATAAACTTTCAGATATTTGTTTGTTTTTATTATGCTGTTTTTACTGATTTTTTATATTCTATTATTATACTTATAAATGTATTTTGTTGAAATTTATACTGAATAAATACAAGTTTAGGATCAATGAGGGTTTTGTGATGGCAGCTGTGCGGCTCCGTCTTGTCACTGTACGAGACATAGTTGTACAGCCGCCTAGTAACATTTAAACAAAATGCCAACTTGGCAGCGATTGAGTATGACCATACAGGAGCTGTTTCTTATAAACGGCCTTGGGTCAGCGGTGGGTCTACTTTCATTATTAACATTATTTCTTCACTCTTTACTTTGTCATAAATGGATCTGCCATATACACACTTAAGTGATCTCATTTCCACTGCAATCAATCTACATTTGTTCCTTTTTTGCCTGCTTCAGACCTCACTTCCATACATCGATGTCGGTACCAAGACTCCATTGTGAACCGCTAGTCTAGCCTATGTTGATAAGTTCCCATTAGCTGTAATTCCATTCAAAGCGCTGTTTACTGCGTTTCCTGCAGTCACTATCCTTTCGTTATCTTTTTCAGCCTTTCCGTTTCTATCAAACATACTTCCCAAATACACAAACTCATCTACGTGTTTCAAAAATTCATTACCTACGTACCAAACATTGTCTTGTTTAATTTACTATCATAAGTTAAACGAAAGAATAAATAAAAATATTAATATGTTTTGATTTGTTTCAAAAGCTCTTTGCTGAAATTATAGTTTCACAAATAACTCATGAAATATCGTTCTCAGTAATATTAATTTTAACCAGTTTTATTTTTAACTTAACTGAGCATTACCGCAGTCATTGTTGAATGAATGTTATTGAACTGTGTTCAGTTTAAATTTAGATACGGGCATTTATAATTAAACGCGATGTTATATAGATTATTTACCCTCTTCAATGTTGAAGGGTTGAAAGCCAAATTATTATACATTTTTCCAATACTGTTGACTCGCAAGTGGGGGTGAAAACTATAATTTATTGATCTATAGACAACCTTAAATTTTTTTTGTACCAACGTATATAAATATGAAAAAAATTGTCGCTTCTAATAAAAAAAATAAACGTCTCACTATTAACACCACAGAATCTACGAAAGGAAGCACGATGCATTAATATCAAATACTTCGTCGAGACACATGTAAATACAATGTACACTTATTGAAGTTTTAATCTGAAGGTAAACTCTTAGATTGAAAATGTTATAAAAAAAAATAAAAAAAAATCAAACCAACGTATTCGACATGTCACCACCATACTAGTGATTCAATTATAAACATTTATTTTATTTTATCTACTGCTGGGAAGATTCAAAATCACCCAATGAAAAACAACAATAAAATTTGACATACAACGAGTGTGCAATGAGGTGTAACATTTTTTTTCTGATTAGTAAGACATAAAAAAAAAAATTAAAACAAAAATGTCTATTTATATTGTCAAAAATTTAAATTATATTCTATAATTTATAGACTTAAAAAACTGAAATTATATTCTATAATTTGTAGACTTAACCCTTCCCAAGCCGTGCAGTAACACAGGTCTAGCGCTCTAATTAAATCTGTAATATTTCGGTAAATATACGCAAAATTCACTTCACATTTTAGTTAATTTGAAGGAAAATATTTACGGTTAGAAATAACTAGTGAAAAATCAATTATGTAAGGTGACTCCTACAAAAATAATTATTTTTAATTAATTCCGTTGTAAAGTTAATACGTTGTGAAAACAATAACAATGTATATAATGTACAATAGGAATATAATGATGTCTCTTTCTCACTAATTAAATGAAGATAGATAAAAAAGAAGGTTGTATTATATAATGCAACCTCATATACAGAACTTGATGAATACTCCGAATTATAATATTACTTTTTTTAAGAATATTTAATGCTCATACTTAAAGTAAATTTATAGAATTAACCATTTTTTTCACATTTTAAAGAACTCTAATTTCTTACGGTAACACGAGTTAACAGCATGGCTGCGTACGAGTATTTTATATCACGGTATGGTAAAGGTTAACACTTTATTTTTTTTAGAAATATCATGTTCATCTCCAACATGTTTCTAAACATGTCATTGCGTTAGTTATCAATAAGTTTTTGTGGTGTTTATTTAATATGGAAGAAGATCTAATTTAGAAAACCGAAACTTAAACGATCCTAGGGTCCTAAATAAAAATTATTGAGTGAACTACTCTTAAATACAAAAAACACTCAAATTTAGTATTCCTGTCGCGGTATGTAGCATGGATTGCCTAATGTTTATTTTTTAGGCGTACCAGCTGATTATCCGGATAATTCTCGGACACGTTCACATAACCCTCTCCCGATGGGATCACTCCACAGTGAAGTGAGCCATTGTGGAAGGAAATTGGTGTAAGAGTGTTTGGGGGTTAATTAAAGGGTTGTCCGTGACGGGGGGTGGGCAGTCGGAAATTTGGCAGTTTTGATGATAAACTACAGAGCGGTTTTCGTACACTTTCTCGGCTGATTTATACGCGTTAACGTCACGCACCACACTTTGATTATTAATAGAATAACGAATATCCTAAATCGATAACAACCCTAATTCTGTCTGAACCGTCGTCAAAATAAAAGGCCAGTCAAATAAGTACTCATAGATATTTGTGCGTGTTGGTGTTTCACTATTCAAACATACTATAAGTTCTGAAATATATCTCCTACGTCATAACTTCATTAATCTGCATATTCGGTATACTTTAGATCAGGAAGCGTAAACCTACGACACGCGGAACATTATTGGTAACTCGCGGGAGAATGGGTATTTTAAGATAGAGACCAGTACTGTGGCAAGTAGACAACGACATCTGTAGTACACGCGGTGAACCTGGTTTAGCCATGAAACTAGAATCAGAAGCACCATGTAGTGAGCGGGCAATAAAGGTCGCCCCATCTGTGGCGGTCTGGACCTGTCGGACGGAGAGGAAAGATCGCGGAGTAGGGAGAAAGATTCGCGATGTGGCATTAGAAAAATAAGCTCGTTCTCTCTCGTACTCTTGGTCAATTCAGCAGGACATATTGTACTTTCTCATACTATAATAGTTTTGCTAATCGATTGATAATTTGGTATTGTGTATGAGTGTATTTAGTTATTATGGACTGACGTGGATTATGATGATGTTGATTTCAGTCAGTTATCGCTAGATGGCTTTGAATGGTTTTTCTAATCGTATTACCGCAATTTTAAAAATACAATAATATATTTGAATAATTTAATAATGTACGGGGTGTCCCAATAAAATGTATGCACATGAGACAGGAGTTTCGAATTCGAGCGTCCATTGAATTTTAAAATCAGCCTATTAGAAAAGTTTTACTTGTTAATGAGGAATTTTATTTCCTGCACATCCCCATTACCGTCATGATATGAATCCATAAATCGGACCTTCAATGCCTTTTGGCATTTTTATGATTTGGAGAGAGTTGAAAAATGACGTAGATTACTGTCATGGTAAGCATATTACTACATTAATCATGGTATTTATGTAAATGCCTTCGATAGCTGGTTTTCAGGTTTCTGATTAATGATAAGTACACATATTATATATGAACCGCATTAATCTTTTTAATTTTGCTGTCTTTCTGGTCCGATGTTGTTGTTCTTTTAGCTGGGGTGTCTTCTTTCGATTTCGACCGACCGAAGCGTGCAATGGTGGTATATTTAGACCGCTCGACTGGTCGAAACACCGGATGTATAATAATAAGAATGACGCATGTCGGTTACCGTCTTCTCAACCTTCCGAAAAAAGGGCGGTAATACTCACACACACATGTAGATTATTATAAAACAGGAAACCCAGTAGTGGCAATCGAAGTAACAAGGCGCGTAGACACATCGTATGTCGAGAAAAAAGAAGTTGAGCATAAAATACCTAACATCCCGTTAACTATTCGACAAAAGCCACGTGGGGTCGATCTACCTGTACCTACCCCTCCAGAGATGTACAGTTTGCACTCAGATGAAGATGGAGACTGATGCTTCGATATCACGGGATCCAGATTTCGCACCTGAGTTACTAGGTAAGATATACAAGTGAACTGAGTGACCTTAAAAATGTCAAGCCTTTAAGAGTGTTGTGCATGGCGGCTTATGAAAATTATGTTGAACTATTATAAAACCTTCTAGAGAAGTATCAACGATTAAGCCGTAACAAACTTCACTTTCTCCACTCTCATCTCTGTCTTCCCAGTGAAGTGCGGTGCAGTCGAAAAGTGCAGCGAAAAAAAAAAACATTTTTTTTCATTTAGTTATGAAACTGAATAACATTTTAGGTCATAGATATATTTTAAAATGACACTATTTTAGAACTGGAGCTAAGTTAGTTGCGTATGTGACAAGATCTAGGTGTGCGATATCAGGATCGGTGAAACTGTGCTGTGCATGCAGAATACTGTTGAACATTGAATAGAAATGTTTCAGAATAGGATTACAGGCGATCAGAAGCGAAGGCTCACTGATTTAGGCTATATTTTAGAATTTAATGTAGTAAATTCATGTTTGTTTTATTTTCAGTTATTTACGATTGATTTAATGAAAATTAATTTAATTTACATTGTAGTAGTACGATAATATGATTCTATTAAAATTTGTATTTTACTATTATATGTAAAAGAACAAGTTGTGTATCTTTGAAACTAGAGCTAATATATAAAATATATTATCAGATTCGTTTTTTTATCGCCGAAGTTAGTAGACTAGTTATTTTATTCAGGATCTTATAAAAATTAGCATAAATATAAAACAAAAATTGAATATCGAATCAAATGAAAATATACGACTATATCGAGAAAAATGTTTTGTTTTTTTTTAATTTGCTGTTTTTGAAAAAAAAATATCTAACACATTTTGTGTTATGTTTCTGAAAATATTATGACACACAATCCTCCAATGTACATAAGGTATTATTTTGAAACATATTTAGATTTTTTATTTTCATTTAATTTATCAGAATTAGACACACACTTTGACCCACTTAGGGAAAAAGGTTTGCCATCGCTGCTCTGGGTTATTTGGGGGTCGTAATCGCCGGAATGAGGATTAACCGGGATGGCAAAAAATATGAAAAAATTTGAATATATTCGCGATTTAATTTCAAATTATTCAACTTATTATTTATTTAAATATTTTCATTGTTATACTTACAGGCTAACAGTCCATTTAAATTGCGTTATTTTGTTTCAAGGTATTAAATACAATTGGATTTATATAAAAAATAAAGCACTTTTAATATAAATTGTGTTGGTCGATGTGGTTGTGTGCTACAAGGCGACACACAACACGGCGCCTCTGTATCTTCAAGAACTTTGTATCCCAGACGTCAAACTCTCAGATCAGCCTCCACTTCAGCTGCAGGAAGGGTTGTAGAACCGACCAACCGTTGCCAGAAGTCTAAATTTAGTGAACGGGCATTTGCAGTGGCAGGCCCAAAAGCATGGAACTCTTTGCCCTCTGTCATAAGAAACAGTGCATCAGAGACTTTATTTAAGAAGAAACTAAAAACGCACCTTTTCAAAAAATCATTTCCATGAGTGAAAATAACGATTTTTAATTTAAAAAAAATAATAATTGGAGAACTATAAACAGTTTAGGTGAAAGTTTTTACGAAAATGGCGCTATACAAATTATCCATTATTATTATATTTTAAACATAACTACAATCAAACCAGTAAATAAAAAAGTACCGTGAATATTAATTTTGAATGTAAAGTCATTAGCTACAACATTACAAGATGCATACAAGGTATACTGAAATATATGTGGTAATTAGTAGTTGAAAGACAATAAAAAGACAATATGTGCTGTCTTTTATTTCTTCTAGGTACTTGTAGTTGGATTAATTCCAGTCATTAGGAACAGTCGTGTGGAGCGCCTAATTCCAAAACCCCCTAAAACGACTTCACGTATTTTTGAGTTACGGATGAAAATGTATATTTTGAAAGAAAATGTACAAAATGTTTCTTCTTACATCGGTATTTTTTAAAAAGACAATTCTGTAGTGTATATGTTACAGTGAAAATATATTTTCACTGATGAAAATATATTTTCGCTAAGCCGGTCAGTGGATGTATATCTAACAATAAAGATACAAATTCACTAGCTACATTTAGTGAGTTTGTATTCGTTGATAAACGAGAATATTTGGCATTAAGTGTTGATGTGTCGCCCTACAGCGTGGCAACAAATAGTATGGTGGCGTTTACAACTATTCACTTTTATTCGCTTGTAGTATTTTTATTTATATTAAATAAAATTATTTATTGCATAAGTTACCGTCTTTATAATCTAAGCTATTTTTATTTCCTTTTCAACACATAGGTTAGGTTAGAAAACGTATTCGGATATGATTTCACTGAAACGTCAGTGAAAATATATTCTCACTGGTAATACACATTCACTGTAATATTTTTTTCTGAATATATCGTTCTGGCGGCCATATTGGACTTTAGATTATGTGATCATCAAAAAGCGTTGTGATTGGTTGATTTCATTTTAGGGGGAGTAGCAACTTATATTTCAAGGTGTTTTAAAACTCACTCTGATTTCGAACATGTAATATCAATGAATTTAAGTGGCTTTTGCGAGAAACAATGTGTTTTGCATGTAGCTAACAAAATAATCTATAAAACTGCATTTTGAACTCAATTTATCCGATCAGTTTTAGGGGGTTTTGGAATTAGGCGCTACATATACAGAATTTATTATTTTAAGTATTCGATTAAGTCACTAATTGACACAGCTGTTCTTTGATGGTGCTACAAGTTTACTTTTATTTTTAAATTAATCATAATTTGCACTACACACACAGCTAAGTTTTATTATTAACAAAATTATTGACGAAAGTCGTGATAAAAATAAAATTCTGTTCATTTAATAAAATCTACAATTATTGTTTTTTTTAAATAGATTCTGTTAAGGAAACAATACAACATATATTTTTGATTAGTTAATGACACCCTGAAGAAGAAAATGATATTTTTCGAAACCGATAGATGTATTTTTAATTTTTAATTCATTAAGAGGTTAATAAAACAAAGTTAACAATTTTAAATAATGGATTTTATCAACAAAGTTGATTTTGCTAATCTTAAAAAAAAACATCTTTAGCTTTAAGTCTACGTACGTTAAAATAAACATATATCTTTTCCTCAGGCCTTGAATAATCTAACTAAAAATTGTCTGTCTGCTCAAAATTCAATGATCTTTAATTTTTTATATTTAATATATAATTTGAAATCAATAAAATATTTCAATTATTCGAAATAATGACATTATTACGATTATTTGTAATTCTTATATCTTTGGCATGGTTGAGATTAGGTACATATTCATTGCATATTTTCGACTCGTAATTTAGTCAGGTATCCACCCATAAAGTATTGTGGACTAGGTCTATTACACCCTGTATATAATATTATATTATATATCTCGGTAATGTAATTTCGGTCGCATCTTTTGCTTCAGCGGCCTTATGGGCCCCGGAAGTCCATGACCCAAAAAACGATCTATTCTATCAATCTACAAAAAATTGTCAAAATTGAACAATGAATATAAGCGCGACTCTTAGTGAATGTTTTTCTTTTACATTTTAAATAATACTTTGATGCCATATTTATGCGACCACGGATAATCTTCTGTTTTATTCTATTATTAACAATAAAAGCCGTTTTTGTGATAAAAGTTTAACTATTCACCCCCCCCCGCCATTTAATAATACCACATCCTATAACACTCAGAGGTAAAGCGCTGCGAAAATTTCATTGAATCCTAATCTCCATTTCATTTCTTAAACCATTGAGTTCACTTTTTTCCTGGATTGTCCACTTGGCAGTTTTTCCGCATTTAAACAAAAATGTTATCCCACAAAGAGGACGCCATCTCGAGTCTAGAAAGATCTTTTTAAATGCTGCGTAGGAGGAATGGACATGAAAGATGTAAAGATTATTGGCCATCTTCCACTTGAGACTAGGAATTAGTCGTAGATAGATAGCTGGTCCAAATTATGTCTAGCAAATTATTAATATGGTAAAAACACAAAACTTTAATTACAAAACTGTTGATATATGAGAGAGCTGTCGCTTGTAATATTCGTAAGCAAACATATTCTGCCGAAATAAATACGTATTTTCGATTTAAATTTAATTTTAGTCTTAAATTGATTCTAGCATATCGGTTGGAAAATAAATTATTTCTATATGAATTACTTTATCTTTCTATAAAGGTGTTAGATTAGGTTGGATTTACAATCTCGACTGCGGAAGTTAAATATCTACCAATAGTTGCTCTGTAATTTTTTGAGGCAGCGTGTTACCATATTCCCCAAGGAAACCATCTACAAAAAACGCGATCTGACCTAGAAGAGACGCCAGTTCTATATACCAGAGATACTAAATAATTAACGTATACCTTTTTAAACCCTTTCTTGTTCAGATAAATTGTGTCTTGGTAAGACAATTTTCTGTATCAAAACATTTTTTAAATCAAATCTCTTATCCGAACTAAATCTGAATCCTGTGTAACGCTAGGTACCAACATATGATATAATATATGTTAAGTAGCTGAATATATTAAATAGCTGAAGAAAATGCATAATTCCGAGACAAGCCTAGCTATTTGAAAAGACTTAAAAAAATACAATATAGAAATGATTTTTCACAGTTTTATCTTATCCGAAAGTTTAAACATTTTTTTGAATATAAATAATAAGTAATAATAAAGAATACACTTATACCTTGTAGACAAACACAATATAGTAAACGTAGTTCAGTATTTTATTTAAAAAAAACCGAATTAAGTAATTTTTAAATCAATTTTAAATAACATGTCTATTAAAATGGACAATGGATGAGAAATTGTTTCCCGTGTGTAAAAAGGGACATCGTCATTACAATATTACAGTGCAAAAATATTTAAATAACTAACTCACTCACTTACCATCGCACTTTTTTCCCGCGGGGGTTGGCAGAGAGAATAGAGTGCCACACTCTTCTGCCCTGACACACAATTCTCGTCTCATCCACATTCATACATCATCTCATACAAGCTCGCCGATTATTGAGGCTTCTAATAGGAACATTATCCAGCTTCTGGTTTACCTGGTCGTGTCATATCTTCCGCAGACGTCCTTTATCTCTGGTGCTGTCAACACTTGCGTAATACATATTTCTTACCATTCTCTCCTCATTAATCCGTTCCATATTACCAAACCACCTAAATGATCCTTTTTTAATCTTATTCACTATACTAAGATCAGCTTTACTTTCTTACCTTATTTTTTCATTCTTTACTTTGTCATAAATGTATCTGCCACATACACGCTTAAGTGATCTCATTTCTACTACATTCAGTCTACATTTGTTCCTTTTCTGCTAGTTTCAGGCTTCACTTCCATGCATCGATGTCAGCACCAGGACTCCACTGTGAACCGCTAGTCTAGTCTCAGCAGATAAATTCCCATTAACTATAATTCTATTCAAAGTGCCGTTTACTTTATTCCCTGCAGTCACTTACCTTTCGATATCTTTCTCTGTCTTTCTTTTTCTATCAAACATACTTCTCAAATACACAAACTCATCTACTTGTTCCAAACATTCACTACCTACAAGTATTTTGCACGTTTTCTTGCTTTCCTACTTCTTGAATATCATCACTTTTGACTTGTTGACATTCATAAGGTCACTTTTTTTTGCATACATCGTGCCAAATCTTCCGCGGACGTCTTCTATTTCTGGAGCCATCAACACTTGCATCATATATCTTTCTTACCATTCTAGCAAGTGAAGATTCTTTTTTAATCTTACTGACTATAGTAAGATTAGCTTTACATTATTTCCTTATTTCTTCATTTTTTACACTGTCATAAATAGATCTGCCGCATATACGCCTAAACGATTTCATTTCCACTGTATGCAGTCTACTTTCATTCCCTTTTTAATGTCAAATAATGGTTAATTTACAAAATATGATTGGTAAATTCAGAATAATTTCAAGTATTTCTTAATTCTAATATCAAAGTTTTACTTATGTAAAAACATTGCAAATTAATATATTTATGTTGTCAAGAGTTCGTAAATTGGAATACTGTAATTCTTCTGTACTGTAGGTATATAATTATTAAACTGATTAGATTTTTTCATAGAAATCTTATTATGTACCTTTTGTGTAAGGTTTTCTGGGTTTTTTTGGTAGCAGCTTAGAAGATAAGAATTTCTAATCTATTTTTCTTAATAAGCATTATTTGTATACAAATGTTACGGTTACTAAACATAATATAATTGTTTATTTTACTCCTGAGGTAAAGAGATAAATCGTATCCTAAATGGAATAGTCTAAATGATCACCTGAAGGCAGTGCCAGTTACACGATCATAATTAAGGTTTTTTAATTATGAAATGAATTAATTTATGTCAAATCAATTACACTTTGAATTTATATTTCATGGGAAAGGTAAGTAACTAAGTCACATTTAAAATTAATATTATATTTCTTAAAAATTTTCACCCTTATGAGTTACGTGGAAAATGTCCTGATAATTTTTATAGTACCTGTTCTAATTAATTCAATTTGGTTAATATGATAGTTCATCGTTACTGAAGGTGGCATGTGAAATTGTAACAGACCTAGTTTATAATAATTTATAGGTGATTTACCCGACTAACTTACCAGTCAAAAATATTCAAAGAAATATCTAGAACATATTATCGAATGAGATTTTTACAAAGTAATGTTTAGCTTTAAGTCTACGTAATTCGAAAAGAATATTTGCGAAATTGACCAATTATTATATTATTCTAAATCATTTAACAAAAAATAGTCTGGCCACTCGAAGTTTAATGATCAATTATTTTTTGTAATGAATATGTAATTTTGGATAAAAAAATTATTTAAATTATTATTGAAAAATAGCAAAAATACTTTTTTTTTGCTCGTATCTCTGACATGGCACGTGCACTTTGAATATTTTCGACGTTTATTTTTAATATCTATCAATTCTTAAAATGTTATGCACATATATGGTGTAACATCTACTATAAATCCTTAAAACGTTATGCACACACACGGTGTTACATCTACTATATGGCTTCATAATATAAAAATATTAAATTAATTAAAAGCTTCATACTTAAATATTTACTGCTCAAATATTGAGGTTAATCATTTAAAATTATATTAGACAATTACAATTTTCCGAAACCGGTTTGTTTTTCATATTGTAAAATTTTATTAAATTTTCATGTTTGTCTTTCTTAGTTTATTATACTTTGAGGAGCTGAATACATAGAAATACTTATCTTTGGGGATGGCCTGCTTCAAGCAGCGAAGTGATGATGGCAACCAACCCTCTATACAGTGCTGTCCAACTTGTCATATCTCGCGGGCCATTTTTTCTTTTGCAAACATTTCGCGGCCCAAAAAAAAAATAGATAGTTGAAAAGTCAGTCCATGTCACTTCAAAAGCTATTTTATTTATACGAAACAATACGTAACAAAAAATAATAAAATCATTAGAATCAAGGTACGAGTGCACGAATACGAGTTCAAATTTATGAGAATCGAGAGCAATGTTTCATCCATGTATGTGTACCCTAATAGCGTGTATCTCTTAATGAGACTTAGATCTCTGAGAGTTGGTAAAAGTAGCTGGGTACTAGATGCGTTATTCTAATCCGCAACAAAAATTCGCTTCGCGATGAATTCCGTACGACTGTTCTTTACGCGCACTCGAGTCGAATATCAGAGAGAAATCTCATCTGTGGTCACGGGCCCTAATGGGGTATATCCAAAGATGAAACTTTGATCTCTTAGAGATATGTTAATATGAACCGGTTCGGCGCTCAATTCTGTTTAGAGATTTGGTAGTTAATGTTTTGTGTAATGAATTGTGATCAATGTGTGGGATTTGAGTTGTTGAGTCACTCGAATGGAGTGTCCGACGTATGTAGGTTATGTGATCAGAATATTTTGTGCATGGTGAGACAGACGGCCCTAACTCTCTTCAATGTCTCACACGTGTGGGCGTATGTCATGAATGTGCGTGTTAGTAGTTATATTGTGTCTAGAGGAAGGTATTTAAATAAAAAAGAACTTACATAAGTTGGCGTTTACAGCGGAACAATTTATAATTATAGGTACTACGAGTATAAAGTTAATTACGCGAATAAAGTTGAAGACTAAAGTGGATCTAAAAGTAATATAACGGTCTCCTAGGACTCGCCCGTGGTGATGGGTTAAAATCTGCTATTGGTCGGTTCCAGCACTATATGCGTGTCAGGTGATTTCTTATAAGACCGTGTCTGTGGGATGCGAGCAGGATCACCACATCTGCACGATCTTTTCTCGCTTTTATCTGTGGCAAAAATGTATTTGCTTTGGTTTAAAAGTCACTCGGATGGAGTGACTGCGTTTATAGGTTATGTATCATCTGCTAGGAGGTGCTATTTTATAGGCTGATGAGATGGATAAAGAAGGATTTGTTTTAGGGTGAGACTGAGGAATTCAAATCTCTCCAGATCTCACTGCATGTATGTAAATCTTGCGACTGAGCTGTACGCTAGAGCAGGTGCATTAAATAAAATATTGACTTTCAATTGTAAATTATACTTGGTGGTGTTTATTGCAGAACGATGCACGATAAAGTTAAATTACAAATAAAGCTGATGACGACTCGTACTCAATAGAGATGCTTTCAAAAAGGCAACTATGAAAGAAGTGGTTTCTTTGAGTAGTCTCCTTGGAGTTGTTACATTGCGACTTATTATTAACTGAATTTCGAAATGGCTGTAAAGTCTATGAGTCACGAGCAGGGCCTCTACACGTGTATACGCCACAAGACTAAGTTAACTAAGTCACTATTATTAAGGAGAACACATTCTTATTGTGATGTAATTATTCAGAACAAAGGCATGTGATATTTTTAATGCAAATTAAATGTATTAATTAGAAAGATATACATATAAAATCAATTTTACCGAAAAATATTATTTTTACTACCGGGATTCAAACCTGGATCTGTTCCAATCCGAGGAACATGCATTAACCGATTATGCTATACCAACACAGTGCGGTGACGACAAATTTTCGAACTTACATATATGTTACACTTTTCAAATGAATACATCTATCGTTCCATGAGGACCCCTAAAAACAACTCCAGTTATCTTCAACCGTTCACGAAACCTTGTTTGTGATTCAATTCAATTATTTAACATTTTTTCAACGTTTTTAGCTCCTAAACTGTACAACACACTTAATACTGATTGGAAATCGTTAACTTAACAAAAAATTACGCAAATATGAACTCAAATCGCAATACAATACACTAATGAATCAGTTTAGATTTACCACGCATTCATTACACTTCTTTATTGTATTCTTCTTTTAATTTTACTTCTAAAATACTGTAATTAAATACTGTATTATATACCTATTTAATACACTTCTACTCTAAACAAAGCTTTTCAATTATGGTTTTATTTTACTATCTATGCCTCATATAATGTAATACATACGTGTTCGGTATCGATGACAGATCTACAGTTGCCTATAGATGCTCTGCTAGGTTTACTATGCCTATCTACCCTATACTTCAGAACATGACTTTTTCTGTATGTTGTATATGAATTTTGTTACACAGTTACTGTAGTCACAGGTACAGTTACTGTTGCTATTGTGCCTAAACTACTATTGTATTCAGAGCGTTTCGTGTGAATCGGCGAAGCTGTTCCTGAAATTCAGGAGAGCTGTGAGTACAGCAAGAAAATTCAGGTAAGTCGTGCTGCCTGGTTGGTCCGTGAACCCTTATTGTTCTTTCCCAATACAAAATTATTATCACTCTTCCTACATCCCGTTTCCCCACCTCTTTTGTGAATAATATTTATATCAAGAGGAGAGAGAGAAGGAAGAATGAAGGTGGTTATGTTTTGCACAGAGGAGTAACTGTGCAATGTTTGGTTTAGATCGTTCAAAGGATGTAGGATAGTATAGAAGACAGACAGACAGAAATATTCAATTTTATGAATTCGTATAGATGTTCGTTAATCCTTATTATCACGAACATGTACTCTTGTACCTATTATATTTTAATTTATTCATAGTTAGATAAATGTAATATGCCCATTAATGAAACATGTAAACAAACAGTTCATTATCTGATTTAACAAATTGACAGCATAACGGCATTTTGTAATCATCATTATGACTGGATAAGGATCAGAAGAAATTGGTCACAATTCATTAATGAACATTTAATTTGGTTTGAAAATTAATTGGTTTTTATTTAAATCAAAAATTATTCAGTTCAAAAAAATATATCTACTGAAAAAATATACTCATGACCGAAACTAATACCTCTATCAATTAACCTCTCTATCGGAAATATCTCTCTCTTCATCCTACGTATACAATTAGTTACGAAGCCATAATGAAAATTATAAATTAAAGTTCTTGTTTACGCGCCTTGTTACTTCAATTGGCACAACTGGTTTATAATACTATGCATGTGTGTGTGTCTGAGTGTTGCCGCCTTTTTTCGGAGAATAAAGGAGACGGTGAACGACATTACATCCCGTGCTTCGGCCAGCACAGAAGTCCAAATAAACTGATCGTCACGAGTGCGTGTTATATTCCGGCTACCTATCTTCTTATACTTCTTACTTCATACTATTATTACCTACTAACTTTACGACTTATCAAAGTAGATGCAATTTATACAAGCTAAATTTATACTTGAATATTATAATTGATTCGTTTCTGTTTTTACTTTGAGTAACATGTCAGGCTAACGAACTTAGTTACTTAGAAGCCCACTTGAGATAAGGCTCGGTGTTTAGGTCAACCAGCGGGTTCAATAAACCTATAAAAACTATTGGGACTAAAATCTTCCCTTAAAACAGAAAATTAACCATTAACCAAGAATAATGGATTAAAATATAATAAAAGGCCCGACGCCATAGCTAGCTGATTAATGTGTTTTGGGTATCGGTCATGGGAAGTTCTTTTTAAATAAATTCATAAATTTCTCTTGCATAGTGTACAAAGGATGTAGTTATCCTTTTAATTTAGCACTACACTGGTGCGAGAAATATAATTTGCACACTTCGGTCGGTCGAAATCTACCCAGCCTAAAGAACAACAACATTGGATCAGACAGACAGCAAGTACAATAAAAAGGTTAGCGCAGTGTTCACATATCACAGGTGCCTTTATTGTTAATCAGAAACCTGGGAACCAGCTATCGAAGGCATTTACGTAAACAGCTGTCACAATAATTTTGAATATGGATCATCGTTGATGGTGTGTATTTTGAGTGATTTCAAAATATATATCAACTAGTTACCTACTTCGATAAATTATTTAATATTCGATCGATTAATTCCTATGACAACGCACATTTTATTTTATTCCATAATATTAATATTAAAATGCGAATGAGATCGATTAGACTTTACATATGAGTTTTTTTTTACACTTGTCTGGAATACGAGTTTTATATCAACAATTTTATTGTCGTCTCTTTATATTGAAATCTTCCACTCTTGCATAATTTACGTAACAAATAACGTTATATAGTATTTAGATGAAATTTATAAGAAGTTAAACTTTTAGCCCCATATTGGAAGAGTGCGTACTTGGTGCAGAATATCATACATAGTTAGTCCATGTCGCACAATAATCTAACAATAACCGTCCATTTAACAAAACACTACGTCATTATGAGACAAACAGAAAACGGCAACATAGTATGTATCATTTAATTATCACACTAAATGAGTGCGTTCTTGTATCTTTTTTAAGTAATTTTAAAATAAATTTTTAGACAAAATAAATAATATTAATTTTAAATACCTATTAAAATTATTTTGTTATTGTTGTTTTTCAGTACAATTTTATGTCATTATTCAAGGGTTGTTTCTAATATGTGTATGTGTGAATTAATAAACATTTTAAGGGATGATGCATTGAAATTAACTTTTTTTTGAAAAAAATATTTTAGATTTCAAAACAATTGCATTTTATTAGCTGTTATATTCAATTTTGAAAATATAAAACAAAAATATTTTTTTTTTTTCTTAAATATTAAAATAAAACAATGATTGTATTCAGTTGAAAATGTGTCTATTAAATTAATTTTGTAGACGTTTCAAACACACTTTTTTTCTTTTGATGCGGACCTAACAAAGGCTTCATATCTATGTATAGATCAAAGAAATATTTTTTTAGAACGTGAATAATATATTAAAGGTACAATTTTGTTTATAAGTCATCTTTCACAAATAATAATTATTGATGTGTTTTAGACTTTACATGTATAAATTTATTCAGTCCTTCAAGGATAGTATATGACGCAAACTTGTGTCCTAAACCTTATTATAAATATTTATCTTTACTTATATAAAAGGCAAAATGAAATCTTAATTCTTTGAAAATATACAATATTAAACATGATTTTCAAAAGTTATTTTGCACTGTGTTCAATAAATAATGTATAAACAATACATTCTTCCAGAGCTCACGTATAAAAAGATATGGCAAAATGTATTTTAAGGGCTGTTTGTGTGATCAATAGTAACTTTTTACTAACGCTCGTAGTAAAAATCGTATAAAAAGATATGGCAAAATGTATTTTAAGGGCTGTTTGTGTGATCAATAGTAACTTTTTACTAACGCTCGTAGTAAAAATCCTTTGCAAGTTGTTGATACATCAAATTTACTACTGTCAAAGCACAGATGGAGATGTCAATAAACGTGACAAATAATTATGAAATATGCTTTATTTTATGCATTATTTATCCAGGCATATGAAATCTGTCACCTATTTTAGTGATGAACTCTCATCACTAAAATAGCGGAATATTGAATGATTAATTGTCGTATACTGCAACTTTCAAAGTATTAATGTGTCAGATGACTTTTGGAACAGCTGTGAAAAGTCAGCCATATTTAAGTATCGATATCGTTTTTATTATCGGATATCGCAGAGTAAAATGAGTTTACTACGGTATGTACTTTCGAGAGGTAAATATTTTTTACTAACGATCAAATAATCTGTTTTCGCAAATTTTTTGATATAAGTATTACATTTTTACTGATCACACAATCGGCCCTAATAGACACGAAATAAGCCTGTGGTAAGAGAACTGATATGAGAAATTGATGTAATTGAAGACGTTCAAAAAATTAAATGGCGATGGTCAGGTTACATCGCTCGGAGAATGTACAATCGTAAGAGAAATGCAGTCATCCAGCGTAGTCCGAGATGAATTAAGAGTGCCACTGTTGGATTGACAAAATTGTGTGAAAAATAATAAAATTATGAGTAGAGAAGAATGTCAGACACTTGGAGAGGCCTTCATTTACCAGTGGACAGAACACTGGTGAACATATCTATCTGTCTATTACATTATAGTTCGAGAACGGTTGAACTGATTTAGATGTTGAGGTAAATATATATCATCGTGGTAAGATATCGGAAGAATTCACATTAAATACTATGTGTATTGTGTTTGTATTAAAACCGATCGTGCGACTGATGACATACAGATATTACAATACATCGTGTCTATGAGACTTTTATAAACGTTATCAATTATCCTTTGTATTGAATTTTCAAAGCTGTTGAATATTATGCCGTGTGCCTCCGACCTCTCTAGCTGACGTATCGAATCCCGTTGCAGGCTCCATCAACAGGCCTAATGTCGCTGGTACGGCACAACTAAAATATAAATTTGTTTATTATTATCTCATAAAAAGAAAATTACTGTAAGAATTTTGATTACCGAAAAAGTCAATTTTATCGAAAATGTCAGATGACACCTTGTGGTTCCAAGGTTACGATATATTACAGCGGTAGGAAAAAAATTGTGCGTGCGGCATACTTAATTCTGGCTGAGCATACATAAAAAAAAATGTATGATAAACTTTTGGATTCTATTATTCTAACAAATAAGTTTGTGTGACATGTGGAGTTGGGTTGCCTAGTACGTTACATTTACAATACAATACCTTCGTATGGAAATTTTCACATTGAATTGTAAATTTGTTAAATTACTTTAAATTGACTTCAGTACAGTTACAAAGCAATTTACATGAGCACTTTTTGAGTACTGTACCTAGGGAGAATGCAATTAATTTTTTGGCGTAAAAAAAATTTTTTTTTTCACCCATCAGATGTGAAACACGTTTTCCGGTATAGAGAACCAAACGCCGGGATTTCGGCAAAATTTATAGTAAAGCGTGTTTTTTAGAGGTTTGTTTTTCGAATTCGCAATACTTTTTCCAGCGACATCCAATTTGACAGCTGACAGCTGATTTGTGCTCAGTTTCGTTTGCCATTTCACCATGGCAAATGTGCAAATTTATTTCGAAAATCGTGGTCCAGTTTGCGAAACTCGTCGTGCGCTACGTCCATTTTACGGACGACATAATCGTCCATCAGAGCAAGTAATTCGAATAACCATGGATCGTTTTCACACCATGCATACTCTAATTGATAATACGCATCCGTACAGACATCTGTCGGTTATTCAAAAATGATGCGGACCAGAACGTTACAGTCAATAGAGAGCGCTGTAGATCCATGATTACTGACTCTTTCGTTCCCTAATTGAATGACATTCAAGTGAAAGAGCTGTGGTTTCAAAAAAACAGCACAACATACCACACAGCGCTCCCCACAATCAATTTATTGAAGAAACATTCGATGAGCGCATAATTTCACGCAATGGACCCGTGAATTCGCCTCCAATATCGTGTGATTTAACACCTTTGGATTATTTTCTGTGGAGATATGTGAAATCGCTAGTCTACGATGATAAACCAGAAGCTATAGACGACTTGGAAGCCAACATTCGTCACGTCATTGCCGATATACGGTCCCAGCTGCTCTAAAAAGTGGTCGAAAATTGAACTTCTAGATTGGGCTTTATTCGAGCTAGCCGCGACGCTCATATGTGCAAAATCATATTTAAACTGTAATAACATGAAATTATTTTTCCAATATAGTGAATACCATGGCCATTAGCACGATTTTTACGTGTTTATTTCATTTTATAGTTCTATACTTCTAATAAAACTACCCTCTATAGAAAATACTGCTTTTTCAGACGTATTCTAGTATAGGTTAATAATTCGATTGAATTTCCTACTCACATTAAGGATATTACCTCCACTTCAAATTAAGTCTCAGCTTCAGCGACATCTATACATGAGAAAGAATATCAAATTTTCAAAAAATATAAATAGATGGCGACAGCATAATTGGTAATAAATAAGTGAAATGTTCCATCTTGATTTAATATATGCAACTTCCAAAAATTTGATAGATGTGGAGGCGTGGGTAAATAGGTGAACGCGACATTGTGTAAAGTGATCACTTAAGCCAGCCGATGACAGGTCGTAAGCCCTGTAATGCCCAAGACTTCCATACTTTTTCATATAAAAATAATTGCTTCGTCTCTGTGAGATATCTTAATCTTGAGAACAATCCCCCAGAGGATAAAACCCAGTAATTAGTTTCTACAATGATTTGGACATACTCAAAATATTGTAAAAAAAAATATATAAATTTTATTTTCAATTTACATAACACAAACGTAATTATTTTTTTGAGTTGTATCACGACTTATTTCGGGAAGAGCTCCCCTTCCCATCTACAGGTGTAAATTGAACTAAAATGAAATACAGTTGGATGTTGGTGGTGAGGCACGTAAGAGGTGGGGCACGTGGGAGTGGCTTTATAATTTCTAGGAAACAGTGACTAGAGCGGCGAAGGATTTATAAATACGACACTGTTCATTTATGTTTTCTCCGTTGTTGCGTACAACAATGGATGCCGGAAGAATATCAGCACATGAAGGATTTTGGCAGTCATCATAATCCAGATTATGCTGGCACTTTCAAAGATGTGGACTGTATATTTTAACTCACTATTTCGTCATAGGTTCCAACATAGTATATACGAATTAGTATAATATTGTAATCCTTTCCATACACGTATAACTGTACTGATTAAAGGTCGCCAATCGACTAATCGTTGACTAGACCGGGTAGGGAAAGAAAAGGGGAAGAGAAGGCACAGTGCATTATTTTTATTCAGTAATTAATATTTATACATTAAATAAACACATTTCAAGGTTATTCATTATTATAAAGGAAAACAGATGGCTTTCAAATAATGGAACGATAGATGTATTAATTTGAAAAGTGTAACTTATGGGTCCGAAAATTTGTCGTCAATCCACTGTGTTGGTATGCACGTTCCTCGGATTGGAAGAGATCCAGGTTTGAATATTGGTAGCAATAACAATATTTTTGGATACAATTGATTTTATATATATATTTTTCTAATTAACACATTTCATTTGTCTTTTTTCATTATTATCTCCTATATGGTACCCTATATGGTTGGTATCAATGATATGGTTATAGAATTCGGAGAAATTATTATTTTTCAAATCGTGTACCCACGCACACCTTAGAGGGAATATTTCTAGTGGGTATTATCGCCTTCAATGTGCTATGATTATATTAGAAAATACTAGTCCTTTCAGTGCAGATTTTAATTTAAAAAATAGCTAGAAATCACAGTAAGCTAAGTCAGGTGAATCAGATGAATTATCTAATTTAATAATCAATTTTTTGACAAGAAAGTCTCTCACAAAAAGACAACTAACTCTATCACCTTGAAATGTATGCATGTATTAGTTCAAACATGTTCAAATACGAATACTCGCGTGGTTTCAACACAATTACATCACGGCCATTAAACTGTCACACCTCATAACTGTGTTCGATTATTTCAGTCCTATAAAATAAGCGTAGGTACGAATAAAATTTGCGTAGGTAGAAAAATCTTTCTATTTACCCTAATGGTGTGTGACGTCATAATATTTATATGTATGTATAAATGATTCATTAGTCTCATTTTCACAAGATCGTTGTTTTCTGCCATCCATCTTTTTCATGAAATAAAATAAATGAAAAAATTTTGCGTAAGAAAACGTGCAATCCAAAAAATCTAACATTAATAATACACTGTATCCGACATGTCAACTGTAATGGATATTGATAGACCTTTTACATAGCCACGAACACGAGTCCTGCATTCCCGGTATGTGATATTTAGGTCTCGGGAAGTTTGAAGACGTTGATTGATTACTTCCCCGCGGTCGGATGGGGTAATTTCTTCGGTAGAACAAGGTTTTTGTGTCAGCAATAACCCACCCCATGACATTATTAACGCGCTGTGAAAAATATACACCAGCTCTTAAAGGGTTGACGAATGAATTAAAATTTTTAAAATTATTTCACGAAATTTATTCATCACACAGTCAGGGTAATTAAAATCACTATAATATGCCTAACTTTATATGTCGCTCAAGCTATAAGCGTATTAACATGCACTTTTGGACCTTGTAAACTTAGTCATAATTTTGGCATCTGTGGACGACAGGTCCCAGCTTTCGAGAAATGAGTCAAGATCCTTAAATCCTAGTCTTACCCTACGTGATGTCTCCCATTTAAAATAGAGTTGGTGGTAAAGGAAAGGAATCTCGGACTTTTCCGGGGATTTATTAGGGTGTGTGTCTCCCGCTGGTGTTTGCTGGGATGGACGATGCTGGGAAGAGCGGTGGCTAGGGACACCTAACGGAGCATTCCTCTGGCTCTTCCTCGCACCCTCTTGCGACCTGGACAGCATGTATTTTTGTCGGACTGTGACCGAGTTTCGAGACTTCAACACGTACTTCTATAGCTTCTCTCTGGTTGTCTTCTGAATTTAATATGATGATGAGTCTCACATCAAATTGATAAATATTGTACAGGTCTGATACAGTGATACCGGAGCCAACCTGTGTCAGTTAATAACTGAATGTAATAATGACCAAATGTAATAATTGTGCCATACAATAAAAGAAAAGAAAAGAAAGAAAAGAAAAGAAAGAAAAAAGAAAGAAAGAAAAGAAGGGGCGCCACAAGGTTTGAGTAACAAACTGTTCTAACTTTAAAATATATTTTAAAAAGCTTTAAAGATTTTGTAAAATATTGCATGCGTTGGTTTGTTGAGTGGAATCGAAGCGAGAGTAAACATCTCTCAAAACGATTCCGTGATAGGGTGGGACCCTTTGGGGTTTCCTTTATATAATAATACTTTAATGCTATTAAATTTATTAAGGAAAACACATTTTTATTGTGAAGTTGTAATTATTCAGAACATAGGTCTGTGATATTTTAAATACTAAATTAATCTATTAATTATAAATATATACATATAAAATCAATTTTGTCGAAAAATATATTTTGGGGAAAGAAAACGGAGAGGAAGGCGAAGACAAAATTACATTCACTTAATAAATAAAAGCGCAGTTCTTAAATATGAAAAATAAGAAAAACATCACACAGTTTTCATTTTAGCTATTCTTGAAATATCTTGCAACTAAATTATTATTTATTTAAAAAAAAATAAAGATGCGTACACGGAATACGTGTCACATCAATATTCTTACTATTTTCAAACTAAGCTAAACGCTTGTGCTGTGAAAATAGGACTAACTTGCTGGTGTCCTGGAACGAGACGCGAACCCCCGACCACTAGATCACTAGGCCAACGTCTTGACCACTACACCAACAAGCTACTCAAGCTATTACGATACATAATTAATTATTTCTAAGTTAATAAAGGTCAAGCTTGTACAGTCTCTGGTGCATTCTATATTTTTGTATGGGGTGGAATTATAGACCCTGAAAGTAAGGAAGATGCACAAATATCTCCATTCAGCAGAAATTAAACATTAAGGAGATATTGCCTGAGACGAATCCTTCAATTTTTTGGGAAGATAGCTTGAGGAAGCTTGTTACGGTGGGCCACGCCGAAGGATAATGAGGAAGACGCAGATCCCCTACCCGATGGATCGACCGAGTATAAAAGGCAAATATACACTTCTTTGGTGACAACCAGGATGTCGAGAAAAATGGAGGAGCACGTTTAAGAGCACAGTACAAGTGGTGGCAAATAAGTTTCCGTTGTAAACATGTTGGTGTTCAAAATCACGCACCTATCTTTTTACAACCTCACTTAAATATTAAATGTGACGGTGAGTTGGTAAATCGATCAGTAAAACATATCGACAGTTGATCAGTTAAACAAACGATTTGGTTCATCTGATAAAATGAATCTATGTGAGAGAAGAAAAAACAAAATATTGCGGAAGTAGAGAAAAATGACTTTTTTAGAATGGTTAACTATATAAAATTCAATTAATTTTATAGTGCGACATCTTGCGGGAGATGGTCTAACTCCCGCTATGACAAACGGCACACCCACCAGTGCCGCTAATTGGACGGTCGCGTTCCGCTCTGCGCTCATTCCTCTGCCGCTCAATATACAGCGCCAACATTGTGTTTCCACCGCGCATCACCTATCAATTTGTAAACTTACAAAATAAACCACGTAATTTAATCGTAAGTATCTTTTACACATTCATTATCCTATCCAATTATCTTGTTCTCTTATGTTAGAATATAGCTGAACGCAAAACACAACATGTAATACATAATTCACAACCTTTAAAACTATTAATTTTAGGTATGCGGCAGACTTGCACATATTCAACAGTTATGTTTTGATTGATTATTTAAATATGTGTGATAAAAAGGACTAAAATATTTTAAAAAGTAATAGATGTCTGTTGTCCTCCAAAGTATCTATTTAAATTAAAACATATATCGATCATCAAAATAAGAGTTATTTTATAAGTTCATATTAATCTTCGTCAACACTTAATTATATTTGAAACACATGGTATGAGTGTACATCATTATCTCTGAAGTGTCTGAGTTCATTAAGATTCAAGTTGAATATAATGTTTGCAAAGAAGACTCAGCATTTCTTAAGAGGCTGAATTTTTTCAACCAGAAGACGGAGTCTAAAATTAACCAGGGCGATTGAAGGAATCTGCTGTCAGAAGAGTCAAGACCGACCCAACTTGCGATCATCATATTTTCACACATTCATTAGACACTTTAATTTCTAAGATGGAATATTTACAAGTATATTTTTAAATAATTTTGCAAATAAGGTAATTATGCTATAAAATTTTTCCCAGAACAAAGACTCCAACTGAATGCTCACTAGGTGACTGTATTACAGCTAAACCAATGATTGACGTTTTTATTGAGTCTATTTTTTTTAAATTACCGTACATGGTGGGATAAGATCCCGTGGACTGTACCTGTTAAAATTGTGGTTTAGTTGACGAAACCCGAATTGGATTCAAAAAGGAAAATAATGGCAGATGGATCTGGCCTACCTTAGGTTGGACGTCAATTTTCACTTTAGCTTGACTCGCAATTTTGTAGTGAAGCACGGAGATCTCACTGCATCACCGGATGCTGCAGAACATTGGTTGCACGGCGTTCTTTCAACCGTTAAAATAAACACATATGTTGACAGCTCGGCGTAGGAATGCAAGTTGATGAGTTAGTTAGAAGTCGACCAGAAAAAGACAGATATAAAAATGTTGATCGATAGATACGTAACAATACATTTATAAAAAAAAAATACTCATTAACCTAAAAATAACATAGTTAACCAAGTTCATTTATTAATCTCTTAAATAGCATCGTTATTTTTTTTTTATATATAACTTTTATTATTTAGAGCCAATTCATTATAAGCACTCATTTTAATATTTACACTGTTTTTTTGTCTGATTCCATCAAATAAAATATCTGAATTCCCCAATTTGGTGAATCAATAGAAGAAATTGTAATTCCTGAAAATATACTGTAAGGGTATTGGGTAAAGTAGGTAAGCAAACATACATAACGATGGATTCCTTAATTTATAATAATTCTGAAAGAATATTATATATCATATGACTCAAACATTATCATTCGATTGAAGTAAATATATTATAACATATTTTTTAAATCGAGATATGTACACGAATGAAGAGGTTGTAATTTGTAAAATAATGACTCTTAAAATTGATTTTACGGCAAAATGCAAAATATTATTTGGTGAACTATTATAAGATTTATTTAGGTATATGATTTTTCAATCAATTAATGATGAAACAAATTTTATAATAAAAAAATGAAATCGATTTGTTTTTGAATAAGAAAGAAATATACATTTAATATTTGGACCGAGCCGACTTTGAAAGTAACAAGTGAATTAAATCACGTTTGTAAATAATCTAATTGGACGAAGCCATTTTTGAAAAAAACTAAATAAAATGAAACGATCCGCCTTTGAAACATAAATAAAATTATTTTTAAGTTAATGCAATGTTTGTATGGTATCAATGTAATTTGAAACTGTTCTAACATTACATTTCTATATTATTTTTTTCTTCATAAAATTACATTTAAATATAATTTTTTCAATTTAAAAAATAATTAATTTTTATGTTGACTGTACTACCGCACACACAATTTTTGAGTTAATATCACTTCTGGTTTCGGGAAGAGCAGTCCATACCATCTACAGGTGTAAATTGAATTAAATTAAATAAATATACCTCAAGACAATAATTACAACTGAAAAGATAATTTTAAAAAAGGCTAGAAATTACCCAACCAAACAAGTTTTTAAAGATCTTCCTGTACTGAATTGTTCTTCTTTATATAAAAAAAAAACTGTCTTATTTCATTTTTTTAAAGAGGATAAAATAAAAATTCAACTATCAGACTAGGAGCAAAACTAATGAACATGTTATTTCATAAATGTCCAAATTCGGAATAGGACAAGGACATGCATCATAAATTGCTCCTAAACTGTATAACCGACTTCCAATATCAATTAAATTAGCAGCAAATATAAATGTTTTCAAAATGGATTAAAGGTCTTCAAAATTATTAAACTGTGTATTTTACTTCCCTTATTTTATTTCCCTAGTTTTAATTGTTAATTTTTATATTGTATTATTATAGATGTATGTATATTTATTTTTATTTGTTATAAACAAATTCTTCTAGTTTATATTGATCTTGCATTATTAATTATTAAACTATGTATTTTACTTCCCTTATTTTATTTCCCTAGTTTTAATTGTTAATTTTTATATTGTATTATTATAGATGTATGTATATTTATTTTTATTTGTTGTAAACAAATTCCTCTAGTTTATATTGATCTTGCATTATTAATTATTAAACTATGTATTTTACTTCCCTTATTTTATTTCCCTAGTTCTAATTGTTAATTTTTATATTGTATTATTATAGACGTATTTATATTTATTTTTATTTGTTGTAAACAAATTCTTCTAGTTTATATTGATCTTGTATTATATAAATGTTGAAAGCCACCCCCATAATTCAAGATCTTTCTTATTTGGGGGTGCATAACTCTACTATTGTTTATTGTTGAATATATACATAAACTCTAAACAGTTGGCTGTGGGGGACGTAAGGGTGGGAGTGGCTTTATTGTATCTTGAAAACGTCGATAATAGTGGTGAAGTATTTGAAAATATGATATTGTTCATAAATGTTTTTTATAATTCTAATTTTTTTGGATTTCTATCATTTAAAGATAATTCTTTACTATTCCCCTATATGATACCGAGTGGAGTAATATTAAAACGTGGCTGTCGAAATAATGGTTGGTTTCAATAAATAATTCGATAATACTGCTTTTGCCGAAACTAGTAGTGGTATAAACTCAAAAATTGTGTATATGTAATACAAATTCAAAATATATATATTTTAAAATTAAAATGCTACTACCAAATCAATGAATAACATTCATTTTTCATTTTTAGTGAAGTGAGCAGTATTTTTAAATAATACTCCCACAAGCTTAGTACTTATGTCATAATAAAAAGACTAAGTTTGTCTTCTGGGACGAGAATCGAACTTCTGTCCACTTACCATATATCAAAATTCTTATGGTTAATCTAAATAAGCAAATATTATTTATTAAGAAGAACACATTCTCATTGTGAAGTAGAATATAGGTATGTGATGTTTTAAATACTAATTATAAAGATATACACATAAAATCAATTTTAACTACCTACCGGACCTTTCGAACAAATCTACTTTGTTTTTACGGAATCTCAAATACCTTTACAAATAACCGATAGCAGACGCCAGAATTAACAATTCATTTTCACTAAATTTTGAACACATTGATACAACCTATATATTATTAAAGCAAACATATTCTTATTGTGAAGTTGTAATTATTCATAACATAGGTATGTGATGTTTTAAATACTAATTAAATGTATTAATCATAAAGATATACATACATACATCATAAAATCAATTTTATCTAAAAATAAATATAAATGTCTTTCAAATAATGGAATGATAGATGTATTAATTTGAAAAGTGTAACATATGGGTTAGAAAATAGTCGTCAAAGTACTGTGTGTTGAAGTATAATCTGTTAACGCAAATCCCCCGGTTTAGAAAAGATCCAGGTTCCAATCCCGGTAGCAACAACAATATTTTTCCATAAAATTAATTTTATATATATATATCTTTCTAATTAATACATTTAGTTTAGTTAGTATTTATAACATATAATTTACGTGTACAAGCAATAATATATATATATCTTATTCTCGCGTACCTACCTCCGTACAAACCAAGTTACGTATCACATATTTTAAAATAATTATTTTTTAACGAGGCTTCGGCTCTCTCATGCTTCCAATTAAGGCTCTTGATTCATGTTTTATGTTACACGCTTTCATAAATTTAATCAACCCAATCAAATTTTCACGGCGGGTTGAGATCAGAATTCCTAGCGCCTTACTCTGATTAGTGCCTCATAGGTCGGTGGTTTGCCGGATCTCGTGTAGCACTTTCCGAGGGTGTGTTTCCAATACTCCCCAATCTTGGTACAGTGGTTTAGCTGGACAGGTTTATTGAATATAGTAAGAATACCATACCTTGTCATAATATTAATAATTGTCAATTTTAAGGAGCATTGTATTGATTGTGTATTATGGGAGTCAGTCGGATGGAGTGACTGACGTTTGTAGGTTATGACCGGTGGCGTGCAGTAGATATAGAGTTAGGATATGCTGTTGCCAATGACATTATACAATCAGATATAATATATGTAATACTATATATTGTCTTTGTTGTCGAATGAATCCGTCGTTTATACGACCCTACCATGTATTTAATTGTAATTTTTAACTACTATTAATATTGTTTTAAAGTTTAAGCTTAAACGTAAAATAATACCTTCTTACCTATATAAAAATCAATATAAAAAATGTATCGACTTTTTTAAAAACACTTTTTATGACTGAAAATGATTCTTTTACTGTTTGAAAATCCTTCACGTAAAAACTAAACGAAATAATTATTTTTATCAAAGGTTAACGTAGGAAATAATTCTGACAATTGCTTTTTATTTATCCCAAATCAAAAATAAATCCATGCACTAAATGCACCTCGAACGCAAAGAACGGCCATGAACACGTTAAAAACATTAAGATAGTAAAATTTGCGTATTAGTTCTTGTGTTAAAAAACAGCGTAAGTAACGATTCGAATTTTCAATTCAGTAAATGGCCAATTGTATGACTTAAGTAATTCACTAGTTTAAAGATAGAACAGAGTAATGTGAATAGCACTTGGCGGCGAATGCACAAGAGCGCCATACCTACAGCGGTGAGTTGTCGTGGTAGTGTTTAAAACTAAGCAATTAAAGTCTCTACTGGTACACAGATGGCGCTAATTGTAAATAAAATGTTTCCGTTTATGTTAATACAAATATTTTATTTATATTTATTTTCCAGAATTTTTAGTAATGCACAGCTTTTTTGTTTGTATGCACTGCACGCCTCTGGCTAGGACGGTTAAGGTGAGTCTGAGGGTCTTAATTTCTTCAGATTCTCACGCGACAGATTCATGTTACGGAGCGTGCGTTCGAGTACAAATGTTGGTATTGCGACTAGAGCAATTTGATGAAATGAAACATGACTTACAATCAGTTGGCGTTTATTGTCAAATGACGCACAAATAAATTTACTCTGTTTGAAGGTTAAATTGCAAGTAATGTTTCATAATTAGCAAACCTCACTGGATGTGTTTCCAAGAGATGCGTCCGATGAGGTGGCCAGGAGAAAAATGATCCCTTGAAATGGCTTCTCGAACCGGTTGCGTTGCGACGTATTGTTGTCTATTATACTGTGCTAGGTGGCGAGGAATAACTATAAAGTGTCTGGTTTGATAGCCAGATCTGTAAGGCACGAGCAGGGTCTCGACAAATTGATATTTACAATAACCTTAGAAAGTAGATCAATCTGTAATATGTTGGTGATATTATACATGATAAATCAGCATATTGCATTATAGTCACTAACTTTTGTTAGAAGGACGCATATGAATAAGAAATCTTGTTAAAAATTGTGTGCGCGCTATATTTTTTACGATACCAAAATAAGTGCGCCACATATCCGCCACATTACCACACCTTATAAGGAACATTGATCCTGACCTCATTCCAATAATTTTGATTATATTTTACAAATTCATCGCATTTTATTTATATATTTTTCCTCTATATCCTCTGTTAGAGGACAAATCCCATTCAAGATAAATCAAGTCTAGTATAAATATATACTTTAAATAACCTGTTTTAATAATATTAATTTATTTTTAAAAATAGCTAAGTAATTAAAATATTGTATGTAAATAGATTTACTCATACATATAACAAAGAACTTCAATTTGTATGAAAGCATTTCAACATTATCTTAATTCAAATTAACGTATCGAAACTGGAATAATGCGCCTATGGAAGACAAATCGCTAACTCAAGTGTTATACAGATTGCATATACGGTAGGCGCAGACCATTTGTACGTAATAAACTAGTATTATGCGTATTATACCCGCACAAACAGACTTTGCACTTGAAATAATTAATTAATTAAATTTTTAATTTTTTGGACCACTCGATCATTAGACGAAACCAAACAACTATTGACTAAACTAAATAGTTTTATCGACATGCGGAGGTAGGCAGAGAAAATAGAAATATACATTTTATACAGACACATAAGTCTTGCCTAATAAACATTCATATATCTCTTTTTTTTTAAGGCTTCTAGCGAGACCATAATCTAGTATCTGGTATTTTTCACAGACGTTCTTTGTTACTGTCTAACTATTCTATTCACGGTGTTAAGATCAGCTTCTCATTATTATTCGTTTATACTTTATTCTATTATAAATGGATTTGGTATTTGTATAAATGGCGAACATTTAAATTATCTACATTTTGTGATCACTTTAGACTATCCAGGTGTGCTTCAGAATAAAATACAGGAACTTTGAGAAGTCAGTGGCAGAGCGGAATTAAAGGTGAACATCTCAAAGATTAAAGTAATTAAGAGCTGCTTTATCGACTCGATAGACATTAATGTAAACGAAACCTAGATTGAGAAAGTCGGTAATTATATCTACCCAAATTCCAGTGTTAAAATTTAACACCATAGTAAATTTTTACTAAAGTAACTTTTTACCATCGCCCGTAGTATAAAACATTTTAAAGTTGTTTGAACGTCTAGTTTCCCACTGTCAAAGTTATTCCTGCCTAATAGTGTGAGCACATGGCGAATAATGATCAAAATGTACCAAAATTAATATATTTTAAATATTCAACATTGGCCATCAATACAATGCTTAATATGTAACTTTATTCAACACTGCGTTCGAAATCCGTCACTTTGAATATTCGAAAAATCTTTGATCTATGCGGTAATGTAATGACAAACTCTCATCACCAAAATAACGGGATATGTAATAAATAAATATTAGATATCTCATGAAAATGATATATAGAAAATATGGAATGTAATTACAGGGCTTACGACCTCTTTTCGGCTGGCGTAAGTGATCACTTTATATATATATGTATATATATTTATATATATATATATATAACGTTCGCCAATTCTCACTCCTCAATCTCCATATTTATCAAATTTTTCAAAGTGGTATATATCTTATTACATTGCCTCTTTTCGATTACCAGTACACCGTAGCCATCTATGGACCAAATTTGATAATTCATTTTTCCTTGAAAATAGAAAATATTCTATGTCAACTCTATGAGAATCTGATTTTTGTTGAAATTTTGAATGATTTAATGTGGTATATTGCAACTTTTAAAATATAAATGTGACAGAAGACTTTTGAAACAGCTGTGAAGGGTCCACCATTTTTAACTAACGATTTACGGTTTTTACCATCAGATATAGGAAGGTTATATTAGTTTTCAATTGAATGTATTTTCGATGAGTAAATATTTTTTACTAACGATCGAAAAAACTTGTTTTCGCAAATTTTTTTACTAATGTAGTTCACGTATTGCTAAAAAAACGTTGACTCTCAACATAAGAGAGATACAGAAACGCAAAAGAGCGTTTAAAAATTAATGTTGAGTATTACACGGAGATACAGGAAAATAAGTATTGATAAATAAAATATTAGACGAGAGTAGTAAATACAATTGAATAAATACGGAAAAAAATGATAGTGCAATGGGAGATACAGGAAAATAAGTATTGATAAATAAAATAATAGACGAGAGTAGTGGATACAATTGAATAAATACCAAAAAAAATGATAGTGCTATGTGAGAGAGACAGGAAAATAAGTATTGATAAATAAAATAATAAACAAGAGTAGTGGATACAATTGAATAAATGCGCAAAAATATGATACTGCAATGGGAGTTACAGGAAAATAAGTATTGATAAATAAAATAATAGACAAGAGTAGTGGATACAATTGAATAAATACGCAAAAATATGATACTGCAATGGGTAGGCTACTGTCGTAGTCTAAAATTCGATAGTCTAAAATTCTGCCAATAAATAAATGTCACGATTTAATTATAGTCACCGTTCCGTGCACAGAGACAATTACTATTATTAAGGAGAACACATTCTTATTGTGAAGTTGTAATTATTCAGAACAGACGGTCTGTGATGTTTTAAATACTAATTTAAATTTTAAATTCTAATTTAATTCAATATTATTTTTGCGCTACCAGGATATATTTCGACAAAATTGATTTTATATGTATATATTTATAATTAATACATAAAATTAACAATTACTATTACAAATCTGCTTTCGCCGCGCTCCCCGCTCCGCCAACCAGACTCCTCCAGACTGCCGTTGAAGTCGGATCGTGCTCCGTCACTTGTACAAGTAATCTGACCAATTTCGATATCGATTTGATTAGGTGGACGTCAAACCTTTGTTTTTGACTTTGTCACTTTATTCTGTCACCATGTTGTACTGTGGTTCGTGTGTGCATTGTTTCTAACGTGCCAGGCGTATGAATCTTCAACATTCCATGCGCACGCCATTTTGTGTCTGGACCACGAGTCATTCAACTACGCATCGGCCATCTCTATCGTAGGATATCATCCGATGTCCCCTACGTTGAATTTGAATCCTTTCAGATGGCGGATAGCGTTATTGTCCATATTTAGATTGACACGCGTGACGAAATTCATTGTATCCATCGCCTTCTGCTTAGTCTCCGGCTGTGTACTCCTGCTGCGTGACTCCTGATCCATCCTCGGTCTCACCACGCTGACGTCACATCTTCACCACCTCGCCAAACTTTTGTGTAGGTCGCCACCATTCCATCATGTGTATTATTTGTTGAGAAATCTAAGGTATTTATCGACCATCCATAATTTGTGTCTCCTCTGTTGACCTCAGCACGACTGACGGTAATAAAATCTGCACAGCGGATCAGGCAATGTTATCCATCACGCATGGACCTTGTCTGGAAGAACTGATTCACGCCATTTAGTATTTACCATCAAGGTCTCCGTTGATAAATCTATATAACTGCACCTTGTATTAAGCATTTGAATTTTAGTCATATCTCTCTTGCATATACATATTTCTGACTAATTATTGTACTGTTATCTTACTGAATAAACTCGTGTCTTAGTATAACATAATTTTACTTTCATTGAAGTGCTTTCCCACAATCTATACTCCGATAACCTATCGACCCACATTGAGGAGAATTCCGTGTTGGTATAAATGTACTAAACATCCCTTACTCGAAAGTGTCGTTATACTACATTGCTCTGATATATAGTTATAGTTAGTGTAACCTGGGGGATATCACGAGGCCAATAGGCCACCCTAAAACCTATTGGACTGACAAAATCATTAATAAACTGGATAATAATCTGCGGAAATACGTGGCAGTGGAATAGAGTAGGAGATACTGCGGAAACCTTCATCCCGAAGTGATGGTGACGAAATGAAATATAAATTTAATATAAAAATATATACACTTGAGCGACTTCATTTAATCTATGGTACTTCCGTTCCTCTTTTCATCGACTTACATTAAATACACGTTCTCATCATGTGTGTCACATCTGCTCGTATGTTTTCGTGATATCTTCAACATATTCGGCATCTTATTAAAATAATTTTATGCGTGAATGTAAAACTGTCTTCAAAAGGTCACCTTTTTAATAGTAGACTTTTTACCACCGGCAAAGGTTAGATATTCACCTTTCGCAGGGAAAAAAACATACATTTTTAGATTAACATTTGACGTAAGCAACGAGTTGCCCAACAAAAATTAAGCCTTAAAAATAATATATTGTGGAAAAGTGATTTGAACGATGATTTATTAGAATTAAACAGAGATGAAGAGGAAATTGAAGAATGGAGGATGTGTGTATGCGATGCAAAAAATTAGAGAAATACTTGTTAATTTGATTTGTTAGGTACTAACGTAAATTCCTTGTTAAGGAAAACACATTTTTATTGTGAAGTTGTAATTATTCAGAACATAGGTCTGTGATATTTTAAATACTAAATTAATGTTTTAATTATAAATATATACATATAAAATCAATTTTGTCGAAAAATATTGTTTTAGCGTCACCGGGATTCGAACCTGGATCTCTATTTCCAATCCGGGGAAGTGCATTACCTTTGTGCTATAACGCCAGTATTTTTCTTGACAAATTTTCGAACCTATATGTTACATTTTTCAAATTAATACACCTGTCGTTCCATTATTAAAAACAATATTTTTCGACAAAATTGATTTTACATGTATATATTTATAATTAATACATTCATTTAGTATTTAAAATATCACAGACCTATGTTCTGATCGAAATTATCGAATCAAACTTAATTTCACATTTTCGATATTTGATTTGTTAATTATATAAAATGCAAATATTTATTTTCACAATTATCAATCATATTATTTATACTGGTGTAATTGATTGCATTTATAATTAAAATATATACAGGTGTACAAATATAGTTACTGTAATTAAATAGAGAACGGTAATTGAGAATTCTCTCATATAACATCCCTTTTACATCAGCTACATTGCCTCCGATTCCCTGAAAAAGTTGAATTTAAATTATGATGGTTGATGTACAGGTGACACACAACATGGCGCCTCTGTATCTTAAAGAACTTTGTATCTCAGACAATTTGAATGGTAGACGTCAAACTCTCAGGTCAGCTGCAGAAAGGGTTGCAGAATCGACCAACCGTTGCCAAAAGTCTAAATTTAGTGAACGGGCATTTGCGGTGGCAAGCCCAAAAGCGCGGAGCTCTTTGCCCTCCGTTATAAGGAACAGTGCATCAGAGACTTTACCTAAGAAGAAACTAAAAACGCACCTTTTCAAAAAAATCATTTCCATAAGTGAAAATAACGATTTTTAATTTTAAAAAACAAAGATAATTGTAGAACTATAAACAGTTGATGTATAAAGCGTCATTGAGAGGAAAGTTTTTACGAAAATGGCGCTATACAAATTATCCATTATTATTATTATTTATTAATACAGCAGATTTATTATTTGACGCTGCAAAGGGCTATGACGACATAGATGATATAGAAACTCAGCCAGAACAAAAAACAAAAACAACATTGTAATTTAGAAGCTTGAAGTACTGGAAGCGTTCTTTAAAATTACGTCATAATGTGTTATTGTAAATAAAAAAAATGGTTATCTTCATCATCATAATTTTCATTCCTTTATCTCAGAAAGGCCGAGGGCTCACAGTCTCGATAAGACTCTTATTGCCTTGAATTGCCCAGAAGATACATGTTGATTGAGATTCATTGAGATTTTTTTATAAGTAAAAATGGGCGATTTGATTGTATGCTGTTTATTGTACATTGTAATGAACAAGAATTAGAGTCTTGTGAGTAGAATGTACGATGTATGCAATGAAGGCGACCTTATTATGAATGTCAACAAGTCGAAGGTGATGGTATTCGAGAAGGAGGAATGCAAGATAACGTGCAAAATACTTGGTTTGGAACAAGTAGATGAGTTTGTGTATTTGTGAAGTATGTTTGATAGAAACGGAAACGCTTAGAAAGATAACGAAAAAGGGGTGACTGCGGGAAACAAAGCGAACAGCGCATTGAATGGAATTATAGGTACTGGGAATTTGTTAACCGAGGCAAAACTAGCAATACATAATGGAGTCCTGGTACCCCGACACTGATATATGGAAGTGAGGCTTGGAGCTGGCAGAAGAGAAATTAAAGTAGGCTGAATGCCGTGGAAATGAGATCATTTAGGCGTATGTGTGACAGATCCATTTATGACAGCTTAAATAATGTAAAGCTACTTATAGTATAGTGAGTAAGATTAAGAAAGGATAGCTAAGGTGGTTTGGTCATATGAAACGGATGAATGAGGAGAGAATGGTAAGGAAAGGTATATGACGCAAGTGTTGATGGCACCAGAAATAGAGGACGTCCGCGGAAGACTTGGCGCGACCAGGTAAACCGGATTGTCCTGTTAGAAGCCTAAATAATTGGTGAGCTTGTATGAGAAGATATATGAATGTGGATGAGGCGAGATGATAAGATAGTTAGTTAAAAATGGGAACTTCATGCCGAGAGTATTTCACACTCGGTCCAATAATAATGTTTCTGCTTTGTCTTAAAATAACTTATTAAGGGGAACACATTCTTATTGTGAAGTTGTATTTATTCAGAATTATTATGTGATATTTAAATACAAATTAAATGTATTAATTAGAAAGATATACATATAAAATCAATTTTATTTAAAAATATTGTTGTTGTATTTAAGATTCCGTGGATGGCTTTCAAACAATGGAACAATATATGCATTCATTTAAAAAGTGTAACATACGGGTTCGAAAATTTGTCGTCAAAAGTACTATCTGCTGTAGCATAGTTGGTTAATGCACCTTCCCTGGTTTGGAAAGAGATCCAGGTTCAAATTTCGGTAGCAGCAAGAATATTTTTAGATCAAATTAGTTTTATATGTACATCTTTCTAATTAATACATTTAATTAGTATTTAAAATAAGTCATTTCGTTAGCTTGAATTCTTGGTACAACCGTCTCCGTTATGATACATATTTGGTGAGCCAGTAGAGTAGAGTCAGTTTAGTCTTCATACTTAACTCGAATTTCTATATCACTTTTGACGTTGTATGATTACTGTTGAAATAAATAATTGGCCAAAAATTAATATACCACTGTTCCGGATTCTAAAAACACATCTTTGGTGCGTTGTCACCTTTTTTCCGTCCAAATTCCCCGACCATTCTATAATGTTTATCTTGTCAATGCGAAATATGACCTTGACCGATATTTGTTCGATCGCGACATCGCGATAGCATTCGCGGTGTGGATTTGATCAGCTCCAGTGCACCACCACTGTATTGTGATCTTATGTTTAGTGATCACGTAGTGTTTGTTTTTTGTGTGCCGCGGGTGAAGTTGTGATATCGCCGTCTTCAATTGGAAGCGGAGATTTGCCACATCCGCGTGTCGTTTGTGTAATTCTCGACGGCAACTGTAGAGTGACGGAGTCATACACAAGGTAAGGCGAGCGGTCCTTCCAATCCCGGTTCTTCGAAATCACTGGTCCCTCGACTGGAATCCCTACCCGTCGTCGACCCTTATTTTTTATATCCAGGTTCCCTTATTTCCTTCCTTTCCCCCCGCCCCACCTGCGGCGATTCTGATTTACAACCGGAAACGTCTTAATCCAATCCACGACCCGGAGATCGCGCAATTAGTTCAATAGATCCTATCGGCGCAGGATTTACATTTTCTTTACAACCACCCTAGGCAATTTCCGAATGCATTGGCGTCTTTGTACGATAGTGTTTGAGATCGGTGACTTACTGGAATGTGTAAGGAATCCTTGTTCCTTACATTCGATGTATAGGGAAGATATGGGGAATCACTTGACATAATAATGTCAAGACCACATTAAATAAACTTGGATACCTTACACATTTCAGTATGACACCGATCTCAAACATCAGGTTTGAGATTGATGATGGTATGTCATTTTTGGTCCGTGTGCTTTCCAAAAGATTATCTTGTTGCTATTTTCAATTTATAAACTTGTAAACTTTTGAAAATATATTTAAAAATATTAAGATTAACGTTACTACTTGAGGTATAAGAGCTTAAAATATTTCTTATTTCAAACATAAAATACAACAAAAACTGCATTTAAGAATGTAATCTTTCTACCTTAATTTTAAAAGGGTTATAAGATTAATAAAAAAATAAATACTTAAATAATTTTGAACGACTGCTCTATTTTTGGGCTGGTTTTACAGTAATTTCTAATGGAAACTTGTCAGCCGAGGCCAGACTATTGGCACACAATAGAGTCTTGGTATCAACACTTATTTATGGAAGTTAATTGTGGAGTTGGCAAAAGTGAAAATGGAATTAGGCGCCTATATGTCTCTGAGTGCTGAGACCGTGTCTCGGTTAATATTCTCCCCTCCACGCTGTTGATAATGGCACATCGATTATTAACGCATAACGATTTCGCTTTTAGGGCAGTATTTGGTTTTGTAAAAGGTTGCATTCACATTTTACGTCAGTTAATTTATTAAGAAACGATTAACAGCAGTATATACTTGTATACTAATTTGGCATCACGCTTAAGGGGGTAGCTAAAATGGCAAAACGCTGGAATACAGTGCGAGCGGTATAATATTGATGACGTCAAGTTTCATAGCTTTGTAAAGCTGTTGTATGACTAACTTTATTGGTAGGTTTTTAATAGAACTGAAATCTAACACAATTCCAGAAAATCAGTTTCAGGCCTGCTTCTAGAAATGACAATTCCATATAAGTTAGTGTATAGATGCTAAAAAAGAGTATTTTGAAGGTGAAAATAGCCACTGATGTACATTTTATAGGCGTGTAGAGACCTGAACTCGTACCTCAAATGCTCTTTAGAGCCATTTAGTGCAGACGATAATACGTCGTGGTGGAACCGGTCCGAGAAGCCAGCGAAAGCGATCACTTCTCCCTTGTCTGCCTCTTGTAGTGATTTCGACTTTTCTAAGCCTATTTATATATAATTTTATAATAAATAATAATTCTCCTGGTCGTCGGCACCACCTGTGATGAATCCGAATTTCCCTATGTCTAACTTAATATAATTTTAGTATTACTATTTCTAAATTAATGCGGAATCTTCAATTTCCCTGTGCGGGCGTCCTGCTCGCAAGACACGCCACTGTTATGGATTCGGTATTCTCCTACGTGCGAGCTCTCCCGGTCGCCAGTGTGGAGATCTAGCTTTCTACCTTACTTAGTACTAATTTTTACGCTTAATGCTAGTCTATTCGCTTAATATCTAAATTTGGCCAACGTGATCGTTCTAGTGGTTAAGAATATTTCCCATGTTATGTCCGTAATAATCCTAATTCTTTTAACCCGCGTTTTCAATTATCAAATATCCAAAGTTTACAAATATCCAAATATTATAGCCGTTAAAATACCTATGAGCAATTATTAAAATAAATATACCGATTATCTTATGGTATACGACTAAGTAACAGAAAACTTCCCGTCAAGCGGTATGATATTCGAGCGCGCCCGTTATAGCATTAATTGTGTACGTGTTATTCAGAGCTAGAATGTAAGAGTGTGGAAGAAATTATACATATGTACGCATTATTCGGAGCTAAAATGTAAAGTGAGGGTGAAATTATACGTATGACACCAACCTTGTTGTAGACTCGTACTCGTGACTCTGGCCGCTTCGTGGTGTAGCCTAGCTGTTCATAAATTATGTGGACATGTGGAACAACATGCGACATGCTAGGTGCCTGCCTCGCTTGGCAAATATGTTCCGTGATTAAATGATAAGCTTTCCAGACACTAGTCTGTGGCGTACGTTCGGCTCCCCTTTGACTCCAAATTCAGAATCCGTACGTCTGTAGACGACGGGCCCTGGATCCCGAACCCTGCACCCAACGCGTTCAAAAGTTTAAAGATGATGATGATGATAATCCAAAGTTTTGATTCAGCCAATGTCTAAGTGAACAATATCATTTGTTATGACTCATTCAAGATGCATGGCTGAGGTCCTTGTATCTCCAATATGTTGCTATTCAGTATCGGTAGGAAAGTGGCCAATCCGGGGCCGCGTCCACCACTGAAGGTAATTAATTGTGACGAGGTTGTGACAGCTATTCAGTATCGGTAGGAAAATGGCCAATCCGGGGCCGCGTCCACCACTGAAGGTAATTAATTGTGACGAGGTTGTGACATGACAATACGACTTTCAGGAAATTCCCATCATTCCTTTGGGTGCGTCTGAAAACATACGTCATGCGACAACGGTGTCTGAAGAATAGTTTAAATTATCTGCAGGATGATCCTCGGTGTCTCGAACAATGCATCTCGAATAAAGCCAGGAACAAATAGTTAGGATTATTATTACTGCATGCTGGTGCGTGTGTATGTGTGTGGATTGCCGACGTGGCGGCTTAATTGTAGCACATTTCAGGAACACTGTCTCGGGGTATTAACCTCTAGAGACACTACTATCATCCTCCTCATACAGCTGAAGTACGGGTACCACGGCGACCACACAGAAATCACCTCGATGCAAACTCAGTGCGGACTAAGCTATTTACGCCAGATTATATATCGGAAACAGATCATGAACGGTAAACATACGTAGGGTTAGCCTGTAGCCTTGTGCACCCTACGCAGACCGATGATGTTCAATAATTCTTTCATTCTGGCTGTCACTACCAACCCAATATAACCATAGCTAGCCCGTCCACGCTTCATGCCATCGAATGACTCTGTTCAGCCTCCAGAAGCACCTTTTCCTTCCAATCAAATCTTCTTAGGAAACTACAATTCATATAGGCGTTGAAAGTCGGTAGAATGAAACACCTGGTTTCCGCTGGATAACCGAAAGGATAAATGTTTACATAATGTAGGGATCAATGCGGAATCTTACTTGTGAGATGTGCCGTAAAGTAGAATGTTCAGTGAGTTGTTAGCACAATATCAATTATAAAGGTCAGTACAATTCGCATACGCATGCGATTGTGTATTCCCAAAGTAAATACACACACAAAGTTCTCGGATAAATTCTATCATTTCTACCTACTAGCTATTACTTCGGATCAAAATGTAATCTATAAAATGCGCCCGTCAGGATTTATGAGATTTTTAGATCTAGATTTCCGCGGATAAGTAAATATACAAATAATTACGTACATAGTTACATGATTATCTACACGGCCAATAGTAGTATATAATTGGTCCTAAACAATGAGATACATGTAACTGAAACTTGTAGGTGGGTGTTCCCAATTTATAAAACGGACAGTAATTAAATAAGATGAAATATCAAGTGGCCTAGCGGTTACGCTAGTCCCTTTCTATGAATGAGTAATTACATGGTGATTCGATTCACACTACAGTATTTGTTAGCGGTTTTAATTATGTATACAAGCATGCTAAAAGGTAAACTTAGTATTTTGGGTCCTCTGCTACGGTTCTCAGCGTCAGCGCCAACCCCGGTCTGCCTTCAGTCACCACACTCGCGATTTCGGAATTTCAACACGACCTTCGAGGACCCGAAAAACAACACGATCACCCCTAAAACACTCGCGGCGTAAACCTCGAAAAGAAAAGCTTCAAAAGCGACCCTCTCCCGTGCGATCACAAAACTGACTCCCCTAAGGTAATCGATTATCACTTTAACACATTAGATTAATTCTAACAACCCTCGCGGCCGCGTAACCTCCATACCGACCGACCCCCATCTGCCGATCCTGAAAGCTCGAACCCGACTATCTGTCGAAACGCCTCGCACTACCCGCGTCTCCACCCTTGCTCCTGCCGTATCAGCTCTAGAAATTTCTCGGAATTCATATTTTTTTTCATCAGTTGGTTACATGTGGATCATCACACTCTCCAGTATTTAATTTTATTGTGTAAATTAACTTTCAAACCATTGTACTTTCAATTGTGTATCGAGTCGCAGTAAACGCCAACATTTGTAAGTCATGTTTCACTTAAATACCCTTAAAATCCGCATTTATATACTCCGCAACAACATAAGATATATATCAGTTTCACCATAATCAAAACCTTCTGACCTGATACTCATAACCGAAAAATAACGTTACTCTATCTGAGCGACCTAACAAATGGAAGTAAAGTATAGTCAATCTCTACAATGGTGACGCGACACAACTTTCGATACCATATATCTAATAAAGCTAACTAACTCAAACAGCATTTTTTATAAGTATAACATCAAATATAACTAACTATTCAACATGAAATGACGAGTATTCAAATTTCATAATTAACGTATTACCCTTAAAACCTTCCGCAGCGATGGGGTGTTTGCAATCGATCAACTTCAACAACGTCGAACCAATACACCCGGATGGTTTTTGATGTATCCGTCATAAAGTCGGATTGGACAATGAAAATTTCTACATTTGCCTCGTCATTTAAAAACCAAATTCAATTCAATTTATTTCAAAACTTTTATCACTATTTTACTGCCAGGGAATAAAATTTTTCATTTTGAATTCTGTATTATTTTCTAGAATTAAAGTGATTTTATATTTTAATAGTTTTAGAATAGAATATATTTAATATATATCTATGTGTGATGTTTGATTAATGCATTTGTCAAAATGTTAATTGATGAGAAATATGTGCTTTTGAGAGAGTAAATGAAAGCCCCGTTATTTTTCCACATTCGCTCGCTTGCTCATTTGAATTACAACGCGGAGTGTGACTGGTTAGACAAGACTACTTACAGTTTACCGATATGTATTGATGTTTTAAACACAGTTTAATGAACTCTCTGGGCGGCTGCGGCGTTCCGTCTTGCGACCTTCATCTGTAATATAGGGATTCAATTTTGAAAATATTTATTAAGAAATATGATTTTATGAAAATCTCATACGATAATATTTTTTCCCCAACGGGGTACGGAATTTTTACATGTTCTTTGTACATTTTTAACTAATAATTTGGTCAGGAATCCACCTATAAAATATTGTGGACTATGTCTGTTATACCATGTATTATATTTTCATGAATTTTAAATAATTTCATAATGTACGAACTATTTTGAAAATAAAACGACGCGCTTGTTTCATAAATTCTTAACTAATATTGAACTTGTGACCTCTGTTGCCAAAAGTAAACGTCCTGTTCACTCGACCATAAAGACCTGACTATCTGTAATATTCCATTCACTGCACACCCACCCGTAGTCGCAGAGTTTGGCGTGAGCGAGATATGGCACTCTGCGAATGTGGCGAGATTCAAACAATAAATCATAATGTTGATGTATTCCCTCTGAATTCATTCCATGCCGGTATTCAATGCAGTCCACATTGCTGATATCTTAAGGCTTACCTTTCAATAATAATTAAAATTTATTATTAATTTATATCAGAAGTTACACAACAGATTAAAATTTTTTTTGAACTATTACGTATATATGATATTAACACTCATTTAAAACTAACAATCTTGGACATCTGCGTACTTCGGAACGTCGATAAGGCTGTTATATTCTCCGACTCGCAAGCAGCTCTCCAAAGTTTGGCTAGTTAATGAGATAATCTGTTCTATCAGAAGATGTCTATTTAATTTAGACAGCAACAATAAACAGGCGTCATTCGTTTTGATTTCTGCACATAAAGGAATTAATGGAAATAAATGTACTGATAAACTGGCCAAGGAGGACACTCTTTCCGGATTTTTCCCTCATCAATTCCATATCCCGATCTATAACAGACTTAATATGGTAAAAAACGTACGAATTCACGATGGATGGATCCAAATAATCATAAGGGTAATCGACTTAAAATAATTCAAAGATCTATTCTCCGCATCCCCTGGTTCTCCAAAAGAACAATATCAAATATCTTTAGAATGAGAATTGGGTATTGCCAGGCAGCCTTACATTTATTCAGATTGAACTTAATAGATTCCCCAATATGTGAGTGTGGTGCCGAGGAGGAAACCCTTGACCATATCTTTTTTACCTGATCACAGGTTTTTTTACAGTAATTTTGTAATTTTCAATTCCCGGTTAACTTGTGTCATCTTCTTTCCCTTAACTCGTCACATTTAATCTATACAATAGCAATTTTTTTGAACGACAATGTAATATATTATTTACTATTCTATAATATTATTGTACTTTTTTCTATAAAATAAAGTTTTAACTTAATTAATGGAACAAATTACTCTTGAAGGGTGGATTGTCTATTTAAAAAAATAATAAAAGTAACAAACTGAATGTATTTATAATTGTATATAAAAGGGGGTCTACAAAGTAATTTGTAATGATTTCAATCATTTTTATATTGATAAAACTTGCCTAAATTTTGATATTAGAATTAAGTAGCACTTGAAATGTCTAAATAGCAACTATTCTGAATTCGTCAATCATATTTTGGAAACAAAGCATTCGTTTGGCATTAACAAGGGTTTTTAAAAGTTTTCAGTTAGATACATTTGAAATTTAGGAAATCAGAAAATGTTAATTGCAAATTAAGTATTATATAATTATTAAGGAAAACACATTCTTATTGTGAAGTTGTAATTATTCAGAACATAGGTCTGTGATATTTTAAATACTAAATTAATGTATTAATTATAAATATATACATATAAAATCAATTTTGTCGAAAAATATTGTTTTTGCATCACCGGGATTCGAACCTGGATCTCTATTTTCAATCCGGGGAAGTGTAGTGGCTTTCAAATAATGGAACGACAGGTGTATTAATTTGAAAAATGTAACATATAGGTTCGAAAATTTGTCAAGAAAAATACTGGCGTTATAGCACAATGGTAGTGCACTTCCCCGGATTGGAAATAGAGATCCAGGTTCGAATCCCGGTGACGCAAAAACAATATTTTTCGACAAAATTGATTTTATATGTATATATTTATAATTAATACAGTAATTTAGTAATTAAGTATTATATACTTATAACCAAATCCTTTTTGTTAATAGTCACCATTTAAATTTGTGTTTACAGTAGTTACAAATTAGTTAGCGAACACTTATAACTCTTATAGTTTTGTTTTTACATATGCTTCCTTTTTTACTTTTAGTATACATTGTTTCCTGAAGAAGATACCGTAGCGATCGAAACATGTTACTGTATTAATAAATAGTGGTTTTAAACAAAGTGTTTTCTTATTATTTATATAATATGTTATCACAAAGTAATTTTGCAAATAATGAAGAAGAAAATATATAAATCGTTACAATCGTAAGCTACAACAAAATTATATTCGAAAGTTTGAAGAGTTGTTGACTGCCGATAAAATGGCTGAAGCTAGACTAACAATGGTGCCATACAAACGGCTGCCGGATCTATAGTAAGTTACCTAGTGTGACAAGATATGGATGACCGACGTCCATTGTGACCAGGGTATTAACTGCACTCAATGTTCACTGAAATCCAACATCGCGCTGCTGAACACAGCTAAATGCGGTGGGCGATTATTTACACTTTTGATAATATAAAGGAATATTTTTTTTACAAATATTGTATATCGCAGATTGCTGGTTGCTAGGTTGACTACGGTATATCCATGGCAGATACTCTACGCAAGTGCTCGATTGGCGAGTGGCAAGATTCTCTATGCTCGCTAGGGCAATACAACGCGGTTTGTGCACCATCATACGTTGGAACGTTACTGACGTCAGTGCATCGCTTCCTCCTTTCTCCCCTCTTTTGGATCTTGTGACAAATCCTTGGTGCAGCTGCAGCCGGATGAGACAGACGCCAGACCACATCTTCTGGTGTTGCAATTTAAGTTCAACCGAAGCTTCGGCTCCACATTCGTCATCGGCTAAAATCTGCCGAAGGCTTGGCTGAAGCGTTGGCCGAAGCGTTGGCCGAAGCGTTGTATTTAGCTGCTAAAAAGTGACGAAAACGCACAAACTATTACGAATGAAATAAAAAATAATTTATCATTTCTGAAAAACTTATATTTATTTATTTAATGGATATATTTACAATTATGATCAACACTATATAAAAGACATGTATGCGTAACCACAAACTATGTAACAGTGTAGAATTTGCATTGATATGTATACTTTCTAGTCGGTGTTCTAAGATTTTTAAGAAATATTGAACCTTCGGCTTCGGTCGAAGGTTATGGCAAGAGCCGAACAATCGGCTTCTGCTACGGCCAAAAACTAACCTTCAGTCGGAAACTAGTTGCGTTATATTGACGGATGCATGACAAGATTTGATCGACAGTTGCAAAAGGAATCTGGATTTGTTCAGGACCTTTGTGAGAGTCTGGGTGTCTAGATGATAACTTTTAAAAGGCTCCTAATATCTTTATATACCTTTCCTTTTCTTTACTTTGTCGCCATGTTATATTATTAATTTAATTTGTTGTTTTCTTTTCTTACTTGTTGTATTAGTAGTTATTTTCAGTAAAAAATACTTTTGAACTATTTTTGAACTCTGGTTTATCTTTGGACTGCTATCTGCCGGCAGGGGTGCTCGGATGACAGGTTAGTTCGTTTTAATTTTGTTTCTGTCTTTTTTTCCCTCCGTCGGGGGCGTGTTTTCATTCAACAGCTATAGAGTCCGCTGGGTAGCCGCTTACTGACAAAACTGGAACAGAGTTCGGAATGACTACATCAGAGGAAGTTTGTGGAGAGACCACGTCGTCAAAAAGTGACAGAAGACAGTGCAGAAGAATTCAAGCGATTTAATCGTCAATTATCGAGAAGTAAATGAAGAATGCCCGCATAAGTCAGGAGACCGTCCAGAGCGTCCTGGTCACAGGGAATAGGAAAATGAAAAAATCAAAATATATTTGAAGAATACGTGATATACCGTTCCGGCGGTAACAAGATAGACCATGATTGCGATGCAATACTGTTGAAAGATTTATATTGACCAGGCAAAAGTAATTAAGAAGGATCAGCAAGTATAAGCAAAATTTAAATAAAACGCCGAATTTTTCGAGCTCGAATGCAAATGAAAATTGCATTGTGAAAGTTTCGTGCTGAAATATATTCCATCCTTTCTACCCACGTGACTTTAATAGGTTTCCATTCACGCGGGCCTTTCCCGTGAAATTATGGCAAAACACACGACTGCCGGCAAAACCCTAACGGCTCCGGATATTACAATCAGAGTCTGGCCCACGCGACCAGCGTTACTAGTGTACTCTAAGGTGTTAAACACAAATAAACATTTTTTCTATTACTTTAACATAGAAAATAGTCTAGAAGAGTAGCCAGGATTGATGGCTGAGTTTTTCAAAAGTGATGCCAACTGCATCTAATACAAAAAAAATTAATCTTTAATAATAGAAATTTATTTATAATGAGTGTAATGCATTATTTTATTTTAAATACTAAATTAATGTATTAATTATAACCGTCACCGGGATCCCGGTGACGCAAAAACAATATTTTTCGACAAAATTGATTTTATATGTATATATTTATAATTAATACATTAATTTAGTATTTAAAATATCACAGACCTATGTTCTGAATAATTACAACTTCACAATAAGAATGTCTTTTCCTTAATAATACATTATTTTATTATTGAATGTTCAACTCTGAAGTAATTTTTTTTTTAAAAGAACACATTCTTCATGTGGAGTTGTAATTTTACAGAATATAGGTCTGTGATATATTTAATACAAATGAAATGTATTAATTATAAAGATGTACAATACATATAAAATCAATTTACCGAAAAAATATTGTTGTTGCTACTGGGATTCAAACCTGGATCCCTTCTTATCCTGGGAAATGCATTAAACGATTATGCTACACCAACACAGTAAGTTGACGACAAATTTTCGAAACTACACGTTCCACTTTCAAATTGATACATCTGTCATTTCATTATTTGAAAACCATCTTCTATATATTTTCAGAATCTCGAACATATTTAAGTAATCCGTTAGGAGACGCTATAATTATTTGATAATTCATTTTTACTAAATTTTGGAAACATTTTGAAATACAACTATATATTTTTAAGGAGAACACATTCTTATTGCTTGGAACGATAGATGTATTAATTTGAAAGTATAAGGAATAGGTTTGAAAATTTGTCGTTAACTTACTGTGTTGGTGTAGTACAATCAGTTAATGAATTTCCCTGGATAGGAAGAGATCCAGGTTCGAATCCCTGCAGCAACAACAATATTTTTTTGATAAATTGATTTTATGTGTATATTTTTCTAATTAATATATTTAATTGTATTTAAACGTATTTTTTATTTTATTGATACGCTAATAAAACTAATGCTAATAATTTATTTATCTAGTAGCCCATGTTCAGGGATATGTTGCGTTTCAAATAGATTCCAAAATATTCAAACACCATTTATTATTTTTTCTGTGAAAGTTTATACGTCATTACGTTATGTTCTTTCCCTATATTAAATCTTCGTGGATCAAAAGTAACATTCCTATTTAAAAATGAAACAACTTTTTAAATAATTACTTTTTTATTGTCTTTTACGTAATCTACATTAAAGCCTTGACCACGAAAGCTGACACGATGAAAGAATCTGAGATTTAATTGAGATACACAACAACACCATATACACATATTGAGATTTTGATCAGCTTAAGATCGGTAGAATTAAATCAAAATATAAACCAGTATACATAACGTTCGAACTAATAGCAAGATGTAAGTGATACTTGAACACAATCACTGTAAATCTTCACAACTGAAAAGTAAGTATTAAAACTAAATAATAACATTTATTGAGTTTTATATGTTGCTGGGGTGATTCAAAATCACTCAACTGACAAACGACAATGACATTTGACTTTTGACGTACACGACGAACGTGAAGTGTAAAGTGGAGTGGCGCAAGACGTCGAATCTCTGAAGCACGGTGTGTACACGAGGACTACTAAAGCTGAGAGTTGTCTCCAAAGAATATAATAATAATTTAACTGGTTTTCTTCTATATCAAATTGCATTTTTTGTAGATCGTTTACTTAAAGAAACCAAGGAATCCATCTACAAAAAAACGGGATTGAACTTAGAAGTGGCATCAGTTTCATATAATATATGTACACATATATATATAATGAATTATTTTCTGAGAGAACGCGCGTCAAATAGTCCTGAAGAGTACTTATATTAAATACCATTACTCATTTTTAAGGGCCTTTTATCCTGAATCCTGCTCTACACTGACGAGTTAACTCGACCGTTCGAAGCAAAGGCCAAAATGAAAGTGAGTTAAAATCTTAGTAGGTACTTAATACTATTAGTTGATATCGTCATTAACTGTTTATAGTAGTAACGAAAGGTGACTTGTAATTTTGTCGTTTGTTTTGCTTTGTGCACACGTAATTACCTTGCTAAATGGTTCTTTGATTACTATAGAGTAATTTTGTTGGTATATTATTAAGCATGATTTATTTTGGATGGCTGTATCTAAGATATTTGTCCAAGTGTTGGTAATTATTATCTGTCATAAAGATACAAGAGCATTGTAAAAAACGAAAGAGAGTATATTTTATAATAAAATAGAACTTTGTTTATCTTTGTTTTGAAAAATAAAAGAAGTAAAAAACACCGCATTATTTATGGAATGATCTAATATTTATATAATTAAAACTCTTATTTTTTTAAAACTCAATCAGATAACAACCAGAAAAGAAAGGAATTAAATACAAAAAAAAATATTTTCCTAGTTATCAAAGTGTTCGAAATGCACAAAATACACGGGTAGCAGGTAAAATTATAGCAGTGAAATAGCATAATCATTATTGGCAGACACGAGAGGTTGCTGCCGTTCACCCTCGGGACGTAACACACCACAGCACCGACCCCTAACCCCCCGCATCCTTATTGGCTGTTCGTGTTTCGAAGTTTGTGATGTACTACATCACGACTCTTCACTTATCGATACTACCATTAAAATAAGAAATTAACGTCAGATATTCCGTGCAATATCTAGTCACTTTACTGATTAATTTTTCAACAATGAATTCAACGATAATATCAACTAATATCTATTACCACATTATAATAAGTTGATCACAGTTAGGTAGATTTTAGTAGTATTCCTATTCAATAACATTTATTATTTTAATTACAGATCAATTAATAGTATATTCTTCTTCATTGTTTAAGGAATCAAATTAAATATTTACAAAATTAAACTCTTGACCCTGTTAAAAACACGAAATTGAGTAAATGTTCACCAAAAATAGCACTGAATTGATTGTGGTGTTACAGAATTTCAGGTGGAAATGAAAATGTTCAACGATTACAAGGAACAACGCTTTTACGAGTAGTAGAAGTAGAATTACACAGAGCAAGACTGATTGGCTGAATGGCACAGGCCATGTAACCATTTAATTGGTTTACGTTAGGTTTTTTAGTGGCAAATAATTTAATAAAGTAGCAAGAAGTAAATATCTAGTTAACACTATAAGATTTAATATGGTCTGAAATTTGGTAATCATTTACTATGTTTGGAAAATTAGATTTTTCTTTTTTTGTATGCATATTTTCATTCAATTTGGTAGCAGTTAAATACATACACATTTAAGATTGACTCACAACATTTTGATGGTTTTTCGATTCCACGCTTGAAAAAATCTGAAGGTTTAAAAATGAAGAAGGCGTCATGTGAATTTTGATGAGCAGCATTATTATTAAATGAGATTAGAATGGGGTGTATTTAGAATGAACTCCCATCTTAGAACATGAATAGATGATTTTGTAATGCCTTAACACCTCGGTTAAACTCAAACAAAACATTAAGTCGGAAATATTTTTATTAACACATACTCTGCGGTGGTGGGTCAGATTTGACTCGGGTGTTTGTAAAAATATTAATTACGCTACTAATGTTTGTTTAATGCTGTTTTCCTTCTAGCTAATTTTATTAAATATTTTCAAATAATTTGAGATACAAATAAATGTTATAGGACGATATTCAAATGGGTTATTGATAAAAATGTGAAAAACTCAAAGCTTTCGCCGAAACATATATTGTCAACATTTTGAGCGGGTAGATAAAGGATATCAAAATATTTGTTTTGACTTATTTTCGTCTGGTGGCCCCTAGACAGTGCCAGTAATATAATTATTTGAGGGGCGTTGCGCCTACCTGTAAGTTTTATGACACTACCTGCTCGGGTTCCGATGAGAAGATACTCACATACTCAGTAGATGTTTGTATTTTGGCTGTGTAGGGCGACTGCTAATGCGTGAGTATATGTACATTATTATGCACAAATAGTTTAAAATAAATTTAAAAAAATAAAATTATTTTACTACTTTAAAACGTTACATAATGAGTTAATGCATAAGTTAATTATATAGTTTAATATATGTTCTAAAATAACAATATTTAATAACATTTTTTCAAAGATAATGTGCACATATAAATATTAAAAATTGAAGTTAAGACAAAAAAAAAACAATATATTAAAAACAAAAAAAAACTACGAAGTTATAAATGAGGGAAAATATATGTTTTGGAAAATAATAAACAGTGAAAATTAAATAATAGTTATTAAAATAAAATGTAATTAGCGACATGTCATGTCTTGTTTTACTTCGTAGGTATGTAACATAGTAACTTAATATGTATATTAATAATTAACAAAACTATAAAATGGTGAATAAAATAGAACTAATATGAAAACAAAACGATATGAAAACATATTTTTACATTGATGACAAATTAAAGAATTATATATTAAATAACAAGGATAAGAACGATATTAAAAAAAATCGAGGGTCTATTTTGATATAAGAATTAAAGAGCATTTGAGATGCCTAAATAACAATAATTATTCAGAATTTTCCAATCATCTTTTGGAACCAAACCATTATTTTGATATTAACAAAGGTTTATAAATTATACCAAAAAATATTAGCGGTTTATAGTTAGATCTTAGCAATCTTAATACTATAAATAATCAAATCCTCTTTGCCTTTTAATTTTTTTTTATATCACTTCTTATTTATTCACATTTTATAGTTTTGTTTTTATCTATGCTTGTATTTTTTAATTTCAGTATACATTGTTTCCTGAAGATGATACCACAGGTATCGAAACATGTAGAATAATTAATAAATAGTGGTTTAAACAAAGTATTTTGTCTGATTATTAATATAAAATGAGGCCACAAAGTAATTTTGCAAATATTGAAGAAGAATATATATTTATATTTTTAATAACATAAGTTATTCTGAAACCGGTTGGTTTTAAGTAATAATTTTTTAATGTTAGTCATAATTCTAAAATCCGCCCTAATGTAAAAAAAAAATAAAAATAGCACAGTACATAAATAAAAGTAGCGACGATTAATAAAAAGTAATTAAAAAGATTATTCGAAAAGCAAACAGTGCTCGCTGTCCGCTGGCTAATTTTCCAATATTTTTCAATAATAATTAAAAAGTTTATAAATAAAACAGACCGAAACAATTAAAACTTCCCCGGTCTACGGCGATAATTGACCGCCAACCAATTTTAACTTTATGTACGGTTTACTTCCACAAAAAGCGAGCGCCACCATCAGTGACGAGTAGATGTTTTTTTTCAAAATCAGGGAATAAAGGTGGACCCTCACGTTGACGTATCTTTTTCTACATTATGCATATTGATATAAATATGCGATTGGCGCGTGAGTAACTGCGCGCAGGACAACTGCACACAAGTCATGTGAACACATAGACAATTGCACACATGTCATTTGAACACATGGACAACTGCACACATTGACAAGTGCGAGCATAGAAAACAGCATAGTCAGTTAATTACTCACAGTCTCCATGTTTGCACTTCAACTAACTGAAATTTTGTCTCGGGTACGTCCTGTTCCTTGTCGGACGTCGGATCTGTCGTTTTTAATTTTTATTAAATAACAGATTTTTAAATATGAATGTCAACATATTCAGCGAAACCATTGACAAAATAATACATTTAGATTTATTATATTAGGTTAATTCATAATTATCCACCATTTAAAAAAATTATATTGTGACATAAATTATTCTTGTTGTTGTCTGAGAGTTTGTGCGAGACCCATGCCAAGTTTCCTAAGATGACGAACTTATCGATGTTGAAGTTCTCACCCTGTGTTCTAGTGGTGCAACATTCGTCCTCTTCCGCAGTCGCCAAAATAAGCCTGGTCATCAAAATCCGAACATTGACCCTCTCATGACATGTCGTCTAAGCTGGAAGCATCACTAGCTTTGAAGCGAACAAACCATTCTCAGCGTGCCCTTTCACTAATCGTTCCTTCGACGAAAAAATGGTTGAGTTCGCAAAATGGCTCAGCAGCTTTACACCCTTTCTCCAAGTAGTACAGCATCATGTGGGGTATGTGTGGAGGTTTTTCTTATTTTCTAACCCTATTGAACGATTATATTATAACAATAACAAGGTTTCGACTCGATCATCACTTACCTCTGCAATGTAATAACTTAAAAAAAGGAATAGAATTGATAACGAGTATTTTCATTTTTTTTATACATAAATAAAATAAAATAATAATAAAAATATCTTTCAAAAAATTGACTTGAACAGAACAATTCATTACCGGTAGAGGACTTCCCCGTTTAAGTTGTATTAACATATATATGTATATTTTTATTATTAAGGAGAACACATTTATATTGTGAAGTTGTTGTTTTTCAGAACAAAGTTCTGTGATACTCTAAAATAAATTTAATTCTAGCGTCTCCTACCGGATTTTTGATCATATGGAAAGGATGAATGAGGAGAGAATGGTAAGAAAGATATATGACGCAAGTGTTGATGGAACCAGAAATAGAGGACGTCCGCGGAAGACTTGGCACGACCAGGTAAACCAGATAATGGAGGATGGTTCTGTTAGAAGCCTCAACAATCAGCGAGCTTGTATGACAATATGTATGAATGTGGGTGAGGCGAAAATTGTGTGTCAGGACATAAGAGTGTGGCGCTCTATCCTCTCTGCCTACCCCCACGGGGAAACGGCGAGATGGTAAGTAAGTAAGTATGTTTGAGATTTTCCATAAATATAAAGTAGATTGCTTTCAAATAATGGATTAACTGATGTATCAATTTGAAAGTGTTACATATCGACCCCGTTGAGTTCTTGCGTTAAAAGGGTTCCAAATGCATTATTCTTTATTTCTTCCATACACACCAACTCTATTTAACGGATATTAAAGGAAATAGCAAGAACTGCAGTTCCAACTGCATCAGTTATTTAATTCAATTTATGGATCATTATTGTTAATTTATAATGTTTTTTTAAATTTTTAATTTTCCTCATCTCACAGTGGTCATTGATAATACTGAAAATAAGTTAAGATATTAAAACTGATCATAATTACATACTCAAAACAAAATATACATGAATATATGTTGAAATTCAATCAACGCTTTTGAGCTCATTACCTCAAAACAGTGTCATTGTCAGATGGAACCTTGTTATTCTGGGGGGTCGAAATGTCAATTAAGTTTTAGATTCATCGCGAGCAAAACGATAAAGAATCCAGAATAGGTTACTATAGACCCTGACAAAGAATCCAGAATAGGTAACTATAGCTTAATTTGTAAAGTAATTTCACCCAGATATAAATGTATTTTAAATTTAATGTTATCCATTCCAAATGTTTCATAGTTCCTTTTTAGGACTCTGCGCAAGACAAAATACCTTATCTCTCTTCCATCTGGCCAACTCACCCTTTCACCCAATATAAATGTATATTATATTGAATGCCATTTCTATTTTGTTCCATTGTGCTGTGGGATCCTGAAGAAAATATCTTCATTCCACCCCATTTCCCCGGATATATCACCATTCCCCTCTCTAGATAATGTGGCGCATATTATGGAAAAAATAGACACCCCCACTTCCATAAATCTCTATTGTAAATTATAACATAATCTGAATCCCGGCTATTAATCGCTAGTTACTGATTAAACGTGAACTTAACATATAATTGCAAATGTGAAAATAAAACACTTATTTTTTTTATTTTTTTTATTTTTTTATTATCTTAGTTTAATAACCACAATTGAGTTTAAAAAACATCTACCGGTTTCGGAAAACACTTTTCCTTCTTCAGGATGTCATAACTAACTAAAAATATAGCATTGTTTCTTCACCAGAATCTATTTTTAAATTTTTTAAAAAAACAACAATTATTTAAAAAGTAAATTTAGTACCTAACTCAAATTGCTGCTCAATACAAATTTAGTCGAATAATTTTTAGGAAAAAATTATTTTATTATTTTCCTAAAAATTATTTTATTATTTTCCTAAAAATTATTTGACTAAATTTGTATTGAGCAGCAATTTGAGTTAGGTACTAAATTTATTTTTAAATAATTGTTGTTTTTTTAAAAAATTTAAAAATAGATTCTGGTGAAGAAACAATGCTATATTTTTAGTTAGTTATGACATCCTGAAGAAGGAAAAGGTGTTTTCCGAAACCGGTAGATGTTTTTTAAACTCAATTGTGGTTAATAAAACTAAGATAATAAATAAAAAATATGAATTTTAACCACCAAGTTAATATTGCTAATTTTAAAAGACTTATTTTTTAATAATACTCGTTTAATTTACTTGAGACGCGTTTCGCCTTATAGGGGCATTATCAATCTAACAATTTAATTCAAAAAGATACATTTACAACTGTAATAGACAACCACACATATATAATTTTATTTTTAAAAACTAACTAAATGTAATAATTAGAAAGATACACATATCAAATAAATTTTATCGAAAAATATTGTTGCTGCGCTACCGTGATTCGAATCTGGATCTCTTTCAAACCGGGGAAGGTGCGTTATCCAACTATGCTACAGCGATAACACTTTTGTGTTACACTAATAATGCATCAAACCTGTATAATAATGCAGGTTTAAATCACAACAGCTCAACAACAATATTTTTCGATAAAATTGATTGTATATGTATATCTTTCTAATTAATACAATTAATTAGTATTTAAAAATATCACAGACCTATGTACCAAATAATTACAACTTCGCAATAAGAATGTATTCTCCTTAATAACAATTGTATTTACATGAGATGAAAAGGGACAACATTATTCATTGGAGTTCTGAGGATTTCCATACATTTTGAATGCTTCCAATTATTCTAAGTAACCATTCAGTCTCAACACTAATGATATTTTAATATTATGCGTAATTTATAGAAAAGGACAGCTATATAATTTTACAATCTAAAAAGACAATACGGCATTATTATAATTATAAATACAAGTTGTTGAATTAAATTGTTAGATTGATAATGTCCTTCCTTATAAGACGAAACGCGTCCAAATAATGAAAACGAGTAGAATAAAAAAACGAGTTTTTTTATTTTCACATATGTGATTATGGAGTTCCACAAGCTTATCTCGGAAACAGAAAATATTGCGAATACTTTTCATCTACGTGCAGTCATTTAAACGCCCCAAAAGTAACTTAAATGAAGAGGCTTATAACACACGTAAGGTTTTCCGCTTTCAATGATAATTTCCCTCGGGTTTTTAAAACATCCCCCGCAGATGGGTGTGCACCCGGCGAGATTTCCTTTCAAATACATTAATTTATCCTGGTAATTTCCACGAGTTTATCTAAAGTATCGGAAGAAACTATTTATTTTTGGTCGTAACGCGAACTGTCGCCTGCTGAGAACGAAGTCAAGTCGATAACAGGTTAATTTACGCGAGATGGCGTACAGATAGCAGGTTCCTTCTGGCATGGTTCTCTTGGAGATAGGCATAAAACGAAACAATCTATATCCTCGAAAATAGTCTGTTTTTATATCATCCTGGAATGTTGAAAATGATACCATCAGTACAGGGCGGCCACAACGGTTTTATAAAATGTCATTTTTTGTAAAAAAAAATACTGTTTGATTGAGAACTGGTAGGTATAATATTTCTTTTATAAGGGTAGTTTGATATATTTTCGGTGGACAAATCAGTTGTGAAAGGGCGCCGAAGAAGGTAAAGATCGTTTTCTCAGTTGGGAAGGTGATGGCCACTATTTTTGAGATTCCCACGAAATCACCCTGGACTGGCACAAAATAAACATTGTTATTTTGTTTGTAAATTCGTGATATGTTTGTAAAACTAAATAAAAACTTTTGATACCGATTGAAGGTTTTTAATCGAGGCACGTTATTTTTACACAGTTGACAGCAAGGACAGATGTCATCATTACTTAGTAAATATCTAACACGTTTAGAAATGTAACATGGCGGTCTTTTCCTTTCAAATGTGTTTGTACTTAGGTAGATGTAATATTATTATATTAATATTGTGATAAACAAGTTTGAATCAGGAAAATTAAATATATATGATATTTGTATAGTGAAATTGAGATTAATACAAATATTTGATGGCAACTTTAATTCTCTATAATAAATCAGTGACCATATCGCAAATCCTATAAAATAGTGTAGTAAACTAAGATAACGAATGACAAAGTGACACGTGTAAGATCCACGATAAATAATCATTTCATTATTAAACATTAAAAATAGTTGATTTTTATTTTTCCTCATTGATATGAGCGAGTTAATACAATTATATGGTGTGGTTATCTTATTTATATGTGCGATATGGCAAAAGTGTAATTTGTTATATATCACACAGTACTTGACAATAATAGAATTAATAAATCTAATGTTATCTGTTATAATTATTTATTTTTAATACAAATTAAATGTATTAATTAGAAAGACATACATATAAAATCAATTTTGTTGAAAAATATTGTCGTTGCTACCAGCATTCGAACCTGGATCTCTTCCAATCCGGGTAATGTGTATTAACCGATTATTCTAATTGATACATTTAATTTGTATTAAAAATATCACACACAAATATTCTGAATAATTACGACTTCACAATAAGAATGTATTTTCTTTAATAATTATTTATTTGTTTTTATTTTTACTATTATTACGTAATCTCGCATTAAAGAATATAATATGACATATAAGTATGACACACTTTACTATTTTATCGATTCCGAAGATACAGATAGTGGCAGAACAACTGTCTCGACATATTCACCCCCATTGCCTAAGAATAGCAGTTGGTTAAAGCCGTTGCTATTTGCCCGTTTATATGTACTAACCCCAATGCACGTCACAATTACTATTGACTCGTTTCAAAAATAGTCTGCATTATCGACCTGTCACCGTGTGTCATGAACACCTGTGCATGTAAAGATTCACTTCCCTGCTGCGACCTTGCAAAATTATCCAACAGATGGCGACGTATATTTCTTTGCGTGGCTTTTATATATAACCCTTTTTTAAGTAATATTGCTTGTCATGTTGCCGTTGAAAAAATATTCGAAAAAAAATATCTTTCCGAGAACTTTGCGTAGGAAGGTTTTCGGGGAACGCTTTTGTGGTTTTTCCATGTATTCCAAGAATATTGGGGTTAAAATATTTCATTTCGAATGTTATGCTCGCCCAAGCCGTCACTTGAACCAATTTTCTAGGTACGGTTAAGGGTGATATTTATTTTGTCCCTAAAAAAAAAAAACGAAAATTATAATTTGTAATCAAAATATAAATACTTAATACTGTGTAAAAATATGTGGCAAAAAATGACCAAACGAAAATGTTACATTCGTTAGCATGCTGATTGCATATTTTATTTAGAAGCCGTGAATGCCAAATGTGCCTTAAAAATCAGGATAACGCAGCAACGTCAAAGGTCACATCGTATTTTTAAAGAACCTGAATCCAGTACCTGATTCTGCATCAAAGAAAATTTACTCTTCACAACCAATGTATTGGATCAACTATATATTGTGATATTTGAAATTGTCCGTGTATTGTGATATCGTGCGGCGCACGCTTAAAACTGTGATATTATGGAATATCAATCATAAGTAAATTCTAAATTAATGTATTAATTATAAATATATACATATAAAATCAATTTTGTCGAAAAATATTGTTTTTGCGTCACCGGGATTCGAACCTGGATCTCTATTTCCAATCCGGGGAAGTACACTACCAATTGTGTTATAACGCAAGTATTTTTCATGACAAATTTTCGAACCTATATGTTACATTTTTCAAATTAATACACCTGTTGTTCCATTATTTGAAAGCCATCTACATTATTTTTACAGAATCTCAAATACCTTTGAGTAAACCGACCGCAGACGCCAAAATAATCAATTCATTTTTATTAAATTTTGGAGACATAAAACAATATTTTTTGACAAAATTGATTTTATATGTATATCTTTATAATTAATACATTAATTTAGTATTTAAAATATCACAGACCCATGTTCTGAATAATTACAACTTCACAATAAGAATGTGTTCTCCTTAATGATCATAAGTACACCGATGAGTCAAGAGTAGCATTTTTTCTCATCACTAGTTCTCATTCATGTAGCGACCCATGGACATTTTTACCCAGCGAGAACCTAAACATATGTAAGAACCATTTGAAGCTAGTTCGGGCCCTAGCGTGCTATCCATAACATGGAAAGAGGCACGGTCAGCCCGAGCTATATGCGACACCATATAGAAAACTATTAATGTCTAAAGTTTTGTAGGGCGTGAACCTTTTGGACCCCTGCCTAGTAGTGATTAGAAAAAATGTTACTGTCGACTCACTGGTACGATTGTGATGATTTTGTGATTGGCACAGTTTCATTACTAATACGCATGCGCCACACGATATTACAATACACGAAATAAATAAATATATAAAAAAAAAAACATAATTTTTAGCGTATTTACTTATATTATTCAAAGTTAATTTTCGTAAAAAACATTTTCTAGCATATATAGGTATATAATTTAATATCATCACAAAGAGAATTAAAACCCTTAAAAAAAAGAGCTTATTTTTCAGGTTAATTGTTCAGTTTCAGGTCAGGTTAATTGAACGTTATTCCTTCATGCATATTTTCAGTTCATATGTAGATGCGCCGAATCACCGTTCACAACCAAATATAAATAAAATAAATGAATCACGAATCACGATATTCCCAGATATTCAATCACTGATAGTGAGTGTGACTCAAAGTATCAGTGATTGACTCACGGTTCGTGATTTTGAGCTCATCACTACTATCTAGTGTGGGCCCCGATGTACCAAATGATCCCTCTGCTCTGAGCCTCTTTGATGTTGTCCGCCACCATATGAGAACCAGTATAATCCACACGTCTTCATACATTTTCGCTAGTTAGCTTCCACTTCAAACAGGCAATCATATTCAAAATATGCCACGATGTCTCTCAATGGATCTTTGATATCTGAGAGACAGTCAAGGTACGTATGTATTGAACGCGCCATTCTAGCAGAAACGTACCTACATGTTATTATTAATTTATTAACACCCTTATGGGCTTTTACAAAATAGGTTTGGTATAAAAAATACAAAAAACACAAGTAGTATGAAATAAATATATAAAAATGGAATAAAAAAATATAAATTTTAAAATAAGCAAAATAAACTATAAAAATAAAGGTTCAAGACAGAAAAAACAATATAAATGTAGGTTTAACACAAAATGGCTGAGTATCAAAACCAGTTGTACTTTCGACTCGGAACAGTATCAAAAACATTACTCTTACATTTAAAAGTTGAATATCGGAATATATCTACAAGACCAAAGTCGTTCCCATGCCTATGTGAAGTCTTTGTGTGGGGACATTCCTATAAATATTAGTATATTATGAATTTACATAGAACAGCACCGACGACCTGGTACTCCGCGCAGGAACATGGTATACGATCAATTCAGTTAAATTAGGGCGTCCAGTATGCCATTTACTATTTTAAATAAAAATAATAAATCACTTAAATGTCTTCTACACGACAAATTAGTTAAATTAAGACTGCTCATTAGAAAATCACAATTCAATAGTTCAGCAGGTATACGCAGTTTGATGTTAATAAACCTTAAAAATTTATGCTGAACCCTTTCTAATTTTAATTCGTCCACTTTATGGAATGGAGACCAAATAGTTGAGTTGAATTCTAAATTGCTACGAACCACAGCCGTGTATAAATCACGATTCATTAATCACGTCGAATGTCCAAGAGTAGTCTAGACTTTAAATACCAAATTACCAAATTAAATGGTTGTGAAGATGATGAAGAATGTCACTCTATCACCAGGATAAAATTCCTTTCACCAAGCCGGTTTCCACCCGTTGAACTATACATACAAATATTTACAGCTATCGAAGTGCGAGTGAGCCGTAGATTTTACGCCTCTCTGACGCTATAAATAAGGGTTGGAAACCGTTTTAAATTGCAATTATTTTTTATGACGCAGAGGTTTAAAAATTCCTTTTTCACTGTCTGGGATAAAATTAAGTGTATTTTATCAGTGTCGCAGAAATACAAAGGTGCATTCTAATTTAGGGGAGTTTCGTTCAAAAATATGTGTTGTAAAAGTAGAAAAAAATATACTTTTAAAATTAGCAATGTGGTTAAAATTCATATTTTTTATTTATTATCTTTGTTTTATTAACCACTTAATTGAGTTTAAATACATACTGGTTTCGAAAAATACAATTTTCTTCTTCAAGATGTAATAACTAACTAAAAACATATATTATTGTTTCTTTATCAGAATCTATTTAAAAAAAAACTACAATTATTTAAAAAATAAATTTAGTACCTTACTCAAATTGTTACTTAGTACAAATTTAGTCGAATAATTTTTAGGAAAAAATTTTAGAATGGGACTCGTAGTTAAATTTAGTTGATTGTTTATAATTTTTTGATTAGTTTTACATTCCGCGGATAACATTTATATTCCGAGGATAACAAGCCTCAATCCTGCAACAAATTCAACCTCCGATTCGATTGTTAAAGAGGGGAGGGATAAGGGATGAGCTCTCTTGTCTCCGACATATGAGGTATCAATAATGGCGTGAGATTTTTTGAGGGATCCTATTCGGGAAACTTGGTGAAATTGTTTTATTTTAACTTTGTGTGTAATTGTATGAAGTAGTAGCAAAAAAAAAAGTAGGGTCAAGCACATGGTAAAGAAGTGAAATAGGACTAAGAAGATGAGGATCAAATGAGGGATCGTATAGGCCGAGGGAGTTTATGAAAGGGTTTGGGATATAAATTAATTTACAAGATAAATCGTGTATATGTCGTTTGAGTGAGGGTATATTTGAATCTCTACGAATGATTGTATTTCTGACAAACCAGGATGAGTTTGTGATTCTTCCAAGGACGTAGTCTTGTTTAGAATCTAAAATGTTTATATTACTTTAACCCCAGATGGGGCTCACGTATGCGAGTATAGGACGGATGATAGATTTATTCAAAAATAATTTATTTTTTAGCGATAGTGACTGTAGGAATTTAGGAAGGGGTAAAGTCTGTTGTACAAATTCAACCATAGCATGTACTATATGTGAGTAGATCAGTTAAAACATAATAAAAGTTTCTTCCACTTCTTCAGCCATAGACTGCGTCAAAGTAACAGCCTAAAAAGGAGATTATCTTGGATACAATTTTAGGTTATAGAAGACTTAAAATAGTTCCGCAATGTTAGTTAAATGCATTGCATCTAGCTAAAGAGACCCTAGACTTAGCTTCAGGACCAGAACTTGTGGAAATGCATCACGAGCCGAATATTATCTGATTGAGGCCACTTTTTATTTTTACCTGACTTGTCGGTCTCACTGATCAAAGCTAATAAAAATACTCGACTTTAATTCAATACCATATTCAAGTTTATGCAGTATATAAGACGAAAAAAAGAAAAGAAATTCAATTTAGTTATTAGCAATTTTCGCAAAATTAAAAATTTAGACCCTCCAGCGTCATAAAAAAAAGTTTAACATAAATCCATAGAATATATAATTTTACATATAGATGGAAAATTGAGGTGCAATAGTTCCAGGCAGATTCACACTCAGGGATGCAGTCATCAAAAATACTTGGACGAGACACAAAATGGATTGAGTCACATTTACACGGACAGACTAATGTTGTTGCTAAACACGAGGTATAGAGAGAGAGGTGAGTGCGTACTACTACCTAAGCAGCTTCAATATGTCACCCATACCCGAATAAAATCCTTATATAAAACAAGATTCATCTCATTATTAATTAGGTCTGCATTCTTGGGCAGGCGGTGTCTAAGTTTAGTCAAACCGCCAATCATACGTTCACGTGCATATCTAAGTATCGCACAATTCCACAAAATATGATCAGTCGTCTGTTCCACTCTACCACATGTACACCGCGGGGTATATAAACTCAAACAGTTTACTCCGAAATTGTCCGTTCCCACTAATTGAGGCCACTGTATGTCAGTACAGACGTGAATGAGAAAACAAGAAAAAATAAGCAATTTTGGTACGATCAGCGAAAATAATTTTTTAGATACAATTTCGATATCTTCCGTTTTCTGAAGGGGTAGGTTAATATTTTCATTCCTGCGGGAGTCGTGAAAGCAACTAACGATTCCGAGCGATGGCGGAATATCCAACCATTACCGGTGAAATGATTATATAATAAAGGGTCAATTAAAGTCAGTTAAATTTGTGCTCATCACTTTACTACCCCTAGGCACGAACCGCGGTAATAAATAAATCGTTTTGTCGGTTCCGACTTTATTAATGTTGCCTTTCGAAGGAAAGGGTGGGGGTTACTTTGTTGGCTTTTTGTATATCAAAATTTATTTCAAAATGTGTATTCGTGGAGAACAATTTACTATTTAAGATGAAAATTTAGTGCATCGCAATAGTTAGAGCTTGTAAAATCAGATATAACAAACATTTTTAAAAAAGGTATACCTATCGAGAACATTTTAAAAATAACTATTCGGTAAAACAAGCGTAAGTCAAAAACATCTCAAGAAACATAAAAGTCATTCTGTAATTTAACTTTTTTTATTAGCAGCTGGTATTATTAATATTATCTGATGATGCTGAAATTAATTAAGGTGAGCTGGACACGAAACTGAACGCACCTGCAAAAATAACATCAAGCCACGTGCGTCAACGTAATGTACTGAACGCAGCTGACACCATCGGCTGGTGGCACGTTGTGCGCTAAGCCGCCACTGAGCCGATCAACAAAGTTTAGTTCCGACCTCTGTATTAGTATTCCATCCCATAAATATATTAAGTAATACATCCCATAAACTATTAAGTAATCTTAATGCTTTCCCAATTAGGTAAATATGATTTGTTTAAATTGCTCTACTACTGTCTGAAAACCTTCCGCTTTTAGTGACTTTGTGTGCATAATTATGTAGACTCGTTAGGGTCACTAATAGGGGTTATTTTTGTCAGAAGGAAGTGTTCGGTGAGTACCGAGGGGCCTATACCTCCTCACTTTTCCCGTTTGTATAGTGTTTGTGACTGGAGCGGGCGTATTATGAATGAAACAAAGATGAAAAAGATAGTTGCGTATATTTACAGATTAAATATACGCTTGTTTGTTGTATTATAAAAAGTATAAGATAAACGTAGTTTACTGAAAGCGGTGCCGAGGTGTGTGCAAGTATATGTATCCGAAGAGCTTGCCAGGAAAAGAGTGGATCAGTTATAGGTTTCCTCTGACTAGTTGCGACGCGACGTATTATTGTGTACGATTTGGCTGGTACCAGTCAGACTATATGGCTGTAAAGTGATTTTAAGCAGAGCCACCATACTCTTCCTGTCAAGAAAACGAAGATAAATACCGATGTGCATGAATACGAATGATAAGCCGACTTGGAGGTGGATTGATACCAACAAACTAATATATTTATATCTGCAAAATATATTAATGACTATATTGAATTAAGTGAAGTGTGATTTAGGTTAAGAAGATTTTCAGTAAAGTGTTATAAAAAAAGTGTTGGAACTTTTTTTTTTGTATTTGATTGGAGTACATGTATTAAAACCCGAATGTGTTTGATATATAAATATCCAACTATGGAGTTCAAATATAGACACTGAAAAAAAAATGCTCGATCTCTTTGAGATGTGGTGATAGCGTAACATATATCGTGGACTACGAGGCGAACAAACGTCTCCATACTTTAAGAACTCGGTACTAAAAAAGGGCTCTCCACAACATGCATTATTGAAAAATTATTACACAAGTACGATAAGATCGATCTCCAATAAGATGGACAGACAATCAGACAGACAGACACAGGATGTGAAGAAAGGATGCAAACTTGACTGACGAACATCAACGGGCTTGCAAACTCGGCCATCCGGGAAAAATCGGCATTAGCTGAACACTGCACGGATACAGCCCAACATTTCGCATTTGAGCCGAAAATCCTAGGAATGTCCAAGAGTCATCACGCACGTCTACTTAAGGAAGCAGTTGAAATATATAAGCACCCTGTGAATATTAATAGGGATGATGGCCTACAATTAAAACCCTCATCGTATCCGGTAGAGATTCCAACTATTCAACATCATCAACTATTCGAATATCGAATAGTAAAACTAAAAATATTCGAATAGTTTCTAAAGTATCACATTAATGTTGAATACTTCAATTAGATCGTATTATACGTAAGTACATCAAAATTTATAAAAAAACGAGCTAATTTACCATAAGCTGTTTATTTATTTTAGTTTTATAAATACATATTTTTAAAATATTAACACATTAAGCTTTTCGTATTTTAAATTTGTTATTAATTTTATTTTTATCGTCGCTGCAATTGAAAAATACTCGCCCAGTAGCGGTTGACGTTGACTTAACTGTAAAAGTGTTTTAAATAGTAGGTCTAACGTTTCTATCCCTTTTTTTAAATTGTCTAAATATCAAAATATTTTTTTAGATTATTTGAACCAACATGTGTAGTTTCTACGAGGGTTAAAATAGTGCTTCTTAATTCAGTCTGCAATTTGGAGGTCGGTGACGTCTTCAAACAAGCAATAGGTATATCTGAATCCTGACAATTATTTAATATTCCATCCTTAGAAATTAGTGAGAATACTATTCGATTAGCTGCACAAATATTAGAATATCGAATAGTAGAAAAAGTCCGAATATATTCGAACATCGAATATTCGGTTTGGAATCTCTAGTATCGGGCGCTTCAAAAAACCACAGAAATCGAAGAGTCTGTACAGATAATGGTCTGACAGTGGATGAAACTTAGACATAATACAGTGCAACTCATTTCACATAATACTTGTTTTAGATATGGTATTGTAAGTCAGTACTTAATCACAATACTAACAATCACAAATCACAGCCCTGCAATGGGATCCGAAACCTCGTCCAGAAATGTTAGATATACACGACAAATTAGCCCAGAGAACTGTACACAGAAAATATATTGTCAAATCTGGACGTAAAACTTTTCACCATACCTGTGCGTAATTTGTATGTAAAATTTAGTTAATATCATTTCAAAATTATAACATTGTGCCAATTATCCTACCGACTGCGCCAATTATCCTACCGGCAGCGCCAATGTTATGTTGCGCCAATTATCCTACCGGCTGCGCCAATGTTATGTTACGTCAATTATACTACCGGCTGCGCCAATGTTATGTTGCGCCAATTATCCTACCAACTGCACCAATGTTATGTACTTGTCTTCTAAGTACGTCTTCAGTGTATACCCCGTACTGTGAAGGTTCAAGAAATGCTCTTTGTGACAATTACACGTTTATTATAGTGTAATACAATTTAGATGCAAGGTATGATATATCATTAGTACAAATTAAACGATAACACGGATGGACTTGCAGAGAGAGAGAGCGCGCGCCTGATGCGCGTTACCCTTTATACCCCCACACACACATCCACAAATATCTATTCACGTGCGGCAGTGTGGCATTCATATACACACACATCAATGTAATCCCAAGGACATCACAAATATCAACTGTTCGTCCATTATAATTGTATGAAATATGTAAAAATACCTTAAAATCTAAAAAAAAATGTATAAGGTTTGATTAAAATTTAGATAGAAGATACTCGTAGCTTGGAGAAGCTTGTTGTGGTGGGCCACGTTGAAAGACAAAGAGGAAGATCCCCCACTCGTATGCCCTAAGATCTGCAGGATGCCGAGAAATCACGGAGATCGCTATCCTCTGTCATGAGAGACTGATGTTAATAAATATTAAAAAATATAATTAAAAACCTGCAATGCATAAATAAATACGTCATTAGATTAGAAGAAAAATAAACATTTTTGAATACATGAATTATTAAACTTTTATACAAATAATATTATTATAAAAACATCCCCCCAAGTATTGGACTTCAGCCAAGCAGCGAACAATTTAAATGACTCAATCCACTTACCCTGAAATTGAGAATATTGAATTAATGATTCAATAGAGCGAATTGTGATTGAAATGGTAATCGGTGACTGTATCGGATTTATTTAGGTAAGATTAATTAAACTTACTAACAGAAAGCCCGGCTTTAGGAGCAAACTATTTATATTATGTTGTGAGTTACCTACTAATCTGATACATATATATATATATATATATATATATATATATATATATATATTGTTGGGCGAATTATTGGAAGATTTTCCGCTAGTGATGAGAAACTATAATTGTGATTGATATTCAATTGAAACGATGAATGGAAAGTCTTTTTACGATTGGAAGTTTAGTTTTCAGTGTAACAGTGACAAATATCAATTGTAGTTACATTGTAATACCAATTATTATCACGATTCATCTTGGAAAAGTTTACGGTTCGAGAATAAGGCTCCTCAGCCACACCCGGACTCACAGTCGATAAAAAAAAATCGATAAAATCAAAATAAATTTAATTTAATATATATTGTTTTATTTATTAAGGAGAACATATTCTTATTGTGAAGTTGTAATTATTCAGAACATAGGTCTGTGATATTTTAAATACTAATTAAATGTATTAATTAGAAAGATATACATATAAAATCATGTTTATCGAAAAACATTGTTGTTACTACCGGTATTCAAACTTGGATCTCATCCAATCCAGGGAATGTACGTTTACCGATTATGCTACAGCACACATTACATTGACGACAAATGTTTGAACCTATATGTTACACTTTTCAAATTGATACATTTTATACATACATACATGATATCTTTCTAATTAATACATTTAATTTTAATCCCAGTAGAAACTAAAATATTTTTTCGATAAATTGATTATTTATGTATATCTTTCTAGTTAATTAATTTAATTTGTATTGATATTGACCCTGGGTGTCACAGAGACAGTAGTCTAAACAAAGCTTATGGTTAAGGGACGTCGCTTGTAAACTATTAAGCGTCAAAAGCGAGGGTTATCAGACATTCAACGGTTTATATATTAATCGAACTCCATTTGGAATATTATCTCTGGAACACCTTTATATATAATATAATATAATATAATAGGTTAAATCCAGTCTAAAAAAATTCCATTTAGCCATTCTTGAGTTTAAGGTAATATACAGACGCTGCCTTTTACATGTCGAGATTTCTAATGAAAATTTAACAAGACCAAAGTCCCCCCAAGTGACAGTACTTGGAGAGCCGACAGCAAATTGTGTTCACCTTTAGCACGCACAGGAATATGGAAATATGAATAATAACGTTTATGAAGGTCTCATAGACACGTTATGTCATAATATTTGTATGTCATTAGTCACACGGTCGATTTGAATACACCCTGCCCACACTCTGTATCTGCTGTGAATTCGGAGAAGCACAGCGACCCCTGGTAGCCTCGAGCATCAGCCTGGGGGTGAAAGTACCATTTCAAAAAGCTGACATTGGATTCTGTGAACTCGTGTCTGCTACAATAATTATAAATGAATTTTTTAGAATTTTTAAAAAAGATCGACGTTCTTGGATGTTTAAAAATACTCACTTGAGCAAAGCGTTCACGTATATTAAATATTTTAAACATAAGAATACAAAAATAATGTCTGTTTTTGTTTACTGAATTCTAAGCTAAATTTGTATAAATTTTGTTGTGTTCATATTACTATATGTTTAAAGGGAATTTTTAAGCTATTGAATTATTTATTTTTTTCGAACATTATTTCATGCATAACATAATAATTTTTTTTTTTTTCCAAGCTGCGCAGCAGTTTTACGGCAAGAATTGCTATTCAATAAATGAAATTAACACAGCAAAATAAAGTTAAATGTAAAATGTTAAAGTAATTAAAAATATTATCGGCAACAATTTTTTTCAAAATGTAATACAACAGAAAAATCAAATAATTAGATAAGAATATTATTAAAAAATACATAGATATCTCATAGAGACGAAGCTATTTATATTATTATATTACATAAAAAATATGGAAGTATGGGTATTACAAGGCTTACGACCTGTCTTCGGCTGGCTTAAGTGATCACTTTATACAATGTAGCGTTCACCACTCAACACCAATCAACCTCTTTGTATGTCAAATATTTGTAAGTTGTATATATGTCACTGTGTATTAATTACACTTCATGTATTAACTACAACTTCACTATCGTCAAATTTATTAGTTTTATTAAATTTCGTAATTATCTATAATTTGTTTATTAACAAAACCTTTGGAGGTAAAAATCCAGTAATTGTGTGTTCTTGGACATATATTGTTAATATAAGAATGTGTTTAACTTTATATTTAAGTGTATTCACTGATGTCTCTTTATTTTCTATAATGTTTAATAATAATATCGATATGTTTGCAATATTCCCAGATACGGGAACACCGTGGAAAACTCGGTGATCTAAGATTTGTTTGAAGGAATCAGATCTCAACCAGTTGGAAATATGGTTAAAACTTTCGTGCAGAGTCCACTTCTGGAATGGACAATAATCCATAATATTTAACTGCATTACCAAATCACGACTGATCTGATTGACTGATTTCGTTAAGTATGAGTAAATTTTTATTTTTTAAATAATTTTCATCAATTCGGATACCATTATGAGAGATATGTATTTCAGTCATCAGTTTTAGAAATATATATTATTGATGATTCCACATATTGTATAAATATGTAGGTAATATGTGTGAGGGCTGGGTGTCTTATGTGCTTCACCTAGCGTTCACGTGTTCATTTGATAATAATCGCTATATTTACTACTATACCAGAAAAACAAAATAATATATTATCTTAGCAGGCAGGCAGAAATCCTCACAACTGCGTGCAAATCATTAAAGTGTCTACTTCCTCTTTTACTAATTCGCGAATTTTACTATCTTACTGTTTTAACGTGATGATTTCGTGGTCGTTCTTTGCGTTCAAGGTGCATTAATTTTTTTTTGATTTGGAAAATAAAAACAATTAGCAGAACTATTTCCTACGTTAACCTTTAACAAAAATAATTGTTTTGTTTAGTTTTTACGTGAAGGATTTACAAACAATAAAAAAAATCATGTTCGGTCATAAAAAGTGTTCTTAAAAACGTCCATACATTTTTTATATTGATTTTTATATGGAAAAGAAGTTATTAATTTATGTTAAAACAAAAATTTAAAAAACACTATTAATAATACTCTAAAATAAGCAACGGATTCATTTTGTCTAAAAACGTTGGTTAAACTTAAGTTCATATTACTTTGTATAGCACATATTATATACATTAGATATGTTAGTATAATATCATTGGTAGTAGCATAATCTAAAGCAATACTTACTGCACGCCACTGACTGCAATCTATTATCTCGTATGTATGACTCAAAAAATAAATAATAATTATTATTAATAAAAAAAAAATTACACAGAGGAGCATTTGCTGAAAATCTTAACTGGAAGGTAACAGCGAGAGGATTGGCGCTCAGGAGCGCTCGGTACCGGGCGTGTTTTTGAGGCTGACAGGAGCTCTGTATTTACGCACAAGAGTCGTCGGCGATAACGATAGCTGTGGAAGAGATAGAACTCCACACCTTCAATTATTAATGTCGCGCATTGTATGACGCGCGCAAGTTGGCAAGAATGACAGCGTTAAGGGGATAAAAGAGCGTCGCGCGTAGGCGCTTTATTAAACCAACGAAATGTATGTCTTGAGAGAAATGGACGGTATTCAGACGATATTGTTTGTAAAGCATAAAATTCGCATCGTTAAACTCAATTTTGTATAAATAAAATATGAGAATAACAAAGTAGTTTTTTTTATTATTTAATATTAAACTTGAAAATTTTCCGCCGCACACCTTTACAATAATTAATGATATAACGCTCTATATAATTTTGTATTTAAGGTATTATTTTTTCTCTTTTAAGGTATAATTTCTTCCTTCTAAATCTTTCTCCGCAGCGTCCACGTGTTTAAAACATGATTTTTTTTCAACTTGAAATTCTCAGTAAAAATTTAATGCGATGTAATTGCGCAATTGCTCCGAGCTATTCGCATAGAGGGTTACTTTTACAAGAATTTGTACATTAAAAGGTACAGTTGTTACTTGTCAAACTATACTTACGCAGACTCGACAAAAGTTACTTCAAGTTACGAAAATAATTTCAAGCCTGAGAGGATCGAACTTTAAAGGGAAGGAAAAATAAGAAGCCTACTTTTTTACTGTTTAATTAATTTATTATCCACACTGCTACCCCCCGCAGTGAGACAGAAGAAACTAATTAGTTAAGTTAGAAGGAGAATTACGATATTTATTATAGGCGTCGGGGATTTCAATTAATTCCTTAAATTATAAACACATGCCTATTTAAGACTATTATACATATATTAATTACCTTAATTTAATGACGTCTTGTATCTATGTATCTTCATATAGTTGAGAAGCCCTATTCTTGAATCGTACACCCTTCTGCACGAGCTGCCAAACACCGGAGCATATCCTCTAGATGTGTGAAGTCTTGTGGGACTCGAGAGAAGTGATGGTAGAGGGTTTGCACTGGTTGGGTCATCGCATATAAATTGTAAGGATTTTAGAACTCTTTTGAGAGTTTATAAGACTAAACTGCATTTAATTCTTATTCAATTTAACTCTTTCCGAAACTAATAGTGATACAACTCAAAAAACTGTGTGTGTAGTACAAAGTGAAAGTAAAAATTTTATAATATAAAAAATTTAAATGTTACTCCACGAAGCAACTACTAAATCAATCAGTGATATTAATATGCATTTGTATTAATTTTATTGAACAATAGAGCTCACATTTGTGGCACTGATATTGAAAAATTATTGAATGCATAAATATTTGATTATGCAAAATAGGTCAATGATCTTTATAGTAATGTAACAATGCAATTACCTATTGTGAAGGGTGAAAATTGTATACCCCAATATTATGAGGTTCATCTCAATAAGTATCAAAAATATTTTCAAAAAATCCAAGTCCAAATACAAAATATTACACAAGTTTCTGATTAGGTGACAGTAACGTTTTATATAATTTATGTCTAAATTATTTATTTAGAGATAGTTGACATTTGTGTCCCGGTGATTTTTAACCGGTTACTATCAAGTCATGAAAACTCTCATTAAATCGATATTGTAGTAAACGGTTCCACATAATTAACTCTTAAATTAATTGATAATTGATAAGAAAAATCGGTGACACCAGTAAAAATTAAAAATAATTTGGGATTTTTTCTTTGCATTGTTAACGTTAATTGGGTACGGGTCGCCAAAAGTTATAAATAATAAATAACAAGTTATTTTTAACTTTACTGACCCCTGCTGACTAAAAGACGCGAGCGACATCTGTATCCAGATTTCAGGCTTCAGCCTGGTCTGATGGCTTGCCATGATGACTAATTTTGCTCCGCCGTCAGCTCGCTTCTCTCTCTATCTTCATACTTCACACACCACTATCATCTATATTTTTTTCTACCCTGATCAAATAAACAATCACCAAAAGCCTCCTATAACCTAATTCATCAAACTCAATCATGCGTTTCAAAAGTTGGAACCGGTTCCAAAAAAAAACCGAACAAAAGATCCGATATTTAACTGGAATTAGTGTTCTCGAAAATTTTCTGTACTAAATATCGTTAGTTCTTTCCCGGTCCCATTTATATTCATATTATTATTCAGGTTGTACACTTTATTTTAATGAAAATGTACGCTAATCAAGTTCACAAAAAACAGTACTTCATTTTCTTTGAATCCTCATAAACAAAAAAAAAGTTTGTTTAATTATTAGCATTTATACTCCCAAGCACTTATATTTTTTAACGGAAGAAATATAAAGTACATTTTTTAACGGCTCAGTCTCATAAACCTATTGTGAATGTAAAAAAATGAATACTAAAATTATATCTTATAAATTGAGTTAAAACACTATTTTATTCCACCATATTTTTTATTGTGTTAAAGGTTAGAATGTTTTCGGAAACATCTTCCCATTATCAATATTATGATTCAAATAAAATTATAAACACTTTCAGATAGCAATAGATTAGAAAAACATAAGAAATATATAAAAAACTTCAGTCTAAACTCAGAAATGGCTCATTTCATAACTAACAATCATTTACAACTTATACATAGTTGCGCCAAAGGACAAGAGTTAGACATTTTATAAAATTAGAAATATTGAACAATAAAAACATAATAAATATTCAAATACCGCCCATTACACCCCCTCTCTTATCCATTTTAACTCCACCCACACCCTCACACAATTCATTGTTTTATTACAGTGGTGATGTCAGAACTCATGCACTAGCTAACTCCGCAGTCCCCAGAATGCATTTTTGGCGAATGAATATGCGGAGGTAGTCGACATTTTTTCTGTTAATTTAATTTTTATAGGACTACACCATTACAATGCTTTATGTCTAAACTCAATTGGTGACGGACAAATTGCTACTTCACATTTTATATTTATTATTTACTTTTAATTATGTAATAACATGATGACACTATGTAATTTGTTTTCTTTGCGTGTTACACTTCTGTTGTAATTTTCTCTTATTTTACAAATTATATAAATGCCTGAATACGACGTGTATAATAATAAATAAATAAATAAATAAAACAGTGTTTTAACTCAATTCACAAAATAATCATGGAGTTTCACAAAAAACCTTTGAACAGTTAAAATTATATCTTAAATACTAAATTAATGTATTAATTATAAATGCATACATGTAATATCTCCCTCTCTCTGACAGTCAAATAATGTTTGAGCATCGCTTATTTTATTTATCATCTTATAGTGTTAAAGAAGAACCGTATGCATCTGAGCTAACATGATAGCTAGGAGATTTCCCTGATGAAGTCTCGAAACAAAGCGCCGTCTATTTATAATCTATTGTACCATCATATATGGTACTGAACTCATGAAATATTTATACGCAAACCGTATTACACCGCATACAAATACAATGTAATAACGCATATTGAATTATATTTGAACTTCCGTGGTATCGCAGTATCTCAGGAATATTAACACAGGGACAGTGCATGGGTTCAAAGCTTTGCCGAGTCATCGAATAGCTGAATACCGAGGAAATAATACAACCGCATGTACGACAGTACAATATGGAATGTATAATATTAAAATACGTGTATATGAAATGTATAATATTAATATTAAATATATAGCAGAAAGGCATTGGCTGCTTCGTGGCCAATCGTAGCCATAGCCGCGGTAATGCAAAGGCTTGCTTTTAAATAAAACAATTATTTAAAAGCAACTTTAATACAAATTAAATTAATCAACTAGTAAGATATACAGAAAAAATCTATCAATCGAAAAAATATTTTGTTGCTACCGGGATTTGAATCTGGACCTCTTCCTATCCGGGGAAGCGCGTTCTCCACTTTCGCTATAGCATTCGAATGCATTTTCGACAAGTTTTGAACTTAGATTCTGTAATATTTTAAATGAATACTTCTTTTTCAATTTTAAAAGCAATCAATTTTAAATTACGGCGAATCTCAAATCATTAATAATTAATTATTAATCATATTAAATAAAATAACAATAACTTTGTACGAAACCACAAAATTTATTATACGTCAACCGGTTTCGCTCATCTCAAACTTCATCAGGATGTATTTAAAACTGATCATAAATATATTCATATAAATAAATACGCTCAAAATCATATTTCTAAAAAAATATTTAGAGTATTGTGATATCAGAAACTGTGATCACAGTCACAGTTTTCAATCACTGATATTATCGAACACCAATCACGATCACACTGTGTATGAAAGCGTGAATGTTGACAAATCTATCTCCATCATAAGTGAAAACCAAATTACGTAAGTCGAAAATCTTTATTTTCATGCTTACAAAATCAAAATCCAGTTGACCCAACAATTGATGCCAACGGATCAATAGGCAATGTATGAAATTCATACAAACTGAATTTGTATTTACGATTTTGAAACCATACAAGATTATAACCGTTTTCTAGATTATTTTCTCTTTTAAAAATACCTGTATGTTAAACGCCAAACTTTTCACATTTCCAAAATTATATTTTTACTGGCATTTTATTGAAAATTGAGATATTAAAAGTTAAAGAATTTTTTATTGTTTTTAAATGTCTTGCAAAATATTTAAAATTATGGAAACATGAGATACACGTATTACCTCGTATTGAAATGAGGCGTAAAATATGTCATTTTAGAGGATAACATGTACTCGGATGAAGTAAATGATCATATATTCAGAGGTTTCATATTGAAATATTGTGTTGTACCAGTTTGGATGGTAATGAGAGAAGATGGTGATGGTATGTAGGTAATATATATGTGACATATAATATCGAGTTCCCATTTGGTATTCATTCACTATGTTGTGAGATACGATCATATACTTGGTTGTTAGTACATGAAGATGACAAGCAGTAAGGAACATATATAAGTAAGTACAGGAATTACACAAAATTTATCACAGTGGTCATTTTTACTATTAATTAAATTCAATGAAACATAGTGAGACGCATGAACTGCTGATGAAGCCATTGCCGGGAAGCGAGTAAGCATGCAGCCAATGTATTGTATATTTATGGCTAGGAAATTAAAAAAAATCAACAAAAGTATAATTAAGTGATGTTTTGCTTGTGAAATATGTCTATTGTCGATTACGATGTTTTGCTGTGGAATACCAAATAAATATATGAAATAACGTAAATTTTTTGTCTCGCTACATTTTTACTTTGGTGCCACTCACGAAATCAAATAGCTCCACGACTTTTTTTAAAAATATGATTCAATTGGAACGAAAATTTAAACGCTGACGATATAATATGCATTAATGTAAATAGTGTACCTTGTTTATACAAAGATTTCATTTTTGAAGATTTATGTTTCGTTGGATATATGTGTGTAGAATACCTCTCCCCCACAAATAATGTTCCAAACCTCTCTCCTACATATATACTTTATATCATGTCTATTCATTGACTAGTCTGTGTTAATATCCAATAAATAATATTTTTATTTCAGACATCTAATAGAGACAGAGCTATTTTTTTAAATTATATTTAATGAAAAATATATGGAAAAATATTGTATCAGGCGTATTCTAGTATGTGTTAAAAAACATTTTACAGATAAAGAATATTGCTTTAAAAAAATTTAAAAAAAAATCAGATTCTCATAGTGAAAGTATATATGCAGTTTAAAAAAAAAGGAAAAATAATTATCAAATTTGATCCATGGATGGCGAAAGTGAAAGTCGAAGCGAGTCCACATACTACCATATATACAACTTTCAAAAATTTGATAAATGTGGAGATTGAGGGGTGAACGTTTTTATTACCCCATATTTTTCCATTTATTTTCCATTAAATATAATAAAAAAAATAGTTTTATCTTTACTAAATATCTGATATTTGTTTGATAACAGTGTCTTTGTAGGTAAAACGTATTGAAATAGTGTGTTCTTGGACATATTCAAATATTGCTAACGAAATAATTTTGTTTGCTTTTGAATATTCAAAAAGTTACATAGAGTTTTCCAGTCGACTTGTGCATATTGAAATTGGAAGTTGAGAACCAAAAGTACTGTGCATATACACTTTGATTCCATGTACTATTCGTATACGAAGTATGGAATGGACAGAGGATATTGATTTAAAATAGTTTGTACTGAATATTCGAATGACGCTTGCACGTATTAGAAGCGCGGTTATGTTATACGGATAAATGCATATTTTGAAATCTTTACTCCGAATGTAATAATTAAAGAATGTGACATTTTTACCCCGGATAATATATAAGTGAATATGTTGGAGAGTAATGTTAAAAGTCAGAAAGTAGGTCGAAGAATTGATTTAAAGTTTTTCTTCGTAAAAAATAATAAAAATGTGGTGACTAATTCGGTAATTATAGCATTAAGTTGCATTGACTTCTTAAGGATGATTAATGTATTTAGTTTCTCACTGTCTCATTGTGTACTTGCCTTTGTAACTTCTTGGTTATCAAAAATATATTATTTGTTCTTAGATCACAAAGATCAACATGGCGCCTCTGTATCTTCAAGTACTTTGTATCCCAGACAATTTGAATGGTAGACGTCAAATTCTCGGGTCAGCCTCTACTTCAGCTGCAGGAAAGGTTGTAGAACCGACCAACCGTTTTCAGAAGTCTAAATTTAGTGAACGGGCATTTGCGGTGGCAGGCCCAAAAGCGTGGAACTCTTTGCCCTCCGTTATAAGGAACAGTGCATCAGAGACTTTATTTAACAAGAAACTAAAAACACACCTTTTCAAAAAATCATTTCTGTGAGTGAAAATAACGAATTTTAATTTTAAAAGACAAAGATAATTGTAGAACTATAAACAGTTGATGTGTAAAGAGACCTTGAGGTGAAAGTTTTTACGAAAATGGCGCTATACGAGGTGTGTGAGAAAAGTAATGAGACTGATTTCATACTAACCAAAGTTTTTATTATTTTCAAACAACAATGTTATCCCCTTCAAAGTAGTTCCCTTGGGCAGCTATACACCGGCGGAGTCGTCGTTCCCACTCTTGGTAGCAGCGCTGGAAGTCTTCAATTGATATGGCTTTTAACTGGTCGGTCACAGTCTTTTGAATGTTCTCCAGAGTTCCAAAATGACGTCCTTTTAGGACATGTTTTAATTTCGGGAAAAGGAAAAAGTCACAAGGACTCAAATCAGGTGAATAGGGGGGTTGAGGAACAACAGTAATGCGTTTTGAGGTCAAAAATTCACGGATGGAAAGGGCCGTGTGACACGGAGCATTGTCATGATGAAGCATCCACTTGTCTGCAATGTCTGGTCTCACACGGATCACTCTTTGCCTCAACTTTTCAAGGACACTTTTATAAAACACTTGGTTGACAGTTTGTCCTGGTGGAACAAATTCTTTGTGCACGATACCCTTGATGTCAAAAAAACAAATCAGCATGGTCTTGATCTTTGATTTTCTCATTCGACATTTCTCCGGCCGAGGAGATGACGGAGTGTGCCATTCTTCGCTTTGCCGCTTTGTTTCAGGATCGTACTCAAATATCCAGGATTCATCACCGGTGATCACACAATTGAAGAATTCTTGGTCATTGGCCATCCTCTCAAGAAGATCAACGCACATGTTTTTTCGAATGTCCTTCTGTTCAGTTGTGAGATTTTTCGGCACCATTTTGGCACAAATCTTTCGCATGTTCAAATCATCTGTCAAAATTTGATGCACGGTGAAAGTGTTTAAATTTAACTGTTCACTGATCATCCTTATTGTTAAACGACGGTCTGATCTCACAAGAGCCCTCACACGATCAATGTTTTCGTCAGTTTTTGAAGTCGAAGGTCTCCCTGAGCGAGGTTCATCTTCAACGTGTTCTCGGCCTTCCAAAAATGATTTGTGCCAGCGGAAAACTTGTGCTCTCGATAAGTACTGTTCCCCAAAGACCTGTTTCAACTTTTCAAAAGTACAACTCGCGGATTCACCAAGTTTAACACAAAACTTTATTGCACAACGTTGCTCAAAATTCCGATGCTCCATTTCTGTGACGCACAATGAAAACACAACTTTACTAATGGCGCTGTCAAAACTAACGTGTTCACTGTACGGAGTTGTAACTCGGACTGAGGAAGTGGAAGGGATAAACAAACCGATTTAGCATAGCCTGGTAGACACAACGTTACCACATCTCCCGCAGTGTTGCCAATCTCATTACTTTTCTCACACACCTCGTACTAATTATCCATTATTATGTCCTAGATATAAGACAAATCTTTATGTTGAGACTCGTTCAATTTTTCCATACTAACAACAACTTACCCCAAGCAATAAATCACGGACACAACACAACACAAGACAAACAACGAACATAAAAATAAAAAAATCTACACTTCAGACATGTCCTTAGCTCTGAAACTATACAACACACTCAGTACCAACTGGAAATCGTTTAATTCCAGTAAGATTACACAAATATGGACCTAATATATGATCCAATCAGGTAGAGTTGAATCAAAATCATGGATATCCAACATTCTAATATAATTTATACAACACTCCCACTACATATTTATTTTTAATTTTACTTTTTATACATATTTTTAATTCTCTTTTTATTCCTGTCGATGATTTAAATATCACCACAACAGCACGATAACAAAACTGGCTACTTTAACACAGACTTCAGTCTAGCAAAGTAGCCAGGACAACGCTGTATATATCAGAGGTGATGTTTACTCCATCCCACACAATAAACTATAAGTATCTTATGATTATTATGCATAATGTACTCACCTCTATTTGATGAAAAATATGTCATCTAATAAATAAATAAATTATTATCAGTCACTCGGGTCCTAGTTAAAATCATTTAAAATTATGATACGCTATAATGAAGACAACAATATTGAATTGATTGACATGTGTGGGTGTACACTTATCCATAGATTCAAAGGACAAGGGATTCAAAGGAAGATTCAAAGGATACCCATATCCAACAACCAGAAATTAATTCTAGTTTCATAGCACAGGACCAGGATTAGTTTGAAAATAGTAAGAAAACTTAAATTAAGTTATACTCGTAAATGATATTTTTTATAAAACCAAAAAAAATTCAAGTCCAATATTTCAAGACATCGCAAATAAATCAAGCCAAGCATTTATTTAATTAGTGAGAAAGAGACAATTATATTTTTGTGTTTGTTGTTCTTTTCACTGTGAAAATAGTGTGTGATCTCTGTCTTTCATGTCACAAATTGTATATTTACCAACATATTAATTTTACAACGGATTGAATGGAAAAAATAATAATTTTTGTACGATTCTCTTTTCATAATTGGTTTTTCATTGGTCATTCCTAAGCGCTAATTTTTTCGTTAAGATTATCTAAAATGTTGCATGTATTTACCGAAATATTACAGATTAATTATGATAGTAGACCTGCATTACTGCATGGTTTAGGAAGGGTTAAATACAGCTGACCATGTATCAGCTCAGAATTGAAGTGTCATCCGCAAAACATATAATGCTCCCGTTAAAAAGGATGTTGCATTGGATAGGTTATTTATATAAGTCTAAATAAAGTACTAAAAGAGACAGGCTCATCTGTTATATCTGTGTATCAGTGAAATCTAAACGACGCATCAAACAAGTAATCTCAATAAAAATACAAGCAACTCAATTATTAATTGATCTAAATAATTAAAACTATAAAAAAAAAAAATATTCTTGTTTACCTGTGTAAAAAATATGTTTAATGTAGAAAAGGCATAAAATAAAAATAAAATACAGAAATGATATTCCATTCATGTAAGCATGTAAATCTTTGCTCAGTTTATTTTTCACCAACACTCAATAACCAGTTTCTGAAATATTATTCAAATTTATCTGTTGAAAAATATTAAACATCACTTGGAAAACTATTGTAGTCAGAAACGACAGAACATGGCTTCAATAATTAGCCTTTTAAACATATCGGACATCAAGAAACTGGCATTCTTCAAATTATGAGTCAGTGGCAAACTTGATTTTCTGTAAATGGATTCTGAGATCAGTGTATAATATTATAAATACAAATTAAATGTATTAATTAGAAAGATATACATATAAAATCAATTTTATATCATTTAAACAAAGTAGATGGCTTTCAAATAATGGAACGATAAATGTATTAATTTAAAACGTGTAACGTGTAGGTTGGAAAATCTGTCGTCAATCCACTGCGTTGGTATAGCATAATCGGATAATGCACGTTCCCCGGATTAGAAGAGATCCAGGTTCGGATCCCGGTAGTAAAAACAATATTTTTTATTATTAAGGAAAACACATTTTCAACCTATATAGGTTCGAAAATTTGTCAAGAAAAATACTGGCGTTATAACACAATTGGTAGTGTACTTCCCCGGATTGGAAATAGAGATCCAGGTTCGAATCCCAGAGACGCAAAAACAATATTTTTGGACAAAATTGATTTTATATGTATATATTTATAATTAATACATTAATTTAGTATTTTTCGATAAAATAGATTTTATATGTACATCTTTCTAATTAATACATTTAATTGGTATTTGAAATATCAGAGGCCTAATGTTCTGAATACACAACTTCACAATAATAACGTGTTTTCCTTTATAGTACAATATTATATTTAAATGTTGTACGGTTAGTGCTCTAGGGTTAAAATCTCGTATTGCATAATTTCCTTTTCTGAAGATTTATGTAAATAACTTATCAAGGAGCTTTAGACATTACTAGTAAAACATTTCAATGAATTTCGTTGACTTTGCAGAGTTTAACCAAAATTAAATAAATCGTAAATTTGTACTATCGCTTCTGTTTCCGGAATTATGAGACTAAATCTTATTTCAGTTAAACACCGAGCCGCGCAAAATAATAATTAAATATAATAATTACGAGTTATATTTATTTAGCTTTATTCAATATTTAAAGATTATTTTAAGGTCGTTTTTATATCTTAGCGCTGTTCGCTATTTATGACAGGACTAGATCGCCGGATACTGTGACCGTGTGTGGATGCACCTCTAGGCTTACTAAACCAATCTGCTTCCCCCTCCCTCTCCGCTCTTAACTTTTTTTATTTATATTTATACATTCGACAATATGAAAACAACAGTAGAGTTATGCATCCACAAATAAGAAAAATCTTGAATTATGGGGGTGGCTATCATTATTTATATAAAACAAGATCAAGATCTACTAGATGTAATAATTAGTTTACAACTAATAAAAAAATATGTACATACATATATAATAATACAATATGAAAATTATCGAAATATAAAACATGTTAGGAAATTAATTAAATTAGAACTGGGGAAACATGTCAAATACATAATTATTTATTAATACTTTTAAAATTAGCAATATTTACTTTGTGGTTAAAATTCATATTTTTTATTTAATATATTTGTTTTATTAACCACTGAATTGAGTTTAAATACATCTACCGGTTTCGAAAAATAGCATTTTCTTCTTCAGGATGTTATAACTAACTAAAAACATATAATCATTGTTTCTTCACCAGAATCTATTTTTAAAAAAACAACAATTATTTAAAAAATAAATTTAGTACCTAACTCAAATTGTTGCTTAATACAAACTTAGTCGAATAGTTTTTAGGAAAAAATTTTAGAATGGGACTAGTAGTTAAATTAAGTTTATTGTTTATGATTTTTTGATTAGTTTTACATGCTTTATTTATCTCCAACGATTCCAAATTATTTAACTTGTGACCAACACCGTTTATATGCAAAATTGACAATCCCAATTTTTTATCAAAACCATGACCATTTTCTATCAAATGATTAGAAAATTCTGAAAACCCACTATTGTTCAAACATCTCAAATGCTCCCTTACTCTTATATTAAAATTTCTACTCGTTTTACCAATATAAAATGCAGCACGATCCTTGCAACTAAGTTTATAGACACCAGAATTGTTAAATTTATCATCTTTGTCTTTAGAATTTATGAGTAAATTTCCTATATTATTACTAGTATAAAATGCATATTTAATAATTTTGAAGACATTTAATTCATTTTAGAACTCCTTTCTTGTTCTTTCCTGCTAATTTAATTGATTTTGGCAGTTGGTTATACAGTCTAGAACCAATGTATGATACATGTCTTTGTCCCAATCGTAATTTAGACATTTTAAAAATATCATGCTCATTAGTTCTGCTCCGAGTCTGATGTCATGAATTTTTACTTTATCCTCTTTAAAAAAATGAAATAAAACAATTTTATTGTATATTATAAAAAAGATTAATTTAATACAGGAAAATCTTTAAAAACTTGTTTGATAGGGTAATCTCTAGCCTTTTTAAAATTATTTTTATAATTATCTTTTGAGTTGTAATTATTGATTTGATATGTATGGGACAGGTTCGTCCCCAATCTAGTATTCCGTATTGTAATATTGATTCAACCAATAGAGCATGACTTTTTCTATGTTCGTTGTCCATGACTTTGCACCGTCAAGAAGTGAACGTCCCACTGGTCTGATTGTACAGTTACTGTTGATATTGTGTATTTCGGTTTTCTCACAGCGCGTGCCTAAACTATTATTGTGTTCGTGTGAATCGGCAAAGTTGTTTGTTCCTGAAGTTCAGGAGAGCTGTGACTACAGCAGAGAAAATTCAGGTAAGTCGTGCTTCTTGGTTGATCCTTGAGCTCTTATTGTTCTGTTTCTGTATCAAAGTCCCAAAACCTTTTCTACATATTGATTCTCCACACCTTGTGTAAACATGTAAGGTTACATAGATTGGTTTCAGGCCTCAGTTTATTCTCGTTTTCTAACCAATAAACAAATTTCACTCTGTTAGATGTATCGAATGACAAATTATTTCACTACCATAATAGACATATTCAACACGATTTATTAGATTTCAAGTGGCGTTTGGGTGAACTCCTTTCACAAAGAGATGTTTTGAGCTGTTAATAATTTTGTGAAAAAAATTATCAAATTTATTTTTATTTCAATTTTATTACATATCAAATTTTTTGAAAACTGCTTAACGGTTTTACGACAAGGATTGCCTTTTTCATAGTTAATATTGAAGTTTTTTTAACAAATTTTTTTATAAATCAAATATAACAAGGAAACAAAAAGTAAGATAATTGTTTCCGTAAATACTTCGATAGCTAGTTCTGGGTTTTCTATTGGTAATGATGAATACAGTTATTCAATCTATGTAAATTCAAATTACACAAACCTTTGCGAACCTGTGCTGGTTGAGGCCGACGTCGCTATCCTTGTAGCTTGATGGTCCGCAAATATGCTGGTCAGCCACGTTCACACCTTCACACAACCGCTAATCCGAAATTATATACACTAAAAGTTTTATTATTGCCGCCGTAAAAAGTCCGTCCGAATCACAATGACTCTTTTCCCAGAAGCAGCATCGCTTTTGTTTTCTGTAAATTCAAATCTACACAAATAGAACACACATATTCAAAATTTTATATCAGGCCTACCTATCGAAGTATAAAGCGCGTAAACAATAATAATATGTTCTTTTGCTTAGTATTTTAGGGTGGTCACTGGAGTTTTATAATGTTTTCAAATGTTTAATAAGTCTTTAATGATTTTGTTAATTATTCTTGGCACAGCACATTATTTCGTTCTCTCCCCGTTCACATTCATCACTCATGGTTCGACCCGACGATCTAGTTTGATAGCTGTGGTGAGGGTCAGTATTTATATTTACATTTATTTAGAATTTCGTTTGTTTATAATACAAATTCAATTAATCAATTAAAGATCTACGGAAACTAAATAATGTATTGAAAAAATATTTAGTTGCTACCTGGATTCAAACATGGATCTTTTCATATCCGAGGAAACGAGTAATATTTATTAAAAATTATATATTTTATATCTAAAAATATTTTTTTTAACTATTGAACATTTTTCAACAATATTTTATGTCTTATTTATAACTTATCATAAGTTTTTTTAGTTTAGTTATTAAAAATATATACGTTTTCACCGTTTGCATTTAACCTTTCCTCTACGTTGATGAAAACTGAGTTGACATTGCCTGTTATGTGAAATTATGTGAATATTTCTGTAAACGTACTTAATTCGGAATTCATATTTTAGTTATTCCCCCGTAATATATTTATGTATTGAATAAAATAATTACAATATATAAGTATTTACCTTACGCAAAAATAGAAAATGTTTTCATGAAGAACCTGACGTGAATTTATCATGACGTGTCTGTGTACGTGCGGATTGGTGTGGTCGGCGTAGTGCCGGGGCGCGGGGCACCGGATGCCGATGGTCATTTAGTGGCAGAGCGTGCGCTGGCCGAGCTAGACGTGTATTATGCTGTCGTTCATAATAATCAATGTTTTTTTCTTATTTTTAATACTTTTACACAATAATTGATGTAAGTATTCACATATATATTAACTATTATTTTAATGAATAGTATAAGTAATAAGTGTAAAATATTCATGTTTGACCAACTTAAAAATCGTTAAAGTCTACATGTACACTATGTTTACAGCATCGGAATGCGCGTTTTTATTTTAGCATCGTAGGGGAAAGGTTAAATATTTTTATATATTGACGTACTTGTTGGTATATCTGAGACTCGTCTATTGATCCAAAGGTCGGGGATTTGAACCTTGTACTAGGAGACTAGAAAATACGTCCTATTTTTATAGCACAAGCGTTTAGCTTAGCTTGAAAAATAGTAAGAATATTGATATGATACCTATTGCATGTGCGCAGCTCTTGAAAAATAAACTATTTTTAATTTTTTTTTAAACTTGTGTTACTATTGTTTTCTTTCTTTATGGTTCTGCGTACCGTGTATATATACAAATAAGTAAATAAATAATAATAATTCTTAACTTCAATTATGCTAAAAATTAGGACTAATTTGTCTGCCTTCGGAGGCAGGGATAAAATTCTCGATTTTTTAATCAATAGCTGAGAGTCTACGGTCAGAAAAATCGGGCATTTCTTAACTGAACTAAACTAAAATTTTAAATACTAAATTAATGTATTAATTATAAATATATACATATAAAATCAATTTTGTCGAAAAATATTGTTTTTGCGTCACCGGGATTCGAACCTGGATCTCTATTTCCAATCCGGGGAAGTGCACTACCTTTGTGCTATAACGCCAGAATTTTTTCTTGACAAATTTTCGAACCTATATGTTACATTTTTTCAAATTAATACACCTGTCGTTCATTATTTGAAAGCCATCTACATTATTTTTACAGAATCTCAAATACCTTTGAGTAAACCGACTGCAGACGCCAGAATTATCAATTCATTTTTATTAAATTTTGGACACATTGATACAAAATATATTATTAAGTTATAGCACAAAGGTAGTGCACTTTCCCGGATTGGAAATAGAGATCCAGGTTCGAATCCCGGTGACGCAAAAACAATATTTTTCGACAAAATTGATTTTATATGTATATATTTATAATTAATACATTAATTTAGTATTTAAAATATCACAGACCTATGTTATGAATAATTACAACTTCACAATAAGAATGTGTTTTCCTTAATAAACTAAAATTAGTTGTAGTTTGTGTAGTATAAAGCTTCGTTTAGTGAAAAATTAAAAAAGTTATATTGCACCATGAAGTAAATTCTATGTCAATTAAATATAAACATATTCTGTATTAATAACATGTTCGAAACAAAACGTTTATTTTAAAATGTATTTTTCGGAACCCAACTGTTAAATTATGTCAACGCTTATTTTAAAATATTTTTTTAATTACACGCAATTTATATTCATAGGCACGGAGATGATTCCATTAACGAGGAGGTGCTTTATCTAAGTGTTCGGAAAATCTCCGCTACTGGCAAAACTAATGAAAACAAATTCTTATCCCCTCATCGCTACACCAGATGGAACATACAAGGGCCAAAGTTCGATTAATACAATCCACACTTTTGTTATATTCTGGGCTATTTTTCCGTATACTTTTGGCATCTCTGGCCAGTGTATCAGATCCTATTGCAGGATCCAGTATCATCAAGGCTGATGTTCGTAAAGTCACATTTTTGTATTGGCTTGCAATACCGTGTCAAAAACACCATGTGCCAGTGTTGGTGATTTGGTATGCAAAAAATAATTTTTGATTGAATCGTAGAATCTGCAATATGATTACGATAATAAAATTAAATAATTCAATAAAATTCTACGAATCCAGGAGACGCGAAAAATTGTAAGGCTAATGTACTCGTACATAAATATAAGACGAGTTGTAGAGATCCCAAAATCCTTAAATGTGCTTTGGGTTTGGGAGCAGTTCCGATTTCTCTCTACCCACATCTATTCCTATTCTTATTATTTTTTTTTTTTTTTGAAGAGCCTACAAACAAACAACACATGAAAATATTATTGTGAATGGTGTATGGGTTGAGTACTTAAGTTCAGCAAGGTTATTTTTTAAATTTATTTATTCTTAATATAGTGCATACATAAGTATTTTTATATATGCTCTAATCAAAATCGTTCCTTTTAACTACAACTTGTCTTTCACATATTGCTTAATTTAATTTTGCATCTATGTATTTTTATGTTATGTTGTGAGTATTGAATTAAAGTACCTATATCATCTGCATACCATTGATGTTCCGTTCGTCAATTGGATGAGTTTGATCTTTCCAGTAGCGATTAAAAACAGAATAAATACTATTAATTTATGTCTTCAGTTTGTATAACTATCCAGAATAAATAATTATAAGTGATTTTTATGCGCACACGTTCAGATCCGCTGTCAATGTAGCGTTGTGTAGATGGATTTGATTTTTTTTCTTTCTTCTTATCTCCAGCTGATATCTGGGTTTATCACAAAATTTCACGTGTATATACGGTACTGAGATTTATCTCGAGTAAATCTCTAAAACAGAACAAAATGGATCAGGATGTTTAGACCCCAGATGAATTGGACAAGGTAAAAAAAAAAAGAAAAAGAATATAGTATAAACGTGAGGACAATAAATTAAAATATTTGTACTACATGTAGTACCTAGTTACATTGCGTTTGAGTTTAAAGAATTTCATTAAATAATTTGAGCTTATCGAATCAATGTGGGGTGTCGTGAATCGATAAACATCTCCAACGAACGCATCATTCAGAATTCGAATAGAATACAAAATGAACTAATTGAAAAAATATTCCGAAAATGACAAGTTAATGTGCTTCATAAATTATTCACTGATAAATGAGAATTTTTTTTTTTTTTGTTAAAGCTTCCAAAGCTCTGCGTGGGATTCGCTATAAAGCCCCGAAAATTTTTCATTAATGAAAACAATATTCATATTAATTTCACGTTCAACGATCAAAATCGTTCATCGCTACAAATTTATTCCAACAATTTTCTAAGAAAACAAATTTATTTTTATTATCAAATGAAAATTTACGAGCTTAGGCGATATATTTTTTTTTGACGCACACTGCCCAGCATACTGAGTGTATTCAATATTTTTATGAAAGGTGCTATTCTATAGAACGGTGAGTCTTTTAAAAAATCATTTTTGTGTAAACAACCCATAAAAGTTTTGACAATTGGACTATCTTGATTGATAAATATCAATATTTACAAATATTTCTCTTTTATTATTTATGTAAAGACGATTTTGATTTTTCAATTGCCTGTATGTGAATTCAGCTGTTTAATTATTTTTTTCTCAGTTAACCTATTTCTTAAAAAATATCGCATATATTATAGTATGTACACATACTTACCATTCTGTCCGACATCTCCGGAGATTATTTAAATGAATACATATTTTAATATAACTTATACTACAAACGCTTGAAATCGCTGTACTATGTATTTTGCTATTCTTTAATTAACTATGCGATTTTAGTTTTGGGGAGGAGCAGCAAAAACAATATTAGAGTCGGTTAATAGAGCACAAAAGACAATTATTAAGGTAATAAATAACCGTCCTTTTAGATATCTTATACACTACAATGTTCTAGATGTAAGACAAATTTATATGTTTAGATTCGTACAATATTTCCATTCAAATAATAACTCATGCGGACGGCGCACTGCGCGGGACGCGGGGTGCCGGATGTCGATCGTAACTTTAGTGGAAGAGCGTGCGCTGGCAAGTTAGACGTGTTTTATCTGTATTTATGCTGTTGTTCGTGATGACCAATGTTTTTTCTAATTTTTAGCACTTTTACATAATAATTTATATATATTCACTTATATAAAAGAAAACTATTATTTAAATGATTAACATAAGTAATAAATATAAAATATTCATATTTGTCCGACTTAAAAATCAGTTTACAGTATTGAAACGCGCATTTTTATTTTACCACCGTAAGGGAAAGGTTAAAAAAAACTACTTGTAAAAAAATACCAGGCTCGATTTATCTTAATGATATATTATAAAAAATACCATGATCTACTTTTAAATTTGCGAATGGGAATGATATGATGCTATTTTCTTTATATGAAATGGACACTTTCTGTAAGATTACTTAAGCGACACGAAACATACATCTGATGTGTGCTCGTAGATCTATAAGGTAATAAAAATAAATCGCGTTAATATGTTCATTATTAAGATTTGTGTCGACAAAAAAAACTCGAATATTACAATATTTTTGGCTATACCGTGAGACATCAAGAAAAATATCAGAGATGCAGAGAAACAGATCTCATTATTTGGGGGAAAATTGTTATCAAAAGTGACCCTTGAAAGGAAAGGATATCCTAGCTGAAAAATATAAGCTAATATTTTGGGATTTCCACAGTCCAACTATTTATAGCTGCTACAGATAATTTTATAAAAATAATCTTAAGCCAGCCAAAGGTAGGCCGTAAGCCTTGTAATTACCCATACTTCCAAAATAGATTTGTCTCTATGAGACATCTATTATTTGTTTTAAAAATAATCATTAACATTCGTTAAACTGACAAGAACAAGAAGAAAAATAATATGGCTATTGATGTAATTAAATTAACAACGTCAGTAGTTTATTGGTCTAGTGATTAAGGCACTCGTCTAGTTATCTAGGGGTTCAAGCCTAGTTCTAGAAGACTAGTAAGTCATATTTTTTTTAGTACAAGCGTTTAGCATAGTTTGAAGATATTACAAATATTGATGTGAATAAAAAACATCACCCCTTTTATCGACGTAAATGAAAATCAATCAAAACCATCAAATGCCAACGTTTTATACACCCCTGTTCGGTATTTATGACAGGACCATATCGCCGGTTGTTGTGAACGTGTGTGGATGCTTCTTTTGGTTAACTATACCTATTTGTTCTCCCCCCCTCCTATCCTCTTACCTCAGAGCATGTCAATTTCTGTGTGTGTATGGTGTATGAACTTTGAACTGTTAATAAGTATGAATGTCTTGCTACGAGCTCGTGACACTGACTTGAATTATTATTGTGTTTCGGTTTCTCGCAGTGTGTGATGAAGATTTACAATCACTATTGGGTGATACACAGTACTTCGTGCTAATCATCGAAGAAGTTTAGTGAAATTCAGGAGAGCTGTGAGTACAGAAAGAAAATCCAGGTAAGTCGTGCTTCCTGGTTAGTCATCGGGCCCTTATTGTTCTGTTCCTGTACCAAATTCTTACCACCCTTCCTATATCGCGTTTTCTACACAAAATATTATAGACTTAACATTTCTTATCTTGTGTATATTTAAGCATGTATTTTAAAATATATACATATGTTGCAAGTTAAATATTTATAAAATTATCATAATTTTAAAAATGTTTAAAGGCTCAGTTTCTTTTCTAAGATAAACTATATTTTATTTACTGCGTCTGTTATTACAACCCAGTTATTATTTTACTGAAATCATTTTAGCTTTGTTCTCCACGAGGCTGGCCTCATTTTCTTTAACATCCCTCTAAGCAAATGTAATAAGAATTCCGTCAAAGCCTCTCGAATATTGACAATGCAGAATGGATGCACTCTCAAAGCTTTGGAGATAATCTACCCTAATACACAAAGCGCTTTTCGCAATTTACAAGAAACATAGAATTCATACTACTGCTTTCGTTCCACAACCAACAATGCTTCAAAAGAGATGTTTACTTCTTTTGATTAGCTTTTCTTGGAAGCCCGGTACCTGATATATTTTTATGAATTTTCAGAAATTATTTATTTGAGCGAATTTGAGCAATAAAGATAATATAAGATTTTCTGGACAACTTTCTAATTGATACATTTAATATGAATTAAAATACCACACAACTATGTTCTGAAAATGAAACTTCACAGCAAAAGAATTGTTCTCCTTAATTTATTATTTTCTTCTTGTTTATTAAATGTTATACAATAGGTATATAATTTATTATTGTACTGTATATAAAATCTATTTATTTATAAATGTCCATATATATAACATGCATATGTGGACATTTATTTTGTAATAGCCCATAAGGGTGTGGATATAAATAAATTAATATTAATAAAAATTAAATGTCATTGTATTAACTAAAAAGATATACAGAAAAAAATGTGTTATCGAAAAAATATTTGAGTTGATACCAGGATTCGAACCTGGATATTTTCTTATCTGGGGAAATAAGTAAAAAGTAAGTAAAAAAAAATAAAAGGAGAACGTACTATCCAAATCTACATGACTCTCGCGACCTATGCCAAAATGGTTTTTATTTCAATGTTTATTCTATCGTGTAAAGATTTCACAGACACGTGACAATTTATATGTCGGGTAAGGCGAAGGGTATTAACATTTTCCTCGTACGAGACTTTAATAGAACCTCCAAAGCAAACACTAATCACACCCTTCAGTCGACAACGGTCCATTACATCTGTTTCAAAACCAGACTGTCTCATTTCAGCCATGCCGGCGTCATTTGGCTGGCTGGTCGAAATGTAATGGCGGTGCTCTCGGCACGGTATTGCGGATTTCATGGTACCGTCACCGATTCGTACGTTGTCAGCGGACTGTTCTCCGCGTCAGTTTGCGGTAGACTTATTCGAAAGACTGAAACGGAATTGCTATTGAATTGTGGGATTAATCGACGGAGGGAGCGATTGAGTGAACTCTATTGATATTTGATTAATAGAGCCGGATTTATATCGTTAAGTGCTGAAAAATCTTTTAGATAGAAACTTTATATAGCAAATTGATATCCTCTTATATTGGACTGATGCATTATAAATATGTGCATTGTGTTTTTTTTAAATTAATAAATTACCTACCTAAGTTAATCAACATATTATCCAACATCGTTTACGATTGGCTGCCAACATTCTGGCTTTGAAGAAATCCATAGATTTTGATGTGAATATGTGGATATGGATGTGGATAGCAATTTTGAAGAGCAACAATGCTATTTTAAAGATTTCTCGGGAATTGTTAAGTAAAAAACAGAAAATGAAAGATAAATCTAAGCAAGATCAGAAGAATAGTACAGATGTGGAGTAATCTCGCAAATAAACTCTTGAATAGTCGCTTTTGTAAAATTAGTAGTACGGGAACGAGCATTATCATGCTGAAAAATCATTTGATACTATCACCCAGTCGTTTTCGAAGTTGATTTATTACCAAACAATCCATAATAGATACGTGGATGGACACCATTTTTTTTGTGGGGAGTTTCGCTTTTTTTTGTACTGATACTCAATTTTCTTTAAGATATGTGGTGATCTTGTACGTGCCCCACAGATATGGCCATGTAGAGACTCACTTAGCAACCATATAGGGCTGAAATCCAATGAGCAGACACCATACATCATGACGGACACTACCTTAGGATCTATCATCCATATCTCGAGCGAGCTACTCCAGTGTTAGACTACATAAGCGCATTTAACTGTATGCTGTCTCTGCATAATTAATCCATTAATAAACGCTAACCTTTGTAAATGCTTTTTCATTTTAATATTTTGCTCTAGATAAAACATAAATACTCACCCACGCGCACAATATGCACCAACACGCGTAAGATTAGAAGATGTTAGGGGCTTCAGTTCCACATCCACAAAACCTTCTAATAAATCACAGTCAATCAATGTTCTTCAATTTCATCCCCTACAGACATTTGTTATGTACTTATACATACATGTCCAAAATATTAAATTTTTTTTTAGGAAAACACTTCTATTCTTAAATCGTAAAAACTCTACTTCAATATATAATTTTAGACATGGACAGTCTATTTATCAATATTTCTACATATGTATTTCTGATATTGTATTTTATTAATAATTTATTTATTATAAAATTGTTACAGTAAAACTAAAATAAATATAAAATAAACCAAAATAATTGACGTCATTCGAATATGTAGTTTATGTGATCTGAAAATGTTAAAACTAACAAAAATCCACGAGTAACTCTATATATCCATTTTAGTGGATCATCATTGTACTATTTACTTTTATTGGAATTATTTATACTTCCAGATCATATTAGCAGGGGCGTGCAGTGCATACATGCAAAAAAACTGTGCATAACTAAAAATTCTGGGAAACAAATATAAATTAATAAATTGGATTAACATTAACGAAAACATTATTTTGTAATTAGTGCCATCTGTGTATCAGTAGAGACTTAAATTGATTAGTTCTGAAAACTCACCGCAACTCACCGCTGTACGCATGACGCTTTTTTTTATTTACCTCATCGTGCTATTTACATTATTCAGTTCTGTCTTTAAGTTAGTGAATTACTCATGTCGTATAAATGGCTATTTACTGAATTGAAAATACCTTTCGGTTGATCCGTTTTGTATGGAATCATTACCTATGCTGTTTATTAACAGAATAACATTAGAAAGGGTTACAACTGCGTGCAAATCATTGAAGTGTCTACTTCCTCTTTTACTAATTCGCTAATGTTACAATCTTACTGTTTTTAACCTGTTGATTACATTATTGTTCTTTAAATTTGGTGCATGGATTGGTTTTTGATTTGAGAAAAACAAAAAGCAATTGGCAGATCTATTTCCTACGTTAACCTTTAATAAAAATAATTATTTCCTTTAGTTATTACGTGAAGTATTTTCAAACAATAAATGAATCATGTTTAGTCATAGAAAGTGTTCTTTAAAACATCCAAATATTCTTTACATGGGTTAGAAAGTATTATTTTACGTTAAAACTTAAATTTTTAAACACTATTAACAATACTCTAAAATTATAAATAAATACACGATAGGGTCGTATAAATGATGGATTTATTTTGTCCAAAGACGTTGGTTAAACGAAAGTACATATATTGTATTACATATATTATATATGATTATATAATATCATTGGTAACAGCGTAACCTAAATCTATACCTACTGCACGCCACTGGTTTACTATATGATATAATAAAGACTGGTGCTGTATTGTTCTAGAAGTCGACATAAAATGGACAGTATATTATATAGACCTACATATTTAGGGCTCTAAGGAATTGAAAAAAATATATATAAGCAATTTCAATTATCCGACTTTTTCTTGTCCAATTAAAAATATGAATATTCCCAAGATGTACTGTATTATTTTCATTTCAAATGGAATTTTATTTTACATTACTACAAAGTAAATATTTTAACTTATCTAAAATAATGTTTTTAAATACAATGACCTATTAAAATCGCAATTTTTTGGTGTAATTATTTATTCACGTTATTTTTTTAGACTATGTTAATAAATCAAATATTAAGGCACACTCAATAAAAAAAGTGTATCTTTCATCATAATATGTTAATTTAAAAAAATAAATACTGATGGTATTTCTTTAAAATTCATGAAGCATTAATTTCTATGTTTTTATTCTTTACAGTTACATTTCTGTTTATTTTTAATGATTTAATTAGATATTTAAAAAATCAAAAGAGTCAATGTGAAAATGAATTTGTTAAGGTACCTCTTGAACAATAATGTGCCTACTTTCACGTCTATATCTTCGATCAATAATCATTTAGTAATAATATTCAATAACCAAAAAATATAATTTCTTTGATTTGTGCTATTTATAAAAACATTATAATCCAGTGATCACATTCACCAGGAATATTAAAATTGTCCAAATCGCGCTATTATTTTATACATGCTTATTTTTTAGATTTTTTTTTTCTCACGCTATTCTTGCAATTGTTTGAATTTTATTACGTACAAAATGAGTAGAGTTGTAGTTCTGAATGCATTAGCAGTAGAGAACTGAGCAACTACCACTGGGAGACGTCAACGCGTGCCAACAAATCGCAACATATTTTGTCTTTAATACAAATGAAATGGATTAATTAGAAAGATATAATCAATTTTATTGAAAAACATTGTTGTTGCTTCCGGAATTTGAACCTGGATCTCATCCAATCCGAGAAACGTCCATTAACCGATTATGCTATAGCGCCACAGTGCATTAAAGTCAAAACAAAATTGATTTCAAATAATGGAACGATAGATGTATTAACTTGAAAAGTGTAACATATAGATTAGAAAATTTGTCGTTAGTGCACCGGATTGGAGGAGATCCAGGTTCGAATCCCGGTAGCAACAACAATATTTTTCGATAAAATTGATTTTATATGTATACCTTTTTAATTAATACATTTAATTTGAATTAAAAACATCACAGACCTACGTTCTGTATAGTTACAACTTCACAATAAGAATGTGTTCTCGTTAATAATATTTTGTCTAATAAATCTTGTAACTTTGTCCTAATAAATTTAGTGAAACATGTAAGTTTGCGCTTTTGTTAAATCATCATTACTATATGTTTATTCTCACACATAACTCACTGCGATCTACACGGTCATTGAATGACAAACCTACTTGGGGGTGGATTTCTATTTTCGTCTCATTCTTCTGATGTCATCTCATTCATATCAAACACAAATTTAAAACATTTCCCCCAAGTAGTAACTATGAAGTATTGAAATTACATTTTAATTTAATGTGTTGTTTTATAGGTTTTCGAATTGACGGAAATTCTCGATTTCTTGAGAAGATATTCATAGAGAATGGCAACGACTACAGAATAGCTACAGATTTCGTTTATATGTGTATATATGTGTGAACTTTGTTTTGCTTTTCTTTTCATAACATAAATATTATTTTGTTACTTAAATATATTCAATTACAATAAAATCTCGATCAATAGTTCCTCGAATAATCGTTCTCCCGCATGTATCGTTTATTTATTCCAGTCCTGAATTAATTTCATACAAAACACCCAAAAATAGATCGCATGGGTCGTTCCTATATGCATCATTTTATCGCATTAATCGTTTAAATTATGCAACACATAATTCGTTTCCATTAATGACACTCGTAAACAATAAGAGAGAGAGAGAGAGGGAGAACGCTACTACTGACTCCCGCTCGACATTGCACGATATAAAGTTTAATTTTTTTTAAATTGTTTCTGTGTAGCTTTCTAATATTGTTTATTTAATACATTCATTTACATGTAAAATGTGTATTTTTTTTAGAATATGTATTGAACACTTAAGTATGAAAAATGTAACATTTTACTGTTTTCCCGCATTCATAGTTTATTTCAATAGATCCATTCAAAAACAATAGATAGAGGTTTCACTGTATATGTATTATCTTTGTGGTGAATCAAGTATTCATAAAAAAAACCTGATCCCGCTGAAATAAATCCATTATTATTATTATTATTATTATTATTATTACTACGATGTTCTGCAATAGAGATACTATGAAGAAGTAGAAGAAAAACAGAAAAGTTCAAAAATGTAAAAATTGTTTTGGACTATATTTAAAAAAAATTCAATTCTATTACATACAATAAATAAATCATGAATAGAATATTTATTTATTTACACCCTATCACGAATAGTTTTGAGAGTTGTTTACTCGTCATAATTATATTTTATTTTATTATTTTCAGTCATGAACATTATCATCATAATACCATCATAGGTTGACTACGGTATCATCCTACCAGATCCATACCTGTATAATTTGACGTGAGACTCGTCATCACATTAAATTCAGAAGACAGCCAGAAAGGATTTATAGAAATCATACACTCCCAAAAAGGGTGGGTAGACGTCACGTTCACGTGTTGCTGTCGCAGAACTCAGTCACCCTGTCTAGGTGGCAAGATATGCGAGGGAGAGTCAGTAGAATACTCCGTTAAGTCTCTCTAGCCACTGCTCTTCCCGGAATTATCCATCCCAGGAACCCCCAGCAAGAGACCCACATCCTAATAAATTTCCGAAAATGTTCGAGATTTCTTTAATTTTTTAATAGGTCATCTTTCCGGGTGATCCGATGACCTATTCCTTCTGATCCCGCAATCATGAATGAATAATATTAATAAAATAGTATCGAAAAATAAAACTCACCCCTAAAAAGTGTTAAAATTCCAATAGGCATCACCAGCACAGCAACCATCAGATCCGTGACTGCCAAGGACATCAGAAAATAGTTGGTCACATTCTGAAGTCTCCTCTCCCAGCATATAGCCAAGCAGACCAAGATGTTTCCCGCAGCCGTGGCTAGCACCAGAAACAGCGCTAACAACGCCCACCAGTTTTGCACTTCACTTTCACCATCATCGACGTAACTCACATCACCAACCGTGGCGGATCCGTCCCACCAAGGGTTCAGGCTAACATTTTCATTCACGTTCCTGGAAGTCACGTTTCCTATCTCATATGACCAGTTGTAATATAAAAACGTAGAGTTTTCGACGTGGGCGTGGTCCGTCCACGAAGCTAGCCCTGCCGTCACCACGCGAGCGTCGTCGTCAACCCTCAAGAAATCTTCTTTGAAATCTAATAAATTTTCTAGTCTCTTTTCGAAACGCAACGGGGGATTCGACACGTCATTTTTTTCCAAGTTTTCTCCGAAGTTAATATTTTTTTCGCTATGTTGAACTTTTGGACGGTGTTTGTATCCCGTGTGCCGAAGACGATTCCGTTGGTCCAGATCAGCTATATTTGAATACATTTCATTCGACATATTGAATGACGCCATTTTTCATTTTATTCGTCGATGACATCATTAGCACGGGTGCTGAAGTTCCTCTTCAAGGGGTTAGATAATCTGAAAAAAATATATCTTTGATGTAAAACAAGACTAAAATTTAACAAACTGGAACTATTGATAATATCTGAGATTGTATACTTATTTTTCATAAAAATGTACACATTCATGTTATAATACAGCAGTGTATTTCTATTTGATTATATCTCTGACATGATTTATATAAGACACATATTCCTTTTTCACACGTTTTCGATGCATAATTAAGTCAGGTATTAACCCATAAAATATTGTAGACTACGTTTATTCCACCCCCCATATATATACCAGTTAGATCGCGTTGTAGATGGTTTCCTACGCTGACGTTTCGGCACAAAAATACATACCACTGTCAAGGCATTGCTCAAAAAAATTACGATACAACCGTATTTTTTCGAAGGAGATATAAATCTACTCTATCCATATTACTTGATTGTGAGAGATTTAGCCTAGGAAACCATTTACAATTTTTTTGCGATTTAGTCTAGAAGAGACGCCAGATTCCCGCGAGTACAGTAGTGCTCGCGGGAATCTTACATCAAATATACATACTCGTACATATATTAAATACTGGTAAATATATATGTCTTAAAATAAGTGTAAATGAAACCTTTTTTTTCTGAAGGTACACAAAAAAAAAAAAAACTGTAAGATATTTCAAAAAATTGGATCGTTGCTGCGGTGAGGTGATTTGACTGAATATGGATTAAAAATAAGTAATAATTGTAATCTCTTCATTACGATCGCTTTCAGAATTAAATCTCAATATATATTTTTTGATGTTTCATAGGCGATGAAAGTTTCAGATGTTTCATTAATATGAAAGACGATCTAATTCAGAAAAGGTGACGTTTAAATAAAAAAGGACAGAAAAGTTTTGATCTCGATAAACTAACGACATTAAACAGACTGCGTATAAAAAATATTGATAGATGGTAAATCGTCACGCAAAAGAAAGAAGGAAAAAAACGCAACATAGATTGCGCAGCTGATGTTAATTAATTTAATTCACATTAAACATCTTATGTAAGTTTTCAGCGCCCGTCCAAGAACGGGATTTAAATACTAGTTATTATTGATTTATACAATGATTTTACGAACATATGTAACCGGGAATTCATCTACCTTACAAGCAAACAAGTACATAAGATCCCATGTACGACATTTCTTACGCGCCGTATTTAACGGCAAAAAAGAACACCTGCTACCCGATCATCCGACCAGTTCCCACATTATTTAATGTATAGAAACATGTGTTCTTATATGTCACGTCCACTATACCCTGTAAATAGCACGTAGGCAGGAATTCTGCCCATAAACAATATATGTTATGACCAGTTCTTTTGATAAATTTTCCATGCAAATACAATCCGAGTTTTAATTTTGTTGTATTATTATTATTATTATTAAAAACTAGCACCTGAGAAACAATAAAATGAAAAAATACGTAATAAAGTGTGGCGCCCATACAAGAACCCTTGGATAATATAATTATAGCTTGAAAATAATGTAGTGTGATATGTATAAAAGGTATTTTTCATCGCATAGTGTATTTTGGAAAGACCCTTGTTCCCATATTAATTTTTAATCCATCGCCATAAAACAAAATACAGTGAGGTGTCACTTATACTATTACCGAAAGCGTGCAGTGTATACAAGCAAAAAAGCTGTGCGTTACTAAAAATTCTGGGAAACAAATATAAGTTAAATAATCCATAATGTGGATATGAACGGATATATTATATAATACCGATTTATTACAATAAGCGCCATGTATGTACCAGTGGAAACTTTAATCGATTAGTTCTAAAATCTACCACGAAACCCACCGCTGTAACTATAGCGCTATTATCGACGTGCTACAATGCGTCGATTTTAGCTATTCATTACTACATTACATTACTCTGTACTATTTTGAAGGTACTGAATTGCTCAAGTCATACAATTGGCTATTTACTGTATTGAAACTTTATTTCGGTTGATTCGTTTTATATGGAGTCATTACTTATGCTGTTTTTTTAACAGAATAACATTAGAAATGCTTACAACTGCGTGCAAACATTGAAGTGTCTACTTCCACTTTTACCAATTCGCGAATTTTACCATCTTACCGTTTTGAACGTGTTGATTTTATGATTGTTCTTTAAATTTGGAGCATGGATTGGTTTTTGATTTGGGAAAAACAAAAAGCAATTGGCAGAACTATTTCCTACGTCAACCTTTAATAAAAATAATTATTTCATTTATTTGAAGGATTTGAAGTTTAGTGAAGGACTTTCAAACAATAAAAGAATCATGTTCAGCCGTAAAAAGTGTTCTTAAAAACTTCCATACATTTTATATATTATTTTTATATGCGTAAGAAGGTTTTATTTTATGGTAAAACAAAAACTTTAAAAACACTATTAATAGTTCTCTAAAATTACAAATAAATACATGGTACGGTCTTATAAACAACTGATTCATTTAGTCTAATAACGTTGGTTAAACGAAAGTTTAAAATCCTATGTAAAACATATATTGGTAACAGCATAACCTTAATCTATACCTACTGCACACCATTGAGTATTACAGAATTTTAATAAAAAAAACAGTATTATTTAAACTTTTATTAATTTTAGTTGAATCTAAAATAATAAACACTAGCTAACGATAATTGAGATAGAAATGGTGTCATGAGCTAAAGCTATATTTTATAGAGTCTCACGAACCGGAGTGGCGTACCAGTTTCATCCGGTCCCGGGTGAGCCTTGATATGATTCCCCACTTTGCATCCACAAGGCTCTTTGTTCTTCTGCTAAGTAATGACTTTTCTTAAGTTAAGCGAGTACCAGCGCGCCGCACATTCATCGCGCCGCAAGACTACTTACCTGCCTGCTCTGAAAGCGTAACACTGCGTACATTTGAGGTGTGGTCGGAACATGTATAGTTCCCTGGCACAGTTTATCATATTTGTTCTGTCAAAAATGTTGATACAAGCCCTAAAAATAGCGAGAATTGAAATTCACATTTCACGTTTACTGCTTGTGTTTATGTTACGAGCAAAACATACAAGACAGGTAACGTGTGCGAAGGACAGATAAAATATTTGGGGAATGTATTAAATATCATTTTTGTGTCTCAGACACGTGTAACATGCCATCCCTGCGTAGAATATATTTTTCTGAAGGATGTCTCAAAAAATGTTTACATATTTTGAAGGGTTACATGTTCAATATTAATTAAGCTAATTTCACGTACAGATAAAATTAATTTATCGAAAATATTTTTTTGTTGACACGGACCAGGAATTGCACTGACCTATTACACCATGTCAAAATTGTAAGTTAACAACAAATTTTCTAATTTATATGTTGCGCCTTCAAATTTATACATCAGTTATTACATTATTTGAAAGTAATGTACTTTATAAATTAAATACATTTAACATCGCTGTCGCTATCAATGTCATAGTCGCATAGATGTCATTAATGAGAATCTTATAAATTGTAGTTAAATACTCGGAAGTGTTTCTACATTGTAACATATATACAATTTCTAAAATTTGATAGATATGGAAGTTGATTGTGGGTAGAATGGTGAACGTTATATTGTGTAAAGTGATCACTTAAGACAGCCGAAGATATCCATACTTCCCTTATAATATAATACCTTCGTCTCCATGAGATATCAATAATTTTTCATTATTAGAATGCCATTAATTGTGTGTTTTTAGAAATACTTAAAATATTGTCCATAAATATATTTAATTTGCATTAAAATAACACAGAACTATTTTCTGAAAAACTACAACATCACAATAATAACGTGTTCTTTTTAATAAATTGATTTCATTTTTATTTATAATTAATGAAGATGAACCTATATTTTTTTAATTATCACAAACGTTCAAGTTGTCTATTCCGAACTAGGCGTTTTAGATAAACCAAATAGGAAATATTTTGTATTTGTGTTCATTGCATCTTAGCAGCTGTCTTTAATTTTTTAATTTATGTTTGTTTTGTACCGTCAAACTTATATTCTTACATAAAAATGTCTAACTCAATTTCATGTGCGGTATTTTAATCGCTATATTTTTAACAGGTAGGCGGCCGGCGCGTCCATAGTTAAGATAAATAATATATATATAATATTTCAGAAGTATTTAAATAGAAATGTGATATTGGCGCCTAACCCCCTGTCCACCTGACTCAGTTCACGAAGAAGCCACGACTGCTTTCCATCAAGCCATAGATAAAATAAAAACAGTGGTTGTTAATATTTTTGCAAACGACAATTTGGTATTATAACAAAAAAAAATCGTTGACTTTTTAAAAATATTTAAAAAAAAAACTTAAATCTAAAAATTCTATAACACTAAAACATTGGCATCTTCACAAATAATTTATATTTGTCAAAAAAATATCTTTACAATAACGATTAATTTACGTTAATTTACGCAAATTTACGAGTACATGTTAGAAATTTAATAATTATAAATTGTATCATCTCAATTTTAAATTATATTTTTTATCCATTGCAGAGCAAAATTAATACTACACCACCACTTCCACGTAACTAAAGGAACTTAAATATTACGCACAATGGAAATAATTTTAGAACACATTCTTATTGTGAAGGTAGATAAGGTGAATGGCTCTTTCAAATAATGGAACGATTAAATGTATTAATATCAAAAAGGTAACAAACAGGTTCGAAAATTTGTCGCTAAAAATATTGTCGCTGTAGCATATGCATCTTCCCCGGTTAGGAAAGAGATCCAGGTTCGAATCCCAGTGGTGCAACAACAATATTTTTCGATAAAAATGATTTTATATGTATATCTTTCTAATTGATATATTTAATTCATATTTGAAATAATTTTGTTTCGAAACAGTTACTCGTGTTACTCATTTTGACTGCCTAGATTATTTACTGCACAGAATTTGAATGACGCATTCGGTACATACGTACCTTCTCAGAGATCTCATTAAGGGACTACCCCGAGTAGACACAATGCCGAAAAATCACACACAAGAATCGTTATTTTTATAAAACTATACATAAAAGCAATTTAAAAAGTGCAATAACTTATGGCTTACCCTGTATTAAAGTGAACCTATGCATAGCAGTCGGCCTAGCCGTGACATTTAACCCGAATTTCTTTACCATCACATTATAATTGATGCTTGAATCTTCGACCACTGGACCTAGGTCCATAAAGAAAGGGCTTCATTATAAAAAAAAATACATATCCAACGTTTAGACAACAAATTGTTGAATTTTTCATTTTTATAAAAAATTAAAAAATTGCACTTATGTAGCGCCACAATTTGTATTAATCTTTTTTCTTTAATCAACAATGGATAAAGAAAACTAAAATATACGGAAAATCAATATATTTATCAAGGTATCAAATTTTTTAACAACCTCCCCATCACAATTAGAAAAATTACGGACTATCATAAATTTGTAACTGAAGTAAAAAAAATATGTACACAGACTAACTGAAACATAAATTAACTTGAATATACTCCTTCTCTATACACGAGTCTTACTCTCATAGAGAAGAAATAAATGTTAAAATATATATATACATATATATTCACTGATTATTGAAATTGTATTATATTTTTAATATTAATAAAAAAATAAATAAATGTGACATGAGCTAAAAAAAAATAAATGAATGAAAGTACATTGTTACAGTTCAGGCCGACTCGGAACATGAGTGGTTGGAAGGTTTTCAACATTTACAATAAAACGAGTAGGTGTGTAGGTACTCACGGCGTAGAATATTTATGGTGGTTTACGGCATTGAGTGATTATCTATTCATAAATTGTGAAATGTATTTCCAAATCACCCAGTGGGCTTTCGGCTCATTGATTTATAATAAATGGCTAAGAATGTTAATTAATTAGAAAACATTTGTTTCAGTAGAATAATATATGTAATATATAACGGTCATTTATGACAGAGTAAAGAATGAAGAAATAAGAAAATAATGTAAAGCTGATGTTAGTATAGTATAGAAAGGATCACTTAAGTGGATTGGTCATATGTAACGGATGAATGAGGAGATAATAGTAAGAAAGATATATGACGCAAGTGTTGATGGCACCAGTAATAGAGGACGTCCGCGGAAGACTTGGCACGACCAGGTAAACCAGATAATGAAGGATGGTTCTGTTAGAAGCCTCAACAATCGGCGAGCTTGTATGAGAAGATGTATGAATGTGGATGAGGCGAGAATCGTGTGTCAGGACAGAAAAGTGTGGCGCTCTATCCTCTCTGCCTACCCCCGCAGGAAACGGCGTGACGGTAAGTAAGTAAGTAACTAGAAATCATAATAGATAACAAACTCAAATGGCAATAACATATTACTAATCTTACAAACAAAATAAGGAAAACTGCCTGCATATTTTTATGACTTTTTAAACATTTAATCACTTACAAATATGAAAATAATGTATTACGCGTTTGTACAGTCACATTTAGAATACGGTATAATTGGATGGGGAGGAGCATATAAAACTTCAATATCACAATTAGAAATCAATAAAAAAATTATGATAAAAATTATTTAAAAAAAAGACTATCCAAGTATCCAACTCTTCACAGATTTCAAAGTACCAAAAATAATAGACATGATATGTACAAAGAATATTAAAAATAAATTAAATATTAGAAACGAATTCTAATCTACAAGATTTAGAGACCAAATTAATATTCCAAAACTAAAATATACCGCAACCAGGCATCAAATTTTTTACCAGTCTCCCTATCTCAATTAGAAAAATTACAGACTACTACAAATTTGTATCTGAAGTCAAAAAATATGTACACAGATTAACTGAAACATAAATTATCTCGTATATACTCCTCTGCACACGAGTTTTACTCTCATAGAGAAAAAATAAATGTTAAAAGAAATAACTGATGGCATCCTGGACCGAGCCTCGAACCCCCGACCACTAGATCACTAGACCACAAGCATCTTGCAAAATGCGTTTCTGATTTATAAAATAATGTTTGAAAATTTTACGTGAAGTAGAAAAATTGTTTTTACAAAATAGTAAAGGTAATCAATGATACTTTATTTTTATCTTTATTATTCAATTATTTTTTCACATTCAGAAGTTATAAACACTTAAATATTTTGTATTGTATCAATAATTAAAAAGCTCTCAGCGCATGCAGTACCAATTTGTTCCACGGAAAATAAAGTTGCTGATTGCACGTACAGTGGAGGTTTTAATTGATCTAAATTACACCAACATAAAAGCATTTTTCAATATGATTTATTTACTTTGCATCGTACGGATGTACTGACAGTTTTATTATTAGCTTCTCGTATAATCTTTCGTTTATATCTATATATTTTTTTGTTTAACTTTTAAGCAAGATATATAATTTATTTAACCTTTCCCCTACGGTGGTAAAATAAAAACATGTGTTCCGGTGCTGTAAACTCAGTGTACAGGGTGCGCCATTAGAATCCAGACAAAATTGTGTTTAAAGTTTCCGTTATATTTGGTGCTAATTAGCGCTAAAGTTAGCTAAATATGTCGGTAAGACTTTCATAACCTCAAAATGGCCGAGCCTGTCAACCCAAGCATGGAGTACGATAGAAGAGCTGCGATTATAGAAAGCCTTCGTGCCGGAATAACTTACACCGAAATTATTAAATTCTTTAAGTACCTAAGATTGACTGTATATGACTGTAAAACCCCAAGGACGTCTCTATGGTGGGTAAGGCCGAGTGATATTCACGTTCTGAGCGTCGTTTTAAGCGAGCGTGATGTCATGCCACCGCACTTCTTCCAGAAGAGCGAAACGATCACGAAGGAGATTTATTTAGAAGTCCTGAGGACAGTGGTAAAGTCGTGGATGGAGACTGTGGCCTCTGGGAGACCATACATCTATTAACAATATGGAGCACCCACTCACATGAACCATATAGTGCAAAATTGGTTCTCTAACAACGTTGACATTTTTTGGTCGAAGGATTTTTGGCTTCCTAATCGTCTTGACCCTCTGAACTACTAAGCGTGAGGTGTAGTTGAGAGACACACCAACAAGTCTTTGCATCCTATCGTCAACTCCCCCCGGGCCGCTATCGAAACAGAGTTTACTACCATGAACTGCGATCAGTTGAAAATGAGGAGGTGTTAGAGGCATATAGAATGAATGGATCTTTTAAATGAGATATAACAGCATTTTTTAATATCTTTGTGTATTGGCTTAAATAAACAACTTTTTTCAATAACGTTTTTTTGTCCGGATTTTAACGGCGCACCATGTATATGTAGAGTTTTGCGATTTTTAAGTCGGATAAATATGAATATTTTACATATATTACTTATATTAATAATTAAAATAATAGTTGATGTATATGTAAGTGATATATCAATTATTGTATAAAAGTGCTAAAAATGAGAAAAAACATTGATCATCACGAATAACAGCATAAAAACGCATAAGACACGTCTAAGTCGGTCAGCGCACGCTCTGCCACTAAATTGACGAACGGCATTCGGCACCCCGCGCCCTGCGCACTCCGCACGTACACATACGCGTATTATCAAATTCACGTCAGATTCTTCGAGAAAATATTTTTTATTGTTCGTATGGTAAATACTTATATATTGTAATTATTTTATACAATACGTAAATATATTACGGAGAAATATCAAAAATATGAACTCTGTATTTAGTATATTTACAGAGATATTCGTATAATTAGAGGCAATCTCAACTCAGTTTATATTGTCAATGAGGAAATACGAATGACTATCTGGTCAACAAAGCATATCATCATTTATCTATGAGACGTGTATCTTCAATCCTGGTGTCACTGACTTCTGATAGTCCTTGTATGGTTCTGGCATAGTTGTTTTGAAGGTCGTCCAGATCACAAAAATATCACAGTATCATTTGCAAAATGTAGACCTAAATACTCAATAAATATGCAAAATATTTAAAGTATTTCTATTTATTATGTTTATAAAATAATTTTATTATAATTTTCAAATTTCAAACTATTTTACTCAACTAATTTAAATCATTAATGGGAATCTTGGGTTATTAAATTTGTAAATTTAATTATTAAATAAATAACAGTTGAGTATTGTTATCTTAAAAGAACGAAGATATAATAACCTTTTACACGAAATAACCTCGAAAAAATTATTAAGATTGAAAATTCAAATCAAAACCCGTTCCGTATATATATATATATATATATATATATATATTATAAAACGTTTTCGTAGTAAAAAAATCAAGAAAGTCGCTTACACAATCATATAAAATATGTAATTGTGTATATAATACCTTAATGTTTCCGTGATAACGATGTGTAGATATTTTTATTGATATGAGAGCTGTGCTTAAGCAGCAATTTTTAAACTTAATAAAAATAAATTTACGTTTTAATTAACCGTATGGACGTATGGCAGCATATAGCGACGGTGGTACGAGTGACGTCGGCGGGACACACGATCGCCAGAGGTCAGCTGTTATGCGGGCCGAGTGACGCAAACTCTTTCTCTGCTCTCACGTACAAATCGCGGTGATTATAGAAATATAATTCATGACTACGAACTACGGTAGCGGTACTTCGTTCTCTGTATATATCACGCTGACGCACCTATTCGAATTATACACATTCATCTAAAGCATTTTATCTTTGAAAAACGTTCGTATTGAACAGAAAGACATTTCTAAAAGAAGAAGATAGGTAATTATTAAATAATTACTCACCTTTATTACATTCGTATCAGAAATAATTCTGTTTTGCCATACCATTTTTCATGATTCTATTATATGTGAAGAAAACCCCATCATATTACAGAATCGTTTTGAGAGTCGTTTACCCTCGCTTCGATTACACTCAACAACGCAATTCGTGCAATTTTTTCAAACTCTTCAAAGCTTTTTTAGAATATATTTTAAAGTTAGAATAGTTAGTTACTAAAAACCTAGTGATTTTCCTTCATAGTAAACTTTTTCTTTTTCTTTATTATATGCCACAATTATTACATTTAGTCATTATTACATTCAGTCATCAACTGTTATAGGTTGGCTGCGGTCTCATCGTACCAGAGCCATACCTGTACAATTTGACGTAAGGCTCGTTATCATGTAAAATTCAGAAGGCAGCTAGAGAGAAGCCATACAGAAGTCATACACCCTCGAAAGAAAAGGGTAAAAAATTCGGTCACAGTCCGGCAGAAATACATCCCATCCAGGTCGCAAGAGGGTGCGAGGGAGAGGCAGTGAAGCGATACGTTACGTCTCCCTATTCACCGTTCTTCCCGGCATCGTTCATACCAGAAACTCCCAGCGGGAGACTCACACCTTAATAAATCCCGGTGAAGTCAGCGATTCTTTTCATTTCTTAATATGTCATCGTCCCAGGGGATATGATGATCTAATGATGATAATAATAAAAACTGCCGAAAATACCTAACTAACAAACTGACTTACTAACTTACCATCGCGCAGTAGGTTGAGAGGATAGAAGGTTACATATACTGACACACGGTTCTCGCCTCATCCACATTCATACATCTTCTTATACAAGCTGGCCGATTATTGAGACTTCTAACAGGAGCATCCTCCAGTATTTGGTTTACCTGGTCGTGCCAAGCTGATGTTCTCTATTTCTAGTGCCATCAACACTTGTGTCTCTCCCCATTTATCCATTCCATATGACCATAAACACAAAAATTACATATCTACCTACGAAGAATGGCGTTTTATGTTTGATGGTTTTGTAAATATTAGAAGGATTAGACTAACTAAGTGTATAGTTGTACTCTTGTACTCATGCAGGTATGTCGCAAAGTTTATCTTGGTTAATTATAGTAAATATGGGAAGGCGTTAAAGACAAATAAGGTAATTAGAATGGTAACGCGTACCTCCTTACGATTTACATTTGAAATTAAATTTTAAAGGTTAGTTGAAATATACGACTTAGAAATGACGCGGTGGAAACGGAGTCGGAAATAATAGTTCGGTATTGCCTGGGCTCGTAATCGTGCTCACCACGTGTCTAATATGTATAATTCATTATCAGTTTCCTTTAAAATTTTCCTACTCGTAAAATACATAGAGAAATCGGGATTTTATATATAAAATTATAAACTTGACCATCTACATCTTACACAAAATCAGAAATATACACTTGGTATGGTATACAAATGGGTGATGGATTAGTCTGAACCCTACCGTCCAAACTTTGAATCTCAATAGCCAACACTGTTCTTTCCCCATTGTCTTAAAACTGAGATTATTATTTCAGCCGTCTGCATTATCTCGCGAAGGCTTTGCGGGCATAAGAAGGTGACTTGATATAAACATCCCCCCATTAGTGGAGCAACCATTTCTCGGGAGATAACTTTGAACGGGGGCGTTGTCTTTGACTAAACCCCGGACCCGAACCGCCCGACACAATGGCCACATTAACGTGACGACAAAATTCTCGGTACCGTTCCGGTAATGTGTTCGGATTAACCCTCAGTTGCTGTGTAACGTGAATAAAATATAGCGCCCTTGCGTGACTCGGGCTTTTCGAGAATACAATAGGCAATTATTTTTAGATTAATTGTTATTAGAATATAAATAAATAAAGTTAACCTAACCTGAGCAATAATAAATAAAATATCAATTCGGATTCAGAAATAATAAGGAAAGAAGAGAATCAATTCAGGTTTTCAGAAACTTTTAGAGGTAGACAAAAGAAGCGCTATCTCTTTCGTACATCTGGAATAAGTCTTTGATAAAGTGAATTGAAATAAATTATTCAAGATATTCAAATCATTTTTGTCTCTTTATTTTAGAAAGGTCGGGGGTCCACAGTCTGGACTAGATACTACTATCTTCTCCTGCCTCAACCAATCTTTCCCGGCTTTGTTTACAGCAATCTACTGGCACACTTCCTATCGTGATTGGTAAGTGTAAACAACTTTGTATTAATTTCTCTGATATTGGAAAGATGTTTCCAACCCACCATAATTGATATACTTTTATAAAAGAAATTAAGGGCTCCATGCCGCGGGTTTCCCTTATCATGTTTCTTTTCTCCCGGTCACATAATGTTACTCCCGTTACTACCCTCATGCCCTAAGAGTCTTGACATTTATTTACATATTAATTCTTAATATAGTACGCACATATTGTGAGAACTGTCACATACTAGTATGTGTGTGTCCGCCATGAGAGTGTGAGTATGAGTGAATAGGAGGCGAGCTTTATAAGTCGCCGCATTAGCGGGGAGCACTCTCTCTCATCACAGCTCCTCCCTAGTACAGTTACTATTTCTGAAGTGTACATATTATATTAACCTCTGTACTCAAATGGATACTTGTCACTGAATTTATCAATCAATTATCCTTACACAAGATAACCAGGCAAGCAGCAAAGATATCACAATGGCGCAGCCGGGAGGATAATCATAATGGCGCAGTTGTGACAATTATCAATTTATTATTACACATTAAACACGATACACAAGTTAAACACAACAGTATACAGTCCACATCCTTGGAGATGTCAGTAGAATCCGGATTGTGGTGAATGCCACATTACTTCCCTGTCCTGATATTCTTCCGACATCTATGCATGCATGTACGTAACAGTATACCTAACGCGTCATGATGTATTGGTTCGTCTAATAAGCTTTTGCATTTTTTTCTGAAAGGTTATATTCCCGCTAATTTGTTTTGTCGCCGTTTTCGCATGTTTTATAGTTTTTCTTAATTATTGGAATTAAATAATAGAATGTCAAGTTGAAAAAAATGAATATTTTCGACACACACTTTTTTTCGCCTTTACTCAAGGTTAAAATGGTTAAAGGAGCTCAAGTGGGAAATTTTACCGCATCCACCCTACAGTCCCTACCTCGCTCCATCGGATTATCACATTTTTCGGTCGCTCTCCAATCAAATGCGTGACGTTACGTTCAACAACAACGATGACACCAGAAAGTTGATAATGATTTTACAATAAATAAATTAACAAAACCGCAAAGATTTATGAGACAACCCAATATTAAAATATTAATAAAGTCTTTGAACAAATTCACTGATGTTAAATAAATAAAAAATATCACATAGAGACAGAGCTATTTAAAAAAAATATATATTTAATGGAAATATACGGTAATTACGTGTTCTTGGACGTAATCAAATATTACTATTTGAACAAAACCTACAGAATCTTAGCTACTTAATTACTTACATACAATCAAGCCATTTCTTCACGGGGGTAGGCAGAGAGTATATAGCACTACACTCCTCTGTCTTGATATACAATTTTCGCCTCATCCACATTCATACACCTTCTCATACAAGCTTGCCGATTGTTAAAGCTTCTAACAGAACCGTCCTCCGTTATCTGGTTTACCCGGTCGTGCCAAGTCTTCTGCGGACATCCTCTATTTTTGGTGCCATAACACTTGCGTCATATATCTTTCTTACCATTCTCTCCTCATTAATTTATTTCATATGACCAAATCACTTAAGTGATCCTTTCTTAATCTTACTCACTATACTAACATCAGCTTTACATTCTTTTCTTCTTTCTACATTCTTTACTCGGTCATAAATGGATCTGCCACATATACTCGTATCATTTCCACTGCATTCAGTATACTTTCGTTCCTCTTCTGCCAGATCCAAGCCTCACTTCCATATACCGCACATGTGCACCACTAGTCTTGCCTCGGTTAACAAACTCCCGTTAAATATAATTCCATTCAAAGCGCTATTCACTTTATTCCCTGCAGTCACTCTCCTTTCCATTTCTATCAAACATACTTCACAAATACACAAACTCATCCACTTGTTCCAAATAGTCAGTACCTACAAGTATTTAGCACTGTGTCTTGCTGTCCTTCTTCTCGAGTTCCATCACTTTCGACTTATTAACATTCATAATAAGGTCGCTTTCTTTGCATACATCGTACATTCTACTCTGTAGTTCTTGTTCTTGTTCATATCTAACCTTAGCTAAATTTACACAAAAGAAATATGAATAATATACATGTATAAAAGGTAATAAACTAAATTAAATTCCAAATATACTGTTTCGGAAGATAAATACACGAGGAAATTTAATAAAGTAATTCAAAAAAAAGATTTAGCTTAGTTTGTAATAGATTTTAGTGTTTGTGAACAAGTTGTCACGTATTTTAACTAGTTTACCTCATATTTACGTATTGTTTCATAAATATGTATAATAATTACCTTCTGACCTACCGTGGGAGCATACACTGCGACTGCAGTTCTAGTGTGACCAGGGTTGATGCAAAAACTGTGAAACATTTTTTAATATTAACGTTATATGTATTTTATATATACATTCATACATTAAAGATTAATGTGAAAGATACGTTAATACTAAGAAATGATTATTAGAAGATATATATGCTTAATCTAAGATTAAAGTAAAGTACTATTGTACGGAACTGGTGACTTTTATATATGATATTATACATGTATGTATATATTTTGAGGTTTAGTCTGGCAGTCTATCCTCCACCGGCCAGACGTGAGTACGTGCCTTAGAACCTGCTTTCTTACCATAATATTGAGGCTATCCATAATCATTACATGGAGAAAAAAATAAAAATAAAAATCTAGATACCTTATGTCTAGATTTTTTTTACTGGCGCCACATCTCTTATGACTTAGAATATATACTGCGTTGTTCCACGCGAAGTATGACACAACAAGCACACGATGACAGTAATCAGTACGCACAGTAGCGAGAAACCGTCAACACACTAACAATACACTATAAGCCAACGATTCGTCCCCACACCAACGCATTACTGTCAAACATCAACTTAACTGATCTAAGACCATAGACAATAAAAACCGCAGAAAAGGTCGTACTCTGGGTACTGGTGGGAGAAACAGGTAGGTAACGGACAGGAACCATTATATCTACGCGCGAATGGCGACCGGCAATCAATAAATAAGTTATAAAGATCGAACATAATTTACATAGATATTTGCAAAAAAATTGCGACCACCCAGTTACTCTTACGTATGTGCCTGCCCTGTTCGCGGGCAACGTGCACGCCACGCGCACTAGTAACTCGCGTGCGTGTTGGACTAATGATTAGGTGACTGCGCTGTACTGGAGTGCCTTATCATGATCTTAATGCATGTACATTGCAAATGCAAAACGTCATAGTGCACCGTTCAACCGAGAATTCACGGAACACAACTGATCAAATTAAAATATCGTAATGAACAAAATAATCAAATACACAACAGTGTATAATACATTTTAGAATTATCAGTAGGATATATATGTATTTATTCTCTACGCGAGAAGGAGTATATACGAGATAAATTATGTTTCAGTTAGTCTGTGAATATATTTTTTTAAATACTAAATTAATGTATTAATTATAAATATATACATATAAAATCAATTTTGTCGAAAAATATTGTTAAAGCGTCACCGGGTCGTATTAATAATATATATTTTTTTTTACTTCAGATACAAATTGATAGTAATCTGTAATTGTTCTAATAGTGAAAGGAAGATTGTTAAAAAATTTGATGCCGTGATTTTGGGTTGCGGTATATTTTAGTTTTGGAATATCTCTATGGTCTCTAATGGAATGGTCTCTAAATCTCAAAATTAAATTAAAAGAAAATTTAAGGGGCTAGATGATAATAACAATTATTTAAATTTTAAATTTAGTACTTCCATCTGAATATACTAGTATTTATTTGCGTAGAAACGTAAAAAAAATAAATTATTGACAATTCTGTCACGTGACGCTATGTTAAATTTTCTAAAAAAATTTTAATTGCATTAATTTCTGTTTAAAATTGTATTTCGTATGATATTTCGATACAAAATTTATACGATTCATTTGTGTTTAAGCAAGTGTGTTTTATATTAAAAACTTACCGATTCCTAAATCAATGTAATGAAACTAAGCCTAGATATTAAAAAAAAAAAAAAAAAATTTTGTATAAAACTGTATATAAAAGTTAATATTAATAATATGATATATTACAATTCAAAAAACAACATTGCCTATTTTATTAATGTTACACATAAAAATATAACATTTTTCTTGTGTTTCGAAATAAGGTATTTTTTTTTACAATATTTATTCGCAGTGCTAAAAGGGTTAATTAAGATGATAGAAATTAAATATTAAAAATTCGATAATGTTCGTGATGAACCTCGCCACAAAAAGTGAGTAAATAAATCATACTCGTTACCATGGTGACTAAATATTTTATTCAATACCCGTGAGTTTGAAAATTAAAATAAGTCGTTTGCGTCTCGGCAGGTAGGTATATAATCTATTTGTGAATTTAGTATCTGCATGTTAACAATTGAGTTAGTATTTTTTACGTACAGTTCACTGGGAAGGAAGGAAGGAATTACACTTTATTCAAAAATATATTTTTGATATTAAATAATTTCATTTGTTAGAAAACGTCTGCTATACTTTGTATAGGTAGACACTAGGTATAAATGTAATATTAATTCTTTCAAATATTTGTATGGTTTCCATATAGGTACTGAACCCACAATCGTTTTTCAAATATGTCGTGGCGGAGTAGTATTTAAAAGTTATTCAAGTGTTTATTTATATTTTAAATACTAATTATATGTTTAATTATAAAAATACATATAGAAAAATATTGTTGTTGCGCTACCGGGATTCGAACCTTGACCTATTTTCCAATACGGAGAATAATCATTACCAACTATGCTACAGCGACAGTATAATTTGATGACAATTTTTCGAATCTATGTGTTACACTTTTTCAAATTAATACATCTATCGTTCCATTATTTGAAAACCACCTACATTAAATCGCCTTAATAATTTGTTTATATTTGTAAAAAAATTAAATGATTTTTTTTTATTTATTGTACGCAGTTGTTTTATATAATTAGTTTCTTAAATATTGTTTTGCGAACGGTATTAGTATTTCCGCGGGCTTAAACACCGTGTGTTAATAATACTTATCGAGACGCGAGAGGACACATTTTAGTCGAACATGTGAATTTCGTGAAATGTTTGAAAATGAGGAGACGTTATCGCACAGCACTGAGTGCTTTCCTGTCAAACTAATGGTTTTTATCTCATCGACCCTTGTTAAAGATGATGTCTGCCAGTTTATGCTCAACCGGGATCAGATCACAGGTGTCCGAGGACCCTCTTCATTTTCTTGTGTCGGCCATCTAATTCATTAATATCCTCGTGGAAGACGATTTCAGCATTCCGACTGCTGTCACTTGCACGCCGGCCGGAAGCCTTCTGTCAAAACGTGACATTTCAAATGATCAGCGATCATTTTTTTTTTCTCTTTCTGTGAAAGCTGTGAAAGTTTATCAGCGTCAAGACAAATATAATATTAAAAAAATATTTTTTAGAATTTCGCGGAATTAAATTGGCTAACATTCCCAAATGTCAAAATCTTTTTGAACACATTAGGGTGTGTTATATTTATATGTGACGTTTCTTTCAAATGTCACGTGAAGTTGGCACACGGCAAAGTTCACCAGCTCCACGACTATACGTGTACCTACATACGCATGTTACGTAATAAAGAATGATGCGAATTTAATTTTTAATTTTTTTTAATTATATTTTTTATATGTGAATACAACGATAATCGATAAAGGTCGTTAATGACAATATTTAATAGTTACAATTATGAGAATAACATTTAAGGGTGTAACAGACCTAGTCCGCAATATTTTATATGTGCAAATTCTGGACTGTTACGAAAAATATTATTATTAAGGAGAACACGTTCTTATTCTGAAGTTGTAATTATTCAGAACATAGATTGTTGTTGTTAATGCACGTTTAACGGATCGGTATAGATCCAGGTTCGAATCCCGGTAGCAGCAACAATATTTTTCAATAAAAATAATTTTATGTATTTATTTTTCTAATTAATACTTTTAATTTGTATTTTAAAATATTATTGTTTGAAATGTTCACAAAATCATGTTAAGCTTTAAGTCTACGTATTTCGAAATAAATATTTGCGAAATATATCCATTATTAATATATATATATCTATGGTTTGGTCATATGGAACCGACGAATGAGGAGAGAATGGTAAGAAAGATATATGACGCAAGTGTTGATGACTAGACTTGACACGGCCAGGTAAACCAGATAATGGAGGATGGTTATGTTAGAAGCCTCAATAATCGGCGAGCTTGTATGAGAAGATGTATGAATATGGATGAGACGAGAATTGTGTGTTAGGATAGAGGAGTGTGGCTCTCTGCCTACCCTGCGGGGAAACGGCGTGATGGTAAGTAATCTTTCAGGCCCTGAATCATCTAACAAAAAATAGTCTGATAACTCGAAATTCGATGACTTTTAGTTTTTTGTTTTCAATGTATAAATTGCAATAAAGTGTTTTAAATAATTTGAAATCCTTATATCTCAGTTATGGTGAATATTAGGCACATATTCCTTGAACATTTTCTACTCGTAATTTAGGCAGGTATTTACTCTTAAAATATTATGGACTAAGTCTATTACACCCTGTATGTTACGTTACGAACTGAAATTTAAGAACACCCCTGCAACAATACTGTGTATCGGTTTTTAGGCAAATCTGATTTATGAATGCCACAACGTTGTATATCTTCTTGGAAATCCAATGGTGTATTAAACAACAATATAAAATAAATAATATTACTATTAAACACAATTTTAAGTGATCGTTCCCTACAACAACACTGTATATTATTCAAGATAGCTGACACACCGTATATTTATCAACATTTGTATAAACCGATATACAGTGTTTTACAGGAGGGTCTCAATTGAATAAAAAAAAACAGAGTATTAATACTATCGCATAAGTACAAAAGTGCGTGGACTCTATGGTCAACGATGTCAATATGACACGTGAGAGCCTTCCTATTAACCACTTTTAATATAATTTGGCTTTTAAAAGCCAGTGTCATGAAGAATATATGAAGCACCTAATTCCAAAATCCCCTAAAACGACTCTTGTGTTTTTGAATTATGGATGGAAAACGTAAATTTTGAATGTTTTATAAAATGTTTGTTTTTACATTAGCATTTTTTAAAGAGACAATTATGTTAAGTCAATTTTATTTTTCTGCATATATGGTTCTGGCAGCCATACTAGATTTTAACATCAACAAGCGTTGCGATTGGCTGATTTCATTTTATGGGGAATAGCAACTTATACTGTTTACTTTGGGATTATACTCTGTCTTTTTCGAAGTAATCCTGATTTTGAACTTATACTCTGTCTATTTGGAAGTAATCCTGATTTTGAACTTATACTCTGTCATCTTGGAAGTAATCCTGATTTTGAACCTATACTTTGTCTTTTTGGAAGTAATCCTGATTTTGAATTTATACTCTGTTTTTTTGGAAGTAATCCTGATTTTGAACTTATACTCTGTCATTTTGGAAGTAATCCTGATTTTGAACTTATACTCTGTCATTTTGGAAGTAATCCTAATTTTGAACTTATACTCTGTCATTTTGGAAGTAATCCTGATTTTGAACTTATACTCTGTCTTTTTAGAAGTAATCCTGATTTTGAACTTATACTCTCTTTTTTTGGAAGTAATCCTGATTTTGAACATGCAATATCAATGGATTTAAGTAACTTTTACGATAAAAAAATGTGTTCTGCATGCAGCCGATAAAAAAATCTACAAAACTGCATATTTAACTAAAATTATCCGAAATCCGTTTTAGTAGGTTTTGGAATTAGGCACTACATATCTAGATTGGCGTTAATGGGATAGCGAAAACTAACCTGCAGTAGTAAAGTTTTCCAAGATAGTGTACTGAAGTATCTAGGTAATTATGTAAACTTGTAAAAATACATTTTTCTAGAGGTCGCATGAAGGACTTCTCCAAAACATCTATTTATGTTGAAAATATAAATTATAATTACTAAAATAAAAAACTATAGTACAACTTAATGTATTTAAATACCAAGTCAAACATATTTTTAAAATAATTTAACGTACACGTAACACTTGACAGTTTGTCTCACCGCCCTGGCGGTTATTATTTAAAAGTCTGCTTTTAAATAATGTGATTTATGTCTTGACTGACAACATCTGTTCCGCACAGCTACGCGGCTCGAAAAAACGCCGGACGAAAAAGCATACTTGGCCGCTTTACGGCAATATTTCGTCCGGCACGAGACGCCTTTGAAAAATCCGCCGCCTTTGGAAACACAGTGGGCCGCCGGAGAGAGGGGGGAAGCCGAGCCACGCCCCGGCGCTGTCAGAATTTAGCGATATGTTAATTGTAAATATTTGCTTGTAAAAAATTATTAGGCATAAGATAAATACTGAAATAAGGAGAGTTCATAGAGAGCGATCGCCCGGAGATAATATTATGCACCTTAAAAATCGTTTAGATAGTGAAAATGGATTTTTTAAAGTTTAAGGTGCATTTCTAAATTCCCCGGGCTATCGCCCGCAGTAAAGACTACCAGGCATCACGAGGCAGGTTAATGTTTATAATAAAAAATACTCGCGATGTCTGGGAAATGTCCGGTTGATTAGTAATAAAGAAAATTGCGGACAAAATAGAGTTCTGCCGTCCCGTAAGGGGCAAAAAAAAAAAAAAAAATGGCAAATGTTGCCGAATTTGGCCGCCAGGTGGTGTCGGCGCAGGACCGAATCGGGGTGGCGCGGGGGATGCCTTCGCCTCCTGATTGGTTCTAGCATTTTGAGGGAGCCATAAGCTCCCAGGAGACGAGTCTCCGAGTTAAATAAACGGTCCAGCGGTTGCAAAATCACTTGCCTCGCTTTCGCCTGCACCGCTGGACTTCACTACTAGAAAACTGTTTCATTCATCTCTACTTTGACCCTGCTTTCACCTGGACTTTCTTCCCCTTGGATTTGACCTTTGGCTTGCACACTTGGACTGATCCTGGAAGATACTTACGACTCTGCGACTACACTGGACACGATTTGGACCCCCTTGGACCACTGCATACAGCTGCAGAATATCGGCGTTCAAGAGTTAGAGCGGACCGCACTGAACCAGCACCTAAGCGATTTGATACAGTCTTGTTACTGTACTGAACAACATCGATTAGCAAAATATAGTACACATATTATGCCCCATGTATATGTAGGTACATAGTTAAGTATATATATTATTTTCTATATTTTTTGTACATCTTTCGTACGGTTTTAAACGCTAGTATATAATTAATCTCTCCCCTCTATACAGATACTATTTTAAATCCTTCGTAGGAACGTTCTCAGAATTAAAATAAGTGATCCGAGTCAAATTGCTTCAAACGTAAAAAGAAAACTTTTTAAGCAGGTTTGTACCTTTTGCTCAAAGCGTTATTTGACTAATCTAAATCCATTTGGGCTGTTGAGTGAGATAATAGCTTTATGGATGGTCATTCCTAGTTTTTAATCAGGTTACGGAGCTTTTCAGTAAAATATTTATTGTGTGGCATTTGTAAAATTATACACCTTATTACCTTTTATTAAATGAACGAAACTATAAATATCTATATTTAATTTTGTCTAAACCACGGTGTTATTTTTACGTCATCCAGTTTCGATACTAACGTAACTTCGTCAGGAATGGCGTACAGCAGAACTATACTATAAAATTTAAACGACATCCATTACGGGGTGTAGATGGAGTCTTGGTAAGAGTGCGGAGGTAATTGACAAGAGGGATATATTAAATAGCGAGATGTTGTATATATATATTTTTTAAATTATATCTAACCACAAAATTAACGCTACAAACATCAACAATAGATCTAATTTATTTTTTATCTATCGCATTATACTTGAAACAATGTATATCTACTATTCTTTAGTTTATTTTTATGTACTATTTATTAGTTTGTATGATACTCTTTTTAGTTCAATTCCGAAGAAACTTCACTGGTATTATTTTATAAATCATGTTTTATATTAGTTATCATTATTGTACAGGTTGTTTCTTAAAAATAAAAAAAATACTCCACTTGGATACAGGAACCTGAAGTGCCTCCAGATTGTCCTTTTTAAATTGTTACTTCATATCAATTAACAACCGACGAGAGGCCGCCGTCGCATTTGGGATTCTTGTAAAGCCTATTTTTTAGAGGTATAGAACTTCAAAATGAAATAAAACACACAAAAATTATGATAATAGCCATGGTATTAGGTTTATTGGATAAATAATTTTATGACATTAGTTTTAAAATATGATTTTTTGCATATGGGCACCGCGGCTTGCTCGAATAAAGCGCAATCTGGAAGTCCAATTTTTGACTAATTTTTGGAGCAGCTGCGGCAATAACGCGAAGAATGTGAGCTTTCAAGTCGTCTGTCGTCTTTAGTTTATCGACATAGACTTCACATATTTTTATAGAAAATAATTCCAAGGTGTTAAATCATACGATCTTGGAGGCTAATTCACAGGTCCATTACGCAAAATAATACGCTTATCAAATGTTTCCTTCAGTAAATTAATTATGGCACGCGTTGTGCACCGTATTGTTTAAACCTAAGCTCTTACACAATAATACCATTCAATTGAGGAAGTAATCATGGATCTATAGCGCTTTCCATTGACTGTTAGGTTCTGGCCGGCATCATTTTTGAAGAAACAACAGCTTCGTCGGTGCGCACTGTACGACGTCTCTGCGGATGCATATGATCAGTTAGAGTATGCGTGGTGCAAAAATGATCCATGGTTATTCGAATTACTTCCTCCGATGGACGACATTACTTCCTCCGATGGACGACGAATTACTTCCTCCGATGATCGACATCCATCCATGAATCATGGATGTACGTCGACCGTAAAATGGACGTATCGCACGGTAAGTTTTATGAACTGAACCACGGTATTCGAAATAAATTTGCACAATTTTCAAACGTCGTTCTAGCGTAAGTCTATTCATGGTGAAATGGCAAATGAAACTGAGCACAAATCAGCTGTCAGCTGTCAAATTGGCTATCGCTGGAAAAAGTGTTGCCAATTCGAAAAACAAACCTCTAAAAAAACACCTTTATTAATTTGATTTCCATATTACAAGCGATTTGCGCGTTCTGCTCATTTAATGACCTAGTGAAGTCTGTAGCCAATGGCTCGCGGACAAGAAGGATAGCGAAGTGGAAGGAGTGTCGTCGGCGAGTTATCGGGTGTAACTCGCACAGCTTTTCTGCCCTGAAGTCTGGAAATCATGCCGGCAGTGGTACATGAAAGGTGATTCCCCTACATGTTTGTTCTTTTGTGCCGTCTCATTTTTCGGACAGGAGTGTTTTTTCACTTCCCCTCTCCTCCCCGGCCTTGTTACGCCTTGTCTGTTTCGTTTTTTTTCTCTTGTTTTATTGATGTAATGTATTGTGTATATTCTAATTTACTAATAAAGTGAATCAGTCAGAAACAATGAGGGAAAATTTTGTTTTGGCAACTGTGCAGTATCATCATGTGATATATACGGGGCGCTATCGAACTGGTGCCTAGTAGCATTAAAAGAGAGGTAAATGAGATAGAGGCCTTGAGTTTATTGCTTGAAGCCTGGACCCTGGGTACAGATGTCGCGTGGTGAATTTGAATCGTCGTCCGAATATTGTCATAGCGACCATGATTGCTCTATCACTGACCTGACTGATAATCTCTCACCGAGTCATATAACATTAATTTGTCAATATGAAAGGGTGTAAGGTGACCTTTCATTTTTAACTTTTAATATTTCCGGTCTGACCTTGGCACGTATTTTATCATCTTTGCATGATTGACGTCGTAATCAGAGAGTGACAAATCGTTTTCGACGGCAGGAAATGTAATTTCGTTCGAAGGCTCAAAGAAGAGCCTCCTTCATGACAAGCTGTAATCTAAATAATTATAGTCGGCCTGTAAACGTGCAGAACGAATAACAGGCCAAAGTTAAAATATCCCGGATATGGACAAGAATCAGAAAAATTATATTGAACAGTTCTTTATTACCTGTAAGTATTATGTCAGCGCCTGTATCATTTTTCTTTTTTAAATTGCAGTACAATGTTTAGAGATGTTTTTATTACATTTGTTGTTATTACATTGTTGTTAAATTGTTTACCAGTCTAGTTCATGTATCAATATAAAACACTTGTTTATATTTATTTGATTATTTAAGTATGAAAGGATGACATTCAAAGTGTAATAAATGAAAAGTATAATATCTTGGGTTTGTTGTTATTTTAGTCGTCCGATACACTGTATTAAAATTGAGGTTAGTATGCAATATTTAAATACACGGCATTTACACTTAATAATAAGACTTGTTAAAGACGCCAGCCGCAAGACTAGAATGGATCTATCATTCCCCACGCCCGGCAGCCTACTAGGATGTTCCCCTAGCGGGCGTCCGACACATCGCGTCAGTACTCGGTCGGCTCGGTGGTAGGATCGCCAGATGACCTCTGGTGCTTTTCGCCACATTTATAATAATAACGTAGTTAGTAAAAGCGTGAAAGCGAATAGCGCTGACGCACTTGTAGTAGTAGAATCGACGGTCTAGCCGCATGTAGAGTACTATCATAGACTAAAGAATTGGAAAAATAAATTAAATATGTTTATTCAGCGGGTCTTCCAGGAAAGCTTTTTCAGTTGTTCCAGTAAATAACGCGTTAGACGCATTTTATTTTAAACTTTACTGGCATTTAAATATTTATTATTCTTAATTTAAATATAATCTAGTATATATATATATATATATATATATATATATATATACTATATTTTATACAATATATATATATATATATATATATATATATATATATATATATATATATATATATATATATATATATATATACTATATTTTATACAATATATATATATATATATATATACTATATTTTATACAATATATATATATATATATATATATATATATATACATTGTATAAAAATATGAATTAAATATATTAATTAGAAAAATATACATTTAAGTTCAATTTTATCAAAAAATATTGTTGTTGCGCCACCGGGATTCGAACCTTCCAAATCGGAGAAGGTGGATTATCCAACTATGCTATAGCGACGATATTTTTAGCGACAAATTTTCGACCCTATATGTTACCTTTTTGATATTAATACATTTAATAGTTCCATTATTTGAAAGAGCCATCTACCTTATTTTTACGGAATATCAAATACCTTTGAGTAATTTGATAGCAGAGGCCAGAATTATCAATTCATTTTTATTAAATTTTTGACACATTAATACAACTTTATATATAATGTGTTCTCCTAATATATATATGTGTGTGTGTGTGTGTGTGTGTATACCGGGAGTTCCAAAAAAATGTATACACTTTTTATCGGGTTTTTAACTTTTTAACTTTCTGATTTTTCTTTCTTTTCAGGATGTAATTAATTGGGAATAATGAGTGGACCAAAGTTAACTTTTGGAAAAAAAAAAAAATTTAATATGCTATTGGAAGTACGAAAATGTAGCAGAAGTACAAAAACTATATCGCTGGGAGCTTCAGACAAATCCACCTACGCAACTTATAATTAATCGGTTAAATTTGAAATGAATGTAACTGTTCAGTATGTTGATAAATAACTTTCTGAAAGACCAAGAACATCAACGAGCATCATCTGCCAAGAAAGAGTATATAGAGAGAATATCCAAAAATCTGTAAGACAAAAAAGTCGTGCCATTGGCATCAGCAAATAAAGTGTCCATCGCATTTTAAGACGTAATAAATAGAAACGTTACACTCCAACAGTGGTCCATGCTATCAATGAAGATGATGAAGGTGATGAAATAGCACGTCTTGATGGGTATCTTTCAAACGGATGACTTGGACGAAGAAGTCCCAGAAGAAGAATATTCTGCCCGCTCCCTAGACCTGACGCCACTTGCCTTATTTTTGTGGGAATATCTTAAAAATATAATCTATGCCAGAAAACAGACGACACTAGAAGAATTATAAGCCGCAACTGAGCCAGAAAGCGCCACAATAACAAATGAAATATTTGTCGTAGTTGGTGGATCAATAGTCCACCGTTGTCAGCAGTGTATAGACCAGAAAGGTAATAATTTTTAACATCTGCAGTAGAAGTAAAAGTTATATATTTTATGTAGATTCTTTATCAATTTAAATATTAATTATATGTAAAAAAAAACTGAAGTTATGATCATTCGAACTGTGTATACATTTTATTGGGACACCCTGTATATGTATGTTTAATTTGAGGTTTCCGCGACCACTAGTGTATGAAACCGGCGTCTCCTTTGGCCGAAGTTTCGAAACGGTAACACGTGCCATTGTCAAGGTGTCGCCTCAAAAAATTACGATACAACCGTACTTTTTCACAGGAGATATAAATCAACTCAACTGTGGGAGATTTATATCTCCTGCGAAAAAGTAGAGTTGTAACGTATTTTTTTGAGGCAACCTTTTGATAATGGTACGTGTTACCGTGCCGAAACGTCGGCATAGGTTTCCCCAAGGAAATCATACACAAAAAGTGCGATTTAACCCAGAAGAAACGCCAGTTGTATTTATTTATTAGACTTTATTGACATACGTGTGTTAGTTGTGACAGAGGTGAATATATTATAATATAACATGATAAACATAAGATATTGCAATTAAATACTCGTAGTTTGTTGTGTGGCATGGAGTAGACTCCACCTCTGATATATACAGCGTTGTCATAGCTACTTTGCTAGACTGCCATCTGTGTTAAAGTAGTCGATTTTTTTCGTACTATTGTGGTATTATTTAATTCAAGAAAGTTAAAGATTTGACAGGAATAAAAATAGAGAGAAAAAAATCTAGTGTTGTGAATTATTAGTGTATTGTATTGTGATTAAGTTGCAAAATTGGATAGCGATGCTTCTGATTGATCTCTAGCCAATTGGATAATATATTGGGTCCATATTTGTATAATCTTATTGGAAGTGAACGATTTCCAGTTGGTGCTCAGTGTGTTGTACAGTTTCGGAGCTAAAAACATGTAGAATCTTTGATAAAAGACATTGTTGCTCTCGAAACTAGCGAGTAGATGTTTATTGTTTGTCTTGTGTCGTGTCCATGATTTATTGCTCGGGGTGAGTTATTGTTAGCATGGCAATATGCTTATTTTACACATATTTATTTAGTTTACTTTGTAGTTTACTTCATTGTAACTCTCTTCGTTTTTTATATTATCTGGCAATTCATTAAAAATTTCCATTGCAATTGTTCGTTGATTTCTGAAATTTAGCCTTCTTCCTGCTCTTTATACGTATATACTGTTATTTGTTATGTATTACTTTACACAGTTGTTCAAGCATAATATTGTAAAATGGAGATCGCGAAAGAAACCTCCTGAAAAGCGGGATCCAGGTATATCTATAAGAGGACACTAGGCTTCAGAAAAAAATATGGAAATATTTACTAACGAGGCCTTGCAAAAATATTCAAGTATCATAAACGCAATGAAATATAAGTATATTTTTTAAACTTCTTTTCAAAAGTGTGCTACAAGAATTATTATATACATTACCTCTGAATATTTCTGTAAATATTAACAAAATTTTATTTATCTCTTGCAATTAAAATATTCAGTCTATAAAGTATGTACTTGTGTGGTTTTTAATGACTAGGAGGAAATAATTATTAAAATTTTGGTTTTATTTATACATTTTAGCGAAATATTATAGGTATACAGGGTGTTATAGTCCACAATAATTTATTGGCGAATATATGACTATATTATGAGTCGAAAATGTTTAAGAAATGTATGCAAATTCTGCACTGTTACGGAAAATATTATTAAATACTAATTAAATGTATTAATTAGAAAGATATACATATAAAATCTATTCTTTTGAAAAATATTGTTGTTGCGCTACCGGGATTTGAACCCGGATCTCTTTTTCAATCCGGGAAAGGTGCATTTACCAAAAATGCTACAGCGACAGTGCTTTTGACGACAATATTTAATAAAATTGAATATTGTTAATTCTGACGTCTGCTATAGGTTTACTCAAAGTTATTTGAGATTTCGTAAAAACAAAGTAGATGGCTTTCAAATAATGGAACGATAGATGTATTAATTTGAAAAATGTAACATATGGGTTCAAAAATTTGTCGTCAAAGTACTGTCGCTATAGCATAGTTGGTATAATGCATCTTCTCTGGATTGTAAAAGAGATCCAGATTCGAATCCCGGTAGCGCAACAACAATATTTTTCAATAGAATTTATTTTATACGTATATCTTTCTAATTAATACATTTAATTAGTATTTAAAATATCGTAGAGCTATGTTCTGAATAATTACAACTTCACAATGAGAATATGTTCTCCTAAAGAAAATATTATTGTTTGAAATTTTTACAAAATCGTGTTGAGCTTGAAGTCTATGTACTTCGAAATAAATATTAGCGAAATTGCTTCAGGCCTTAAATCATCTAACAAAAAATAGTCTAGCCACTCGAAATTTCATGATCTTTAATTTTTTATGTTTAATATATAATTTTAAATCAATAAAATATTTCAATTAATCGAAATAGTTGCATAATTATGTTCTTTTTTAAATGCTTATATCTCTGACATGGTTGGGATTAGGCACTTTTGCCTTGAACATTTTCCACTCGTACTTAAGTCAGGTATCGATCCATAAAATATTGTGGACTAGGTTTGTTACAACCTGTATATAATATCTACTGTCTCGTGGTATCCACTCCTCGGATTTTTTGTGGATGGAGTTCTAGAAATATCCAATTTAGTACAATTATTATGATTTGGATTGAACAGTATTGAATGTGTGGATGCTAAGACTAACTATCAGTACAATTGTTGGGATGGTGTGTCGCCGGGCGCTCCGCTTTGTGCGTTACTTCTCTACCGTACTACGAGTATATCGAAACGACAGTTTTCATTCGCAGAACTCTACTTCGTTCTTAATTTGTTATCTTGTGTTTACATTGCATTATTATAATAATTATTTTATTCTTCAATGTAAACCAAGTTGAATACTAAACTGAACACGAATGATGGTCCGAAATGTGGAGGCGAATATTCTTTACATATACTTTTGATAAATTCACTCTCTTCACAACATACCTTTATATAATATTATATAAAAAATTATCATAAATACAAACGCAAATTGATTTACAGCAGAGCAAAATATTTTCACATGAACGATTCAGGGAATCGATTTGTTTTTATGAAACATTTTCTTGTTTTAAGCCTGAATTCGTAGGAAAAAAATACGTAACGCCCGTCACAATTTACCTACTGAGCTCTTTTAGTTCATTAGGTTACCTATGGCGTCCTTAGGCGTTCGTAGTTGATTGCAGTAAGATGATATTAAAGAATATTGTTAAAATCGTACAGTAGAATGATAGTAGAATTGAGTCTAGCGGTGGGACACTTGCCTGGTCCATGTGGTCGAGGGTTTAAAATTCCGAGTAAGTCCAATTTTAAAAGCACTAGAGCTTAGCAATTTTGATCATGTACTTCTTATCACTTTTTTTTTATAAATAAAATTCTAGCTTAGATCTAATAAATCTTAGCTCTCTATTTTTATAACTGGATTATTGATGGGAAAAAAATATTTAAAAATTTAAAATTTACATGAAATATTCGATAAATCTTTCTTATAATGTAATTAAATAACGATTGAACATAAGGAAAGTACTTACCTAGATTAGTCACGAACGCCCGAATCAGATGGCTCTATGAAACTATTTTATAAGAGCTTATGAATTTATTAAATTGTAAAAAAAAAACATAAAAATATATCTTCCGAAATTGTTAATTATTTCGATATAATCTAATATCCTACAAAATATCGTCATAAGATTAATCTTTCAACCACAAAACTTCATGTGTTGAACCATTTATTTTCTACAACAATATTTTTTAATATCCACGTCACTTAAAATATCAAAAAAAACTCCGTCTTGATACAAATATCGGTTAAATTTTCGATTTAATATAATATGCGAATATTACTTTTTAATTTCTTCAATTTTTGTCGGTCATTAAATAATATTCATTAACAATTGATGAACCAGGCTTAAAGTCATTATTCAAACTTGAAAAATGTAATGCCTAATATACACGCAGTGAATTAAATTTATTTAACAAATAAATCATACGTAACAAAATTAAAATACAAAGAAAACTAAAATTACACAAAGATACATACGTAAATAAATTTTCAAAATACATATGTAATGATCTTGCAAATGAATCATTTTTTTTTACCTTTAACCGTTTTAATAAAAATACTAATCACTTCATCGTGTTAAGTTTCGGTAAATTATTTAAGAGTTGACGTGTGTAATACCGTAACAATAAATTACAAATATTAATGTTACTGAAGTGCGGTGAAAAAATAACAATATCTAATGTTACGACACATTTTAGACAGAGGATTCTAAGTATTATATTTAATGTTTGTTTTATAGACTGGTTGATGGAAAGTAAATGAATTTATTTATGTACAAATCGGCCCAATTAAGGATAATTGTCTGTAGGCACGTTTTAGAATCAATGTAATTAAGGAAAAATTTATGAAAGCATATTAGATCATTAATATTTTTTTCTGTACTTCGAATGTTTGAAAATTAAAATATGTTAGCTGTTTGTATAATTCCCCAAAGTACCATTCAACGTATATCTAAAACGGTGATCTAGTATATATATATAGTATCAACAGTATTCGTACCGTAGTGAGAATTAAATAATATTTAAGTTATAAATTATTTCGAACTAAAATGTTACACAATATAAAAGTGATAGAATGTACAATATAAAAAATCCACCTTATTATAAATATCAACAAGTTGAAATGGTATTCGAGAAGGAGGATAGCAAGACAACGTGCTAAATACTTGTAGGTAACGAATGTTTAAAACAAGTAGATGAGTTTATGTATTTGGAAAGTATGTTTGATAGAAATTGAAAGATTGAGAAAGATATCGAAAGGAAGGTGACGGCAGGAAACAAAGTAAACGGGGCTTTGAATGGAATTATAGCTAATGGGAGCTTGTCAACCGATGTAAAACTAGGAATACACAATTGAGTCATAATATCGACACTGATGTATGGAAGTGAGGGCTGGAATAGACTGAATTTCAGTGGAAATGATATTGCTTAGGCGTATATGTGGCAGATCCATTTATGACAGAGTAAAGAATAGAGAAATAAGGAAAAAATAATGTAAAGCTGATTTTAGTATAGTAAGTAAGATTGTTTTTAAACGATTGCAGATTATTTTGTTTTTTAGCGTTTTAAATGTTCTAAGAAAATTATGTAAACTGAGATAATATAAATTAGAATCAACAATATTCAATACATATTCATAATTTTTTTAATTATCAATAATACCTTAATATTTGTTAACCAATATAAATTTTCAGTTTGCACTGCGTACAACTCAGATTACAACATCATTCTACGTGGATGGTTTAGCTTCTAATTATAGACTGCCACTCCAAGCTGATTGATACGTTCAACTGCACGTTGACTTAGCCGGAGCGATTCCGTAATTGGTGAAGTATATTTATAAACCTGGTGGTCTGTAATATATAGTCTATTATATAGTATTAAAGGGTGATTTTTTTTAGAAATATAGAACTTTAAAATGAAATAAAACACATAAAAATCGTGGTAATAGCTATAGTTTTATTGGAAAGACAATTTATGACATTAGAGCTTAAATATGATTTTGCGCATATGGGCGCCGCCAATTTTAGATCATCCTTTGGAGCAGCTGGGACCGTATATCGGCAATAACGTGACGAATGTTGACTTCCAAGTCGTTTATCGTCTCTGGTTTATCGGTGTAGACTAGCGATTTCATAATATATCCCTATAGAAAATAATTCAACGGTATTAAATCACACTATCTTGGAGATCAATTCACAGATACATTACGCGTTCATCGAATGTTTCCTTTAATAAATTGATTATGGCACTCGCTGTTTGGCATGTTACGCCATCTTGTTGGAACCACAGCTTTTCCACATTAATGTCATTCAATTGGGGAACGAAACAATCAGTAATCATGGATCATTGACTGTAAAATTCTTACTGGCATCATTTTTGAAGAAACAACAGCTTCTTCGGTGCGCGCTGTACGACACCTCCGCAGATACGTATTATCAATCAGAGTATGCGCGGTGCGAAAATAATCTATGGTTATGCAAATTACTTGAGTAAAATGGACGTAGCGCACGGTAAGTTTTTTAAACTGAACCACGATTTTCGAAATAAATTTATACAGTTTTCAAGCGTTGTTCTAGCGTATGTCTATTAACGGTGAAATGGCAAATGAAACTGAGCATAAATCAGCTGTCAGCTGTTAAATTAATTGTCACTGGAAAATGTGTTGTCAATTCGACAAACAAACCTCTAAAAAAAACACCTTTTATAAGACAATTTTTTAATTAATTTTAAAATAAGTCGAAATTTCTGAATATATCGCTTTTAACATGGTTCTTTAACCTCTTTCATTCTCCTGTTTAGTTATCATACATTGGGTCGTAAATTTTGGAGAAGACTTTATTTTCGAAGACCTGTACAACCTTATTTTCTTCGTACCCGTCCTGAGCGATCAGTTGTATCAGCGTTTTACATATTATAAATCTATTATTATCTATTAATTGAAAAAATAAATATATTAGTTAATTTACCCATCCTTCTCAAAGGATAGTGAAATACAACTGTAAGCTGTCTTATGGTTATTATAAAAGCTTTTAAATTTACGCGAAATAAGAAACTAGGGCTGTCAAAAATGAACTAATAGTTTTCACAAAAAAAAATAATTAAATCTTGTATACCACTAATACTATACATCTAAGAAGAGTAACCAATCAATCGGGCACTGAAAATCGATCACCGTCTACCCCTGCTTAGTTTTGCCTCTAAAACACTTTATTCTTCAATTGCGTCATTTTAGTTTAACATTTCATTCGTAATGGTGTCTTTCAGGTATAGAAGTAATATGTCGCATTCGATTTAAACCTTATTTTTCTTCAATTCTTTCCTGGACTCTTTTAGTAATCCTGTTATTTTGGCTGTCCAGCATGGTAACGATCACCTGTTCAATAGATGTTCCAGACATACGGTAGCATTGATTAGATTCTTCACGAATTCCCTTTGTGTCAGATAGTATCTGTCAGATATAATTATCATTACTGTCACGAAATGTTCCGAGTACCAGAGTGCTTCATCGGAAATAACTGTCTCCAGTTGTTAATTTACTTGTATTCTTTACAGATAAAAAAGTTATTATTGAAAGGTTGCAATTGGTCAATATAATAAATAGTAGATGTATCTTTCAAAAAGTGTGTAAAAGCTAGTTTTGATTATTAGTTCTAGTGAGAGTATTTCCACATTTACTTCTCTTATTGTGATTCCAGATTAAAAACAAACTAAAAAATACTCACAGAAAAAAAATATGCAGCAAAAAAAATATAGTTAGGTACTACTGGAACTCGAACTCTGAAGTTTCTCTTTTCAGGAGAATAAGTTACTAATTAAAGTATGATAATGCATTATGCAAGTATCAAATCAGACTAGATGCCTACCACAGGGCATCTAGTCTGTGTTCTAGTTTAATCCAATTGTATATACAACACTGTGCACTCGACGGCGATTTAAGAAATCCAGAGAAAGTTTTTAAGATTCATTAGTTTTAAATTAAATATACGCTCTGAGGATATCAATTATGATTATCTCCTTAGCCGTCTGAATTGTTAAAATTATCAGTGAGGCATACGATGACCGACCTTATATTTCTATACAGGATCATCAATTGTATGATAGACTGCCCCCAGATTGTTGGTCTGCTTGACATTCATGCACCATTGAGATCCTCAAGACACAATTCATTGTTCTATTGAAGTGGTAATGTCAGAACACATAACTCCGCAGATTGCATTCTTTGGGAAATGAATATGCGGAGGTAGTTAACATTTTTGCTGTAAATTTAACTCTGTTTAGGACTACACTATTATAATTTTTTGTGTCTCAACTCAATGGTGACGAATAAATTGCTTTACTTCGCATTTATTTTTTTAAATTTTGATTATAAAAAAACATGCTGATATATATATTTTTTCTTTGTGTTAATTAGTTTTAAATACGTCCTGATAAAGCTTGCGATGAACGAAACCGGTTGACGTATAATAAATTTCGTGGTTTAATACAAATTGATTGTGTTTTATTTAATCTAATATGTCAAACCACAAAGTAATTGCTTTCTACGAATGTATAATACACTTTTTCTTGAAACCATGTTTGTGCTATTGCAATTGTTACTAAATATTTTTGTATACTTATTTTTATGTTACTGTATATTACTATTTCATATATAATATATTATTAATAAGATTTTTGTGTGTTTTTCATTATAATTTGTTCAAATATATGGTGCAAAACATTATTTTCATATATTATATTTTAATGCCAATATACAATTCATACCAACTGCGGTATCTATAGATTAAGGTATAATCATATTATAGTTAACGCATATTATGAGAGGTTTAATGAAAATATTTAGAGGTTTAATAACCATATTTTTAATATAGCTCATTTATTCACATAGTATCGTTAAACTGTTAATACTTACCACCCGGTGGGTCAAAACAAAACACGTCCGGTGTTGGTGGGTCATTTTAGATCCACCTCAAGTTTTCAGATTTTAACCGTTTTGTAGGAGATTTTTTTTATAGATATTTCATTTTAAATATGATTTAATTAAATGGCATGATATGCCGTAATATTTCTGCTAAAATATTAAAGATAAAAATTAAAAAATATTACGAATAATGTACATATTCTCACGCATCAACAGACGCCCTACACACCCAAAATACAAACATCCACTGAGCATGTAATCTTCTCGTCGGATCCCGAACAGGTAGTGTCATAAAACTTACAGGTAGGCGCAAAGCTCGTCAAATAGTTATATTTGTCTAGTATTGTCTAGGGGCCGCCAGACGAAAATAAGTCAAAACAAATACATGAAAGCATCCTGGCATCCTTTGTCTACCCGCTCAAAATTTGATAATATATATTTCGGTGTAAGCGCTAAAATTCAATCCCATAAAAGCGACTGATTTTTGAGCGTTTCTTCACATTTTTATCAATAACTCATTTGAATCTCGTCCGATTACTTTTATTTGTATCTCAAATTATTTGGAAATACGTAATAAAAGATTATCTAGAAGGAAAATAGCATTAAACAAATATTTGTAGCGTAACTCATATTTTTACAAACACCAGGGTCAAACCTGACCCATCACCGCAGAGGATGTGTTAATTAATACTCTTTGTAAAATTATTAAATAAAAAAACATTTAATTTCTCATAAAATTTTCATCCGTATAAATTGCCGCTTTTGGTGAGACATCTATTGATTCCGGTTTACATTATAAGGCAAAGCAACGATAATCTCAGCGATTTTATGAACGTACGAATATTCTAAATGAAGAAAATAATGGTTCATCATAAGGTGCTATCATAGAACTTAGGGGTAGCATTTTTGCGGTTACGTATAAAATGACATCTGCTGCTGACAGAGAGGTGTTGTGGAATTTCATAGTACGCTTAGAACCCCTTATTGTCATATATTTTGAATTATTTTATTTATTTGCACTTAAAATTATCGCCAAAGAATTCATTAATGGAGACGAAAATTTGTTATGAATGTTAACTACGACAAAATCATATTATTTATCAGTCAAATTCTTGTACTGGGTGGTAGCGATTGCACCACATAACGTGCTATCTGATTTGTATCTATTGTTTGGAAAAATTGTTCCAGACATAGAAAGTGTTAGGTATTTAGAGGGACGTTCACATTGTTTTCAAATTGGAAACAATTTTTTTTTTCACATTTTCGTTATAAATTGGTTTTACTTCACTCAGGAAAATTAGTTATGAATAATATCATCATTTTATCATCATAACAAACTTGAAATGTGTACTGCGCGTTGCGGCGTCATCATAGTTAACTTATCAAATGCAACCCCCTTAAAACCACCCCTAACAGCAGGTAACGCGTGCGCTGACACACTTTCAGAATTATATTGCGTTCGTTAACAGTGACGTGATTAATAGCAGCTGGTGTGGTTTGAGAAATGCCATATGAAAGGATATTAACCTTTAACTATCTACTGGTAGATGGGGTCTGAAAATAAGCCACATTAAATATTTTAACGCGGAACATGTTTTTAAAGGCTTTCCCAGTAAAATGTTAAAAATTACGCGGTAGAAAAATTCTTAGTATTTTTATTCCATCTTTATTTTAAAAAGATATTTTTCATCGCTCAGAATTTTTTCGGTACGTTTAGTAAATATGCTACGCCTCCAGTCATCTTCTATATATACTCAGTATCGAGCGGCACATGATCGAATCCCGACATGGAAATATATTTGATCATTTTCATCAGAACAGAATACAGCTACAGGGATGCCTCGCATAACGAACGCTGCGCACAACGAACTTTCTGTTCGTTCATTACGCGACTCACATAACGAACCTCGCTTCACGCAGCGGACTGCATCGTATTTCATCTTGCCACTCGAACGCACCTGTGCATCACGAAGTCGCTCGAGCTTCCAAGGCAACATGATGAAGCTCAAAAGGAAGCTTCATCTGACAACGAGAAGAAATCAAACCAACTAATCTCAACTGCTGCCATCAAGGACATCTTGGTCAAATGGAGAGAGGTTCAGGAGTTTACCAACACTCACTATCCAAACTCAGCAGAGGCCAACAGGATCAACGATCTCGACAATGACACTCTTGCCCGTTATTTCTGGCAGGTGTTGAAGAAGAAAGGTTTTTCAAGAAGCCAACAGCCAAGAAACAAAGGTTGGAACAAGAGGATTTGACTCTGCAAGCCTCGGTATATCTCCTATATCTGATTCGGACTAAAAAATAAAAAACGTTAGAATTTTTTTTATGTTACAATACTATATTTTAGGCTACAGAACGAAATAAAATTTTTAACAAGTTTGGGATGTTTGTGGGAAAACGTGTTTCACATAACGAACTTTTCGCTTAACGAACATGCTCTTGGAACGAATTAAGTACGTTATGGGATGCATCACTGTATTTGCTAATCAATTGTTTTTATTAATGTTAACCTGGATATATTATTCACTTCCCAGACTCAGAGTTAAAGCAAAATCAAATCTTACATAATTAAATAATTAAATAATTCGAACGTGCCTATTCGAAAATGATTACTTTACGACAAATTCATATTTTTAGCTTTAGAACTCCAAGGCCTGTAGCGTGTGTAATGATTAGACTTCATTAACCTTGGATCTCACACACTTCTGTACTTTTGCGAATGTAGCATAGTATTTAATTATGTGATCCAGGTTCGAATCCCGGTAGCAACAACAATATTTTTCGATAAAATTGATTTTATATGTATATCTTTCTAATTAATACATTTTATTTGTGTTTAAAAATATATCACAGACCTATATTCTGATTAATTACAACAATAATAATGTGTTCTCCTTAATAAAACATATTTTAATTAAGAATATATTATATTGTTTATCAATTAAATTGACAGAAAATATGAGTGTAAATAGGCATCATATAATGCCTTAAATGTGTTCAATATAAATAAATATTGTATTGATTTTTTTTTATTTCTAAGCTCTAATTTGAGCAATTTTTAAACATATTCACTGTTTCCGATATAAGTTTGTAGAATTCCATAATCACATACGTGAAAATAAAACACTTGTTTTAATATTCTACTCGTTTAATTTACTTGAGGCGTGAAAATAAAACACTAGTTTTATTATTCTACTCGTTTAATTTACTTTAGGCGCGTTTCGACTTGTAAGGGCATTATCAATCTAACAATTTAACTCAACAACTTATATTTATAACTAAAATGAGGGACAACAAAGTGGCTTGTGCGAGAAATAATGTATTCTGCATGTAGCTGATAATTTTTTTTTACAAAACTGTATTTAACTCAGTTTATCCGAAATCCGTTTTTGGGGTTATGAAATTATGCGCTACCTATATATTATTAGTTAAAATTTTAATATATATCTTATAAAAGATTTATTTATATTATACATTCGTAACATCAAATTTTAATACTATCCTTTATAAAAAATAGTTACCCCTGATGAATTTTGCAATAAGCAAGTGTTAATAAATAGCTTTAGATATTTGAAACGTAAATATGTAATTGTTTTTATTTCATTTTCTAGACTTATTTGTACTCCTCCGCTAGAGAGATTTTAATATTTATTTTTTTGACTGTATTAATGAATATTTTTATTCGAATCGAATAAACATATTTTTTCCAAGGGATGTATAATTTTGTTTGGGTTCTCTCACGGAAACAACATAAAAAGGTATATAATATTTTATTTGAGGTTCGCAGGTAAAAGTGTAACATACGAGAACATTGTTATTGGTATTAAATATCATTACCAACGTGGAATAAATATATCCACTAAATAATAGAATACAAGAACTAGAAATACAATTTATTATTTAATTTAATAAAATAAGTAAAGAATTATTATCACATTATGAAATGACACCTCAGTGTCGACCCAGAAACATAAAGTGAAAAAAAATTTTTATAAAATGATTTATTTCCTCTATTGTATTTCATTTAAAAATTAATTGTTGTTGATAAAATTTTACTTCACTTTTACTAATACAAATTAAATGCATTCATTAGAAAGATATACATAAAAAATCAATTTATCTAAAAAATATTGTTGTTGCTACCGGGACTTCGACTTGGATCTCTTCTGATTATTCGGATTATGCTACACCAACATAGTAAATTGACGACAAATTTTCGAAATTATATGTTGCACTTTCAAATTAATAATAATAATAATGCGTTTATTCCAGCGCGATCAGTTTTTTTTTTAACCCGATTCGCCATAAAGATAATACATATTATGTTATACATTAAAGGTTATGAAATAAATATAATGCTTTGAAAAAGAAAACCAAGAAAAATTTTAATTAATTCAAAAAAAAAAATAAAAAACAAAAAGTTAACACATATATACATTACATATATAACTACTTCAGTCGCGGCCATCGTTGTATGTGTAGTTATTTTCTAGGCGGTATTTAATACATCTGTCATTACATAATTTGAAAACCATCTTTTTTATATTTACAGAATCTCAAACACCTTTGAGTAATCCGATAGGAGACTCCAGAATTAATTGATAAAATTATTAAGGAGAACACATTCTTATTGTGAAGTTGTAATTATTCAGAACATAGGTCTGTGATATTTAAAATTTTTCCTATGTTCTGAATAATTACAACTTCACAATAAGAATGTGTTCTCCTTAATAATATATGTTGTATTAACGTGTCCAAAATTTAATAAAAATGAATTGATAATTCTGGCGTCTGCAAATCGGTTTACTCAAAGGTATTTGAGATTCTGTAAAAATAATGTAGATGGCTTTCAAATAATGGAACGACAGGTGTATTAATTTGAAAAATGTAACATATAGTTTCGAAAATTTGTCAAGAAAAATACTGGCGTTATAGCACAAAGGTAGTGCACTTCCCCGGATTGGAAATGAAGATCCAGGTTCGAATCCCGGTGACGCTAAAACAATATTTTTCGACAAAATTGATTTTATATGTATATATTTATAATTAATACATTAATTTAGTATGATAAAATTATGTTTTATTAAATATTGAAAACAATAAAGCAACTTATATATATTTAAGGAGATCACATTATTATTATGCAGTTGCAATTTTAATTAATAAAATAATAACAATTAATAAAATATCACAGATAATCGATCTACGTTATCAAAAATTGCTTCTTGATAATAATAATGTGTTCTCCTTAAAAATACTTTTACTTTGTTACTTATTTAATTACTTTAATTTCTGTGTGTTTTTGTAAGTACTTTAACTATAATTCAGTATATTAATTATTCTAATTACTATGTAAAGGACAATCCTTGGCGTAAAACTGTTCTGCAGTTTGGAAAAAAATTAAAATGTAATAAAGTAGAAATAAAAAATATTCAAAACCAAGAAAACGTATGTATTTTTTGCACTCAATTATATTTAATTATAAAGGTTCTTCATCAATGCAGGGTTAAATAGAATTACCCTTAAAAGCAGTCTGAAATCAGAAACAGTGAGGAAAAATGTACATCCATTATTTGTATGATTTCGCTGTCAACGCTACAGCCATTAAATTTGAAACAAATATTTCAAATTATTCATATTTATGTTTGACTAACAGGAAACTCAGTGTTACAAAATTTCTTCCTTCGCCTCGGCTTCATGGTCAGGGGGGAGGCATATAGCCTAAATGGTTCTTTTTTAAAAAATATTATCAAGTCAATTGGTTATGAAAAGAAATCACAAAAAAATTATATTTATAATAAAGTTTATTATCTTTGTGACTTGCATGTATTAATTAAAACAATAAAACACATTTTACCTACTTATTATTAATAATACAAATTTAAAAAAATGATAACTATTAATTCAACACTATTTGCGAGCCCATCATGCCAACATGAAGTTAATTGCCAAATTTTGTGTGTGACTCTTGTTTAATATTTACTGCAGGTCCCTCACGTAAGGGATTACCTTTCCGGTGATGTCTTCCACGTGCTGATGATGGTCCTTGAAGTAACTTGTCGCCAATAGATGTGATGCCAGGGTAGAGTGACGAAGTTCGGGATTGACCACCAGACGATGTCCAATTAACTAGGCAAACCGGGACTCTGGACGCGATTTTCTCAATCACAATTTGCGCGTACCGTATATGATTTGTCTTGGCTTTTTACGGGACCTTGACTTGATCGGATCATGAAACTTGAGTGCTTTCACACAAACGATTAAACGCAGAGAACATCATAGTCTAAGCTTAAACTCGAGGCGCACAGTTTACATTTACCCCGTAATTACAAATTACAGAGACGATCCTAATTTCGTTTTCTAACTGAAAATTAGATCGCATTTACGGAGCGATCTCTCCCGGTTGAGCTTGGTGGAAAGACTGCCACATGAAGGTGATGCATCCCTTATGGTGCATTTCACTACGTGCCGAAAATCGTGTACGCCGGATTTTATTGGCGTTCCCACGCCGCCTTAGGGGTCTAAAAATACCGACTTTTATGGCTGGTTCATCCCTTACTTTAACTAAGTGCTTTTACAACCTTGAACACCAAAATATTGTTTTGGGTGATTTTGCATTTTAACATCATCCCCAAAACCACGAAAAAAAAATTAAATCTTCCTAGTAGTAAACTTAATTTTTTTTTTTTATGAACAAATTTAACAAAAGACTTGACCCTTATGACTGAAGCTCGGAGTAGGCAATTATGCTGGCATGGCTGAACAGAATGGCAATTTACACATCATAAAAAATACATAGTACATGTGAAATAAATACATAAACAAAGCATACAATGTGAACCGTTTACAATAGAGCTTCTTCTATAACATTAAGCTGATATGAAGTTTCACCATCACTGACTCTACATATGTTGGTCTATTGGCACTGACCTTGCAAGAATGCCCATTCACTGCACTTTTGTAAATATTATTGATGTCTCGATGGTGATGGTTGGCCTGCACGAGGGCAAGGCGATCGTTGGGTGGATATGATATTCTTGTCGAAGCTCCATGGATTCAAGCAAATTCAAGAAACTGTCAATACACATTTGGCAATAATGGTTTAGAATATCTGGCATGATGGACTGGCTTAATTATCTTATCGAATATACATAAATTTTAACATAAATACACAGATTAAATTTTAACATCTGATTCTTATTATTATTTTTTTTATTTTTTATACATACATATTTGGACATCATGCAAGTCACCGTATAACAGATTTACCTTATAACTACTTTATTATGTTATCAAATAAACAAATTCGCATATGAAAATAATCCGATGGTCCTGAATTGACCTACAATCACTGGTTTGCGCAGTGAAGTAACTAGTCGAGATATTCCAGCACGAATCTATCTACATTACATAACATTTGTTTACATACTAGAAATGTTTTGGTTTATACCATAATTTTTGTGCCTATTAGTTTTACTACAAGTAACCACTCTATTGGTTGGTCCACACTCGTCGCAGAGCGGGAAACTGCCTTATAGTTAACTAACCATTCATTACATGGTTACACAATTTCACCATTACTTTATCATTTATTACCTATATATATACATACAACATTACCGATGAATATTCATCAAGTCTTCAAGTGATCTCTATGTTGATCGGTCCATACTCGCACAGAGCAGGAAACTAGCTTGAATTTAATGAATTATACAGTTTTAGTCGATCAAAATCATTCGACTGATATAATGGAATCGCAGCTTAACAATAACAATAAAAACTAACTAAACTAGAAGCGAGCAACTGAATGCGTATCATTAAGTCTTCAAGTGATCTCTATGTTGATCGGTCCATACTCGCACAGAGCAGGAAACTAGCTTGAACTTAATAAATGACACAGTTTTATTCGATCAAAATCATTCGACTGACATAATAGAATTGCAGCTTAACAATAACAATAAAAACTAACTAAATAAGAACATAAAATTCTATCTAGGTGTTAAACTTAAATAAACTTAACCTGAACTACGACGAGTAATGTATAGCAAGAGACATATCTATATATAATATATTACAAAAACTAACATTATCCTACACATGATATATATACACGTTATGTAAATAGGTCTTTGATAATCTACATCCTTTGTTTGGGACTTTTAAAAACGAAACCTCAGGCTGAAATTTTAACTAATTATTAAATTACTCGTGATCGACGGCGTCTGTTGGCTCTTTCTTTGCCTACTTACGCTGTCATACAGAGAAGCTTTGGACAGAAACCATCACACATGAATGAATTACGAAAATTAAACAATTAGGGCACCTCACTGTCGGCGTGTACTCCTAAAGTGAATTGCCCCATATAAATTAAATATATACAAAATAATAGCGGCTGAGATGTTAGTGCGCTTGCCTAATCTATTTCCTTTGATTCGCAGATTTTTACTGCTCGGAGGGAACAAAAATGGAATGAAAGTGAATACTACTCCGGTTGAAATATTCTAAAGCCGTTCCAACACAGCTAATAACAAATTATTCACCCGCCTGTCCTCATGGTGACTTAATACAGTCGCAACTCGCGAGAAAGATTGGGCGAGAGTGCACAAAATGAATCTCAGGTCTGAGTTCCATACCGCGTGGCCAAACAGACCATGTGTCCCACATGTCCATATTCCACGTTTCTAACGAAGCTCATGGCCGCGTTTCATATCAGACTATGTATTCCACATGTCCATATTCCAAGTTTCTAACGAAGCCCATGGCCGCGTTCATATCAGACTATGTATTCCACATGTCCATATTCCAAGTTTCTAACGAAGCCCATGGCCGCGTTCATATCAGACTATGTATTCCACATGTCCATATCCCATTTTGAATGATTCCTCTTGTCCAGATCCGGCCCAAGATGAAACTCAACTAACCTCTATAATATGTTAGTGCCACCGATGCATGGCAACCACCGTGATTTACGCCTACAAAAATTTGACAAGTGATGTCCAAGGACACCTCTCGTGTAGTTTTACAGACTACATTAACAACTGGCACTTAAGAAACACCATTTTAAACTATTCAAAATAAATATACTACATATCTATAAGATATTATTTTCAAATTATAACCGTTTGACTTGATACCTATAGGTTGAAAAACACGATATTATTAAATTTTTTTTAATAATTGCCTGAACGTTGGGCGACATTTTTGTTACAAAATTTCTTCCTTCGCCTCGGCTTCATGGTCAGGGGGGAGGCATATAGCCTAAATGGTTCTTTTTTAAAAAATATTATCAAGTCAATTGGTTATGAAAAGAAATCACAAAAAAATTATATTTATAATAAAGTTTATTATCTTTGTGACTTGCATGTATTAATTAAAACAATAAAACACATTTTACCTACTTATTATTAATAATACAAATTTAAAAAAATGATAACTATTAATTCAACACTATTTGCGAGCCCATCATGCCAACATGAAGTTAATTGCCAAATTTTGTGTGTGACTCTTGTTTAATATTTACTGCAGGTCCCTCACGTAAGGGATTACCTTTCCGGTGATGTCTTCCACGTGCTGATGATGGTCCTTGAAGTAACTTGTCGCCAATAGATGTGATGCCAGGGTAGAGTGACGAAGTTCGGGATTGACCACCAGACGATGTCCAATTAACTAGGCAAACCGGGACTCTGGACGCGATTTTCTCAATCACAATTTGCGCGTACCGTATATGATTTGTCTTGGCTTTTTACGGGACCTTGACTTGATCGGATCATGAAACTTGAGTGCTTTCACACAAACGATTAAACGCAGAGAACATCATAGTCTAAGCTTAAACTCGAGGCGCACAGTTTACATTTACCCCGTAATTACAAATTACAGAGACGATCCTAATTTCGTTTTCTAACTGAAAATTAGATCGCATTTACGGAGCGATCTCTCCCGGTTGAGCTTGGTGGAAAGACTGCCACATGAAGGTGATGCATCCCTTATGGTGCATTTCACTACGTGCCGAAAATCGTGTACGCCGGATTTTATTGGCGTTCCCACGCCGCCTTAGGGGTCTAAAAATACCGACTTTTATGGCTGGTTCATCCCTTACTTTAACTAAGTGCTTTTACAACCTTGAACACCAAAATATTGTTTTGGGTGATTTTGCATTTTAACATCAGCTAGGTCGGCGTGTGGGCAAATTATTTATTTAATATTAATAAAAATTCAGCTGTCTCAGTTTGTAAAAAACTTGGTACATTATTGTAAGGCGTGAATTTCATTTGACATATTTGTGTCCATTATTATGAAAGTGGTCTAAGTCAAGAAATTGAAAAAATGAGTTTATCAATTATTTCACATCACAATGTTTTAAATTAATACAATATAAAGTTTTATATTTAGCCTAGTGTTATTGTTATCAAATTTGGTCTATAGATGGCGATGGTGTAGTGATACTCGAAGCGAGTCCACATATTAACATTCAACTTAAAAAAAAATTGATAGATGTGGAAATTGATGGGGTGAGAATGGTGAATGTCATATTTACATAAAGTGATCACTTAAGCCACCCGAAAATAGGTCGTAAGCCCTTTAATTACTTCATACTTCTATATATTTTCCATTAAATATAATTAAAATAACTTCGTCTTTATGAGATATCTGATATTTATTTAATTAATTGTTAGGGCGTTCAACAGTATTTCGCTAGTGTTTATTTTGATAATAGAGAAGGTCATTCCAACCTTATTTTTTTTTATTTCCTTATAAGTTACATGCGAAATAAATTATAAATCTAGTAAACCAAATAAATTTTGAAACGTAGTGCTGTGTAATATAAAAATATTTTTTAAACAATTCAAACGTAAACCTTTAAATATCTCGTAACGAAAAAAATATGACTTCAGATGGATTCGAAAAATGAACGCCTCAATTTCTACTGTTGTAAATTTCAAAATTGGAAATATTTTTTGGATTTTACAACTTCATAATATTATGATATATTTGTATGTACCCATTGTGAACTAAAATAAAATAGAACAAATCCTTAAATTTTTTGGGAATCTTATAAAAAGGGAAGATAGTTTGGAGAAGCTTATTATGGTGGGTCACGTCGAAGGACGAAGAGGAAAATCCCCATTCATTGGACCGACCGAGTGGAAAAGGCATCAGGTACTACTCTGCTGATAGTCTTAAGATCTGCAGGATACCGATAAAACTGGAGGAGCATAGTCAAGAGGGTGGGAGTTCTTCGAGATTATGATCTTCTGTCACGAGAGACCGACGTGGATGTTGAATATTAACATACTAACCAAAATATTTATATCTAATTTTAATAAAATTCATTTTCATTAATGAAACATAGATATTGCAAACGCGTTCTGCAACGTTCGGTCATTGGATATAATTTATCCAATTTAAACCGTACCCACCAATCATGAATGGCTCGTTGGTGCTTGCGGGAAGGCAATGGTGCGAGGACTTCTACAAATTTGACTAATACCTATTATTAACCTTTCCGTTGCTCAAAACTTCCATCAATTCCGTTGAGAGGTACCAAATTTACCCCAATTTAGTATAATTGTGTAAGTTCAAACATAAAAAATGGTTTATTTTCTATTTTTAAAATTTACAAAAACAACACAGTGGTTAAAATCTTTTTTTTTTGGATTGTTAACTTTATTTAATTAACCACTTAATGAATTGAATGCAGCTGCCAGTTTCGAAAAATATAATTTTCTTCTTCAGGATGACATCAACTAACCAAAAACATGAGAGATATATATTTTTTTAAATAATCTCTTTAAAAAATATATTTTTAAAGATGAGTTATTTAAAAGCAAATGTCCATGCATACGATGATATAAAATAATTTTTAGGAAAAAAATGTTAAAATGGGACTTCTGGTTTAATTTAGTCGGTTATTTGTAATATTTTTGATAGTTTTACACGCTTTTCTAATAATTTTAAATTATTCCATTTAAAGCCAATATTTTTTATATCTAAAATAGACAATCCCAAACTATTATCGAAGTACGGTCATTTTCTAACAAATGATTGGAAAATTCTGAAAAACCATTATTATTTAAACATCTCAAATGCCCTTTAACTCTTATGTTTAAATTTCGACCTGTTTTATCAATATAGAAAGCTGTACAATCTTTACAGCTAAGTTCATAACACCGAAATAATTAAATTTATCCTCTTTGTCTTTGGAATTTATGAGTAAATTTCCTATATTATTATTTGTACAAAATGCCGGTCTAATGTTTCGTGGTAGGTGTTATGAATAAATGCTTTGTTTTCCTTTATTTTGTTATGAAAATAAAATTTTGGATGCATTCATTATGAGTGATAGAATTATTTTAATAATATTAATTGTTGGTCACAAGCATATATGAAAAAAGACAAAAATGGTAATTCTATTAAAAAACGCGTTGCATATCTCAAACGTATGTAATATGTATTTTCTTATATATTTCTTCGAAAAGATCTTCTTATGTATTACAGCTTACGCACAAATCTCTTACAAACTATTCTAAAATTTTGAAAAAAATATACTTTATATGCGCTATTTCTATCGTTCTATTTTTAACGTTATGTGGAAAACCAGTATTAAAACCTTACGTTTTTTAAATTAATATTTTTTAATTTATGAGAACACATTATTATTGTGATGTTGCAGTTTTTTCAAAACACAGTTCTCTGGTATTTTTAATTGAAATAATAGAACAACAGCACATAATTCGAAAATTTGTCGTTGACTTACTCTGTTGGTGTGGTGTAATCGGTTAACGCATGTTCCCAGGTAGGAAAGGATCCAAGTTCAAACTAGCAACGAAAATATTTTTTTGATACATTTAATTTGCATTGAATTATTAATTAATTTAATAATTCATAGATTTGATTCGAATAAATAAAGATAAAATATTTAATATTATCACGATCACCAGCCCGTGTCAGCATGGACCAAAAACAGTAGTCATAATTAGCAACATAATATAAAAGTTATCCAAAATTCAACGATTTAAAAGTAATTAAATTTGTGATTTTCAAGAAATTTAGCAAACATGTCTTTCAATATCAATATTCAACCTATTGTGGTGAAATTTGGCGCACACGTGCTGTGATAAAATAGCTACCACAAATTTATTTTAATATATATGTTTTTTTCGAAATTTAAAAAAATATATATCTTAACTTTTTGCTGAAAACTGAGACATCTATTTTTTCATGTTGTAAGATCTTTTTAGTTACAATTATTCTGACCATATTGTTAAAAAAATATATTAACGTAATTAATATTGTTGTAGCGTTATCAGTAAAGCTGTATATTGGCAATATAAAGTATTTGTATCGATATTTTTTGGAATATTTTTTCAGTGTGACCAAAGTTTATTATTTATTATCACAGAACTATATTTTGCAAAATTGTAACTTTACGTATAAAAGGTGATTTTGTTAAAATGAATTAAAAACATGATATAACTATATAATCGTGTCGTTACGGAACGGTTTAATTGATTGATTCCTGATAACTCGTTATTTAACGTTTAGCTCAAATATATAGGATTAGCCTAATGCGTTTCAAATATATGGGGTTTACATATCAGTGGACGTGATATGTAAATGTTTAGAAAATACGAGTATATGTGAAGCGAGACATTTCATGATTGATTTTAAATTGATTCAAAAGTATACTTAACCCCGGCGTACCTAATCACTGATCAATATAAAATTAATGTGAACCATAAACATTCTAAAATTTTTTCCTAAAAATTATTCGAGTAAATTTGTATTAAGTAACAATTTGAGTTAGATACTAAATTTATTTTGTAAATAATTGTTGTTTTTTCAAAAATAGATTCTGGTAAAGAAACAATAATAATATGTTTTTAGTTAGTATTGACATCCTGAAGAAGAAAATGGTATTTTTCGAAACCGGCAGATGTATTTAAACTCAATAAGTGGTTAATAAAACAAAGTAAACAAATAAAAATATAATATTATTTCCAACCACTCTGTGATCATTTTTATTACTGTAAATTAATTTACATCTTCGAAAAATCTGCCTAAGAATATATATGATGAGATTTTAAATTCATTATCATTCATCGGCTGTCTTAGAAAAAATCCAGTCATGATTCTAGATCTTTAGTTGGCTGATAATTTTAATCCTAGATTCACAAATGCTGAGGTATCTTGAACATGGGAGACATTGACTACAGTTGACTTCTGTGTCTTACTTTCTCTTCTTTTTTTTTCTCAGCTGCATACTATTAGTGTTCTGGTTTCCAGTTTCACAATTCCGCATCCAAATTTATATCTGTTCATTTCCTTATGCTCGTCTTGTCGAAGTGAATTGTGACCTTGACATCAGCAGAAGTCAACTTGACCGATATTTGTTCGATATCGACATCGCGATAGTATTCGCGGTGTGAACTTTCAGCTCCAGTGCACCAGCAATGCATTTTGTGATATTGTGTTTTGATCACGTATTGTTTATTGTTTATGTGCCGTGGGTGAACTTGTGATATCACCGTATTCAATTTGGATCGGACATCGGCTCATCCGTGTGCCATTTTTGTGATTTCAACGGCAATTGGAGAGATAACGGAGGCATCATATACAAGGTAAGGCGAGCAGTCCTTCCGAATCCCGGTTTCCAAAATCACTAGTCCTTCGATTAAAACTCCTATCCCCTCACCGACCTCATCCTGTACCCAGGTTTTCCTAATTCCTTCCCATATCTTGCAGTGATTCCGATTTACTACCGGAATTGTCGTATTCTATTCAGATTTGCGTAATTCGTTCCTATCTATCCGTGTTTACGTTTCAAATTCCGATACAACCGTCGCCTTTTTCGCTGCAATGCGATTTCAGTTATATAATGGTCAAGTCTTCTGGTGAAAGATCACAATTTAATAATGACTTTTTGTAGCGATGATGCTAAGAGCCTGCTATTTTTCCAAAGTTTCTGTACTCTTCTCTAGTACAGAACTTGAATATTTGAAGAACAAAGAACATTGCATAATTAGAATCAACATAGATAGTTCACTTCAAGAATGCACCAGAAATACAACGGGGAAACATATTAGCTTGGCGTTAAATAATTTCAGCTGCAGTGTAGTAGTGCCTTGAGAAGATGATAAAGTGATCATCATCATCATCATTATCAACAATTTTCTATCTACTACTAGACGAAGGTCTCCCCAAGTGTCTCGCATTTTTATTTGCCCACTGTTAATCGCTGCCACATAACTTAACAGAATTTGATGATTTCATCAAATCAGCGAGTCATTGGATGGACTATCGCCCTCTTGATTTATTCATGATTTAAGATGCATTCATCTAACAATTGCCTGTCCTTTGTGTGATGATCCCATTGCCATTTAATTTTCTTATATTAAAACAATTATAAACACAAAAATATATGTAATTTTAAAATATTAGAATATTTTATTTATAAGTTTACAGTCATTAATAAATCTACGTTAAACGTGATTAGTATCCTGGGGTTAAAAACATTGTATATTTATATGATAATGGATAATCAATATACTGTCGTTTCGTATTAAATCGCTCTTTTCGATGGATTAACGGTAATGACGTATGAAAATGTCAAAGATTTGACTTACGATTGAAATATACTCGTATATTGTATACGAATAAAACAAATATGATACTTTAGATCTTTGGAACCGCAGTGAGATTGATACAACTGACGGTACTCTCATAAGTAATATATTTCATAAATTGATATACTACGAGAATTGTGTGGAAAATTTTAATGATATCGTTATATTTAAGTAATATTAAATGTTATATTAAATGTTGGTATACCAATACCAAATTTTGATCAAAAATGTTATAATATTTTATGAGTGTATACCTGAAAAAATTATGAGTCGAAAATATTCAAGGGATATGTGCCTAATTTAAACCATGTCAGAGATATAAGCATTTCAAAAAAAAAAAAAACGTAATTATGTGATTATTTAGATTAATTGAAATATTTTAATGATTACAAATTATATATTAAATACAAAAAATGAAAGATCATCGAATTCCGAGCAAAGATTAATAATGGAAGAATTTCGAAAATATTTATTTCAAATTAAGTTGACTTCAAGGTTAAAACAATTTTGTGAAAAATTCTAATAATAATAATATTTTCTATAACAGTGCAGAATTTGCACATATTCCAAAAGCATTTTAGTTTTGTAATTTAGTCGGGTGTCCACCCATAAAATATTGTGGACTTGGTATGTTACATTCTGTATAAAATTATATATAACATATACATAAAGAGGAAGATAGAATAGAAAATTACAAGTGAAAGAGAGAAACAGAATACATATACAGATAAACGTAACATTAAGGTAGGGGAAAATACTAGATTGATTTTAAAGGAAACATACCTCATATGGGGCTAATGGATAAATTAATTTAGCTATTTAGTATTTATAATGTTTTTTTTTTTTTAAAAATACATTATAAAAAAAAATCGTTATAAAATGTTTCAAAAAATGTTTATGATTTTATCGGATTGAAGCTGAGTTAATGACTTATACAATGATTGCCCGATACTTTGTCTTCAGCGAAGAGTTCCTTAAAATTACAATGGCGGCCGTTTTGTGTTCACTAAACTTTAAATTGAACAATTTTAATGTACAAAAAAATATAAATTAGAAATAAACTGTTACGTCAAAAATGTGTCTGTTATTAGTACTAAAAAGGTAAAGACGTTGCAATTTGAAAAGATTCTACATATCAGTAATTTAAAATAATAATTAGAAAATATACATATAAAATCAATTTCATCGAAAAATATTGTTGTTGCGCCACTGGGATTTGAACTTGGATCTCTTTCCATACCGGAGAAGGTGTATTATCCAACTATGCTACCGCGACGATATTTTTAGCGACAAATTTTCGAATCTATATGTTGCCTTTTTGATATTAATACATTTAATCCTTCCATTATTTGAAAGAACCATCTACCTTATTTTACGGAATCTCAAATACGTTTGAGTAATCTGATAGCAGACGCCAGAGCTATCAATTCATTTTTATTAAATTTTGGGCACATTGATACAACTTTATTATTTGGAAAACACATTCTTATTGTGAAGATGCAATTATTCATAACAGACGGTCTGTGATATTTTAAATATGAATTTAATATATTAATTAGAAAGATATACATATAAAATCAATTTTATCGAAAAATATTGTTGTTGCGTCACTGGGATTCGGACCTGGATCTCTTTCCAAACCGGGGGAGGTACATTATCCAACTATGCTACAGCGACGATATTTTTAGCGACAAATTTTTAAACCTATATGTTTCCTTTTTGATAATGCATGATTTTGGACCCTAAATATATATTTACAGTGTAATTTGTAGTAAAAAAAATGTCTTATGAGCGTTGAATGTGACCTTTTTTTATAAAAATGTCAATATTCTTTCAAAATATTTATCACGGCTCGAAGGACCAAGAAAAATCAACGGCGCACACGGTTTTCAAAATATTTTTTAAAGATGTGTATTTAGGAAAATCGTCAAATTAACTCAAATACTTAACGACTTAAAAAAAAGCATTTTACGGTAATATGTTAAAAGGTTCAAATGAATGATTGCCGACATTAAGCTTCCTGGAGGCTGTATATTTTTCAAAGGCTTTCTATTTTTCATTCATGCGTAATTTCACTCTCAAAAGTCTTTCATCCACTTGTACTTAGAGCAGTGTTTCTCAAACGTACTAAGCCGTAGGACGGTTGACGGGCGGTTGGCACACCTGCGGACCACTCAGCTGTCAAAGAAATCCGAACGATTTAATTCAAAACTACAATTTTTAAAATTAATTTTTTTAATACAAACTAAATTAATCAACTTGTAAAATATTGTAGTTGGTACCGGGATGTATTATATATATCAAGAGATGATTTGTTTAATTTGTATAACAAATATTACAGAACTATGAACTTAAATGAGTTCTCTTTAAAAAAAGTATTTTTGTTTATTAAAAATATCGTATTGGTACGAAAAAACCTTTTTTTTAAATTATGACGTTTGCGTTGTATTTTAGATTTATCTAAATAGGGTTACCCGACAAATGCGCCCCGAATAATCGAAATGCTAAAAAATAAATATTGACGCGACGCAACGCTGCCATCGATGTCTTATAATATTATTAAATTAAATCTTTAAATGAAAAGAGAGAAATTAAATTATAATTAAAAATATATTAATAATTTGGAAATAGTTATACAAACTCAACGTGTTAACATAAACACCCTTTTTTTGACGCTGGTTTGCACAAATTTCCTCAAAAGCTTTAAAAAATCTCTGTCTCAATAGGTAAAGTATTCAAATAATACTTTCGCGAGTGCTTTATGTGCTTACATGGAAGATTAGTAAAAATATTATTTCATTGTTCACCATTCATCACACTATTCAAAAATTTATTATTTTGTCGGGCGCATATGTCGGGGCGGTTTTATCGGGGCGCATTTGACAGGTCACCCCTAAATGAACACAACACATTATATCTGGTTTATCAAAAATATGTCAAAAAATTGAAATGGCAATGGGCAGGTCATCAGTCCTGAACAGAGATACATGTAGAGACCTTCATCCGCAGTGGACAGAAATCAATTGATAAGAATTATGAAGGTAGTATAATGAAAAATTAAGTTTTTTTAAATATTGTTGGTATTCAAAATGGTAGCCAGATAAGTACATAAATTGCAACTGCACACAAGACAGGTGCACACAGTTACAAGTAAACACACATAAAAAGTAATGGAGTATTTGGTTGATTAATGTAGTTATCTCATGACAGCTTACATTTCTTTAAGATAGGTTACATTAAGTTAGGTTTGGTTAGGTTATTCAATACAATGTCACGGCAACAGGTTAATAAAATGACTGTGCGTTGTCCATATAGGCACATGCCTTGTGTACAGCCTTGTATAATTGTATTATACAAAATGTATTGTATATAGTACTAGCAGGTAATAAATCAGCTCCGTCAAATTGCTCATCTTAACATCTATAGCCGATTGCTTTTAACGTACATCGTGTACGTTTAAGAAAAAATTAAGAAAAAATATCATAATTGCAAGATGAAGGCAGAAAGTGACAAACTAAGGTCGGTATATGTTTCTGAGGTGAAGAACCCGAGGATATTGTGTTCGCCGCTGACTAGCCGGTGCTAGGGTAGTACGCCAACCTTTACCCTCACAGTATATTAACCATCTACGGTATTAACGTGGAAACGATAACTGTAAAACGAACAAAAATGGCATGTATTTTCAGTATAATATACGTTATGTAATCTTTAGTCTAGCAAAGTAGCCAGGACAACGCTGTATATATCAGAGATGAAGTCTACTCCATCCCACACATTAAACTATGTATTATGTATGTTATGTATCCACCTCTGTAACTACAAAAATATGGATGTCAAAATATATATAAATAAATAAAATCTAAAGATATTAAAAATACGTTCAACATTTTCGCTACTTTGATGAAATATTTGTTTTTACTGGCAAATGAGATTACATCACATATATTGGAAAACGTATGATTTTTGTGGATATATATAAGGATCGTATAAATACTGGCGTAAACGTTTTCATTGACTACAGTTTGAGAAACACTGGGTTAAATTTACGGACATACGTCTTGGAAAAGTTTAATGTATTACTAAAGAATTTGGTTTTATCGCTGATGTGTTCTCGTATCTATTTTAGACTGAAAAACTCGACGTTAGATTATCTCAAAAATCGGAATGGAATTAGAAAAATCTACAAAAAAATATTTAGTTACCACCGGGATACGAACCCGTAACCTTCCTATAAATATACCTTTTTTAAATTATTTATACCTAGAATGTTCCTTAATCTTATTTATTATCTAGGTCGTCGCTATTCTTCCATTTTGTGCGGTGTACCGCCGTCTCCCGCGTGCACCTCGCACCTCGCCCGCTCGCGTGCAAGTCCCACTTTCCTCTCTAGCCTTCTCTCTCACCGACCGCGTCTACTCGAATCGGTAAGCAGCGCTCTATGTTGCTGCGCATTTTTTTGAAATGTCACAATATATTGTATTTATTCACACGCTTTAAGGTATAATTATATTTTATTTGGCTACCATCATCGCATCAGATAAAGAAATGTCACTTTTTTCTTTCTTTTTTCTCCAGGTGCATTTATTATGTAACGTGTGGACTATTATTATAGCATTTAAGCTGGATAGACTAAAACTCATTATAAACGCGGTAGCGTAGATAATAGAGTTTCTAAATTCTCTCACATAACATCCCTTTTGCAAGAGCTACATTGGCTCCGTTTCCTGACAGAGTCAAATATAAATTGTGCTGGTTGATGTAAAAGGCGACACAAAACATGGCTCCTCTGTATCTTCAAGAGCTTTGTATCCCAGACAATTTGAATAGTATATATCAAACTCTCAGGTCAACCTTTACTTCAGCCAGTTCAGAAGTTTAGTGGACGGGCATTTGTGGTAGCAGGCCTAAAAGAGTGGAACTCTTTGCCCTCCGTCATAAAGAACAGTGCATCAGAGACTTTATTTAAGAAGAAACTAAAAATGCATATTTTTAAAAGTTCAAACAATTTTTAATTTTAAATATAAAAATAATTTGTACTATAAGTAGTTTATGTGTAAAGCGGTCTTGAGGTGAAATATTTTACGAAAATGGCGCTATAAAATTATCTAATATTATTATTAATAATAACGGAGAGTAGTGGAGTTAGAAATTTTTAAGCAGTCATTTTGAAACATATTGGCGGATTTCGCTGTCTAACGAACTTAGCCGAGACACTTAAGTCAATTTTATATAATTTTGATCGAAATCTGATACCGAACTATGTGATACTATTGTGGCCACAAGTCCATTAAATCTCACATACAATATATAGATACAATTTTAGCTGTATCTATATATTGTGTTGTGTATCTAGATCGTGATAATCGAAATTTTTCAGTTATCGCGTCATGAAAGCATAAGATAGTATTTGTTTTAAATATTCTGATCACGGCTTCAAACTGTCAATTAACTTTTATGAAATTTTACATATTTAGATTGGGACCAAAATATTACAAACTTAATTATAAACGACCTCTGATAAATTTTAATCTGAAACAAAACCCAATTTATACTTTGACACTTTTAGAAAATATTAATTTGTCGCTTAATTTAAGCCGATAGAAACAAAAAAAAATCTTGGACTGAATATTTTAATATATGTATCGTCAAATCAAACTGCGAACAGTTGAATGTGTTAGTGCACAAATAGCATTGCATGCACTATGAAAACTAATCCGTTTTAATTACCTTCTGATACTGGGTGTGCCGCGTTGTGTATCGTAATCTATGAATATAGTTTTACATTTGTTTGACCAGTCAAATCAGTGCAAATTGTATTGAGTTCACTATAAAAATCAATTCATTTAAATTGCATGTAATGGGCAAATCGCGTTGTGTATCGTCATCTATGAATATGGTTTATATGTATTACTCGTTTGATATTTTCACAGTACGATAAAGATAAACTGGGGTAGTACTTACATCGTTCTCCAGGCTTTTGGATTGCATGCTATAATTGGTTCCTCTAACATGATGGACATCTTCATCAGCCGCTTCTATCTTTTTTTATTTATTTATTATTGTATTGAGGGATTTTGACAGTTTATAAACTTATTAAAATAATTAACATAATAAATATTGAACATGTGATACTATTTATGAAAATCCACAGAAATGTTTATGTATATAAGTATGTTTAGGTGCAGAAGATAAATAAAAAAATAACAAAGAGGGAGAAAGGGTGTTGAGGTTGCAACTATTGTTGCGATAAAGGGAGAACAAGACTTGTTTGTAGGTAGAATGGTTAGTCAAAATTGAGATTGAGGTGGTTCATAAAAATAATTCTTTAAGCGCAGTAATGTTGAACAAGTCAATTTCTGTCAATTTCTCATTATGGTATTTGCATGACCGGTAAATGAATGAATTTTGTATGTAAGATGTTCTACTTTTGGGAATGTGGAAGAGTACGGGTTGGCGGGTTGATCTAGATGGCACATGGAGAGATATCAATTCCAATCGGTTGGGACAATCAATATGGCCTTGCAGTAGTTTGAAAATAAGTATTAAGTCAGCACGTGTTCGTCGATGTTCTAGGGTCTTCACATTGTGGAAGTTTGCTGCATCTAAATAGTAGCCAAATGATAGATTAGATTTAACATTCAGATGTCGAATAAACCTATTTTGTATTCTTTCTTAAATGCTTTCCGCAGTCAGCAGTCTTTCAAGATTATCAGAGTCACCTCTTATAATTAGTTGTCAGAGGAGAAACGAGACTTGATTCTCAAAACAATTTGAATGGCAATTTGAATAAGACATCTCCATGACCATACTTCAAAATCGTCAATCTTTGGTGCACGATTCAGAGCCATAAATATATATGTACATATATTATATTTCTGCAATTTTTAAATCATAATAAATTCACTATTCCATATAGAGATATTTTATTATAATATCTATACATAAAATTACGTGTACTACGCCAATAATAATGGTAATAAATGAATATTGGTAAATATTTTTATTACACGTTTATCGGTTCAAAACATAATATACAGCAATAAACGCAAATTGAATATAGCAGCTTGGACAATTTCATTATTGGAATATGTTACTAATAAAATAAAATTTTTCTTGTGGCTCTCTGAGCCATTCAAGCCGCATTCAAATAACGGAACGATAGATGTATTCATTTGAAAAGTGTAACATATAGGTTCGAAAAGTTGTCGTCAATCCACTGTATTGGTATCGCATAATCGGATAATACACGTTCCCCGAATTAGAAGAAATCCAGGTTCGAATTCCGGTAGAAACAACAATATTTTACGATGATATTGATTTTATATGTATATCTTTCTGAACATTCAATTTGTATTTATAATCAAATCGCTCATTTTCATTTCTATATTCCACTGTTTCGCACTGTTACGGGATAGAAAATTTTGTTTTAGACTGTACATATTAAATGTAGAATAAGTTTGAATATTAATTACACCCTCGACATATCTCAATGTGATATACCGAGGGTGTATGTCCACCCGCCCGATTGGATGACACTTAACACTAATTATGCGCTGGTGTCGAATTAGCCTGATAATCCCCTATTCGAGGGATGATCACCACTTTGTACCGGCTATACGGGTTCGGTCATCTACAGCCTTCAATTACACATTTCTGTCATTATTTGTTTTGGATATAGCTTTTTATTACATTTAATGTCGAATTATTTTAATTAAAAAAAAATACAATTATTGTCGAATTATTTCAATTTAAAAAAATAAATAAATAACAGCAACACCCGGTTATAAATCAGCGGGTACGGCGTTAATTTATAAAAATGCAGAAGGGAGAGTTTTGCACTGGACGTGGGACGAATGCTACTGAGTACGTTGCTACTACCCGAGCAAAGGCGATTGATTCAAACGAACGGTGATAATTCAGGCGTGTGACACCGAGTTATGAGATTTCGTCGGCTGCTCCGAGCGGGATGTGTCCCTATTACAATTTCGTACGATTTGTGTAACTTTTATGTGTAAATATAGTGTATTCAATGTGTGAATGAGGGTTGTTATTGTTTGAGACCATTCTCATCCAACCGAGAAGGGTATATCGACTCCACGAGTCTAACCGGTGGCGTGATACGCTGGCGTTCGATCCACCGGTGCCAGCGCGCTACGTAACAACTTGTATAATTCTACCAAGTGATCGCACCCAATACGTATCACATAAATCTTGAAATGCAGGTTTATATTGTTTTTATTACATTCTAACATAATTTATACAGTACCTACACTAATAATTCACTAGTCCTACAACACTCCCACTACATATTTTTTATTTTTTTATACATTTTTTTTAAATTTCTCTTTTTATTCCTGTCGATGATTTAAATAACACCACAACAGCACGAAAAAAAAAACTGGCTACTTTAACACAGACTTCAGTCTAGAAAAGTAGCCAGGACAGCGCTGTATATATCAGAGGTGGAGTCTACTCCATCCCACATAATAAACTACGAGTATTAATTGTGTCTTATGTTCATCATGTTATAATATATTAACCTCTGTTAGAACAAAAATATGTATGTCATCTAATAAATAAATAGATGTGTTTATTTTATTTATAAAGAGCAATTATAGTTCAAGGATATAAAGGTTATAATAAATGAGCAATGTTAAAAATATGGTCATTTAAAGTCATCACATGCTTTTACTATAATGTGCCTATTCACCGTAGTCTATCTATAAGGTGTCCATCGGAAAAATTTCAAGATTAAATTGTAATTGCTCGTAAACCATCAGGGTGAGGTGAGTGGGAGGGGTATTGCTAGACGCGCGTAATTTGCTGATTTGGCAGTCGTAATGAGTCACCGCACCGTGCGTTCGCAGTTAAGCAATTTTTACAGTGCGGTGCATTCGTCTGCAAGTCGATTTACTCAAAGGTATTTGAGATTCTGTAAAAATAATGTAGATGGCTTTCAAATAATGGAACGACAGGTGTATTAATTTGAAAAAATGTAACATATAGGTTCGAAAATTTGTCAAGAAAAATACTGGCGTTATAGCACAAAGGTAGTGCACTTCCCCGGATTGGAAATGAAGATCCAGGTTCGAATCCCGGTGACGCTAAAACAATATTTTTCGACAAAATTGATTTTATATGTATATATTTGTAATTAATACATTAATTTAGTAATTAAATATACTTTCGAGAATGTATACATCTTTGATTGTTTACTTTGATCTGCTGAGCAAAACATAATGGATATTTTCTCTCTGACAAACCTTCTTAAACCTATTCAAATATAAACTGTAAAAATAAATGTAAGACCCTTTCGAATGTATATGTTTTCAATGCATGTCAATCAGTGCTTCAAAGATGCTATCGTGTCTATACTCCACTGAAAAGGATATAATGATGTCATAAATAGAACCTTCAACGGTACACGGGCACGTTTTTAGATCAGCCCAGGAGCCAGGGATCATTTTAAGCGCACTTAGGCTGAAATTAGTTAGGACAACGTTTATTGTAAAATATATATTTTCATATCAAAAACTGGCTTTGCTTTAATGATGCTTGGTATGTGTTAGCGCTATTAAATGTACTACGCACGCACATCTCATTGGATTACAGATATATGTCTTTTCCCTCTTACTCTTGTCCTATCCTAGTCCCTAGGCACGAAGGAGAAAGAAGATTCCTGCAGTCTGCTTGATACGCCTGAACGAGCTACTCTGCTTTTGAAACCGAAAACGGTACGTTGCCGTCGCTGTAAATACGCTTACAACCGCTAACCTTAATTACCGCTAATTTATAATTTTTTACTACCGCTAATATATTTAATACAATTACTTTTTTAACGCGAGTGTCAATAATAATTCTGCGTCGCTTGTGAATTGGTGGACCAGGGAGAAAAGAACCAGCTTCCAGAGATCGCAGACCCACAAGTAAGTGCCATCCTGTTTTTAATCTCCCGATAACCCGCCAACTTTCCAGTATGATTTTGAAAGTAAAAGACTTAAGAATGTATTTTTGTTTTTGAAGTTTAAATTTCTGAGAATGAATGTTAAAAGGTTTTTTAACTTACATAAGCGGAGAATGAATGAACGTTATGGGTATCTTGAGGAAGTTGAAAGCGAGGAAACTGCTTAAGCCTCAACACGTAAATCAAGACTGAGAGGAAGATCGAAATATGCACGAAGATAGACCTTCAAGATATAGGAAATATCAGACTGGACTACAACAGACATATCAAGGGATGAATGAGTCAGACCATTTACTGAATGATGTCATTGACTTCTGACTTCCACGAGACTGCTAAAAAAGAACACGCAGAAAAATAAGAAGAATCACATTTTCCCTTAATAAAATAATTTTTAAAGATATCTAAATTTGTTGTTATTATTTCTTAAGTACTACAGTGCCTGAAAAATATTTGATACATCAAACAAAAACTTTTCTCACCGTCTAAAGTCTTCTGAATCATTCTGTATTTTACAAAAAACAAATTTGTCTGAGTGAGGGTTTAGAGAAATATTGAAAGACAACAAACGAGAAATTAAGATTTGGAGCTGATATCCCACTCACTTGAAATAACTTACCTCAAAGTTGCCTTCAACCCCCACGCAAGAAAGAAAACAAAGCAAATTTGATGTTCAAAGGGGATGGTGTGTTGAAACACTAATTTGAATCTTGGAATCAAATTAATTGTCATAAGCATTTATTTCGGGACTTGGAAAAACACTTTGTAAACTGACAACAGAATAGAAGTGTAATTAATTAAAAGTAAATAGCTGTTTCGTAAATTATTTTCAAAGTATTTCTATTCAAATACTTAAATTAAAGATTTTCCGGTGCGAGTACTTAAATCTCAAATATATATATTTTTTTATGTATTACAGAATAAAGCAGCTAAAATGACCAAAATTACATGATTAAATTACCAATTAATATATCATTAATCTTTTTTGGCGTCATGGTACACTATTAAAATAATAAAATATTTGAAATCACTATTTTTGAACTCTTAAATTCAACATTGTTTTATGTATGTGATCATCGATCAAGTCGGTCCCCTGTGACTCAGGAACGTGATTTTTGTGAACTTCCGCCATCTTGACTATGTTCCTCCACTTTTTTCGGCATCTTGCAGATCTTAGAGCTTTCACCAGAGAAGCGCCTGTTGCTTGTTCCACTCGGTTGGTCAACGAGTGCGGGATCTTCCTCTTCTTCTTCGTTCTTCGACGAGACCCACCACAATAAGCTTCTCCACAATTATCTTCCCCTCACACGAGATGCCCAAAAAATTGGAAGATTCATACCAGTCTTGCGTTCAGCTGAAAATGGGGTCAACGTGAATACGTTTCAGGCCTACCAACCAGAGGTGAATAGGCAACTCTATCTATGGCCCATACGGCGAACCTGATTTAGCCATGACAGTAGATCCGGTAGCAGCATGTAGCGAGCGGTAAATAGAGATCGCACACTGGTGACAGCCTGGACCAGTCTAATGGCCGACGTCTAACAACGAATATTTTTTACTCGTGTGTATTTTAATTTGTTGATTTGTATCTACTAACATTGAATTTATAATCTACCTGGCGTATATTGTACAATTTTGGAGCGTCTAAATCAACAAAGAGACAAGACCCAAGTTCCTGATGTTTGGTTAACTTAACCTTACAGCGGACGCGCTGTAACAAAATTTACGAAAAATGCGCCTTATCGCTTCCCCCACTTTTACCACTTAGTCGCAAGCATCGAGCTCCGAGCCATTCGATGGTCAGTGTCTCCCTAAACTACAAACTAGGTGTGCTTAGAAGTTTTTGTTATTCATTGATATTTGTAATCTAATGAATATTGGCGGCATAAATGCTCAAATTTTATACGAATTTGCCTGTCCAGCAAAGGTTCCAAAGCATCGAAGAATTTTCCTAAAAAATTTGACGTTGACCATGATGAAAGAGCATCTTATCTTGAAAAATAAATGTCAAACATTTACCGCACGATATAAATGCTTTTCTCAAAGTGAATTACGGTCGGGAAGTTGAACCGATTTGTCGGTCATGTGCACTGGAGAAGAAAAGATCCTCAGCAACGACGAAGTGTTGCCGTTGCCAGTCCTTTACATGTGAGAACTATTCGGCAGTTAAGGTGGTTTGCAACAATTGTAATGATAATAATATTGATTCTGACTAATAGGTCGATAAAATATTTTGTTTTGAAATAATTAGAGTGTTGTTTCGTTTTTTGTTTAAGAAAGTCAAATATATATTTTTTAAAGTACTGTCATTTATCATTTTTCATAATCTTACAGAAATTTCTTAACATTTGTATAAAGAAAGCACCATTTGCACGGAGAAAACTCGATGACGGTTCTAATATTTGTACTCATAGTATTATGTTATGAGTCAACTATTCGGCTTCCTTCCTTCAGCCGCCACACCAGTAGTGTTAATTACCACCTATATGATAACTACCCCGTTGACCAGCTACAAACTGTTCGATGTCACCATCGCCAAACATCTCGAAAAGCATCATGCAGTCATTTTTAAAACTCGCCATGCCCGTATCTAATCACAAACCACACGTGGATGGCATATCCGCGGCGACGCGAATGATTAAATATTAAATTGAATAAATGCTTTCGGGAATCTGTGTGAGTAAAAATATGTTCTCTTACGTTATCTTATCATTTGGTTTTGCCAAATTCTTATACTTCTCAACCCTCTTCCTTTGCTCTGAACTTTTGTTAAGGAACTATCATTATTGTATTGTTACTTAGCGTCCGCGGACCCGATGAGATAAATCCAAGGATTTAGTTGAGACAAATCCCAAAAATATGTACATGTGTTGACATTTTAACGTAAGCAACACATGAGCACAATAATCACCTAGAACCATAGACACCTACAAATGATTATTTTGAAACGTTTCTAAACATTTATTCCATTTTAACTGCCGCTGGAGAGATTCTAATTCACCCAACTAGCGAAAGGAACATCAACGATCAAGGTCTATTTTGACGTTTGACGTTGAATTTGGGTGTGATACGGCGAATGCTCTGTGACATGTCGTGTACCCGGTGGACTGCTAAAGTTGAAAGTTGTCTCCGAAAAATTTCACGGGAGCGCAATACGAGTCTCATAAAAATCTTATTCGTGGACACGGACCATTAGAATTCTAGAATAGAACTGAAAATAAAAGTCTGTTTATATTTATTTGGGTATTAATAATTACAAGAGAGTTATTAGAGGATTATTAATACCCTCGACATTTCATCCGAGCTACCGCCACTAATCATCCCCTACGTCACAGCCCTCTTCCAGGGAAACACCTCTTCTGAAACGTTAAACCTGCCTGTCTATAATTATACCCACAACTATAGGAAATTTGTAATTTCACACCTCGCAGTCATAAATAAATAAGGTTTTGAGCTGTTCAAATTATTTTACGTAACCTTGGATTTAATTCACCCGATATTTATAGCATCAGCCTTATTTACACGACGATCAATCAATGAATTTAATTGAGATTAATTAACCATACATCGAAGTAAAGAGTGTGCTATTCAAAAATATTGGCATTGTTTTATTATGGCATTTATTAAAGTTATTTAACATACCGAAAATAAAAAGTTAAAACAAATGGACACAATAGCACATATGAAACCAATCACTTTGGCATACCACAAGGTACAGTACTTGGACCATTGTTATTTATTTTATACTCTAATGATACATTTAAACTTAAATTACACGGTAAAATAACATCTTATGCAGACGATACAGTACTAATAATTAATGAAAAAAACTTGGACTGATTAATACGATTTGCTATTCAACATTAAGATAACACTGAAGTTAATATTAAAATTCACACCAAAGCCGGTACTCAAGAAAATTTTTGTGACCGACGTTCATCAATAAATTGAAGAAAAAGACTATCAAGTACCTAGGAATCATAAAAAATAACAGACTCAAATGGAAAGAACATATTACTAATCTTACAAACAAAATAAGGAAAACTCTACGTATTTTTAAGACTCAGAGACATCTCATCACTTACAGATGTGAAAATAATATATTACGCGTTTGTACAGTCACATTTTTAATGCTGTATTATTGGATGGGGAGGAGTATATAAAACTTCAATATCACAATTAGAAATCACTCAAAAAATTATGATAAAAATAATTCTAAAAAAAATCTGTTCGTCCAAGTATCCAACTCTTCACAGATTTTAAAGTACCAAAACAAGAGACATATACAAAAAAAAAAAAATCAATAATCGAAATTTTTAACATTAAATTAAACTAAATATTAGAAGCGCATTCCAATCTATAAGATTTAGAGACCAAATTGATATTCCAAAACTAAAATATACCACAACCCAAAATCACTATATTTATCAAGGTATCAAATTCTTTAACAATCTCCCCATCACAATTAAAAAAATAGACTACTATAAATTTATATCTGAAGTAAACAAATATGTACACAGAATAAACTCTCGTATATAATCCTTCTCTATACACGAATCTTACTACCACAGAGAAGAAATAAATGTAAAAAGATATATGTCTTACTGATTATTTTTAAAATGTATTATAACTCATTATAGCTTCTATTAATAAAATAAAAATATGCAACAATACCTATGTAGCTATGAAAGATCTTGAATTATGGGGAACGCTATTATTGACATTTATATTAAAACATTACCAAAACTTGGGAAAAAGAAAAATGTCGAGTACAAAATAATTGATTTATTTAGAAGACCTTTGAGCCATTTTAGAATCACTTTTTGTGCACATTTATATTTGCTGCTAGTTTTTTTTTTGGCAGTCGGTTATACAGTCTAGGGGCAATGTACTAGGCGTGTCTCTGTCTTATTCCTAATTAGACATTTTTATAATTACATGCTAATTAGTTGAGACGGATTTTAACTTTGTCCTCTTTAAAAAAATTAAATAAAAAAGTTTTTTTATATTTAAGTCTTTCAATAATCATTCATTCTTAACAGAATATTATTTTGTGTGATTATTTGTGCGTAGCAACAGCGATGCAACATTTTTATTTCCTTTTTTCTCAAAGTCCACGATTCCATTCTGAACATTGCAAGGAATGGAGAGTATAAAGGTTTTACCAGATGGATTTTAGTTATTTTCAAAATGGACCTATTATTATTAAGGAAAACACATTCTTATTGTGAAGTTGTAATTATTCAGAACAGACGGTCTGTGATATTTTAAATACTAAATTAATGTATTAATTATAAATATATACATATAAAATCAATTTTGTCGAAAAATATTGTTTTTGCGTCACAGGGATTCGAACCTGGATCTCTATTTCTAATCCGGGGAAGTACATTACAAATTGTGTTTTAACGCCAGTTTGTCATGAAAAATACTGGTGTTATAACACAATTGGTAGTGTACTTCCCCGGATTGGAAATAGAGATCCAGGTTCGAATCCCGGTGACGCAAAACAATATATTTCGACAAAATTGATTTTATATGTATATGTTTATAATTAATACATTAATTTAGAACCTATTATTCCCTAACTTTATTAGATTAGTTCCTGAGTATACATTTATTAACTTCCTCAGTTTGCAGTGCATACTTCTGTCGCTTAGTGGTTTGCACATGAGAAACGGATGAATAAGAAGTGGTTGGTGTCAGAAATATACGAAATATTAATTACACACGGCACTCTTTTATCGTTCGATTTAATAAAGAGGAGTGTATGTCCAGAGATGTGCAACAAGAAAAATTACTAACACTTGTCACGAGTTTATTTGATGCTTGAAAATAGTTACAGTAGAAAGTGTACCCAGTGAGAGGGTCTACAAAGAGTGATCTCGGCGCGTTCGAGTCAGCTCTCTGGTCGGCTATGGCACATTGTGATAGCACCTGTTTTTCGGTCAGTACTGGCGTGTTTTTGCTGCTGATGAGAACCTAATTTTATACCCAGGTATATGCAAGGTGCGTTCAGGGGCCGTCGGTGGTATTACTGATTGTTGAAGCGATAGACCTCCACCGTGTATAAAATAAATAAAAATATGAATGTATGATGTGAATGACAAGAGATAGTGTGTCAGGACAGAAGAGTGTCGAGCTATCCTATCTTCCTACGACGCGATAGTAAGTTAGATATTATTTTAATGACGCCAGGTACACCTTGCACTGGTAAGCTTAAGGATCTATGGTTCAGAACGAGGACAAACACACACAATATTTACGTTCTTGTACACTGTTGACCTCGGCTATACAAAAAGATTTTTACGGCGCGGAATCGCGTTACGAACTGGATTCGTATCAAAGGAAGTACCCCCTTTGTGGGAGCAGCCACCGGAACGATGGGCCATTCTTATACCCCGCATCTTCTTTGTAAGGCGGATAACCGCAATGTCCGTGTTATTATAAAGGTGGATTCACAATTATCGGACGAGAACGAGAACGGCAGCAATGGTAGCCCGGAACGGGAACCAAATGAAAAATGTGTATTTCGACAATTCTTAAAGATTTTAATGTAAAATATTATGCAGAACTTTTTAACCTTTACTGTACTGTGATATAAAATACTAGTACGCATAAAATCCGGAGAGTGAACTTTTGAAAAGTGAAATCAAATGAGATGCATAGAGCATTGGTTTGAGAGTTGTGTCTAACATAAAAGGTTCATTAAAATAAGATAGCAGAAGCTGGAACCAGAGAATGATTGAAATGATGATAAATTATCAGCTTTAAAGTATACCTGCAAGAGACAAAATTGCCTCAAATTTTTCTCAACGATTCTCATTTTGATAATATCATAGTACGCACTGAAACGATAGAGAGAGAGAATGGTTATATCTTATAATGGTGAACCTTGAGGGATCTGATTGAAGGGAAGGATCAGAAATCTGTTTTGCAGTCTTCAATCAACAGCTCGTTTCAGGAAGCATCTAGAAATGCTGCTGATAGATACAGGTAGCGTCAAATAATTTGAAAGTAGAAGAAACAAAAGATAAACAGCCATGATAAAATTCAATGAACAAATATGTCACTTTAAAAATGCAGAAGAAATGTATTTCTCAAAAAAATGCAGTCATCACCGAGACTCGAAACCAGACCTTTAAATGACTGATAAATGAGCTTTCATAAGCTCACGATCTATATAAAAATATAAGTTAATGATAACTTATATTTTATATAGATCATTAACTTATATTTTTATATAGATCGTCAAATTTCATGTATGCTAAGCGAGACATCTGTTTGTTTCAATTGGAAGTGACCATATATTTATTTATAAGAATGGTCGGCGGATAGATTTTCCTGTGCAGATTTCTAGGTAAATTATACAGGGTGCAACACGCCTAGTCCACAATATTTTATTGGTGACTGCATTACGTGTCGAAAATGTTCAAGCAATATGTTCAAATACTGCACCGTTACGGAAAATATGATTGTTTTAAATTTTTACGAAATCATGTTTACTTTTAAGTCTACGTACTTAGAAATAACTATTTGAAAAACGTATCTATTATTAATCTATATCTTTGCATCAGGCCCTAAACTATGTGACAAAAAATAGTTTAGCCGAATGATTCGATGACTTTTAAGTTTTTTTATTCAATATATAATCTTGAATCGATAATACATTTCAATTAATCGAAATAATCGTATAATTACGATTTTTTTGAAATGATTATATTTATGACATGGTTGAGATTAGGCACATATTCCTTGAACATTTATGACTCGCAATTTAGTCAGGTATCCACCCATAAAATATTGTCGACTAGGTTTGTCACACCCTGTTTAAATAAATATTAATTATAACGATACTCTTTTTTGAAAATTTGTTTCACTAAAAGAAATAAAAATAAGGTTATTTTAGGATAGTACACCAAATAATTTATTCTGTCACCTTTTTAATACATTTTATCGTAAACGTCCATGTTATGTAAAGGCATAGATGCCGAAAGAAAACGGGATGCACTAAAGGAGGTTTACACTCACCACAATCCAGTTCTTCAGACACCTCCATAGTGGACTGTAAAATTTTTACTATCTTCGTCTAGTGTCTTTTAGAATACACTGCATAGACGCGATGTCTCAATTGAATAAAAATTATTCGATTCATAAATTACTGCACCGCTTCAAGGTCGCCGTTCGACTGATGGCGGCTTGCCGGGAGAGAAGGGGGCGGAGAGAGGAAGGCACAGGAACTTTCGTTCAAGGATAAATAAGTAATTAACAAATAAATATATGTCCCAAACAGTCTATAAGATTAATTATCAAGATTATTCTCAAAATAATATTCGATGGTAATTGTGGACAAATTTACGTTTTCTAAAATAGTCAGGAAATCACAAACCTCCAACATAGTATTATCAAATTATAATTTTAATATGAAATTAGTCCTTTTTCCTTTTATTACATTTTGTAATAATTATTGACGATCTAATAATATTCCAATATAATCTAATACATAACATACTTCGATCAAGCCAATTATCCAGATGTACAATATATGTACAATAATACATAAATCATCTTAAATCATTATATATTTTTTTGGTTCAGACTATTATGTTATGTTGAATAGGTTGAATCACAAAACCAAAGATTCTTGATCAAATAAGGGTGGTTTATTGCGCGAAGGGCTCGTAGGTGTGTTAAGGTTTATCACTGTGTGAGTTTACTTGTCAAACGAAGGGAAGGAAGATTGATGTGATCAGTTCAGAATCTATGTTCGCACATATACTTAAATACGTGTTAAAGAAAATATTGACTTGCAAAAAATATACAGCGTGTATTTTTTTTAAATATAATAATTAATTTATTTTAATTATCACGAAATTAAATTCTAAAATTTATTAACACATAAAATATGATATCGTTAAAATTAATATATTTTTAAGAATACATTTTTGTTCTGAAGTTGCATTTTCAGAACATTTTTAATACAAATTAAATTAATTAATTAAATTAATTAATATTGTTTCGATAAATATATTTGTATTGTATTATTTTAATATTTTATATTATTAAAATAGTCTGAGGGTTCTGGCGTCATCTAGAAAGTACTACTCAAAGGTTTTTGGGAAAAGTTTTTAATATACATAGAAATCGTATGTAGATAAAGTTTGGAGACATTTTATCATTATAGATTAATCGGAAATACAAGGTTTGCAAAATCAGCAACCTCTATTTTTTTTTATAACTTTTAATGCAGTTGTATTCTCATATAGTTTTTTCACGTTGTGTTAATTTATTAACATAAATTGATAATTCAAAATCGATTGCAAAATTAGTTATTTTTGCGCGCCGTCATTTATTTTAGCACTTGACCAATAGCAGTATTTTAATACAAATAAAATGTATTAATAAGAAAAATATACAGATATAATCAATTTTTAGAAAAAATATTTTGGTTGCCATACGGACTCGACCAAGGAAACCTGAAATATAAATGGCCGCCTTTATGGGAACTAGCTTGTTTCTGGAAGAAGGTGTTGGATTTACTTTGTATTTTAAACCAGATTATTAGGATTATCATTCATAAGAAATGTATTCATAAATATATTTTACTTCAAGCTCCTATCACTTGTTCGTGTAAAAACATGGAGATTGCTGATTTTGCAACTAGTACCTTCATATAATGTTCCACGTTCGATCTCGGTGATGATTTTGTTATCGATATTTGCAATATTAATGTACTTTAATTTGTAGGGGTCTATTGCTTCCACAGTTATCATTACCACAGACGACTCGTAAACCAGAGGTCCAAAAAAAGAGTTTTTTGTATTGTGTTTTAATCACGAGAAAGCGAGAATATTTTCGTTTTAAGTTATTATAATTATTTTATAACCCTGTTTACTTCATTTATAATAATTTTGGTTTAGATTTAAAATAGTGGTTTCAGTTTCTTATTAGTATAGCGAATGAACCTGTCTCCTCTAGTAGAGACATCGGTCTAGTTAAGGAGAAACTGAACATTTTTTACATTATGAATTTTTAATGTTCGCTTTATTTGTATATATATAATTTTATTTATAATGTATTATCAGTACGTATGTTAAGTTGAAATAAAAATAATAAAAAGAGCTCCTAGCAGCCGTCTAGGAAGCCGACCCCTGAGTACCACTCTTCTCACTGCCGCCTTCTATATAACATCTTCGGGTTACTAGATAACCCCTGCGTGTAATCATTTAATTGTATGTATATTGTTTATCTCTAATATGTAACTGTACTTAATAATAAATTTATATTAACCGTAAGTAGTTTATTTCTGGCTACATATACTTATCAGCGATCATTTTCAAACGAACATGTGAGTGATGAGTGATTAATGGGGCATAAATTAATTTTTTTTTAGTAAATTTATTATTCTAAATTTGAAATTGTAAATGAGACCGTAACTGCTGGATGAAAGATACGATACTAATAATAAGTCAAAGGATTTAAAAAAAAATTAAATAATAAACACCACATTATTTCACCGAATTTAAAATAAAATTTTACCTGTTAATGTTTAAATGGCTGATTCCTGAATGCATGATCTACTTCAATAAGAAGACTAAGGCTTTCATATAGAGATCACCGGTTTCGCTGATAAATACACTACCCTAGACTCATAAAGCACGTTAGTTTAGAAAACAAACAAAATCTAAAAGCATTCCTCTTAATTTGTTGACGTAACGGAGGCAGTGCTGCTGCACCCTAAGTTTTTGACGTAGAATATCCTAAGGTGAACCAGGTAAAGTAAATAATCGAAAACCAACATATGAAACAAAACGTCGTTCGTCCGACGGAGTGAATTTCATAAAAATAATTTTATTACTATATACTATTTTCTTATTAATGTAGTCGTTAATGAATTAATTGCTGCCTTAATCCATCAACATTTTCAAATAAATTTCTTAATACATATCTGCAATGAAATATATAAATTTCCTATTTACTGCTTCCGAGATAAGTTTGTAGAACTCCATAATCACATATGTGAAAATAAAACACTCTCTTTTTATTCCACTCGTTTAATTTACTTGAGACGCGTTTTGCCTTGTAATTACAGTTATAAATACAAGTTGGTGAGTTAAATTGTTAGATTGATAATGCCCTTACAAAGCGAAACGCGTTTCAAGTAAATTAAACGAGTGGAATAAAAAAACATGAGTTGTATTTTCACATGTGTGAGTTTGAATTTCCTATTCAATTCTAATTAGTGATAAATAAACTTTTTACAGGATTTCATTAATAACATACACTAATGTAATAAACTATTACTTTTAAAATTAGCAATATTAAATTTGTGGTTAAAATTCACATTTTTATTTGTTATCTTTTTTTTATTAACCAATTAATTGAGTTTAGTCCCATTGTACAAATTGTTATTCTAGTAAATTTGTATTAAGTGACATTTTGAGTTAGGTACTAAATTTATTTTTTAAATAATTGTTGTTTTTTTTTAAATAGATTCTGGTATAGAAACAATAATATATGTTTTTAGTTAGTTATGACATCCTAAAGAAGAAAATCGTATTTTTAGAAACCGGTAGATGAATTTAAACTCAATTAAGTGGTTAATAAAACAAAGATAACAAATAAAAAATAATTAACTATTATTTATATTTTTTTTAAAGTATAGATGTATCGATTTTGTTTTATATGTCAAACCATTCAAATTATACAATGTTTCTCAGTAGTTATCAGTTATGATATCCTATTATATAAAAGCAATTTTAACCACACCTGAACCACACGAGAACCAATCAGATCAAAGGATATTGGAGATTGGAAATTAACATAACGAATCAAGTTTAACCCTTGGATACTAACCAAAGGGTCAGGATGACGTACGATTATTTAAAGATAATATTTTTATAAGATAACACCAACAATAATGTTACTTATTAGTTTTTTTCATTTATTTACTATTGAAATAATAGTCGCGGTCTTTGTGACAGCCAGTTTTAATATGTAATCTTTTTGACAGATTTCTGAAGCGAATTGATTGCTACGAACCTCATCAGATTTATCCAGCTTCTCAGATATGGAATTCCTCGACTCCATTGTGTATCTACTTCTTCTTCTTCTCGTGCCTTATAGCTTCGTAAAAATTCTACGGAAAACGGACCAAACCATCGGCTCTGGTTATTCAAGCATAATATCCAAGCCCCCAATTTACAGCAATCTTTCCTTGCAATATGAGTTGCAAGGTCTGGTACTTTTATAGATATCTTATTACATATTTGAGATATTGAAGTTTTCAAATTTTTATTGTTTTAAATACTTTTTTATTTTTTTATTTGTAACTCTATCCATCCAGCTGATTTAGAGAATTCTTTTATAGACCGCTCAAGTATATATTTCTTCGAAGTCTTGTATCACGAGTTTTTAAATTTCTTTAAACATATTTTTCATATGTTTTTGTTTTATATTTTGAAAGTTATTTAAAACATTGCTCAAATTACGGGTTTCTTAGAAATTATAATAATTCGGAACCGTCTAGACATAATAACAATAATTAATATTACACAAACATTATATAATTTTATATGTTGGTACACACATCTTTACCATACAACGTTTAGTTTAGTCTGTCCAATAGCACAATTTATTATTCAAACATGACTTGTTTGTTGGTCTAGTGATTAAGATATTCATCTAGTGATCTAGTAATTGGGGGTTCGAGCCTCATTCCAGGGGACCAGCAAGTTAATCCTATTTTCACAACGCAAGCTTATAGGTTAAAATATTATCACATTCCGTTGAAAATAAAATTATCCTTCGGTATATCAAAAAATCAATATTTCACAATGAGACCTGAAATACATTAAAATGTCATACGCTGAAATATTTTATAAATATTAAAATTATTGATACTTAATAAATTATTAAAAATTATTAAAAAAAGATTACTTTGCCTGACCAAACTACCTAATATAATAAAATAATAGCTATTTAGTGTACTACTTAAATGTGTATGTATTTAAGTGGAGTAGAGTAATTTTTAAAATTACCCCATTATTAAATTAAATACATGATATACGTTTTGTTCATAGTAAATTTAAATTATTCCCGTGCTAGCAAAATACTCGGTAATAAATTAACTTCGAAATACTTTTCCAGTTAAGTCAATGAATGACACGCCTATGACGTGGACAATTTATATTACTCGTACAAGGTTTCTCAGCAGTAATAAGGCTATTTATCATCTGGGTCACTCTATACTAAAACGTTTGTAATTTTTAAGCATTACTATAATGGTCATTGCGGTTTACCAAAACTCGCGATTATGTCTTAAACCTGGTTAAACTATGTACAGCTTTTTTAAAAGAACGCACCATTTTTTAAATTAAAATTCTTGTAGCAGAGGTATAAGTTTACTCCGTAAGCTACTGATAATTATCAATTCTGTCAATAATTGTCGTGGATGAACGTCAGTCACGTATCGAATTAAGTAATTCTATAATCGTGTGATGCTTTGTCACTTAGCTGAATATGAAAAACAATTGCACTCAGGACGTTTCATACTTCAGATGTGTTTAATACTATTAGGTTTTGTTTTTTGAATTTTACGTTCAATTGACATTTGTCATATTATAATTTTTTAATAGGGTTAGATAATAAAAATACGCATCAAAAACCATACAAATATACACCACATTATGTTGTAGCACTTGGAGAAAGGATGGAAAGTCATTTTGCGATCTCAACGATCTTTTTGGCGAAGGAACGATTAGCGAAAGGGCATGCCGAGAGTGGTTTGTTCGCTTCAAATCTGGTGACACAAGCTTAGACAAGTCAGTATAGGGTCGGTCTAGAGATTTTGATTACCAGGCCCTTCTGGCGGCTGTGGAAGAGGACGAAAGTTGCATCACTAGGATGCTGGCTGAGAACTTCAACATGGATCAGTCCACGAATGTTCGTCATCTCAGGAAACTCGCCAAGGTGTAGAAATTCACAGAATGATAATTGATCAATACATAATATTTTTTGAGTTTGTTTTCATTTTTTATTATGTTACAATGTAATAATACAATTTAATTTGTAATTATGCATCAGTCTAATAGTCTAATTTGATACTAGAAGGTATTGGCATCTGTTAACTATTCTGTGAAAATATTATTGCGGGTTTCATCTAGTATTTATATACATTCATTATTTATTATAAATTAATAATTAATTAATTATTATAAAGAGAAAATAATAGGTTTGAAAGCATTTGAGAAGTAGTACTGGAGAAGAATAGAAAAAACAAGCTGGAAGAATTAATAATGAGGATGTTATGAGGAGAGTACCAAGAAGTACAGAAGTCCATAATAAATGCTACAGAAAATCGAAGGGATAGGACACATTCTTAAACACAACGCATTTTTCAGAAATGCGATTGAGAACAAGTCGAAGAAAAAAAATACTGAAGAAGGTCTGGACATAATATACCCATTGAATAATCAAATAATGAGCAATGCGAATGCTGAAGTCTACAGGCAGACAACTTCTGGATGATATCATGGACAGAGACAACTGAAGAAAATCTATGTAAATATAAAAAATAATTCAATATAAATTTATTATTAAGGGGCACACCTTCTTATTGTGAAGTTGTAATTATTTAAAACATAAGTCTGTGATATTTTAAATACTAATTAAATGTATGAAAATATTGTTGTTGCGCCACTGGGATACAAACCTGAATCTCTTTCCAAGCCGGGGAAGGTGCATTATCCAACTATGCTACAGCGACATTATTTTTGGTGACAAATTTTCGATCCTATATGTTACACTTTTTCAAATGAATACATTTAATTAGTATTTAAAATATCACAGACCTATGTTCTGAATAATTAAATTTCATAATGAGAATGTGTTCTCCTAATAATATTTTATTTGTAGATCTAAACTTGGTGTTTATATATATATATATATATATATATATATATATATATATATATATATATATATATATATATATATATATAATATGTAAGAATCTGATATCTTATTGCACCAGATTTGCGTTATTACATTAAAACCCTTGAATTAAATGTTATACAATTCACTTTAATCTATAAACCTTTAGGATAAGTTATATAATACTCACGTTCTTGAATGTGAGTTAAACAGTAATCGGAATTTTATATCCAGATTGAGTACAGAATTTAAAAAATATACATCCTTTGATATTCTTTTTAAGTTCAAAAAGAGAATATGAGAATTGTAACTTGCAGAGAGCGCTCTCACACAGGTGTTAGGGTGATTAAGAGGTAGTTGAGTGGAGAAAATGGACGGATAATATTAACGTATACTTTAAAGAGGTAAACGTTATTTTAAATATTGTAAAGTAACCCATCTCTAATAGTGATATGGTAATGAACTATTAAATGTCACAAACCAAGAAGATGTACATCCAATTGATTGTTCAAATTACAATTTTAAATGCTGGCTAGAACTAAATAGTTTATGGAATTTTAATGAAAAAATACTGGTTATTTCATTAAAATGGGACAACGAAAAACCTCTGAAGATAAATCTGAATAGAATTGGCATAAACCCTGAACCCTGAGATACCGCGCCCCATGATCGACAGCTAATACATTACGCCAGGGAAATTTGCGATTTTGTAGGGCTGCTGCAGAATTGAGAAAAGAAAAAAGAGAAAAAGAGGAAGATCTATTCTTCTGAATCCTCTGCACAGTGGACGCATCTACACAATATTATGAGGTTTAGCGTTTCGAGGATATAGTTCCTCAGTCTCGCGAGGACTCGTAACAGAAAAACCATCCTCAAACGTACGAATACTATTTTATAATTTTGAGCATTGTACATACTATAATTTAAACCTTGTAAATCTTGTTCACACACAACAAACAGCGTACAATCATACATTTCAAAATTCTTCATACTTATCAGTATATAAATTTAACTTATGTATATACAATATTTACAAAGATAAAATTGTTAACATTTATGCAAATCATAACACAATACAGAATATTTTTTTTCAATTCTATTTACAATTAAAGATCATTAATAGATACATTATACTTTAATAAAAAATATTTTAAATCGATTTATAAATGAATAGGTACTCATTTATTGTTAATAAATACGGTTGAAAATGAAAACGTCAATTAATAATCTTATATATTATTGTTTAAGTCGTAAAAGTATTACAAGCAATCCAGGGTTAACTCCGTTGCTTTATTTTAATTGATTAACTATCGTCGATTTATTTAAAGTAATTGCTAATTATTGTCATTTTTTGTCATAACATCAGGGTTTGGCTAATTTTAAAATTAATTAATCCATCTTTAAATAACTCCACATAAATTATTAATGCTATAAAATAATGACGGCAGATAGATAATTTATAAATAAATATAATAAAATTTAACATGTGTAATACAAAATTATGGGTCAGGACAGAAATTAATTAGTATTATAGAAATATTGCAAATAAAAAATATATAAAACAAACCTTTTCATTCGGCTTCAAACAAATCACTTAATTTAAATGGAACTATTTTTATTTTTAAAAAACTGAATTCACCGTGTTTTATCATACTCTTATTTAACTTTATAATTCGTGGAATTATTTAAATAATCCTTAAAATCTCCGAGTAAACTAATTATTTAATAGTCACTTTGTTCTGTATATTTAACTTTAAATTCAGACAATCACAAAGGATTGTTGGACACTACTTCGGTATAACCAAATAAAAAAAAATCAGTTATATCGAAACAAAAATTGCAACAGTTTTGAAGCATTACGATAGGAGGTCTTCACCGCAAGTACAAATAAATTTTGAAAAAGTCGTCCACAAAGTTTTTAACTTGTACGGTTTATCAGAGAACAGCGTAGTCTCGCTACGGACAGGCGTAGACCTGCGAAGTCTACGATCGACTGGCACATATCCGCCGGAGCGCCGGCCTCGGTTGAAGAAATACTTGTAATTTTCGTCCGCGCAGGCTCTTGAATGAAGCGAAAAATATTATCGGTTCATTATGTCTAATTATGAATGAACGTTGAGCAAGTGTCTGTTATGGTCCACGTGTGAATGGAGGCTATAAGATAATAATATTTTTAAAAATAAATAATATTTTTATTGTGAAGTTGCAATTTAAGAACATCGAATAATTAAAACAAATCAGATGAATCACTCAAAAATCAGAATCATCGATAAATATTTCATTTATTTGTATTCTGATACAATAATATGTACATGTTAACTGTATCTAACCGTGTTATCTAACAATGCAAACATTCAATAATTAACAACACTATGTGTGGTATCTTTGGAAGTACCACCATATTCCTTTGGGGTTCTATCCTCTCTCTGTAGTCTCGTGCTGTTTTGGAGTGAAACTCAGTATACTCGTGTAATAATATTTATTACTTTTAAAATTAGCAATATTAACTTCGTGGTTAAAATTCATATTTTTTATTTATTATCTTTGTTTTATTAACCACTTGAATTGAGTTTAAATACATCTACCGGTTTCGAAAAATACAATTTTTTTCTTCAGGATGTCATAACTAACAAAAAATATAGTTAGGTACTAAATTTATTTTTTAAACAATTGTTTTTTTTAAATTTTAAAAATAGATTCTGATGAAGAAACAATGCTATATATTTTTGGTCAGTTATGACATCCTGAAGAAGAAAATGGTATTTTTCGAAACCAGTAGATGTATTTAAAGTGGTTAATAAAATAAAGATAATAAATAAAAAATAATAATATTTATTCATTACAACAACGTATTTACAGTAATGAATAATTATATAACTCAGATATAGACTAATAACTATTTCGAAGTGGCGATGGAAAAGAGAACCGTTCCTCCAGAGACGGCCTCTTATAAGCCTTATCCCCCACCACTCATCTATACACTCTCTTGCCATACACACAAATCCAAAGTGATAGTTCTCATACCACGTGCATAGTTTTTGAGCTAATTTTCCGTGTACATCTGACCTTTCAGGCCGATGTTTCGGATCCTATTGCAGGCTCCATAATCATGACTGATGTGATGTAAAGTACTGGCTTGCAATACCGTTTCGAAAATAGACATTGTTTGAAACGAGTAGTGTTGTATTATGTATAAGTTATCTATTATCATCTACTGTCGGATCACTATCCAATGAAAAGGTCAGATATACTCGGCAGATGAGCAGATGATTATAATAATAATAATAGTAATAATAATGTGTTTATTCCAGCGTGATCAGGTTTTTTATTAACTCGATTCGCCATAAAGATAATACATATTATGTTATGCATTAAAGGTTATGAAATAAATATAATGCTATGAAAAAGAAAACGAAGGAAAATATTAATAGATAAAAAATAAAAATAAATTTAAAAGTTAATAAAAAGTAAAAATTTCACACATATATACACACAAAATATAAATATTACATATATAACTACTTCAGTCACGGCCATTGTTGTATATGTAGCTATTTTGTAGGCGATGCCATTCTCTGATCAGGGAACCAGGTTTCCATGATATCGCCGCTTACACCAGAGAGTTGGTGCTGAGCTTCAGCCGTAGCTTTACGCCAGAAACTCGGTGTCTCAGAAGCGAAACGAATCCATGTATTCGGCCATCGGTAAACATTGTAGATGCGCTGTAATAACGCGCCAATCCGAACGGTATTATGAACAGCCGTGAAAATCTAAGAATATTTATATTAATAGCACATAAAAAAATAATCATTTTATCGAAAATATACATAGTTACAAGGATCACATATTTAATGATAACCATAGTGTTATCCAGAACTTGCTCCCGGTAAGAGAAACTTTCAGGTTCGAATCCCGGTAGTAACTACAGCCCTTGCAAATTATTATTAGGTTCACTATAAAAAATAATGTATTATCTAGAAGTAATCGATATATACATTTTTTATTTTACATTCATTATTCTGTCAACACTCGTTCGCACTGATAAATATATATTGCTTCATTAGATTTGATGCTACAGTCGGTAAAGTAGATTTAGATTTTTTTTCACTACACCTATCTAAACTTTTATTATAATATCAGTATTGTAATGAAAAAACTGAACTCAAATCAGCTTAAAACGAAAATACCGGTGGTTTTGTATGATATATGAGGTAGTTTAAGAGGCAATTAATTTGGGCGCGCTGATCGCGAACGCTGATAACAGTGGGCAGGAAGTTCAGAAGCAGGAACGTTGCTATCAATGGCGGTCAGCGACTTTTTGTAGAAGGGATGCTGGATAACAACTATCAAATGTACATATATAACATATAATCGAAGAATATTCAATGTTTTAATAATACGGCTTCAAGTATTCAAGCCAAACTGTCAAAAATACGTCACTTAAAAAAACGTTATGTTATTTTGTGCATTACACACATAAGCATTAAAGTCGTTTTTTGTACGTTGGATGCTGTTGACAAATGCTTATACAATATTCGAAGACCTTGATAGGCAGAACTAAATGTAGAATACTTTTAAACTTTGTGGATACAGAACGAATGATAGAATCCACTGTTGCTGGTATCTGTGTATTTACCCGATTCGGTTGAGAATCTATGTGTATGTATTTCGACTTCGTGTGTGTTATGACTGGTCTCCAAAGGACGAATTTATTTGCAGCAGTGCTGTTTTCGACTAGAAACAAAATGTCCAAAGCTTTTCGACTCTAGAACACAAGAGATGCGGAGCATCCAAAGCATGTATGAAGCGACCGCGCCTGATTGCTATGAACCAACTGTAGAGATATGATAAGATACTGATGTCATGCAACCAACTGAAATTATGTTGTTATTTTAAATTGTTAACTTTGTTTTATTATTATTATTAATATAATTTTCTTTTTCAGGATATCATTAACTAATCTAAAACATATGCCATTGTTTGTTTAACAAAATCTATTTATAAAAAACAATGAACTCTTCAAAAAACCTACCTAACTTAAATTATTACCTAATGATACAAAATAAATAGAATAATTTTTAGGAAAAATTTTTTGAATGGGACTTGTGGTTAAATTTAGTTAATAGTTTATAATTGTTTGATTAATTTTTCACGCTTTATTTATCTCCAACGATTTCAAATTAATTAATTTATGACCAACACCGTTAACATGAAAAATTGACAATATGATTTTATTCATAAATAAATATTCGAATCAAATATCTGAACACCTACCGCGAAACATTAGACCGGAATTTTATACAAATAATAGTATAGGAAATTTACTCATAAATTTTTAAGACAAATATGATAAATTGAACAATTTTTACAGTCACATTTGCAATACGGTATTATTACATGGGGGGTGTATATAAAACTTCAATGTCATAATTAGAAATCACTCAAAAAATGATAGTAAAAATTATTCTAAAAAAAAAGACTATACAAGTATACAACTTTACACAGATATAAAAGTATCAAAAATAGGAGACATATACAAAAAAAATTCAATAATTCAAATTTTCAAAATTAAAAATCAATTAACTTTTAGAAGCGAATTCCGATTTACAAAATGTAGAAATCAAATTGGTATCCCAAAACTAAAATATACCGCAACTCAAAATCAATATGTTTATTTTTTTAACAATCTCCCCAACTCAAATTTTTTAACAATCTCCCCAACACAATGAGAAAAATTACGGACTATCATAAATTTGTAACTGAAGTAAAAAAATATGTACACAGACTAACTGAAACATAAATTAACTCGTATATACTCCTTCTCTATACACGAGTCTTTCTCTCATTGAGAAGAAACAAATGTTAATATATATATATATATATATATATATATATATATATATATATATATATATATATATATCCACTGATTATTAAAATTGTATTACATTTTTAATATTAATAAAAAATAAAAAAAATTCTGTTGTTAAAAAACTTAGTTGTAAGAATTCTGCTACATTTTATATTGGTAAAACAGGTCGCAATTTTAATATAAGAGTAAATGAGCATTTGAGATGTTTGAATAATAGTGAATTTTCAGAATTTACTAATCATTTATTAGAAAATGGTCATAGTTTTGACAAAAAATTGGGATTGTCTATTTTACATGTAAACGGTGTTGGTCATAAATTAAATAATTTGAAATCGTTGTAGATAAATAAAGCATGTACAAATAATAAGCAACCAACTGAATTTTACCACAAGTCTTATACTAAAAGAATAATTTTGTATCATTAAGTAACAATTTAAGTTAGATACTAAATTTTTTTTTTTTAACAATTATTGTTTTTTAAAAATGGATTCTGTTAAAGAAACAATAACATGTGTTTTTGATTGTTTAATGACATCCTAAAGAAGAAAATGATATTTTTCAAAACCGGTAGATGTATTTAAATCTTTAAGTTTGTTAAAAATACAATTTAAAATAATTAAATTTAACCGCAAAGTTAGATTTGTTAATCTCGAAAATAAGAAATTATTTTGGTTCACATTCTTATCTTTACAATCTTCATGTGTGTGAGACTTGGACAATCCGCAATAGCGACCTGTAGAAAATATATGTTATGGTGAACATATTACTGTTGTGAAGTTGCAGTTTTTTCATAACATAGTTCTATGGTATTTTAATATAAATGAAATGTATCAACTAGAAAGATATACAGAAAAATATTTTTGTTGCAGATCGGGATTTGGGATAAAAAGATGACAGACAGATGTATCAATTTGAAAGAGTTACAACATTTAATTTCAAAAAATTGTAGTCAACTTTCTCTGTTTGCATGGTGTAATTGGTAAACGCATTTCTCCGGATAGGAAAAAAATCCAGTTTCGAATTCCGGTAGTAACAAAAATATTTTTTCGATAAATTGAATTTTTCTGTATGTCTTTCTAATTAATATATTTAATTTGTATTAAAATGGATGACTTTGAAATGTTTTGCTGGATAATGAATCAATTATTGATAGAGCCTCCAAATATTCGTGATTCCAACTATTCGAATATCGAATAGTTAATGATAATATATTCATAAATTTTTTAAGAAAGGAATAATTTACTTTGGATGATAAGTACAGATGAATACATTCTATATATTTAAAAAAAACCCAATAATTGTAGAGAATTTATTTATTTTAATTTTTAAAAATATATGTTATAAAAAAACGACATAAAATATATTGAAAAATAATGTTGAATTTAGAAATACAAATTTAAAAAAAAACACAAAAAAAAATATTTCAATTTTGGAAATATACATATATAAAAACAATAAAAAATAATAAAAATTTAATTTTTATAACCGACTAAGCCGACTCCATGGTTGACAAAACAGTGTATTATAAGTGCTTGTTGTCATAAAACCATAAAGACAAGCAAAAGACTTTGAAAAAAGGCAAATGCAAAAGATGTCCGACAAAGGCGTTTATATCTTTGATGTCCGACTTCCATATAGCCGATAGCGGTAATTCGGGAGAAAAAAATCGTATTCCTGAATGAATGCTTGCATATGACTTCCAGGGTTCGTAAACCTTTGTTTCGTTTAGAAAAATATTAAAAATCTTATAATATAAATATGAGCCAAAACTTTACGAATACTTAAAAATAGGCGAATATATTCGAGGTTCAAATATTCGGATTGGAGGCTCTAATAATGATATTACGTATCTCGTGGATAGCACGACGCACGAATGTACCAATTACGAACTGAGTCTCATCTGAATGAGATCATTATATGTGCTCTGTTGGGATATGATACCATGGAATGTATCGATTACAATAATGATTAGTTGACGCAATACGAATTGGATTCAAGAAAGGAATATTGGCAAATAGATCTGACCTATCTTGGTTTTCTATCGGTAATGCTGAATACCTTCAATCAATCCATACAAATCCAAAATACACCAACCTTTGTGAAACTAGGGTGGTAGATGCCAGTGGTCGTTCTCTTTGCAATCTTGTAGCTTCTGAACTCTGCTGGCCAGCCTCCGAAACTTTATCACAACCAAAAACCAAAAATAATACACAAAATGTTTTTATATCACCGCCGTAAAATATGTCCGTCCGAACCGAAAATCGTATCTCAACAGAAGCAGTTTCGCCTTTTTCTTGCTGTTTTAAATTTACACAAATAAAATACACATATTCAAGATTTATACCAGGCCTACCTATAGAAATATAAAAACGCGTAAACACCTAGATTGGACGTCGTTTTCACCTCCAGTTGACTCGCACCTTTTTTAGTGAAGAACCGAGATATCACTGCACTTCTGGAGCTATTTAGAACACCGCCTTTTCGTGGTCCTAGCGATACGCACGGCGCTACTTTCGGTCTGTAAAAAAATAACACCGATCTTAACAGTTCGGTGTCATAAGGCAATCTGTCCCCCCATCGGCGAAATCCCTAAGTAATTAGTTGGCCAGAGTGGTATAGGTATATATTGGAAAGCCAAATGCACAGGGAGTAGGTACACGACTTTGGTTAACATGGCCATTATTATGAAAGTGGTCTAAGTTATATTTCTTCCGTTTCGGGATATTTATAAGTTTGCGTTTGAATTAATTAAAAAACATTTTTATATTACACCACCTACTATTTAATAAATTATTAATTACACCAGATTTATAATTTATTTCGACATATAAATGTTGAAGCAACTTATTAGAAAATACAAAATTTAAAGTTAAAATGACTTACTCTATTATCGAAATAAACACTAGCAGAATAGCACATCGTAACAATACACTGAATACAACGCTTGAAAATTTTCACAATTGATACAATTTGCATCGTAATATTATAGACAATGCTTTTGAGTACAAGGTGAATTGTAAACATATACACACAATCGCATCCCTGTATGAAGGAAGTTCGGCGTGTGTAAGGATTAATGGATCATTCACACTATGGTTTGACATTACGAAGGGTGTCTAGCAGGGTTGTGTTATGTCTCCATGGCTGTTCAACTTGTATATGGATAATTATGTGAAAGAACTGGAATGTATGAATGTGGGAGCGAAAATGGGCGATTTGATTATATAGTGTTTATCGAATGCCGACGATGCAGTATTAATGGCGAATAATGAACAAGAATAACAGAATATCGTGAGTAGAATGTACGATGTATGCAAGGAAAGCGACCTTATTGTGAATATCAACAAGTTGAAAGTGATGGCATTCGAGAGGGAAGAAAGTAAGACAACATGCAAAATACTTGGAGGTAATGAATGTTTGGAACCAGTAGACGGGTTTGTATATTTGGGAAGTATGTTTGATAGAAACGGAAAGACTGAGAAATATATTGAGAGTAGGGTGACTGCAGGAAACAAAGTGAACGGCACTCTGAATGTAATTTTAGCTAATGGGAACTTGTCAACCGAGGCAATACTAGCGGTTCACAATGGAGTCCTAATACCGACACTGTTGTATGGAAGTGAGGCCTGAAGCTAGCAGAAGAGGAACGAAAGTAGACTGAATGCAGTGGAAATGAGATAGCTTAAGTGTACGAGTATATGTGGTAGATCCATTTATGACTGAGTAAAGAATGTCAAGCTGATCTCAGCATAGTGAGTAAGATTAAGAAAGAATTACAAAGGTGGTTTGATCATACGGAACTGATGAATGAAAAGAGAATGATAAGGAAGAGATGTTATATTACGCAAGTGTTGATGGTACCAGAAATAGAGGACGTCCGCGAAAGACTTGGCACGACCGGATAAACCTGATGGTCTTATCAGAAGCCACAATAATTGGCGAGCTTGTGTGAAAAGATGTGTGCAAGTGGATGAGACGAGAATTGTCTGTGAGAGAGAACAGAAGAGTGTGTCGCTCTATCCTCTATGCCTACCCCCTCGGAGAAACGGCGTAATGGTAAGTTAGTAGTTGGTTAGTTACATAATATTATATTTATTTAAAACAATGTGATGAAAAATAATTGATAAACTTTCATATTAAAGGGCACGTATGTTAATTCTGACTTGAAAAAAAAATTAAGATCTATTAGTTCGTAATACTATGATTTTCAATAATCTAAAAATATATTAGATCGGGACTGTTACAACTTAATTGAAAAACTGAAATATTTTTTACGTATTTCTATTTTATTATGCACGGCAGAATCGAGATTTTTTTGCATGAAAATATTCGAAAGCTGCAAACAGACCTGTTTTAATTAAAATCTTCCGAGCGAGCAATTCCAACCCAGCCCCCAGGTTTTTCTTTATTCAGATCTACCACAAAGTGATTTTACTTGGTCTAAATACTCTGCTGTTTCACATATTTAATAAATCTAATAGGCTACATGAAACACAACGGAATGTTTCAATAAAAATAATATGTTTATACAGCGTTTAAATTTGTCACGAAATCTCTATTAGAAGTTGCCGGAAAATTTTGTAAATTATTTAAACGACTTCACTTTTATTAACTAACCAAAAAGTTTGTGGGGTTTTGTATATTAAAAATCAAACAAGGGTAGAAATTTTCAGAAAAAGTTTTATTCATTAAAATAATTACTTTTACAATTTACTACCCTTTCCCAAAGGATACAAGTTATATTACAATTCAAATTAATCAACTGAAAAGATAAATATATTTTTATGTACACCATTCTAGTTAATTAATTTAAATTGTATTAAAAACACCACATAACTTTGTTCTGAATTTGTATTTTTACAATATGTTTCCGTTAAAAAAAATGTATAAGTTAATGTTCGATATATTTGATCTATGGATCGCCGATCACCGATGACCTTCATCTGTTACCAGTTTAAATTAACGTTTGCTATTGAAATGCGTTAGACTGTCAAATTGACAACTTATCTTCCTGTCGTGTGGGAATATGATAGATTGAACTGTGAAATTGATGTCGTGTTTATCTTTGATATTGTACTTGTGTGTCACATTTCGGGCTATCAATGAAGTGTGAGTTCGAAAGTACTTCATGCGGAATAACAGAGCACATTTTCTGAAGCCAGAATACCTGTGGCTCCAATGGAAGAAGAAATCCAGATACCTAAAGAAGCACCTCAGGTGGGTTGTGTTTCTTCCTGATATTTGATCGATCCTGAGCCCCCCTGTTTCTTTATCCCTTACATCCATTACTTCCCTCGTATCTTACTCCTGCGCACGATCTTTTTGTGTCTGTCGGCAGAGGTTGCGGATACAGTTAGTAAATTCAGTTTTCTTACAACGTTGTGTTCTTAAAGGCGAAAAATACATCAACAATTGTCTCTTTCTAGCACCAAAAAGTTCAAAAATATCACAATCTCTAAAGACCTACAATGATGGTATAATACACGTGTCTAAGTCATATAATACACTTTTTGTCTACCTTACCTTTTCAGCCTTTTAAAGAAATGGGTATACACTTTTATGGGTACCAATTTTTAGGTACTATTTACTATAATGAATTCTTCGCACTGCCCCTCGCGTAGCCAATCATTAACAAGATACACATGCGAGTTAGCGAGATACATATACATCAAGCTAATACGGATCAAGTTAATATTACAATGCCTCAATTTTTTAGATAATTGTTTTTTTTTTGTTTTATAAATTTCAGAGCCAATAATCGTGGCCGCACAGCGGAGTAATACCAGGGCCCAGTAACAGCAGCCGGCGACAGCCGATTGCGTTCTGCTAGTTGGATAAAAAATTCTCTGGCATTCACAAGTATTATTTTTTGGACAATCATGCCATCATCAGGTAGGTACACTCGGCGTAACAGCTAGCTGGCAATTACTCAAAGCATGAATATCCAATTATTATCTATCTATCAATTCTTCAAAATTCAAAAATTTCTTTCAAAAAAATATTTTTGTTATTTTTGTCGCACTTCAAGGTTCTAATTAAAAATTTAATAAAAAGTCAAATTACTCACAGATCTAGTAAAATACTGTATTACAGATTCTTTGATTGTATTAATACAAAATTGTTGATAATTTCAGAGTACCAATTCAATATTATCGTTGAATGAAGACTTCTTCGATTGTCTCTCATTTTTTTCTCTTTGTTGTTATTCGTCTTGAATTGGAAAAAATTAACGAAAGTACACCGAATTCAGTGAAAACTCTGTCACTCAGGTACAGGGTGAATAAGGCTGATTTTATTTGGCGGCCATTTTGGTTTTTGCAAACATTTGGCAGTTTGCATTTGGCAGTCGTAAAAAGTATTTAATTACAATTTATTCTAACAACAGTCTTGAAGTCATTAAAATATTTTATCTAAATAATAACAGAAATGCTGCAACCATTAATATTCTGAAAACTTCTAGTTAGCCAAAATGGATCGATTGAGCCTGCAACACATGCGGTTTCAACAGGACGGCTACGCTTCAAATTTTGTGAGAGATGTTTGTATTTTGGCCGTGTAGGACGTCTGTTGATGCGCGAGAATATGTTCAATGCCCGAAATATATTTTTATTTTTTAGTATAAACATTATGGAACATCATGCCATTACGTTAAATTATATTTAAAATGAAATATCTTTTAAAAAAACCTGCCACAACCGGACGTGTATTGTTTTGACCCACCGGGCAGTAAGGGTCAATATTCCTCGCATTTTCCGTTTCCTTGTTACCTTTATTCAACTCATAAAGCAAAAAATGCCGAATAAGTTCCTTTGTCACTTTCATTATAGCTTTGAAAAAATAACTTAATATCGAACTGCACTACTAACTCTTCAAAACTTGGACTAATAATAATAATAATAATTTGTATAGCGCCATTTTCGTAAAAACTTTCACCTCAAGGGCGCTTTACACATCAACTGTTTATAGTTCTACAATTATTTTTGTTTTTAAAATTAAAAATTGTTATTTTCACTTATGGAAATGACTTTTTGAAAAGGTACGTTTTTAGTTTCTTCATAAATAAAGCCTCTGATGCACTATTTCTTATGACGGAGGGCAAAGAGTTCCACTTTTAGACCTACTACCGCAAATGCCCGTTCACTAAATTTAGACTTCTGGCAAGTTGGTAAGTTCTGGTTGGTAAGTTCTACAACCCTTTCTGCAGCTGAAGTAGAAGCTGATTAAGAACAAGTTACTACCTCCTTTTATAGCAATTAGTAATGAAACCTGATGCAGGTAGTTTATTCAGTCACCCCTCCGAATTTTAGTTCATGTAATTGAAAAAAATCGCATTATTTATGAGATGACTTTTTGCCGATTTCTTGACTTTAATTGCAACACTTAGTGACTATTTTATTGTCCAGTGATTGCATGTCTTTTGAAAGATATGCCCTGCCCTTTTCATTTTCTTCTGTTACATTGATTACTTTTTTCTGTTATCTTATTCATTAGTTTCTTTTTTGTTTATTCTTACGATGCTCTACTCGTATAATTCTATGCTCTTTTTCGTCTTTTATGTATTCGAGCCTCATTCCAGGAGACTAGCAAGTTAGTCGTATTTTCATAGCACAAGCGATTAGCTTAGTTTGAAAATATTTAAAATATTGATGTGACACCTACACTCTATTTAAAACAACAATAGCACAATACGATGTAATAGTGAAACATTATGAAAAGTGATTAAATTATTTTGTTGAGTTTTTTAAATACGTTAAAATTTAAAAAAAAACCTATTGAATTTACACATTTTAATTACACGAGACAGGGTTAAAAAGTCATTTTACAAAAAAAAAAAAAAATACGTATACTTGAGCCTCACAAATTTAATTAATATCCATGAACAAATATAGTGATGATTGTTCAATATTCTAAAAATAAAAATCATTTTGCTTACAAGCTTTTTAAAACTAAATTATTATCTGTGGATCTAAAAAATATTGTTTTTCTGCGTACGCCCTGACGGAATTATTAGATTTATTTTTATAAGCCAATAGAAATATTGATGGCATCTAGAAGTCCTCTGAGGCAGCTTTATTTTCAATATGAAAAAAAGAAAAACAAGCTTTCGAATAAAATAATTCATCTATAAAAAAATATATAATTTAAAAAACATATTGATGACATAAAAATATTTGTTTTTTTTTTACAAGTGAATATAGTGCCGTCTATGTAGACAATGTTAAATTCACGGCGTCCCTCGGGAGTCGTAAAATATAGAAGAAGTAGCGAGCAAGGATTGACAATTCATTTTTGGTGACAGGCTTACGGAGGTGTCGGATAAATGTTGAATCAGATAGACGAATCACCTCCGTTTGTTGGCTCATCATTCGTATTCAAGTCACTTTAATATTCACCTTGGTTTTACAGTTTGAAATATGTGATTGGATGAGGCGCAAATTGAGAAACACACTGCTTACTTAAGATTTACTAAATTTATTGACCAAAGGTTTACGGATATAAGTTGGGCGAATATGAATAAATAAAAAGCAGATTGCAATGGTCTCGTCAGCTGTAGACATGCTAGATAAGTGATCTCTCAGTGGAGCGCTAGGTTATATGGCCCGCTGATAGTGCTGGCTGCGTCTACTGTGTCATCATACGTACTGTGGCTAGTAAGGAATTCTTTTGAAATATTCGCTCCTCTCATTCCTCAAAATAAGATCACAACTGGTTATAATACACTTGGATATAATACGATGGGTTTTATCCTTTTTACGAGGGATTCAAACTTAACCGTTATGTAAATTAATTGAGACCCAATTTCTCCGATAGTAACTCCGATAGTAAATTGATATTGATACTGATTCGAGCATTAACGTAAATGTTACCTTTCACATAACTTCCAAATAAAAAAGTCCGGAGAGAAAAATTGGAGATTTCTGACATAAATACCTCAATTCCGACATGTGTGATACTTAACCCTATCCTGCTGACAATAAACATTACGAGCTGTTTCTGTAAAATTTCAACATTTTTGTAGTGAATTTTCACAATTTCAATATGCTGTTCCATTTTTAATAAAAATAAATATTTTAAATAACGGTTAAGTTTGGATCATCATTTACTAGCTTATTATAAATTAATAATATATTGATTAAATACGATTAACCAAATTGTATTAAACTGAGTAGAGAAATAAATGAAAGATACCGTGGGATCAAAAGTCTATCAAATAAGATTGAATGTTAATGTGGACTAGAAGAACCCATTACAATATTATAAAAATTTCTGGCATCAATTTTTACCAGGCTTAATTTTTCATTTTCTGTGCCGATAAATCGATTTATTTTTAAAACAACATTCCTTTAAAGCTTGCATCAATATAAAAATCCTTAAAGTAACAAATACACCCGAAAGCAAAAGTATTAATACTACATTCCATTTACATGCAAGCCTGATCATATGATACCTCTGCCATCTCTTGTGGTAGTTTGTTGTATATCCGCGGTCCTATAAACCATGCATGTATTTGAGCAAATGAGGTTTTATTTTAGTTTTTACCTGAGTACACTTAGAATGTATGATAAGGCGCAGGATTCTACTTTCATGTATGTCTTTAAGCAGAGTCTTCAAGAATAATTTTAAATATGAATTTTATATATTCTTATTAGAAAGATATACATATAAAATCAATTGTATCGAAAAATATTGTTGTTACGCCACCGGGATTCGAACCTGGATCTCTTTCTTAACCGGGAAAGGTGCATTTTTCAACTATGCTACAGCGACAATATTTTTAGCGATAAATTTTCGAATCTATGTCACCTTTTTGATATTAATACATTTAATCGTTCCGTTATTTGATAGAGCCATCTGCCTTATTTTTACAGAATTTTAAATATCTTTGAGTAATCTGATAGCAGACGCCAGAATTATTATTTTATTTTTATTAAATTTTGGACACACTGATACAATTTTATTATTAGGAGAACACATTCTCGTTGTGAAGTCGTAATTATTCAGAACATAGGTCTGTAATATTTTAAATATGAATTAAATATATTAATTGAGTTTTTGGAACAGCGACTCTGATTCATGGTGATAGGATTTATTGAGTCTTGTGTTAGCGGCTTAGAATGTAACAGAAATTAATGAATTTTTTGTACTATTATACTATATTATTGGGTTGCATTTTGACTTTCATGTACAGTTAGTACCTTTCCCTCGTGGCTGATACATATGTATGTGACTGCATTATATAAGTGTACTATTCGCCTAGCACAACATTTGTAAAACTGCGTTACAAATAACTCCCTTGGATTTTGTTATTGAGCGCCGAGTGGCTAATTATAAAAAAATATTTTTTTTTTTTTTTACAAACCCGGTAGACATTTGCATTTACAATCTCTACTGTGAATTCGAGTTTCTGTTACAATTTAATGAAAAGAATATGATATTTTATTTTTCTAGTCCGAAGGAATTTTCATATAAAAACAAAGTATTAATATTGTCAAAATAACCTTAATTTCTGGGAATTAATTTTGAACATTTATAAACCTGTAAAAAAATAGAGAATATATTATATGAACAACATAGGTTCTAAATTTAGAAATAAATAAAAAATATTTGTCATAAATTACTAATTCAATTCTGTGAATATTATAGTTGAACTCTTTTAAGGTAGGAAATCATACGTTCATCTTTCCTGATATATCGCCATTACGGTCCAACCAGATGTGTCCACCATTTGGTGAGTAGAATGTACGATGTATGCAAGGAAAGCGACCTCATAATGAATGTTAACAAGTCGAAAGTGATGGTATTCGAGGAGGAGGAAAGCAAGACACCGTGCTAAATACTTGTAGGTAATGAATGTTTGGAACAAGTAGATGAGTTTGTATATTTGGGAAGTACGTTTGATAGAAACGGAAAGACTGAGAATGATATCGAAAGGAGGGTGACTGCAGGAAATAAAGTGAACGGCGCTTTGAATGGAATTATATCTAACGCGAATTTGTCAACCGAGGCAAGACTAGCGGTGCACAATGGAATCCTGGTGCCGACACTGATGTATGGAAGTGAGGCCTGGAGCTGGCAGAAAAGGAACGAAAGTAGACTGAATGCAGTGGAAATTAAATCACTGAGACGTATTTGTGGCAAATCTATTTATGACAGAGTAAAGAATGAGGAAATAAGGAAAGAATGTAAAGCTGATGTTAGTATAGTGAGTAAGATTAAAAAAGGATCACTTAGGTGGTTCGATCATATGGAACGGATGAATGAGGAGAGAATGGTAAGAAAGATATATGATCCAAGAGTTGATGGTACCAGAAATAGAGGACGTCCGCGGAAGACTTTGCACGACCAGGTAAACCAGATAATGGAGGATGGTTCTGTTAGAAGCCTCAACGATCGGCGAGCTTGTATGAGAAGATGTATGAATGTGGATGAGGCGAGAATTGTGTGTCAGGACAGAAGAGTGTGGCGCTCTATCCTCTCTGCCTATCCCCACGGGGAAACGGCGTGATGGTACGTAAGTAAGTAACTAATATCAAAATCAGCAATGGATAAATATAGTGAGTAAGAGAGGGAAGAAAGAGATTGTCATTTAAATTTTTAAAAATGTAGAAATACGTACAGAAATACGCGCATATTCTTACTATTTTCAAACTAAGCTTTATTCTATAAAAATAGAACTAACTCGCTGGTCTCTCGGAATGAGGCATGAACCCTCGACCACTAAATTACAAGGCTAACCAGTGTGTCTTAATCACTAGACCAACAAACACGCCTAACGTATATATAATCTCAGTGATATTTTTTTATCCATTGTCTAACTGTCTGCTATAATATTGTAGAATACTAGTGTAACAGGCAGGACACAGAATTGAGTATTTTTACTTTGCTACCAATATCTCGTATTTTTGCAACTTTCGTATTTTTGTAACTATGTAACTCAGCACCGGCGCCAAACTTTTTGCCGCCACAGGCAAAATTGTTTTTTAACTGCCCTATTAACTTAAGTGAAGATGATGTTTTCAAATTTGTAAAAATCAGCCGCCTACGTGCCATACACGTTAGGGGCGGTATTTTGTCAGGCCGGCATTTTGAAACTTGCCCAAGGGGGGCTTTTTACCAAAACACGTTCTGGACGCACGGGCTGACTACAAATTACTTCTTGTTATTTATTGAACTGTTTATACCTGGATTATTTTTATTACGCACTATTATCGTTTTTCAACATTGAACTTTGTTTTTCAATTGATTTGGCCACCACGGGCATTGCTCCGCCTGTGCGTAACGCCAGCGCTGGTCTGAAGTATTAAACTACAAAAATAAATATGTGTACTGAAAAATTGTCTTTTTATCTCAATTTAGAAACATCTACGAGAGATGAACTTCTGTGTATAACGATATATATCTGATGTCAATAAAGGCTACGCCCTTTAAAACATCCTCAAATTTTTTTTTCAAGAATATTGGATCATCCATACGAACAATATTTGATTAAATATTTAAAAAAATAAATTAACTTTACTTCCACGATCCGATGCAAAGAAAACTAGGAGCAAAGCCTTAGGATACTTTTCAGTACCAAAATGAATAACAAATTCGCACAACGAACTTTCTTATTTTGTGCTCGGCGGATATTTAACAAATTGCCACTAGATCTTAAAGGGCCTAAAGCGATTAACGATTTTAAATCAAAAATAACAAAGTGGTTGCTTGTTGTGGGTAGAAACTAATTTGTTATTTGAGCTAACCTAACTACTTATATATTTTTGCCTCCAACTATTGTGTATTACTGAAAATAATATTTTTACAACTATTTTACAATAACATTTTACAACTTCTAATTGTACTATTCTCACATAACTTTTTATAACTTACTTTACATTATACTTACTCACCTTACTTTATAAAGATTGTACTTTAACACTTACAACTTTTAAAAACTGTACAGGTAATTGCTTTAGAACAGACTATGTCTAGTAAAATGATTACTTTTATTTTCATACATACTATTTATACTACAAAAAAAATAATAAAAATAAAAACTGTGCTCCTCCACTTTTCTGCTGGATCGTCGCATTTCGTAAATTTTTTAGAGAACTCTCAAAGTTTCATGTTTCAAAGCAACAGATAGGCCGTAAAAGTGGTGGTGGATTTAAAAAATAGCGAGAAGTGTACAGAAATTAAACAACACTCTTAACACATCCTTTGCGGTGGTGGGTCAGGTCTGACCCGGGTGATTGTAAAAACATGAATTGACAGATATTGATTTAGTGCTGTTTTTCTTCTAGCTAATATTTTATCAAATATTTACAAATAATTTGAGACACAATTTGAAATTGATAAAAATGTGAAAAAACGCACACAAACTAACTTAAGACACTCACTTTTATGGGACTGCCTCTCACTGCTCAAGTGAAAACATATATTGTCAACCTTCAGCATATTTTTTTGTCCTCCTTGAAAACCAAGGAAAATATATATAAATACAAAAAAAAAAAAATTTAAAAAGTTAATAAAAAGTAAAAAGTTCACACATATATACACACAAAATATAATTAAGTAGTTATTATATAACTACTTCAGTCATGGCCATTGTTGTATATATAGCTATTTTGTAAGCGCTGCCATTCTCTGGTCAGGGAACCAGCTTTCCATGAGAGCGCCGCTTGCACCAGAGAATTGCTGCTGAGCTCCAGCCGCCGCTTTATGTCAGCAACTCGATGTCTTAGAAGCGGAACGAATCCATGTATACGGCTTTCGGTAAACATTATAGATGCGCTACAATAACGCGCTAATCCGAATAGTATTCTGTATGAGTTGTTGTACTGAATTCGGAGACGGTTATACGTCACTTGCTTGTATTTCGACCAGAGCTCGCAGGTATACATGCTGGTGAATAGCGATTTAAACAGGATGCTCTTCATCTCATAATAATGACAAAAGTGAGAGTAGAACAAAAAATTATTGTACGTGTTATAAATATGTATCAATTGCATTCAACTTAAGAATGTCATGACATAGAAATATTTTGAAATGGCAATGTTAAAAAACATGTTTCATACACAGACCACCAAATATATAAACAAGAACTAACGCTAATTGCTTGTCCCAATATTTTCATTTTGGTATCACCCACGTGATTACTTATAGTAGCTCCGCGACTTTTTTTAAAAATATGACTCGATTGGTACCCAAATTTCAATGCTGACAATGTTATATGCATCAATTTTAAAAATATGTTTTGTTTACACAAAGATTTAATTATCGAAGAGTTAATACTTTTACAGTTGCACAAATGTGTCATAAGCTATTAGATTTATGTTTCCACAAATAATGTGTGTAGAAAGTCTCTCGTCTCCCAACTAATAATAATTTACTGGTTTGTGGTTTCATTATTAAAAATGGGACATAGTAATTTTGTAAAAGTTAATAATAATAATAATTTATTAGGTTCACTTTTTACATGCATTATGTACTTACATTGATAAATAATGTCTAACGGTTTGACGTATTACTCTTCCAAATTAATATTCATTAAGTATACATTTTCACCTAGTTAATTACTCTGAGTGTTGCGTAATATTTCAAATATCAGACAAATGTGCCGAAGGTATGCATATAAAATTTGGCAAAGTAAATACAACATATCAGTAAGAAAGTAAGACATATGTTTGGGTACCCTGCCTTCTACACTAGTAATTTACTGTATTATAGCAGACAGTGTTCCTCCGGTATAACAGTAAGCAAAGTGCAACGATCAATGTACAAAAAAAATATATATATATATATATATATATATGTATATATATGTATAAACGGTTAATTAAGAGATGCAATTAGGTAATTCAGTATACCGTTGCAGCAGTTTTAGTCTCAGTTTTGAACCTTTAAAAGTTCTTGGGCGTAATTTCTCCCCATTTTGTGAAGCCAGAGCTGCACGTTTCGTGAAAAATGTGTAAGACGTATGTATTGCAATCTTTCACTTTTGCATTTAGACTGTTGTATATTTTTGGTGCTAGAAATAAATGGAATCTTTGTGCAAAAGTTTCGTTTAGTTTTGGCACAAGATAGTGACAGTTAGCCTGTGTCCTTGTTAAGCGAGGGTGCGTAAGTTAATTAAACTACGGGATTAGTTTCAGAAAATTAGAGTTGACTTGGGGATTTTTTTAAAATTGTCCATCAGTAGTATTTTGAGCTACTGCAAACAAAATTACGAGCGCCAGCATGATTACTTATTCACTTTACTTTACTTTATTAGTAAAAATCTTACAAGGGAAAAATTAAAAACTTTTGTAGCCTAATATGTCATATGATATTTTAAGGGCTCGTAGTATTGCCATAATTATTTGACTGACGAGCTGACTCGGTATCATGTTTTGTTTGCATTATCATAAATGAACTAATTGGCGAATTTTCTATTACGTACGAGTGTCTAATATATTAATATAATAGTTTAATGTCTGTCTGTTGAGAGCAAAATTCGTGCACTTCATTAAGGACGTTCCCAAAGAGCAGTCATACTCAATCTTCAAGAAGATTTTCCCGTATGTAAACTACTATGAATAGAATAAAAAATAGTTGAGGTCCAGTAATTCATATTTCCGCACTTTTTACGAAAATGTGTGTTATTTGTTTACATCAGAAGTTATACACTAGATTTGATTTTTTTAACGTAGAAAGGACCTTAACTTATTTACTTACTAACCATCACGCCGTTTCCCCGCGGGGGTAGGCAGAAAGGATAGAGCGCCACACTCTTCTGTCCTGACACACAACTCTCGCCTCATCCACGTTCATACATCTTCTCATACAAGCTCGCCGATTGTTGAGGCTTCTAACAGAACCATTCTCCATTAACTGATTTACCTGGCCGTGCCAAGTCTTTCGCGGACGTCCTCTATTACTGGTGCCATCATTACTTGCGTCATACATCTTTCTTACCATTCTCTCCTCAATCATCCGTTTCATATGACCAAACCACCTAAGTGATCATTTCTTAATCTTACTCACTACACTAACATCAGCTTTACATTCTTACCTTATTTCTTCATTCTTTACTCTGTCATAAATAGATTTGCCGCATATACGCCTAAGTGATCTCATTTCCACTGCATTCAGTCTACTTTCGTTCCTTTTCTGCCAGCTCCAAGCCTCACTTCCGTATATTAGTGTAGGTACCAGGATTCCATTGTGCACCGCAAGTCTTGTCTCGGTCGATAAATACCCGTTAAATATAATTCCATTCAAAGCTCCGTTCACTTTATTTCCTGCAGTCACCCTCCTTTCAATATCATTCTCAGTTTTCCGTTTCTACCAAACATACTTCCCAAATACAAAAACTCATCTACTTGTTCCAAACATTCATTACCTACAAGTATTTAGTACGGTGTCTTGCTTTCGAATACCATCACTTTCGACTTGTTAACATTCATCATGAGGTCGCTTTCCTTGCATACATCGTACATTCTGCTCACCAGATTCAATAGTTCTTGTTCATTATTCGCCATCAGTACTGCATCATCGGCGTACAATAAACAGCATACAATCAAATCACCCATTTTTGCTCCTACATTCATACATTCCAGTTCTTTCACACAATTATCCATATACACTTTACACATAATTAAGAAAATACAAGTGTTATTAAAAAAACCGCGACGCACGCGGAAATAAGTTTAATCTATTTTCCGCGTGCCATAAAATTGCCTTAATATAGAAAGTTCTTGCATATATGAAATATATTATGTTATAATCTTGAAGCCAATATTACGGAGACAATTTATAAACCATTCAATTTGCAGTACATGTGATCAATTTTCGACTTTTTTATAGCACTGTCTTAGTGAAAACAAATAATTTTCAATAATATATATTATATTTAATTACGTGCGTTGAAGCTTCAGCTACTATTTAAAATCAAGTTTTATAACAAAAACACAATAATTTCTTACTAAATAATATTTACGTCGATCCTGTAATGTGTGTTTTATATTGTTTTTTTTTTTAAATTTCAAATCTACAACTAAAAATCAACAAATACACATATTATTAGGATAATCAAACACATATATTATTCTTATATTTGATATAATATCTACTGTCTGTTTAATAAAATATTTCAACGCTGACGCTGTAAAATAATGTAAATTATATGTATTAAAAATAATAAAGTCATTTAAATTTTGGATAATTAAATCATCGTGTTTATGACGTTTCAAATTAAATACGAGGAAGAAGATCCAGACCAGAAAACCCGATGCTCGGGATGAGAATGACAGACAAAATGGCAACATTAACAGAAAAATGTCAATCTTCTTCTTGTACCTTTTCCATGCAATGGACGTTGGCTGACATGTTGCTATCGATATTTTATTTTCTTCAGCTTGGTAAAGCTCTACAGTAGACTGGCCAATCTAGTGTCTCAAGTTCTTCAGCTGTGATGTTCTCCTTCTCCTTCTCCCGAGGTCCCGACTTCCACCAATCTTTTTTTATTATTTTTCTCAACAACAGGATCTCGTACATTTCAGGATGTCTCATCAGATATCTGAGATTTGTATTGTTTTAAATGAGTGGCTTGTTGGTGTAGTGATTTAGATGCTGGCTTAGTGATCTGGTGGTCGGGGGTTCGCGCCTCGTTATTTCATAGCACAAGCGTCTAGCTTAGTTTGAACATAGTAAGAATATTGATGTGACATGTATTCCCGTATACGCATCTCTATATAAATAAAAATATATTTTTTACTTATTTTTATCCGTTAAATTTATTTCTTCTGTAGATCCACATCTCAAATGCTTAAAGTCGTATTACCCTTTCTTTGGTAAATTTACATGCTACATACGATTAGCATCTGACTATTTACATTTGTAATCCAAGATTGAAATTATGACTGCAGAACATATTTTAATGTGAAACAGAATTTGGTAACAAACGTTAGCCAGGCGTTTCTGGTGTCTGGTGTCTTTAGATGGGGAATAAACAAATTCACCAATATATCCTGCATGTGGTGGAGTTAGTCGGTCAATGCGCACGAGCTTCAGCAGCATCCATCCCTCACAGATCCGTAGGGGCGGTGATTTAAATCCACCACCAGAATCACTGCTTTCATCCGACTGACCGCGTCAGTCTGGCTCGGCGCGGGACTGAGACGGATCTTCACGCTTCCCGCTCTATCCTTTGGCCAAATAAACGACTATACACCGACACGTTTCATTCACACAACCATAAACTACCCCAATAGATCTGTTCAAGCTATATGAGCCCAAGTTGCGAAGGTGCTCGTATATGATGTTATAATAAAGAATAATAGATGTGTTTATACTGTTAGAGTTCCAAAGTACGAAAATTGAGTTTCACTTTGTAAAAACAACATGGACGGCAGCGAAAAAAGATATGGTTACATTTTGTGAAAAACCGTGCCAAAAAATATTGATTCAGTGACAGCACGTGACGTTTTTGAACACAAGGGAATCGAAAAGAAAATTCATTCCCAAAACATTGGTTACTGAACTACAGGGTTGGATGCTACGTACTAAATAATAAAATATTTTATTTACCTTTTTGGTTTGGTAGATACTCGCCTAGTAACGTGGACCATGATACAACAAGAGTGCAGGACGATAAACGCATTAGAGATGAAGTACTGCGAACCTCATGGACAGCTCACAAAACAAAAAAAACTCAATTTTACAAGAAATAAATGTTGAGCAACTCTGAAATATTGGGTTGTCTAATAAATAGATATCGGATTTCAGACAGACAAAGCTATTTTTTATTTTATTTAATGGAAAATATATGGAAGTATGGGGTAATTACAGAGCTTACGACCTGTTTTCTATCACTTAGCTATCACTTTATATATGTATAACGTTCACCAATTCTCACCCCTCAATCTCTACATTTATCAAATTCTTGAAAGTTGTATCTGGACTCGCTTCAAGTACCAGTATACCATCGCCTGTATGGATCAAATTTAATAATTCATTTTTTCCATTTCTTTTTTTTTAAAGCATGACTATGAGAAACTGATTTTTATTTTTGAAATTATTTTAAAGCAATATACTATATATGAAAAATATTTTTTAACATATAATACTAGAATTCGCCTGAAAAATCAATATTTTTCAATTTTTTATATATTTTCGTAAGCCATGTAATTACCCCATACTTCCATATATTTTTCATTTAATATAATAAAAAATAGCTTTTTCTCTATGAGATATCTGATATTTGCTTAATAACAGTGCCTTTGTTGGTAAAAATCCAGTAATTGGGTGTTCATGGACATATTTATTGTAAAGTCAAATTACTTCATTGTTGTTTAAAACTTCATCCCATCTTTCAACCAATTTATCGATATATTTTCTATAAAAATCAGCTGGTCTGGTATCGAAATAGCTATCGAGCCAACTTCTGCGGTCATCGTCGTTATTAAACGTAAAGCTACTTGGAGAATGATCGAGAAATGTGATACTCTGATGGAGTCGCTTGACACTCTATTATTTCATCACAAAAATTTAAAAAAACTATAAGATACAAGAACATGGCAACACTGATGTTCAGAGCAGATAAAATGCTATCGAATAGTATGTCACTTTTTGTCACAAAAAACAAAATAGCATTTAAAAAGAAACGCTAAGACTTGTTAGATAATCCACTGCAGGGGACATGTCACGAGATATACTGTTGCGATAGAGTGACTAGTAGTACAAGGCAGGGGCCAACGATAGATCGCCGACTAGATGGACGGTCTGGTGATGTTTACAAGCGATGTAGTTGAAGTAAATAATGCCGAACAATTTAGTTGTGGTGTCGTCATTGTTATAGCGACCGTGACAGCTCTGCCAGGAGCACAACCATGTAGAAGAAGTGATATAGTGATCGGAGGTTCAGTTTCGTTCCAGAAAATCGCCAAACTCTTAGATTAGGAGGAAAACTAATGAACGTGTTATTCTAGAATGATCTAAAATTGGAATCGGACAGATACATGCTTCGTATATTGCTCCTAAACTTCGAAAAACTATTAAATAAAGTATAAAAAAGTCATATAATGGCTTTAAGGTCTTCAATATAAATACATAATTTTCTTATTCATAAGTCCTAATTTGATGATCATTTCTTCATTCAAAATAATAATTAATCTGTTATTCAATTTCATGCTGTACTAATATAGATCTTTAATACGTATTTATATAAATATCAAAGCCACCCCCGTGACTCAAGATCGTTATTATTTGGGGATTCATAATTATTCTTCTTTACAAATATTGTAAAAAAATATGTATTTATGTGTGTACTTAATTATTTCATAATTTTTAAATACTCATTTTTCTTAATTATATGTGATATATGTTATGTGACATATGTATACCATTAAAAACAATTTCTGAATTCCGAAAAACCATTTTAAGTATTTCAAGTGTTATTTAATGATTATATTAAAATTATGAACTATCAATATCAACATTGCGACTAAGTTAACTGGAATTATTAATGTGTATATTTTGTATTTTGAATTTATGAAAAATTCGTGTACGCAAATTATCAGTTTATTAAACTTTTTGACTTGAAATTTAAATTGTTATTCATATCTGATATGGCACTACAGGCAAAATTATGACAATTCTTCGTTTAAACCACAATTCATTGATATATTTTATATGTTTCGACACCTATGGTATCTTCTTCAGGAAACAATGTATACTGAAATTAAAAAATACATGTATAAATAAAAACAAAACTATAAAATGGTGAATAAGTAAGAACTTATATGGAAACAAATTTAAAAGATGACTATTTGTTAAGAGAATTTAGTTATTTGTAATATTTAGCTTGCTATTAACACTTTTTCTTATTTCTAAAATTTCTAATTTATCTGACTGTAAACCCCTAGTATTTGTATGTATAATTTCTAAACCCTTATTAATATCAAATGAATGGTTTGTTTCCAAAAAGTGATTGATAAATTCCGAATAGTTGTTGTTATTTAAGCATCTCAAGTGCTCCTTAATTCATTTCAATTCAATATCAAAATTTCTGCAAGTTTTACCGATACGAAAATAATTGCAATCATTGCAAATTAATTTGTAGATGCGATTTTTTTTTAAATATCATCATTATCCTTGTTATTTAATATGAAAATTTGGGTAAACTTGAGGTTCTTGGAAAGTGGTGGGTACACGAAGCAGGTGAAGATTGTCAAGTAGTAATTAAATTAATGGTGTAGGTTAACGTTCCGATAAATCACTATTGGGTCAAATCGAGAAGGCTGACAGAATATTTGTAATAGCAGGGGAACTCTGTTTTGAGTAATAAGGGAGTGACTGCGATGAGACATATATAATTTGAGTAAAGCTAAGTAGATGGAAATAAAAATTTATGGAACTACACTAGATAATAGAACTTACAGAATAAAAATAAACCAATAACTCAAAAATTCTATTGAGCAAGAAACAATCGTACGATTCTGTTGATCCCAAAGACAGATCGGCTTTCCATGTTTAAGATTACCAGATGCCATTATTGGAAGCAACCTAGAGGCAGACCGAGGAAGAGATGGGTTGACTATGTTGAAGAGGATTGGAGCAGGATGCGAGGGTCCGGGAAGTGGAAAAGAATAGCTAGGGGTAGGAGTTGGTAATTAGCAGTTGTGAAGGAGGTCAAATCCCGCCTTAGGATAGAGCGGAAGAAGAAAAGAAGATGTAATCTTTTTTTTGCTGTGTTAATGAAGATGATAATAATATATTTTAAATTAAACTAAGCGCTGTTCTACATGCAAGTTGGGTTAGTTCGTCACTACTATAGTTTCCAGAGATGCAATACCTCTTATCATCTGGTGATAACTAAAAAATATATGTTTATTTTAAACATGCAGACATTTTGATATTATAATTAAGGAGCACTTGAGATGCCAAAATAGCAACAACTATTCTGAATTCGCCAATCATATTTTTGAAATAAACCACTATTTTGGCATTAACTAGGGTTTAGAAATTATATATACAAATACTAAGGGTTTACAGTAAGGTGAATTTGATATTTTATAAATAAGAAAAAGTGTTAATAGCAAGCTAAATATTATTAATAACCAAATCCATCTTGAAAATCGTCACCCTTTAAATTTGTTTTCAAAGTAATTCCTACTTAATTATCTATGACTTCTTTGTTTAAAGTTTAGTTTTTATCTATGCTTGTATTTTTAATTTAATTATATATTGTTTCCTAAAGAATATACCATCTGTATCGAAATATGTTGAATTATCAATAAATAGTAGTTTAAACAAGGTGTTTTATATTATTATTTCAACATAATGTAGTTTCATATTGACCTTTTCAAGTAGAGGGACGGGTCATGAAAAGTGTAAAGTTATATCGTTAATGGGAATATGGACACTAAGGGTGAACTATTAGAGAACGTGATATAATTCATTTGTATTTTCTACGAATTGACATTCACATTGCATAACCGTCAAGTCAATGAATGATACGATGATGAAATAGATCGCATGTAATCTAATAACTAATAATTATAGATAACAAATATATAACTTCTAAATCAATATAAATTATTACAATGTAAGTCCCTCTCCAAGCACAAGAGCTAGTCTCTTTTATTAAGGATAACACATTCTTATTGTGAAGTTGTAATTATTCAGAACATAGGTCTGTGATATATTAAATACTAATTAAATTGATTAATTAGAAAGATATACATATAAAATCAATTTTATCGAAAAACATTGTTGTTGCTACCAAGATTCCAACCGATATGTGTCCAAAATTTAATAAAAACAAATTGATAATTCTGGCGCCTCCTGTTGGATTACTCAAAGGTATTTGAGATTCGGTAAAAGTAAAGTAGATGACTTTCAAATAATGGTACGATAGATGTATCTATTTGAAAAGTGTAGTTGTACATGTAGGTTCGAAAATTTGTCGTCAATGCATTATGTGCTATAGCATAATCGGTTAAGGTACGTCCTCCGGATTGTAAGAGATCCAGGTTCGAATCCCGGTAGCAACAACAATATTTTTCGATAAAATTGATTTTACATGTATCAATGAATACATTTAATTTGTATTTAAAACTTTAGTTTTGTAACAGATTTAAGTAACGCATATATTAAATAAAAATTTCACTGGGAGAATAGTCCACACCAGAGACTTCTTGACTACTCTGCCATGTCTTTCTAACCTCTCAGTAGATCGTCAGCATCAATCTGACGATTGACTCTGCAAACCTGAAACGTCGGCTAGAAAGATCGGAAAATGTTCAGTTTGTACTCGTACATCCGAGTTTTCTCGCAACAGAGCCACCCTTTATGAAACACTATACCGAAACCAGGGATTATGTTCGCTTCGTGTTATTTCAGAATTCTTTTTTTTAAATCGAATCCTGGAAAATGGTGTAGAACCCCTTGGGACCTTTCTCCCCCACGCCAAAGATAATAATACGATAGATAAACGGATAATAGTTTTACGTCGCGAGTTGTCAAGCAAGGGAGGCAAAATCCACCCGAAAATATTTCGAGATATTTTTTTTCAATTTATTTTTGCCCGTTCATTTCTGGGCTTATGTGCCTGCGCACTCGCGGGGGGCGCTGGAGGGATTATCATCCCCCACATAAGATACCATCGTCGAAAGTCTGATGACAAAACTGGTAGCGGTAAAATAAAAACACTCACCCCATTTAATGTCTCGTTACTTAGCCAACAATTTCATGCCTTAATTATTTTTAATTAATAAGGGTATGAAGGAAACCCCAAAGGGTCTCACTCTAACCCAGAATCGTTTATAGCGTTGTTATCTCTCATTTCGATTCCATTCAACAAGGCAACGCGTACAATATTTTACAAATTCCTAAAGTTTTTTTTTTACTATATTTAAAAGATATAACAGTTAATTATGTTCCGGCAGATAGTTACTAAAACTTTATGGCTTTCCTTCATATTAACTTTTTTCTTTTTCTCTATTATATGACACAATTATTACAATTGGGCATTACTACATTCAGTCATTAATATCATAATACCATTATAGGATGACTCCGGTATCATCGTACCCGAACCACACCTGTACAATTTGTCGTGAGACTTGTTATCATATTAAATTCAGAAGGCAGCTAGAGGAAGCTATAGAAGTCATGCACTCCCAAAAGAGGGAGGTAAACGTCATATCTACATGTGTTGAAGTCGCAGAAATTCAGCCTATCCAGCTCGCAAAAGGGTGCGAGGGAGAGCTAGTGGAACGCGCTTTTAGGTCTCCCCAACCACCGCTCTTTCCGGCATCGTCCTTCCCAGCAACGCCAGCGGAAGACCCATACCCTAATGAAATTCCCAGAAAAGTCCGAGATTTCATTAATTTCTTAATATGTCATCGTTACAGTAGATCCGACGACGTATTCTTTGTAATCCCGCAATAAATTCGTAATAACACATTAATAAGGGTAATAGAATGTGTTTCTTCTTCTTCAACGACCTCGTGGGAAGTTCATGACTGCAGTCACAACAGAGCGCCATCCATCCTTTGACGTCACCGGGTGGTTCAGTCTTCCGGACACTCGTCTACATATTGCAGGTCAGCCTCCATATGGTCATCCTATCTGCGTCTTAATTTTCTCCATGGCTCCATGCATGTTACGGACGCATTTTATGTCACTATTATATTTCCTATTGCAATCTCAATGCTCTCATCTTCTTCATGATATTTATGGAAGTTGGGAGAGTTCTGACTTCCTTAATTTCGTCCATACTCTGGTTATATTATCACGTATTATAGCGTAAATTTCGCAAAAATTTATATCCGAAGATCTGCAATTTATTTTCTTGTGTTAAACTGACCAAACTTTATACTTATATATATATATATATAAAAAAATATTGTATTGGTTATGTATACAGTATCTTTAAATTTTGTGAGAACGACAGCGATTTTCGTAAAGTATAAAGGGTTTCTTGATTTTACCCAATATTTATTTATTGTAAGTTATTATTTGCCACATTTGTGCGCAGATATTTAAACATGATAAGAAATCAATCAATAAATAAATAAATAAATACATAATATATTTATCATCATCAACACGTCAGATAAAAATGTGAATGTGCCCAATTTTACTTAATAATTAATAATTAACACAATATGCGCATTAATTAAAAGACTACTGTACCCGAGGAATATATTTTCATTATCATTCCATTTTTATCTTTTCAATTTATTTATATCTAAAATAATATATTTTTGATTTAGCTCTTTTATGCCAGAACCACGAGTACACTCGCACAGTTCATATTTGGTAAAAACATTCTCGACATTGAAATGCTTATTTTTCCGTAAATAAATTTCATTTTCCAAAACACATTAAGGAAGGCACCAAAACGCATTAAGGAATACAGACAAGACAAAAAATACTCAAATTTTGTTACCATATCTTGGGTAAAGGCTGAGATCATAGCGCGTAGAAAACACAAAAAACAAACCCTAATTTTAAAAAAACTCAGAACCTCCCTACCATCTAAAATAAAATATAATCATTTCTAATACTAGTGGTGTGTCCGGTATTGCCCGGGATTCAGATTTATATCATTGTAAATAAGCGGGGGAGGGAGGGGGATTGTTTTGTTCAGGCTCTAAAAAGTTATGATGTATGCAAAATTTTCTCCATGCATAGGAGGGTGAAATGTCGGGGAGTTGAATGAGGGGATGATATTTCCCTCAGGGTTCTAGAGTGCAACTGAGAAAGATTTAAAATGAATGGCATTTTATATGTATGAGTGTGTGCGAGTGTAGGTACTGAAGAATCACCCCCTATACCTATACTATTGACCAAGTGACAACAGATTGTATGGGGACTGTTGTAGATTATTAATATCGCCAATTTAATAAATTTGTGATACAAATTAAATGTATTAATTAGAAATATATGCATATAAAATCAATTATATCGTAAAATACTGTTGCTGTTACAGGAGTTCGAACCTGTATCTCTTCCAATCCGGGGAACGTACATTAACCTATTATCATATTTCAAATGAATACATTTAATTAGTATTTAAAATATCACAAATCTATGTTTTGAATATTTACAACTTCACAATAAGAATGTGTTCTCCTTAATAAGAAATTAAATACATCAATTAGAAAGATAAACTCAATTTGTCGAAAAATATATTTTAGCTGCCACCGGGATTTGAATCAGGATATCTACATCATAAAAATCACACATTTAATTAAATTGTTCAAATAACAACGCTGGTAATTTATTAATCAACTAACTGGAAAGTCCGTCCAAGAAAGTACAAAAATAACAAATAAATTTTTTAATGTAACAAAATATAATATCTGTTTAAAATTCTGTGTTGCGGTAATTACCATTCGATAGCTAGTCCTGGGTTTTCTATTGGTAATGTTGAATACATTAATTCAATTAATGCAAGGAAAAAATACACCAGTCTGATAGACACCGATGGTTGCTCTCCTTGCAGTCTTGAATCTTCAAACACTGCTGATCAGCCTCCAAGACTTTATAACACCGATTATCCGAAAAAAAACAATATAAAATCTTTTTATATCACCGCCGTAAATATATCCTATCGAACCGAAAATTGTATCTCAACAGAAGCAGTTTCGCTTTTGTTTGCTGTTTTAAATTTACACAAATAGAATGTACGTTTTTAAAATTTATACCAGGCCCTCTATCGAAGTATAAAAACGCGTATACACCATTTCTACCTCGAATAATTAAATTTAAATGTTTAAATAAATCGATTATACTATTATTTACGTAGACTTAAGAGTATCTTCGGAGAATTGACACCGCAGTAAGATATATGACTAGATAAAATTGATGGTACTTTAAAGTACCGTCTCAGTAGAAAGGGTTGATTTATTTTTAGTGCGTACGTGTAGTCTGATTACAAATAATAAGAAATCAGTTTTCAGTTTTTGTAAAATATTTAATAATGATAATGTTTGTACCTGATAGATGCCTGCCTTGCTTCTTACCGAGTTTACTTTGACAGCATAATCTGTTCCAAAATTAGAGCACCTGCTCTCTAGATCTCCTCATTTCTTGCTTCATTTCGGTATTATAACTAATTTACGTATTAAGTTGTGGGAGTAGGTACTAAATTCCTGTGTCCTTGCTCCATACCTATTAATTATTTTACGAACTAGGCCTTTATTAGTAGTGCGCTCGTGCGAAACTAATTGTAAGTAAATATTTATATATTTTTTATTTATTATCTTTGTTTTATTAACCACTGAATTGAGTTTAAATACATCTACCAGTTTCGAAAAATACCATTTTCTTCTTCAGGATGTTATAACTAACTAAAAATATATATCATTGTTTCTTCACCAGAATCTATTTCTAAAAAACAACAATTATTTAAAAAAATAATTTAGTACCTAACTCAAATTTGAGCAGCAATTTGATTTAGGTACCAGATTTATTTTTTTAAATAATTAATAGACAATAATTAACGAAATTTTGGTCCTAAACTATTTAATAGAATGCTCAAAGATCTAACCCAATTTAATTGTCCCAATAGCATGAAACTGAAAATAAAAACTTGGATTCGTAATATGAGTAGAGTTAGAATTAGTGCACTACTCAAATATGTTGATTCAAACCTTTAATAATTGTTGTCACAAACATCCACAAAATAATTTATTTGAATGTCTACTTTGAATTTGTTTTTTTACATACATCTTTATGTATTGCATATATAAGCTTAAACACAGGAAATAAATGTTAATTCGGTCTACTACTTGTAATACTAATTTATTTGTACAATTGCTATACGTAAACTATGCCCGTCTCAACACAGAATTTCTCTAGTGAAATAGACACAGTCCAAACGTCTTTTTACATTTGTATTATATAGTTAGTAATAAATAAAATAAATTTAAAAAACAGTCATTCATCACATTATTACTTTGAAAGTTACAGTATACGATAATGAATCACTCAATATTCTGTTATTTTAGTGATGAGAGTTGGTTCGATCATGATCTCGCTATTGAATTTATATTACCACATGGATCGAAGATTTTTCGCCGTTTTTATATCACATGCGACGCTAAAAATATTTCTATAGTAAAAATTTACTATGATAAAATTTTACTTCTGAACAAACGACCGACCCTAAAACTCGCTACCAATAACCTTCATACACTTGATACTGATGGCAGCTATAAGTGAAGAGTATTGAAGACCGTCAATAATGAGGATATGGCAGGACATGAGTTGCACGATATGCAACGAGAGTGTGATGCTTCGAGATCAGACAAAAGAGTGGCGTTCAACCTTTTCAGCCAATTTCTACAGATAAAGTGAGTTAGTTAAACTAGGTATATTCATGTTCATTAAAAAAAAAAAAACATATTTTTAGTACAAAACAAACTAATTGTCCAATGTTTAATTTTTATTTTATATTTTAATTAAATCATGGTTAAAAAAGATCGAGGAGATCGGTTCAATGCTAAACAAGAAGAAAATCGGGCAGCCACGGAGCTGGAGAAGCAAGATCTATAACATTCAAGGATACTGATATTTTTGAATATAAATAGGTACTTGAAGCTTTATGGAATCGTCTGGGGAATCAATTGACAGAGAGATCAACTGTCTGAGGGATCTGGTGTCCGAGGAATCAACTATCGGAGGGATCAACTATCGGGGGATCAAACATCGGTGCACCAGATTTGAAAAGTGCAAAAACTTATGACCCATCTGTATAACGTCTGGATTAGGGCTTGCATTACCGGTTTACCGGTGAATTAACCAAAATGCACCATAGGTAATTACCGAAAATTATTTCACTGTTGTTCAGAGAGGAATATATTGGGAACTCGAGAAAAATCAAGGTAAATATTTGAACATTGCATTTCAAAATCTGTAAGTAAGTGTAAATAAGTATTGAATTAGAACGAGCAATTTTATTTGGGGGACAAATATGTACAAAATTGAGGTCCAGTGTAAGAGATAAAAGTAATGATATAATTTGTTTCATGACAGCCTATTTTAATTCTGAAAAATTATTATACCCAAAATTTTTTATATTTTTTAACAAATTCAATAAAAACATTCAGTTGTAATATTATTTTATTTTATTTGAATTATGAATTTATATTAAGTATATATAAAGTATGTATTCATACACCTAATAAATGTTTTACATATATCAATAAGTTAATGGTTGAATTAATAAGTTAATAATATTAACTCCTCACAAACAGGTAAACCAAATATTACACAGTCGTAATTCAAATTATCCAAACTCGATGTGGCATATATATACATACATACTTATCTGATCTCCCATTACCACATCTCATTAAAAACTGAAATGACATCATATACATATGTATGTATTTATGTGACATTTTTCATCTGAAACGTATTTGAAATTATTTAGGTTTTAATCTAGGATATCGTTCTTAGTAAAGGTACCCACATACAGTTATACTTCAATCATCTAATCTACGTCAATTTTTTTTTCATTTACCGATAAATTACCGGTAAATCGGAAATGCGAAGAATTATTTACCGTTTACCGGTAATTACAATTTTGCAGTAAATTGCAAGCTATAGTCGGGATGATAATTATGATTATTCATCTTCTTCGTAATGCTTTTGGCAATCCAATCAATAATGATGTCACCACAGCCAAGACTATTCTGCTCTGCAGCATTTCTGACTTTTTGAAGTGAGCCATTGATAATAGACTTCACCAGATCAGTGTTAACTGTCAGATACCACAAACACCTCCATTGAATCCGTACGTTTTATATTCAAAGTTTTTCATTATTTTTTTGCAAAATAGAGCTATTCGCTGACTTGTCCATAAGATTCTCCAACTAGTCCAATATTCGCCATGTCCAGTACCTCATATCTAAAGCTCTTGTCGTCTCACACGCATATTGAAAATAATTATTAACCCTTCCTAAACCATGCAGTAACACAGGTATACCGCTCTAATTAAATGTGTAATATTTCGGTAAATATACGTAACATACAATTCATATTTTAGTTCATTTGAAGGAAAATATTTACGCTTAGAAATGACTAGTGAATAATCCTGCAAAATTAATTATTTTTAATTCATTCCGTTAATTAAATTAAATTAATTATTATAATTAATTAATTAAAAATTAATACGTTGACAAAACTAGCATTTGTGGCAAAACAGAAAGAAATCACATATTAATTTCACAGTGAAAATAATAAAAAACATCGAATATGATGGAGTCTCTTACTAATTAAATGAAGATAAATAAAAAGGAAGGTTGTATTATACAATGCAACCTCCTATACAGAACTTAATGAATACTTCGAATTATAATATTACATATTTTTTATATATTTAATGTTCAATACTTAAAGTAAATTTACGGCATTAACCATTATTTCACATTTTAAAGACTAAAAGAACTCCAATTTCTTACGGTAACACGAGTTAACAGCATGGCAGCGTTCGAGTATTTTATATCACGATATGGTAAAGGTTAAATTAATCCGATATTACAGAATGTATTAGAAAAGAGAAAAATATATTTTGTCAAAAATAATAAGAAACAAAAACACCGTCGACATGGGCTGAATAAATAAAAGAGCCCGGCCGGAAGTACCGTGACCGGAAATGAACATTTCCGCAAACGAAGATTAATATAACGTTTACATAGAAGGAATAATTAATAGTTCCGTGGTAATGTGACAGAATTTAGTTTTTGTTCAACAACGTGGTAGTAAACGAATTAACCATTAAAATGTATTAAAAAGTGTACTTGTAAATAGTTTTTAATATTAAAAATTTTGTGAATATAATTTTGAATAACTAGTTGAAAGTTCTTAATAATGAAGGGAATAAATCATATTTTCTAAATACTAAATTAATGTATTAATTATAAATATATATATATAAAATCAATTTTGTCGAAAAATATTGTTTTTGCGTCACCGGGATTCGAACCTGGATCTCTATTTCCAATCCGGGGAAGTGCACTACCATTGTGCTATAACGCCAGTATTTTTCTTGACAAATTTTCGAACCTATATGTTACATTTTTCAAATGAATACACCTGTCGTTCCATTATTTGAAAGCTATCTACATTATTTTTACAGAATCTCAAATACCTTTGAGTAAACCGACTGCAGACGCCAGAATTATCAATTCATTTTTATTAAATTTTGTTCTGAATAATTAATTTTATTAAGCTATGTTCTGAATAATTACAACTTCACAATAAGAATGTGTTATCCTTAATCATATTTTCTAATTTACATAGAATGCTATGAGTAATTCTGAATTAAAATGTTATTATTGGGAGAACGCATACTTATTGTGAAGTTGTAATTATTCAGAACAGACGGTCTGTGATATTTTAAATACTAGTTTAATGTATTAATTAGAAAGACATACATACAAAATCAATTTTATTAAAAAATATTGTCGTTGCGCTTCCGGTATTTGAACCTGGATCGTTTTCCAAACCGGGGAAGGTGCATTATCCAACAATGCTACAGCGACATTATTTTTGAAGACAAATGTTCGTATTAATTAGCATTATTGTATAGTAGCATAGTTGGATAATGCACCGGTTTGGAAAGAGATCCAAGTTCGAATCCCAGTGGGGCAACAAAAATATTTTTCGATAACGTTAATTTTATATGTATATCTTTCTAATTAATTAATTAAATTTGTATTTAAAATATTATTCAGTAAGTAAAAAACTAAACGGATAAGCAAAAACTCGAAATTTTAAACCAAATATACTTATAAATTGCTAGATATTAACAATGTGCATATTCTAACCGTGCATATTTCGATCAGTAAAGTTAATAGCTGATAAAAATGTATTTGAATTTCTAGATTATTTTCCTTACAACATATAAAAAATAAAAAACACATTATCACATCATTACCGAAGAAGAAACAACTACTAGAAGCTAAAGCATATTATGTCACGTCGCTTGGCCGCCAGATGACTCTATTATAAAAAAAATGAACACCAACACGATAGCTAACATACTACATAAACAAAACAAGTTCTAGGATAAGAAGATTGTGTATAATTTTTAAAATGTTTCTAGATATGTTAATTCCAGCGTGATCGATTTTTTTTATGAAGACCCGATTTGCCATCTAATAAAATACATTTAAGTTATAAAATAATATTTATGTCATGAAAAGAAAAAAAAAAAAAAAAAAAAAAATATATATATATATATATATATATATATATATATAGAATACGTCAGAAACTCGATGTCTCAGAGCGGAACGCATCCATGTACACGTCCTTCGGCAAACATTGTAGATGCGCTATAATAACGCGCCAACCCGAACAGTATTCTGTATGAGTAGTTGTACTAAATTCGAAGATGGATGTAAGTCACTTCCTTATATTTCGAGCAGGGCTCGCAGGCATACATGCTGGTGACGAATGATTTAAACAGGATCCTCTTCACCTCCTTACTGCCTCGGTTGAAATGACGATAATAATTAAAACTGATTTGATTTACATATGAATGTCGTATGATTTTCGTTCCCTGAATTCGCAAGTGGATTTTTAGCACTCACGTTTGAAATAGATTTTGCAAACGAGACCAGAATCGTCTTTACTTATATGCCTGGGGTCGATTGAACCCGTGAATCGAATTCTTTACCTCCACGTGTTGAATTATTTCAGTTTTACTGAGCGACTCTGGGGTCCATGAATGGGCACCCGGCTCAAAGGGTCTATCGCACCTTTGAATAAAAACTACTACATTAAAAAAAAATCGTCGAAGAGCTGATACACTCTAGAGATTTGCATCTATTGAGCGTGCCATTTTTTTGTAAACGAACGTTATAAGAATTTCTAGGAAAAAATCTTTTTCATAAAATATAGTTTTAAATCAGAATACTTTCTTTCAGATTAATGAAGACAGCACGACGCACGAATGTACCCTGTGAATAAAACCCTGTCTACAGCAATAAAAAAAAAATTATTCCAAAGTGATAGCCTGAAAAATATATCATGTAAGAATTTGTTTACAACAATTAAAAAATATATGTACATACATCTATAATAATACAAAATACGAAAATTAACAAGTATTATTTTTAGGAGAACACATTCTTATTGTGAAGTTGTAATTATTCAGAACAGACGGTCTGTGATATTTTAAATATGAATTAAATATATTAAAATTATATATGTTCTTAATAATTACAACTTCACAATAAGAATGTGTTCTCCTAATAATAAAGTTGTATCAATGTGTCTAAATTTTAATAAAAATGAATTGATAATTCTGGAGTCTGCTATCAGATTATTATTTGAGATTCCGTAAAAATAAGGTACATGGCTCTTTCAAATAATAGAACGATTAAAAGTATTAATTTTAAAAAGGTAACATATAGGTTCGAAAATTTGTCGCTAAAAATATTGTCGCTATAGCATATTTGGATAATGCACCTTCCCTGGTTAGGAAAGAGATCCAGGTTCGAATCCTGGTGGCGCAACAACAATATTTTTCGATAAAATTGATTTAATATGTATATCTTTCTGATTAATATATTTAATTCATATTTATTTTATTTCGAATATTCATGAATTTAGTTTTGTTTACGTTTAGTTTTAGTTTATTTTTCATCAGTCATGTTGCTTTATTATTTAAGTCATAATTTAACTCATTCAGTATAATTGCATATTTATCTCCCGCGATATATATGAGTTCATCGTCTACAAATATGTCGTTTATATAGGTAATGAAAAGGATAGGTCCTAGAACTGACCCTTGTGGTACTCCTAACGATATAAGGAGGTGATCAGATATTAAGTCACCTACTTTAGTGGTTTGGTATCTATTAATTAGGTATTCCTTAAACCATTTCAAATGTGTTCCTCTTATTCCAAGTTTCCAAAGTTTTTTTATCATTATGTTTCTATCGACAGAAGTGAGAGCACTTGTGAAAGAAGCCTAATCCTACCCTGGGATATAGTGCTGCGGAAGAAGAAGGAGAAGAAAATGAAGAACGATTTCAATATAAACCCACACAAACACTATTATAATTTCTTCTAATTCCCATAAGATGACAATATAGCTGAAAAGACTCCTTTTAAAAAATAATTTTTGGATTTACAGTGTAAAATTCTCATACCTAGGGGAACTCTTATTTTAAGGGTGTTAAAATATTCGCTTATTTTGAATCCTTCCCCAGGCGCAGGTGTTATATAGCAAAGAAAATACTAAGCCAGACTTACATGGCGCATGGTGCAGTGGGAGATTGCTGCATCATCGTAATCAATAATTTTAAAAGAACTGTATAAAGTGCTGCGATTTTTAAAAAGTTTCTACATAGTTATTAAAATGTTAATAATTTTAGTGTATCTTGTGATGAATAATTAATAAATAAAAATTATAATTTTTTCGCGGTAGAATTAGGCCAATTTGTTTTTGTTATTGCGCGACGCCGCCCTGTCACTGTGAGAGAAGGCAGTACGCGGTTGCATATCTAGCTTTAAAAAATGTCAACCTGGTGGCGAACGCATAGGACCGGTATGGAGCTTTTGCTCGTAGAACGGTACTGGTTAGGGTCTGTTTTCATTGTACTGTTACTAAAAGATCTATATAAACATGACTGTAGATAATCGAGACATAACTATTGGGTTGTCTAATAAGTCTTTGCAGGTTTGTTCAATTATGTATTGTAAAATCAATTTTTTAAACAAAAATTACAACATTTTAATCGATGGTTTATGGTCTGGTATCGAAATAGTTATCTAGTCGATTTCTGAGGTAATCATCGTTGCTGAACATAACGCCACGTATTCTATTAGAGAGCGACTAAAAAGGTGACAATATGATGGATAGAGGTCATTATTTGTCACATAGCGGGAAAATAGGTCAGCGAGATAATAAAATAGTTATTATTTAAAATAACAGGTGAGCGCTGAGTGTAATTTATTGAGGGTATCAGGCATTCACACACATAACCTTCTGATTCTTAAGATGTAATCATAAGATTCAATCGTAATCGCATCTCCAAAATATCTTATTGGTGGCCTTTGTAGCTAAGTGGGTATTACATTGGCTTCTCATACTGAGAGTTTTAGGTTCAATTCCCGGTGACGATAAAATACATTTATGTGTTTTTATCAAGCCTCGGTGTTTTTGTGGTGTATTTAATAAAAAGATATATTTCTCTAATGGTAACGAAATGTGACTTGTAATTTAGTTATTTGTTTAATAACCCGGTTTGTGCATGCAAAATTACCTTGCTAAGTGGTTCTTTGATTATCATAGGAGTACTTTGTTGGTTTGTTATTAATGAGAGTTTTTTTGGATGCATACATTTTCGTGGACGGCTATATCTAAGATATTTGTCCAGGTGTATATTATTGAAATCTACTGTATGACCCTCGGTCTGAAGATGCTGCACTAATGATGACTTAATCTTTTTATTTTTAACATATATTTTGTCACATGAAGAACAAGGAATTTTATACACTCCGTGTGGTTCCAGGGGTTTGATGTCTTTGAGGATTCTCAATAATGAAGATATTTTATTTTCCGTCCTAAAAATAGTTTTAATATTACTTTTCTTAAGGAGACGGCTTCATTTGTCAGTCGTTCTCTTAATATACGATATCGATTTTACTTGTTAGTTTATAGCAGGACTTAGAATAAAATGTTCTTGTAACGATATTTTCTCAAAAAAAAAAAAAAAAAAAAATATATATATATACATATAAATAAATATATATATGTAGAAGACATACGTCCTTCTTTTTCACTGGCTAGACAGTGTAGAACATGAGATCGACGGGTTCTTTTACCTTGAGCACACATACCCACCTCATTTTTGTCACATTCTGCCTTCATCCTAAACTGAGAAAAATTTAATACCTGGAGGTGATAAATAAAAGATGTTAGTCTTTAGTAAAAGTAAGACATATAATCAAGAAAAATATAAGATTACAAAAAAAAAACAAATCCAGACTACAAATCCTCATCTCGTCGGGTTGGGCGCGAATTCGACTTCTTTCTTGTATGGGACACCGACGTCTTGGCATCACATCACGTTTTGGCCCGCAGCATCCTGGCCGACGTGAACAGATTCGTAAATGTGATTTATTGTAGATCGTCATGATAAAATTTGTCGCTTTCAGTGAGGCGATTACCCCAAGGTAAATCCAAAGTTGAAACTGAAGTAAAAAAAAACAGAAGTAAGCACCAGTCCATAAACCAGAGGTAAAAAACAGACATTTAATTCCAGAGGCAAAGCCCAGAAGTTAAGCCCAAAGTGAAACGTCTTGTTTTCTGTAAACATTATTTACCATGCGATTAGATTAACAAGTCAACATTAAATTATGCACTAGTGATATGACAATAAAAAAATACTTAGCTTCTAGGTAGAGTGAATCACACACAGCTACATTTTAGTCCGACAGGTCTAACGACGGTTTGAAAAAAAAACCATAGATTTCAACAGTTTTTATAAGCTGAGACACCGAATATGATACCAACCTGAGGGTAACTATTTGTGAAATGTCAAAGTGCTTGACAAAAATAAGTGACGGGGCAATTGTGTACGCGATCCCCATTTATAACGTAATAATATATATATTTATATATATATATATATATATATATATATATATATATATGTACGTGTCACACTTTTGAGGTGAAGCATCAATTGTCTTTGAAATATATAAAATAATTGGATAATCTTTCCGTTCAGAACATACTTTGTGCTGTAGCATAGTCGGTTAATGCACCTTCCCCGAATTGGAAAGGAATTGGAAAAATCCACGTTCGAATCTCGGTAGCAACATAAAATTTTTCGATAAAATAGATTTTGTATGTATATATTTCTAATTAATACATTTAATTTGAATTTAAAAAATAGCACAGTCTTATGTTCTGAATAATTACAACTTCACAATAAGACTGTGTTCACTTTAATAATATACAAGTTGTATCAATGTGTCCAGAATTTATTAAAAAATTAATTGTTAATTCTGGCATCTACTATCGGACTACTCAAAGGTATTTGAGATTCCGTAAAAATAAAGTAGGTGGCTTTCAAATAATGGAACGATAGATGTATTCATTTGAAAAGTACAACATATGGGTTCGAAAATTTGTCATCAAAAGTACTGTGTGCTGTAGCAATAGTCAGTTAATGTACCTTCCCCAGATTGGAAAGAAATCATGGTTCCAATCTTCGGTAACAACAACAATATTATTCGATAAAATTGATTTCATATGCACATCTTTCTAATTAATACATATGTAAAGGTGATGTTAGTATTGTGACTAAGATTAAGAAAAGAACGCTTAGGTGGTTTAGTCGTATGGAGAAAATGGTAAGAAAGACATATGTATATAGTGTTGATGGCACCAGAAATCGGGGACGTCCGCGGAAGACTTGGAACGACCAGGTAAACCAGATGGTCCTGTTAGGAGCCTCAATACTCTGCGAGCTTGTATGAATGTGGATGAGACGAGAATTGTGTGTCAGGACAGAAGATTGTGGCCTCTTTGCCTACCCCCGCGGTGAAACGACGTGATAAGTTAGTTAGTAAAATAGAAAACAAACGAGACCATTCCTACTGTCAGAAATGTCAGATATGCAGGTAATAATAAAAAAATGTTATTTTTTACAGTGTACGTCGATGTAGATTTTGCACCATTATGCATAATGATCGGTCAAAGTGATAAATGAACACATATTTTTCACTTTCGCCGACTGAATAATGCTCACGCACTATGTATGAAAATGCCAATTATCCACTCGGTTCATAACAAATGAATTAATTACAACAAATGTCCTGAAAAAATGTCGAAAAATAAAGTTTTCTAAATGGTCATCTTGCGTCTACATATACATCCCTATCCTTCCGGAGGTCACGCTTCGCGACAGCATCCCTGTTTTCTCAATCTTATAATCCTTAACACTCGGGCGCCTGGATCAACAGGTCTCCTCGTCACCCCCATATATTCCGCCCTGTTCCGGGGTAGTCAAGGGGTTGAAGGCGGTTCAAGTGTCGTAGTATTTTCTTTAAGCCGTCACGTTTTAGTGCCAATTACCAGTAACTTTCCTTTCGTTTACTTTCGTTTTGATTGGTTGTAATCACTCTTTTTATTTTATTCAGTCATTATTAACATTACCATCCTGTGCAATACCTGTGCAATTTGAAGTGAAGCTCATTATCACATTAAATTCACAGGGCAGCTAGAGAAAAGGTAAAGAAATCATACACCCCCAAAAGGGGAAGGTAAACATCATATTTACTTGTTGCTGTCGCAGAACTCGGTCACAGTCGGGCAGAAATTCACCCTGTCCAAGTCGCAAGAGATGCGAAGGAGAGCCAGTAGAATGCTCCGTTAGGTCTCTCTAGCCACTGCTCTTTCCGGCATCATCCACCCCAGCAACCCCTAGCGAGAGACCCACACCCTAATAATTTCTGGAAATGTCCGAGATTTCATTCATTTCTTAATAGGTCATCATTCTGCGGGATCCGATGACCTATTTCTTCTAATCATTCATAATCACACAGTTCCAGAGATTGTGCTCCGGCGTCTGTATATTATTATTATTATTATTATTCTGTGTATTTAATATTTACACAATACACGTTTTCATCTAGGGTCAAAGGTGTAATGATGGATTATTTGGTTGGTAGCTTGATCGCTTAAGTACTGAACTGGTTTGCACGGTTGCAATTGCCAACCTGGTAGTAAATGAGTAGGACTGATACTAGATTATGAAGCGGTTCTGGGTTAGCGATGGATCTCCTCATTAGCCAAAATATTAATCTTTATCAAATTTTCTTATTTGCGACAATATGCAACGTACCTAACCACAGTATTATTCAAATAATAAGATGAAACACTTTGTTTAAACCACTATTTATTGATAAATCATTATGTTTCTATATCTATGGTATCTTCTACAGAATACGATGAATACTACAATCAAAAATGTAAGCATAGATAAAAATAAAACTAAAAAAGTACAAGTACTGCTATGAAAACAAATTTAAAGGGTGACTATTTTCAAAAAGGATTTGGAATCGAAACACGTTAACTTATCAATAAATAGTGGTTTACACAAAGTGTTTTAACTTATTATTTACATTTAGCCACAAAGTAATTTTACTAATATCGAAGAAGAAAAAAAACAATGATGTTTCTTTAAATACTAACCTTTCCTCTCCGATGATGTAAACTGAGTTAACACTGCCTCTAATTATGTGAATATCTCTGTAAATATACTAAATACAGAGTTCATATTTTAGGTGTTCCTCCATAATATATTTTGTGTATTGGATAAAATAATTACAATTTATAAGTATTTAGCATACGCAACAATAAAAAAATGTTTTCACGAAGAACCTGACGTGAATTTTTCAATGTACGTGTACGTGCGGAGTGGTGCGGACGGTGCGGTATGCGGATGCCAATCGTCACTTAGTGGCAGAGCGTGCGCTGCCCGAGTTAGACGTGTATATGTACGTATATATAAGTAAAAAATGTAAAATATTCATATTTATCCGACTTAAAACACTTACACACATGTTTAATTGAGAAAGGTTACAATGTTACAACTTAAAAATCGCCAATGTACACTGAGTTTACAGCACCGGAACGTGCGTTTTTATTTTAGCACCGCAAGGGAAAGGTTCACATAAAAATAATAATCTAGAGTAGGGTGGCATTTTGTAGCACGGTATTTGTGTCTTAATGAATGTTATTATATATTTTAGTGCATTGGTCTCCGCGGTTGAACTACTGATTACAAATTATTAAGCTACACTAGTGTGTCTGGCTTAACCAACATAAAGCTGCCGGTTGTATTTGCAGCTGTTCCGATGACGATAAGACAACCCACACCGGGATCCCATTGTGCGGCGAAGAGTTAGTTAGCTTTTAAAAATTCAACAATGGTAAGCCCTTTGTCTGAGTTATCAGACGATAAGAAGTTCCCCGCCGTTTCTTCAAAAATGAGAGAAAGGTCTTGCGCTGTCATTTGCGAGTAAATACCAGATTTTTAACGTTTTATGAAGATGACGGTATTAAAACGTTTTCTGGTGTTGTTTTAACAAAAATATTTTTTATCCTTAAATTCTAAATTCGTGATTTAAAAAATATATATTATAATGTTTTATTAAGGAAAACACATTCTTATTGTGAAGTTGTAATTATTCAGAACATAGGTCTGTGATATTTTAAATACTAAATTAATGTATTAATTATAAATATATACATATAAAATCAATTTTGTTGAAAAATATTGTTTTTGCGTCACCGGGATTCGAACCTGGATCTCTATTTCCGATCCGGGGAAGTGCATTTCCTTTGTGCCAGTATTTTTCTTGACAAATTTATTTAATTTAATTTTCCTGGATTGGAAATAGAGATCCAGGTTTGAATCCCGGTGACGCAAAAACAATATTTTTCGACAAAATTGATTTTATATGTATATATTTATATTTTTTATTTATTATCTTAGTTTAATAACCACAATTGAGTTTAAAAAACATCTACCGGTTTCGGAAAAAACCTTTTTCTTCTTCAGGATATGTCAAAACTAACTAAAAATATAGCATTGTTTTTCTATTTATCCAGAATCTATTTTTAAATTTTTTAAAAAAACAACAATTATTTAAAAAGTAAATTTAGTACCTAACTCAAATTGCTGCTCAATACAAATTTAGTCGAATAATTTTTAGGAAAAAATTTTAGAATAGGACTCGTAGTTAAATTTAGTTGGCTGTTTAGAATTTCCTGATTACTTTTACATGCTTTATTTATCTCCAACGATTCCAAATTATTTAATTTGTGACCTACACATAATTTAAAATTTAATTTAAATTTAAATTTTAAATTTATTTAAAAGTATATATTTATAATTAATACATTAATTTAGTATTTATAATGTTTTATTTGAAGTTGTGGAGGTCTATTGTTTACGCAATCTGAACGCATAGTGCATATATCTAGGTGCTAAACTGGGCTCTCATCAATATCAAAAATACGCCTGCCACCGAATCAAATAGGTGCCAATACAACGTGCATGCAGCCATCCGCGAAGCGGCTCGTGCGCGCCACTTACCTCGCAGCCGCTTCCCCGACGAATTCATTATTAGACTTCTAATATTTATAATTATATTCTTTTTTTTTAAATTTTCTATGGGTCACTCTTTCACATATTTCCATGCGTTTAAGACCTTACGCAGTAATTCAGATTTTTTAAATGAGTTTTAGGGGTCGCTGCCAGCTGTCAAAGTATAGGGCTTAACCAAAAAAATATAATAAATTTTTACAAACATGTAATTGAACACAAGAAACACGAAACAATTAAAAATAATCATAAATAAGAGGAAACATATTTATTCAAGATGACGTCAACATCGACTTCGTTGAGTCAAGAAATTTTCGTCGATAGTTCTTAACCACCGTGATTAAGAATTGCTTCTGCTCTTCATTTATAGTATGAAGACGATTGTACTCTTCCATGAGCGCTACTTTTCTATTTTCTACATCATTAACAACTTTCATAGAAAGTATAAAAGTCTTAGCTTTGTTGTAGTCATCTCAGCCTTCCAGGTCTTTCGTCAAAACATCACACGAAACTGTAATTATGTTGAAAAAAATCACTGTATGATTTGTAACAAAATTTTTTAATTTTTACCCAGAACAATATCATTGTTAAGAGTTGCTCGCTTTGATACAAGTTCCATTAATTCGATCTGTATTTGACGCATTGGTATCAAAACTCAAACATTTAATATTATCGCACAGGCCACATGATAATAATATTTCAAAAACAGCTGAGATCATTGCCTATCGTCTGGTCATTCTGGCGTCTCCTATCGGACTACTCAAAGGTATTTGAGATTCCGTAAAAATAAAGCAGATGGCTTTCAAATAATGGAACGATAGATGTATTAAATTGAAAAGTGTAACAACAAATGGGTTCGAAAATTTGTCGTCAAAAATACTGTCTGCTGTAGCATAGTCGGTTAAGGCACCTTCTCCGGATCAAAAAGAGATCCATCCGGTGGTACCTTTAAATTATTATTTAAATAACGAATTAACTTTCACTATTAGTTAGTATTCATGCGAATGCATGTTGCATTTTTTGAGAGTTTTTTTTTTTAATTGACCAGTGAATTTTTCCAATCTTTATGTAATAAGGCAGTCAAATGTAAATACTACATACTAATCTAATTCAGAAGCAGTGACATAACTACAAAAATGGGCCCCAATGTAAATTGTATCTGTAGGTATTGTACATAAGATATAAGAATACTAAGTAGGTACTCAACGATTTTATCCGTTAAACATTAAAAACAAAATTGATCTTCTGTATCTTATAATATTCATGCTTTCATATAAAAAAAACCTAACTGAGCTTATAGGTATTATATATTTATTATTTATTATTAAAAAATATTATTTCTTCATTTTACATAAATGGTCTGGTTTGTAACCCAACACAGCGGAAAACTATAATTATTATTATATTTTCGTTTAAATTGACACGTAGTATACTTCATATTTATTTCCAGTAAAAAGAAACAAAATATTAGTAATATGTACATCTAATGTTATTTAAAGTATAAACATTATATAGTGAATTTAAAGAAGTGATCAACAGGTGAAAAGTACAATATTTTGTGTAAAACCACTTTAGAATGCAATGCAAAAATTATCGATCTAAGAATTATTCACAGCAGTTTTAACAAATAGTAGATATGAGCGACATCTATTGCACGAGCGGAAAGATTGTAAATGAACATTAATATTCATTATTTACTAATCGGTACGGCCATCTACTGAATTTTTTAAAATCACTTTGGTATTTTAAAATGCTACTTTAAAGGACTCTAACAAATACAGATTCAGATGCAATAGCGACGAAAAATAATCATATTACTTTTAAAATTAGCAATATTAACTTTGTGGTTAAAATTCATATTTTTTATTTATTATCTTTGTTTTATATGACCAAACCACCTAAGTGATTCTTTCTTAATCTTACTCACTATACTAACATCAGCTTTACATTCTTTCCTTATTTCTTCATTCTTTACTCTGTCATAAATATATTGATGAATGAGGAGAGAATGGTAAGAAAGATATATGACGCAAGTGTTGATGGAACCAGAAATAGAGGACGTCCGCGAAAGACTTGGCATGACCAGATAAACCAGATAATGGAGGATGGTTCTGTTAGAAGCCTCAACAATCGGCGAGCTTGTATGACAAGATGTATGAATGTGGATGAGGCAAGAATTGTGTGTCAGGACAGAAGAGTGTGACGCTCTATCCTCTCTGCCTACCCCCACGGGGAAACGGCGTGATGGTAATTAAGTAAGTATCTTTGTTTTATTAACCACTGAATTGAGTTTAAATACATCGAAAAATACAATTTTCTTCTTCAGGATATCATGACTAACTAAAAACATATATTATTGTTTCTTTACCAGAATCTATTTTTAAAAAAAAACAACATTTATTTAAAAAATAAATTTAGTACCTAACTCAAATTGGTACTTAATACAAATTTAGTGGAATAATTTTTAGGAAAAAATTTTTTTTATGTTTTTTTTTTATGTAGTTATGACATCCTGAAGAAGAAAATGGTATTTTTAGAAACCGGTAGATGTATTTAAACTCAATTCAGTGTTTAATAAAACAAAGATAATAAATAAAAAATAATAATCATATTATTATTTATCTATTTATTTCATTTTTAACATAGTGCATACATAAACACTCCTATATATGCTCTAATATAAACAAGATTAAAGTATTTTCTTTTACTAAAACTTATCTTTTACATATTTGGTAAGTTTATTTTAAATCTATTCGATTTCTCCTCCTTTCTTGTGTTTTCTGGCATTTCATTAAAAACATCGCACTGTACATCATCGATTTCTGAGATTTGGCCTTCTTCTTGATTGGCAGTCTTAGTCTATCCCTTCCTCTTGCATGAATCTCGTGCTCATGTTGATTTGCATACATTTTTCGTGTAAATTCCGCTGATATTTTCATATTGAGGATTTTGTAAATAAATACCATTATATTAAAATATATTTTCTGCTTATGGGAATAAATTATGCATTGATAATAAAATGCAATGATGAAATAATATTTATAACCTCCTCGATCCTCGGTACTGGCTGAGAGAAGCCAGTCTTCTATAAAAGATGCTAGGACCGAGGAGGATAAGACCGAATTATAAACTATATTTATGAAATAAATTTATAAATATGTAAACATAATATCTACGAATAATATCATTCTTGATACAAATAAATTTAAATTTATTTTTAACATACTGAGAATATTCATCGTTTTGGAGTAAATGTTAACATTATAATAATATTTTTATATGTACCTAAAACTTTCTTAGATATCGCTAAAATATTTAAAAAAAACATCAAAATATAGTCAGAACATGTCTACGTGAGATTTATTTATAATTATCGTGTAGGAGTTTCTACAAAAATATGATATTAGAATTCAACTGAAAACTAAAATATACATTTGTTTTTCTAGAACTTTTAGATCACCTTGTGGTAGGTACATAACCTCGCAATACTAAATATTTAATTCAGTAAGTATTACAAAAATAACAATGTTACATATATCAGAAGAGTGTACCATACCACCCCTGTTTATAATAGGTTTTCTAAAAATTAATTAACTATCTTATCACAGCGGTTCTCGGCGGGAGTAGGCAGAGAGAATAGAGGGCCACACACAATTCTCGCCTCACCTACATTCATACATCTTCTCATACAAGCTCGCCGATTATTGATCTTCTGATTACTGTCTAATTAATAGGGTGCCAATTTCTTGTTAATGAAACTCAATCTTTCTAGGTAACAATATTATACGTTCTTTACAACACGATGTATAGTAATATAAATTATACATTCAAAGATAGACTAGGTATTCAGAAGAAGCTGCGATGGAAGAGAGCTGTTTCTTCCAGAGATGGCCTCTTAAAAGGTTCGTCCCCCACCACTCACCTACTCACTTTCATGACACACACACACACACATGCATTTACAAAGTGACAGTTCTCACATTTACATTCTTTCCTTGTTTCTTCATTATTTACTTTGTCATAAATCGATCTGCCACATGTACGCCTAAGTATTCATTCAGTTTACTTTCGTTCCTCTTTTGCCAGCTCCTGGCCTCGCTTATATACATCAGTGTCGGTACCAGAACTCCACTGCGTGTTGCGTTCTATTGTGTAGTTTTTCTAACATGAAAAATATTCGTAAATTAATTAAACGTAAACAAATATTGAACGACACTTTTACTCACCCTTACTCACTGAAATTTCAAAAATAGATTCCGTTTTTGTTTTTTAAATCTTCGTATTATTTATAGGTTCCTGAACAGGATGTGAACTGAAATTTGTACATATATAAAAAAAATATTTTTGTGCCCTATCCGTTCAACTGACGTTGGCTATCATCACTTTGTTTACAGCTGTCCGGAAAAGCTCTATAGTAGATTGGCCAACCATTGTCTTAGGTTCTTCAGCCTTGATGTTCTCCTTCTTCCAGAGCGCCGACTTCTTTTAATCTTTTCCTGCATTATGACGTGCAATATTCGAAATATTGAAGTTTTCGGATTTTTGTAGTTTAAAATACAAGGCGCGTTTTTTAAGTAAGTACCGTTGCCGGATATTCCTGGTGTAGCGCTGCGGTTGAAATTATAAAGTGTTTATTTGAAAATTATACATTTCTTTCATTGCTAAAAAGGTGATATAAATTAAAAAACTTTTATGATATATCATAAATATAGAAGACGATGCAGTTCAGAAAAAGTGATGTTTAGATAAAAAAAAAAACAGCTCGCGTCGCGTTAAAAGTAATGACATTAAACAGACTGTGTAAGGAAAATTTTAATAGAATGGTATCTATAGACGGGGTTTAAATACTAGTTTTAATAATATAAACATTAATGATCAACTTTAGTCTGATCATGTGTAACTCTGAAAAATCTAATATATTAGTAAAAATAAAATTTTGTAACAATTTTTCTGAATTTATTAAGCTTTATAAATATTATTTGATCATTTAAAACGGAATGAAGAAATAAGGAAAGAATGTAAAGCTGATGTTAGTATAGTAAGTAAGATTAAGAAAGGATCACTTAGGTGGTTTGGTCATATGGAAAGGATGAATGAGGAGAGAATGGTAAGAAAGATATATGACGCAAGTGTTGATGGAACCAGAAATAGAGGACGTCCGAGGAAGACTTGGCACGACCAGGTAAACCAGATAATGGAGGATGGTTCTGTTAGAAGCCTCAACAATCGGCGAGCTTGTATGACAAGATGTATGAATGTGGATGAGGCGAGAATTGTGTGTCAGGACAGAAGAGTGTGGCGCTCTATCCTCTCTGCCTACCCTCACGGGGAAACGGCGTGATGGTAAGTAAGTAAGTAACTCTTCCAAAGACGGGCGTACTTCATTTATCCTGATGCTAATTTTTATTTTTTTTATTGTGCATTAAAATGAATCACTTTTTATCTTCTTTTTCATCCAGTGTTGATTACAAGGGATTTGAGATTCTGTAAAAATGAAGTAGATGCCTCATTAAAATAATGGAACGATTAAATGTATTTATATCAAAAAGGCAACATATAGGATCGCAAATTTGTCGCTAAAAATGTCGTCGCTGTAGCATTGTTGGATAATGCACCTTCCTCGATTTGGAAAGAGATCCAGGTTCGAATCTCGGTGGCGCAACAACAATATTTATCGATTAAATTAATTTTATGTGTATATCTTTCTAATTAATATTCTATAGTTTATCTACCCATCGCGTTATAGGACGGAAAAATCCTGTATACAGATGTAACCGAACTGGTCTACAATATTTTATGGGTAGATATCTGACTAAAATACGAGTCAAAAATGTTCAAGGGATATGTGCACAAACTCAATCATGACAGAGTTGCATTTTAAAAAAAAAATCGTAATTACGCGATTATTTCGATTAATTGAAATATTTTAATGATTCCAAATATTTATTTTGAGGTACGTAGACTTTAAGCTTAACACGATTTTCTGAAAATTTCAAACAATAATATTTTCCGCAATAGTGTAAAATTTGCACATATCCCTTAAACATTTTTGATTCGTAATTTAGTCACGTATCCACCCATAAAATATTATGGACTAGATCTGTTATACCCCGCACTTTAAAAAATCGTTGTTGGAAAAGATTTATTTTAACCTCGAATGTGTGACCTTTAGCCCTCGCATATTTCTTATATTACGAACTACTGCAAGAAATATAATAATGAAACTTTATTCTCATTTCTATTTTTGTATTTAATATTTTTCTTAAATCTTTTTAAATTTATCTCCATCATAAAATCCAATTTGTCCTTTGAAGCACTCCCACACATTTTACCATAGCAAACAAAGCAACAAATAGACAGCTGATAACTTTGATAATTGAAATATCTTACTTTGATTGGAGTCCTACATTATAGGAGGAAATAAGGAAAACCTTGGTACAGGATGCGGTCAGTAAGAAGATATGGGTTCTATTCGAAGGACCAGTGATCTCGGGAACCGGGATTCTGAAGGACTGCTCGCATTACCTTGTATATGACGCCTCCGTAATCCCTACAATCACCGCTGAGATCACACAATGGCACGCGGATGACCCAATCTTCGATTCTAATTCAATACGGCGATGTCATAAACAACAACAACAAATAATACGTGATTAAAACACAATATCACAAAATACAGTGCTGGTGCACTGGAGATGAAAAGTCCACACCGCGAATGCTATCGCGATGTCGAGATCGAACAAATATCGGTCATGTTGACGCCTACTGACGTCAAGGTCACAATTCACACTGCTTTAGGAAATATACAGATGGGGATTTGGACGCGGAAATGTGTCAATGACAGTGGTCGCGGTTGAATCGAAAGACAGTCAAAGGTGTGTTTTACGAATTCGGAACATTGTGGAAGGCGTGTGTGTGTGTTATAGTGAAGAACTTGGACCAGCTCGTTACTTCTCTGTTGACCAGTGCTGGGCTCAATTGCTTTCTCACGTTCCTTTTTACGTTAATCTTTGCAGAGAATGTCAAACTTTACCTGAAATTAGAGATCTCAGGTAAAGTTTGACATTCTCTGCAATTGCTCTTCACTGTTTTTTATGCCTGCTTATTTTTCTTAAGTTCCCAATCTTCTTCTACATAGTCAGAATCCATCTCTTCCTTGGTCTGCCTCTAGGTTGCTTTCTTTCATATTTATATAAAATTTTCTTGGTACTTTGCGCACAAAACTGAGTTAAGCACCACGTTTCGCATATTTTTTTTGTCAGTTTGTTTCATTAATTCAGTATTTTGGACCCCAGCAATCGCATACAGGCATTTGTTTCTATTATAATTAGAACGCGAATTTTCAGTTGGTCAATTTACAACATCTTCCGCTTTTAAATCTATTTCATCTTCCAAAATCCTTTCCATTACTTTAATACTTATCATTAAGGAGAACACATTCTTATTGTGAAGTTGTAATTATTCAGAACACGGTCAAGTGATATTTTAAATACAAATTAAATGTATTAATTAGAAAGATATTCATATTAAATCAATTTTATCGAGAAATATTGTTGTTGCTACCGCTATTCAAACCATGATATCATAACAGAATCGTGATCTCCATGAACTCGCATCTTCTGAACAATGCTCTTTTCCTTTCCCAGCATCTTGCAGATCTGAGAGTAGTTACCAGAGAAATGCATTTATTTTTTCCACTCGGTCGGGCATCTTCCTCTCCGTCTTCAATGTGGCCCACGACAAATTAAGATGCCCAAAAAATCAGAGGAATCGTCCTAAGAAAATGGTTGAGTCTGTCTTTGATGTTTAGCTCTTGCAGAATAGAGACATGTGAAAGTCTCACCGTCTATGGTATGCATGTCCAGCTCACATCTCAAAGGCATCAATCAGTGAAAGTTTATATTATAAATAATAAGACAAAAAACTTATTTTAGGAGAACACATTATTATTGTGATGTTGTAATTATTCAGAACATAGATCTGTGATATTTTTAATACAAATTAAATGTATTAATTAGAAAGATATACATATAAAATACATATTATTTAAAAATATTAATGTTGCTACCGGAATTTGAACCTGGATCTTTTCTGGCTACCTGGATATCGGATTTCTCAAAGGTATACAGTAAAAACAAATACAAGGCTTTCAAATAACGGAACGATAGATGTATTCATTTGAAAAGAGTAACATATAAGTGTAACAGAAGTTCGAAAATTTGTCGTGTGGTATATCATAATCGATTAATGCACGTTCCCCCCCGGGTCGGAAATGATCCAGTTTCGAATCCCGGTAGCAACGCTAATATTTTTCGATAAAAATAATTTTATGTGTATATTTTTCTAATTAATACATTTAATTTGTTTTAATACTTATAAATCAAGAAATATAATCATAGCTTTGTCAACGGTTATGAGGAATACTACTTCTTCTTTAACGACCTCATGAGACTCGGAAGTCTATGACTGCAGTCTCAACACATTGCCATACATCACTTGACATCACCTATTGTCTTGGTCTTCCACTCGGTCTCCATACTAGTGGCTTGTGTATAAGGATCTACACTCGCTATATATTCCGTCCGCTACACCTTCCATCGTTTCATCTTCCTTAAGATATCTGGGACGGTTTGCCGTTCCCGAAGTCCCACATTCTTCTATCTCCTCATTTTACGGTCAGATATATTAGACCGTAAATATGTGCAAAGTTTTATTTACGAAGACTTGGAACTTGCGCTAAACTGAGAAATCAAACTTCACACTTAAATAGAGCAAACTGTTGTGTCAGTGTCGTGTACAGTTAAATATTTATATAGAGGGGCATTCTATATACATTTTTCGTGGAAACATAAATCCGATAGTTTATGACATATTTATGCAACAGTAAAAGTATTAACTCTTCGAGAATTAAATCTTTGTGTAAACTAGACGTATTTTTGACAACATTGTTATTTTTATTACATATTCTTTTTATTTTTTAATTAAAACTAGACCCACAAAACGTCTTGACAGACGTTTGTCTTCAGGTACATTTATATCCATTCTGTTACATTTAATAAAATAAAAAAATAGTAATTAATAAGTCACAGTTTAAATAATTCATTTCATTCTTACAAGTAAGACAGGTTATTATCAATAAGTCATTTTTTTATCATTTCTTCCAAATTGGGAGAAACCGTACTCTTTTGTAAAAAAAACCCTTGTAGTTTATTTTTTATTGTAGGAACAACAAATTATTTTGTCCTCAATCCATATTTACTGTTGATTTTGGGAATTGTTAAATACAGATTCGCTACACCTTTCGAATTTTTTAACTGTGAAGCCACCCTATTTAGAACACGTTGTTATAATTTTTATTTTTATTAAAATAAATAATAACATACCGTGTACAGAAAGAATGTTTACGAAAGAGTAACAATTTTAGATTATGTCTCAATTTAAATGCTACCAGGCTTACAATTTTTTTCACTGTGTCTGTTTGAAAATACATATTATATTGCTAGCGTTTAAATTTTCGTTACAATTGAGTCATATTTTTAAAAAAAGTCGCGGAACTATTTGATTGCGTAAGTGGTACCAAAGTTATCACGTGATTGACACCACTAAAATGAAATTATTGGGACAAGGAATTCGCGTTAATTCAGGTCTATATATTTGGTGGTCAGTTTTATGATTTTATCCTGTTATTTATTGCTTATTAACATTATTTTTTGTCACATATGTTCCGCAGTTATATACATTATTTAACATATATTTAACGTATATAGCGGATACAATAATAAGAGGTACATTTATCAGGAAATACTGCACTTAGATAACTAATAGCATTTTCTTCCCCAGCGTCTTGTATGAGGAAACTTAATTTTGGTAGTATATCACCACAAGCCTGCGTTCCGCAACTCGAGTAGTTCTTAGAACATATATTAAAGTCATTAAGGAGAACACATTCTTATTGTGAAATCATAATTATTCAGAACAGGTCTGTTATATTTTAAATATTAATTAAATGTATTAATTAGAAAGATATACATATAAATTCAATTTTAGTTGGTACAGTGTAATCAGTTAATGCACGTTCCCCGGATTGGAAGACATCTAGGTTCAAAACCAGGTAGCAACAACAATATTATTTGCTAAAATTGATTTTATACGTATATCTTTCTAATTAATACATTAAGTATTTAAAATATCACAGACCAATGTTCTGAATAATTACAACTTCACAATAAGAATGTGTTTTCCTTAATAATATATAAGTTGTATCAATGTGTCCAAAATTTAATAAAAATGAATTATTAATTCTGGCGTCTCCTATCGGAAATCTCAATTGTATTTGAGATTCTGTAAAAATAAAGAAGATGGTTTTCAAATAATGTAACGATAGATGTATTAATTTGAAAAGTGTAACATATAAGTTCGAATTTGTCGTTAATCCATTGTGTTGGTACAGTATTATCGGTTAATGCACGTTACCCGGATTAGAAGAGATCCAGGTTCAAATACCAGCAGCAACAACAATATTTTTCGATAAAATTGATTTTCTACGCATATCTTTCTAATTAATATATTTAATCAGTATTTATAATAAAGTCGACTGACGTACAGTAATTACACTTTGTTTAAATAAACTTTTATAAGATGATCCAAATTAAATCGTTATTTAAAATATTTCTCTATTTTTTTTAGAAACATGATATAAGATATCTATCAACTAAAAACTATATTATTAACGAAAATTAGTCGATATATGAATGAGCAGAGCACTGTAATTGTCAAAATTCAATACAAAAATGATAAAAATGTTGTGGACACAAAATATGATTTTGACGATGCCTATTTTCAGCAGGATGGGGTTACGTGCTAAACAAGCAATCAAGTTATTATGTCAGAAATTTCGTGGATGCGTATTTTCTCTCGTTTTATAGACATGAATATGTCGTCGTGTGATTTAACCCTTCTAGATATTCATCTTTGAGATGATTTGAAATATAATGTCTATACTAATATTTCAGAAACAATCCAAGTACTTGAGATAAATATCCGAACTGTAAATGGTGAAATACTCTCTCAATTATTCAAACAACGGTTGAATTTGGATCACCCGTTATGACAATGGATATTAATAGTTGACAAACATATATTATAATTTATTTCAAAGTACAAAGGAAACTAATACAATTTAAGAATTGAGTTGTCACCGAAGTTTCGGTAAATAATTACTATCTAGGGCTGAAGCTGCCGGAAAGAGCGTGAAAAATACAAAGCTATCAATTATTCTTCATTTTGCTCTTGTCAAAGCTAACTCTTGTAACTATTAAGGCCCGTGTCCACGGAAGGAGACATAATAAGATAATCTCAGAGATTTAGTTGAGATACATCTCGACACGTGTTGAGATTTTGATCTGGAGCCAAACTCAAAAATTAGCTTGAGATTGATAAAATGATACAAGAACTCAAATTATTATAGTACACGACGCTATAGAATTCACACACGCACACAGATGTCACACAACTATCTATTCTGAGAATAAACTAATATATATACTGTATATTGACTCATGCTTTATAATAAACTATTATAAAGCATGAGTCAATATACAGCAACATTAATTAACTACGCGATTTTAGTTTTGGGAGGAGCAGCAAAAATAGATTATTCTTAGGGTAATAAATGACCGCCCTTTTAGATATCCACCAGATCTTCTATTCAAGAAGTACACTGTTCTTGACGTAAGACAAATTTATATTTTGATACTTGTACAATATTTCTATTCAAACAAAAACTCATCCGTAGGAATAAATCATGGTCACAACACAAGACAACGGATAAACATCTGCATACCAGTTCAGAGAGCAACAACGATATTCTATCAACGTTTCTACATATTTTTAGCTCTGAAACTATACAACACACTTAATACTAACTGGAAATCTTTCACTCACAAAAAAAATGCGAATATGGACTCAATACTTGATTCAATTGGATAGAGGTCAGTCAGAAGCATCGCTGTTCAACATTCCAGCTTAATCACAATACAATACACTAATGATTAGATTTAAAATACATTCACTATATTTTTTTATTGTCTATATTTATTTTTTTTATATACCTCTGTCAAAGCTTACTAATTTTAATTTAATTTTTTTATTTAAATTAAATTAAATAAAACCCCAAGAATACCCCAAAAAACTGTCTACTATAACAATAATGTTTTATATATTAGAGGTGCTTACCTGCTGTATCCCACATAGTAAATTAATAAGTGAATTATATTTTTGTATGTATAAAAAAATGTATGTTAAATAAATAATATAAGGCATTAAATCATGTATTCATTTTTAACTGGGGATATTTAAAAACTATTAAGGAAAACACATTGGATTGGACATGACGTGACCCCGGTGACGCAAAAATAATATTTTTCGACAAAATTGATTTTATATGTATATATTTATAATCAATACATTAATTTAGTATTTAAAATATCACAGACCGTCTGTTCTGAATAATTACAACTTCACAATAAGAATGTGTTTTCCTTAATAATATATGTTGTATCGATGTGTCCAAAATGTAATAAAAATGAATTGATAATTCTGGCATCTGCAGTCGGTTTACTCAAAGGTATTTGAGATTCTGTAAAAATAATGTAGATGTCTTTCAAATAATGGAACGACAGGTGTCATTTGAAAAATGTAACATATAGGTTCGAAAATTTGTCATGAAAAATACTGGCGCTATAACACAATTGGTAGTGTACTACCCCGGATTGGAAATAGAGATCCAGGTTCGAATCCCGGTGACGCAAAAACAATATTATTCGACAAAATTGATTTTATATGTATATATTTATAATTAATACATTAATTTAATATTTAAAAACACCCAACTCACAAACGACAGTGACATTTGATGTGTCATGTACGACGAGTGTGAAGTAAAGCGCGAGACGGCGTATCTCTAAGACACGGTGTGTACACGGGGACTTCTAAACCTGTGAGTTGTCTCCAAAGAATCTTATGGGAGCAAAATCGAGTCAAATATCTCTTAAAATTCGCATTCGTGTACACCCCACACCTCAGGCGAGTTGCTGTCAATTCTTGAATTTGTCTCAGCATCATTGAAATAGTTTTCGACAGATATATTACTTATTATAGAGGGTGCGGTAATCTGATATTATGACTGCAAAAAACCTAGAATCTCACCCTTTCTTCCAGGACACTTACCCCTTCAAAATATTGAGTGCCATACCATCCAAATGTTGCCCAATCACACACTAGGATCCTGAGTAAAATATAATAACATCACCTTGCTCCTGCCTGGATTCAAGTATTTTAGCCAGAATTTCCATTAGAACCTTTTTATCGTTGAAAATTATTTAAATATATGACACAAAACGTCGACGTCGCTTGGCGCCAGATTCTGGATTTCACTAAATACAGTGGTTTGCGCCTTGGATAAATTAATTTTAATTAAACATTAAACTGACCGACCGGCGATTCGAATCGGTCGTCATTATTATATTATTTTATTAATAAATACAGACTGTATAACATTGTACGTTACTTGCGTGCTCGCATTTGTAAAAATATAATATAAGATAATTTTATCTGTCAGTTTTAGATATTTCCGTGAACAAGTTGTAATTGAAATGTTTAAATATTTCGTGATAATATTAGCAATGAAACAAAATCGGGAATTCGCGAGAAATGTAATATTCAATAAATATGGTAATTGCGTGCTGAAAGCCGGCGATATTTAAACGGCGACCCCAGTATAACGATCAACAAGTAGGCCCTTAACGACCGTTAGAATTCCGCTTACGATTTGTCGTTTGAATACTAAGTTCCACGGGGGTATTTTGAAATGTGTGGCTTAAAAGAACACTGGCCGAAGGTTTAGTGTTATTTAAAATTAAGTAAATGTAATCAATTATTTAAAACAAATATAGTTCTTAGATAATTTAAATCAGTTAGGTATTAACTCTTGGAAGCACATGGTATCATCTCACATTTGAGTTGTGGCGATGCACCAAGTAACCGGTATGGATCCACTAGAACGCCAGTTCCAGTTCACATCGAAACATTTAACCAGTTACTTTTGAAATCAGTTCCAATTTTTAAAATACTTGATGGATTTTGACTAATTAGGTAATGTTAAAATAACTGGTTCTTTTTCTATGTAATATTTGGTTATTCCCCTCTTGACGTCATAAATTAACACGTTAATTTGTGTAATCAAGAGAGGAGAAAGGGGGGGAGGGGGTACTAAAAAATTCCAAAAAATCTGTTCAAATCAATTTTAAAGTGAAAATTATTGGCAGAATTTAGATACAAAAGTCAATATTAACCAAAATGACAGATGATACCTTATTGATATGTGAGATCCCCCCCTGCAATCGTTTTTATATCGGTTTTTACAAATGTTGATTGATAGACGGAACGTTAGTCATCTTGAATGATATACAGTATTGTTGCAGGAAAGATCACTTAGAAATTGTGTGTAATAATATATTTATTTATTAAGGAAAATATATTTTTGTTGTGAAGTTGCATTTTCAGAACATAGTTCATAAAAAATATTAGATATATCAGTTTGAAATATTGCAGAATATAAGTTCAAAATTTGTTGAAAATGTATTCGAGTGCTATAGCAAAAGTAGAGAACGAGTTTTTCGGATAGGAAGAGGTTCAGAATTAGTTTTTTTTTGTACATCATTCTACTTGATGAATTTAATTTATATATTTAAGATATACAACATTGTGGCATTCATAAATCAGATCTACCTAAAAACGATATAGAGTGTTGTTGCAAGAATGGTTTCATGTCAAATTACAAACAAAATTCAGTTACTATCGCAATTTAAAATTAGAACTTTATATTACTGGTAAAGAGTTTTCCCAACTAAGCTATATCAACCATATTATTTAGGTCGTAGTATCCACCTCATATTATTAATCAATACAATAAATAAAACGCGATTTTTTTTATTGTGTTTATGGTGACAATGCCGTGTAAGGACTCACCTAGCAACTGTATAGGGCCCGAACCAGAGCGACCAATGAGCACCAGCAATAAATATTATGCACCAGAGACGGATACTGCTCAAACAACTAGCATCACTCTTCCGCAGACTGTCCTCTCACAGACATTTCCATTCAATATACTCTTTCATTTCTACACTCTATTCTAATTACAACAATGACACCCTACACTACGATATAGAATCATCACGAGTCAATTATGTTTAAATAACCTCAATATCCACGCAGTCAACTCTTACAAGTTGATCAAAAATTGAGTTCTATAAAATGAATACCGTCTGTATTAAAAAAGAAAAATAATCTCATATTATTAATATCAGATTTTCTCAATGTGTATCGTAGTAGGTGTTGGTAACCAACTCATTTTGGTTTTTCACTATACGACGATGCTGTTGAATGGAATTCTGTCAGAAATATGCGATTAGTATCGGTTCTACTTCTACTCCGTAGAACAGAACTAGAACTAAAAATAAATATAAATAAAACGAAAATCATCGTCAGCAACTGATTGAAAACTCTTACAAAGAACAGTTTCCTCTGCAAAGAGGTTGGAGAATTTATTTACGCAAGTGCTTTCATTTTAAAATATGAAGGATGAGAAACTGGAATCCGTTATGACCAACCTAACAAAGACAACACAACCTAACAAGTCGCACAAATGGAAGAAAACTATATGTTAATATTTTCACTATTTTCTAGATGCTTATGCTATGAAAATCGGACAAATTTGATGGTCTCCTGGAACAAGCATCGACTGTTAGATCACTAGGTAAGTGTGTTAACCAATAGATTATTGAAAAGCCCTTACGGAAGAAATGATAAGAGTCTCGAGAAGCTCGTGATCATAGGAGTAGTTGAGTAGAGCGACCGAGAGGACTCTCCTGCAAGATTTGCTAGTTTCTGACATATCAAAAAACAATAATGGACAACATGGAAAACCCAATGAAAAAGAACAATATTAATAAGTAAATAGCATTTAAAATAGCATCTCAATTGAATCACGGGAATACGATTTCAGCTCGGGGGTGAATTCACTAATTCTGATCACAAACTACCCCCTTAATAAATCGTCTGTGAGAGATAAAGAGACGTATTGCGGTAAGGGAAGAAAATTCAATTTCTAAAATTACTTTTGATATTAAAGTAGAAGATTCATCCACGTAGAATTTCATAAATTCTTCACCGCAGCGGGCTACATTTTATTCAGTTTGTTTTTCTGGAATTTCCGAGCGGACAGCCTCGCGTGCAAGCCTCCAGACTGCCCCCGCCACCTGGCGGGGAACGGTCTGGCAATTTGGGAAATATCTTCCGCTAAATTTACGTTGCATGTTTCTGAGGTGTATTAGGCGAGATTTTCTCATCTGGTTTTTATATGTTAAATATTTGTTAACAATTATTTTAAATACTAATTAAATGCATTGATTAGATATATTTTTTCCGTACATATTAGTCATCAAAAAGCGTCTGAAATATGTTTCTATCGTACGTATATATATATATAAATAAATCTATATAAAGGGTCTTTCAACGAGGACGCTCGATTTTAAAATGTAAGTTAAACAGGTTGTGTGTGAGATATTCACTCAATTTTTCTTTCATTTGAAAGTATATTTTATGGCATTAAGTGTGGAATATAACGTTGTTCGAATATCCGCTGCGGCTTTGCTCGGTGGCATATTTGGGAGGTCCAATTTTCTATGACTTTATCGCATAAATCTGGCTAAATTTGCTGGATGGCGTTTGTTAAGTTGACTTTGAGAGGGTCAATTGTTTGCGGCTTATTCGTAAAGACTTGCGATTTAAGATAGCCTCAAAGGAAGAAGTCTAAAGGCGTTAAATCGCACGATCTCTGTGGCCAGTTCACGTCACCGTCGCGCCAGATAACCGTGCCCTCAAATCGATAGTCAAATTGCCCTCAAAATTTGATGATTTGCACACGTTGTTCAACCTTTCGTGGTGATTTACCGTATACTACTTAAAAATTGACAATAAATTTGACAGATGTCACTTTAACAACATGGCTGTTATAACCTAACAAATTTTGAGCGTCCCTATTAAAAGACCCTATATTTCTAAGTTGATAAATTTAATTTGTATTAAAATACTATAAGACTAAAAACATTAAAAAATATCCCAAAAACAGTTTTTTTTTCCAAGCATTTTTTAGCAACAGTCTCACGATATATACCTAACATTTTCTGTCTAATTTATCAACTATATAAATTGTTTCTTTTGGATTTTATATTGCCGACTAAACCAAGTTATTTACATTCAGAATAAACTCTCAACCATATTAAAACCAGGAATACTACCAGTTTTTCAGTCTGCGTTTAATTTTTGAAATTAGTATATATAAATATATATGTATAATTATATTATCTTAAATATGAATTAATTATATTAATTAGAAAGATATACATATAAAATCAATTTGATCGAAAAATATTATTGTTGCGCCACTGGGATTAGAATTTGGATCTCTTTCCAAATCTCAATCTTACTATGCTACAGCGACTATTTTTTTTGACAAAAATAAAGAAGATGGCTTTCAATTAATGGAACGATAGATGTATTAATTTGAAAAGTGTAAAATATAAGTTCGAAAATTTATCCCGATGACGCAAAAACAATATTTTTCGACAAAATTGATTTTATATGTATATATTTATAATTAATACATTAATTTAGTATCGAAAATTTGTCGTCATAAGTACTGTTGCTGTAGCGTAGATGAATAATGCACCTTCCCCGATTTGGAAAAAGATCCAGCTTCGAATCCCGGTTACTAAACAAAAACATTTTTCGATAAAATTAATTTTATATGTTTAATTAATTTTATATGTTTATATTACTTTCTAATTAATAAATTTAATTAGTGTTTAAAATATTGCAAACCCATGTTCTGAATAATTAGAATTTCACAATTTTTCCTTAATAACAATTATTTTATTTTATTTTTCACATTAGTTCTTTTACGATATTATGGTATAGTGTATAAACATTTTAAGTAATAATAGTATATTACAGAATACACTTACTTAATGATTATGTAATTAAAAACACTGTTTTTTTTAATACTAATTAAAAGTATTAATTAGAAATATATACATATATAATCAATTTTATCGAAAAATATATTGTTGTTGCTACCGGAACTCGAACCTGGATCTCTTTTCAATCCGGAGAAGGTTCATTATTCGACTATCTTTGTCGACAAATTTTCGAACCCACATGTTACATTTTTTAAATTAATACATCTACAGTTTCATTATTTGAAAGGCATCTAATTTGTTTTTACGGAATCTCAAATACCTTTGAGTAAGCCGATACCAGACGCCAGAATTAACAATTCATTTTTATTAAATTTTGGACACATTGATACAATATATTTGTTCGATAAAATTGATTATATATGATTTTTTTTTTCTAATTAATACATTTAATTAGTATTTATAAAAAAATATCACAGATCTATGTTTTGAATAATTACAACTTCACAGTAAGAATGTGTTCTCCTTAATAAAAACATTGTAAAAAATGAATATGTTGCAACCTGACAAATGACAAGATTAAAAAATTTAAAAAATTGTTTTGTTGCATATTAACAATTGACAGAATACATTTTTTATGGTTAAGTAATAAAAACTCTGTAAATAATGAAAACAAAATTATATTTCAAATTGATCATTAATAGAATGTATCAAAAACTGTGTTAAAAATTAAAACGTGATATTAAATATTATGTTGCAAATTGACTGTTGAGAAGTTTCACGTACTCAACGTCGTACCAACATTCACGTGCTCACGCGCTCGTCTCACAGGTACATCATAAGAAGAATGAACATTGTATCTAAAACTATCGTTTAGCAGTATAGATATGCATGGGTTCCAAAGTCAACGATTAAAAGCGAATAATGCAATTTAATTACAGTTCTTGTAACAAATTTTTGATTTTAATATTTTTTCACTGAACTAATAATCTCTCGAGCCCTTCTTTCCATAGCGCTGTCTCTCTTTTTCCATTTCAAATTCCTTGTAACGGTTTATGACCATAAAGACCGATTAAAATTATGACACCATGGCTAAAATAGCTACCTCAAATGAATACGACTTCGGATTATCAGAAATCAATTGTATTCTGTACTCGTGGACCATTATGAAAGCAATCAACCATCTTGATACAGAATATATACAATATCTGGGTATTTAATTAACACAAGGGTGGTTATAATCCAACTTGAGGGAGATATAAAGTTGGTATCATTTAGAACTACAACTCTCATATGTAAGTTTATCATGTGACCTTTGAGAGACGGATGAGTCATGACACGAATGACCACATGAATGAAATCCACCCACGGACGGGGGAGTTCAAAGGTCACGTAAATATTTCCCTCAAACGTGCCACCCTGTATTTAATGTTAAACCATATAAAATACTGCACGAATACAAAGTGACTGCCATTAGAATAGTTTCAAATCATAAAGGTATAATATAAGTGACCGAAAAAAAATAATTGAGAACCTACACAGTTTTATAAACAATTTTGTTACGCACATTATTTAGTCCAAAATTATAATTAACACCATCTACGGACATTTGTAAGAAGTGAAAATTCGAAAATTGTCAATTTCATTAATACTGTGGTAACCCTACTCGCGCCTGTAGACATGGCCGGGTATGACAATGACATTTTTACGTCCTTTTCGACTTGTTTTTATTAAATTGAGTTTAAGTGACAATGGCCAGTAAACTATAGTTGTAATGTGCAACAAAACAGTAACAGTAAAGTTATGTAAAAAACTAGCAAAATAAAACTTTTTTGTTTAAAATAAGGAGTTGGCGAAATACGTGATGTAGGAATAGTAGACTGATTAGGTACAGAATTGGGGAACAGAAAGGCTGAAAGACCAACCAAAACCAGTAAGATACACGACCCACCTGAGAAATGCTCCTTTGAGAATACACCACAGAAAAATATATCTCGATTTTCTTCTTTCACTAGATCCACGCCTCTTCTGGCTCCAAGAAACCATACTGCATTGATTGTGCGAAGTATTATTTAATCACACATCGTTGATGGCGCGAAGTGTGATACAACAAGCATAATAGCAAGATGTACTAATCGGTACGCACGGTAGCGAGAAACCGAACGCACACGGTACACTCTCTGTCAATTTATCATTCTCACACGGCAAGAAGTGGTAAATGATAACTGTCAGTACAAACTTCAACTTCAATTAGTCCAAATCATTGACTACGAAAACCACAGAAAAGGTCGTGTTCTGGGCATAGGTGTATACATGTGTGAACCTTTACTTTTTATTAACTTTAAAAAAAAAAATTTTTTTTTTTTGTATTTATTAATATTTTCTTTGATTTTCTTTTTCATAGCATATTTATTTCATAACCTTTAATGTATAACATAATATGTATTATCTTTATGGGGAATCAGGTTTAAAAAAAAAAAAAACTGATCACGCTGGAATAAACACATTATTATTAATATTATTATAGGTGCGAAAAATAGGTAGGTAAAGGAAAGGAACCATTCTATCTACGTACGTCATGTTTATATGAAAAAGTTATAAAGATCGAACAATATGTATTGTTATTTTAAAATTATATTTCTGACATTTTTTTCAAATAAAATAAACTCTTCAATTCTGTTTTTGTTGTTTGTAACTTATCCTTCATGATAGATCTTTTATTTCAGCAGGTCTTGACGAGGAATCTAATGTGCGGTGTGTAATCATCGGTATCCTAGGGAATATACGTTTGGTAAGCGCATATATTATTACGAAACTGGAACAGTCAGTATTGATAAATCTACAAATAGTATTAATAAATATGAGCTGATATCACAATTTGTTAGCAAGTTGACGTATTTACTTAAATACATTGTGGTAAGAATTACAGAACGAACTAACAAAAACATGGATTACGCAGCGATCGATCAATTATGGTGCCTTCCCAAACAGGCATCTCGAAACCAAACTGACAAGGCTTACCCCAATCGTGATACCTGTCAAGTATTATGGATGGATTTTTCTTATATCTTTTATCTTCATTTTTCCTGTACTTTTCCTCATTTACTCTCAAATATTTATAAAAGTTAAACTTGAATGTTTGGCTTACAAAATAATATAATATCATCATCAGCAGTGAGTATTCACTAATGTAAAAAGTCCTCTTCTAACCGTTATATCTTCAAATATTCTTATAATGTCGTAAGCTCTATTAGGAAGATCCACAACTATGCAAATAAATATTGGTAACACGCACTGGTAGTAGGGATCGTGGTCTTCAGAGATTGCAATATTTGCAATACTGCTTTTGTAAATTATTCACTTAGATCAGGCATCTCAATCTAAATATTGGACTACGATTTGAACCTTGAATTGGACCCTGCGCGCCGTTGCACAGATGTTGTCAGCCCGAGTTACAAGAGTGAACCACCCTGAAAATACAGTTCTTGTTTCCTGCACAGAACACAAATAGAATTTGTTAGTGGAATAACAAAATGTCAATCAATAAAAAATATTTCACATTTGTATTTAGTGCAAATTTTTACAAACGAATGCCTAAAAGATTGTTATAAAATATGTATTTACAAGGTAATATCAAGCAAGGTTGGTCAAGTGCCGTAAACTATTCATACAGTTATATAATTGAATGTTAGCAATAATATTTGACGAATATCACATTCTTCCAATACAACATGACACGGTGAGTGATGGCGAAGTGAAATTTAGCATTAAAAAAAGTCAAAACGGTGTCTGTAAGTTTTTTTACAATAATGAAAATTTTAAATTAATGAAACAGGACTGCCAAAAAATTATATATTATAATAAATAATTAAATATATATTTAATTAAAATTATAATTAAATGTGATTTGAGGGACTTAATTTAGTGGTATTTTGTGTCAAATTCATAATTTTTTGACATTTATCCGTATCTCATGGCAAACTACATACATTGCAACGTTGGCTTCTTCGACATTTTAATGTTAGCTCTAATCTATCATTCAACTCCTATTTTAGTGCAGCAATCTTCGACAATATAAAAATCCTAAAATATCGAAGAACATGTGCCGATCAATTACTTGACGTGCCATATTGACTGTCCCAACCAATTATAACAAATATCCTTCCATATATCATCTAGATCAATCCGGCAGTGCGACTGCCACACATAAATGTAACATCTACCCTCCCTTTTTGGGAGTATATGATTTATACAGCTTCTCTCTGATTGCCTTCTAAATTTAATGTGATAACGAGTATCACGTTAAATTGTACAGGTGTGGCTCTGGTGCGATGATACCGGAGCTAACCTATGATAGTATTTAGATGTTAATAACTGAATTTAATAATAAAAAAAAGTAATATTGACGAATCGTAACGAGAGTAATCAACCCTCAAAATGACTCGGGATAGGGTGTAAATAAATTTAAACATATTACTGAAGATTAAGTAAAAATAAACAGTGATTTTATTTTTATTTTTTATTTATTATCTTAGTTTTATTAACCACAATTGAGTTTAAAAAACATCTGCCGGTTTCGAAAAATACCTTTTCCTTCTTCAGGATGTCATAACTAACTAAAAATATAGCATTGTTTCTTCACCAGAATCTATTTTTAAATTTTTTAAAAAAACAACAATTATTTAAAAAAATAAATTTAGTACCTAACTTAAATTGCTGCTCAATACAAATTTGGTAATAATTTTTAGGAAAAAATTTTAGAATAGGACTCGTAGATAAAATTTAGTTGGCTGTTTAGAATTTCCTGATTACTTTTACATGCTTTATTTATCTCCAACGATTCCAAATTATTTAATTTGTGACCTACACCGTTTATATGCAAAATTGACAATCCCAATTTTTTATCAAAACCATGACTATTTTCTATCAAATGATTAGCAAATTCTGAAAACCCACTATTGTTCAAACATCTCAAATGCTTCTTTACTCTTATATTAAAATTTCTACCCGTTTTACCAATATAAAATGCAGCACAATCCTTGCAACTAAGTTTATAGACGCCAGAATTGTTAAATTTATCATCTTTGTCTTTAGAATTTATGATTTTATTTTAAATATTATTTTAACATTAAGTAATAAACTAAGCACTCGTTAATAAAGCATAATAGTACTTTTCTCTAACTGCGATCGCACCCTCTACGGTTCAAATTACAAGCTGATAATTATGCGCTAAATTAACAATCGCTGCTTCACCTCACTGCCCTTTACTGAAACGTGTACACATATATTTGCAACCAGTACTAAAAACTTTATAACAGTTGTCTGATAGTCTGCTCAAACAACCCCGTATACGTTAACCATTCACAGGCACTTCTGAGTGCACCTTCGAAAAGGTCACCTATGTAGGGATAGTCTGTCTGAAACAAAGGTATTTGCATGTTTGAATAATTAGAAATAATTCAAAAAAAGCTGAACATTCTCGACTTTTAGGCTAAGAAAATGTCACAAAAATCTACAATTATTATATGCGACATGATAATTTTTTTTCATACATATTTACTTTGCTTTTAATTATAAATCCCTCTAGAACTCTATAAGCCAAAAAATTGTATTCACATTATTATTATCATATTCAGAATATTGTTGAGTTGTGACCTGGCGGTCCATCTTCCACCGGCCAAATCAGTGGAGATAACATGAAATGTGGGTACGGCACTAGGATCATCTTGCTGACGACTTTTCTCTTCACTTTATAACAAATTGTATAATTCGGATGGACAGGAATCTACTCTACATTATTCTAAGAAGTTACTTTCAATAACAGTGGTTTATTTCAAATTACATAGCGATCACTATATATGAAGATGTAGAACCGACATCACGATATGTTTACAAATGTAACAACTATGATACAAGACCATGGATATGGGACGCGCCTCCTCCATGTTTCGAACTCGTTACTTGTAATCCCTTGTCGAGAAGTGCTGCTTGGGAATTTATTGGCTGACAGGCCCGGGTCACCCATCCATCACGCGTTCGCGACATCGTCCATCATAGTTCCGGAGTTTTTCATCCCACACCCAAGAGGAAAATACAATGTAAACTAAGATTTATCACAAGATTTGTAGAAATTGATGCACTAGTAATTGTAACAATTTTTCTTACCCAAAAACTAAAAACCGATCCGGCCTCTGACCGCAGACCATTGCGCACGCATCTAATACCAACTTATTATTTAAATAATTTATTTCTGCTGCTAACGTATTTATAATGTTACAATACATACTTATGATTTATAATAAGTTATATAAATAACTTGACAATAAGGACGGAAATATATTTAACCACGTGTATTTTATATATACGAAAATAACTTTTAATTGATATTTAAATAAGTATTTTTATACTATTTTTGCATAGTGCACAATTGTATTTCTTCAGAGAATATATTTTAAGATTAGTAACTATTAAAAATACAGAAGTAGCTACTCATTTAGTATAATATTTAGCAGTAAAAAATATTGTGATAAAGTCTGCTTTGTTTAAAATGATTCAATGAAATTATATAATATTATGGTCAACAATGAAACAAATATACTAACGTATTCTATGCAGGGATATATTTGCACTTTACTTATTTGCAATTACTGCAACTGCACACAGGACAATTGCACACACGGTAACTGCACACACAACGATTGTCCACAAGACAACTTCACATAAGGAAGTAGAATATTAGGTAAACCAATATGTTACCTCACCGTTTAAGATAGATTACGTTAAGTTACATTAAGTAATGTTTGGTTAAATACTAAATTAATGTATTAATTATAAATATATACAATTGTCCACAAGACAACTTCAAATAAGGAAGTAGAATATTAGGTAAACCAATATGTTATCTCACCGTTTAAGATAGATTACGTTAAGTTACATTAGGTAATGTTAGGTTAGATTATTTAATACAAAGTCACGGCAGTAGAGCTCTGTGTTGACTGTATGCGGTTATCTATGTTTGCACTCGTTTTGTGTGCATTTATCTTGAAATTATTATTTTAATAACGCCCGATTTAACTAAACCATGGTTTAACTAATTTAGAGCGCAACTAAACAAATTTTTGATCGGATGGATAGTGTTTAGTTATGATACATAGTATTCGAGATCCTCAAGAGAACTGGCGGATACGGATGGTATTCAATACAATATATTGTATAAAGATGATTATAGGAAATTATTTACAAAATGTAAAATCTTACCGGTTGACAAAAAAGTAACATATGCTATCATATTCCAAGAGTTGATTTATAATGTGTTAGCGTCGTTTAATGTACTCACGCACATATACGCGCACACCGTATTGGATTGTAGAAATATATCCTTTCCTTTTCTCTTTCCCATCCTATTCTCTAGGCACGAGGGAGAACGAAGATATCCCTGCAGTTTAATACGCCCGAACAAACTCACTACGCTTTTGGAACCGAACACGGTACTCTGCCGTCGCTGTAAATCCGCTTACTACCGCTAATATTAATTAATAAAAATAACCAGTTTTACTACCGCTAATATATTTAAAACAATTCCTTTAACGCGAGTGTCAACAAGTGTTTGTGACATAATTCTGCGTCGCTAGTGAATTGGTGGACCCGGGGAGACAACCAGAACCAGCTTCCAGAGATAGGCAGATTATCAAGTAAGTGCCATCTTTTCTTTATCTCCCAGCAATCCGCCAACTTTCCATAATGGAAATATATATATATATATATATATATATATATATATATATATATATATATATATATATATATATATATATATATATAATACTGATTCTCACTATAGCTATTCAACCAGATCGTAGGGTCGAATCGCGAGAGTTCCGATCGCGAACAATGTGTACGGTGAGAGAACGAGAGAATGTCTTGTGCCAAGAATAATTAACAAAATCAAAAAAAGACTTATTAAACATTTAAAAAAATGATGAGACCCCAGTGACCACCTTAAAATATAAAGCAAAATAACGTATTCTTATCTAATTTTTTATTTCCTTGTTATAATATGTTATATTCAGGTATATTTATATATATATCCTGTAAAAATTGTATATTTTTTCAATAAATTGATAGGAGAACACATTCTTATTGTGAAGTTGTAATTATTCAGAACATAGGTCTGTGATATTTTAAATATGAATTAATTAGAAAGATATACATATAAAATCAATTTTATCGAAAAATATTGTTGTTACGCCACCGGAACTCGAACCTGTATCTCTTTACAAATCGGGGAAGGTGCATTATCCAACTATGGTACAGCGACAATATCTTAAGGTAGATGGCTTATAAGCGTGTTCCACCAATCTAAATGGAAATTACTGTACATTATGTTAACATATCAATTCATGTAATAAAGAAGAAATAAATATATATATATATATATATATATATATATATTTATTGTGTGATTGGAATGTAGTAGCTATTGGAAGTATGCCTATGTGTTACTCAAAATTCTAAAAAGTACTTATACAAAATTACTTTCTATTGGTTAAGACAGACATTCAATTTTACATTATTCTATTTTTTGTAAAAAAAAATTTGTTACATTACAAATTGAGTTAAGGCTAGACGTTTATCGACGATATTGAATCAATTAAATTCATCAAAGGTTTTACATAAGAAAGATGAACAGAGAAAATACTCGTATATTTGTCCGCGTCAGAGCGACCTCATTCATTCGTAAGTGAAGTTATCAGAAATCGATTGTGAATCGCTAATTCTACGTCCGATAACAAATTTGCATTAATGTTGGCGTCATCGTCCTTTACGGTCATCGTCCTTTTGATGGCTCGCTACTGAATTTCTATCCAACATACCAACTGGAAATCGTTTAATTCCAATAAGATTACACAAATATGGACCCAATATATAATTCAATCAGGTAAAGATGAATCAGAAGCATGGCTATCCAACATTCTATACAATATTTATACAATACCTTCACTAATAATTCACTAGTCCTACAACATTCCCACTATATATATTATATTTTTACTTTCTTATACATATTTGTAATTCTCTTTTTATTCCTGTCGATAAATAACACCACAACACGAAAAAAAAAACTGGCTACTTTAACACAGATTTTAGTCTAGCAAAGTAGCCAGGACAACGCTGTATATATCAGAGGTGAAGTCTACTCCATCCCACACAATAAACTATGTATTATGTATGTTTATTATGAATTCACCTCTATTAAAACAAAAATATGTATGTCAATATATATATAAATAAATTTTTTTAAATACTCGAACTACAAAAAATTTAAATTATTTAAAAGTTGCTCCTTTAGCTGGTGTTTGTATTAGTTGTAAGGTACAGTGATGATACTCGGTTTACTCTCGTTGTACTAGCCAATTAAAGAATGTATAAGAAAGAATGACATCTCGGGCGTGTTAAATTGAGAAAAGCATACCTTGGGTTTTGTTGTCCGATTTATTTGCGATCCGCAGTCGGAACACATTCTAAAGTACAGGTAGCTGTTAGATTTATAAGTTCAAAATAAGTTATACCTTAGGAGAGAATTTGTTGAGAGCTCCAACCACAGAAGCAGAATGAAATTCTCGCGCCACGTCTCACTGACGGTGTTTACTGCAAGCTCACTAGGAAACAATATGGATCATCACGCTTCCGCGAACCACCGCCAGGTGGCACTGTGAGTCCGCCATACTCCTTTACACAACACACACAACATTTTTTAATATTTATAGAAATGTTACATTGTGGTTTAACTAATTTTAATACAAATAATTTGTTAAAATTTTTATTATTAACCACTTTATGATTTATATTTAATAAACCAACCTGTTTCGGGGAAAACACAATTTCCTTCATCAAAATGTCAAATCATGCTGTTTACCCAAGGGGGTAAGCAGAGAAGATAGAGAGCCTCAATCTTCTATCCTGACATACAATTCTCACTTCATTCACATTTATACATCTTCCCATTCTCCAGTGTCTGGTTTACCTGGTTGTGCCAAGTCTTCCGCGGACGTCCCCTATTCCTAGTGCCATAAACACTTGTGGCATATATCTTTCATACCATTATCTCCTGATTTTTTCGTTCCATATGACCAAACCACCCAAGTGATTTATTTTTCATCTTACTTACTATAATAAGATTAACTTCACTTTCAACTTTCCTTATTTATTCATTCTTAATTATATCATATATGGATCTGGCGCATATACACCTAGGCGATCTCATTTCCACTGCATTCAATCAACTTTCATTACTCTTCTGCCAGCATCAGACCTCACTTCCACATATCAGTGTCGGTATTAGGACTCCATTGTGTACCACTAGTCTTGCATCGTTCACTTTATTCATTACAGTCACCCTCCTTTCGATATTATTCTCAGCCTTTCCGTTTCTATCAAATGTACTTACCAAATACACAAACTTATCTACAAGTAAAAATATTTTTGACTTGTTGACATTATAATCAGGTCTCTTTTATTCCTCGTTCTTCGACGTGATCAATCACAACAAGCTTCTTCAAGCTATCTTCTTCTTTTGCAAGATACCCAAAAAATTTAAGGTTTCGTCTCAGGCAAATGATTGAAAGTCAATCGTTAATGTTTAATTTCTGCGTATTGGAGACTTTCAGTAGTTGTATCACTAGTATCACATCTTAAAGGAATCTGTTCTTATTCTCTACTTTACCTTCAGTATCTATAATTCCACACCTTATAAAAATATAGAATGCACCGGAGACTGTACAAACCTGTATTTTGTTGTCTTAGAAATACCGCGGTCTTTTCATATTATGTCAAGTCATATTACGTTACAATATCCTTTATATACGAGTCTAGTCCAGTATTATGACTTCGACCTCCCGATCTTTGAGCGGTCTTAAACATTTCACAAAATTCTAAAACTATTCATGTCCTAGGAACTGGAATTAATTATCTGGTGAGCTCAATTCTCCAAACTTTACTTTTATGAACTACTTACAGAAATTGTGAATTTATTAGGGAAAATGTCTAAAAACTGTCACTTCCGTTATAAGTTTTCCAAATTGTTCACGCCCTTAATACCGGAGACGTAAGTTTTTAGCGATTCGATAGCCCTATATAAATTTCTTATTTGTTTTTTTCCACGCTATGACAAGACTGTCAATTGACTTTGAACTGGACAGACGTTATGTAGGTCGAAATAGTGTTATGAAATTTTAATCTATAGCCAGATCAGTTAACTGACTCGTGAAGTTAGGGTCTTGTATCTTTTATCTACCTTCATTACATTAAAATCGAAAACTAATGGGACTGTTATTTAAGATGAAATTTTCGTTTTTTTTTTGTTTGACATCGTGCTTTTTTCTTACATAATAGTTCTGAAAAACTAGTTATCACAAAAAATTCAATAATATAACCTTGGCTAAAGTATTTGAGGACGTATGAAATAATAAAAATATCTATAGCGGACAGCTGCCACCATCTATGCGCGACCTTGCAAAGCGCGTGACTTAGTAGAGACGCCAACCATTTTTGCGGAGAAATCAAGAACATTTTGTACTGATCACATGAACAAGAATTTTGAAATAGATTTTCGGATATTTGGGTGATTGAAAGATGATAAAAAATATTAATAAACAAATAAATATTACAAATATTATCTTTGATAATATTAGCATCAGCTAGGCTATATAAGTATCTTATAATTGATCTTAGTAATCGTATTTAAAAATTTGAATCCCACCCGCGTTGCCTAAAAAAAAACACCGAATAAGTGCGGCCAAGATCACCCCTCGCGACTAAATAATAATGAGTCTATTGATGTCCCACATTCAAAATTTGTGATTCTTTAAAATATTATAAATATGTGTGTTAGAAGAAAGGCAGTCGGTGTATCGCCCCAGACTAAGCTAGGATAAGCAGCTACAGAGATTGTATGAATACGGATTGGGTGTTGATTGGGCAACAAGTACTGAAGCGGCGCTAGACAAGGAAAGATGGAAGCGCCTTGTTAAGGCTTTGGGCCCCCGAGTCTTCTAGGATAAGGCGACGAAAATGATGATAATGAAATATTATTGTTGTATAATTTATTGCTATGTAATAGGGTTATCAGATCCAATATTTAAAAAATGACAATTAAAAAATGTTTTATTTCACTTTTACGACCCGGTTAATCCGCAACTCGGTTAATACAATCCCGGATAACCGAGAGTATAGTATACTCCAGACCAAAAAAAATAGTTAGATTCCGCAGGGTGTACAGGGTGATTAACACCTCACCAACGTGTTGAAGTAATTCATTTTTTTATCTAAATAATAATGGCAATGCATGAACCATTAATGGTGATCGCTATCGTCATATGTTGGAAAACTTCTTGATAGTCTAATTGGGTCAATTGGGTTTCAACAGGGTGGTGCCACCGCATACACAGCCCGAGCTATGCGTGAAATTTTGTGAGAAATTTTTCCCGGCCACATAATGTCAAAACGTGGCTTCATCGATCACCTAACTAGACAACTCTTGACCATTTTCTGTGAAGGTACTTGAAATAAAAGGTTTATGCCATTAAGGCAATAACGATTTAGATCATAGACACATAATGTCAAAACGTGGCCTCATTAATCACCTAACTAGACGACTCTGACCGTTTTCTATGAAGATACTTGAAATAAAAGGTTTATGCCATTAAGGCAATAACAATTTAGATGCTACAGTACAATATTTGAAATGAAATTATTGAAATAACACGCGCAAAATTATGCAAGAATGTAATGAAAAATATGGCTAAAAAAGCACGTATTTGTGACGCTTCCAAAAGCGGCCACTTGGCTAGTAAAATATTCCATAAGCCAAATAATGGATAAATAAAAATCAAATTAAAAAATATGTTTTATTTCTTAGTTATTCAAAAACAACATCGGCCTGGAACATAATATTCACCCTGTACTTGAAAAGCTGGAAGTGCAAGCAGAGTCTTGAAACTGCATACGTAAACCTAGCTTATGTATCATAAAAGTTGTCTAGAGCAATAGATTTAAATTTGCTAACTTCTATAGAATGCAATTAATTTTGTTTGTCATCTTAATAACAATCTCTTCGTTGTAGGAAGCTGAGCACGGCTGGTCACGAGTTAGGAAGCTTATCTACGGGACATTTTTGTCTCTAGAAAATCTCGCTCTATTGTAGCGCACCACGCAATCACGAAACATCGAGAGACGTATCATTTGTGTAATATTATTATACATGTGAAAATAAAACACTTATTTTTAGATACTAAATTAATGTATTAATTATAAATATATACATATAAAATCAATTTTGTCGAAAAATATTGTTTTTGCGTCACCGGGATTCAAACCTGGATCTCTATTTCCAATCCGGGGAAGTGCACTACCTTTGTGCTATAACGCCAGTATTTTTCTTGACAAATTTTCGAACCTATATGTTACATTTTTAAAATTAATACACCTGTCGTTCCATTATTTGAAAGCCATCTATATTATTTTTACAGAATCTCAAATACCTTTGAGTAAACCGACTGCAGACGCCAGGATTATCAATTCATTTTTATTAAATTTTGGACACATTGATACAACATATATTATTAAGGAAAACACATTCTTATTGTGAAGTTGTAATTATTAAAAAAACAACATTTTTCGACAAAATTGATTTTATATGTACATATTTATAATTAATAGATTAATTTAGTATTTAAAATATCACAGAACTATGTTCTGAATAATTACATCTTCACAATAAGAATGTGTTTTTCTTAATAAATTATTTTTAGTTCTACTCACTTAATTTACCTGAGACGCGTTTCGCCTTGTAAGGGCATCATTATAATCTATAAAGAACAGCTGTACAATTTTATTTACATGAGATTTATGATGAGAGAGAGATGAGGAACAACATTATTCATTGGAATTCTGAGGATTTCCATACATTTTTGAATGTTTCTAATTATTCTAAGTAATCATTATGTCATTTATATGTTTTAATGTCATAGGTAATATGCAGAAAACGATAGCTATATAATTTTATAACACGGCCAGAGAAAGATTTTTGGTATTCTGGAATTTATATAATGTTTAAATTGTTAGATTGATAATGCCCTTATAAGGCGAAATGCGTCTCAAGTAAATTAAACGAGTCGAATAAAAAAATAAGTGTATTATTTTCACATGTGTGATTACAGAGTTCTACAAATTTACCTCGAAAACAGTCAAAAGATTAATTTTAAATAATAATAAAAATACACGAAACATCTTATAACGACCCCTGTTAAATACAGTATGGTAAGAAAATAAGTAATTTTTAGTTATAATAATAGGTTTTTAAAAAAATTATATTACTTTCAATAGAATACAATATACAAACGGAGCTCTTACTAGCACCCCATTGATCGACAATTAGGATTATCCAAAATTCAAGGATGTAGACTTTATTAAAACTTTTTTTAATTTACAGCAAAACAGTTAAAAAAAAACTTTTTTAACTGGCTATAAATTAAAATCTTGTAAGAAAGTCCATATACAGAGATTGTATAGTTGTACTCAAAGTGTTTCCACATAATAACATATATACAACTTCCAAAAAATTGATAGATATGACGATTGATTAATGGGTGAGAATGGTGAACGTTATATTTATATAAAGTGATCACTTACACTTCGTATCTGTGAGATATTTATTATTTGTTTAATAACAGTGCCTTTGTAGGTGATAATCCAGTAATGGTGTTTTCTTGGACGTAATCAAATATTGCTAAAAAAAATTAATAGCATATGTGGTAGCTATATTATCACATCATACGTTCTTAAGGATTTTAGAAATTACATATTTTACTCATTATTTATACCTACATATTATTGACGGATTTAAGAAAAGACGTGACAATCATACCAAGAATATTAAAATACTAATTATAATTAATGTTAATGTTATTTCTTCAATATTATCAAAATTACTTTGTGGCAAAATATTATATAAATAATAAAATAAAACATTTTTTTTTTTTTTTTTTTTATCCACCAAGTTAATATTGCTAATTTTAAAAGTAATAAAACACTTTGTTTAAACTACTATATATTTAAAAATCAACATGTTTCGATTGTTTAATTAATATTGCTCTCTATATTTATATTTATAACTGTTATTCAAAATTTCTGTCAAATAAACTCGCCACAATATAAAGCAAATAGAGTGTTGAAAAAGACAGGTATCCAATAACATCAAAATTTATGAGATTTTCTATACAAACGTAAACACAATTAAAAAATAACATTTGAAAGATTATAAACTAAAGTCTTTACCGAAAGTTAAACTGCAAAAGCATGCTGAAGCTAAAATCGTATAAAAGTACACAGTGCCGTGATTCATCTCAAGATTCATGTCTGAAACTCAGTCTCACCGTGTCTCTTCCGTGGATGAGCTCCCTTAAAGGTGCGCCATCGGGCGGGATGATCTGATTGGATTATTCTGCTCTGACGTCATCAACATGGCGGCGCCGCTAAGCGGAGAAACGCCCGATCTAATTAACTAGGAGCTCACAACGGTCCGATGCATTTTCAGAATGCGGCGGATCACGTGGGATGATCTTATTATTGGTGACGTCACAACACTCTGATAATTCACAGGCAGCCTGTCAACACAACATTATTATGATTTAATAATTATTATTATTTATCCGAGCCAGTGACGTCCCCAGGTAAAATGCCGCCCACAAGCAAATTTTAGAATACCGCCCCTATTTTAACTACCCTAACCTATCCCTATCAATGTATATGTATTGTTTAAATTGTCTTTTGAAATTATATTGGATTGTTTATGCACAATTCTGAAAAATTTACCCTTTAACTGCCTTTTAATATTTATTTTTTACATTTTTACATACACGACGATGAGTCCAATATTTTTATTATATCTAATACTTATACAAGGTGTCCCATAAGTCTTTTTCATTATATCAATTCTGAAATAAAGTTTTCTAAATGTGACACGTTATTTCGCTGGCACTCTTTTAAACGGGAGGCAAAATTTCTGACAACTGATCGGCAAGTGTTCCTCGTGATCGCTGTCATTTCTTTTTGGATATTTTCTTTTAATTGGTCCAGAGAGGGGAGGATTATTACTGTATATCTTTATTTTAAGGAAGTTCCATAGGAAAAAGTACATTGATATCAAGTCACCTCGTCGAGATATCAATTTCATAAAGAAGTGGTAAGGACACGCTCCATAGCAACTTAATTCCCAGGACGCGGCTAGCAATAAGCATATCCCCCGCCCCTCTCCCGATTGTTGCGTTGGTGTAGCAAATGAATCAAAATGAAAAAGACTTTTGGGACATACTGTATTATGCCACCAATTTACCGCCCCTAGGAATCCCCTTACCTGTCTACGCTTATGGGACGTCCCTGATCCGGGTAAACGTCCCGTATGATAGGATGTCTATTTTGCTTTAAAAAGTCTGTTCAGATCCAAGTTACTTTGTAAACTTGTGTTGTATATGATCTTATATGTGTGATTATATCAGAAGGATTAGATGAGAATGGTAATCTGCTTCCAAATTCGAGTATTGTTCCGTGTTTATATAGATATTGCAAAGTCTATCTGGCGTGGCTTGTGCAGAATAATGATAGACAGTAATAACGGTAAATAGAACAAAAATAGACGTCTAACTGAATTTTTATAAAGCTAATTTAAAAAGGTTGATTAATTACACGCAGTGAAATTGGAGTGAGCAACAGAAGCTGTTGATAAGTTCTAAGCCGAAAAACAAAATGACGAGCCTTCGGTGCTCGCGGCAGCCATCGGTTGCTGGCCGCGCATGCGGCCAGTGAAGTGTGGTTTTCCAATGGTTTCTTAATGGCGGTAGGCGTCCGCCACACTATTGTCAAGAAAGTTAAAAATACACAAAAACTCGACACCCAATTAGAACCATATGTACTTTACAACTATTTGTTTTGTAAAGTTAGATAAACTGAACTGAAACTGAACTTTAAATTACAAACATTTATTCTGTTTTAACTGCTACTGGCGAGGTTCAAATTCACCCAACTAACGAATGGAACATCAATCGTCAAAAGTATAAAATTTAAAGTTTTACGCCCAATAAGCGCGAAGCAAGGCGCAAATCATTGAGTTCACGGTGCACTGCGAAGCCTAGAAGGCATAGTCCTTATATCAGAGATAAAAAAAATCACAAAAACATCCACATACCATCTAGATCGACCTGGCAGTCCATACTCTTCCATATTTATAGAAATATAACATCTTATACATAAAATTCATTCATTCACCGTTCGTGCAAATACCATAATTAACAGTTAATAGAAATTATTTTTTTTAACATTAGCCTTACTACGCGTAAAGAGTACTTTTTATGAACCACTACAATTTCAATTAGAACCAATCATTCTACCTACAAACACATCTTGCTCTCCCTCCACCTCAACTATAGTTTCAATCTCCCCACACTTTCTTCCACCTTTTTTATTTATTTTTTAACTTTATTTTAATTTTTAATTTTATTTATATGTTAATTCTATTATGTTTATTTACACTGTAAAAATCCTTAAATTAATTTAATAAACAAAAATCTGACAGTAGATTTCCTTCTGAAGGAAACGGTCTTATATACTCTTTAAAGGAAATTTGAATCTGGCTTCTCTTCAATGAAATGTATGAATTTCTCATTCAATTTTCATTTGTGACGAGCATACATCAGGATTTCATTTATAAGATGGCTATGAATATTCGACGTGGAAATTCATAATAATTGATTTAGTCGGTGTGACGTAGGCTCTATTAACCCGTGGAAGTGAGAAAGTAAGACGCAGTATGGCGCGGGCACGTGTTTCCATCAGTGGAGCGAAGCGTCATTATTAAATTCCCATGAAAGGATGGCCCGGAAGAGCCTTCATCAGTAATCTGCTTGGTATACATCGGCGTGCGAGTAGCGCAAATTATGCAAGAAGAATGAAAAGCGGGTAGTGATAAGAAAGGACGTTACTTTTAACTCACTGATGCGATCGTGATTGGTATTCGATAATATCAGTGATTGAAAACTGTGACTGTGATCACAGTTTCATTACTAATGCGCACGCGCCGCACGATATCACAACACACGAAATAAATTTAAAAAACATATTTATATTATTAAAACTTTATTTGCATAAAAACATATTCTATCATAAATTATATCTAATTTAATATCATCACAAAGACAATAAAATCACTTTATCTGGTCAAATTCTCAGCTCATCTACTAGGTGACGTTGATCACGAATTATAACGTCATTCCTTCATGAATATTTTCGTCACAAACGTATTAGCGCCGAATCACGGTTTACAATCAAATATAAAAAAATGAATCACAAATCACGATATTCGCAAATATTCAATCACTGATAGTGAGTGTGACTCAAAGTATCAGTGATTGACTAGCGGGTCGTGATTTTGAGCTCATCACTAGAAGCGGGTAATGAGAATTGAGCGCATTAAGCAACGTGAACAACCACAGAGACGAGAGACAAATAATGATAATGAGACTGTACAGCGGCAAGCTGTGGCTCCAAACACAGGACGTATAATGAAAAAAAAAATGCCGCGATACACCTTTCAAATTTAGATTTTTTTTTGTAATTACGTATATTTTTTAACAAAATAATGTAAAACGTCCCTTCTGGTACCGCATGAGACAAGTAGATTTTGTTTGTATACATGCCGACCCCTCAGAATAACAAGGTTCCATCTGACACTGACACTGTTTTGAGATAATGAACTCAAAAGTGTTGATTGAATTTCAACATATGTTCATGTATATTTTGTTTTGAGTATGCAAATATGATCAGTTTTAAGGTCTTAACTTATTTTCAGTATTATTAATAGTCAGCTGAAGGGGGGGGATCCACCCTTTTCCGGGATCGGTTTAGAAGCTAGGGCCTCCTTGTCAGTCCCACCCATCAAAGCTAATAAAAATACGCGACTTTAATTCAATTATACATGTAAGTATAAGCAAAACGAAAAAGGAGAAGAAATTCAGTGTGGTTATTAGTAATTAATATTTAAAATTCAGACCCTTCAGCTTCCCTGAAGTGTTGTCTTTATTTATAAAAAATCATATTACTTAAATCCATAGAACATAATTTTACATACAGATAGAAAATTATTAATGACCACTGTGAGATGAATGGAATTATAAATAATAAAAAAACTAAAATTAACATATTATCCGTAAATTGAAATAAATAACTGATGCAGTTGAAACTTCTTTCACATCCTTTAAATAGAGTTGTGAGAATAATGCATTTGGAACCTTTTTCACGCAATAACTCAAATTAGCCCAAAATGTTAGTTGGAACCTTGTTATTCTAAGGGGTTGATATGTTGCACATATCATAGATAATAAAACGCACAAATATCTCAATTCTGCATGTACTGAACATCGAAAACATTTACCTGAGACGAATGTTTCAATTTTTAGGGCATCTTGAGAGAAGGGATGATAGCTTGGATAAACTTGTTGTGGTGGGTCACATCGAAGGAAGAAAAGAAAAAAAAAAATTTAACAGTATTCAGTTCACGTATTTTGATTTTATCTTATCCATACTAATATAATATTATGAGTCAAAAATGTTCACGGGATATGTGCCTAATCTCAATCATGTCAGAGGCATAAGCATTTCAAAAAAATCATAAGTATGCGAATATTTCTATTAATTAAAATATTTTATTGATTTTAAATGATATATTGAATATAAAAAATTAAAAGTCGTCGAACTTCGAGCGGCTAGATTATTTTTTGTTAGATTATTTAAGACTTGAAACAAAGATTTCGATTAATAATTGAACAATTTCGCAAATATTTATTTCGAAGCACGGAGATAGCAAGATTATCACGATTTTGTAAAAATTTCATACGATATTATTTTCTGTAACAGTGTAGAGTTTGCGCATATTCCTTGAACAATTTCCGACTCGTAATTTAGTCAGGTATCCACCTATAAAATATTGTGGACAAGGTCTATTACACCCTGTATAGTTCAGCTCAACACACTATTTTTGAGTAACGTCTGTTTTGGTTGTATATAAAATCACTAGCCATATAAAATAAAATCACTGGCCATTATGTGTGAAAGTGCATTTTTAAATTTTTCTCTAGCACAATTTTAAACAGATGGTGTAATCGCATCCTAGGTGACAAAAACAGGAATAGGAAAAAGAGACTCACCGAACTTCTTTTCTTATGGGTTTATCAATCGCCTCCGGATGCAATGGACTGTATGTAATCATGTCGCTATCTTGCCAAAGGTGGGCAAATAGACTCACGAAGTACTTCGAGGTTAATAATAGAGTGTAAACATTCCGATTGACTGACCGCTCGCTAGCGGCGGGAGAGGGGAGAAGAAAAGGTTGGAGGCACTGAACAATTGTTAGTTATTTAGTTAATATTTATAAACAGCCTCCATTTTCAAACATGACCGATCAGACTGGCTTTCGAGTTAAAGTTATTTGAGATAAACACCAGATCAATTTTTAGAAGAAGTTTGATCGAAATCGGACAAGAACTACGGTAATTATTGAGTTTTAAATTTTTTTTGTATCTCATTTATATGGGCCGAAAATTGGCTTTGAGGTGTTTTCATCATGAAAAAAGTTAATTGAAGTTTTATAAAAATTGCGTCATGAGACCCTCAGTAATAGGTATTGAAATCTACGTAAAACGTACATAAAATTCATTATTGTATACCTATACATGGAATTTTTAGATACATCTATAAACATGTGGACAATATTCGTAACAAAAAACTAACACAAATTTTTTATATGTATTTGAAATGAACAAATAATGAAAATTATAGTTTAAATGTACTTAATATATCAGGAATTTGATGAAATATCACTAATATAATTTCGTATTCTTATTAAACTATTGTTTAAAGCCCGGAGTAATCTAAAAGATTACAATTGATTTTAGTATAGTAGTAGAAATGTATAATACATAATATTATATATATATATGTACTAGCTGGCTACATAGCTCTATCGAGGGTTGGAGTTTCTCTGCTACAGGTGAAGCCCGCGAGGGTCGCGTTAGGGGATGGTACGAACTACAGGGTGGGTTCCATATTTAATCAAATAATGATAAATACTTGTGTAAAACTGAACGGAAGATGACAAAAATGATATTTGATACGTAAGTTGGGTAAACAGAAATGAATGAGATGAAACGAGTGTTTACCCTCCTCAGTGTTTTAATAAAATAGTTATTTGGTATTTTAACATAAATTAATAATATAAGTATAATATCAATATTCTTTAGTATTTTAGAGATTCTTACGTAAGTACTAAATTTAACTCCTTTATATAAAAATAAAATAATAAAATTCTGTCCTGAGACAGGTGTCATTTATATTTGTATCTTATTTAATTATTGTATTGTAATTAATGGCAATTAATGAAAAAATGTATTATGTCAACTTTATATAATTATCGCAAAAGGAGCAAAACACAATTCTATATATTATTTTTTACACTAGCAGCAATATATTTAAAGGGGAGGAGCCTATGTTTTGTAGGGTCCGAAAGAGTAATTATGCAAAATTCAGCTTAGATCAATCAAGGGTTGTAACTGGATATAGAACGGTTGAGGAGTATAATTTAAGCTTCATTCAACCAGCAGAGAGTGCCAGTGCCATGAGTAAACAGGCCATTCCGCCGGCTCGTTCCGTTCGGTGCGTCACTTCTTCACCGTATTGCATCCAGGCAGCTATATTCGTATAAATAATTGGACAAAATACTTTACTTAATCTACTATTTATTAAATATCCTACATGTTCCGATATCTAATGTAACCTATTCAGGAAATAATGTATATTGAAATTAAAAAATACAAGCACAGATAAAAAAAACAAAACTATAAAGTGGTGAATAAGTAAGAACTAATCATGAAAACTAATTAAAAGGGTGAATCTTTGCAAATAGGACAATCAATAAATAGTGGTTTAAACAAAATATTTTGTCTAATTATTTATATAAAATGAGACCACAAAATAATTTTTCAAATATTGAAGGAGCTATACTTGTATTTAAATATGCATTATTATTATTATCTTTATTAAATAAACATATGATCAAACCGAATACCTAATCATCTGAACGTAGGGAACGGTTTGAATTATAAATGCAAGCCATCATCAATGTAGCAACCCTTCTAAATCGCTCTTTACACGATTGACCTCCATAGATTTCATAGGGAATAGACATACATTTTTATATACCTATATATTATTTTACGCCCACTAAATTGTCATATAAAAAATTTCGTAATATCGTGCATGCGTACTATATAATCAATTTAATATTTATATTATATATGTATTAAAGATATATATTTTTCTTTGCGAACGTTCCATATTCATTATTGATGCACGGTTCATTTTAAGATTCAGAAGAATGTAAAATTATTAGCTTTGAATGGTTCGTATTTTTTGCCCTTGTTTTTTAAATTCAATACCGAGAAAGCTTTTTGTACTAGAATGTCTTCAATGAATACGTAATGAAAAAAACTGACATCGAATATGAAATGGTTTAAGCAAAAAAAATTTTTCTCAATATCTCTGCTAGTGATGAGAAAAAATGCTACTTTCGAATCACTGGTGTGATTGTGATTAGTATTCGATAATATCAGTGATTGAAAAATTGTTAAGGAAAACACATTCTTATTGTGAAGTTGTAATTATTTAGAACATAGGTCTGTGATATTTTAAATACTAAATTAATGTATTAATTATAAATATATACATATAACATCAATTTTGTCGAAAAATATTGTTTTTGCGTCACCGGGGTTCGAACCTGGATCTCTATTTCCAATCCGGGGAAGTACACTACCAATTGTGTTATAACGCCAGTATTTTTCATGACAAATTTTCGAACCTATATGTTACATTTTTTCAAATTAATACACCTGTCGTTCCATTATTTGAAAGCCATCTACATTATTTTTACAGAATCTCAAATACCTTTGAGTAAACCGACTTGCAGACGCCAGAATTATCAATTCATTTTTATTAAATTTTGGACACATTGATACAACATATATTATTAAGAAAAACACATTCTTATTGTGAAGTTGTAATTATTCAGAACTTGGCGTTATAACACAATTGTTAGTGTACTTCCCCGGATTGGAAATAGAGATCCTGGTTCGAATCCCGGTGACGCAAAAACAATAATTTTTTTTTTGATTTTATATGTATATATTTGATTTTATATGTATATATTTATAATTAATACATTAATTTAGTATTGAAAATTGTGACTGTGATCACATTTTCATTACTAGTGCGCATTACCCGCACGGTAGAACAATACACGAAATAAAAAAAAAACATTATTTAGAGCGTATTTATTTATATTATTAAAATCTCATTTGCGTAAAAAACATATTCTAGCATGAATAATAAATATAAATCTAATTTAATATTATCACAACGATAAATAAAATGCTTGCTTAGAAAAATGTAAATATATTTTTCGGGTCAAATTCTCAGCAAATATAAATTACAAAAAATCTAGTTGATTGCGCTGTTTCAAGTGATAATCGTTTTAAACAGCGGCGTCAGAAAATCAATAGAATTTTTAACAAAAAAAAATTGAATCACGAATCACAATATTCCCAAATATTCAATCACTGACAGTGAGTGTGACTCAAGGATATCAGTGATTGACTCACGGTTCGTGATTTTGAGTTCATCACTAATTTTTGCTGTCAATTTGGGCTACGTTATTCCAAAAACAGCTAATTCTTTATATTAACTACAGTTGGATAATATTTTTAGCCAATATTTTGGATAAAATTTGAGCGCTCTGACTAATAAATGAAACAGGTTGATAACGTATGTTTTACAAACTAAATTATTTTACAAACTAAAAAAATGACACAAGTTCTATGAGTGTATTTTTCTAATAATATCGAATAATAACATTTCTTTACATTTTTTTTTTATTTTGATGAAAATGCATTTTATTATGAAGTTGACATTACAAAATATAATTCTGAGATATTAAAACAAATTAAATGAACCATTTAATAAGATATACGTACCAAAAAAATCTATCTATAGAAGAAAAAAAACTTGGTTTCCACCGGGATACGAACCCGGAACTTTTATTATCCGGGGATATGCATTACATTAAGCAACGTTATCACGGTATCATTTAAATGTTTTACAAATTTGTGATTTATATTATGTAGTCTTTATAAATGATACATAATTTTGTTTTAATATTTTTTTTATTAAATAAATTAAAATGGTGTCTAGTTTACACATAAATACACAGATTTGTTATTTATTTTGTTGATGGTAGGTACTTATAATGTACAATAAAATCACACATTTTTACGAAATAATTTTATTAATATAATTTTTTTTCTACATTATTTAGGTTATAGAGTACGTCCATTAGTAAAAAGAGATGTGTTTTAAAATAATACTCTTAATGAAATTCATGCAAAATGGCTATTATGTAATACATTAAATAATATTCACTGAAAATGTACGATATATGAAAGAAAAGTGACTTAATTATGAATCTCACAGCTGATGAATGTTTGGAACAAGTAGATGAGTTTATGTATATAGAAAGTTTGTTTGATAGAAAAAGATTGACTGAGAAAGATATCGAAAGAAGGGTGACTGCAGGAAAAAAAGGGAATGTCGCTTTGAATGAAATTATATCTAATGGAAATTTACCAACCGAGGCAAGACCAGCGATGTATAATGAAGTCCTGAATGCAGTGGAAATTATATCACTTAAGCGTAAATGTGGCAGATCAATTTATGATAGAGTGAAGAATGAAGAAACAAGGAGAGAATGTAAAGCTGATCTTAACCCTTCCCAAACCATGCTGTAACACAGGTCTACTATCATAATTAAACTTGATATATTTCGGTAAATACATGCAACATAAAATTTATATTTCAGATAATCCTAAAGAAAATATTAGCGCTTAGGAATGACTAGTGACAAACCAATTATGAAAAGGAAATCGCACAAAAACAATTATTTTTTCCATTCAATCCGTTGTTAAGTTAATACGTTGGTAAAAATACAATTTGTGATATGAAAGATAGAAATCACACACTATTTTCACAGTGAAAAGAACAACAAACATGCAACTATAATTGTCTCTTTCTCACTAATTAAATGAAGAGAGATAAGAAGGAAGGACACACTGTAAACGACTTAATGAATGTTCTAAATTATGTTATTAATAATTTTTTCAAAATTGAGTGCTCAATATTTAGAGTAAATTCGTGCCATTAAAGCCGTTTACGCTAGTAAAAATATTTTTTTCTAACTGTTATTTACGGTAACACGAGTTGACAGCGTGGCTGCGTTCGGGTATTTTATGTCATGGTATGGTAAAGGTTAACATAATGGGGAATAATTGATCATTTTGGTCTTTTGGTCATATGGAACGGGTGAATGAGGAGAGAATAGTAAGACATATGATGCAAGTGTCGTTAGAACCAGAAATAGAGATTGTCCGCAGAAGACTTGACACGACCAAGTAAACCAGATAGTCCTGTTAAAAGCCTCAATAATCGACGAGCTTGTTTGAGAAAATGTCTAAATGTGGATGAGGCAAAACATTTGTGTCAGGGCATAATAAGGTGGCGCTCTATCTTATCTACCTAACTCTTTATTTAAATCATTTTAAAGATATGTCTATTTGAGTATTTGTTTCCGTTAATTAATTATGTTAACCGAGTCTTTTTCTTTCGTTAATATTATAAATTGTAATTTTAATATTGAAAACTAGATTTTACGGAAACAATTGTATTAAAATAATTAATTTGATAATGGTAGGTCAATATGAACGTTTCATCAGAAAATCGTCTGATAGGCCAGTACTCCACCGGCATTCCAAACTAATTCAATTACGTACCTGAGAGCTTCGTGGAGAGCGATGCAATAATCAATACTAATTAATACAGGTTGTGCTGCATCATTTTTATGTTCTGTTTACGCAAGGAAAACGGAATATAGGACATGTGGTAGGAATTTTATATAGGGACAGAGTAATAAGGGCTCTAGGACCAACCAGGAAGCACGACTTACCTGGATTTTCTTGCTGCACTAACAGCTGAACTTCAAAAAACTTATTTAATGATAAGCACAAAAAACTGTATATCCCAATGGTGATTATAAACCGACGGAAAAGACTGCAAAATATTGGAGTGCTCCAGTCGTCTCGGAACTCCCTTGCCACCAAGACCAAGATCACCATTATTCCAAGATTGCGTGAGGGTGGTACAGTATAATACCAGCTACACCTAAACATAGGCCTTACCCTTCGCACAGGCCTCTGTCGTGGCCAACCCAAGAAACCATAGCAGACGTCATCCTCGTTACGAGGGACCGCCGAAGAAGAGAAGATTTAAAATCGTATGACATTACTTTCGGAAAATTTCAATAGATATGTCTATAGCGGCTTATAGATGGATAATTACTAAGCTACAACACAATTCTTTCTTAGAACAAAATCTTACGTGAAGCGTCGCAGATTACCGGTTTAGTGTTTGACAATATAATGTTAAAAATGTATGATTGTAAGCAACCGCCGGGGTTACCAGTTAAAGGGGTTGTCGATGTACAGGTCAGTACCGACGTTTCAATATGTCACAATGACGGTTAACCAAAGCCGTCTAGCAGGCCAGCTCCCGAGCACCATTCCTCTCGCGGCTACCTTCCAATCAAGACTTGTTATTACATATTTTCTAAAATGTAACGGTGCTCAAGCAACAATAAACTTGTTTCTATTATTCAACAAGCTTTGGCCACTCACACACATACATACACAATTCATTGTCGCAATCACAATCAAACGTACATGTAAGTAAATGGGTGATTTATATTGGGGAACTCATCCACTCACGTTATAGCGCATCCTTACGATATTCCGGCCACATTTTGATATATCTATACCCCCACACATCTCAGGTACATATCTCATAATTTTTTATCTATATTCTTCTTTTAAATAGGCAATCCACCCTTCAAGAGTGATTTGTGACATTGGTCAAGTTAAAACTTTATTTTATAGAAAAAAGTACAATAATATTATAGAATAGGAAATAATATGTTACAAGTCAATACCGTTGTCGTACAAAAAATTAGCTATTATATAGATTAAATGTGGCGAGTTAAGGGAAAGAAGATGACACAAGTCAACCGGGAGTTGAAACCCAACCATTAACGAGATTACTGTATACGAAAACCTCTGATCCCCAATGAACAGGCAAAAAATATATGGTCAATGGTTTCCTCTTCGGCACCACACTCACACATTGGGGAATCTAGTAAGTTCAATCTGAATAAATATGAGGCTACCTGGCAATGCCCAATTCTCATTCTAGAGATATTTGATATTCTTATTTTGGAGACTTTCCGTTTGGAGAACCAGGGGGTGCGGGAAATAGATCTTTGATTTATTTTAAGCCGATTACCCTTATGATTATTTGGATCCATCCACTGTGCAGTCCAAATAGAATTTATACGTTTTTTTACCGTATTAAGTCTGTTATGCATCGAGATATGGATTTAATGAGGGAAAATTCTTATCTGTATACCCTTTCTGTTTTTTATTAGAAAAACGTGTATATTCAAAATTCAACGAAAATCAACACATTCCCCGAAAAAACGTGACGTATGACGCACAGAAAGATATTGTAATTGTACTAATACAATAATATCTGACATAATGTAAGACATACCATAAAATCTATCAGCCGTATCACTCAGTACTCGATACGTCAACTACTTCATCTTGGGGTAATTTAAATTATACGGTATCAGTTTCTAATAGCTATTAGCAAAGTGCGCCGCCCACTCCAGCATCCGAGCAGTGGGTGTATCAAGTTATTGGATCATTATCAGAGTTGAATTTGCTCCCGTAACACTTCGGTTGGAGTGGATATATTGAACTATACTCGACGGTACAATTTAGTTTCATTAAAACTAACTACGCTTTAAGAGTTATTTTTATGAACCATCACAATGTCAATGTTTACCAATCATTCTACCTACAAACGAATCTTACTTTTCCTTTACAACAACAATAGTTTCAACCACCCAACCCTTTCTCCCATCTTTTTTTTCTTTTTTTTATCTACTGCTATATTATGCGCCTGAACATTTCTGTGGATTTTTATAATTAGTATCATATGTTATATATTTATAATGTTATTTATATTATGTTTATTTACACTGTCGAAAGCCCTTAATTGATTAAATTTAAAAAAAATACAATGATGCTTGTATGATTGTTCGGCATGGGTGAGCCACAAGATTATGCACTTTTGAAATTTTCATTTTGTGTCGAAACATGGATCCTAAAAAGGAAATAAAGAAATATTGAGTATGTCAGTTTATTTGTTATAAATACATACTTTTAAAATTGGCAAAATTAACTTTGTGGTTAAAATTAAATTATTTTTATTTGTTAACTTTGTTTTATTAACTACTTTTTAAGTAATAATTTTACGTTAAGTTTGATTTTATTACGATTTTAAAATGAACTTTTTAAATCTTCTTTTAGCCACGCTTGTTTAGCTTTAATAATTTTTTTAAGGTATTTAGATATAACTTTATTTATTAAATAATTTTGATTAAAATATATATTTAAAGACACAATTCTATATTTAATGGTTAGTTTTTTTGTATAGTTTTGCTTTATTAGCCGTACTCGCCATAATAATACTTTCAAAATTGGCAAAAGTAACTTTGTGATTGAAATTCTTTAAACATATAAATAAAATATTTAAATACAAATAAAATGTATTAATTAAAAAGATTTAATAAAAATTAATTATCAATTTTGGCGTCTCCTATCAGATTACTCAAAGGTTTTTGAAATTCCGTAAAAATAAAGAATATGGCTTTCAAATAATGTATCAATTTGAAAAGTGTAACACATAAGCTCTAAAATGCACTGTGTTGATGTAGCATAATCAGTTAATGCAATTTCCTCGGATAGGAAGAGATCCAGGTTCGAATCCCTGTAGCAATAACAATATTTTTCGATAAAATTGATTTTATATGTACATCTTTTAATTAATACATTTAGTTTGTATTTAAAAAAATATCACAGACCTACGTTCTGAATAATTACAATTTCACAATAAGAATGTGTTCTACTTAATAATATATCAGTAATTAACGCAAAAAGTTTATTTCAAAGTCCCCTTTGATGTTCTGTACAATTATAATTAAATTAATTTTGTAGAAATAAAATGTCTTTTTACTAAAGCCGTGGTGCAAAAAATAAATGCAATTTTCCTCCTGCAACGCGGAAAAGACAAAAAAATATATCTCTCTGGTGAGCACATGTATAGGGGGTTCGGTATGTCGGGTAAAATATGATTAAACCTGTCACGAGCGTTCGGAAACCACTGTAATATTAAGAGAAAAGCTTTTTTCACTAGGAAAAAAGAAAACTTGAAAATTTTGAATGATATATTTTCGAGTTTATTCCTAGATTTTCTATTGATAATATAACCGTGTTACTTGGTGAGACAGATCATCACAAACCTGGGCTGCTGGCTTGCTGGCTGGTCCTCTATTGATGCTTGATGAATTCCGATATTATGCGTTCTTGGTCGGTTCTCACAAATTCCTCCCTTACGCCGAGCATATCTCCTAGAGCGTGGTTTAACCGTGTCTGTTAAAGTTAGCCCGCCGAGTAAAAACAGACGTACCGACAATAAAAAACCCAGAACTAGCAATCGAAGGATATAAAACAATTTCATTTGCACAAAGATTTCATTAGTTTCTAGCACCAAAAATATACAACAGTAATATGCAAAAAGTCGTGTATATTTTTCAAGAAAGTGCAGTTTTCGTTTCACAAAATGGGGAAAAATTCCGTCCAAAAACTTTTAAAAGTTCAAACTTGAGATTAAAACTACTATAACAGTACCTATATATTGAATATTGCACTTTTTACTTTTCTCTGTAGTTGTGTTAGTATGTAATTTAACTGAACTTTTTCACTCCTTTCACAATAAACATATGTTTACTTCAAATTTGTATATTATTTACTTATTTACTCTTACTTTACTAACTCTTTTATTTCTTATAAATTGAACATTGCATTTACTTTTATATTTTTCATTGTATTTATATGCTATCTAAATGCATCTTATTTTACTATTATATATATATATTTTTTGTACATAGAACATTACACTTTATTTAATACTGTTCCGAATTCGTAAACACCCTTTTAGCGCGTCTTTTCGAATCGGTCGTAACCCATGCTATTGACACATTTTCCCGTATAAATTTCCATCCATACCTTTCCTAACGCTCGTTTTGTCAGTGCGAATTGTGATCTTGACGTCAGCAGACGTCAACTTGATCGATATTTGTTCGATCTCGACATCGCGATAGCATTCGCGGTGAGGACTTGTCAGCTACAGTGCACCAGCACTGTATTTTGTGATATTGTGTTCTGATCACGTATTGTTTGTGATTTGGTTGTGTCATGGGTGAAATTATGATATCGCCATCTTCAATTGGAAGCGGAGATCTGCTCATCCGCGTGCCATTTGTGTGATCTCGGCGGCGACTGAAGGGGTGACGGAGGCGTCATATACAAGGTAAGGCGAGCAGTCCGTCCGAATCCCGGCTCCCGAGATCACCGCTATAATACAGTAAAATACTTGTATAGCATGTAGGTACCGAAATATATATCTTACTTTACTGCAATGTTTTATCATATTATATTACACACTGTATTATGACTCAAAAAATAAATTATTACCTATTATTATTCAAATCAAAATTCGTCGTCATTCAGCGGTACCCGAGGGAAATCGAGAGACTAACAGGCCAACTTAAAATCCTATAGACTGATGACTATAGACCAATCACTGCGAAAAATACGTGGTAGAGAATAAAAATTGACAGAGAAGTTTGAAACACTCGGGACGGCTTTCATCCACCAGTGAATAGTTAATAATGAATAAGGATATAACCATGATGTTAAAGAGAATTCACAATTGCAAAATACTAAAATCTTAAATTATAATTGTTTGACAATCCTCAGTCGGAAAATAATTCGTTTCTTTGAAATCATTCGCAACTAGAGGGAAGCATTTAAAACTCCGCGCGCGCTCTTGTCCGCGAATGTAATTCCACGGTAATATTCGAGGTGGCTTTGTTAATCGGGGGTGTGTTTCTCGTGCCTTATTTTATTTTTGTTTCACTTTGTTTAAATGCGGAGGGGGTGTTTTGCGAACTGGGATAATTAGATTTTAGCGAAAACATGTCTGTAGCGAAGTGAACACCTTTTATTGTCGACATTTTGTCACAATTCGAAATATGGCGGATGGCTGAAGTAGTACTGGAGTTGACGGTGATTCGTGCTAACATCTTTTTCGTCAAACATAAAGTTTGTATGATGTGTTTGTGTATGCAACACTTAAATGAAGCATTTGAAATGTGGATCAGACGACAACGTACCCTTGGAGCAACAAGGTATCACGTGATTATATTGAGTTTCAAAATTTTGAATTAAATTTTTAGATTACTTCAGCAGTAATAAAGATATCGGAAACGTTATGTAATATTTATTTATTCTTAATATAGTACATATACAGAGTATAACAGACCAAATCTACAATATTTTATACGTGAACACCTCATTAAATTACGAGTCGAAAATATTCAAGGAATCTGTGCCTAATATCAACTGTGTCAAAGATATAAGCATTTCAAAAAAAACGTAACTATACGATTATTTCGATTCATTTAAATATTTTATTGATTCTAAATTATATATTGAATACAATAATTTATAATAGACCAGACTATTTTATGTTAAATGATTTAGGACCTGAAGCAAAGATATAGATTAATAATAAATAAATTTCGCAAATATTTTTTTCGAAGTACGCAGACGTAAAGCTTAACACGATAATGTAAAAAATTCACATAATAATATTTTCCTTAACGGTGCAGGATTTTCACATATTCCTTAAACATTTTCGACTTTAGTTTCGAAATTAGTCAAGTATCCACCGATAAAATCTTGTGGACTAGGTCTGTTTCACCCTGCATAAGTATATTTATATATGCTCTGATTTAAACACTATCAAAATGTTTCGTTTTACTACAACTTATTATTATTCTTTTATTATAATACTATGTAAAAATCTGTTTGGACTGTGCCCGTCTCATTAAAGAAATTTTGTGTAGAGACAGGCATAGTTTACAAGCAATTGTTCAATTATTTAGAATTACAAGTAGATAGAATTAAATTTTTACTATATAAAAGGTGTATGTGAAAAACAATTTTAAAATGGACTTAATTTTTGGATCACTTTGTAGCAATAATTAATATAGGTATGAGTCAATATATTTGGTTGAGTGCACCAATACTGGCTCTACCCATATTACGAATCCAAGTTTTAATATATAGTTTCATGTTCTTGGGACAATTCAATTGATTTAAGTCTTTTAATATTCTATTAAATAGTTTAGGTCCAAAATATTTGTAGTTCCTTTAACCAAATATAGTATGTGCTCTTGGGGTTTGTAGGTTATTTATATTTGTATATGTATTTGTATTTGTATGTGTAAATTATGTTTTGAGTTGTTTTAAAATGTGTCTGTTTGTATTTATATATGTATTTGAGAGTAGTATTAGCGTATATTTGTCTAATATCAAAGATATCGAATTTATTAAAAATTTCGTCAGTGCTCGTTGTGATTGGAGATTTGAGGATAACTTTTAATATAATTTTTTGAGCTGCTATTATTGAATTAATTGCAGACATAGTCGCTCTACCCCGAGCAATTATACCATGCTCTATGATTGATTGACAGATAGCGTAGTACGCCAGATAGCGTAGTTTAAGAAGTTTTATATTAAGGAAATTTCTAATATTTCTAAAAAAATATATTGTTTTTTTTATTGTATTTTTATCTTGCACATATTTGCTTGGTTTAATTTTGAATTTATTTATGTAGTTTCTGCTCCTTTCTTATGTCATCTCGAATTTCATTAAGAATCTTCATCGTACTGTACATCGTCGATTTATAAAATTTAGCGCTTTTAGTGCTTATCTTGATTTTACATCAATAATTATTGCATGTCTTCTTCATTAGCCAACACTAAAATGCTGCTGCAGTAGTCAATGTGAGGAATATTAACAGAGTTGTATACTATTTTACAAGACTCACTACTAATGAATCTTCACGTGTCTAATATTTTGCGAAAAGTTCAATTTTATATAACCCATTTATTTAATTTGTATACCAATCAAGAGTTATTTTAAATAAATTATATTTCTTGTTATTTTCTAAACTATGGACGTGTTTGTAATATAGTTTTAAAGAGGAAATTATTGTCAGAATGTTTCAGATGATATTTTGTGTTTTCAATGTGATAAAGTGTGATTATGTTCCTACCTTATGCATGCAATAGTCAGTATCTACAAATAAATAAAAATCTAAATACTAATTAAGTGTATTGGTTAGAAAGATATACATATAAAATCAATTTTATCGAAAAATATTGTTGTTGCGCTACCGGGATTCGAACCTGGATCTCTTTCCAATCCATTCCAATCGATCGATAGGTAAGAGATCCAGGTTCGAATCCCGGTAGCAACAACAATATTTTTAGATAAAATTGATTTAATATATATATATATATATATATATATATATATTTCTAATTAATACATTTAAGTCGAATTTAAAATATTATAATTCTGAATAATTACAACTTCATAATAAGAATGTGCTATCCTTAATAAAAAAAATTCTCACTGCCGAAAGAAAAAATATGTTTCAAAACAAAAATTGATCCCTAAGGACATTTGTCTTGGCGTGCACCTATTTCTGATTTACCTCGGTAATATAATGCTTCAATTATTTTAATGCGTCTATTAGTTCCAGGCTTGTTCGGGTTAATGCTACCCCCAAGTGCCGTTAACCCTCTGTTACATGGCATTACCGGCGACCACGGTGGCAGAACCTTTTCAAAATCGGGGTACATACCCCAGTCCGACCGCACTTATGCTAGCGTTATAGTACGTACATAATGAATAGATTAAGTTGGATTTGTATTGTTTTGTGTTTTCTTCTTCCTTTATGTCAGTATTGACATATCGACCCCTTAGAATAACAAGGTTCCAACTAAGATTTTGAGCTAATTTGAATTATTGTATGAAAAGGGTTCCAAATGCACTATTATTTATTTCTTCCATACACACCGACTCTATTTAACGGATATTAAAGGAAATAGTCCCAACGGCATCGGTTATTTATTTAAATTTATGAAAATTTAATGTTAATTTACAATGGTTTTTGTATTATTTTTAATTTCTCTCATCTCACAGTGGTAATTGATAATACTGAAAATAAGTTAAGACCTTAAAAGTGATCATATTTGCATATTCAAAACTAAATATACATGAATATGTGTTGAAAAAAAACAGTATTAGTATCAGATGGTCTGTTCTAAAGCAATTACCAATACAGTTTTTAAATGTTGTATATTATTAAGGTACAATTAGAAGTTATAAAAAAATATGTTTTTCTATAATATAGTTGGAGACAAAATGCGTAGATAGTTAGGTTAGCACAATGAACAAATTAGTTTAATTTTTATTTCTACCCACATCAAGCAACCACTTTGTTATTTTTAGTTTAAAATCGTTAATCATTTTAGACCCTTCAAAAAGTGGGAATTTATTAAATATACGCGGTGCACATAACAAAAAAGTTCGTTGACCAAATTTGGTATCCATTTTTGACACTAAAAATATTTAAGGTTTAGCAGGATGTGAGATAATACAAGAATAATTTATTTACATGTGCTGATTACGAACACTGGATATTCGAAGACGGATACAATTACCTAAAGATGCTATGAACCAACTTCAAAGAGTATGGAAAGACAGTAACATCAAGCAAGCATCTAAAGTTATGTTTTATTAATTTTCAAACCAAAACTTTGTACTACAGACACGTTGGGTTATTTTAACGTCTAGTTTCGAGAAGTGCAGTTCCTTTAATTATCAGGTGATAACTAAACTAAATACAGTATTGTAGTCTATTCGGGCAATGAGGTGGGAATTGAGAAGAGGAGGGAGGTTTTGGAAGTTAACGGGAATAATGACAGTAAAAGTGAAGTGTTAGGGAATGTTATGTAATTTATTAGTATTTTCTCCGAATTTAAATTCATTTATATCTCAACGGTTTCTAAATTGTTCATTATTCATCATAAATTAATCTTTATAACACACTAAAATAATATGAAAACTATTATACTCCGTTTTTAGGCAGTAAAATGATAAATATATCAAAGATCGTATCAGATCGTGGTAGGACGGTGAAAGTGGCCGCCCAGGAAGCGGAAGTTGGTCCAGAGCCCGTAATGTTGTTAGCCTGTCTTGAATCATGGTGCCGGAAGTGCGGAAATGGTATCACTGCGGAAGCTACGGTCAAAATTAAATTCATTTGGTATTTAAGGTTCACTATTGGAGAATTTTAAATATCCATTTGTGTGATGTCAAAGTGAATTAAATTGTAATAATTGAGTTGACAATTCATTATTTTCTTTGGCTCTTTTGAATTTTTTATTATTTAATCACCTTTATTTATATTTTTTATTTATTATCTTTGTTTTATTAACCACTTGAATTGAGTTTAAATACATCTACCGGTTTCGAAAAATACCATTTTCTTCTTCAGGATGTCATAGCTAACTAAAAATATATAGCATTGTTTCTTCATCAGAATCTATTTTAAAAATTTTAAAAATTTTTTAAAAATACAATTATTTAAAAAATAAATGTAGTACCTAACTCAAATTGCTGCTCAATACAAATTTAGTCGAATAATTTTTAGGAAAAAATTTTAGAATAGGACTCGTAGTTAAATTTAGTTGGCTGTTTATAATTTCTTGATTAGTTTTACATGCTTTATTTATCTCCAACGAATCCAAATTATTTAATTTGTGACCAACACCGTTTATATGCAAAATTGACAATCCCAATTTTTTATCAAAACCATGATTATTTTCTATCAAATGATTTCTAGCAATTTGAGTTAGGTACTAAATTTATTTTTTAAATAATTGTTGTTTTTTTAAAAATAGATTCTGGTGAAGAAACAATAATATATGTTTTTAGTTAGTTATGACATCCTGAAGAAGAAAATGGTATTTTTCGAAACCGGTAGATGTATTTAAACTCAATTCAAGTGGTTAATAAAACAAAGATAATAAATAAAAAATATGAATTTTAACCACAAAGTTAATATTGCTAATTTTAAAAGTACCTTTATTTATTATAGTGCTGTTGCAGTTTTTCAGAATATAGCTTTGTGGTGTTTCAATACAAATTAAATGTTTTAGAAACATATACAGAAAAAAAAAATTTTCCACCGGGGAAATAATAATAAATAATAACTATGCCAACCGATAAGTTGTAAAAATATAATTTCTATATTCCCCGTGATCTGGAACGTAATCCGCCGCACAACCGAGGTATGTCTATACTTATATAATGAATTAAAATACCCGATATTAGATTAGCAATCGGCTGTTGTAGAGTTTCCGTAGGATATGTTTCAATGCAGAAAACCCTTATTACATTGCTTTTATAATGCAACATGTTGTATGCTTTGTCTTAATATCTATTAAAAAAAATGCTTTATACATATATACAAGTTGTCTTAAACTTATATATAATGAAATAATATATAGATAGGTAAAAGAATTAACTTGAAATCTCAACTGAATACGATATATCGTGTAAAACCGGTTTGAACTGCAATGCTAAAATGATAGACTGCAAAACAGATATTTTTGTATTGTAATGTAAATGCATAACAGTAAAACAACCCTTCTACAGCCCAACGCCGAATATATCCGTTGCAAAAAACTTTCCAGTGACATCTATTGCACAATGTGCATTAACATTGGATAGAATAAATTATTATATGGATAATTTCTTTGATTAAAAATGACAAGATATAGAACTGGCAGAAGAGGAACCAAAGTAGATCGAATGCAGTGGAAATGAGATCACCTAGGCTGTATATGTGGCAAATCTGTTTATGACAGAGTAAAGAATGAAGTAATAAGGAAAGAATGTAAAGCTGATGTAAGTATAGTGAGTAAGTTTACGAAAGAATCACTTAGGAGGTTTGGTCATATGGAACGGATGAATGAGGAGAGAATGATAAGAAAGATATATGACGCAAGTTGATGGCACCATAAATAGAGGACGTCCGTGGAAGACTTGGCACGACCAGGTAAACCAGATAATGGAGGATGGTTCTGTTAAAAGCCTCAACAATCGGTGAGCTTGTATGAGAGGATTTATGAATGTGGATGAGGCGATTGTGTGTCAGGACAGAGGAGTGTGGCGCTCTATCCTACCTCTGACTACCCCCGTGAGGAAACGGCGCGATGGTAAGTAAGTAAGTAAAATATGTTTCATTTTGATACTTGTTGCCGTATCTAAAAATAAAATAAATTGCCTGTGGGTCTCCAAATTACAGACACCATTCAACTTGGAAGTCAATATTTATTTTTAGCTCTCACCTTAGCACCGGTGTTTGAATCAGTTTCAAGATACTACCTACCGCGGTCGGAATTTAGAACTGCCGGGATGTTCGAATCGATAACAGTTTTCGTTTATATCTAACGACGAATCCGGCTTACGGTAACGGGGATCTAACGGCGAACTAGCGGCGACCTAATGGGGTAAGGTATCATCGGTGAAAATGTTTCATTACGTTCCGTTGGACTTTCGTACAATTCGTAAGATATATGATATGATTTTTCAGATATATTTTTTGATATTTATAATATATTCTAACACTCATTGGGACTTATTAAATGACGCCACTGTGACCGGTGGTGTTGATGGAATAAATGGGTGGATGGGAAGTTGGAAGGAGTAGGGAATTGTAAATAACGAACGATGAGGGATGAAGGTATCCTTCGATAGCGGAGCAGGATGGCTTACGAGATAAAGATGACAGCTCGACTCACCTGATGATGACGCCGTCATCGGTTTGACGTCCTGAAATTCACCTCAATGAACAAAACTTTCACGGCAAATCTCTGTTGAACTTCACAGTCAAAAAAACACCAAAATCACAGCGGTATATGATACTTCAACTCTGAATCTCGACGAATTTGACGAATTCCAACAAACCAGTCGAGACGAAGGAACAATGTGTACTAAATTGGGATTGGACCAGGTGAGACAAAAAAACTAATACTACATTTTAACAATAATAATTTTGTTTCAAGTTATTGAATATATGTAGAAAATGTGTGTTCACTTACAAAAAAAAAAAATTCAATACAAAACTAACACTAATTAAAAACAAGTAATATATATTATTTACGCTATATTATTTTTAATTATTTTTATATAACTTTAGCAGTTAAATGATGCAGAATAGGTTAATAAATAATCTATATTAAAAATATGATAATTAAATCGAGTCACATGCGCTTACATCCTATACACCCTATAGATACTACAGAATGAATATTATGTTCCGGGCCGATTTTATTTAACTGCTATTTTGGCTTAGTAAATATTTGTCAGTTCAAATTTAATAGTCGTAGAGAATAGTAAATTACAATATATTTTGGAGCATTTAACGACTCAACAATGTATTTAAGTCATTAAAACATTTTATATAAATAATAAAAGTAATACAGTTACCATTAATAGTTATCGCTATCGTCACCTGTTGGAAAACTTCTTGGTGGCTGAGTTGAGTCGATTAGGCCTGCAACACATGTGGTTACAACAGGACGATGCTACCTTATACACAGCTCGAGCTATGCTTTAAATTGTGCGTGAAATTCTTCCCGGCCGCATAATGTCAAAATATGGTGATGTCGACTGGCCTCCTCGATCACCTGGTTTGACGGCTCCCGACTATTTTCCGTGGGAGTACTTGAAAGGAAAGGTCTACGCCAATAAGTCAAGAACAAATTCGATGCTACGGGACAATGTTCGAAATGAACGCTTAAGAAGAAAATTGAACATATTAAAAATTGGGGAGAAAATATTTTTTTGTTGGCTATCGATTCAAGATATACGGGATGGCCCAAAAAAAGTGAGAACATCTCGTAAACATGTGTTATTTCAAAACATAATTAATAGCAAATCTAAATGTAATTTTTTTCGCACAATATTTAGCTAACCAGAAATTATATTCAATGTATCCTCCGCCACTCGTTTATGCTTCCGTCAATAAAGCGCTGCCCCAGATTTCTCATGTTCCTCAATTATTGCCAACTTGAGCTGATTAACTGTGGTAAATATTCGCCGAAGGTAGACTTTTTCTTGTAAAACACCCCATATTGCATAATCTACCGGAATTAAGTCTAGGCTATTCGGTGGCCACGTGCCTGGCTCGATGAAATTAACATTCTCACGTCGATGAAAGTTGATTGTGTTTCTGGCTGTGCGAGATGGAGCTCCGTCCTGCTGTAATGTCCAGTTATGGCGACCACGTGTCGCATGAATTGCAGACATCAAAAACCTTATCTGAGAACATGTTCACAATAATATTCAATGTTAGTCTTCCCCATTCGAGACACACCGACTGATACAATTATGTCGCATGCGACATTCGTTCGTTCTTTTGCTAATTTATAATCATTTAAATAAATCAATTGTACGTGGTTTATTCACTGTTGGAAAATCTGCCAAAACCGCCAAAACTGCTTAACATCGAAATAATGCTTACGTCAACTAGCATAACTCAATATTTATTATAAAAAGATTTTTTAATTTTAATCAAAATAAACATGGAGTTCTACAAACTAAACACAATAACAATAAATAAATACGCTTATAGTATGCGTAGAACCTCTTACTAACACTTCCTAACAGTGTATTTGTTCATTAACTAAACAAATTAGTTCTGGTTTAACCGTAATGGCTGTCTGCCGATTTGTCGCTCTCGCAGTGCAAAGTTCATATTTTAAACATCGCAAGGTAACAGTGATAAAACGCGCGAACATGAAATGTTATAATTTTTATTATTGTACGGCTATTTATTTCTTATATTACAAATACATTATAAAACGATTATTGAATAAGTCATCATAGGCTGGGGTTTGATTTTAATTAGCTCTGGAACCAAACATAGAAAGCTATTAAGAGTAATTATTAGACAAACTAGAAAATTTCTTATGAATAAGTTCTGAGGTGGTGAGAAACATGATAAAGATGGTGAACCATGTAAGCCATATGGGTCGTTTAAAATTAAATAAAACACATAAAGGGCTATGTACACATATATGGACAATAATGCAATGAATGTTGGCTTCCAAGTCGTCTATCGGCGTAGTCCCTCCACACGTCTCCATAGTAAATAATCCAAAGGTGTCACACGATAACGGAGGCCAATTCACAGGTCTATTACGCAAAATTATGCGCACATCGAATGTTTCCTTCAATAAATTGATTGTGGTATGCTCTTTGTGGCATATTGCGCCATTTTGTTAAAACTACAGCTCTTCCACATTAATGCCATTCAATTGGGGAACGAAAAACTCAGTAATCATAGATCTATAGCGCTCTTCATTGACTGTATCATTTTTGAAGAAACACCATCTTCTTCAGTGTGCACTGTACGACGTATCTGCTGATGCGTATTATCAATTAGAGTATGGGTGGTGCAAAAACGATCCATGGTTATTCGCATTATTATGACGATTATGTCGACCATAAAATGGTCGTAACGCATGATAATTTCGCGAATTGAACCACAATTTTAGAAATTTTTAATTATTGTTCTGGCATAAGTCTATTCATGGTGAAATGGCAAACCAAACTGAGCCCAAATCAGCTGTCAGCTGTAAAATTGGCTGTCGCTGGAGCAAGTGTTGCCAATTCGAAAAAAAAACCTCTAAAAAAACATCCTTTATAGTAATGATAAATTCGTAGATCATCAATCTAATACGCCGGCTTCTCGAACATAACGAATACGTATGATTCATGATGTACATTTAGTATTCTGTGAAGTCTATTCACATATAAAAAAATTCTGACAACCTCTTCGAATGAATAAGAAATGTACACAGCGTGAATGGAATTTATTCAAATATTGAAAATTGGTGAACGACAATGACACCCACATTTTTTCTTCCTTTTATCGTATTTTATATTCTCGGAAGCGTTCTCCCCCTTTTGACTAAATGGAACAACCCTCTCAAAATTTCAAATATAGATCAAAGCTATCGTCGAGTGACAATTTTGTTTTACATCGTCTTATTCGTTTTCACGTGCCACCTTCTATCAAAGGTTGGCCGCTAAGTTGCAATTGCTGATATAATCAGAAATTATAAAAAAAGTATCGTTTTAAGTACAATTGGAATATAAATTTTATTCATGCAAAATTACAGTCAATTTCATTTATCACGTATTCATCATTATTAAGTAATCGGCTTAAAATAGTTCAAAGATCTCCCCTGGTTCTCCAAAGGGAAAGTTTCCAAAATAATAATGGCAAATATGTCTAGAATGAGAATTGCGCATTGTCAGATAGCCTCATATTTATTCATATTGAACTTAATAGATTCCCCAATGTGTGAGTGTGGTGCCGAGGAGGAAACCTTGACCATATATTTTTTGCCTGTCCATTGCGGATCAGAGGTTTTTTTTACAGTAATCTCGTCAATGGTAGTTTTCAACTCCCGATTAATTTGTGTCATCCTCTTTCCCTTAATTCGCCACATTTAATCTATATAATAGCAAAGTTTTCGAACGACAATGGTATTGACTTGTAATATAATATTTCCTATTTTATAATATTATTGATACCTTTCTTGGAAATATTATCGACAAGAAAATATTAACAATTTTTGCACCATTTCGCATCATCATTCTTTAAATACATTTTACAGTTATCTGAACAGATATAAATCTCTTGGAACAAAGTCTGGAGAGTAGGGAGGGTGTGGAAAAACTGACCATGGAGTTTTAATATTAGGTGGTGTGAAGCAATTTAAGTTGACTTCCCAAACATTGCTTTACGAAGATGCATTTTTAATTGATCCATTTTAAAGTTTTAATTTTTAATTTTTATTTAACTTCTTCTTCTTCCACGATATTACATTCCAGGATGGAATTAGGTTTTCTCTCTGGCCACACCAGGAATATTTACTATTTTGCCGCCGGTCTCAAGGCGAAACAAAAGAAGTATGGATTATTGTATATTTAATCACCTTTCAAGTAAATATGTACAGAAGAGCTTATAAGCTGTCGTATAACACTTATTTCGTCCCGATCGGACTTACGGTTCACAAGCCACGGCCTCTCAAAGATAACTGAGCACGCTAATTCGTGTCGCTTACGCTTGCTTATTCTTGCACGAAGGACGGACGTGGTTGATACCATTAATTTTCATACAGACGTTTGAAATTTAACCTATTTTCATGACGGTCAGATTATTTAACGTGCGCCCCATACTTTTAACTGATTTTAAATACGATTAATGACGATGATCACGTCAAAAAATCCCAATTATGAATACTGAAACAAGAGATTCGGATATTAAATTTTTATATTACTATATTTATAAAACAATGACTACTTTTTAATTGACATACACCTCACTATCAGATCACAGGCGTTTTGGACCACTTTCTGAGGTTACGCTGTCAAGATCATATCTGTTTGGGACATATATTTATTTGCGTACATATTACATAAATTTTTATTTTTAACAAAAATAATGCATTGTGCATCCCCCCCATTCCTTTCCCCTCCAGGCACGCCGCCGAAACAGTCGACTGACGACCTTAAACCGGTGCGGTTATACGTGAATCGAAAGAATTACAATATTATACAACTGAGACTTCGCGTCTATACAGTGTCGTCTAAACGAACCTAAGACGAAATAGTGAATTAAAATACAGTCCACATTTGGAAGTGCCAGCAGAACCGGATTGTGTGTGAGTGCCAAACTCCTTCCGTATATCCTGAATTCTTTCGCCATCTATGCTTATACGCCATAATATCTTTCTATCTGTTACCTTCTATTATACTCTGCGTAATGAGCTAATGAAACTTATATATTTTTAATGATGGATTCCAGGAACTTGAACATTTCAGATTTTATAAATTTAATCTAAAATGTCGTCGATACGTTTTAATATTCACATACGACTCGTAGTCGTGTGAGATTTTTAACCTCAACAATACGTTTATTCGAGCCACCGCTGGTGACGAGGGGAATTACCAAATCGAGATACTTTTAATCTATTTTCATGCAGTATTAACTATTCCCTTCCAATCCTGGATAGACTCCCCTCGGCAGAAACAGATTAGCTAGCACGGAAAGCAGACAATCTCCCGATGTATTCTAGTACCCAGCTAATATATTATTCACTGTGTTCTCTCAAACTCACCGACATTTACGGAGAGTAAGTCCATTTTATATAAATTTATATGGCGTGCCTGGTAATACGGATAGTAACAATAAAAAAGGGCTTTTTTAAATATATATTGTATGAGTGGATACCTAACTATATGACGAGTCGAAAATATTCAAAGAATATGTGTAAATTTAGCACTGTTACGTGAAATATTGTTAAAAACACTTTACAGATAAAGAATATTGCCTTAAATATATATTTTTTTAAATATAGATTATCATTGTGATATAAATACATGTTATTTCATGGAAATGAATATCAAATTTAGTCCATAGATGGGCGATAGTGTAGTGGTACTCGAAGTGTTTCCACATATTAACATATATACAACTTCCAAAAATTGGATAGATATGGAGATTGATCAATGGGTGAGAATGGTGAACGTTATATTTGTATAAAGTGATCACATAAGCCCTGTAATTAACACATATTTCCATATATTTCCATTAATATAAAAAAAAATAGATTCATCTTTATGAGATATCTATTATTTGTTTAATAACAGTGCCTTTGTAGGTAGAAATCTAGTAATTGTGTGTTCTTGGACATATTCAATAATTATTTGAATTTTTTACAAAATTGTGTTATGCTTGAAGTCTACGTATTTTGAAATAAATATTTGCAAAATTGTTCAATTATTAATCTACATATATGCTTTAGGTTCTAAATCATTCAACAAAAAATAGTCTAGCCCCTCGAAATTCGATGACCTTTAATTGATTGTATTTGAAATATAATTTGTAATCAATAAAACATTTTATTTTGAAATGCTTATATCTCTGACTTGATTGAGATTAGACACCCCTTGAACATTTTCGACTCTTAATTTAATCCGTAATCCACACAAAAATATTGTGGACTAGGTCTATACTTATCGTTTAGTTTCAAAATAATTTTATTTTAAAATAAGATCTTGCAGGCGGCATAGGTGGTCGCTTCGCAGTCAGTGTTTTTGTGACGTATATGTGTATTTAAAAAAAAATAATCCTGTCACATTTAATTGTGAACATGCAATTTTTCTTCATACCTAGTTAATGATATTAAAACAAATTAAATGATTCAAATAGAGAGAAATACAGAAAATATCTATATTAGTAGTAGTGAGGTAACCATGATTATGACTATAATTAGAAACTAAGATTTATTAAGGAGAACACATTATTATTGTGAAGTTGTAGTTATTCAGAACTATTAGTCCATAATGTTTTAAATACTAATTTAATGTATCAATTATAAATATATACATTAAATTAGTATTTAAAACTAAGATTTAACTGTTAGAGGTTTAGTTTCTAGTGTACCAGTCATTGCTCGAAGAATTGCGAATAATCAGTTACCAATAATAATTAAAATCCAGCACAATGGTTTAAATAATGTTATGACCATCAACATATGTTATCATCACAGGAATACGAATAATTAAATGGATAAATGGATATAAATAATCAGATGGATCTGGTCTACCTTGGTCTAAAGTCCTGCGTTGGACGTCGTTTTCACCTCCAGTTGACTAACACGTTTTTTGTGGAGAACCAAGATATCACAGCACTTCCGAAACCGTTGAGAATACGGCTTCTTTGTGGTCTGAGCGCTAGGGCACTCGGACGACAAAAAATGACAGTTCGGTGTCAGAAGTCAATATGTCCCCCCGTCGGCGAAATCCCTAAGTCTTTGGTGGACCAGAGCGGGACAGATATATTAAGGTATATATTAAGGTTTATGTTGGAAAGATAAATGGATAGGTACTTCTCTTGCATCAACACAACCGATAAACCAAAAAATATGTTTTTATATCGCGCGGCCGCACACATAACAGTCTCTAACACCGTCTCAAAAACAGAAACGGTTTCACTTTTTTATTAAATATACAAATATTCAAACTTTAAATACCAAGCTTACCCACCGATGTATAAATAGCCCAGACAGTCGTAAATATTTGACGTATTACAGGGAGACTTTTTCCAATAAATATTTAAATGCCTAGTATAAAATTATCAATCAAAATTGTTAAAATACATATACATATTAGAATTCGCTTTATTATCAAAAGTAAAAAAAAACATTGAGTAATTTGTGTATAGCGTGACGTACGTGACCTGAGTCTCGTTCACACTCACCAGCTAGATCAGTGGAGGAATATAAAATGTGAGTACAGAACTTAGAACTCACCTTGCTGACGATTTTTCTCATCACTTGTGATAAATTTATAACAACTTGTATAATTCGGATGGACAGAAATGTAATCTACATTATTGAAATAAGTTACAATTACATTAGTTTATTATAGTTAGAGTTATAAGTTACATTAGTTTATTAAAAGAAACAGAGCAATCGTTACAAGTACAACCTGGTGTAATCTCCTCTTACTCTCTCTCTCTCTTTGATTCTAATAATAATAAAATAATAATAATGATGGAAAATTTGTATAGCGCTACTTTCGTAAAAACTTTCACCTCAAGGGCGCTTTACACATAAACAGTTATTACTTTTACAATTTTTTTTTTTTTTAATTAATAATCGTTATTTTTACTTATGGAAATGATTTTTTGAAAAGGTGCATTTTTAGTTTTTTCTAATCGTCTAAACATTCATATTATATTTTGTTAAGTATAATATTTTTAAGGAGAACACATTATAATTGCGAAGTTGTAATTTCTGACTTTTCCTATCAGATTTTACTCAAAGGTGTTAGATATTCCGCAAATATAAAGTAGATGGCTTTCAAATAATAGAACGACAGATGTATCAATTTGAAAGTATAACATATAAGTTCGAAAATTTGTCGTCAACTCACTGTGTTGATGTAGCATAATCGGTTAATGCATTTCCCCGTATAGGAAAAGATCCAGGTTGCTGTGTTCCCTTAATTACATTTCTCGAGAGTTCATTGTATCCATGAATGTGCTCTATCCAGTGGCCCTTTTGATTTTAGACGGTATACATTATGGACCTCTTTTCTTGTACTTTCTTCAGAAGCTTTTCATTTATAATTCTCTCAGTCCAGCTTACCTTTTTCATCCTTCTCCATACATAATAGAACTAGTTTTCGAATGCTTCCAACCTATTTCTATCTTTGTAGATAATTATCCGGGTCTTTATCCATTGAAAATGAGATAAAATCCAAAGTAAAATAAATGTAATTGTTATACTTGAATACAAATTAAATGTATTAATTTATCGAAAAAAATATTGTTGTTGCTACCGTGATACGAACCTGGATCTCTTCCAATCCGAGAAATGCATTAACCGATTACGCCACATCAACACGACAAATTTTCGAACTTATATGTTACACTTTCAAATTGATACATCTGTCGTTCCATTATTTGAAAGCCATCTTTTTTATATTTACAGAATATCAAACACCTTTGAGTAAAATTCGATAGAAGACGTCAGAAATTGCAATTTCGCAATTAGAATGTGTTCTCCTTAAAAATATTATACTTGACAAAATATATGAATATTTAGACAATTTGGGATCTAAGAGTCTTAATGGACATAACGGACCGTCACTAGGATTTTCTTCCTTTTCTCGGTTATTACATCAGCTCTTTTCCGTTCGCGTGCTTCCTTTTTATGATGTCATTGTCCTTGATCATGGTACGCGGTTTCACATCTTCTAGAGTCTATCCACATCTGCTCAGATTCATCTTCAGTGTGTCTACATTTTCCGCGAGATGGATGCGCAAACGTAACTTGTTTGGAAAGCCGCATATCATCCACACTCACACATTGACCTGTTCACAAGGGCGGGCTGGAGGTTCACAAGGGTGGGTTCGGAAGGGCTCGCGCGAGCCCCTCGTTAAATTAAGAATAAACAATATTGTAAGATCTGATCAGTACCTACCTAACTGCAATTTTTGTAGATGGTTTAAATGTATTATGAAACATAAGACCATGTTGCTTTTTGAAATTTTTCGTAAAATACATTTATTTCGGGTGCAAAATAAAAGATTTCTAACCGTTTTTTTGTCTGTAGCCTAACAAAGCTTGCTTTCAGTTGTTCAACGCAATATTTTTGTGAGCGATGCTTTTAATGATTATCCTTCATACTTCACACGTGAACATTTTTTCTCTTTACCGCAATTGTGCACAGTTCTGAGAAGGACAGTTCCTAATATTTATTACTTTGTACCGTAATTTACTAAGGCGGACTTCAGTTTTAATCCAGTGTTCTGTTTTGAAACATGGAATTGGTGCGAAAACCTATTTCTGCGACAATCTTGGAATTCTTCACTCTTGCAATCTATGATGGGTAAGTAAAATTTTCAGCTATAGAAATGAATTATTTTACGGTATATTGCGTATTGCTATATTATATAAATATAATAAGTAACATTATATTGCTTTAATAATTATTGCGTATAATTGAATTAGATAATAGAATAAGATTAAAAAATCTGCTCTTGAGATCAAACGCACCTCTTATTAACGTATTGGTAGCTCATCGCTGCCTGCCTCAGAATCATGCATAATAATTGTAATTTCGATACTGGAAATATTTACCTGTTTCAAAGTCCTCAAGTTTGTTCTACGCTCTTCTCAGTTTATACCTAAGATCTAATAGAATTTTTTTAGATTTCGGCTACATAACACCCGTGATTCCATCATGGTTTGTATGTCTGCTCGTATGGTAGCCCCTTGTGATATATTCGCAGATATATCTCTTTTCGTCCGAATACTCATTGTACCTATGTAATATATTTCAAAGTATTTTTTCCTGTTTTCGGCTGGTACACAATGCTGTAACAACGGTAGGCACGATAACTCTAAAAACGGCGATAAAAAAACGGTCAGGAACACTAGAGGAATCAAATCACGTCCGTTTCAAATTTTTCTAAGCATTCCATCGTTGTTCCGGCACGGCAGTTCGACCTTCGGAATGCGAGCCGGACCGTGTAAGGTTCTGCGGGAAGAGGGGGTGGTATCGCAAGGGCTGTTGCATGCGAAAATTGGTATTTCGGTGCGGTTACCGTACATACCTATATTCCAGACATTAATTTCAAACATTCCATTTAATAAACATATTTAACTCAACATTTACGTGATCGAGCGAAGAGTCTTACATACTTCAAATGATCGGTATCATTACGCACTTGTATACCGACTCGAAACGAAAATAAAGAATTTGGTTATAATGATATGGCTTACCTTTTAATATTAAATTGTATGATTAAATAATTTAATGCATGTTAATTGAAAATGTGAGCATATAGATAACCATATAGAAAAATTATTTATTTATTATAACTTATCTTGTACATAATTGCTTAGTTTAATTTTGAATATACGTAGTTTCTACTCCTTTCTTATATATTCTATCATTTTATTAAATATCTTCATCCCACAGCACATCATCGATTTCTGAGATTTAACCGTCTTATGAAATGGCAGTCTCAGTCTATCTTTTCCTCTGGTATGACGTTCGTGCTCATGTTGATTTGCATCAATTTTTATTATAAATTCTGCCGATATTTTCTTAGCAAGGATTTTAAAAATAAATACCATAACATTGAAATATACTTTCTGCTTATGATCATCCTATTCAGATCTTTCAGAATTGCACTGACCTAAGTATAATTTTTTCGTAGTACTATTCTCAAAACGTTATTTTTCAGTACTGATAATTGTTCGATTTATTCTTTATTAGCAAAAAAATAAAATGAAACTACAGTAGTTTATGTGAGGAGTTATAATAGAGATATATACTATTTTGCAAGACTCGATACTAATAAATATTTTAATCCTTCTCAGAAGTGAGATTTTTTAACAATCTTTTTAGCCATTTATCAATTTAGAATCTATTATTTATTTATTATTATTATTTATTTATACTCCCAAATATTTTATTTCTGTCCCTTCCTTCAAACTTTCACCATCTATGATAATTGCTAACTAAAGAATTATATATTAAATAATAAGGATTAGGATGATATTTTCAAAAAAATGGAGGTCTACAAATTAATTTGCAATTATTGCAATTATTTTTATATACGTAAAACTTGCAGAAATTTTGATATTAGAATTAAGGAGCACTTGAGAATTTTCCAATCATCTTTTGGAAACAAACCACTTTTTTGATATTAACGAGGATTTAGAAATTATACATGCAAATACTAAGGGTTTACAGTTAGATAAATTTGAAATTTTAGAAATAAGAAAAAGTATTAATAGCAAACTTAATGTTATAAATAATCAAATTCTCTTTGTAAATAGTCACCATTTAATTTTTTTTTCATATAAGTTCTTACTTATACACCATTTTATAGTTTTGTTTTTATCTATGCTTGTATTTTTAATTTCAGTAAACATGTTGAATAATCAATAAATAGTCATTTAAACAAAGTATTTTGTCTAATTATTTATGATTAAATTCAATCTGTAAATAAAGCAAGCAGCTTACACAATTATGACATACCCCTATCAGTTAGGGTTGCATGTTTTACGTCACGTGATAAAGTGACAAAGTGGCAATAATATAATAACCACAGGACAAGACATCAAGTCATCATCCACAAAATACTATTACAGAAGACGCTAGCTAAGATTTTTATAGCCAAAATATTTTCCAATCCCGAGACAAATATCTCATAATTTAAACAATAAATAATAATTGTATTAATTTGTGTTTTATAATACCTAAAAATAAAAAAAATGGTCGAAACAACTGCGAAACAACTAATATCTGCGCGTGACCGCTGCCGTTTCAAAAGACCGCGCGCCCTCTTCAAGGTTATGTTATATTTTATTAATTTTTTATTCCAACTCTATTTCATATATAATATTCCAAACAATTATTATTTTTTACCAAACTGCGTAACAGTTTTACAATTAATTAACATATTAAATTAAGGTAAACTAAAAATTTGTTAACAACATAACATACATAACAACATACATACAATAGATAAATCAAATAATTAGATAAGAATATGTTTGATTTTATATTTGAATGTGCTGACTGGTGAATCTTTATTTTTCATACTAATATTATTAAAAAATTAATACATTCTTTCACTATACACATTGTTCGATATTGGTACTCTCATGGTTCGTCTCGAAGATCTGGTAGAATAGCTATGATGAGGGTCAGTATTCATATTATATATTACTGCTTTGTCAACTGGTAAGATTTTTCATATTGTAAATAATTTGTAATAATCATCTTTATACAAACTTTTTGCTCTATTATCTACGATAAATTTTAAAAATCTTAATTATAACTGTTTAATTTTATCAGTAATGTTTTAAATGTAAGTGCTACTCACTCCATAACTGATAACCTAGTCGACCGTCGCAAAGTATAGTGAGTACAGTGTGGCCCGAGAGATGCATAACCTTAACATATAAAATGCACTTAACATGGAACTCAGTTTCTTACATATATTTTCAATATGCGGCTTAAACAAAATTTTTTATCAATTATTAAACCTAAATATTTATGGTCCTCCACTTTTATAATTTTGTCACATTTACAATTTGTGTGATTCAAGATTAATTTTAATTGTAATTTGTTTAATTTAATTCATTCAGTGTAGTTGTATTGTTGTCTCCCACTATGTATACGAATACATCGTCTAAAAATAATCTTATAATACTTTTAAAATTAGCAATATTAAAAGTAAAAAATACTAAATTTATTTTTTAAATAATTGTTGTTTTTTTTTTTTAATTTAAAAATAGAATCTGACAAGAAACAATGCTATATTTTTAGTTAGTTATGACATCCTGAACAAGGAAAAGGTGTTTTTCGAAACCGGTAGATGTTTTTTAAACTCATTTGTGGTTAATAAAACTAAGATAATAAATAAAAAATAAATAATAATAATCTTACAATTTATGGATCAAGAATTTTTAAATAAAGTAAAAAAATAATTAGAAAAACCTCAAGTAAAATGTATCCGTCTTCCATATCCAAGTAACTTCTTCACGGATATTACTTTCGTGAACATTACTTAATATTTATAGCCCGGTGGGTCAAAACAAAACACGTCTGGCGGTGGTGGGTTATTTTAGACCCACCTCAAGTTTTCGGTTTTTCAACCATTTTGTGGGAGATTTTTCATAAATATTTCATTTTAAATATGATTTAATGAAATGGCATGATATGCTGTAATGTTTCTGCTAAAAAATTAAAAAATTAAAAACTAAAAAATATTCCAAATAATGCACATATTCTCACGCATCAACAGACGCCCTACACAGCCATAATACAAACATCCACTGAGCATGTAATCTTCTCGTCAGAACCCGAGCAGGCAGTGTCATAAAACTTACATGTAGGCCCAACGCCCCTCAAATAATTTTATTATTGGCATTGTCTAGGGATCGCCAGACGAAAATAATTCAAAACAAATACATGGACGCATACCTGGTATCCTTTGTCTACTCGCTCAGAATGTTGACAATATATGTTTCGGCGTAAGCGCTGAAATTCAATTCCGTAATAGCGACTGTTTTAGGTCAGTTTTTAAGCTTTTTTTCATTTATATACTTACTAAAAGATAATACTTAATAAAAGATTAGCTACAAGAAAAACAGTATTAAAATAATATTTATAGCGTAATTCATATTTTTTCAAACATCCAAATCAAACCTGATCTACCACCGCAAAGTATGTGTTAAAATAGCGACATCACAGGTTATTTCGACTTACAGTATACAGAAACGGTTGTGTCTACTGTAATATAAACTTTTTTTCTTCTTCAGCGATCTATCGCTACGTGGATGACGTTTGCTATGGTCTCTCGGGTTGGCTATTACAGACGACCATGCGTGGGGTTATTTAAGGGTAGGTGGTATTGCACTGTACCACCCGTACGCACTCTTGGAATAATGGAGAGCTTGGTCTAATAGTAAGGGTGGTCTGAGGCGACTGGAGTTATTTTGCAGCCTTTTCAGTCTATGCACAGGACTTTGTACAGATTACAGTGAAGCGGGGACTCAGCACCGAAATAATGCATCATTTAATAAATTCAGTCAAATGTGTTCTGACACCTGTCACTTGTTGCATTTGTCACATCGATTTGTCAATCCTAGAAATTATCATGAAACAAATTGACTCCAAACTTCAAACAATAAAAAAAGAATTATTCGCAAAAATAGAGAATGAAAATCAGGAAACTCGAAAATCCAGCGACTTCATTAGCCTACAGTATGATGATATCAACAAAAAATTGGATACTATCACAAAGCTAACAACAGAAGTTGAAGCTCTTAGAAGTGAACTAAATGAAAAAAATAAAATTATTAAAAACTTTGAGGTTAGGCTTGCTGACATGGAGCAGAACGCCAAAGCTGACTCCCTAGAAGTAGCAGGTGTCCCGCAACGGGAGGGAGAACAACCTGCGGAGGTGGTCCGGCAAGTGGCCGCAGCAGCGGGCATCGACATACAAAACAGGGACATTATAGATGCCAAAAGGATAATAGATAGAAGAATCGGTGCCCCTCCTAAACTTCTTGTTAAATTTGCAGATATCAGAACTAAATATCAACTATTGGAAAACAGAAAAAAGATTGACCCAACTACATTAAAAACTCTTGGATGTGAAAAACTTTACATAAGTGAAATATTGTGCCCGTACTATAAAGAACTTCTGTGGAAAGTAAAACAAAAATGTAAGGAAAATAACTACTTGTTTGTTTGGTTTAAAAATGAAAAAAATATGGTCAAAAAGGCACCTGAGAATAGAGTTATTTACATTAAGCACTCAGACGATCTAATCAAAATAATATAAATTTATAAGAGCTCCGGCTATTGGTCTGCCTTTGGTTGGACTACTCTCTATACTACGAACTCTGTAAGTAATTAACAAAATATTTTGCTAATAATACATATTGTTAAATAAATATCATATATTGTATCCAAATGACAACAGGGAAATTCACCAATTTTGGCCAATGGCGGCGGAGCTCACCTATATTTATTTTTTTGTCTTAAACTAATAAACAGTAAAAAATGGCTCAAGAATTAATAGATATGATTGACATTAACTCACTCGAGTCCTTTGTAACATCAGACTCAAAATCATGTAAAATATATTTTAATGGCAATGAGAACCTTAAAATATTTAACCAAAACATAAGATCAATCAATAAAAATTTTGATGAACTACTAATAACGCTCGATAGTCTCTCCATTAGCTTCCACGTAATTATTTTAACTGAGTGCTGGCTCACTGAATCATACGCACCAAAAAATCTCAAGCACTATACTCATTATAACACCTTTAAACACTCGTCCAAAAACGATGGAATTGTTATTTATATTAAAAATGAACTTCATTGTTTTGTATTGGAATTCATTATTCAGGACGCTAACAGCTTACGAGTAGATTATAGCAATGATACATGTATTCTGGCAATTTACCGCTCTCCGTCAGTATATAATATTTCACCATTTCTAAGGTCGCTTAATGACTACCTATCTCACTTATCTGATAAAAAAATATTGTATTAATCGGTGACATGAATATTAACATTATGACCAATGGTCATCCGCAAAGGCTTGATTATATCAATATGTTAGCTTATCACGGATTTATTAGCACCATTAATAGTCCTACGAGAGTTATAAAAGACTCTAAATCTTGCATCGACCATATTATGATCAAAACTAAGAACTACATCAAATCGATTGTATATGAATCAACAATGACTGATCACTACTCTACCATGGTTTCATTACACACTGCTCATAATAACAACTTTAAGGCGGAACATCAGCGTGCAACTACGAAAATAAACTATGAAAACTTAAAATTGACATTGGAAACCATGAATTGGAATGACCTTTACCTTATCACTAACTCTGAAAGCGCTTGGAATTACTTCATAGAACATATACAAAATGCAATTAACAAACATAAAACTACATTTTATAAACACATCCCATCTAGTAAAAAAACCCTAAAACCATGGATTACGCAAAATATTATTAAATCTATAAAAAAAAGAAACATATTACACAAAAAAACACGTAACAACCCTTATGACATTACGTTGCATAATTTTTACAAAAGATACAGAAACATATGTACACTAATAATTAAAAAAGCCAAAGAACTTTACTATAAACAAAAAATTATCGATACCAATGGAGACTCTAAAAAAATATGGAACATTTCAAGAGAGGCAACCAACACTGATAGACAAAAAAAGACAGTTCTTAATCAACTAGATATAGATGGTAAACCAATTTACTTTAAAAATAGCCCTGACCAAATTGTCAATCATGCAAACTATTTTTTCACTAATATTGGGTCTAATTTAGCTAAAAAAATTCCGTCGTCTCTGCTTAATATTAGATCTGAAAGTCACAATCTAAACCAGGATATTGGTTATAAATTTTCTTTCACAAACGTAGATAAAACTGTTATCAAAAATATAATCCAATCGCTAAAAAATAGTAATGCTGCTGGTACAGATGGTATTACAGTTAATTTACTTAAAATAATGTATGTGCAACTGCTAACCCCCTTGCATTATCTTATTAACCTTAGTCTAAAACTCGGACACTTCCCCACTAAATTAAAACAAGGATTAATTATCCCAATCCACAAAGCAGGAAGTAAAAGAGACATTAATAACTATAGACCAATTACGTTACTTAATTCTCTTTCTAAAATATTAGAGAAAATTATAAAAATTCAACTCGTAAAATACCTCGAGAGTAATAAAATTATTTCTAAAAACCAGTTCGGCTTTAGGACAAATATGGGTACAACTGAAGCTATTGCCTGTGTCACGGATTTCATTACTAACAATGTGGATAAAAGACACAAATTTATATCCATTTTCCTCGATCTCGCCAAGGCCTTTGATACAATTTCGCATTCGAGTCTAATCGAAAAATTAAAAAAAATTGGTATCTTAGGCAAAGAACTCGATATGTTTAAAAGTTATATCACAGACAGGAATCAACGAGTTTGTGTAAAAGAAATTTCAAGCAATCCTCTGTCCACTTACTTCGGGGTCCCACAGGGTAGCATATTAGGTCCAATACTATTTTTAATATATATTAATGACCTAAGCAACATCTCTTTTAACGGAAGCGTTACTTGTTTTGCGGATGACACTGTTCTTCAATTCCAAGCTGATACATGGTCAGCAGTATTTAAAAAAGCCGAGAAAGGTATAAACATTGTTAAAAAATGGCTCGACCTGAACACCTTAACACTTAATACCAATAAAACCAAATACCTAACTTCGAGCATAAAAGAAAATGGGCAACCCTCGTATGCTTACAAAATAAAAGTCCACAATTGTTCCAACTCAGACGACGATACGTGTCAATGCAATTATATAGAACGTACTGACCAAATTAAATACTTAGAAATTATATTTGATCCTTACCTCAAATGGAATCATCATACATAACTCATTACAAATAAAATAAAAAAAACAATATATTTTTTTAGAAATATTAGAAATTTCCTTAATATAAAACGGCATATTACGCTATCTGTCAATCAATCATAGAGCATGGTATAATTGCTTGGGGTGGAGCGACTATGTCTGCAATTAATCCAATAATAGCAGCTCAAAAAATTATATTAAAAGTTATCCTCAAATCCCCAATCACAACGAGCACTGACGTAATTTTTGATAAATTCAATGTCTTTGATATTAGACAAATATACGCTAATACTACTCTCAAATACATATATAAATACAAACAGGCACATTTTAAAACAACATAAAACATAATTTCCACACGGACAAATACAAATAACCTTCAAACCCAAAGAGCACATACTACATTTGGTCAAAGGAACTACAAATATTTTGGACCTAAACTATATAATAGAATGCTAAAAGACTTTAATCAATTGAATTGTCACAAGAACATGAAACTTTATATTAAAACTTGGATTCGTAATATGGGTAGAGCCAGTATTGGTGCACTCACCCAAACATATTGACTCATACCCATATTAATTATTGCTACAAAGTGTTACAAAAATTAAATCCACCTCAAAATTGTTCTTCATATACACCTTTTATATGTTAATAATAATAAATCTTTCTACTTGTAATTTTAATCAATTGTACAATTGCTTGTAAACTATGCCCGTCTCGACACAGAATTCTCTAGTGAGACGGGCACAGTCCAAACAATTTTTTTTATATGTATAATATAGTTATAAATAATAAATAAAAAAATAAATAATTCCCGTATGTAGGCAATCGGTTGAATACGATTATGACAACACTTTTGAGGCTCCTAATTGGTTGCAGCGAAGATTTTTACTTGACTCCTGTTGGCTGTAGAATTCGCAAACCGCGACATATTTATTGGTATTTGGTATTTGTCAAATTAAAATTAAAAACAGAGTGATTTAATTGGCTTAAATGCAGTAGCGATAGACACTAAATGCACAATATCTGCATTAAGTTCACCATGTACACAACAAGTCCCAGAACTTCTTGATTTCACGCCTCACCTCGAGCCAAACTCATTAAACTAATCAAACATATTATATATATATATACATTTTGTAATTTGACAAATTAATTACTAACAATAAATTTTTCATAATTGCCACATTTGAAGCAAGTAAACACAAAATTCACACTTGCGCGGTATATATAATCAATTTTACTACATTAAGATACCAAGGTTCGATTTACTGGTGCCCCGATAACCCAAGGGAACGCCATCAAAAACGTTTGCATTGTCCAAAAATGACAGTGTGGTGTGCAATTTCTGCCCGAAGGATAATTGGCTCTTATTTTTTTAAGAAAGAGTCACTGTTGGCGTGTATTTCCGAATAATCGACAAGTTTTTGGTACCGCAACTGCAGCTCTTTTCCGAGTTCAATAACAGAACACAATTTCAACAAGACGGGGCCACTCCACACTCAGCTAGAGTTTTAATGGAGAAGCTGAGGGGAATTTTTCCCAATAAATTAATCAGCAAGTACGGAGACACACTCTGGGCACCTCGGCCACCGGACCTTACACCGTGCGACTTTTTTTGTGAGGATACCTTAAGTCAAAAGTTTATTGCAACAATCCTCGAACAATTCGAGCCCTACAAGAAAATATCCGCTGTGAAATTGCTGCCATTGAACCGACGCTTTGCTCTCGCGTGTTCGCAAATTTAAGAGTCTGTTTGCAAGAGTGTCTTGAGAGAAATGGACGGCATTTAGATGATATTGTTTATAAAACGTAGAGTCCGCATCGTTAAACTCCATTTTGTATAAATAAAATATGAGAATAACATAACATTTAATATTATGCTTGAAAATTTTCCGCTGGACACCTTTATAAGTCGTTAAAGTACAAACATTTTTTCAGTTTTTTTTAATTGTTTCTGAGGAAATTCAAAATCACTCAACTGATGAACGACAATAATATTTAACATACATGACAACCGTGAAATAAAGACACGGTGAATACTAAAGCTGAGAGTAGTGTCTCATGGCAGCAAAATCCGTGTCCCAAAGATTCGAAACGAGAGTTTAAAATGTCCTAATAATTTCACTTGTCACTTCTTGCGGTTAGAATTAAATAAAATAAAAAAATAGATATATCATTCGCCGTACCTATTTATTTTAAAAACGTAAAACATTATTTCACTGAATGTAAAAGCAATATTTTTATTAGATTATTCAAATCCAAAAAAGATGTCGTTTATCACAAATAAAGCATATATAATCTGACAGAAACGCCATTACAATTGACAATATCAACTAATAAATCATTTAGTTTTTTTTTAAATTATTGATGTGTGTTTCCAAACTTTGTATATTTGTGGTATTAAATATTCTGTTCTGTATTTTATAAAGGGTGTCCAGCGAAAAATTTTCAAGTTTAATATTAAATAAAATAAAATAAAGTAAAATGTTATTCTCATATTTTATTTATACAAAATGGAGTTTAACGATGCTGATTTTAAGTTTTGCAAACAATATCGTCTCAATGCCGTCCATTTCTCTCAATCACAATTGGACTCTTAAATTTGCGAACACACGTTAGTTCAATGGCAGCAATTTCACGGCCGATATTGATAAATGATTCAAAGGTAACTGCTTTTCACATTACACATTTATTCATAAAACACAATTAAACCCGACATTGTATGCACGAAAAATGTCCTTTAGATGTTCCTTCTTCAGATCAACTTTCCTCTAAGGGAGGTCACTCTTATTTATTTATTCTATTTACGGAGTTTACACCAGCCAATGCGGCCGTGGGGCGTCGATGCAGATGAGGACCCGGATCGCCACACGTCCAGGACATAGACCGGACACCATCTCGTCTCAGTCTTGTCCATAGCGCCATCGCTCGCATGCCGCCTCCTTGCTCATTGCAGCGGGGTCTCTCCTCACCGCTCGGGTGGACCAGGACCATTTATCTCTGGGTCCACCGCGGTGATCTTACTTTTAATCTCCGCCATCATCGTTTTTGAGCGTCTTCACCAAAAGTGACATTTTGCTCAGCTGCTCCATTACACGGCCAATCATCATAAGTCGGCAAAGTAGGCAACCCAGACCTCGATCCACAAATTCAAACTTCACATTATTATAAAATTTCACAGGACTATGTTCTGAAAATACTACACAATAATGATGTGTTCTTAAAAAAATTTAAAAAACACCTTTCTACATTATAATAATATCATATTTCACTTAAAATCAATGAATCTCGAAAGTATATTATTAATGTATATATATACATATGGTTACATACAGACAGACAACATTCCGTGTTATCGTAATCTTTTTTAGATGTTGATTTTTATAATCTTCATATGCTTTTAATTGATTGATAATTATTGTAGAGAGACGCGTGAAGGTTATGTAATGAAAGATTCAAGATGTAAAAATATTCACCGTGTCTTTATATAGGTAGATCCACGACATACGTACTATTTATTTATGCTGCGGACGTGTTATAAATAGGCCGTTATACTATACCTAAGAATAAATATTCTTAGGTACGGTATAACGTGGGAATTCGATCGCAAGTACGTAGCACACAGATTCAAATGATTTTAATTGACTGATAATAATTGTGCAACGCGGGAATTCAGTTACGAGTACATAGCACACACAGCGTGACGTAACGCACCATGTAACGCATATATTGAAAATTATTATTATTTACGTATGCAAACAAAATACCGATAATATTTTGAATGGTGTGCAAAAATAATTAATAAATATTAAATAATTGTCACACCTAGTGAGTTCTTTTTACAACTTCGTGGATTTTTTATTGATAATATAATCACCAACGTAGAAACGAGTAGCAACAGTAGCGGATCTCAGTCTAGAGTCAACCACCACAAAATCAATCCTCGACCTTTCATTTCCTCTCTCCCATGTGTACTGGTGGATTTCTTTGTGATCAAAAAAGGTGTTTGAGATAAAAAGGTTCCATTCCAAGCATTCCTCAAGTAGACTTTTTCCATTCCCATTCATCTTTTTGTCACCGTACACACCAATGGCTGACTCGAAACCATCCCTCCGAGTCCCCACTCAACTATTCAAATCGCCTGCTAAAATTATTCTTTCATTATTCCGTTTTACATTCATTACATCCCTTACATTTGTCCAAAATTCATCTTTCATTTCATCATTTTCTGAGTTTACGGGAGCATAAATAATTACATATACGATATTCCCAGATATTCAATCACTGACAGTGAGTGTGACTCAAATGTATCAGTGATTGACTCAAGGTTCGTGAGTATGAGCTCATCACTAGTTAAAACTAACTTTTATGTTCCTAAAAAATTAAAAGAACTAATTTCTTTTCTGAATAGAAATGATCTGGCACTAGAATTTTCAAATAAAAAAAGTCTTTTGTTTAATTCAATGAAAGAAGTATTGAAAAACCGTGCCTCGGTTCAAATTTATATCTAAAAATTTGCATTTTAAAAACAAAATTCTCTTACTGCTAGGAAAAATAGATGTGTAAAGATGTAAAGAACAAATCTGATTAAGATTACCAATTTGTAGAGCTATCTACTGGCAATTGAAAGGTCTCGGGTTCATATTCTAACTCAAAAATTAACGAAACCATGAGACCACGCAGTATACACGATACACAAAATAATAGGCTGGGGAAGAAACATGATAATTGTATATCTAAAGTTTCTTCAATTTATTAACAAAAGTTGTAGGTATAGTAAAATGAGACAAACAACCAGACTATGCGACCATGACACATGAAATAATAGGTTAGGGAGGAAAGTTTCGTATTAAAAGCACCCCCATAGTTATATTACATTAAGTTGTACAGAAAAATAAGTGAAACCACCAGGTTATATATAATAGTGTACATTAAATTATAGGTTGGGGAGAAAACATTTATTGTTGAAAAATTATTTAAACTATCATTACCATTAACTACCATTACTATAAACATACGAAATAATAACTTGGGGAGGAATACTTCCTACACGTCTCAAACTCTTAATAATTACTGATAACAAAATACTAATTAAATTTATTAATTATAAAGATATACATATAAAATCAATTTAATCGAAAAATATTGTTGTCGCGATAGATCTATTAATTTGAAAAAGTGTAACATAGATTCTAAATACTGTCGCTGTAGCATAGTTGGTAATGCACCATTCCAGAATTGTAAAAGAGATTCAAGTAGTGCAACAAAAATATTTTTCAATAAAATTGATTTCATATGTATATCTTTATAATAATAGTATTTAAAATATCACAAACCTATGTTCTGAATATTTATAACTTTACAATAAGAATGTGCTCCCTTAATAATTATTAATTATCTAAAACAGCAAAGAATTCCGAAATTGTATTAAAAATTTTGAAATATGTATTTTTTTTTTATTCGAGTATATACCTATTATGCAACAGAAAATAAAATATGCAAAATTGCGAACACGTTATCTTCCGTAAATTCTTGCCAATGATGAAGTGTAACTCTGAAAAGTTAAAATTATTTTTAATTAGATAATCTGTATTTTTTTCAACCAGTTAATTTTTTTTCTCCACCACCCCGGATAATCGAGAATGCGCCGTAATTCAAAATATAATTATGAAAATAGTATTAAAATATGATAGAGAGTATAAGATAATATATTGATTGGACTCCATAGAAAAAAACTATTATATCTGTATTATTTTATAATATGAACACTTCGATATCAAAACACGCGTGGAGAAAGGGAGATAGACGAACCGATTTCCGAATTCAAATATTTTCTATATTTTTCAACAAAACCCCGACCTATCACAGCGCGCGTCGGCAATAAACCCGGGCCGGTTCGTCCGTTAAAAGAGCCATATTTCTTACCTGCCGTATAAAAAATGTTGCTACTGGGTGATTCTAAAATTTAATATAAAATAAGATATCTGAAATTAATTAATTCACCAACTTAATTAGCAATATGAAACGCCAAAAAAAAATTAAATAAATATTCAAAAACAAAATATCTATAATACGGAAACCATAAAGTTTTTAATTGAAAATTTAAAATATACCGACAATTAAAATTTGGGCAATTATTTTTTAATGTTTATTTTTTGTAAAGAAAATTAAGAGATATCACTAGACGATACGATATAATTGACAAACGAAATACGAGTAATAGGTTGGTAAGAAAGCAGAATTGTTTTATATGATTACAATTTTTTTGTTTAGTGATATTATAATTATTGCGTATATTTTTATATACATATATTTTTGGGTCTACGCCAATTTCTCTCCGACAGTTCTTTATACCACTAAAATATTTTTTTTACATATAAATAATGTTGGTCTTAAATTGAATAATTTAGAATAATTAAAAATAAATAAAGCTTGTAAAATTAACAATAATATTATAAATAACCCATTAAATGTAACCACAGGTCCAAAAAAAAAATCTAATAATGAACTGCGTCTGAACCAATTTCATTTCAGCTCTGAATTTCATTTTTTTATTACTAAAGATCCAAGATCCAGGAAGGAATTAATGGCATAGTTAAAAGTAGTTCACCTATTACCATTCATTACTTGTGTTTAACTCCTCCGGGTGATCCAGTAGGTATTTTTATATTATTAAGGAAAACACATTCTCATTGTGAAGTTGTAATTATTTAGAACATAGGTCTGTGATATTTTTATAACATCAATTTTAATATTGTTGCTACTACAAGGATTCCAACCTGGATATCTTTCCAATCTTGATTCCAAGTTGATTATATATGTATATCTTTCTAATTAATACATTTTATTAGTATTTAAGGTATCTTTATAAGTACCAAAAGGCCTTAAGGTAAACAGGTCACTTACAGTTGGATGCTTGTGTATTATTGGTTATACAATGGTATTCTATGATCGATCAAGGTCTAAGTACAAAGGGTTACAATACGGTTTAATTGAGAAAATTTCATGGAAGATAGGAACAAATTAAATGCCGAACATACTATGATTTGGCTGGTGCTGATCTTATCGTTGGTGGAAATTATCTAAGGGCCATGGTGGTCTACGGATGCATGGGAACCTAAAAACGAAATAAAGAGTGAGAGCTACCGTCATTTTTATAGTGAGTTCAAATATCCCACAGAAGATGACATACTACCTCCGTGTCCATTAACCGAGCTGATAAGGTTGTATTCTTCGTGATTAAGTTCCGAAAATCTGACAGGGAGACTGACGCAACGTCTCAATGAAGCTACCGGTTAGTCGGGAGTTTTTCATACCCGATCCTATTTGACCCTTGACCTCCTTCAGCTATCAATTTAACCCGATTAATATATTTTTATAAATTACCCAATTTTTCATCTTATCAATTTCTGGTCACACAGTAGCCGAAAGAGGGAATTTTGCAACTGACGTCATTTATACGAAAGAAGGTAGACGCTCAGATTTATTGACCTTTCAGATACAAATCAAAAGCCTAATAAAGCCGACAGTCGGAAGTCATCAACCATGCCAGAGGTCGAACGGGAGCGCGATCGGCGGAAACTCTTATAAAACACAGGTCGGCCACCCCGTTGTATATTGTGTACCCTGTAGTGCGGTTTTCTGTAAATAGATCATTACAAAATATGGCCTAAAGGTGGATTCTTTAAATACAAGATATTACGAAATATAACTCCCGGTGATTGGCGATAATTTTGTAATCCATTAACCTTTAACAGACGTAAGTAAGGCAGGCCTTAAAAACTAGTAAGACGAAATAGTAACCTCAGGAATTCGTAATGTCATTTATTTGATCTTGGGATTGAAAATTCTCATTTAATCAATAATATCATTATTAATTAATAATAAGAATCGTGAAGTTAATTATTCAAAACATAGGCATGCGATATTTTAAATACTAATTATATGTATTAATTAGAAATAAATGCATACAAAATCAATTTTATCGGAAAATATATTTTTTGCAACCGGGATTCGAACCTGGATCTCTTTCCAATCCGAGGAAGGTGCATTAACCGACTATACTACAGCACACAATACTTTTGACGACAAATTTTCTAACCTATATATTACACTTTTCAAATTAATCATCTATCGTTCCATTATTTGAAAAGCATCTACGTTATTTTTACGGAATCTCAAATACCTTTGAGATAGGAGATTGAGAGTCCGATAGGACACGTCAAAACTAGCAATTCATTTTTTATAAAATTTTGGACACATTGATACAACTTATATATTATTAAAGAGAACACATTCTTATTGTGAAGTTGTAATTATTCAGAACATAGCTCTGTGATATTTTAAATAAAAATTGATTTTATATGTATAACTTTCTAATAAATACATTTAATTAGTATTTAATAATATTATTGTCCGTAAAATAAATTCTTTAGAGACAACATCCGGCTTTCGTTGTTTACCATTTGCATGTCGGGCCTCAAAGATTTATTGTATCATGCCTCACTTTACGATTGTTGTACGTCAAACGTCAGCTCATTGAATCTCTTCATCGTCGGGACCTCATTACTAGAATGACGTTTGCCATGGTGTATCGATTTTGAGTCTAAGGAGCCCTATTCTTGATCTACACACCCTTCCACAGGGTTCTTTTCTCTCTCTTTTTTTCGGTTATTGCATCAGCCCTATTCCGTTCACATGTTTCTCCAGCGCAACGCACTTTTTGATGCCATTGTTCTCGATTATGGGCCGCAGTTTCCTAGTATTTAGGGTGTTAAGGTCGCATCTCACGTGTGACGTTCTAGTATTATGAATATAATTTTCGGCGCGAATTTTAAATTATTATTTAGCTTTATTCAAATATTGCTGTGCAGGCTCTCTTCACCCCGCTCCTTACATGTATTACATGTATTACAGTGGACGAAGGGTTGCTACCCCCTCCCCCGCGCATTGCCGGGTGGGTTTTGCCAATCCGAAACGACTATCTCTCGCTCTACGCCTGTCGAACGCACCGGATCTCCTCCGGGGTGCCGCCGGCTTTGCGGCCGGCTTCAGGGCAGCTCCATACCGACTGCCATTTTGCCTCCAGATGAAGCTGCCAGGAAGCTGCAATGTGCCTCCCGAGGACCCCGTCTTGGACACGAAGCAAGCAGCGGACATTTCCGCAGTCCATAACGGAGGACCGGAGATCGCCCACCAAGAAACAACCGGACGCAGCCGCGGAGACCACTTGGCGAGGGAAGCAGCGAAGCCCGCGTCCATGAACTGACCCAGGGGCGGGTTTCAGATGCCGCTTGTCACACCCGCCAGCGGCAGGCCACACGTGGCCATGCAATCGGCCACATATGTGAAGACAGACAAAAATGAGTGCGAAAAACAATTAAACAATTAGTGCGCCCGCATTTAATTAAGGTTAGATATAAGTAACAATAAGAATTTTCCTTTTTTTCATAATTCCTTGTGTTGTAAATCAATGTGTGTATTTGTACATAAAAACTCATTTTAATTTAATTTACCCCCCCGCCATCTTCTTATGACCACTACAAATTTTGATTGCGTAACGACCACAACGTTGAGTTTATATCAAGGGTATACGCTACATCTGCTCATATTCACCATCAGGGTGTCTTTAATTTTTTTCCTCAGCCGGGATTTAGAAAAGACTGCTCGCCTAACCTTGAGCATGACGCCTCCGCAAATCCCGCAAAATCACACAATGTTTGCACGAGGATAGTGACGATCTCTGCTCTCGACTGAAGATGGCGATGTCAATGTGCATCCACGGCACACACAAACAATAGACACTATGATCACACACAACACTAGAACTGAAAAGATCCACATCGGGAATGGTATCGCGATGTCGAGATCGAATACAATATCGCTCAAGTCGACAAATTTGGGCACGAAATATGTGTGATGAACATTGGCTGGCGGATAACTGACTGCCAATTCGTTAAGTGGCTTTAAAATAAAAAGCATTAGGCAGAAGCTCTCGGGCACCGGATCACGTATCCTAGTATCGAGAAATGTTTGCAACGGTGAGATCTAAACTAATAAACTGTCACCGCCGCAATGCTACTGCAGCATCTCGTGGGAAATTGAAATATAAAACGAATTCGTTTATCTCAAGAGAGATCTTGTTCGGAAAAATATTAATGTTAGTATTTGTGAACTCGAAACTATAATACTATACAGCAAAAATAGTATAATCACGACCTGTTTACATTGGAATAAAATTATATAATTACGCATGTTTACGCTCCTCGTTACTTCAATTGGTACCACTGGATTTCTTGGTTTATAATAATATACATCTGTGTGTGTATGGGTATTGCCGCCCTTTTTTCGGAAAACTAAAAAGACGGTAACCGACAGACGTCATTTTTATTATATCCAGCGGTCTGAATAAACCACCAGTGCGCGCTTCGGTCGGTCAAAATCTAAAGAAGACAACCCAGCTAAAAGAACAACAACATCGAACCAAAAAGACAGCAAAAATAAAAAGGTTAGTGCAGTTCATGTATCATATGTGTGCTTATTGTTAATCGGAAACCTGGGAACCAGCTATCGAAGGCATTTACATAGACAATAATTAAAAATATTATTTTACAAGTTTTCCAAGATGTGCACGGTCTTAATAAACATTTACTTAAAGAAATCAGATATATAATATAATATTAAAATAGTTACATTTTCTTTAAACTGTTCTATATGTTTAAAGCGTTCTCATTTACATTTTAACTTGATTACCATCACGCAGGGCCAGGTAAAGAAGATAAAAACACCTGTCTATTATATCATGACAAACCACTCTAAAGTCGTTTACATTAATATACTTTCTTATGCACGATCGTACTCAATTTTTTAATGTAATTAAAAAATAATATAAATAAATATTAATTTAAAAATTGGAAGATAGGAGGCACTTACTTTTTCGGTCTGCCTGATGCTGGATCAATTCTCTTCTTTCCAACCATAAGACATGCGGCGCAGAATGTGTAAACACTGTTAACACTCGCGTAAATGGATTGTTTATATAAGCGGAATTAAACATATATTTATTAATTAATATTAGCGGTAGTAAACCGGATTGAAGCGACGGTAGATTAGCCCGTATACAGTTCTAAACATACACTGAACTCGTTGCAGACAGAGAGTGTTGATTGCAGTGACCTCTTTCTTCTTCCTCGTACGCAAAGAGACAGGTTAGGAAAAAAAAGAGAAAGACACTAGGTTTGAATTTTGATAATCGCGCATAAACGGTGTGCGTGTGAGTTTTGCTAGTTTGCGTAAAGCATTATTTAAATATAACAGCTGTTTCGGCGGTTAAGTCCATCGATTCATTTGGACTACTGTCTGGGACACCCTGTATATAATACTACCCCAGAAATGTCCTTTCGTATAGCGCAAGTAGGGAAATTTGAAAGGAAATTGACAACAATGCATCGGATTGAAGTATTAAAAATTTAGCAGTATTATGTTACATAATAAATTATTATATTATATTCAATACTAGCTGTAAATAATTATTGTAAATAAATACCGCGTTAAAAATCAAACCTGAGCTTAAAAAATAAACTGCAGTTAAAATAAAGTGACAGCAAATTTACGGCTCAAAACAAAAAAGAGTAAAAATCTCATTGAGGAATAAAAAACACCCAAAGAATAAAGGAAATTGATAACACTACATCAGATTAAAGTGTTAAAAATTTTGCAGTATTATGTTACATAATAAATTATTTTAATACATTAAATTTCAAATCATCCTACGAGAGGTTTAAATACCGCGTTAAAAATCAAATCTGAGCTTAAAAAATAAACTGCAGTTAAAATAAAGTGACAGCAAATTTAAGGCTCAAAAAAAGAAGAGAAAAAAATCTCATTGAGGAATAAAAAAACATGTAAAAATTAAATAGTCAACAGATTTTAAGCCTCATCAAGCCGGCACGACAACAAATGCCATTCTTTTGAGAGGGTATTACTAAATTTTTTTCTCAATCCTGAGTGGTCCGTTGAATTAGCATACTCGATTGTCATCAAATTCTGCCGAGGACCTCTTGACTATAGCTAATGAAAGAATTCTTCCGAGGAAGGTCCTCCGCACCTTTGAGATCGAGTCTTTCAAAAATGTTACGGCCAATTAAAATAAATTAATTCTCGTTTCCCCTATCCAGCTAAAAAAAAAAATATTAAACTCGAGACAACAATTTTAAAATATATTTTAAAACAAAGATATCGTATATCGGAATAAATAGGGATCTTTTATGTTATCTGTATATATGTTGTGTTGGTATTTTGAATGTAATCTAACCTAACCTTTCTTGTTATCTGCTCGCCATTATTTTTATTTAATGGTATATAAAATGATACTTTAAATTGAATGTGCTAGTTAAATTCTTTCGATAGCAGTATCCTGATTCTGGATTTTCTATTAATACCGTGTCTAGGCAGCTGGCTTGCTGGCTGATCCGATGCTGATTCCTGATGATTTCTGATGGTGTATATTCTTGGTCGGTCTCCGCAAATCCCTCAGGTGCTCAGATTAATTTTTCTACATATGCTCGGTAAGCTGTAGCTGGAAGTGGCGCACCGTCCACACAAAACAAAACCAGCATACCAACAATATATATATTTTTTTTTTTCAATATGCTATTTTCAAACTAAGCTAAACGCTTGTGCTATGGACGCGAGGCACGAGGCCACGTCTTGACCACTACACCAACAAGCTACTCATTATTAAACGTGCACGTTAAAGATATCAACCGTGCATAAATAAAGCTGTAAAGAAAGATGTAAATCCTGCGCCGATACGATCTAACGAACGAATTGCGCAATCTCCGGGTCGCGCGTCCCGCGGATTGGATTACAACGATTCCGGTCATAAACCGGAATCGCCGCAGGGCGAGGGGGGAATGAAATAAGGAAACCTGGATATAAAGATCGATGATGGGTAGGAATTCCAGTCGAAGGACCAGTGCATCTCGGGGAACCGGGAATCTCATTGAGGAACTGCTCGCCTTACCTTGTGTATGACACTTCCGTCACCCTGCAGTCGCCGCCGAGAATCACACAAACGATACACGGACGGGCAGATCTCCGCTTCTAATTGAAGACGGCGATATCACAACTTCACCCGCGGCACACAAAACAAAAAATATCACTGTGCATACAAATAACAGGATCACACAATACAGTGTTGGTCTACTGGAGCTGAACGTCCACACCGCGAATGCTATCACGATGAAGAAATATCGGCCAAGTCACAAAGTCGCAATTCATACTGAAGACGAGCATTAAAGAAAGGTTATAGGTGTGAATTTAGACGTGGAAAGTTGTTAATAACATGATTTGCCGATTCGCAAAACACGCCAAAAATGTGTTTTACGAATCTGGAACAATAACAAATACAATTTTATTATATTTTCAATATTAACACATTCCTTATTAATTAACTAACTAGCTTACCATCACGCCGGTTTCTACGCAGTGGATATAGAGGATAAAATACCAGGCTTTTCTATCCTGGCATTTCACTCTTTTCTCGTTCACTTTCACACATCCAATCATGCCCGCTCTTAAGTCGTTGAAGTTTTTGAATGAACTGTTCTTTACTAATTGTTTTATTTGATCATACCAGATCTTTCCGTTCCTATTGCGTTCGATACTAGCCAACCAAACCATCTCAATTTTAACCTAACCGAAGCCGATAAACTACTGATCTCAAGTGAATGAATGAATATTGAATCATCCGTATTAGACCGAGAGCTGAATATAATAGTGTAAACTGAATTAGTAGACAAAGGTCCTTAAACAGTAAGTATGACAAACTCTGAGGTGCTAAAAGTGTTTGTTAAAATTCCGTCATTTGAATTCACAGTCGATACATCGGTGTGATGAAATACGTGCTATATTATTTTGTTGTGTTGAACATATATTTTTTCACGAAAAAACTAGGTAAGTCGACATTTTTGACGACTATGCGACGTGATTTGCGATGTAACCCTATATATGTTACGCATATATTAGTAAAAAATAAAAGATTTTTCAGTGTTACCAACCAAAAAATAATCGTTTAAAATCTTGAAATAATTAAAATTTTTGATACGTACGGTCAAAAAGCAAGAAACAATTTTTAAAATATTTTATTTTTCTAATTTAAATCGTAACTTCAGAATAAAAAGGTCAGGAAAGTATAATAACCTAATTCAGATGTCAATGGAAATTGACATTTTACTCCAATGTAATGTATCAGTTTCCTTACAAATTTATTATAATAGTTTACATAACATCAAGAAAATTCAGTGTGAAATAAGACACACAAGTCAAAGTCGGCAAACTCCGGTATTGTTATTTTTCTAACCTTTATTGCATATTGTTTTAATTGAGGAACTATCAAACTTAGCTCTTTTTCATGTATCTAAATTGTTCATTCGGAATCGGATTTGGTTGCAAAATCAGTCTCTGATTCGATTGCTAAAGGGGTGAGGGATAAGGGCTGAGCCCTGTTGTCTCCGACATATAAGGTAACAATGACGTTAAGATTTTTGGGGGACCCTATTTGGGGAACACGGTCAAATTGTATTTTTTTTAACTTCAGGTAATTTTAACTTTGTATATTCACTTATATAAAGCAGTAGCAAAAATTGGTAAAGTTTTTTATATAAAACATTTAATTGAATTTAATATTTTGTTAATTCTTTTTTATAAATTTTGTTCAATACAATCAAGAACAGGGTAAAGAAGTGAAATGGGACGAAGATGATGGAGATCGGATGAGGGATCATACAGTCCGATGGAGTTTATAGAAGTGTTTAGGATGGAAATTAATGTAGACGATAAATCCTGTATGTGTCGCTTGAGCGAGGGTATGTATGAGTCTCTGTGAATGATTGTGTTTCTGACAAACCAGAGTGAGTTTGTGATTCTTCTAAGGATGTAGTTTTGTTTGGATTCTAAAATGTTTGTGTTATTTGAATCCCAGATGGGATTTGTGTATATGAGTATAAGACAGATGGTTGGTTTGTATAGGGGTAATTTGTTTTGTAGGGATAGTGAACTGCAGGAATTGCAAAATCTGTCATTTATATTAGAATCGCTGTCATTTAAATTAGAATTCAACCAATAGCAGTCGTCGCTAATCTGAAATTTTAATTTGTATTTATTATGTTATCTCAAACCATATTATAGGGATTTATCAATAAAAATAAGAAGTGTACTAATACATATATTGTTCTTCAAGCTCCTATTAGTTTTTCACGTTTTTCTATCAAATAAAACTATACGGAAGTGGCTGACATTGCAACTAGTATCCTCACAAGTCCGACTGATTACAGTCCCGAAGGGACGAAATGTTCTCGACGCTTTCGATATGTGGTATTGGCATATTGGTTGTGCTTGATGAAAGACACTACAATATGCTATAAAATAATTATTTAAGTCGTGATACACGTACAAGTATTTTGCGTTGTAGGAGCGGAATAAAGAACTACGATGTTTAAAAATATGAGCACAATGTCTCAGAGAAAAAGAGAGAGAAAAGACAAATATTTCACACATGAATAATTTTAACATACATATGAAAAGGTTGTATCGCAGAAATAAATCACGTACCAGGGTAACATAACAACGCAGTAGTAAACGGATTGAAGTTTCCCAATACAATAAAACTTCTCACGAATCCAACACTCAATATCCAACTCGCCCTTGAAAAATCGTAATTGTGCCGGTTCAATTAGGCGGAAATTCCCTTACTCCGGTCTCACCCACTCGTTCCGGCGATTGGGAAACGTTGCGCCGCGCTGGTGAGCGATTTTCAACCTTATTGCGAATTCGTGGTCTATCGAAAACGATTGAATGGGAAACTACTCAAAGAGTGTGATTGAGTGTCGGCTGTGCGGATATCAAAAAAATAGAGAGGATGCAATTTGTGTCTCTCTCTTTCTTATTCTAAAATGTGTGTCACGGTATAATAATATATTCATACATTCAAACCTTCATCTTCTTTAATATATAATGCAAATGACAAAAAAAATATTTGAAAATGTCTAAGAATAAACAATTACTGAATTTTTACCTACAAAGACACTGTTATTTCATAGAGACAAAGATATATTATTATTATTTTGAATGGAAAATATATTAAATATAATAATTAGAAACATATACATATAAAATCAATTTTATCGAAAAATATTGTTGTTGCGCTACTGGGATTCGAATCTGGTTCTCTTTACAAACCGGGGAAGGTCCATTATCCAACTATGCTACAGCGACGATATTTTTAGCGACAAATTTTCGAACCTATATGTTACATTTTTGATATTAATACATTTAATCGTTCCATTATTTGAAAGAGCCATCCAACTTTTTTTTACGGAATCTCAAATATCTTTGAGTAATCTGATAGCAGACGCCAGAATTATCAATTCATTTTTATTAAATTTTGGACATATTGATACAACTTTATTATTAGGAGAACACATTCTTATTTTGAAGTTGTACATATATGGAAGAATGGGGTAATTACAGGGCTTACGATGTGTTTTCGGCTAGCTTAAATTCGTTCACCGATTCTCACCTCTCAATATCCACATTTAATACATTTTAAAAAGTTGTATATATTTTAGTATGTGGACTCGCTTCGAGTATCACTACACCATCAACATCTATGGACCAAATTTGATAATTCGTTTTTCCCTTTTTTTTAAATAATATATATTTCAAAATAATCAGATTCTCATAGTGATGACATATATGTATTTAAAATGAAATATCTATAAAAAATCTCTCATAAAACGGTTGAAAAAACGAAAACTTGAGGTGGGTCTAAAATGAATTAAGTAAGTGCTAAAGTTAGGATAGGCTAGATTAGTTATCATTATGCTTAATACCCGATCAGAATGAAAATTAACACGTATTTATTACATTGCCCGACTTTTTTGGGCGTTGTAAGTAATACTCGAGCACTATTATACGAGTATATACAACCTATAATATATATAGTACACGATTCCAAATCAGAATATATTAAATAATTTTCCACAATTTTCATTTTATATTAAGGATAATTTTTAAATTGTCGTCAAAGTAATAAATTAATATTGTAAAGAAAAAGGACATGTACATTATTTTCCTTTTGTTTGATAAAAAAAATAGCCCGAATCCCGACTCGCGTTTCCTGAATTCGTTTTCTCCCTCCATTGTTGTGCAGTAATATTATACAGCCTTATTATTTTTAATTTTTTGTGTAAACTACCCCTGAAATTTATCGCCTGCCCTTAACTTTAAAGCACCCCCAGGTGAAAAATAACACCACCGCAAAAATATTGTTCATCAACTTGCTCGGTATTAATTTTTATCTTTTTTCAACATTTTCGCGGACACTGTTCGATGTATCGGGTAAATATTCCACGCACGTCTGACGCAATAAGGGTAAATTTTTTGTATACATAAACTGTAAATAAAAAGATTATATAAATTGGGTAAGTACCTACTTGAGTAGGAGGGTATCAAAGGTCCGAACGATAAGCGGAAATATAGCCATTTTCGGTGTAAATAATATAGTTTTCAAAGCGAAATAGCTTTGTCAGAATCTATGAAAGTAAACTCGTACAAAAATACGTCACGGAAGTTATAATATCGGCCAGATATCCTGTTTATTACATAACGTGACGCTATCATCTGCATTTTGAATAATATACGTAAACATATATTTTTATTTAAATAATAAAACACGTAAAAATAAAAAGGAAGCCATTAAATTTTCGATCACTTACTTCACAATGCTGAGATGAATGGAACAGTATCCTGGTGTAGTTGTTTAGATGACGCTTGAATGCCAATTGAGGATTTTTATACCATTTTCTATAACACATTGATCTGCACTAATATTTTATTTCATTGCATTTAATTTTAGCGTATATTTTAGTAAATATATAAATTAACATAATAGTAAAATGTTATATAGTAACACTAACAATAACTGTTTACACAAAGGGTGGGGAAACGGGATTCAGGAAGGGTGATAGGAATTTGATATAGGAACAGTACAATAAATACTCGAGGACCAACCTGGATTTTCTTCGCTGTAGTCACAGCTCTTCTGAACTTCAAGAACTAATTCACCGATCCACACGAAGCACTCGAATATAGCAGTTTCGGTACGCACACGCGAGGAACATAATACACACTAGCAACAAGTAACTTTACAATAATTTAAAGTTAAATCAGGACATCCACTTTCCTTGAAAGTTCAAAAGTCATAGACAATACACAAAGAAAGGTTGTGCTCGTAATGGAGGACATAATGGAGCATCTACACATGCGCACGGCGATCCATGGATCAGTCATAAATATCGAATAATAACTAAAAAATAAAAATCTTACAACTTCAGCATTTCGGACATGTGATGATACATCCAGAGAAGTACCTTGCATTTCATAATGCAGGGATAAATTGCTAAAATTCGGAGCCTCGAAAGAAGGAGAACATCATGGCTGAGGAACCTAAGGCAATAGTTTGGCCAGTCTACTGTAGAGCTTAGAGAAGAAGAAGACAAAATAAGATGAGTTATAAAATCTTCAACAATATCTTAGAGACGTGATTTATAATGGTCTCTAAATTCTGCAACTGTCCAACACGTCATGCCAGTGGCGTCCGTTGAACAATAGTTTCAGTATCGAGCATTGTACATCTTAGTATACCCGTCAGCTGCTCGAGCAAAATGAAATAAGGCGCATTAGCAGACATGACGCTTCGAAACAGACTACATGATAAAGTGGGATTTCATATTGTTTTATTTAGCATTTAAATTGCTCGCGAGATCTCCCTTTCCCCCGAATTATACGTTTTCAGTTTTGGGTTAGTTCGTCAGGGGTTGGGCGCGCAGAGGTCAGCCGGGGCCATAAATCAAGCGAGGGCCGCCGTGCATTGCAAAAAGGTGAAAGCCCGAACTAAGCAACGATATCGTAGAACATTACTACAATTTATTGTTTTATGTTTTACAACGTTTTTTTACTTAACATTAGCAGAAAGCGACTAAATGATTCCGATATGATATTTATTATTAAGGAAAACACATTCTTATTGTGAAGTTGTAATTATTCAGAATATAGGTCTGTGATATTTTAAATACTAAATTAATGTATTAATTATAAATATATACATATAAAATCAATTTTGTCGAAAAATATTGTTTTTTTAATAATTACAACTTCACAATAAGAATGTGTTTTCCTTAATAATATATGTTGTATCAATGTGTCCAAAATTTAATAAAAATGAATTGATAATTCTGGCGTCTGCAGTCGGTTTACTCAAAGGTATTTGAGATTCTGTAAAAATAATGTAGATGGCTTTCAAATAATGGAACGACAGGTGTAATAATTTGAAAAATGTAACATAGAGGTTCGAAAATTTGTCAAGAAAAATACTGGCGTTATAGCACAATGGTAGTGCACTTCCCCGGATTGGAAATAGAGATCCCGGTGACGCAAAAACAATATTTTTCGACAAAATTGATTTTATAAGTATATATTTATACGTTAATTTAGTTTTTGATATTTATTATATATTTTATTTAAAAAACATACAACTTCACAATAATATTAAAATTACAACCAAAAAATGTAGCCAATTATAATACACTCCTTCTATATTAGCAAAATTACTTTGTGGTCACATATTATTATATAATACTTTTAAAATTAGCAATATTAACTTTGTGGTTAAAATTCATATTTTTTATTTATTATCTTTGTTTTAGTTATGACATCCTGAAGAAGAAAATGGTATTTTTTGAAACCGGTAGATGTATTTAAATTCAATTCGGTGGTTAATAAAACAAAGATAATAAATAAAAAATATATTATTATATAAATAATAAGACAAAACACTTAGTTACCTCATTATTTATACTTTATAATTTTGTTTTTATCTATGCTTGTATTTTAGTACATATTGTTTCATGAAGAGGATACCATAGATATCGAAACATGTTGATTTATCAATAAATAATGGTTTAATTAAAGTGTTTTAATTTCAAATTAAATATGTTAATTGGGAAGATACTCCTATAAAATCAATCAATCAATCAATGCTATAGAGATTCAAACGTGGATCTCTTCCAGTCCGGGGAAATTGCATTAACCGATTATGCTACACCAACACAGTGCACTAACGACAAACTTTCTAACTTATATATTACACTTTTTAAATTGACACATCTATCGTTCCATTAATACAGTTTGGCAAAGTAGCCAGGACAACGCTGTATATATCAGAGGTGATGTCTACCCCATCCCACACGTTTATTGTGTTATAATATATTCACCTCTGTTAGAACAAAAATATGTATGTCGTATAATAGTTAAATAAATCAATTATTTGATAGCCATCTTCTTTAATTATTGGAAGAGATTCAGATTCATAATATTTTTCGGTAAAATTGATTTTATATATATATCTTTCTAATTAATACGTTTAATTTGAATTTTTTTAAATATCACATACCTATGTTTTGAATAATTACAACTTCATAATAAACACGTGTTCTCCTTATATTCTCCTTGTGTTTTGTTTTATTATTTATATAATTATAATATATAACTTTCACTGATTGATGCCTTTGAAATGTGGTGCTGGACATGCATACCATGGACGGTGAGATGCACACATGAGACGGATTCTGCAGGAGCTAAACATCAAAGACAGAATCTCAGCCTTTTTTCTAGGACTATACCTCTGATTTTTTGGGCATCTTGCCAAAAGAGACAATAACTTGCGATGGGCCACATTGAAGACGGATAGGAAGATGAGGAAAAGATAAATGAACTTCTCTGGTGACGCCTCTCAAATCTGCAATTAAGATCACGATCCTGTCATGATAGACCGATATTGATAATGACAATAAGGGTAAATTTAACCTTTACCATACCATGATAAAAATATCCCACGTAGCCATGATGTCAACTCGTGTTAGTGCAAGAAATTAGAGTTTTGTGAGAACTTTAAATGGGAAAAACAGTCAAAAGATCCATCTAACATGATCTTTATCTTTATCTCTGGTCATTTAAATTAATATGTGATCACGTGGTATTTTTAACGCAGTCAGCATGCACCGCATCAATTTTATATAACATTAAATTTAAAAAATTTTTTTTTTGATTCGCTTTACATAATTGGTTTTCCACTAGTCATTTCTAAACGCAAATGATTTTTTTAGACTAGGTAAATGTAAGTTTTACATAGTGCATATTTATAGAAATACGATTTAATTTGTTCAGTAGACCTATGTTACTGCTTGACTAGGAAAGGGTTAATAGGTCGAGATGAATAAATAAAGTGTTAGTTTTATTTGTTAACTTTAATTTATTGACCATTAAATTTACAGTTAAAATACATCAACCGATTTCGAAAAATATCATTTTCTTCTTCAGGGTGTCAATAAGTTATAATATAATAATAAAATAAATTAATTTTAACCACAAAGTTGATTTTGCTAATTTAAACAATATAATAAATATCCACCCTTCTGGCCTAACAGTAATAACAGACGTTTATAACTGTCGGGTATCATTTCGCAACATCGGCTGCATTCAAAATGGCGCACTTTTTTCCCGCCGCGTGCGAAGTATGGCGGCACAAAAGATATCCTAATGGCGGTCATTGTTACATAATATTGAATCGCCATCTTGTATCCATTCACGGCTTTTGCGGGATTGGGTCACGTAACGCTAGACGTGGAAGGTAATTGTCTTTTCTCGAATATTTTTTCAGCAGTGCGTCTAAATCGCTCAATGATCAAGCGATGCGATTTCAAAACGAACGTGTCATTATTACATTAGTACATAAAAAAAAAACACATTGTATAGCTGCGATATATGAACTATAAACAAAAGAGATAAAAATCTTGTTAATTACGAGAATAAATAAAAATATACGTACAAAGTTAACCTTCACTATACCATGATATAAAATACTCGAACGCAGCCATACTGTTAACTCGTGTTACCGTAAATAACAGTTATAAAAATGTTTTAATGGCTTAATGGCATGAATTTATTCTAAATATTGAGCACTCCATTTTTTAAGAAATAATTAACACATACTCTGCGGTGGTGGGTCAGATTTGATCCGGGTATTTGTTAAAAATATGAATTACGCTACAAATATTCATTTAATGCTGTTTTTCTACTAGATAATCTTTTATTAAATAATTTGAGATACAAATAAATGTTATCAGACGAGATTCAAATAAGTTTTTGATAAAAATGTGAAAAAATGCTCAAAAACTGACCTAAGATAGTCGAATTGAATCTCAACACTTACGCCGAAACATATATTGTCAATATTTTGAGTGGGTTGACAAAGGATACCAGGTATTCGTTTTGACTTATTTTTGTCTGGCAGCTCCTAGACAAAGCCAGTAATATAATTATTTGAGGGGCGTTGCGTCTACCTGTAAGTTTTATGACACTACCTGCTGGGGTTGCGACGAGAAGATCACATGCTCAGTGGATGTTTGTATTTTGGATGAGTAGGGCGTCTATTGATGCGTGTGAATATGTACATCATTCGTAATATTTTTTAATACGTGTTTTGTTTTGACCCACCGGGATGTAAGTGTTAATAATATAATTTTGAGCATTCATTAAGTCCTGTACAATGTGTCTTTCCTTCTTATCTCTCCTCGTTTAAATAGAAAGAGACAATTATATTTGTAAGTTTGTTGTTCTTTTCACAGTGAAAATAGTATGTGATCTGTTTTTCACATCGCAAATGGTATTTTTACCAACTTATTAATTTTACAACGGATTGAACGAAAAAAATAATTGTTTTTGTACGATTCCCGTTTCATTCATTTTAGTCATTCCTAAGCTAATATTTTCTTTAAGATTATCTAAAATATGAATTTTATGTTGCATGTATTTACCGAAATATCACAGGTTTAATTATGATGGTAGACCTGTGTTACTGAATGGATTGGGAAGTGTTATATAACGTAGTAAAATACTTTGATAAATATTTGGTAATATACTCCTTGGTAAAAAAAATTTGCTATATAAAAATATCAAACATATTTAAAAATAAACATAAAGAGAATAAATAAAAAAAGTTTTTTTTAAATGTCTTAAAATTAATTATAAACATATACAAAAATTTCGGATCATTAGATCAATTTCGACATCTTTTATCATCTTAAATATATATTTTTAAATAAATTTTCTAATAAAGGGTGACCAGTCATTATTAGTTTGTGCGCGTCGTACTTTTTGTACGCACTTCAATATTCGACAGTTAAGTGATGGGCCAAAAACACAACTCATCTAGTCGTGGATACAGAAATTCAGACAATAGGGGACAATGGTTAACAGAACTCCTCCAGGACCATCAACATCAGCAGCAATGCAAGCAACGTGTGATTCAACAAAGTTAATAAGAAAGGTTGCAGCCAAAGTCAACTATACATGTGATTTTGAAAAAAAATCTCAAGCTTCATCTTTACCGTGACCGGTCACCAAAAGTGGTGGATGATGATTGAATCGGAAGTATGGGTTAGATAGGAAATAGGGATTGACAAATTAGGAACAAGGGGATAGATGGTGGGAGGAAGAGGACCTTCGACTTATTATTATTATTAGACTTTATTGACATACATGGTTTTATTGTAATAGGTGAATATATTATAATATAACATGATAAACATAAGATACAATTATATTGCAATTTGGTATGTATTTGTAGTTTATTGTGTGGGATGGAGTAGACTCCATCTTTGATATATACAGCATTGTCATAGCATAGACAGTTTTTTCGTGCTCTAGTGGTGTTATTTAATTCAATAAAGATAGACCTGACAGGAATAAAAATAAAAATAGAGATATAAAAATATACATATATATGTAGTGAAAATGTTGTAGAACTAGTGAATTATTAGTGTAGACACTGTATAATGATTATGTCAGAATGTTGGATAGCAATGTTTCTGATTGATCTCTACCCAATTGGATCATATAGCGGACCAGGATGGACTCACGGAACCAATGGATAGCTCGAATCACCTGATTGATGACGCCGTCACGTTGCTCTTCCGGAAGTTCACCTAATGTGGAAAATTGCACAACACAAAACTTTGACGAGTGTCACGTTTATAATAAAATAAATTTCACAGCGGCGTGTGCGAAGTAGTGATTCAATACGAAATTACATGAGAACACTTCCTTTCCTCGACTTCAAAAATACAACCAGTCGAACCAAAGAAACAATGAATACTGGGGAGAATAGGCAAAGGGGGTAAGAATAAAATAAAAACTGGTGACAATATACAACAGTTAAAAATCATTATTCAGGGTCAAGTATGAAAGTATATGTGTCCATCTATAAAAAAATAAATTTATTATTACGAATACGGAAAACCATCACTACCAGTAACCAAATTTACTGCAGCTGTCGGCTATTCTCGTGTCGACTCGGGTCGTCTCGTGCTCGTCCGACCAGAATGGAGCGTGGACGAGACGAGGCGAGATAAGGAGCCTTGGCGGGAGTGCACTTTGTACCGCTCGGGTCTCGACACCTCAGCAAACGCCTCGGCGAGAATGGACTGCTGGCATTACAAACTACAAATCGTGCAAAATCTGAATGGCGGTGAAAATTTTTAAGAGAGACGTACGCAAGAACAATGTTGGAACGTTTTTGGACCTAAAGAATGCTTGGAAACATATTGTTACGTGACGAAGTCTATTTTCATATTAATGGCTACGTTAATAAATAGAAAATACTTTAATGAAGGCATAACAATCCTAAAGAACGCTACTTAAAACATTTAAATTGTTTAAAAATGATAGTTTGGTTCGCAATTTGTATATTAATCGAACCTTATTGAAACAACCTGTCAATTCTGAGGTTGATTGATACGTTTTTAGTGCCGAAATTGTAAATGTTTCCCAGATGCAACAACAGAACGCAGATTCAACAAAACGGGGCAACGCCACATACTGCTGGAGTCTCGATAGAGAAGCTGAGGTCAATTTTCCCAAGAAAATTAATAAGCAAGTACGGAGACATACCCTGGCCACCTCGGTAGCAAGATTTACGACCTTGTACTTTTTTCTTGTGAGGATACCTGAAATCTAAAGTGTAGGTACAGTAATAATTCTTCGAACAATACAAGCCCTACAAGAAAACATCTGGCGTGAAATCGACAGCATAAACCTAATATTTATATTAATAAGCAAGTACGGAGACATACCCTGGCCACCTCGGTAGCAAGATTTACAACCTTGTACTTTTTTCTTGTGAAGATACCTGAAATCTAAAGTGTAGGTACAGTAATAATTCTTCGAACAATACAAGCCCTACAAGAAAACATCTGGCGTGAAATCGACACCATAAACCTAAAATTTTTTTCTCGCGTATTTACAAATATGAAGGCTCTGTTAAAATAATGTATTGCAAGTAGTGGACTTCATAAATGACAATTTTTCAGAAGTTAAATTAGCAGATCTCTATTATCTGTTAAAACTAAAATAAATATAATAAACCTATTGTAAATACAAATTAAATGTATTAATATTGTTGTTGCTACCGGAATTCGACCTTGGATCTATGTCGTATCTAGTTGTATCAATATGCAATATATATAGTTGTAATAATATGAACATTTAATAAAAATTATTTGTTAATTCTAGCGTCTCCTATTGAATTCCTCAAAGGTATAAAGAAGATGGTTTTCAAATAATAGAACGATATATGTATCAGTTTGAAATGTGTAACACATTGGTTCGAAAATTTGTTGTCAATGCACTGTGTTGGTGTAGCATAATCGGTTAATGCGCGTTTCCCGGATTGGAAGAGATCCAGGTTTGAATCCCGGTAGCAACAATAAATTGATTTAATATGTATATCTTTATAATTAATAGATTTAATTAGTATTGACCTATGTTCTGAATAATTACAACATCACAATAAGAATATGTTCTCCTTAATTATTTGTTTGCTTATATTTCAATTTCAAAATAGAAAAATTTCTGCTAGACAACCTTCAATTAAAAAAATATGTAATGAATTCAAAAACATATTGATAATTTGACATACGGTCTTAGTTTGTTCTTTATCAGCCTGATGAAGAAAAAAGTATTCTTTAAATATAATAAATTCACAATGGATAAAAATTAATTATTATTTTGTTGCTATTTTTACAACGATATATAATATTTAAAAACAAAAAAACGTTATTGTGCAAAGTTTAGAATAGATGACATTCAATATAAATCACATTTATTTCGCTAGGAAGTGGGGGGCGACCAGGGGAAGGAGGGACTTTTTTTGCGCAGGGGCCTAAAGAATAATCACGCAGAATTAGATTTAGATTATAGGTTGTCAAAGGTTGTAAGATTGTATAAAGAATAGGCAGACTGATAGATATTCAAATTTATACATATATAGATAGAGTGTCACATAACTCCGGCCCCATCTACATTACATTGACATATTTTCTCCTATAAGATTCATTTACACTTTTAACAGCGCCATTTTCTAGTTTCTTCTGTTTAAGTAAGCGTCGCAGGAATCTGGAATTGTTGGCCTTTATTCGAATGTAAGTCTCCAGATTGAATATCCTCCGGAGAACAGCTGAGTACCTTTATCATTATTATTTTGTTTTTTTTTATCTGGCCAAATATGATCTGCGATGTACTGTTCGAGTGGGTTAAATCGGCCGGCAGCGGTGCGTGGAGGGTGAGTGTCTTACATGTTTTTCTTTTGTGCCGTCTCGTTTCCCGGAAGAAAGTGCCTCTTCACTTGATCTTTTTGTTATGTATTGTAAATATTATTATTTATTTACTAATCAAGTGAGTCAACCGGGGACAATGATTGTTTTGGCAGCTGTGCGGTATCGCTCTGTCAATATGCGTGGCGCTATCGAACAGCTGCTTAGTAGCATTAAAAAATGACATCCGTAGGACCGAGATAGGAACTTTGAGCTCATTGATTAATTGTACAACTAAGCGAAAATAATAAATTTCCAAATGTTATACCTATACGCAGCAATGCCATTAACTCGTACTACCGTATGGAATTTAAAGTTTTTCTACATTTAAAATGTGTAAAAATATTTTTTACTAGCCTAAATAGATACCATTATAGTAAAAAGTTATCATTAAAAGTTAAAAAAAATAATATTGTAATAATATAATTCTGAGAATTCATCAAGTACCATCCAACACGATCTTTCTTCTTATATTTCTTCATTTAATAAATGAAAAAAAAATACATATTTATATTCGTGTATTCGTTATTTTTTTCAGTCTTCCGTACTACAAATTATATTTTTTATCGTAGTTAATCATCAATTTTACTTTATATCGGATTGAAATGAAACATAATTATATTGAAATTGATTATTATTTTTAACATCTAACACAAACACCCATTGCGATTGTTCATTTTAACAATAATTAATTAATTAACTTTGTTATTAAGCAAATAATAGCTATCTCATAGGGACGAAGCTATTTTTTATTGTATTTAATGTAATTACAGGGTTGTAAGCCCTGTAATTATTTAAGGTAATTACATGGCTTACGACCTGTCTTCGTCTGGCTCAAGTGATCACTTTATACAAATATAACGTTCAGCATTCTCACCCATTGAACAATCTCCATATCTCTCAAATTTTCTGAAGATGTATATATGTTACTATGTGGAAGTACAACTATATCGCCATCTATGGACTAAATTTGATATTAATTTCCCTGATGTCCATAGATGTCACAATGAGTATCTAATTATTATAGCAATATTCTTTATATGTAAAATATTTTCAACACATTATACTAAAATATGCATAAAAATCAATTTTTAAATTTTTATATATTTATTTGTAGGTAAAAATATCGTAATTGTGTGTTCTTGGACATATTTAAATATTATTAATTAACTTTGTTTTTAACCACCATGAAAAATGTACTATAGGCAAACTTCTCATTAAATCAGAGTACAAAGATAATTCATTTATCATTTCCGGAGTTTATAAACATGGCCGTAAAGATTGTTCTGCCTTATTTTTAAATAAGAATCAAAGGGCATTTGAAATGTTTAAACAAGTGAAGTTTTTCAGAAATTATTATATATTTATTAGAAAATGATGATACTTTTGATAAAAATTTGGGATTGTCTGTTTTACATATAAAAAATATTAATCTTAAATGGAATAATTTATAAATAAATAAACCATGTAAAACTAACCAAAATATCATAATAATATTTAACCATTCCTGTCCTAGAAAACTTTTCAATAATTTTGTATCATTAAGCTAATATTCACACCTTTTATCTTCATAACATAGTCAGGTACGTGATTTATTATTAGGACACATTCTTGTTGTGAAGTTGTAATTATTCGTAACATAGGTCTGTGATATTTTAAATATTAATTAGAAAGATATACATATAAAATAATTTTTATCGAATTATATTAAAGGTATTTGAGGTTCTGTAAAAATAAAGTAGACGACTCATTCAAATAATGGAACGATTAAAAAATGTGTTAATATCAAAAAGGTAACATACAGGTTCGAAAATTTGTCACTAAAAATATTGTCGCTGTAGCATAGTTGGATAATGCACCTTCCCCGGTTTGGAAAGAGATCCAGATTCGAATCTCGGTGACGCAATAACAATATTTTACGATAAAATTGATTTTGTATGTATAAATTTCTAATTAATATATTTATATGATTTATTTATAAATATATTTTTAATTGATTTTAAAAACTTAAGAAAAATTTGACGTATGATTATAGTTAGTTTTTTTCATCCTGTTGAAGGAAAATATATTTTCCGAAACTGGTTGGTGAATATATCTCACAGTAGTTAAAAATAAATATTTATTTTTATAAATAATAAAAAAAAAACACTTTAAACCACCGTTTATTAATTTATCAAGATGTTTCAAGACCAATGATCCCTTCATCGGGATACAACGCACGAGCCACTAATGTTATGTTAATTATTTTTGTCCTTACATCCTACCTCATATTATTATGCTTTCTTTGCTTCCTGCTTGTTTCTTTACTTTAAATTATTACATAAATTTAGTCTGTATCAAAGATTTGTTCAATTTACTTATTATCTCTTATACTTTTCTCCTTTTGATTTTTCTGTTTTTTGAGTAAATTTCCTATACTATTATTTGTATAAAATGCCGGTCTAATGTTTCGTGGTAGGTGTTTAGATATTTTTTTCGAAAAGTTATTCATGTATAAAATCCTACGCTAATTATCATTATTATCATTATGTTTTATCTGTGATTTATATAAAAATTGATTATTATATTCTTTTAATATATTTTTTAAAATAGTGTCTATCAAACCTGTATTATACCCGTTATTAACTGCTATTTTTTAATTGTATTCCATTCAATATTGAAATTGGATGTTGACATAGGAATATTGACTAAACGATGTATCATGGAGTGGAATTCTGAATGTTTGTGTGATAATGGATGATTAGATTCATTGTGTATGATAGTATCTGTAAAAGTTTTTTTTTAAAATAGATTCTGGTGAAGAAACAATGATATATATTTTTAGTTAGTTATGACATTCTGAAGAAGAAAATGGTATTTTTCGAAACCGGTAAGATGTATTTAAACTCAATTCAGTGGTTAATAAAACAAAATATGAATTTTAACCACAAAGTTAATATTGCTAATTTTAAAAGTAAATTTAATTTGTTACCTTACTTCCCGCTTATATTCTAACCTATAAAATCTCATGGCTACCTACATCAGAACATGTATTTTATATGTACCTAGCGAGGTAGGAAGCGGCCAACAGGCTTGCATGTAAATGGACTGAATTATAATATTAGTATTAAAGATTTTTATATTGATGCAAGCTATAAAAAGAATGTTGTTATAAAAACTAACGCCGATTAGGCACTGAAAATGATCACAAATGTGACAGTTATGGTACAATAGTTTTTTGCATTTTACTCTAAAATAGGTAAAGTGGACACATCTGCTTTTAATTCTGGACCTCACAAATAGTGGTTTAAGTAAAATGTCCATCTTATTATTTATACAACATGTTGCCACAAAGTAATTTTGCAAATATTAAAGAAGTATTTATTTTTATTTCATTTTAAACTACCCATATCTAAGTAAAATAAAATATTTTCGTATATTTAATTTATTTGAGTTGTATAAAAATAGCATGACGTAATTATTCGGGACTGTAGTTGGGGTTGATGTGGAATTATACATAAATTTCAAATTTCAGGTGTACGATAGTTCAAGTGTACGTAACAATAGTTAGAGATGTTTGAGACATTGATAAGCAAACTTCGCACAAGTCAGTCTGGCGAGTCATAGCTTGGATAGTTCACATTCCACTTAGCGATAAATTTAAGCGTTTCAAAGAGGCAATAAGAGTGAAGAGTTAGTTTATTTGACTTGAAGTTGTTATGGAAGAGATGAGGGTTGAATCCTAAATGAGTTTTCGCGAGGGAGGCCGGACGGGGGAGACCGATCCCCCGAGATGATTAGTTTACTTCTTAATGAAATTTTTTCCTGACCACGATAAAGAATTGTTGCTCTTTTTGTAAATAGCAGATAACGAACGGAGGCTGACTAAACAATGAGAATTAATGAAAAAGGTAGTCTAAGCTTAAAAAAAACTTTTTTTTTCAAATGTTTGTATTGTTATGTTAATATTTTCTCATGGTGTGCACATCCATAATAATATTACGCTTCCCTATCTATATCTATGACTTTCTGGATGTGGCATTATGGCTGTATAGTGCTTGCTTAAACGGCCAGGTCTATAAGACGCGAGTAGGTTAAGATTATTTAATTTAAATTATATATTCAACAATAGTACGTAAATATATATCCGCGAAATCTTATCACGCTTGTCAAATGTATTTAGTCTATCATAGATAAGAAAAGCATCATGTCATCTCATTTATGTATCATGGTCATATCGCGTCGCATTCTATGCAATTTTCTTTTTATACGGTAGAACTGTAAAATATGACATGAATATTATTATTAAAGCGATGTAATAAGGTTTTTCCGTATTTAAATAAAGATTCTGACCGCGCAGCATTCATCAATGGCCGCGAAGCGGGCACAAAGCCGCCCGCGGGGGCTTGCAGCAAATAATTGGCGTTATCCGATTTCTTATCTACTAGTTTATTATAAATACTATTTTACACACGCACAGGGATGTATTTTTTCACTTGAACAATTCAACTCATTTTCAGAAGAAATATTCAATGCAGCTCTTCGAGAGGCTGCTCCAGCGCTTGTTATAAATTTTACTTGCGCACTGGGGTGAGGCAGGGCGGATGCATGTCGCCAATCCTCTTAAATATGCACATGGACGAATTGAACGAGCGACTATCCGATGCAAAAATTGGCTGCCACATGGGCGGGACAAATATGAACCACATCAGTTATGCCGATGATATGGTTATACTAGCACCATCTATAAAACGTATAACGTTTATAGATTTGTGAAACATATACCAGTGAACTTAATATTTTATACAACGCCAGAAAATCGGTCATAGTGGCGTTCAAATATGGAAAAGGCCCAGATAATATCCCTCCTGTGTGGCTGGATGGGACGAGTACAAAAAGTGCACACCTATTGTAGTATCTTTTGTCATAGAAACTCAAGTTTTGATAAATTTTTTTTTCTTTTTTTATTAATATTAAAAATATAATACAATTTCAATAATCAGTGGATATATATATATATAAACATAAATTAACTCGAATATACTCCTTCTTTATACACGAGTCTTATTCTCATAGAGAAGAAACAAATATATATATATTATATTAACATTTGTTTCTTCTCTATGAGAATAAGACTCGTGTATAAAGAAGGAGTATATTCGAGGTAATTTATGTTTCAGTTAGTCTGTGTACATATTTTTTTTACTTCAGTTACAAATTTATGATAGTCCGTAATTTTTCTAATTGTGATGAGGAGATTGTTAAAAAATTTGATCCCTTAATAAATATATTGATTTTGAGTTGCGGTATATTTTAGTTTTGGGATATCAATTTGATCTCTTTATCTTGTAGATCGGAATTCGCTTCTAAAATTTAATTGATTTTTAATTTCGAAAATTTGAATTATTGAATTTTTTTTGTATTGTAAAATTAAATTAACCGACTCTATTTATTTCACTTTCCTTAAACGCACAGCAGACTTAATTGGGAATACTATATGCATAGTTAAAATTGAATACTTTAACTTATGTTTTAAGTTTTATTAATGACAGACATTACACAATTGTTTTGGCCGACATTTGTCAGTTCGCATTTGGTAGCCGTAGAGTAGTTGATTACAATTTATTGTAATGTATCAACAATGTGTTGTAGTTATTAAAACATAATAATGGCATATGGCTCGATTGGGCCTGCAACACTTGTGGTTTCAACAGAACGTTGCCACCTCATACACAATCCGAGCTACACTTAAAATTTTTCCCGGAAAATTCATAATGTCAAAAAGTGGTGATATCGCTGACCTCCTCGATCGCGGCTCGTATGGCTCCCGGCTATTTTCTGTGGAGTTACTTGAAATGAAAGGGCTACGCCAATAATCCAACAACAATTCCGATGCTATACGACAATATTCGAAATGAAATTGCGAGAATGTTATGAAAAGTATGGGCAAAAGAGTGTCGCTGCCACAGGCGGTCACTTGGCCAATGTCGTATTCCATACATAATTATAATACACGTAATAATCGATAAATAAAATTTTTATTAAAAAATGATCTTCCATTTTTCAGTTATTCAAAAACAACATCGGCCTGGCATACTCACTCTGCATTTAGTTATTTTTTTTAACAACTTGATTACCGCCTGAAGTTTACAGAGAGTGCTTATTTTTACATCCCTTAAGCACGTAGCCATGTAAATAGAAAAAAAATGCTAAATTCGCCCTTATTCACACACGCGGGGCATGTACACCTTTTCAAATTAGCATAACACGCGAAGATTACTTCCAACATAAAGCATCTCGGGATAATGTTAGCGTAAAGTGACAAAACCGGCGAAACGGAGAAAGGGCGAGTGGGGAGCAAAAAGACGTACAAATGGGCCGAGTAACTTCATGCAATATTCATGTCGCGCAAATCCTCTTCAGCGCGTCTTATTTACAAAGGGATGACATTTTTTTACATCTGACAGGAAGCCTTCTATACAACTGCGAAGCCCTCTATAGAAACTTATATATATATTCCTATAAATAAAAAGAAACATAATATATAATCCATGGCAGACCAACCACACACTCACATAACCAGGGACCACCGAAATACACTACTAATAATAAAATAAATTACAAAACTTAAACAAATATTAGATACATCATAGAGACAAAGCTATTTTTTGTTATATTTTTATTTGCTATCTTTGTTTTATTTACCACCTCATCGAGTTTAAATACATCTACCGGTTTCGAAAAATACCATTTTTTTCTTCAGGATGTCATTACTAACTAAAAACATATATTATTGTTTCTTTACCAGAATCTATTTCTAAAAAAACAACAATTATTTAAAAAATAAATTTAGTACCTAACTCAAATTGTTGCTTAATACAAATTTAGTCGAATAATTTTTAGGAAAAAATTTTAGAACGGGACTCGTAGTTAAATTTGGTTAGTTGTTTATAATTTTTTGATTAGTTTTACACGCTTTAATTATCTCCAACGATTCCAAATTATTTAATTAGTGACCAACACCGTTTAAATGTAAAATTGACAATCCCAATTTTTTATGTAAACCATGACCATTTTCTATCAAATGATTAGAAAATTCTGAAAATTCACTATTGTTCAAACATTTCAAATACTCCCTTACTCTTATATTAAAATTTCTGCCCGTTTTACTAATAAAAAATGCAGCGCAATCCTTGCAACTAAGTTTGTAGACACCAGAATTGTTAAATTTATCATCTTTTTCTTTAGAATTTATAAGTAAATTTCCTATATTATTATTTTTATAAACATAATGATAATAATGATTATTGGCGTAGGATTTTTTCGAATCAAATATCTAAACACCTACCACGAAACATTAGACCGGCAATTTATATATATATATATATAATGTTCACCAATTCTCACTTCATTAAATAACATACGTAAATATGTAGTGACTATATTTTAAGAGTATTCAATTTATAATAATCTCAAAATATGATTTTCATCAATAAACATAACATAACTTGTTTCAATTGGCGTTTTAATTTAAATCTGGTATCTACGTTGTCACAGCACATGTGTGCAAAATTTCGTCACGATCGGTTGAGTATTCACGGTACAGCGTTCATTTTTGTATGGACAGTGTTCCGTACAGGAAACAAGAATGTAGACAAGGGTGGTTCGCCGATCGCAGCTACTCTCAACAGGCGATAATGATGATGATTATGAGATCGAAAGAAATGAAACACAAAAGATGTTCAATATCGGTACACTACGGCGACACGACACAATCGAGAATGGCTTCCCGCCTGCAGAATACTCTGTTTTTATTAAGATTCATAACAATACATATAGTCATATTTGCAAGTACCTACTTAGTAACCGCTACTTAGGCCGCCGCTGTGACATTTTGCCAAGCCGATGATTACACCTTTAAATTATTGACACGTTTCTTAACGTATCGATTAATCGGTGCCTCCTCGGCGAGTACTCCTGTGCGATACAATCGGTAAAATCGCTAAATTTTTAATCATATTTATGCTCAATGGATTTCTCATACATGTCTCTTAGATACTGTATATTATAGATATGTACATGTATTTGTCACGTACGATACATACATCTGCACATTTGTATATGAGAACACACATATATGTGCGTCTTTCATTTAAATAATTGAATTAAACCGTTTTTTAAAATTTATGGATCCTTTGTACTGTTAAGTTATTTATTTACTTACTTACCATCACGCCGTTTCCCCGTGGGGGTAGGCAGAGAGGATAGAGCGCCACACTCTTCTGTCCTGACACACAATTCTCGCCTCATTCACATTCATACATCTTCTCATACAAGCTCGCCGATTTTTGAGGCTTCTAACAGAACCATCCTCCATTATCCGGTTTACCTGGTCGTGCCGAGTCTTCCGCGGACGTCCTCTATTTCTGGTGCCATCAACACTTGCGTCATATATTTTTCTTACCATTCTCTCCTCATTCATCCGTTCCATATGACCAAACCGAATACTGTTAAGTTTCTAATATAAATAAATCATTATTATCAACTCGTGTCAATCCAATTCTATTAATTTATGTCCCTGGCAGTGGCGCAACGAAAATATTGAATTCCAATGCAAAATAAGAAAATAAAAAAATCTGTGATATTTACTTTTATTACAAATATACAAATGTGTGTTTCTAGCATTTAAATACACTTGCAACTGATAAAAAATGTACTATTTAAGACAACTTTAATTTAATCGCGACGTATACAATTCAATCAACAGTCTTTTAAAGTCTCGATTAAATTAATCTACAATAAAGATATACAGGGACAAAAAAATCTATATATCGAAAAAATATATTGTTGGTACCGGTATTCTAACCTGGACCTATTCCAATCGTTCTCTATTTTTGCTATAGCAATCGAATACATTTTCGACCAATTTTAAACATACATTCTGTAATATTTTGAATTATTACATCTACTATTCCATTTAAAAAAAAACATTAGGGTGAATTTCAAATATCTTTGAATAAAACCCAATATTGGACGCCAAAATTAAATTAATTAATTAATTTTAATAAATTTGTAAACATGAATACAACTTGCCTATATATTATATTAAGGAGAACACATTTTTGTTGCGAAGTTATATTTTAGTTACACCATCTTCACGTCTATCAAAAAAATATTATATAGAATAGGAAGAGGTTCAGATTTGAATTCAGGTAGCAACTAAATATTTTTTCGATAGATACATTTTTTTTGTACATATTTCTAAGTTGATAAATTTAATTTGTATTAAAATACTATAAGACTAAAAACATTAAAAAATATCCCAAAAACAGTTTTTTGTTTTCAAACATTTTTTACCAACAGTCTCACGATATATACCTAACATTTTCTGTTTAATTTATCAACTATACAAGTTGTTTCTTTTGGATTTTATATTGCCGACTAAACCAAGTTATTTACATTCAGAATAAACTCTCAACCATATTAAAACCAGGAATACTACCAGTTTTTCAGTTTGCGTTTAATTTTTGCAATTAGTATATATAAATATATATATAATTATATTATCTTAAATATGAATCAAATATATTAATTAGAAAGATATACATATAAAATCAATTTTATCGAAAAATATTGTTGTTGTGCTACCGGGATTCGAATCTAGATTTCTTTTCTAACCGAAGAAGGTGCATTATCCAACGATGCTATCAGATTACTCAAAGGTATTTGAGATTCTATAAAAATAAGGTAGATAGCTCTTTCAAATTATGAACGATTAAATGTATTAATATTAAAAAGGTTACATATAGGTTCGAAAATTTGTCGCTAAAAATATTGTCGCTGTAGCATAGTTGGATAATGCTCCTTTTTTGGTTAAGAAAGAGATCCAGGTTCGATTCTTGGTGGCGCAACAACAATATTTTTCGATAAAATTAATTTTGTATGTATATCTTTCTTATTAATATATTTAATTCATATTTAAAATATCACAGACCGTCTGTTCTGAATAATTACAACTTCACAATAAGAATGTGTTCTCCTAATTATATTATCTTAACCGTTATATGTTAACATATTGTATTAAATGTTATATGCAAATATATTGTCTTAACTGTTATATGTACGTATGCTAGTATATATTTTTAGTAATAATAAACAATAAAATAGCGTGATTGTATGTCTGATATAAGTATATTGAACGTGTTTTTTATATCTCTAAGTTAACATTACTTAAATATTTTCTTATTAAGGTGAACACATCATTATTGTTAAGTTATTATAGATCTGTAACATTTTTAATACAAATTAAATGTATTAATAAAGTTGTATCGATGTGTCCAAAATTTAATAAAAATTAATTATAAATTCTGGCGTCTCCTATTGGATTACTAAAAGGTATTTGAGATTAAGTAAAAATAAATTAGATGGCTTTCAAATAATTCATTCCGTACGGGAACAAGAAAACAAGGGTGATTCGCCGATTTCAGCTTCTCTCAACCGGCGATGATGATGATAAATGGCGACAGGCCGCCGCTTGAGACGTTTTTCTAAATCTATCCCATGGGTTTTTTGGCGCCACGCCGATGATTGTATCTTTAAATTATTGACACGTGTCTTATCGTATCTAATTAATTAATATTAATTCTATGTGAGTAATTCTATGTGATACCTAATGGAACGATGGATGAATTAATTTGAATAGTGTAACACATAAATTCGAAAATTTGTCGTCAATCCACTGTGTTGGTGTAGCATAATCGGATAATGAAGATTTCCCGGATTGGAAAAGATTCATCCCAATAGCAACAACAATATTTTTCGATAAAATTGATTTTATATGTATATCATTCTAATTAATTTGTATTTAAAATATTTTTTCTATAAATATTTACATTGGTAAATATTTCAATAAATCATTGCAGATATATTAGAAAAACAATACACATTTAAATACGAGATATAAAAACTTATAAAAGATTTATTTTTCTGAGCAACCTGCTAAGAGTACTGAAATATTTCCTATGTTTTAGGTATCTTCCATTCCTCGTGTGCGTCTATAGACTAGCTGTAAGGTACACGCACATATGAATAGGATCAAAGTTCACTCAATTTTATCGCTTTATTTCCCGCTGAATATGTTGGGAATGAAATGAAATCACATTTCGTTTCAAGAGGAGGAGGGCACTAAGTTATTTATTTATCACTGCTGGAAATCATAACATACAACTCGATTCTACTAAAATATTTTAAATTAAAATCACGATGAGAACTAAAGAGATGGGTTTTCCGGATTTCTTTTACTAGGCAGTGTCGTGTTCACTCGTGGTCTATATTGTGGCCAAATTATGAGTAAAACTTTCATTTTAATGTTGAAAATATAACTTAATACCTATTCGAATAAAAAGGATTGACGACAAATTTTCAAACCTATAAGTTATACTTTTCAAATGAATACATCTATCATTCCATTATTTGAAAGCCTCCTATTTTGTTTCTAATACGAAATCTCTAATACGCCAAAATTAACAATTCATTTTTAATAAATTTTGAACACATTGATACAACTTATATATTTTTAAGGAGAAAAAATTCTTATTGTGAAGTTGTATTTATTCAGAACATAAGTCTGTGATATTTTAAATACAAATTAAAATATATTTATTAGAAATATACACAAATAAAATCAATTTTTGCTTGCAATTTATATTTCTCGATAAAATTGATTTTATATGAATAACTTTCTAATTAATACATTTTAATAAGTATTAAAAATATGACAGATCGTCTGTTCTGAATAATTACAACTTCACAATAAGAATGTGTTCTCCTTAATAATGAAAATATTTTTTGTTTGCTAATGGGATTCGAACCGGGATATTTTTATATTATTGTTTTTTTTTATTTTTTATTCAGGTGTCTTATGTTTAAAATACAAAAATATTTATTCCGTTATACCTGAAAACTTCAATATAATTACTACAGTAATCATTTTAATTTTCATTAAAAAACCGCGCTAAAATCCGTTTCTCCCGAATCCGTGTTCATTATTAATTCGTATTAGGATTAAGGGGATCAACACAAACCTCTCCCATCCCCTCGGGTACACCTGCAGGAACTGGGAATAAAAGGGAATGATCATTTTGACTTATGTTTAAATCCGTCTTTTGACAGATTTTATAATTCAAAATATGTCACGAGTCTCTTTGGATGTTTCTCGAAACACCTCTTAAAACATATTTACCATCAAAATTATAAGACTAAATTATTACAATTTTAAACTCTTCAAATCTCTCGTTAGACGAATTTCTCTACATAATTTCTAGAAAAATATCTTCATCGCCATCATCAGCCTGGGTCTCTCCCAAGGGTCACCAATTATTTACGTCTTTAACCCTCTTCATCCATATACTGTGCGCCAATCTTCTGATGGCCAACACTGTCTACGCTGCCAGTGCGAGGACCCCATTCCATTCATTTCTTACTGTTCCGTACAGGAAACAAGAATGTAGACAAGGATGGTTCGCCGATCTCAGCTTCTCTCAACCGGCGATGATGAAGATGATGATTTTGAAGCGGAAGAAATGAAACACAAAATATGTTGAATATCGGTACACTACAGCGACACGACACAATCGAGAATGGATTCCCGCGTGCAGAATATTCTGTTTTTCTTCAGATTCATAATAATACATATAATCATATTTGCGAGTACCTATTCAGTAATAAGCCACCCCTGTGACTCTTTACTAAGAATAATAGTCTTTGTTTTCCTGATATCTATCCCACGGGTTTTGTAGCACCACACCGATGATTACACCTTTAAATTACTGACACGTATCTTATAATATTATCAATTATATGGTGCCTCTGCTGCGACTTCGTAATTCTGTGCAATATACCCACCTTATATCATATTTTTGAAACATATGTCCAGCTCATTATCACTTGGGCACACAGGTTAAAATATATTAATCAAAATAATTAGACGAAATGAATGAACTAAAATTGAATGAACATGCCATAGAGCTAGTTGAGTATCAACAACATATAAAAAGTCTATTTATATAATTATTATTATATAATAATACTTTTTCTGAGCTATAAACAAATGTAAGTTGTGGAATAAAATAATTATTTATTACATGCATAAGAATATATATAAAGTGTTTTTTTAGAGGTTTGTTTTTCGAATTGGTAACACTTTTTACAGCGACAGCCAATTTTACAGCTGATAACCAATTTGTGCTCAGTTTAGTTAGCCATTTCACCATGAATAGACTTATGCCAGAACAATAATTACAAATTTCGAAAATTGTGGTTCAATTGGCAAAACTTGCCGTGTGCTACGGCCATTTTACAATCAAAATAATCATCACTCCGAGAAAGTAATTCGAATAACCATGTATTGATTTCACACCATGCATACTCTAATTGACAATACGCATCTGCAGAGACGTTGTATGGTGCGCACTGAAGAAACTCTTGCTATAGTAGAGCAGAGTATTGAGGAGGACCCGATCGTGCACAGTAATAGATCCATCATTACTGACTTTTTCGTTCCTCAATTGAATGGCATTAATGTAGAAGAGCTGTGGTTTCAACAAGACGGCGCAACATGCCACACAGCGCCCGCCGCAATCTACTTATTGAAGGATACATTCTTTGGGTGCATAATTTCGCGTAATGGACCTGTGAATTGGCCTCTAAGATTATAATCAGACACCTTTGGTCTATTTTCTGTGAGGATATATGAAATCTCTAGTCTATGCCGATAAACCAGAGATGATAAACGACTTGGAAGCCAACATTTGTTGCGTCATTGCCGATATACGGTTCCAGCTGCTCCAAAAACTGGTCGAAAATTAAACTACCAGATTGCGTTTTATTCGAAACAGCCCATATGCGCGAAATCATATTTAAACAGTAACAAGATTCAATTATTTTTCCAATAAATCCAATACCATGGCCATTACCACGATTTTTATATGTTTAATTTCGTTTTAAAATTCTATACATCTAAAAAAACACCCTTTATATGTTCATACATATATATAAATAATTTGTTTTATTACATTTACTTGCCTGGGTTCGAGTTGCATTAGGCAAAGGCTCTCAATGGGCCGTGAAGCCATGGGATGGCAGTTATATTTTAAGCTGTAAGTTCTGACGCTATTAAAAAAGTTTTACTCAAAAAACTTCAATTACGTAAAAATAAAATAATAAATCAAGAAAAAAAATCAAAGAAAATTATTTATGCAAACAAATTCAATGCAAAAAAATAATTCTAGAGTTAATTAATATAAAAGTCTCAATTAAGATGTATATTTTTTAAAATGATTAAAAACAGTTACGACGAAGGTATTTAATAAACGTTCTTTCATGTTGAAACTTAATTATCAACTATTGAGCTACAGCTCTCTGAAAAAATATTCTTTGAACTGATTAAGGCTTGCATTTTCAGACGAAGGAGGTAATGCAATAAAGCGGAGAGAAAAAGAAAAAAGCTTCATGACTAATGAAAGCACAAAGATTTGTATATTGTGTTGCAAAATAACTGAAAATGGAATCATTCTGTTTAAATCAAATGACGTATTTGATGAAAAATACGTTCTCATCTTTATATTATATTTATCGCGAATAGTCATATGTCACGTGTTCTTGGTGTTATTTTAAGGAATGGATAAGACTTGAAAGACTGAAAAAAATTTATATACTTGGCGACTTGTACAGAAGAATGCCCAAAAGAAGCTGGATAAATAGTTATGAATGAAGGTACATAAATACAAGTGTGCATAAATATTTATAAGAAGAAATATTCCAAAAGTTCAATACTTTGGATATGTGATGAGACATCCAGAGAAGTATCAGATCTTACATCTTATAATAAGGGAAAAATTTGGAAGATGGATAACATCGTGGGTAAAGAACCTAAGGAAATGCTTTGGCCAGTCTATTGTAAGGCTTCTAGGCCGCAGTGATTATAGCCAACAACGGATGACACATTTTTCTCTTTTAAATACTACCTCTTTGAGTATATGAGTATATTTTGTATGCATACATCATACATTCCAGTTTTTCAAGAGAACATTTTATTACTTTTAAAATTAGCAATATTAACTTTGTGGTTAAAATTTATATTTTTTATTTATTATCTTAGTTTTATTAACCACTGAATTGAGTTTAAAAAACATATTTTCCTTCTTCAGAATGTCATAACTAACTAAGTTAAGAAAAGGTATTTTCCGAAACCGGTAGATGTTTTTTAAACTCAATTCAGTGGTTAATAAAACTAAGATAATAAATAAAAAATATGAACATTTTATTATTGTGCAATTGCAGTTTTTTCAGAACATACATAGTTCTGTGAAATTTTAAATTGGTTTTTTCTGTATATCTTTCTAGTTGATACATTTAATTCGTACATTCCACTCACCGGCCACTGCTAGCCACTAACAGTGTATACACATCATTTGTATGCAGGGAAGGTAATTACACAGTATTATCGTACTACCTTCTCGATCCCAAAAATCAACACAAAGAAGAGTCCCATTTTACCAAGGAACCAGAAATTTTAAACTTCCAGTGTATCTTTAACTTTAATGTCTAAAACATAATAAATATTCCGTAAAATTATATACTACAAAATTATTGTCATGTTCGAAATCGCCCCATCGATTCTTTTAATGCCAACCATAATTATAATTATGAAGAAGACTCTAAGGTTGGCAATACACGTGATCGTCACAATACATAATCGGTAGTAATCTATGGTTTTGAGTTAATTTGGAAACGAGAGCTGTCACTAGATGCGGTCGCTATTGACATCGGCCAGCAAGCCATTTATTAAACGATTCAAGGTGTAACCAAAGGGTAAATACTTTAATTATTATTCGATCACTAGTGCACTATTTATTGTAATTTGTTTTAACCTAATTGCATGATGAACTATCTTTTCAGGAATTAAGATATTTCCCTTCTTTTACCTGCCGCATATTTCTCTCTATCAACCAGTACTTCCAAGTATTCTCTCTATCGACCTTATTCTACCATTACTTATTTCGTCGGCTTGGGTAAGAGAGCATGACAATGTGACGATAGCGTCACTGCAAGGCTTCAGCTTGAATGATTAGAGAAACCACATTTGAAAGACGACGACATCTGGTCCGTGAGAACAATGTAGTCTTCTACCGTCATGCAATCCGTGGTATACGAAGACGTCATCATGCTACACTAGAATACATCGTATTCGAGATTGATCCTACGGGATTTTCATTATTTTATTTGGATTCGAATCTCTCTTATTTAACTCTGCGTTGTTGTATTCATCATAACAAATCAATTTATCTTATCTTTCGTCAAGAGGAAACTAATTATATTGGTGTTAATTTGTACTAGAATGTTAAACCTATTTATTTGTAATGGATTATGTGTTTATGCTAAAAAAATATTTTTATTTATCATTCTAGGGTATCGATAATAAATGTTTCCAGTTTAGGACGAAGGCAGAGTGTGACAGATCAAGGTCGGTATGCATTTCTGCGGTGTGAACCCGATAATTCTTATATTCTCCTCTGACTATCCGGTAAGGAGGATAGGACATCGTTTTGTACCCTCACAATATATATATTGTGAGGGTACCAACAACTCACCTCAGCTGTAATCTTATTAATAACTGGGATGTGGCTAAGAAATCAATAAAGATTTGGAAACTGGAATATTTTGCTTACAACATTCTTCACATATATGTAATACAACACTCTTCACCTTATCATCAGCGCAAAATTGAATCACTGAAAAGAGGGTCTGGTCGCAGGATAAATTTCGCCTGAGAGCGCCACAGAGGCTAGGGCTAACGACATTCCATGTTTCAGAGAACCATTGCAATAGAACGAGTCGTAGATTACCCTGTTCCACTCTGGCTTTCCATCTTCCCAGCCATTTCCAATTTTTCCAGAGTATCATCCTCTTCACAGGTGATATTGAAAATGGCCTTAACCGCCAATACAGCTGTAACATCTAAATGATGCTTACGCAAACTAGCGGAACTCAATAATATTCATTATAATTAGATTTTTTAAATTTAGTTAAAAATAAACATGGAGTTCTACAAACTAAGCACAATAACAATAAATAATGGTCATAAACTTTTTATTTTGTTCAAAATGCAGCTCTTTCTCATTTTTTCGTATTTTATTTCGGTTTGTTCGGCGCCCCGGCTTGATAGGCGCCCTTGGGCGGGGCGCGAGCTTCCTTTCGCCCACTCAGGCCGGCCCTGATTATAGTCTGGGGGCCGCGATATTTTCGACATTCTGCTGCAATATTATTGTCTAGTGTACAATAGCAACGTAGCATTCCTAATATCAATTAAATAGAACTTTACAAATGAATATTATTCGATTTTGTAATAATTAATCTCAATACCTTATACACTACGAGTATTAAAAAAATACCAAGCGTTTAAAAAATATTATAAACGACAGATTGTTTATTTTTGCTTTACTAGAGTGGTTAACCTCTTTCAATCTTGTTAAATATATTATACCTACATATAAAAAGAAATTATCTTTTTTGCATATATTTGAAGATGCTTCTGCCATCTATCCACGCGCTCTAAAGCTTTATCGAAGTTACTGTATGTTCCCGTCAAGCCTTTAAATCAATTGAGCCAAGTCGCGAACCGTTTTAAAGGAAAATGCGGAAAGTTTCATCCAATATTTTCATTTTTTAAAAGCCAGCAGGGCCTCTGTTGTTTTAACGAACACTATAATTCAAAGATGGCCCGAGTTAAAAAATAATGCATTTTTTACACTACGTCAATAAACATATTAAATATATATACATTATTATATACGTGTGAATATTGTATATGTATATATATAAAATGCAGCTCAACCATAAAAAAAAGTATATTTGTACCTAACTCGTTATTTTTCAAATTGTCCTAAAATATTTTTACATTATATTTAAATGTCATACTAAAACTATCTCGGGTCATTAAAAATAAATTAATAAATCTTGTACACTGACTGATCTTTTGTCTCGATACTCGCTTAAAGAATAAACTCGTGCAAAGTTGAGAGATCATGTTCAATTGGTACATTTTTGCCGCCAAATCTCCGAGATGCTAGAGCAATGACACGTACATTAATAATTATAGTAATTAAGGTAGAAATAGTATTATTAATTAATTTGTTTATTATTAATATAGTGCATACATTGGTATTTTTAGTGCTTTAATATAAACAAGATCAAAATCGTTCCATTTTACTACATCTTATCTTTCAGATATTTGTTAAGTTTCATTCTGTATCTACAGTCTCTCCTCCTTTCTTATGTTTTCTGGCATTTCATTAAAAATCTTCATCGCACTGTACATCATCGATTTCTGAGATTTAGTTTTCTTCCTAAATGGCAGTCTCAGTCTATTTTTTTCCTCTTGTATGATAAAATTTCCTTAATAAAACACTAGAACATTGAAATATACTTTCTTCTTAAAGGTCATCATATTCAGATCTATCACGATCGCACCGATTTGAGTATATATATATTTTTTCTGAGTGTTATTCTCAATACCTTATTTTGCAACACTGACATAAATTTAACTAACTAACTATCTAATTAATTTATACATCAAGCCATGTCTCCATGTAATAGGCAGGACACTGTTGTGTACTGATTAAATAACTATTCTGTACACACACTTCTTTCCAAGTATGTTCGTTGACTGTTGAAGGACATTTTCATAATCGAATCACTGTTGGAACAGCCATCCCATATATGATCATTGATAATTGTTTTCCATTCTCCTAAATTGAGAAAAAACATAAAATCGGGCACGGGCGGAGAGGGAACTGATTACGACGCATGCTCTAAATAGCATCACGGAAAATAAGCCAAGTGCACTTGTTTTAAGAGGGGACTATTTTGAAATGGAACATGATATGATATATATTTTTTTAAATATGTACCTGTAGAAACTTTAATGACTTAGTTTTAAAAACTATCACGACATCTCACCGCTGCAGCCGTAGGCGTTAGTTGCTAAAATCGATGCATCATACATATTCACATTACTATCGTCTACTTTTAAGCTAGTGAATTACTCAAGTCATACAATTAGCTACTTACTGAATTGAAAATTCCTTTCGGTTGCTATTATGCTTGTGCTGTTTTTTAACAGATTAACATTATAAAGGCTTACAACTGCTCGCAAATCATTGAAGTGTCTACTTCCTCTTTTACTAACTCGCGAATTTTACTATCTTACTGTTTTTAAAGTATTGATTTCGCGGTCGTTCTTTGCGTTCAAGGTGTATTTGGTGCATGAATTTATTTTTTATTTGGTAAAAATGTTACGTAATTGTATTGCATCTTGGACAGGTAATGCAAGATATCGGAGCCCTGAAAAAAGGAACACATCGTGGTTAACTAATCAACTAATTGATGAAAGCCTATACCAGTGCTCCGAAACCGGTGTGCCGTGGTACACTGATGTGCCGTGAGCCAGATACAGGTGTGCCGCGGTCAAATTCAATGTATTTGATATTTTACTATTTTTCATTATGTATCAATTTAATACCTATATATTTTAGATTTTGGTGTGTCGCGGAATTCTAGGAAAAATTTTGGTGTATCATAGGTGAGAAAGGGTTGCAGAGCACTGGCCTACACGATAGCGAACATCTGTAGAATTTCATTGTAATAATTTTTTCTACGAACTTAATTGTCAGTTATCTTATTTCCATAGCTCTCAGTGTATTTTCACTCCTCTTTTCCCAACCTTATGCTGGCTGTGCATCAATTAATTTAAGTGGATATATAAAAAAAATATATTCTGTAAGAATTGTAAAACAAAATAAAAATATCAAATTGCGTAGCAAAATTTCCACTCTTGGCTTGAAACAATCTCAGTTTTCCGACAAAAAATGAACAATGCATAAAAAATTTCTGGCACATTTGATTAAAAAATTATGCCGCATAAAAATATTACACGGACCGAAAGGTTAAGCGGTGTCTGACATCATCTTACCGAGACGCAGCGGGGCAATTACATTAGAGACGTCTCCATTTAGTGAAGAGGAGCGCCAAGGCTAGCTCAATCAATCGCAATTCAAAATGGAGGTTGCCTGAAGGCTTCCGGTTCCCAGAATTTTAGAAAGAGGGTAGAAGTATTTGGGGTTGCCATCTTGGAGCAATGTCTAGTGAAGAATTTTAATATTAATTATTATAACAGTGTTTTAACCACTGTTATGAGTTAAATTCAATGCACCAACCATTTTCGGAAAATACAGTTTCCTTCATCAGGATGTCAAATAAACTAACTAAAACCTTTCTCATATGGTGCTAAAATAATAAAGCGCGCTCCGGTGCTGTAAACTCAGTGTACACGGAGACTTTTGCTATTTTTAAGTTGGATATATGGATGAATATGGAATATATGGATGAATATTTAACATTTTTACTTATATAATCATTAAAATAGCAGTAGATGTTTATCAAATATTGTAAAAAATGCTAAGAATTAAAAAAAACATTCATACAGAACTACAGCACAAAGACGCATAAGACACGTCTAACCCGATCGGCGTACGCTCTCACTTTGCCACTAACTAAAGTGACGATCGGCATGTGGCATCCCGCGCCCCGCACACTACCCCTTCCGCAACACTCCACACGTACACATACGTGTGGAGTCAGATTATTCGAGAAAATATATAATAATTATTTTATCCAAAACACAAATAAATTACGGAAGAATACCTAAAATATGAACTCTGCATTTAGTATATATACAGAATATTCACATAATTAGAGGCAATGTCAACTCAGTTTACATCACCGGAGAAGAAAGGTTAAGGAGGACACATTATTATTGTGAAATTGCATTTTTTTCAGAATATAATTAAAATGTATCAATTAGAAAGATATACAAATAAAATATTTTTATTAATGATTTTATCTGCACACCTTTCTAATTGATACAGTTAAATTTTTATTAACTAAAACTATTCGTCAAATTCTTACAATGTTTTCAAATTAATTCATAAAAAACTAATTTCAAAAATAAATCTTGTACCTGATTTAAATTGTTACCATGATGAAAAATGTGGAAATTAACTTAATGATCTAAAATTATTCCAATTTTTTTTTAGGGTAGGACTTTAGGGATAGAACATATTTTATCGTTTATATCAATAATGCTTTAGGGGTCTTGAATCACATAGCAATAGATACATTTTTTGAATAGATATATTTATAGCACAAAAGGGGGGTAGATATTTTTTTTTCAATAATGTTTAATAAAAAATACGATATTTTTTCATAAATACCTTTTCAAAATACTATTTAAATATATTAATTAGAAAGATATACATATAAAATCAATTTTATCGGAAAATATTGTTGTTGCTACTAGGATTTGACCCTAGAACTCTTTCTAATCCGGGAAAGGAGCATTACTTACAACTTCACAATATATAATATGTAAGTTATATCGTTTTGTCCAAAAGTTATTAAAAATTTCTAGCGTCTCCTATTGGACCACTCAAAGATATTTGACATTCCATAAAAATAAAGAACATGGCTTTCAAATAATGGAACGATAGATGTATTAATTTGAAAAGTGTAATGTATAGGTTCGAAAATTTGTCGTCAATGTACTGTGTTGCTATAGATTTGTAGCGATCGGAATTCAAATCCACCGCCATCTCAGTCGGCATCGAAACTAGTGACAGCGCTGCCGGCTGCTGCTACAAGCCTGGCTCGATAATTCACCGCTTGGCAGTCTCTCCAGTTTCATCGTTTCACAACGGGGGTCTTGCCGGCTCATACGTGCCGAGCAAGACCGCCAACTCGTTTCAATTCATTTCATAATACACGTGCACCTTCTACATCTTCATTCATTATTTAATTCTATCTGTATTAATTGTTATATCCATCACAAATCCTCACCTCAACACACAAATCTACATTTCTTTCATTTAACCACCGTCCTAACCCCCAAAGATCGGTAGAGATTCGGGTTCGAATCCCGATAGCAACAACAATATTTGTTGTTAAAATTGATTTTATACATATGTTTATTTATCTAATTAATAGATTTAATTAGTTTTTATGAAGAAACACTATATTTTTATTAATAGTATAAAACATTTATTAAACACTGTTAAAAAAATATATCGACCCCTCTTTGGTGCTATAAATATGTCCATTTAAAAAATGTATCCATTACCTTGTGATTCAAGACCTTTAAAACATTATTGATATAAACGATAAAAGATGTTCAGAATAAAAAATACCACCTAGAATGTGAATCATGATTCCTCTTCCTCTGCAGCAGGAACAATCATCAATCAGTGCCAGATGGTAAAAAACGCATGGTGCTGGAAAAACTACGAATCGTCCGGATCAGAGGCGAGCAACTTAGTTATCCTTGCTCTATTTAATTATATTTATAAACAGAAAAAATCGATCTATCGAAAAAATATTTAGTTGCTAACAGAACTATGTTCTAAAAATACATCTTCACAAGAAAAAGATTTTCCCCTTAATATATTATTTTTTTTATTTTAAACGGTAATTTTTTAATTAGACAATTTAATAATTATTAGGAGAACACATTCTTATTGTGAAGTTGTAATTATTCAGAACATACGGTCTGTGATATTTTAAATATATTAATTAGAAAGATATACATATAAAATCAATTTTATCGAAAGATATTGTTGTTGCGCCACCGGGATTCAAACCTGGATCTCTTTCCAAGCCGGAGAAGGTGCATTATGTACAACTATGCTACAGCGACGATATTTTTAGAGACAAATTTTCGAACCTATATGTAACCTTTTTGATAATAATACATTTAATCGTTCCATTATATGACAGAGCCATCTACCTTATTTTTACGGAGTTTCAAATACCTTTGAGTAATTTGATAGTAGGCGCGAGAATTATCAAATCATTTTTATGAAATTTTTGTCAATACATTTGCCATGTAAAAATAAAATATAGATATATAGTGGCCCTGCTCGAGCCACACAGATCTGCATAAATAAACACTCAACAGCCATACAGTCCGCCTGGTACTCGCCAAATTGCAGTCAACAATACACTGCGATCGAACCAGTATGAGTATCCACCAGAACCATTCACTATTCTCCTGGCCAACTCCTCGCACACATCTTCTCGCACGCACCTCGATAATAAACGCAACTGTCAACAACTCTATAATGGTAACTTTTCATATACATACGGAAGAAACGAGGAGGTATAGGACCCTCGATTCTCACCTTATATATCCTTCTGATATAAATAATCTCTATCGGCGACCCTAACGGTTCTACGCAATCTTTAACACGAAATACCATATGTAGCTCCTAATTCCAAAACCCTTAAAACAGATTTCGGAAAATTTGAGTTAAATATACAGTTTTGTAAAGTTTTATGTCAGTTACATTCAGAATATATTGTTTCTCACAAAATCCACTTAAATTCATTGATATTGTTTGTTCAAAATCAGGGTTAGTTCCAAAATACCTTGTGATTAAAAAAAATTACATCACAGAATTGTCTCTTTAAAAAATGCTGATGTCAAAAAAAAACATTTTATACGTTTGTTTTTTAAATATTTGTTTTCATCTATAACTCAAAAACACAAAGTCATTTTAGGGGGTTTTGGAATTAGGCGCTATACGTGTGCATTATTCATTTAATTCCATAATCTAAAATTTTCTACTTCATTCTCACGTTGGCATTGCAACTCACTAAACTGTACATGAAGATTATAAATTGTTGTCAACACCTGATCTAGGATGGAATGAGAGACGCTTAGAAAATTTCCCACTTATTGTGTTGTCACATCCTTAAATTCGTCGTCACGAAAATCCACGTGGTGACGTCACGCCTGCAAAAATTCTCATCTATATTTCGATACATTTCGTAAATGCATTAATACATACATAGCATATATGTCACTCGCATAGATAATTATGTGTTGCTCTATCAAGGGTACGTTGTTCTGAGTAAATAAGAAATAAAAAACTTTACTATTAATAACAAGAAATTAGTATAAAAAATGTTTTAGTGTAACAAAGGGTTTCTGAACGAACTGTTCCTATGCCAGGGCTAACTATAAAATACATATGTGGGGAGCTGCGATTTAAATTCACCGCCAGAATCGCCGTTCTCAGCCGATCAACATCGACATCGACATCGACACCGGCGACCTCTACATTAAGGGTCCAGGCTTAAGCGAAGAAAGGTCGTACCCAGTGGCGACGACCCGATCGCTCGCACTGAGACTCAATGGAGGTCTCGTATTGATAGGAGTATTGAGTGAAGGCGATCCACTAGCTCGTTAGAGCGACGACATCAGAAGAGTGGCAGGCAGCAGATGGATGGCAAGGACTCAAGACAAAGATAACTGGCAATCCTTTGGAGAGAGGCCTGTATTCTATGATGATAATGATTTTACCGAATTACTTTTCCGGTATAGTAGCTAGCGCAAACATTATTTCAAAGGGAATGAAATTAATGAAAAAAAAATCAGTTAATATTAAGTTAAATATTTCTAATTAAACATTAAGGTAGAAATAAATACAAATAAACATTTTATAATAAAAATAGTGCGTGTACTATTGTACGTGCAGCTATTGTTATTTTTAAGGTTCTAAAATATAACTCACGTTACAGTGCATTAAACTCAGTGTATATGGAGGCTTTTGCCATTTTTAAGCCAAATAAATATGAATATATTATATTTAAATAATAGTTGACATACGTATAAGTGAATATTTATATAAATCATTGTGTAAATGTGCTAAAAATGAAAAAAAAAACCATTGATCATCGCGAACGACAGCATTACACGCGTCTAACTCGGCCGGCGCACACTCTGCTACTAAGTGACGATCGGAATCCCCGCGTCCCGCGTACTACGCCGCCGGCACCGCTCCGTTCGTACACATACATGTATTGACAAATTCACGTCGGGTTCTTCGAGAATACATTTTTTATTGTTGCGTATGGTAAATACTAATATATTTGAATTATTTTATCCAATACATAAATATATTACGAAGTAATACCTAAAATGTGAACTCTGTATTTAGTATATTTACAGAGATATTCACATAATTAAAAGTAATGTTAACTCGGAGAAGAAAGGTTAAAAAGGTTTTTGACACGACGTCTTCCCTTTTTGTGGAGCCAAAACTTTTCTTGAAAAATATGCTAGGCTGTGGTTGTTTTTCACGTTTGCTTTTAGACCGTTATATTTTTTGGTGCTAGAAACAAATTAAATCGCGTGCAAATATTTTGTATTTTTCTGTAACCAATTGATCTATTATATAATATATTAGTTATTGTGTGCCCGCGGATGAGATTTCTCTCGGAGAATCTCGAAAACGGACAAAGATAATTTCTGCTCGAGGCGTTTTGTGAATCGTCATCGCGTGTATTCCGTATTAGAATGACGCATTCAGTGCACATTTACCTTTGCTGTCTTTCAGAGATCATAGTCACATTGAGAGATCACCACGAACACGCTACATCTAATGTTTATGTAAATGCCTTCGTAGCTGGTTCCCAGGTTTCCGATTAACATATGGTATATGAACTGCACTAGCCATTTATTTTTTCTGTCTTTCTGGTCCGATGTTGCGTTCTTTTAGCTGGATTGTCTTCTTTAGATTTTGACCGACCAAAACGCGCACTGGTGGTTTATTTGTGTGGTGATGTGATTGATAGACGCCGTCGGTTACCGTCTTCTTAGCTTTTCAAAAAAAGGGCGGCAATACTCACACACAGACGTGTACATTATTATAAACCAAAAAACCCAGTGGTACTAATCGAAGTAACAAGGCATTTAATACTTGATAAAAATATGAAGGTAAAAAGATAAATAACATAGATATCATCATATCAAATCCATGGTAGTCTTGCTCGCGCCAGACAATAATTCAACAGCCAGACAATCCGATTGGTAATCATCAAACCAGACAACAATACGTTGCGCCGCAACCAGTCCGAGGAAGCCTAGAACCGAACAATCTTCGGATACATCTACTCGCACCTCGGTACCGCCTACAGTTTTATCTTATAATTTTTATAATAAATATATTAAGCAAGTGCAAATTCAATCTGTAAATAAATACCTTAAGTACCGTCCCACATTCATGATCCACCCACTCTAGCTAAACATTTCAAACATAATATCATAATTAATTCACTAACCTATATCTTTTACACCCGCATACCAGATGTTGTACTATCATCCCTTGAGTTTTAACAGTAAATGAATATTAGTGAAAATAATTTTAAATTAACCCCACACAAGAGTACCATATCATGTCAAGACGCAATCTATTATGCGTAGTGTATTGGTGATGGAAAGGGTTCGAAAATCTGGTAGAAAGGCCTGGTAACTAACTAGACATGACAAGTTCATTATCAAGCTGAATTTTCGTCTTTCATCAGGCCGGTATAGAGAAATTCTACCCAAAATAATTAAATAGTTAATATTTTATACATACGTTCTAATCGGGGTACGTGGCAACGTATCCAAATAATAGTTTTACCAGTTTTTTCGTTTTATACTTCACAACACATGAAATATATTACTTTGTAACAAAAATAAATAATATTTTTAATGAAGATACATTTTTATTGTAAAGTTAATATTTTTACATTTATGTATAAAGTCGATTGCTTTTAAAAATTGAATAATACTTTTTTAAATATGAATTAAATACATTAATTAGAAAGATATACATATAAAATCAATTTTATCGAAAAATATTGTTGCGCCACCGGGATTCGAACCTGGATCACTTTCCAAACCGAGGAAGGTGCATTATACAACAATGCTACAGTGACGATATATCTAGCGACAAATTTTCGAACCTATATGACAAAAAAGCAACATATAAGACAACATAACAACTAAAAATATCGTCGCTGTAGCATAGTTGGATAATGCACTTTCCTCGGTTTAGAAGGTGATCCAGGTTCGAATCCCGGTGGCACAACAACAATATTTTTCGATAAAATTGATTTTATATGTATATTTTTATAATTAATATATTTCACTCATATTTAAAAATATCACAGACCTTCTGTTCTGAATAATTACAACTTCACAATAAGAATGTGTTCTCCTAATAATAATATATTTATAAATTATAAAAAAACACTGAATATAAGTTCTAAATTTATCGTAAACATAGTGGTAACACGTTTTCTGTATGGGAAATGGTCCAAGTTCGAATTTCAGCAGTAACTAAATATTTTTTTAATAAATAGATTTTTTCTGTATATCTTTCTAATTGACTAGTTTCATTTGTACTAATAATAACAAATAAAGTAAATATTATTTATGAAATGTGGTAACTAATAAATAATATAATGCAATTTTTATTTTATTTTTTTGTTAAAAAACAAAATATGTTCACTTACGTATAAGGGAGCGTGAATGCTAATGGTGATTAGAAATAAGAAAGACAAGAAAAGAAAATAAAGTTTTTTTCCAGCTGGAACTAGCAATGGAGAAAGCTATTGGCTTCTTCTTCCTTATTAGATCGTTGGACCACATAATTTAGAGACGGATGGAATAGAGGATCACCAAATTCATGAGAAAATAGATCCCTCATGGTATCACGAAAAAACTAGTTAAATAAGAAGGACTCTGCTATGAGAACACCGGTTAAATAAGACGGCGCAGATTTCCCCAAACTAGGCATATGGCAGGTTTTCGAATGTCAATAAATAGTCTCCCACTTATGATTAAAATCGCCCTTTAAATTCATACCGCTAATATTAATTAAACTCTCTTTGGAATATTCTATGATGATGTAATGAATGATATAATAAAGAATTATTTTAAATACTAAATTAATGTATTAATTATAAATGTATACATATAAAATCAATTTTGTCGAAAAATATTGTTTTTGCGTCACCGGGATTCGAACCTGGATCTCTATTTCCAATCCGGGGAAATGCAAATAATGGAACGACAGGTGTATTAATTTGAAAAATGTAACATATAGGTTCGAAAATTTGTCAAGAAAAATACTGGCGTTATAGCACAATGGTAGTGCACTTCCCCGGATTGGAAATAGAGATCCAGGTTCGAATCCCGATGACGCAAAAACAATATTTTTCGACAAAATTGATTTTATATGTATATATTTATAATAAATACATTAATTTAGTATTTAAAATATCACAGACCGTCTGTTCTGAATAATTACAACTTCACAATAAGAATGTGTTTTCCTTAATAGAATTATTTGAAATAAGTACTATAATAAGAAATAAATAAGCATCCCTGTATTGAATTGTATAAATATAAATCATAGCTTAATGTACCAGTCTGAAGATGGCCATGATAGGCTGAAACCGGTAATGGTCATAAAATAATAAATAGTGGAAAAAAAATAAAAAGTGCTTAAATTAAATCATTAAAATGGAATCAAAATTTGAAATAATAAAGTATTTTGTCTTATTATTTATAAAAATATTAATTACTGTCATTTAAAATACGTATTACGTTATGCAGAAAGGATCAATTGTACCTATACATTAAAACTATTCCTTGGTATATAAATTATTTGTATGTATATTTTAAAGTATTAGATCTACCTCGTCACTGAATTCTTGGCTCACCTCCCTCCTTGTAGTCATGGTCTGCTTCCACTAACTCACACTCACTCGACACAACTAATGTAAAACGCAATCACGCTTTTTAAAAAATATTTTTGTTCCAACTAGCAGTTCTAGTTCTAGTCTAGTTAAAGAATTATTAATACAATTTTACGCTAGTTATGGAATAATTCTGTACTATCTTTCACAAAGACTATTCACCTTGAAAACGTAACTTCTTCAACGTGGAGTATCGAAACACTGACCAATAATACATTTCTTTAAATGTGACAATAATTTCATAGCGATTTCACAACGCGATAAAATTAATATGAAACGAATTATAAAATAATAAATATAGTCAGATTAGTTTATTTGGTGTACAAAATTTTTGGAATGCAGTAAAACTTATCGGTAACGAAATGCGAGACGAAAATTCAATTTTTGTTTTCACATAACTTCTGACATTCTACTGACATATATATGACATCGCTAAATACTTTTTAATTTTAATTTTTTTCTTTTGTCAACTATTGTCGAACCGACTTCACGACTAAAATGCTAATATCTAATATTACAGTTTTTTATTGATTTAAATTTTTAACTTTATTATTTATGTATTTAAAATATCAAATATTACTGATATTAAATTAAATTTTTAAATTGTAAATTCAATAATTGACAAGGCAGTTTAATTGTGGTGCAACATGATTCATTTAATGTTTTAAAACTTAATTTAATGTTAAACTTTCGTCATACTGAGTTTTGAGAGATACAGTTCCTCTCATCGTCAGGTGTAAATAATAAATTATAGTCATTTCGTTATTATAATAGAGACAAAAAATAAATATAATACTAATAGAAAAACATTATAAATATGAATTAAACATATTAATTAGAAAGATATATATATATATATATATATATAATCAATTTTATCGTAAAATATTATTGTTGCGCCACCGAGATTCTAACCTGGATCTCTTTTCTAACCGGGGAAGGTGCATTATCCAACTATGCTACAGCGACAATATCCTTAGCGACAAATTTTCGAACCTATAATGTTACCTTTTTGATATTAATACATTTAATCGTTCCATTATTTGAAAGAGCCATCTACCTTATCTTTCTAATTAATATATTTAAAATATCACAGATCTATGTTCTTAATAATTGCAACTTCCAACTAGAATGTGTTCTCCTAAAAACATTATATGAGATTTGTTTCGTATTCGTCGGTAGTGCAATGTTGAACATCCACCGCCGGTCGAGACCGATGTTCTGTTTTTTATATTCATGTATTAAAATACATTCAATGCAGGAATCTAAATCATGTGACCCATTTCGTAATCCTAGAACAATAAGGGATCATTTTGATTAAAATTGACTTTTTTGAATAACAATTCTGACAATAATCTTATATTTCAAACTGTGTTACGAAAATGTGAATGTTCTATTATTTTTGAGAAATAAAGAGTACAATAATAATAACTGACATAATACACGAAGCAATGTATCGTTAAAAAGGTCAAAGTTATTAGAGGAATTTATAAAATTATATGTTGACATAGAGCGGGTTAGAAGACGATTTTTTTAATAATTTGTTAAGCCTAAATTAAGATAAAATAAATTATTTGACCGCGTTGGGTGTTTGAGACAATTTAAACATATTTGCTCTAATAAATAGGGAGAGCTGACCAAGTTATTTATAATTTTAAAATGGTAACATAAATCTTGTTCGTTTCTTTAATTTAAAAGAGAAGGAATCTTATGGAAACACTCGCTTTCTGAATGCGATTTAATGTCCAAACGAGAACGTAAATTTAAGATAGTTAAATATTTGTTGTGAGGATCGCAAGCCATAGGGCTCGCTATCGATCTAGCTCAGTATAGGTCCTCAAGTGTGTGTGCGTGCTCTGGTGTCGCCTGCTACCTCGGATGATCATTGATTCAAAGGCAACTCTGCTGCAACACATTACACATTTATTCACAAAACTCTAAATCCCGACATGTACGTAAAATATTATTTAGATCTTCTTTTTTCGGATCAACTTTCCTCTGACGGTGGTCAATTTTATTTTATTTTTTTACGGAGTTTATCTATTTGCCAGCATTAACCGACGTGGCCGTGGGCCCGCCATGAATTTATATTTTGCTCCGAGAGATAGACCGGACACCATTCCGTCTCAGCCAACGCATACCGCCTTCTTGCTCAGCGGATTCTCTCGTCAACCCGCCGGTGGACCAGGCCTATACATCTCTGGGTCCACCGCGATGATCTCACTCTTAATTTACACCATCTCTCGCCACCATATTTCTCTCACCCTATTTTCAAGCGTTCTCACCAAAAGTGATGTTTTGCTCAGCTGCCCGCCAGAGTCAGATTCTCGTTCCCGATTCGTACATTTAGATAGCCAATCATCATAAGTCGGTAAAGTAGGCTACCCAGACCTCAGCGCGCAAATTCAAATATCATATTGTGATGAATATTTTCAAGTCGGTAGCTGTAGGTGGAATAATGGGTGTTCTAAACTACCGATCCGAATACCAGTTGACTGCGTACAAAGAGTAAAAATTTGGGAGCTGGCAAAAAAAACCATTAAAAAGGTGTATTTTTGTAGTACCAACTTGTAATATTTTTAGAACAACAACTGTTGATTGGAATACATATAAAATGTATGAGTATGTAACGTGCCCGAAATCGTGAATCAGTTACATTACTTACTCAAACTCCGCAGAAAAAAATAATATTCAAATTTTAGCTCAATATCCTATCTTGAATAATTTAAATAATACCTTATTATTTCAAGGGTAGTCTATTAATCAAATTGAAAATACAACATCTGGTGAATGATGCAAATAGTTTATGTGTTTACCCTGCGGAGTGAAGATATGTTTTCATCACAATATTGATGTTGAACTAAAGCTAAGCCATCAAGCCAAACCCCAAATTTATACGCCAATTAATCTAGATAACTTTCCTGGAGGTGAAACTGGCTTTAAATCATTAGACCTTGGATTGCAGACATTTGGTTGTGTATGCAGGCAACAGATACCAGAAATGCAAATACAGTGTAAATCGTTTGTTACGATTACGCATAAAATGAAAACCCTGTTAATGAAGATGAGTGAGTAGAATTCCCGAAACTCTACTATTAATTACGGATAACCTTAATTAAATCCGAACGTAATCTATCTATACCTATAAAACTCAATGTCTGTCTGTCTAGTCTCTGTGCAATCCCACTATTTTTGGTCGATCTAAATCTAATTTTGCATTGGCACTCTTTAGGATCCTGCACAAAACATAAGTATCATCTCCCAACACCCCCGACCTTATGCTACCATAGATATAGGGTCTTTCAACGAGGACGCTCGATTTTAAAATGTAAGTTAAACAGGTTGTGTGTGAGATATTCACACAATTTTTCTTTCATTTGAAAGTATATTTTATGACATTAAGTGTGGAACGTTGTTCGAATATCCGCTGCGGTTTTGTTCGGTGGCAGGTTTGGGAGGTCCAATTTTCTATGACTTTATCGCATAAATCTGGCTAAATTTGCTGGATGGCGTTTGTTATGTTGACTTTGAGGGGGTCAATTGTTTGCGGCTTATTCGTAAAGACTTGCGATTTAAAATAGCCTCAAAGAAAGAAGTCTAAAGGCGTTAAATCGCACGATCTCTGTGGCCAGTTCACGTCACCGCCGCGCGAGATAACCGTGCCCTCAAATCGCTCGTGACTTTGATAATAAAATTTGATGATTTACACACGTTGTTCAACCTTCTGTGGTGATTTGCCGTATACTACTTAACAATTGACAATAAATTTGACAGATGTCACTTTAACAACATGGCTGCTATAACCTAACAAATTTTGAGCGTCCCTATTAAAAGACCCTATACAACTGAGTTTTATATTGAAAGGCATCCCCCTTAAATTCGGCCATCCCATCTCCTCCCTTCAATATAAATGAGTATAATATTATATTGAACGCTATCCGCTCCAAATTTTGCATAGTAACTTTACAGAACCCTGGGCAAGACTTACGCAACATACCCTCTCCCCTTGTGCACTTCTTCTCTTCTTGCCGATTTAATTTATTTATTAAAAATAACACATATATATGTACAAAGTATATAGAAAATAAAAACGCTGTCGAATAACTAACATCCTAACATATTTCACTTGAACAAAAAAATATAGTGCACCCGTGTGCAAATCTAACACCACCGGAGACTTCCATCCGAGGCACCCCTCAAAGTCGTGGAGTTTTGATAATTTAACAGCGTCAGGCTCATGTTAGAGTTCATAAACCTTTAGGTTATCAAACGTAAATCTTGTCAAATAGAACCAAAGATATTTCTCAAGGTATTGGAATCAAACATCTCAGACATAGATTCGACGATGCTCAGTGTCCAGTTTTCAAAGATACATCAAATACTGATGTAATAAGGATCTTGCGCGGGTTTTAGGAAATATATAGAGCAGCAAAATATAGGAGTAAGAATTTTCTTTTAGTCTTAGTCGAATTTGATATCAACCTACTAATTTCTACCTAATTTCCCGCGAGCAATGCCAGATAATTCCATTAGTTTATTATAAACTCTTTAATTAAATGTAAAACATGCCCTTAACTTTACGTTTAGTTATAATGACGGTTTAATTTCGTTGTTAGCCTCTATAAAGGAAGATTCTTGGAACTTCAAGCGAAATGAATAAGTTTGTACATAGGCCTTGACGTATTTACTTATTATGTAACTTGAATCTTAACACAATTGCTTTTATAACTGAAGATAATGGATTTAATAATCTTTGAAAATCTATTAGTTCAAAGATATTGTGTTACGGTTTCAAATCATTGCGAAAAAAGTCCAAGTGTTGAATAACTAAATACAACGAAAATAAATGAACGAGTATGTTATATGATGTATTTTTCACTTTGCAGCACACTCGGATATCTTTAACCTTGCCTTCCCGAAGCGGGGTATTCACATTCCCCACAGATCGCTTTAAATTCGATAATTCAATAATTATGAAAACGATTTTATTCTTATTTTTTGTAATCTTCACGAAAATAGTGACGAAAATTTGGCAATTTTTTGTTTTTCAAATTTCTAAGCGTGTAATATTTAAAAATATTATTTTCGCTCCAGTGATCTACGCGCATGTCGATACCATACTCCTGTGTCTTATCTTTAAGTTATTGTGCTTATTACTTGATTCACTCTAACTAATGCACTGGGTAGCCCCATACTGCAGATGCGAACGAGGGAGACAGCTATATCGCTTATCGCGACTCGCGGCATTCGGACGAGAGACATCCGGCGAGGTGGTTGGGACTATATCGCCGATCATGAACATTTTATTATGGCTTATATGTATATGATCTGGGGTGTTTGTATATGACCCCGCTTCGGACCACTCGGAAGTTCTGGGCGCTTAGTGACGAAAAGGTTAACTAAACAAGCTTGGAATCCTTAGAATTTTGACCATGATGACCATGAAAAATTAGCGGTTTATGATATGGTGGTATGAACCAGATCTCTTGAAGATCGTCAACACAATGGACTGACCTGGTTAGAACTGGACTGTTTATAATTTTAATATTACTATAAAAGTTATAATTATTTTAAATTGTTAACTTTGTTTTATTAACCACGTAATGAATTAAAATACATCTATCGGTTTCGTAAAATATCATTTTCTTCTTCAGAATATCATTAAATTATCAAAAACATATGTTATTGTTTCTTTAATATAATATTTTTTTAAAAAACAATAATTATTTTTAAAGTATATTGACCACACAAAATTACTAAAAATTCTATAGACAAAGATGATAAATTTAACAATTTTGGTATCTGTAAACTTTGTTGTAAGGATTGTGCTGCATTTTATATTGGTAAAACAGGTCGAAATTTTAATAAAATAACAGTAAAGGAGTATTTGAGATGTTTGAATAATAGTAGGTTTTCAGAATTTTCTAATCATTTGTTAGAAAATGATCATGGTTTTGATAAAAATTTGGCGAATGTCTATTTTGCATGTGAACGGTGTTGGTCATAAGTTAAATAATTTGGAATCGTTGGAGATAAAAAATTCTAAACAACTAACTAAATTTAACCACAAGTCCCATTCTAAAATATTTTCCTAAAAATTATTCTAGTAATTTTGTATTGTTATAAGTTAAGTACTAAATTTATTTTTTAAATATTAAAAAAAAAAAGATTCTGTTAAAGAAATGTGTGTGTAAAACATGTGTTTTTGATTAGTTAATGACATCCTGAAGAAAAAAATGATCTTTTTCGAAACCGGTAGATGTATTTTAATTCATTAAGTGGTTAATAAAACAAAGTTAACAATTTAAAATAATGGATTTTAACTTAAAAATGTAAAAATTATAGACTGCGGTACATCCGAAACAATCAAGGTCATGCTAGTACAGTCTTTGGTGCATTCCATATGGGGACACGTGTTGCACATGGCTGAATGACTTCACTCTACAGAAGCTGAAAATCAAAGATGAACTCTCAACCATTTACCTAAGATGAATTGTCCAATTTATGAATTTACTTAGCTTTATGTAGAACAGTTCATCATTTAAAATAGAACTTCAAGCCATTTACATACATATTAAGAAGATTAAAAGTAAAGCGTTTAAGTGCGAAATGTTTTTATTCAACAACTTACTTGACCAGGTCCTACTATATTATTGTTTACACGCCTTGTTACTTCGTGCCACTGAGTTTCCTGCTTTATAATAATGTACATGTATGTATGTGAGTATTGCTGCCCTTTTTTAGGAAGCTAAGAAGACGGTAACCGACAGACGTCATTCTTATTACGTCTTTACTACAATGGCTCTTTCAAATATTGGAACGATTAAATGTATTAATATTAAAAAGGTAACGTATAGGTTCGAAAATTTGTCGCTAAAAATATTGTCGCTGTAACATAGTTGGATAATGCACCTTCCCCGGTTTGGAAATAGATCCAGGTTCGAATCCCGGTAGCGCAACAACAATATTTTTCAATAAAATTGATTTTACATGTATATCTTTCTAATTAATATATTTAATTTATATTAAACAGACCTACGTTTTGAATAATTACAACTTCACAATAAGATTGTGTTCTCCTAAAAATATTATAAATCACAAGCTAAATTTAATTGCAAGTCAAATCCTAAAAGTTTTTCTTTAAAAAAATTTGCGATTTTAAACTTTTATTAGTTATCGAATCAATGTGGGGAATGAATGATAATTTACTGTAAAATATCACACACAGATCATTGATCTCCCTAACTGATAGAGTACGAAAATTTCACTTGATTGGCACTTGGAGATATTAAAATATGTTATAAGATATATGTTTCTCTCTTTCTCGGTCGATGTGCTCATGGTTGAGCATTGTTGTATTATATTCTGTTTCTACAGCGCAAACTGTTTTCATGATGTCTGGTCATGCCTCGGACTTGGTGTGTCCATCTTATTGGAAATCGATCTCCCACCCTCCGTCTTTGTACGCCATCAATTGAATACCGACTTCTCCAAGCGATCTTCATCCCTTCTAGTCCTTACCTACTGACGTGCTGTCAATTTGTCCTTCTGTGTATTTACTATTATAGCAACCTATGGCTGTCTCCCACTTCAGCAGGTGTAATTCTCATGGAAGTCATCAGTGCGATTCGCGATCTCGAAATTAGTGATAATGAAATAACATGATTATCAACATAACTCCAATTCTGAACGAGACAGGACTAGCAAGTACCTCCAGGAATCAAATTCTAATTATTTCAATTTCAACATTTTACTAGTATCAAATATTATATTTAAAAAAACTTTTCATACCAAAAATAGATATAAAATGGCTACTTTAAAAACCCAATAAGAAAATACGAAATTTGAAGCATAAAATAATTACAAAATTTTGATATTACTGAAAAGCAAAAAATAATAATTCAAAATGCAAAAAAAAAACTATTAATATAAATATGCCACACTGAGAAAAATGAAATTTCTAATACAAATTAAATTAGAAAGATATACATATAAAATAAATTTTATAGAAAAATATTGTTGTTGCTATAGGAATTCGAACCTGAATCTTTTCCAATACGAGTAACGTGCATCAACCGAATATGCTATACCAACAGAGTGCTTTAATGACAAAATTTTGAACCTATACGTTACACTTTTCAAATTAATACATCTATCGTTCCATTATTTGAAAGCCATCTACTTTATTTTAACTTTATCTTTATTTTTGTGTTAAAAATATCACAGACCTACGCTCTGAATAATTACAACTACTCAGTAAGAATGTGTTCTCCTTAATGAAATATCTGATAATAATAAGGATACTACTATACTTTTATAAATTTGTATCTGAAGAAAAAAAAATGTACACAGACTATCTGAAACATAAATTCTCGTATATACTCCTTCTCTATACACAAGTCTTACTCTCACAGAAGATATATATATATATATATTTCCTACTGATTATTTTTATAATGTATTATATTTTCTAATATTAAAATAAAAGAAATAAAATAAATTTAAAAACGAAAGACTTGCTTTCTTTGTCCTCTAAAAAAGAAGAAGAAAACTGTGTATGGATGCAAACTTAAATATTTAAAATAAATTCGCTTAGTTGGAGCATTGTACAAATTTATATCTGTCATTTTGTTAGCATAGTTTAACGCACTTACACATGCACAACGCGATTATCAAAATTTGAACCTAGTATCTCCTTCCCTTTTTTTACCCTAACCTATCCTTGAGTACGAGGAAGAAGGAAAGAGGTCACCCCAATCAACACTCTCGAACTGTAATTAGTTCAGTGTGCGTTTGGAATCTTAGGTATTAACTACCATCGCATGATAATTAACCGCTAACGCTTCGAATCTATTCTATCTTTAATTCCCGCTAATACATAAAAACAATCCTTATTACGCTAGTGTTAATAGTGTTTTACATATTCTGCGACGCTTGTATTGTGGTTGGAAAGGAGAAAAACAATTGAATCAGCATCCAGCATCGGGCAGACTGAAAAAGTAAGTGGCTCTTATCTTCTATTATTTCCACCACGTTTTTAAATACATTTACAAGTTAATTATATTAAATGTACTACATTATTTAATAATATGTTAGTTAAAATATATATGTATCTTAATTTTTTAATCTAAAAAAAATATTATAACTAGTTTATAGTGATTTTTAATCTATTTTGTTGTCATTGCGTAAAAAAAAAAAACAAACTAACCTAAATCCAATTTTTTTATAGATTTATACTAAAAAATTACTTTTGTCGAACACATTTTGACCGCACGTAAGTTTAGTGGTAGTGGTTCATAGTTCTCAGGGTCCAAAAGTAAAGTGATAATTGAGGAGAATACACAGGGCATTAAAACTAATATATAAGTGCAGAAGTGAGCGAGTTCAAATGTCAATGAAGTCTAATCACGTGTCACGCGACAAGACTCGAGCGAATTCGAATAATATCAAAAAACAAACTCATTAATTCTGTGCAATAATTTTTACATATGGATGCATTATTGAAATTGCAATAAATAAATGAATAATAATTGAAAAGGTCAAGAATATCTGCATGGGTCAGACTATTTCCATATAATGTACTACAATAGTGGCTGTGTAATGAAGAAAACCTTCACGGTAAAACCATTAGGTGTATCGATTGCGCTAATCAGTCATCTGATGAATAGCTCGGTCCCAAGAGTCATCTTGCAGCTGATGGCTGCCGGCCGTTGGCTGCTTCCGAGATGGAAATAGCATTTGGAAATGGACCAATATTTTTTCTCAGCAAACAAGGAAACGTCGGTGTCCAATTTGAAACTCACCAAGTTACGACTTATTTGATTTTATTGTCGAATTACCTTATGTAATATGTCACCAAAGTGTTATTTTAATTGCACTTAGATGAGAAAAAAACTTTAAATTAAATTAATGTACACGATATCGATTTTCTCATATTTATTTTTTCACATATATTATTTCCTTGTGTCGTATGTAAGCATTGGTAGAGGTTTTAAAATTTAACATAGCTTTTTCTGAATCAGATCTTCTTCCGTATTCATTAATATAACCAATTAATTTATGTCGTAAAAAAAAACATTACACTGCAAGAAAACTATTTATTTAATCTAAAGATTATTACCAATTTGTTGATAGCCCTGATTGGCAGTCCTAGTATAAAGTGTAAAGTGTAAAGTGTAAAGTGTAAAGTGTAAAGTGTAAAGTGTAAAGTGTAAAGTGTAAAGTGTAAAGTATAAAGTATAAAGTATTAAGGTATAATGTAAAGGCAGTTAGAGAATACTATTTTTATGATTAAGAAATTGAAAACACTTAAAAAAATAAAAATCATAGTTTTGTTGCAAATTGACAATTGAAGATATATTACATATATTTAAAATTATCGCACAGAAGTAGAGCGACACTTGGGTTTCAAGGTCAATGACGTTTTTAATCACGTGACATAAAACAGTTTTTGACATTAAAGCGAATAACGTGAATTTTATTTATGTTAAAATTCTCAATTTTTCCATACATAATAAAACAGGCTATAAAATAAGAATAAGGATAAAAAATTCCTACTTACATAATCTATATCAGTCATATCAGAAATAGCCTACAGTGTAGTGGTACTACAATGTTGCAATTTTCAAATTCATGAAGTCTTATTTTGTGTAAATGTTATAGGAATGTGAACTTTCAACGAATATTGACACATCACTTCAATGAAATGTATAAACTTCCCATTCTATTTTCCCTTGTGACACAGGGAGGCATCGGTATTTTATATTTAATATTATCAATTCACATCGACACTCAAAAATATTCCCCAGAGCTGTTTATGTGACAAAATCATTAAATAAATAATACATACCTATTTTATCATATATGTATTGTACAGTATATTACGATCAAATAGAAGTTTTATTATTTACTTAGAATATGTAACATATTTTACAGTATCGAAACCGGTTGACGCATAAATTACTCACAGTGGTCTAAACAAAGATAAATTTATAAATAATTTTACAACAATTTGACAAGCGGATTAGCTATGCCACAAACAACGTGAACACTTTTGTTGTATTCGTATAATTATATTTAGAATCATATTCTCAAATAAAATTGTAACTACCTTCCGGTGCGAATTATCTATTTTATATTTAAAGTTTTAAAAATTGTTTTGCCTCTAGTATTTCGATCAAAAATGCAAAAGAGTACACACGTGTTAACATAACATATGAACATACAATTAAATTTGAGTGCTTTATATAATAGATTATAATGATGGGCGATCACCAATGACTGCACACTGTAAGGTCGCCCCTATATTTCCCAACGTCAATGTCTAATACAGGTTATATATTATATTATTCTTTCCCAAATTATTTATTCTCATAAGATTGTTTGATGATTTAAAAAATTATTTTATTATTTATCTACATCTAAAACAATTGATAAATATAGTAAAGAGTATACTAGTGATAAAATGAAAAACTAAACCCGAGTGCACTTCACGATAATTTAACGAGAACTAATGAGAATTAAAAAGTATTAAATCAATTAACAACAGTAAGGTAAGACCATATTTTGTTTTAAAAAAACAATTTGATCAATTAAATTAATAAATTAAGAAAGGATCACTTAGGTGGTTTGGTCATATGGAAAGGATGAATGAGGAGAGAATGGTAAGAAAGATATATGACGCAAGTGTTGATGGAACCAGAATTAGAGGACGTCCGCGGAAGACTTGGCACGACCAGGTAAACCAGATAATGGAGGATGGTTGTATTAGAAGCCTCAACAATCGGCGAGCTTGTGTGACAAGATGTATGAATGTGGATGAAGCGAGAATTGTATGTCAGGACAGAAGAGTGTGGCGCTCTATCCTCTCTGGCTACCCCCACGGGGAAACGGCGTGATGGTAAGTAAATTAATAAATGAACGGTTAAAACCTACAGAATTGAATGAATTAATTATGTTAGAACATATTATCAAACGATAAGTCAATTAATATGATAGATTTGATAGTTCAAAATTTATTATATGAAATTATAGTGAACTATTTACAAAATCAACAAGTTCCATTTTCATTTTTTTCTATCCTTTAATGTAGTTTTTTTCTCACATAGCTCTTTTTTATGTAAATTAATTATTTAAAATGTATGTTAGTTGCACAGCTTGTTTGTATATTGGTTAAGACGCTGGCCTAGTGATCTAGTGGTCGAGGGTTTGCGCCTCGTACCAGGACACAGCAAATTAGTACAAACATTGAGTTTAGTTTGAAAATAGTCAGAATATTAATGTGACATGCATTCCATGTAAGCATCTCTATTAATAGATTATTTAAATATTCAACTAAAGCAATCTTCGCTACTCTGAAGTTTAAATGCCTACCAATGTGGAAACTAGCTTGTTTTTGTAAGAATTTATTTTATATTTTTAACTAGATTGTAGCGATTGTCATCGATATATATATATTTTCATTTATTTAAACCCTATCACGAATCGTTTTCAGAGTTGTTTACTCTCGTTTAGATTCGTCATAATTATATATATTTTTATTTTATTACATGTAGTTATTATTAATATTATACCATCAAAGGTTGGCTCCGGTATAATCGTACCAGAGCCATACCTGTACAATTTGACGTGAGCTTGTTTTCACATTCAATTCAGAAGGCTGCCAGAAAGAATCTATATAAATCATACACCCCCAAAAGGGGAGGGTAGACGTCACATTTATGTGTTGCAGTCGCAGAACTCGGTCACAGTCCGGCAGAAATTCACCCTGTCCAAGTCGCAAGAGGTACGAGGGTGAGCCAGCAGAATGCTCCGTTAGGACTCTCTAGCCACTGCTCTTCCCGGCATCGCCCACCCAGCAACTCCCAATGAGAGACCCACACCCTAATAAATTCCCAGAAATGTCCGAGATTCCTTTCATTGCTTAATAGGTCATCGTTCATTAATAAATATATTGTTCTTCGAGGACCTTTCAGTATTTCACGTTTTCTTCACATAACAAAATATGGAGGTTGCTGAGATTACAATTAGAATCCTCATATGTAACAATTTTGTTAGTTAATAATTGATCAAATATATTTTATAATAAATGCGCTATGCAAATGTCAAATATCTAGATACAACAAGTTAAATGTGCACCGATTTATTTTTTAGTACTAAAAAATAACCTATACTAAAATAATAAGTTGATATTAAGGGGCATCAAAAAATATATATGTGTACATTATGTACTAAACATGTTCCATTCGTATTATAATTTATATAATGTCACCGAATTGGATAAATCCAATGTGCACCAAAATGAAGTCACCGAATTAAACAAATATCTTCTTTTTTTTTTATTATCTTTGTTTTATTAACCACTGAATTGAGTTAAAATACATCTACCGGTTTCGAAAAATACCATTTTCTTCTTCAGGATGTCATAACTAACTAAAAATATATATCATTGTTTCTTCACCAGAATCTATTTTTAAAATTTAAAAAAAAAACAATTTTTTAAAAATAAATTTAGTGCCTAATTTTCCTAAAAATTTCAAATTTTCCTAAAAATTATTTGACTAAATTTGTATTAACAATTTGAGTTAAGTACTAAATTTTTTTTTTTATAATTTTTAAAATATAGTTATGTCATCCTGAAGAAGAAAATGATATTTTTCGAAACCGGTAGATGTATTTAAACTCAATTCAGTGGTTAATAAAACAAAGTTAATAAATAAAAAATATGAATTTTAACCACAAAGTTAATATTGCTAATTTTAGAAGTAAACAAATATCACTTTTGAAATTAGCAAAATTAACTTTGTGGTTAAAGTTGTTAACTTTGTTTTATTAGCACTTAAAACAAAGTTAACAAAAAAATATATGTATACATATATATAAACATATATCTTATATAATGGTCATAAAAAGAACTTTCCAGTTACAGGTACATAGGTATAAGTATAGGTTGCGTTAATTAAAAAGTATATAGATAAAGTATATCAACGAGCTACTTGCCATTCACGCTACGTTAGATACAAAAATTTCATAATAAAATATGTAAACGAGATGGAAAATTAATATTTTTTGGTATCAATTTAAAAAATGATAAGAATCCATTGTTTAATTTTCTTAACGGTACCCACTTTCAAATATTAACGACCAGATATTTTCACGAAAAAAATTTTTTCTTTGTAACAATAAATATTGACCGTTCATTATTTGAAGCTTAAGCACTTTTTAGTCACATAATAAGCATTATTTTGGTGCTTATTTAAAGATATTATCCACATCTCAAAATAAAGTTAAAAATGTTCACAAACAATACAAACTTAAAATTATCATTACGAAATGAGTGAGTTATGAGAAAATTTATATGTATTTTTATACTAAGATGACCTCCGGAGTTGTTACATTAAAATATTTTTTTAAATATATAAGTTCCTGAAAGATAACTATGCGCAGTTTATGCAAGAAAGATAAATTACTGCTAGTATCACGAAAAATAGAGAAAATCTGTCGTCGTTTTGGCGGCAAACCCGTTCCCGCAGAGCGCGGATGCATCGCAACATTGTCTTGAATGGCGTCTATGTTCATCCCTCTTTTCCACAGCGGTTTTCATATTTTCCTCTCTCTCACTCCAGCGCGTCCATCCGATCCATCTGTGTTCCTTCGTAGTAAGCTTATGGCGGACAAACAGTTGAAAACGATTCGCCGAGCGGAGCGTTTCTGGTGGAGGGAAATTTGACAGATCACCGCCGCGAAGTCGCTGCGTTCGAGCTCGCGTTAAAAACTTTTTCGATTGTTTAGTGATATGTTTATCAAATAATACGCAGCCGGTTTGACAAGTAAAAACTATAATCGGTAGATATTTAACTTGTCAGATATTAAATAAAGTATTAATATACCTACCTATATTATAATTGTGACATTTTACGTCCGAATGTAAGATATTTGTTACGTTAGTCAATTGTGCATGATGTGAGAAGTGTTACATTTTATTAAAATACATAGTTAAATGACAATTAAGCAATAGTTGGTTATAAAGTATTGTGTGTTTCGTTGTGAAAATTAGTGCAATTAGTGAAATTGTTTGTTAAATTTATTCAACATTCATGACGGAACACCTGTTATATTTTTTGTGATTTAAAAGTGATAAAGTTGAATCAGGTGAGACGAGACATGAACGAACGACAGCTTCGATCATTAATATCGGTAAGTGTTTTTAATATTTAATAATTAATTATAAAATCGTGCCATATGCTATTCTTATTGTATTTAAATATCATTTTCTGAATTAATTAAATTATAAAATATATGTATTGACATTTACTTAGGTACTGATTCATTGAACTGAGTAAAAAGCGTTTTATATTAGTTAAGTTACTAGACCTGAATTACTAGGTTATACATTTTTACTTTCCGTACTTCTCATATTTCTGTTATACAGTAACATAATAGATAAAATAGAAGTAATATATAAAACTTGATATAAGACGGCGTCACCTTTATTTAACTATTAGTTTCTTTTGAAATTAGCAAAATTAACTTTATTAATAAAAATATAAATAACTATTAGTTGTCTAGAATACACGATAAAGATATTTATCGCATATCGAAAACCAGCAATAATCAATTTCTTTGATATTAGGTTAATCACATATATAATTATCAATCGGTAATTAAAATTGTGGGTCTCTGATTCGATTGTTAAAGGAAGGAGGGATAAGGTCTGATACCTCTTGACTCCGACACATGAGATAACAATAAAGGCGTAAGATTTTTTGGGGGACCCTATTTGGGGAATATGATGAATTTGTTTCGAGTAATTTTAACTTTGTATATAATTATTTAGAGTAGTAGCAAAAATGGGTAAAGTTTTTATGACATCATTTTAAAAATTATGTTCAATAGGGTCAAAAACAGTGTAAAGAAGTGAAATAGGACGAAGATGATGGGGATCAGATGAGGGATCATACAGACGGAGGGAGTTTATAAAAGGGTTTGGGATGGAAATTAATTTAGACGATAAATTGTGTATGCGACGTTTTAGTGAGGGTATATTTGAGTCTCTGTGGATGATTGTGTTTCTGACAAACCAGGGTGAATTTTTGATTCTTCCAAGGATGCAGTTTTATTTAGATTCTAAAATTTTTGTCTTACTTCAAACCCAGATGGGGCTCGCGTATGTGAGTATAGAGCTAAAGTGTTGTAAGGATAGTGAACTGTAGTAATTTAGGAGGGGGTATAGTCGGCTGTAAAAAATGTGGATAAATTAAATACAACGCATGAATTAGCGTCAAGTTTTATTTTTTGTTTTCTGTAAATAAATAGAGTCCGCCGTTTATTTGGACCAAATCTCAAGAAAAGGAATGCTAATAGTAATTTTCATCGCTTAATTTGGACAGTAAATTTAAGATTGGTTGGGAAAATTGTTAATTACATAAATTATTAATAAGTTCTACAATAGAATTGTTAGTGCAAAAATGTATCTTTTGCAAGCAATACAGTTTGTCGCTAACAAAAAATACTTGACGATCCTTAGCCTATATCTAGCAGTGGACAAACACTATATTGATAAGGTTTTCTAATATTATTGCGTTATTAACTTGTTTTTCTTCACATCTGATAATATAAACATATTTATTATATGAGACTATTTCTATTGCTCATTATAGCACAATTAAAAATGAAATTTGAACGTCATTTCAAAAATAAAACAAAAGAGTGTGCTGGAACGCGTATTTAAATCCGCCTCAATACTTAACAAATATCACTTTTTAGTATGATGCAATTTTTGTTAACCTTTACCACACCATGATATAAAATACCGGAATGCATCCATGCTGTTAACTCGTGTTACCGTAAATAACAGTTTTTATTAGCTTAAATGGCTTTAATGGCACGAAATTACTCTAAATATTGAGTATTCTATTTTGAAAAAAATAATTAATAACATAATTTAAAGCATTCATTAAGTCCTGTACAATTGTGTCCTTCCTTTTTATCTCTCTTCATTTAATTAGTGAGAAAGAGACAATTATATTTGTATGTTTTTTTTTTCACTATGAAAATAGTGTGTGATTTCTGTCTTTCATATCACAAATTGTATTTTTACCAACGCATTAATTTTACAACGAATTGAATGGAAAAAATAATTGTTTTTGGACGATCCCTTTTTCGTACATGGTTTTTCACTAATCATTCCTAAGCGCTAATATTTTCTTTAAGATTACCTAGAATATGAATTTTATGTTGCATGTATTTACCGAAATATTACAGGTTTAATTATGACGGTAGACCTGTGCTACTGCATGGTTTGGGTAGGGTTAAAATCAAAAACCGTTTATTCCATTCTATCCAATAGAAACTGACTTTATTAATCTTTTATTTGTCGTCATCATGTGTGTATTGATCGAGAGTACTTACAAGAACTTACAAAAGTGGATTAATTCAAAATGATTTGTTACAATCATGGCTTATTCCATCGATTACTGTAACAGTCGGCCTGATTCATGCATTAAATATAAATATCTAATATATACATAAAAAAACCAATATCTATTAAATAAAATATGCCTTAAAATATGTTTTAAAAAATGACACGTATTTTTAATACATATTAAATGTATTAATTAGAAAGATATACATATAAAATCAATTTTATCGAAAAATAATGTTGTTACTACCAGGATTCGAACCTGGATCTCTTCCAATCCGGGGAACGTGCATTATCCAATTATGCTATACTAACACAGTAAATAGACGACAAATTTTTGAACCTATATGTTACATTTTCAAACGAATACATCTATGGTTTTCTTTTCAAATGAATACATCTATCGTTCCATTATTTGAAAGCCATCTACGTTATTTTCATATCATTTTATATCACAGACCGTCTGTTCTGAATAATTTCAACTTCACAATAAGAATGTGTTCTCCTTAATAATACATAAGTTGTATCAATGTGTCCAAAATTTTATAAAAATAAATTAATAATTCTGACGTCTCCTATCGGATTACTCAAAAGTATTTGAGATTCCTTAAAAACAAAGATGACGGATTTCAAATAATGGAACGATAGATGTATTAATTTGAAAAGTGTAACGTACAAGTTTGAAAATTTGTCGTTAATCCATTGTGTTGGTATAGTATTATCGGTTAATGCACGTTCCCTGGATTAGAAGAGATTCAGGTTCAAATTCCAGTAGCAACAACAATATTTTTCGATAAAATTGATTTTATACTTTTTATACTATATCTTTGTAATTAATACATTTAATTAGTATTATTATAGTAGTCGACACGTACAGTAATTACACTTTGTTCAAATAAACTTATATAAGATAATCCAAACTCAATCGTTATTTAAAATATTACTCCAATTTTTTATCCTTAAGGGTTAGAAACATCATATAAGATATCTATCAACTAAAAACTATATTATTAACGAAAATTAGTCGATATATGAATGAGCAGAGCACTGTAATTGTCAAAATTCAATACAAAAATGGTAAAAATATTTTTTGATAAAATTGATTTTATACGTAAATCTTTCTAATTAATACATTTAATTAATATTTATAATATCACAGATCTATTTTTCTGAATAATTACAATTTCACAATAAAAATATGTTTTCCTTAATAATTCATTTTTAATTTTATTGTAAAAATATTAACATCACTACGTGGCCTTCCCCTTTACGTTGTGCGATACAAATATTCTACGTGTTGATTTTCTGTACGGTTTGGTTAATGAAATTGATACTATCACAGAATGTGTCTCTGCATTTGTTGTCATAGTTTAGACAGACCTTTCAGAAAGTATACACAGGTTATGTATACTTTCTGATGACATGGTTGACATCTTTGTTAAATCATTTTTTACATTCACATAATAAAACTAGGCATACTGTTTAATATAAACGCAAGTATAAAAATACTTTCCAGAAATATTTTGAACATTTCTCGAATATAATAAAATTATGCTTTCTGCAAAGAACATTCGCGATCTGTTAACGTAAAAACTTTACAAGTCAATAACTCATATACAGTAGTGACTATTGCACCCATGGGTTTAATAAAATTATATCCCGTATCAAATAGATTCAAAGAAAAAAATGGTCGACGATCTACCCGCGTAAATTTCTTCTACCTTTTTCTCTTTCCAAATGCTAGAATGCCTGTCGACATCTTGGATTTGGATTCGCTCCAATCACGCACAGATGACGTCTGTAAATCATATTTGAAAAGTATGTTTACATTGTTCATAGTGATGAGATCAAAATCACGAACTGTGAGTCAATCACTGAGTTATAATCACTAACAGTGATTGAGAATTTGAAAATATTGCAATTTAATTCTTCGTTCTTGCTTTGTTGGCTTGGTTCATGTCTATTGATCTATCTAGGATAGCAAACTTCCGATGAAATCGTTCGCAGAACAAAGCTGGACTGTGTTTGAATATATATAGAAATTATTTTCAAAAGTAGTATTCCATTGTGCACTTGGGGAGGCCATCATCCATCAGTGTAGATAGAAAACAGCCGATAATGATGATGAATTATGAAAATACATAATTATTATATTATATTATGATATGACTTTAATTTAAGTACTATGTAACTAAGAACTCATAAACTTATAGAATGGATGGTTCTTCTTCTTCCTCTTTTTCTTTTAAATAGGCAATCCACCCTTCAAGAGTGATTTGTGCCATTAATCAAGTTAAAACTTTATTTTATAGAAAAAAGTACAATAATATTATAGAATAGGAAATATTATATCACAAGTCAATACCATTGTTGTCCAAAAAAATTTGCTATTATATAGATTAAATGTGGCGAGTTAAGGGAAAGAAGATGACACAAGTTATCCGGGAGTTGAAAATTACCATTGACGAGATTACTGTCAAAAAAACATGTGATCCTCAATGAACAGGCAAAAAATATATGGTCAAGGGTTTCCTCCTCGGCACCGCACTCACACATTGGGGATGGATGGTTGATGTAATATAAAACCTTAACTGCTCGTGAAATAATAATAAAATTATTATTGGATAATTTTTATAGCGCTACTTATGTAAAAAATTTCTGTAAAAAAGTAAAATAACTGTTTATTTAAAGTCCTATATTATTATTATGTATTTAAAATTCAAAAATGTTATTTGGACTTATAGAAATGATTTTTTTGAAAAAGTACGTTGTGAGTATTTTATTAAATAATGTCACCGATGCACTGTTCCTTACGAAGGAGGGTAAGAAGTTAAACGTTTTTTGGTCTGCCAAGGCAAATGTTCGCTCACTAAACCATTCTATCAATATTTTATCTACACGTAATTTTTCATATAAGACTATCAACTAGCATACCCATATACCGGCTACCGCCCGGTATCGGACGTATCCTGCAGAGACGCAGTACTCTGTTGTCAATTTACAAAAGAAAAAAGAAAATCTCCAATACACTTAATAAAAAGTGTTTTGATAGGAAAATAAGAAGAAGAAATGTTTCATGTTTTTAAATACCATACATATTCACCTATTTGTAGAATTTCAAAATTAAAATCGCATTCAAACTAACCAATATAATCAAGTGTTGATGGCGCCAGAAATAGAGGACGTCCGTGGAAGACTTGGCAAAATCAGGTAAACCAGTTAATGGAGGATGGTTCTGTTAGAAGCCTCAACAATCGGAGAGCTTGTATGAGAAGATGTATGAATTTGAATGAGGCGTGAATTGTGTGTTAGGACAGAAGAGTATGGCGCTCTATCCTATCTGCCTACCCCCGCGGAGAAACGGCGTGATGGTAAGTAATTAAGCAAGTAAACAGTTTATACTGATTTACTAGTGTCGCTTTTTCTGAACTGGCCCGTCTACCATATTAATGAAACTCAATACCATAAACACTGTTCAGCGTCAAATGAAAACGTCATGAAAATAATATGTATTATTATAATATATATATAATAATATATAAGCCTCAAATGAAATAAATACAATTATTACCAACTACATACAATACAATTCATCTTATTATTTTAACTCACTTTACAACACAACATTGCGATGGTCATATTTTTTCAAATATCTGAAAGTATATTTATTCTAAATATTAATTAAATATATTAATTAGATATATACACATATAAAATTAATTTTATCGAAAAATATTGTTGTTGTATGTTCTGAATGATTACAACTTCACAATAAGAATGTGTTCTCTTAATAATAAAGTTCTATCAATGTGTCCAAAATTAAATAAAAATGAATAATGATATTTCTGGCGTCTGCTATCTATTTGAGATTCTGTAAAAATAAGGTAGATGGCTCTTTCAAATAATGGAACGATTAAATGTATTAATATCAAAAAGGTAACATTATAGATTCGAAAATTTATCGCTGTTGCATAGTTGGATAATGCACCTTCCCCGGTTAGGATAGAGATCCAGGTTCAAATCCCGGTAGCGCAACAACAATATTTTTTTATAAAATTGATTTTATAATATATTTAATTCATATTTAAATTATCACAGACCGTCTGTTCTGAATAATTACAACTTCACAATAAAAATTTGTTCTTCTAATAGTAGATTTATTCGTTTACTCTTTGAAAAACGTGCACTTTCTGAACCAAAAGGTCGTATATACATTTTTTAAGAACCGAAATATAGACTTTTAGAAAAAAAAAAAATTAGATTCTGTGCACGTTCAAAAGAGGGTGATAACCGGAAGAATGGCGTGATTGTTGTTTTCGTGGATTAGACACTCGCCTAGTGATCTCGTGATCAAGGGTACTGGTTAAATCTTGATTTAAACTGTTATTTAAAGCGTTATGTAAATTGTTATTTAAACCGTTATGTAAATCGTTATTTAAACCGTTGTTTAAAGCGTTATTAAACCGTTGTTTAAAGCGATATTAAAACGGTTAGTTGAATCTATCAATAACGGTTGCCAGCCATCGTCACAATCGCAGTCACATAACAGTTGATATTGGGGGTTCGATTTTCATCCCAGGAGGTCAGATAATTATTCCATTTTTCATATCAGAAGCGTTTAGATGAGTTTAAAAATAATGAGAATATTGATAGCACGCATTTATATTTTGAAAAAATATAATCTATACATTAATATACGGTTATTGGACTAGTACTGTCTGTTACAGCGGTTGCTTCGTGTCGCAATTTTCGTAAAATTTCATTGCGCTTACTTCGACCACGACCATGAGACCCCGAAACCACCCTCTATAAAAAAAATGTTTCTCAGTATACAAGTGAAAGAGGAATTGAAAAAACGGAGCGTCCTTTGTATTTTGAGACCAGGCCATTAGAAAAGATTTATTCGATGATCACGAGGGGCTTAGTTTCCAGTGATGTGAGACCCTATCTTGATGAAAATCTGCTGAACAGATGGATTGGGCAAAGAGGTAGCTTTGAGTGCTCCCCCGCGTTCTCCTGACCCCGCGCCGCTGGATTTTTTTATGGGCCATCGAAAAACCGCCAACAATTAAAGACAGATATCTATTGGGGTAGAATGCCTCAAATACCAGGGGCGCGCAGTACTTACAGGCAAAAAACCTGCGTAATACTAAAAATTCTGGGAACCAAATATAAATTAAATAATTGGATTAACATAAATGGAAACATTATTTTACAATTAGGGACATCTATGTACCAGTAGAGATTTTATTTGCTTAGTTCTAAAAACTACCACGACAACTCACCACTGTATACATGACGCTCTCGTGTATTCGCCGCATCGAGCCATTCACATTACTCTGTTCTGTATTTAAGCTAGTGAATTACTAGAGTCATAATTAATTATTTACTGAATTGAAAATTTCTTTCAGTTGATACGTTTTGTATGGACTCGTTACCTATGCTGTTTTTTAACAGAATAACATTAGAAAGGGTTACAGCTGCGTTCAAATCATTGAAGTGTCCACTTCCTCTTTTACTATTTCGCGAATTTTACTATCTTAATGTTTTTAACGTGTTGATTTCATGATTGTGCTTTAAATTTTGGCGCGTGTATTGGTTTTTGATTTGGGAAAAACAAAAAGCAATTGGGAAAACTATTTCCTACTTTATTAACCTTTAATACAAATAATTGTTTCCTTTAGTTATTACGTGAAGGATTTTCACATAATAAATGAATCATTTTCAGTCATAGAAAGTGTTCTTAAAAATTTCCATATATCTTTTATATGGGTAAAAAAATTACGTTGTGTTAAAAATAAACTTTAAAAACACTATTAACAGTACTAAAATTACAAATAAATACATGCTAGGGTCGTATAAATGACGGATTTATTTTGTCTAAAGATATTGGTTAACCGAAAATACATATTACATTATGTATGCTTGTGTAATGTCATTGGTAATAGCATAACCTAAATCTATATCTACTGCACGCCACTGTCAAATACCTGCCACACGATATTTAAAATTTCATTGACATATGAATTCAGCAGCAGAAAATCTTTAATGTAACTTAAACAGTGCATCGACAGTTGATCCCTCCGACAGTTGAGCCCTTGGACAGTTGATCCCCCCGACAGTTGATCCCTTGGACAGTTGACCCCTAGGACAGTCGTTTCCTCTACCAAGTGATCCCCCAAAACTGCTTCAAGTATTTATATTCGTAAATACCAGCATCCGTGAATGTTATAAATAGGGTGGGAGCAAATTTATATATTTATGCTCTCGTACGAAATTACATATAATTGCAGATAATTAAGAATGTATTCGTATTTACCATAAATGAACAATGTGATGGGATAAGATCCCGACCCGAATTGGATTATGAAAGGAAAATAATGACAGATGGATCTGGCATACCTTGATCTCAGTCCTGTGTTGGACGTCAATTTTCGCCTCCGGTTGACTCGCATTTTTGTAGTAAAGAACGGAGATATCACTGCACTTCCGGATCGTGTAGAACACCGCTTCTTCGTGATGCAAGTTTGTTCACACGACGATAATTTTGATCCACAAAAAAGCCTGTTGACAGCTCGGCGTCGAAATACATTGCAGTGAAATCCCTAGGTGATTAGTTGGCCAGAACTGGAAAGGTATATTAAAGTTTATTAGATAGATGGAATACACAGGGAGAACATGCGTCAATACAGTGTTTTGAAGGGTTGTGGAAATAGCTTCTTCAAGAGACAATTTATTTTTTCTCTACTTAAAAGCACCATCTGTCTGTACCCTGAATACTCGAGTAAACTGAAAATTCGATCGTCTATCTACCCTTTTTAAAATATATTACCTTTTAAATTATTTTTAAAAATACCTTCTTTTCTCTATCATAAATATATTTGTCACATATTTCCCTAAAACTCATTTATACTGAATTCAGTCTGTTTTGGTTACCTTTCTGCCAGGTTTCACATCCACAGATCAATATTGCTATACTAGGACTCTAATGTGTATCGCTAGACCTGTATATTAGTAATTACTACATTCACAGTACCATTCACTTTATTCGCTCCTGACTCAATTAATCGTGCAATCAATCGTAGAGGTTCTAAATCTGAACATTACAAAATTAATTATTTGTGCAATTGCTTTGGGTAAAATATTGACGTAACCTGTTTATAAAAAATGTAACTGAGAAAAAATTATGTTTATCTATAGAAAACGTATAAAATTTCTATAACAAGTTAATTAAAATAAATTTGACATTTTACTTCGATATAATTCATCTATTTCCTTTCAAATGGTTATATTTCAATTATCTAAGATATTAAAAAAACACTTGATTTTTAACATTTAAATTAGTGATGAATTATAATTTGACAATAATTGTGTATTAAGTATTTATTTTATAATGATGATTGGTAACTGATATTTAACCATTACAAGTTTAAAAAACAAATATTAGATATCTCATAAAAATATTTTTTTTTTTTTTATTATATTTAACGAAAAATACATATGTAAGTATGGGGTAATTACAGGGCTTATATAGATAAAGAATATTTCTGTAAAATAATTTCAAAAAAATCCATTTCTCATAGTGATGGCGATGGTGTAGTGGTTCGCGAAGAGAGTCCACATACTAACATACATACAACTTTAACAAAAATTTGATAAAATATTTAGATTGAGGGATGAGAATTGGTGAACATTATATATATATAAAGTGATCAATTAGGCCAGCCGAAGACAGGTCGTAAGTCCGGTAATTACCCCAAACTTCCATATATTTTCCATTAAATATAATAAAACATAGCTTTGTCTCTATGAGATATCTGATATTTGTTTAATAAGAGTGGGTAAAAATTCAATAATTGTGTGTTCTTGGACATTTTTAAATATTGCTATTACAGATTTAGTTTCTAATGTACCTAGTGTGTCTCGCCGAATTACGAATATCAGTTTATATATATATATATAGTTTATATCGTTATAATTGAACACAAATTTCACAATAACGGTTAAAACAACAGTTTAGTTCACACTAATTTAAACGCAGTAGATATTAAAAAAAAAAATTGTTTTTAATATTTACTGCGTTAAAAAAAATATTAAAAAAAACAATTTTTTTGTATTTCATTTATAATTTTTTTTTCAAGTTTAATTTTTTTAGACAATGAATCTCGATTTATAGAGACACGGGAACATGAGGATCTCTGAATATCGTAATGAAAATGTCGTCGTAGATCATTTTTTTCACCAGAGAGAATAACATTTAGTGACTATATTTAGTACAGTGTTCGCCAACGACCATACCACGTTGAAAACACCGGTTCTCGTCCGATCACCGAAGTTAAGCAACATTGGGCGCGGTTAGTACTTGGATGGGTGACCGCTTGGGAACACCGCGTGCCGTTGGCCTTTTTGCATATTTTATCTACAATATACATGTATTTTAATATTTTTATTAACCACTGAATTGAGTTTAAATACATCTATCGGTTTGGAAAAATACCATTTTCTTCTTCAGGATGTCATAACTAACTAAATACATATATTATTGTTTTTTTTTTTAACAGAATCTATTTTTAAAAAAACAATAATTATTTAAAAAATATCTCAAACTGTTATAATACAAATTTACTCGAATAATTTTTAGGAAAATATTTTAAATTTTGGTAAAAAAACAATAATATATGTTTTTAGTTAGTATTGACATCCTGAATAAGAAAATGGCATTTTACGAAACCGGTAGATGCATTTAAACTCAATTAAGTGGTTAATAAAATAAAATTAACAAATAAAAGTATGAATTTTAACCACAAAGTTAATTTTGCTAATTTTAAAAGTATATTGTAATAATCCCTACAGATAATATATCATTTAACTATTTTATTTAAAAAAACACTCGCCAACAATCATACCAAGTTGAAAACACCGGTTCTCATCCGATCACCGAAGTTAAGCAACGTTGGGTGCGGTCAGTACTTGGATGGGTGACCGCTTGGGAACACTGCGTGCCATTGGCTTTTTTTTGCATTAATTCATATATGTATAAATATTTTAATAAACTCTACAGATAATATAACATTTAACGCCTGTATTTCTAAGAGGTTTCGCCGTTGATTTCGGTACCGCTAAAGATAATATTTTCTCATTTTTTGAGATAAATTTTACTGTGACCCTCTGAAAAAACGTATTGTATTTTAATATAATCGTTTAAGGAATTAATCAAAAAAATTATCTTAAGTACAGTGAAATCTCGATCGATCGTTCCTTTAATAATCGTTTACCCGCATGTATCGTTTATTTCTTCCAGTCCCGAATTAATTTCATACAAAACACTCAAAAATTGATCGCATCGATCGTTTCTCTATGCATCGTTTTACCGCATTGATCGTTTACTTCAAAGCTAAATGCTAGGTTTCGATTAACGGCATAAACAATACAAAATTAAATTATTATTTCTTTGTTTATCAGTTATTTTCTAACTTTTATTTATTTTTATTTAAACATATTCATTTATTAAGGAGAACACATTCTTATTGTGAAGTTGTAATTATTCAGAACACAGGTCTGTGATATTTAAAAAAATACAAATTAAATGTATTAATTAGAATAAATCTTATATGTACATTATAGATGTAATTATATACATATAAAATCAATTTTATCGAAAAATATTGTTGTTGCGCTACCGGGATTCAAACCTGAATCTCTTTCCAATCCGGGGAAAGTGCGTTAACCAACTATGCCGCAGCCACAGTACTTTTGACGACAAATTTTCGAACCAACATGTTACACTTTTCAAATGAATACATCTACCGTTCCATTATTTAAATATTAGTCATCAAAAGTAATGTCGCTGTAGTATAGTTGATTAATGCACCTTCTCTGGATTAGAAAGAGATCCAGGATCAAATCCCGGTAGCGCAACAATAATTTTTTTTTGAAAAAAATGATTTCTCAACAATCGGCGAGCTTTTATGAGAAAATATATGAATGTGGATGAGGCGAGAATTGTGTGTCGGGACAGAAGAGTGTGGCGCTCTATCCTCTCTGCCTATCCCCACGGGGAAACGGCGTGATGGTAAGCAAGTAAGTAAGTAATTAGTATTTACATATGAAATATGTATTAAACATTTAAGTGTGAAAAATTTAACTTTTTTCTATATTCCCGCATTCATAGTTTTTTTTCAATAAGACCCTTCGAAAACGATAGATAAGGGTTTCACTGTAATTGATAATCAAGAAACAAAAATGTGTTTAAAATTCACGTCACTAAAAACAATTTGCATGGAAAAGTTATCAAATCCGAATGAATCCATTTATATCTGACTTGATTTCGCAGTTATTACTGTAGGCGAAGAAAGGTGGCTTTTCAGATGGGAACATTTTTAAATAAATTCAAAATAATGACAGCCGATAAGCAGCAGAAAAATCGTTCATTGAATAAACTTTCCGTCAAGATTTCGAGGTTTTTGTGTGTGGATATCAAGTCTTAATTCCCGGCGGTTTTTTAAATTCAACTTCACTGCCAAATTATACAATAGCCCTTATTTGATATTTTCCAAGGGATTTTTTGAAAATTGTATTAAACTATTTGGAAAATTTACTTTTATATTCTTTTTGTATTCTTTAATACGTGTGGTATATTATTTATTTCGTATACAGGCAAACTTCGGTTTACGCCACTTTGCTATTACGGTACTTCGAAAATTGTAATTCTTCATTATTATTTAGTTGCATCGCTCTTACGGCGCAATATTGACGCTGCGGCGCACATCATAGTTACGTGGTGTGGGCGTCAACCGTCAACCCTGCACAATTATTGGGCGATTCTAATATAATGTATATTCAAACTCCATTATTTTTCACGTATATAGTATAAGCATTAGTTTTTTAAACTTAGGGCTATCACATGCTTAATAAATGAAACACGGGTCTAGGCTTTTGTATGTCCTATAATGTAAAAAAGGGCTGTGATTTATTTTATAGCAAGGGTTTGAATTATAACTTGAATTATAGTAATCACATTAATTTGTATGTCTACAATATTATCTCGCTCTTTCTAAGTCAGATTATTACATTTTTGATCTCTTTTGTAGTATTTCTGTTTGTTCCTAGGGATCAAAGATAAGTTTTCTTTCTGCTATAGTTACATATTAAATTGATAAACAAAAAATAGTGTAAACAGTTTGAATGAATACAAATATGAAACATAATACAATAAAATTTCAATCATTATTCATCGGTTGACTGAAAAATTATGAGAATTATGTTTGAACGTGGTATTTAAATATAATCAGAGGAACGTCACATTTCTGTGGTTTTATTACACCCACGCTATTGCGAAATATTGTACTCTGTTTGAAATAAGCTGGCAATGTGAAGTGCTGACGTCAGAGTTATAGTAAACTCTATATCGGCCACCATAGAATAAATATTTGAACACGTACAGTGGTAATTTTAACAATTTAGAATATTTATTTAATTTTTATGTTTTTAGATTATTAGTGATACTTTTATCTTTCGTTAACCCATACAGAGACACATATTTTATTTATTTTGTGAGTGAGAACAAATGAGTGGAAAGAGCGTAGCAATACAGAAAATAGCTTAAAATCGATCATTCTACTAAACTTATACATGAAATAATATTAACCCTGTGCACTGCTCCACTGTTGAGATTTTTATGAAACTTTCGACTCGAGACTTTCTCTGATATGCGGATTTTGCTTCTATAAGATTCTTTGAAGGCAACTCTCGGTTGTACAGATTCTACATTGCGTGATTTACTTTACTTCGCGCTTGTTGTACGTCAAACGTTAAATATCACTTCATTATCCTATTGATGTTCGTTTATTAGTTGGGTGAATTTGAATCTCTTCAGTTGCAGCTAAAATAGATAAATTTTTGTATTTTTATGACTTCTGTTTGCTTAACTTTTCATAATAAAACAGTTTTAGGAAATCTTTGCGCATCCGTATTGCTGTCAAATCGAACGTTTTTTTCGCGGATTCGATTTTTTGTCTCTCTCTCTCTAACAATCTCAACTAAATCACTAAGATTGATCTCGTCGTGTCTCATTCCGTGGCGTCGCCACCTTTTCAAACACTAACGTGACGCGAAAATGCTTAACTTAAAATATGGTGTAATAAGCATTTAAATTAAAAGATAAACTTTAATAAAATACCATATCAGTTATTTTGATTTCCCAAAAAAATATTTTACCATTAATTGTATCTACCTATTGTAGTTAATCCTAACGTCGTGAACTTAAATTACCAGTACATAGTTTATATTTATTAACTTTAGTAGACATAGACTTTGTAACAATTAATCTTTTATTACAATAAGCTACAATTTAGTACAATGTATATCACTTGTATAGGTCAAACTATTAAGCCGATGAACCGCAGATAAAAGATACGTATTTATAGACACACATACCCGCACCGGCGGTGCGGCACACATACACGCATACACACACAATTTCACCATTCCAAGAACATCACAATTATAAATTAGATTTTTCTAGCTTTATACATAAGAAAATTGTAATAATCATTACATATTATCTAATGTATAGCATGAAGTAAGCTCTTATATAGTCTTTACGGTTTCTGATTTCGCGCGAATCGCAAAGCAACGAAATTTTACGACAATAATATTTTAATAAATGAATAATTTTAAACAAAAAAAAAACTACAAAAATGTCAACAATTATTTTGAATGAAGAACATCGTTGATCTATATCACACTAGGTAAGTAGGTAGTAGCGTGCTTTTTTTTTTAACTATCTAATTTTATAGATGGAAAAAAAAGATGTAACGTATTATGTATAGAAAAATCGACGAAGAGATATGAGTATGTATTTTAGATAATCTTTAACATAAATTAAGATTTAATAAAATTTAATTATAACTAGTTACAAAATATGTTATAAATGTATGTTGGTACTTTGAACTTATATAATAAATCTATCATATAAAAATATTATAATGAGAAAATTTGCTTTGTTTTACCTTATCGTGTCCATAGAACAATATTAATTATTTAATATTGACACTAAATCGAGATATTGAGCTTAAATATTAATTTATAGATTTTTTCGACAGAGTGTGGTTTATCGCCCATGACCTGAATTAAATAAAAAAAAGAACTATTATAATTTAGATTTGTAATCCTCATTTCCTGATCCTGATTTCGGGCCCATTTTATAATATTTTATTAGAATTCAAATCTACAGATATTGTTGTATAACTTAAATATGACATCTCCTAAACTACTAGGATATGTGACAGGTTTATTATTCAGTTTTAAATTAAAAAAATATTGTCACAATTTTTATGCAATACAACGTTAATATGGATCAAAATGGATGAAATGATACGTTGTTATTTCAAACAATATATATATTTGATAGCTATATATAGATTTGATTGAATTTTTGCTCTTTGAAAAGCGAGAAATAAAATATAATAAAAGTCAAATAGTTTGAGTGTTCTATTTACATAATCAATTATATATACCCGTATATTACTTTTTCAAATGAGATGTACAATCTTAACTGTGGGAGATTTTTCTAAAAAGTACGGTTATACCGTAATTTTTTGAGGCATCGCCTTGACGATTGCACGTGTTACCGTGCCGAATCATCACCCTAGGTTTCCTCATGGTATCCATCTGCAAAAAACTCAATATAATCTAGAAGAATCACCGGTTCAAATTCAAATCAAAAACAGTTCAAATAACTTAAATGTTTTATTTTTCATATATTCAATAACAGTACGTAAATATATATTAAATTTGAAATGAAGTGTACATTATCTTTATTACAAGAAAGAACATACAATATAGTAGCGACATCGTATAAAGTTTTTCGACGGCCAAGTATATTGACCACTGTCATCTAGCGTAGTCAAATATGTGTTCGTAATGTTTACGTTTGTTCAGTAATTATATATTGTAAACATGATGTTTTTTCAAGAACGTCTTTAAGTGGAATGATGAAGAATGATTGGATATGTATAATTCAAAATTGAGTGTCGCCGATCGAATGGTGACCGCTGCGCGGCCCGGGTTTCCGTGAAATCAATAGTTCAATTTCTTATTATATTGCAATTAAGGGTGTACATTACACCATTGTTAAACCAGGATTTACTGCTGGTAAAATAAATCAGTACATTATGTAAAATTATTGTATTTTAATCATTGCAATTTAAGACTGCTTCTTCCCGCCCTCCGCTGCTTCCCTTGACGATAAAACGAGGCTTTCGGGTCGCTGGTAGTAAAAGCTTTCCCGCAACTTTATAAGTTTAGGCCTTTTCAATTTATAGGGTTGTTACAATATAACTGCTCCACCCGTGCTCGCTAGAAACTCTTTTAAGATCGTGCTCTGAATTACCAATACTTTTTAAAACGTAAATATGTACATTTTTGATAATTCAATCATCGTTAAAAATCACTAAAATCAAAAAAGGATTGGAGTTAATACGACTCACAATTTTTTTTATTATTTTCGATCGTAATCATGTTGCTGAGAGACACGATAATTTTCAACCTAATCCCACCCTGTCCACCTCGATGCTGACTCCGGTCCAGTGAGGTGAGCAGGGATTAGATGAAATATACATGTAATAATAATAATAATAATGTTATTAAGGAGAACACATTATTATTGTGAAGTTGTAATTATTCAGAACACAGCTCTGTGATATTTTAAATACTAATTAAATGTATTAATTAGAAAGATATACATATAAAATTAATTTCATCGGAAAATATTGTTGTTGCTACTGGCATTCGAACCGGGATTTCTTGCATTTCGTGGAATGTGCATTATCCGATTGTGCTGTACTAACACAGTGGATTGACGACAAATTTTTGAACCTTTGAAAAAATAAGGCATCATTTAATATGTATTTTTGATCGCAAATAATGGAAAATTGTATATAATTTATTCGTATTATACTGATCTGGGTTTATTGTGTAAAATTATTAACTGCATAGATATACAGATTTGATGGTTACGGTACATTGTCATGTTCCATTGAGGATAACTGTATTTCAAATTCAAATTCCATTCCAAAATGGATAATAAAACCTCTGTGACTATACTCGTATATTCATCAATGTCAAGATTGCATAGAGCTGTAAATTCTTACTCTGAGCTAATTAGCAAACCCAACACTGGTTCAGGGCCAGACTGAGGCAGGTCGAAATGGTGCAGTCGCACTGCACTCAAAATAAATTGTGATGAATTGGACAGAGTGGCGTCTGTCGGATCAACTGCAAACTAGTCTCGCATGACGTCCGCTGCGCCCTGCTAGAGCGTACTCACTACACCGAACATGGCAATTTTCATATTTTATAATGTTCAATGGCGATATCTGAATGATGATAAAGTTGTTTTTTAATCTAAAATGTACTCTCCTTTATTTTATACAATGTTCTTCCATCTTTCTGGTAGACTTGCAGGGCCCCTCTTTTAAAATTCTGTTCTGTAAAAATACTGTTCTAACCTCGTCTAAATAATTCATATTTTTTTCGTCCAAAGGATTTTGAAAACTACGAAATTAATGATAATTAGATAGGAAAATGTCCGGCAATTATGGTGGGTGGGGCATTGTTTCCAAAAAAGGTTCATTCCTGAGACGTGACAGCAAAGGAGAGCACACATCCACTCTCTGTGCGTGATTATGAGGAACCCATTGACCCAATTTGACGACTTTTCCGATGGCACGCGGGTAGCATGAATGGTTGAATGACCAAATCCAAGCTAACAATGAGATTTTGTTCCACCAGAGTTTGTAGGACGTCTTCGTCGAACTCTACGATGAGACTTGTCTTCTAAGCTGTTGTTTCAGCTCGGAATTTTTAGAACCACCGTTAATATTCCTCGCACTTTCCGTTGAACTCATAAATAAAATATTCCGAATATGCTACTTTGTCACTTCCATTACAGCTTTGAAAATATAACTGTTAAAATCGAACTGCACTCTTCAAAACTTGCGCTAATAATAAATCATTTTACCTGATGCAACGCGGTATGGCAAAATTTTTGTTTATCTCTACATTTTCAAGATGCCGCACGCCGGCAGATACATATAGCGAGTCTGCCGGGCGTGTCGTCGGGCACCCCGTTACACGCGCAACTTCTCTACCGGTCTCCACCGAGACGACGGCTTTCACTTGTTTCACGTCATTCTTAATTACAATCGCATAATAATGTAATATAGTAGATTTTAAATAGAAAATCAAGCTTTTGATGCAAAAAAATATTCAAATCACATATAAAACAAAAAAAAATTATTAATAGTTACATCTGGAGCATATACAGAAATTAGACCTAGACAAATAACCAGAGATATAGATTGGAAGCATTCGAGATGTGGTGCTGGAGAAGATATATCACGAATCAGAGTCGTATAGCGAGTATTACATTGACAAGAACGCAGTTCTTAAAGATGAAAGAAGAATAATGTATCTCTTTTTGAAAAAAATCAAATGCTTTCATGTAAGTACTTACCTTCCTCACGTCGCGTCACTGTCTTAATTCATTTTATTCCTCACTGTAAGACAAGTTGAATGCTGAAATATCTGAACACGAATACTTCACTCTAATTATAATAATATGTTAAAGGAGTTTCGCTAATTTATTCAGTCCCATCCTAAAGTAAATAGGTAGTTTCAAAATCTTGTTATTTGAATTCTCAGAAAAAATGCTTTTTGGGTTTTAAATTATATTGGAGCGTTGATGTGATTTGTGACAGATCTTGTTCATTATATTACCATCTATCTGTTGTATATATCCAATTATGATAATATTCTTGTAAAACAAATTAAATTATTTTTTTATGCTTAAAAAAGGTATCAATAAAAAATATTACTTTGCGCCCATCCCCGCAATTTCCAAAGCCGGCCCTGCCATTATTGAGTAGAGCAGAGTAATGAAGCTATTAGTAGAGTAGATTTTGTAGAAATTGCCTGCATTCGTAGATTATATGCAGTTAAAATGCGGTGGAAAATCTATGTACGTACGAATATATCGAGAACAGTAAACACATTAGGGCAGTCTGCAAATTTAATTATAGCGTAGATTTCTCAATTAGGAAATGATCGCTACGCTGGTTTAAACATATAAGACACATAAAGGATGGTAAAAAAATATTAAGACAAGAGTTTTGAAAGCAACAGGTAAAGAGGATTCCACCAACGACATATGTGCCCATTATTATGAAAGTGATCCAAGTCATGTTTCTTTCGTTTCGAGATATTTAAAGGCTTACGTTTGAATTGATTAAAAAATATTTTTGTATTACCCGACACAATGTTTCAATATTTATTTAGTCTAATAGATTTATAAATTATTTTGACTTGTAAATTTTTCATGTAGCTTATGAGAAAATAAAAAAAATAATGTTTCAATGACTTACTGTAATATCAAAATAGACACTAGCGGAATACTCTTGAACGTCGAAACAATACACTGAATATAACGCTTCAAATTGTAAACAATTGTTACAATTTGCATCATATTATATTAATTTAAACCAAGTGGACGCGAAATAGTTGATAAAATTTTATTTTTTCAATTTATTGACTTAGACCACTTTCATAATGATGGTCACATATATGAAATAAGTGTCTCTTCTAGGTTAGGTGGCGTCTTTTGGGGATTTTTAACGATCCGTACATTTCTGAAGGTCTATCGCCCCCACTTATCATCACCGTCCGGCGAAGCCGAACAGAAACATCGAGTACCGGTGCACAAAACAAAACTTCCATCAGTCGTGAAGCTATTCAGTACCGACATCATGCAACAATACTGTCGCGGCTAGCGGTGATTGGAAAGGACGTCTCATGAACGTTATTCTTCTTATCGCCACATTTCACTCTACAGCTGCAGAAACCGCCTACTTCATTGTACGGGTTAACTTCTGCTTATATAAAGTTTGACTGCAATAAACAGGCGTACACACATTCTGCGACTTTCAAACGAGGACGAGAGTGATTGATAGAATATAAGAGCATTCACTTAATTTCACATTAATGAGCACATATTACAAAACGTTATTAGTAACATCGAAGAATCTAGAAGAATACTAGATGGAAAATTATAGCGTTTTATACTCTTTTAGAAATAAAATAAAAATGATAGGAAGTTATATTAGTCAAATAACATAATACAAATTTAATTAATCAACTAGAATTTATCAAAAAAATATTTAACAAATAATAGATATTTCATAGAGACTAAGCTATTTTTTATTATATTTAATGAAAAATATACCGAAGTATGGGTAATTATAGACCTTACGGCCAGTCTTCGGCTGGCTTAAGTGATCCCTTTATATAAATATAACATTCACCAATTCTCACCCATCAATGTTATTCTTAGACATATTCAAATATTTCTAAAAAAATATTTGTTTGCTACGAGAATTTGAATATCAGTTTCCCATCCGGGGAAACGTGTTATATATTTTTAGTGTATTAATTTATTTTAAATTAAAATAAACAGAAATGTATTTTGAAATACAACTTCACAACAAAAATACATTATCATTAAAAAATATTTTAAGATTGCCAAAATGAACTTTGTGGTTAAAATCCATTATAAAGTAAAGGAGTACTTGAGATGTCTAAACAATAGTGGGTTTTCAAAATTTCCTATCATTTGGTAGAAAATGGTCATAGCTTGGATAAAGTTTGGGATTGTCTATTTTGCATGTTAACGGTGTTGGTTATAAAAAAAATAATTTGTAATCATTGGAGATAAATAAAGCGTGTAAAACTAATCAAAAAATTATAAACTAAATTTAACTACGAGTCCTATTCTAAAATTTTTTCCTAAAAATTATTCTAGAAATTTTTTGTTATCAAGTAACAATTTTAGTTGGGTACTAAATTTATTAAATATATTAATTAGAAAGACATACGTATAAAATCAATTTTATTGAAAAATATTGTTTTATTTTTAAAATAATTATTGTTTTTTAAAAATGGATTCTGTTAAAGAAATAATGTGTTTTTGATTAGTTATTATTAAATACATGCATTGTCTATTTTGTATGTTAACAGTGTTGGTCATAAATAAAATAATTTATAAAATAAAAATAATCAAAAAATTATAAACATCCAATTAAATTTAACCACAAGACTCAAAAAAAAAAAATTATTCTATTAATTTTGTTTCATCAGATAACAATTTAATTAAGATACTAAATTTTTTTTTTTAAATAATTAGTTGGTTTTAAAATATATTCTGTTAATGAAACCATAGCGTATGTTTTTTATTAGTTATTGACATCCTGAAGAAGAAAATGATATTTTTCGAAACCGGTAGATGTATTTTAATTCATTAATTGGTTAGTAAAATAAATTTAAAAATCTGAAAAAAATATATATATAAATATTTTTTGAATAGCTGACTACACGCCCCTGGTCATTCAGAGAAACGTGAATTGAATTAACTTTATTAATTAACGGAACATATTGTGGAAATCTCCCTTAACCACGCTTCATTAAGTTAAATGGTAAGTAAAACAAAGTTTACAATTTAAAATAACATATCTTTTTGTTTAGTTTTACACAGTTTTCGATTTATGGTATTTAATGATTATGAGTGGATGTTATCTATTTCTATTGCTATCAAAACTCTTGTCGTTTGTATATGTATGATATTTTACTATTGCTATCAAAATTCTTGTCGTTTGTATATGTATGATATCTTACTATTTCTATCAAAATTCTTGTCGTTTGTATATGTATGATATCTTACTATTGCTATCAAAATTCTTGTCGTTTGTATATGTATGATATCTTACTATTGCTATCAAAATTCTTGTCGTTTGTATATGTATGATATCTTACTATTTCTATCAAAATTCTTGTCGTTTGTATATGTATGATATCTTACTATTGCTATCAAAATTCTTGTCGTTTGTATATGTATGATATCTTACTATTGCTATCAAAATTCTTGTCGTTTGTATATGTATGATATCTTACTATTTTCTCTTTTCATTAATTCGTTCCACGTGACTAAACTATTTAAACATCCACTTTTTAATATATTCACTATGTTAAAATCAGGTTACATATTTACACTAGGGGGTGAAGAAATAAAGAATGCAGGAAGGGTGGAATAAATTCAGGAGAGGGACAGGAGTCGGAAACAGATGTTGGCTGAAGGACCACCAAAACCATAAAACTCGACTCACCTGTGAAATGCTCCTTTCGGTATCTTCTTTCACTGGATACACAGGTCTTCCGGCTCTAGAACACGCACAACGATGTTCAGCAGCACGAAGTACACTTGGACATATACTTCACCATGCACACTCGTACAATGTACAGGTTTCAGCACGCATGGTAGCGAGGAACTAAAACAAACACAGTTAACTATTAGGCCCACAGATAAGGACGATAATTCAAGCTAACAATTCGTTCCCATAGCAGGGCGAACTTCTCGGCAATAAATACACCCAATGGTAAACGCTTACTTGACAATTCGAAGGTGCAACTATAACTGTTAAAAAACCATAGAGAACACACCACAGAAATAAGTCGTGTTCTAGTTAATGGAGAGGAGGTAGTGGGTATGTAGTAGATAGGAAACATTATATGTCTTGTTCATAATACGCGGTTGGTCTTAGCACCCTCAGGAGTTTTCCTCCGGTGATCTCTTGTTCATAACATTTATCTCCAGTTTAAAATCATTAAGGTAAACAGATATTTAAGGACATCATCGCTTCACCTTAGCTTAGATCTTCCCAAGTCCAAGCTTATTATATATTCTATCTGAATTGTTACAAACGCGTATAACCTATCTATCTACAACAAACAAGTACACTCGGGTCTTTTTTTATGCGGTTTTGAAGTTATGCGGTTTGTATTTCAAGAAGCATTTTTTTTAAATAACTATTTTAGACCAATTTGACGTGTTGAAAGGGTCAAGAATTCGGAGAATTTGGTCTGTATACGCAAACAGTCTGCGCCAGTACAATTCAGCCGAAACCGAGTGAAATTAAGCATGTCTGGACGCGTTGTTTTCAGAAATTGTTGTTTCCCTCCATTATTTTCAAAAATTATCAATAAGCATAATGCAGAGGATAATATCATGAATGACAATGATATCATTGCTATAACTCTCGATACCGTTGAAAAAAAAAAAACAAAATTAATCAAAAGAAAATGAAACTCTCACTACAAGGGTAATTCGAGAAGGTCTTCAACTTTGCAGTAAATTGGCAAACCATTTCATTGAAAAAGATGATAATTCTGAGCATTCAAGTTTCAAGGCGAGCTTCAGAATTGCATTTCAGGATATCAGGAATTGTACAAAAAATTAGCAAAGTTTAATCACTGATTACATTGTCAAAAAGGAAAAATCAACACGTGAAATTGAGGCTAATTTTATTAGTGAAGAATCATTATCTTCAGTACATAGATCTGATGCACTGACTATCTCTTCTAATGATGAAAGTGATTTCCAACATTGTCATGTAGCTATATATTTCTGTAATTTTAACCTATTTAATTAGTTTTATGCGATTTTAGAACATTATGGAAGGTATCTTTTATTTTTATACGTATGTCTAGTATTTTTTTACGCGTTTTTCTGTGGAACGTATCTACCGCCTAAAAAGAGACAAATGCATTATTCCTTATGTACGACATTTCTTATGCGGCGTATTTGACGGTTTAAAAACAACACCTGCACCCGCTCGTCCGACCGGTTCCCACGTTATCTCATGTATAGAAACACGTGACTTCATGTATCACTTCCACCGTACCCTGTAAACAGCACGCGGTAGGAATAATCTACGTATATAAGTTGCCTGTAGAAATGTTCTAATAAGTTCTCTAAATAAATTTGTGGTACAAACATTAATCTAGTTTTATTTTTATGTATTTTAATCATTGTTGAAAAACCTGCAGCTGGGAAAAGAAATATAGTCTTTACTCTGTAAATTCAAACTATTGTTTACCATTTTTGCCAGCTCCAGGGTCTACTCCTATTAGTTCTGAAGATTATATATGTTTTCTTTAATTAATTAATTTACAAACACTTTGTGTAAACCACTTTTTACTGATAAATCAACATTTTTTTGATACCTATGGTATCCTCTTCAGGAAACAATATACATATATGCTAAAATTAAAAATACAAGCGTAGATAAAAACAAAACTATAAAAGTATAAGTGGTGGGTAACTAAATAAGAACTACTGCGGAAACTAATTTTAAAGATGACTATTTAGAAAATGCATTCGGTTTTATCTTATTATTTATATAATATGTTGCCATAAAATAATCTTGCTAATACTGAAGAAATCTTACACAACTTTGAAACAATAATAAAAATCTAAAAATGACATATTTTCGCCACGTATATCATATCATAAGACGCATGGAGAATTTTCACATCTTATATCTCATCATTCAAGACAAAATTTCTGGCAGAAGAATCCCTGGAATTCAGAGAACACCCTGATTAATGAATCTAAGTTCGGGAAGTTCACAGTCCAATAGTTTTAGCTGCTGCAGATTACGCCAACATGATTGTTAACGTTCGATAACCGGACAAGCATTAGCATAAGAATATTTATTGATTAACCACGTATTTAGGGTATTTATCCTGTGTTTGTTGTTTTAATTCTGTATTTAAAATCGTGGGTGGATTAAAGGGTGGGCGGATAAAGGGTTGGAACATAGGGTGCGTACTGATGTCGATAGATACGTGCTGTAAATACTGAGGAAACATTTCCAGCAAACCCGACCTCTAACCTCTCCGAGTAGCACTATGTGGCGAAAGAAGGGGCGTAAAAGGCAAGACTGATACCTATATAAGCGGAACCTTTGACTGAGGGATGATTTCCCTTATATAAAAATGTACCCATCAACCCGCCTGGCAAACGTGAAAATGATATAATTGTAGCTATTGTGACTCATTGCACATGACCAAACTATTTTAAGTGTCTCCTTCTTAATCCTGTTCGTAATGCTTTGTGTTAACTTATTATTTGTCATTGTCACTGCTATAAAATTGAAATAGCAATGAGCGGACCATATTTCAAGATGCATAGATAATCTAAGAATATAAAATATCCTCGAATGGCATTCATGATCTAGAGCAGTGGTTGCCAACCTGTATTACGCGTACTCCTGGGGGTACGTGGTAGACCGGTAGGGGGTACGCGAAAATAATATTGATAAATGGCGAAAAACATCAGAAAAATAAATATTTACTAACATAGAGCTTGTCGAAAGAGCATTCTCATCTTATGCATACATTAAGAATAAATATCGCAATAAGCTTGACACCTGATTTATGGCTATATCTGTCTTCAGTTGAAACTGATTTAAAAAACAACTTGGCTCCATAAAACAATCTCAAGGATCGCATTAAAATTTGATGAATAATTATTGTCAGAGGCAGAGAGGATAGAGCGCCACACTCTTCTGTCCTGACACACAATTCTCGCCTCATCCACATTCATACATAAGTTAATATTATTAAAACATATTGTAATGCTATTTTCATTATTGTTTTGATCTTTCATATTACAAAGAAATTAAATAAGTTGTACAATTTAACATAAAAAATTAAAGTCTATAAATGTCATTAGGTTAATTTGATTCATTCGATTATTTAGCTAACCCATTATTATTAATACTCGAGATGGTTCTTCGAAATACCCTAGCACCGTGGCTATGATTACGTTGGAGATTGGAGGAAGAGTCGCCAAAAAAAATTCCGCAAGGGCGATTCCTACCCACGGCGCGGTACTGGATGGCTGTAATTAAAATTCTAATCAAGTGGTATGGAAGAGAAAAAAGGTAGAGAACCGCTAATCTTGAGGATGCACAAAGTCTTAATGAATGAACGAAATTATCTGACCAGGTAAAGATTGATGAAGGACCGATGAGAATGGAAGTCATGTGGAGACTGTCACAATAGGTGTGATCGCTGTGGCTGCGAATAAAGGAGTACGAATTCTTCTCATCACTCTCACTGGTGCTCATAAAACGATGCAAATAATAGTAATAATGAGTAATTTTTATAGCGCCATTTTCGTAAAAACTTTCACCTCAAGGGCGCTTTACACATAAGCTGTTTATAGTTCTACAATTATCTTTGTTTTTTAAAATTAAAAATTGTTATTTTCACTTATGGAAATGTCTTTTTGAAAAGGTGCGTTTTTGGTTTATTCTTAATAAAGCCTCTGATGCACTGTTTCTTATGACGGAGGGCAGAGTTCCACGCTTTTGGGCCTGCCATTGTTAAAGTCCGTTCACAAAATATAGACTTCTGGCAACGGTTGGTCGGTTCTACAACCCTTCCTGTAGCTGAAGTAGAGGTAAAGTTTGAAGTCTACCATTCAAATTGTCTGAGATGTAAAGATACAGAGGCACTATGTTGTGTGCCGCCTTGTACATCAACCAGCACAATCTATGGTAACGTTACCTGTTATAGCTGGAGTTCTTCCTGCAGAAATTATGGAGTCGTGGGCGCGTTCTAATCTGCAATCTGGAGATGAAGTGAACTATTTAGGCACTGTTTTCAGACCTTTGGACACTCCCTTCAACGAGCACGCTAATAGAATATGGGTATTAACATTAGAAAGATGGCAAGTGTTAGGGATTATTTCGTGGACTCTGTGAAAGAAAACATGGAGGGAAAAACAGGATGACACACTACTTTGAAAACTACCGCTCACCTTTTGTAGTCCCGCCTCTCTCTCCACGCTCAGGAATTGAAGGATTCCTCGATGGTTGCTGGGAGTCACCTTTAAGACACTCGAAGTTGTTGTAAAGGTAAAAGTACAGGTTGTACTGCTTACAGGACGGCGATTAAATTAACATTGATTCCCGCATTGATGGACAAGTAGGTAGAACCAAGTATGTGGGATCTATGTATATACTAGGACACAATTTCTCTAACAGCAAGAACTATGGAATACAGCACCGCAAGGTAAGTGGACTCATTATTTCCTTCCCCGCGTCACTGTTCTATAGAAGGGTGTATAGGAACCTTCGGATCTGAATCAGTCTGAGTGGCAGATTATGATTACAGGGCACGGCCAATTCTGAAGTAAACTGTTTAATTTTAGACTCGTGAATGCCCAATGGTGTATATGTGAGTAAGCGAATCAAACTCCGGAACACAACCTGCGGCATTGCGTGATAATAAGGGATGATCGTGATCGCACGATTGAAGGCTTAACTGGAATACGCGGACCTGATCAGTAATGCAAGGAATCTCAAGCTGTGCAGCGATTTCATCAAAACGTGGATTACAAGATGGGGTTTATTAGGCAGATGATAACAAGATCGTGTCAGCGAGAATGCGGACACTCCACTTTTCATAAGTCAAATTCTTAAAACAAACAAAATCGTGCGTAACTCCGTTGGCCTGTACCATGCATGGTGTGACTCATACAATCATTGTGTTTCATCCTAGTCCCTTTATTATGTATAATCATAGATGCCGGGAGAATTCGACATACGGAAGGAATAGGCACTCACCATAATCCGGATTCTACAGCATCTCCAAAATGTGGATTGTATATGTTATTCACTATTTCGTCAAAGATTCCGATACCAAGTATATCCAAGTAATCCTTTCCGTACCTTATATATAACCACACTAGTTAAAAAAAAGTCGCCAATGACTGGGTGGCGGCGAGGCCGGGAAGGGGTGGGGGGAAGACACAGTGCATTATTTTCATTCAATAATAAGTATATTTATACACACATAAAAATATTATTTATTTATAATATTGATATGTACTTGTATTGTACCTAAAAGTAAATAAAGACAGTACTTAAAAGGGCGCAGGAAGGTGTAAATTCAAATCTTTGTTCGTTTTGCTTATACATTGTATCAAACTAAAATATAAATTTCTTACATTAGTTTTTGTTTATTAATTGTAGAATTCACGTTAAGCATTGCGTGTGGAACCGATAAAAGAAGTTGCAAACTTCAACAATGGTTCCAAGAAAGGCTGCGAATTTTTCAGATTGCATTTTGAAAACATAATAAACATTTAAAATGGATCAATAACGAATGTCGTAAAGTTCCAGATTCTCTAAATTTTATTTTAACTACTTTTTTCTATCAAACTTTTCGATATCTCAGCTAATCGATAAAAAGTAAAATAGTAGAGACAAAATCGATTTGATTCTTGCAACCAGTATCAGAAGGAAATTTGATATTGTCAATGCATCATGATTTGATATCATTGTCGATGCATCATAACTGAAGATCGTGATCTCCATGAACTCCTGCCCTCTTAACTATGCTCCTCCACTTTTCACAGTATACTCCGGATCTTATGCCTGCCTTCAGATATGTGCCTGATGCCTTTTCCACTCGGTTGGTCCAACAAGTGGGGGGATCTTTCTATTCTATATCACTCATTAAAAATCATCTCAGACAAATAGTTGAGAGTATGTCTTTGATGTTCAGTTCCTGCAGAACGAAGACTACAATGTGCGCAATCCGTATCTCCAGCACCGCATCTCAAAGATATCAATCCGTCTTCTTATCTTTGTCTTCAAGAGCCATGATTCCACACCATTACATACTCTGTTATTTTTACTCACATCAACTACTGCAGCAGCATTCTATTTTTGGCTACTGAAGAAGAAATGCAACAATTGTCAGTGTTGCAAAATAAAGCTTTAAGAATAATACTCTAGAAAAAATAGATATACTCGGATCAGTGCAATGCTGAAAGATCTGAATATGATGGACCTTTAAGCAGAAAATATATTTTAATATAATGGTATTTATTTATAAAATCCTCAATAAGAAAATATCTGCGAAATTTACACGAATTGATGCAAATCAACATGAGCACGACCATCGTACAAGACGAAGGGATAGACTGAGACTGCCATTCAGGAAAATCTCAGAAATCGATGACGTACAGTACGATGAAGATTTTTAACGAAATGCCAGAAAACATACGAAAGGAAATTTAATAGATTTAAAGTAAAACTGACCAGATATGTAAAAGATAAGTTTTATTAAAAGAAAAGACTTCAATCTTGTTTATATTAAAATATGAGTGCTTATGTATGCACCATGTTAAGAATTAAATAAATAAAATATAGAATGCTCCAGAAATTGTCTTATTTTTTTTTTATTAATATTAAAAATAATCAATTTGAATAATCAGTGGATATATATATATATATATATTTTAACATTTGTTTCTTCTCTATGAGAGTAATACTCATGCATAGAGAAGGAGTACGTACGAGTTAATTTATGTTTCATTAAGTCTACGTACATATTTTTTTTACTTCAGTTACAAATTTATGATAGTCGATAATTTTTCTGATTATAATGGGAATATTGTTAACATATTTGATACCTTGATAAATATATTGATTTTGAGTTGCGGTGTATTTTAGTTTTGGGATATCAGTTTGATCTCTAAATCTTGTAGATCGGAATTCGCTTCTAAAATTTAATTTATTTTTAATTTTGATAATTTGAATTATTGAATTTATTGGTATGTGTATATATTTACTATTTTTGGTACTTTAAAGTCTGTGAAAAGTTTGTATACTTGGATAGTCTTTTTTTTTTGTTTTTAGAATAATTTTTATTATCATTTTTTGAGTGATTTCTAATTGTGACATTAATTAAATCTTCGTTGTCTTGGAAAAACCGCGATCTTTCCATATTTAATTCCATAAGTCTGGATATTTTCTGTAACTTTTCGCCATACCTAGACATCGTTTATTTTCAAGCTTGCAGCTACCGTAGTCAGTAATTAATTTTATGTTATAAATAAGTTGAATTAATTTTTAACTAACATTTATGATACACGCATGCTTATGCGAGGGTTGTTACCTTATTTCATCAGGCATGGAAATACTATTTTATCTCCGAGTTACAGATCGCACGGCCGTGAAGCGTGTCAGCAAAAATGATGCCAGTCATTTCGCACAATAAAATCCGGCCATCATAATAATTTAATAAAAAGAAGATACAGGGTGTGCCGTTAGAATCCAGTAAAAATTGTATTTGAAGTTCCCACTATATTTGAATTCAAGTTTGGGGATAGCGCTACTTACTTACTTACCATCACGCCGTTTCCCCGTGGAGGTAGGCAGAGAGGATAGCGCCACACTCTTCCGTCCTGACACACGATTCTCGCCTCATCCACATTCATACATCTTCTCATACAAGCTCGCCAATTATTGAGGCTAGTTTTGCCAAGTCTTCCGCGGACATCTTCTATTTCTGGTGCCATCAACACTTGCGTCATATATTTTTCTTACCATTCTCTTCTCATTAAGACTTTCATAACCTCAAAATGGCCGAGCTTGTCAACCCAACCACGGACTACGATAGAAGAGCAGTGTTTATAGAAAGATTTTGTGCCGGAAGAATTCCCCACAGAAATTATTATATTCTTCAGGTACCCAAGATCGAATGTATATAACTGTATGGGACGCCCACAACCCCAAGGACGTTCCTGCGGTGGGCGAAACCAAGTTTCCGGCCAATATCCACGTCCTGAGCGTCGTCTCAATCAGTCACGAAAGAGGCTTATTCAGAGGTCCTGAGGACAGTGGTAAACCCGTGGATGAACACTGTGGCCTCTAGAAAACCGTATATCTATCAACAAGATGGAACACCCGCTCTCACGAGCCATGTAGTGTAAAATTGGCTCTCTGATAACGTTGTCATGTTTTGCTCGAAGGACTTTTGGCCTCCTAACAGTCCCTCTCTAAACCCTCTGGACTACTAAGTGTGGGGCCGTAATTGAGACAAACCATCAAGTATAGGCACCCTAACGTCAACTCCCTCCGGGCCTCTATCGAGGCAGAGTTTACGGCCATGAACCGTGATCAATTAAAAATAGCGCTCGCGCTTTAGGGCGAGGATCGAAGAGGTGATAGAGACGCAGGGAGGCTATGTAGAATGAATGGTATATGGCTTAAATAAATAACTTTTCGTAATAACGTTTTTTTGTCTGGATTCTAACGACACAACGTGTATATATATATATATTTTACCCGTACGAATAGGTTAAGGGATCTGAATTCCAGTCCAGTCGTATTAATCGTAGTTTGCTTGAAATCAAAAACCACATATTTTGTACAAGGTTAACATTATTAATACAGTATTTGTTCTGAATTCGTAAACACACTTCTAGCGCTTCTTTTCGATTTAGCCGCGACCACTGTTATTGACATATTTCCGCGTCCAAATAGCCGTCTTTTCAGTGTGAAATGTGATCTTGATGCCAGCAAACGTCAAATTGATAGCATTCGTGGCGTAGAGCTTTCTGCTCCAGTGCACCAGCACTGTATTTTGTGTGATCCTGTATTTTGTGTGCACAGTGATATTGCTTATTTGTGCCGTGGGTGAACTTGTAACATCGCCATATTGAATTGGGATCGGAGATCGGCTCATCCGCGCGCCATTGTGTGATCTCGGCGGTGACTGCAGGGATTACGGAGGCGTCATATACAAAGTAAGGCGAGCAGTCCTTCAGAATCCCGGTCCTTCGACAAGAACCTCTATTCCCTCACTGACCTCATCCTGTACCACGTTTTCCTACTTCCCTCCCCTACCCTGTGGTGATTCCGATTTATGACCGGAATTGTCGTATTCCATTCCGTGGTACGTACGACTCAGAGATTGCACAATTCAGTATTTTTAATATTTATAGCAAACTTTATATTGTGGTTTTTATTTATTTTTTATATAAATTATGTATAATTTTGTTTTTAACCACTTTTATGGGTTCATTTTAATACACTAACCGGTAAAAAGATACCGTTTGTTGTAGATAGCTATAAAGTCCCGATACAGTCATTGTTCCAATTTTTCCCAGCTATCTCTAAAGTTACATATTAATAGTCGTTTCTCTGGCATTCGTAAGGCGCGTCCAAGCCTAGAATATTTTAATTTTATTTACGTAACTGAATTTATGAATATTTTTTAACTCGGAAAAACATATTATATATACGTAGGTAGTTCAATACTTGGTGGTTTCGCCCTGTTATACATTCCGAATAATTTCTGCCACTTTTTCGGCGAGATACTAGCCCCATTGTAGGGCCGCGTGATTAATGGACCCGCTGCTCAGATAGCGAAATGTTTTCCAACAGAAAATTGTGCTATTGTCCCGCCGTGACGTGAGCGCAGAATGGTCGCGCATGTCTTTGTGTGTCACGTGACAGCATTCATCTAGATCTGTTGTTGTAACTTCTAAACGGATTACCGGCTGTTGTGTCTACGGCGTGCTTTCTTGCGGTCCTGATCATGACGATCATCAAAAAATTACATACATTCGACTAATTTTACGATTATTTGGAGGCCTATCCCTTCCACTCTTATTATCGCCGTCCGACGTTACTGAACGTACCCTGCAGATACCGGTGGGTGAAATCAAACGCCCAGTAACCGTAAAGTCTCCCAGTACCGACGTTACGTAACAATACGATCGGGAAGGACATGTCTCGAATCTTACCTCAATTTTATTGTACACCTTAACTACTCCATACTTATTAACTATGCTTGTCAGTGAACTCTGGCTACTCTGGCGACATACACAATACATTCCACGATAATCAATCGGACATGAGAGTGATGGATAAGTATTGAAGCATCCGCCACTCACACAATAAGCAGTTTCATTAAATACGCATTAACATATACCCACACGCTACTCCTACATTATACTTACATTACACATATTCATACGACATATTTATACATCGATAATAGCTTAACTAACATTTCTCTACACATACTGTTGATATCCATATTTATAAAATTACTTAACCCTGGAAACTTCAACGCGTAAACAAAGGCGAAAATCTCTCCTTTTAATTAAATTTAATCTCTTTAAAAAAATCTTGAATCCATCTCTCAATATATACTGGGCGCAACTACCTAGTACATAATATTTTAGGGGTATCTATCCTTAATTTACATTAAAAATATGATTATAAAGTATTAAAACTGCGTGTACCCAATTTATACCACGTCAGAGTTAAAAGCATTAAAAAAATTGTAATGCGATTATTTCGATTAATTTTAATATTTTTAAATTATTAAATCAACTATTAAAAAACTTTTAACTTTTTAAAAAATTAGTTAATTATTAAAATAAAACACAACCTTTACTTCACACTTCACTTTAATTTAAAATAAAACCTTTTCGACGTTTAATGCGTCATCTTCAGTAATAAACTAAATCTTAAAACTAGAAGATAGACTATCGACTATATGTATGAGGGGGGTATGAAAGCGGTCTTGGGGAGAAGAGAGTTCTGGTTAAAAGTAAAAGTGGTTGTGGGCGGGCTAATATGGACAGGAGAGGAAATGTATTAGGGGGTGTTTGTACATTAAGTACATTTTTATCGTTAATATTAATCTCTATACTTTCTAGAATGTCTAATTTTCTCTCCTTTTTCCAAATATGTAGTACTTCTGCGTTGTCTTGGACGAAACAACGACCCGGTCTGTCATCTCTGAGTTGATGCTGAAGTTCTTTATCCCTTTAAGGTGTTCTTTTAGTCGAGTGTGTATTTTCTTTCCAGTTTGTTCAATATAAGATGATTGATAGTTCTTACAATTAATCTTGTTATCTTCATTATTATCCATCGGATCTATTTTAGTTTTATTATTTAATATATATTTTCTTATGCTATTGAAAAGAAAAAGTAAATTCCGCGCTGAATAGGATCTACCGAACGAAATTGCGCGATCTTCGAGTTGCGCGTCCCGCGGATTGGATTATGGCGATTCTGGTCGCAAATTGGAATCGTCGAAGGGGGAATGGTAAAGGAAGGTAGGAAGAAAGGAAGGGACTTGGATTAACGGATAAGGATCGATCGGGAGGGAATCCAGTCGAAGGACCAGTGGATCTCGGAGAATCGGAAATATGAAGGACTGCTCACCTTACCTCGTAGTCGCAGCCGAGATCACACAAACAGCACGCGGGCGGGCAGATCTCCGCTTCCAAATGAAGACGGCGATATCAATCACTTCACCCGCGGCTCACACAATAATCACTGCGCAAAAATCACAGGATCACAATACAGTACTGATACACCGGAGTTGAGCCAATCCACACCACTAATGCAATCGCGATGGTTTGAACTTTTTTCTTTACATAATTTAAGCAGGTCTGTGGTTAGTTTTTCTGTATATAGGATTCTTGTACATGGTTTGTATGTGTTCACGTTTTTTTTTTTGATTTGTGATAAACATATTTTTGAATAAGTGCATCTATTTCTTTTCGATTGCGCTGCTTAAAATTATTTATTATTTTTATTTTTACGATTTAAAATTATGAGGTCAATACAAAAAATAAAACATCGACAAACTTTTTTGTTGTATGATTTTGGGCTTCATGCAAAGATGTAGAACAATAATGAGTCTATTTAGTAAATATTTATTTCGAAGTTCACAAACTAAAATTTTGAGAAAATCTCATGCAGCAATATTTTTCGTAAATTATATTACATAATTTGAACATTTTTGACCTATAATTTAGTTAAGATCATATAAATATACCCATAAAATACACCGTGTATAACATGGAAAGACATATGTCGAATCATACGAGATAGGAATGCAGACATAATAGAAATACGCCAAGAAAATAAAGTGGCGGAAAACAAAATGAGCAGGTCACATGCTCGGAAGACGAACAATCGTTGGACAAACGCAGTCATCTCGAGAGGAATGAAAAAGCCAACAAGCCGCATTAAAACAAGATGCTTTAATCTTGCAGTAGATAAAAAATGATATTTTTTATTTATTATCTTAGTTTTATTAACCACAATTGAGTTTAAAAAACATCTACCGGTTTCGGAAAACACTTTTCCTTCTTCAGGATGTCATAACTAACTAAAAATATAGTATTGTTTCTTCACCAGAATCTATTTTTAAAATTTTTTAAAAAAATAAAAAAAATTATTTAAAAAAATAAATTTAGTACCTAACTTTAAATTTGTATTGAGCAGTAATTTGAGTTAGGTACTAAATTTATTTTTTTAAATAATTTTTTTTTTTTTTTTAAATAATTGTTTTTTAAAAAATTTTTAAAATAGATTCTGGTGAAGAAAAAATACTATATTTTTAGTTAGTTATGACATCCTGAAGAAGGAAAAGTGTTTTCCGAAACCGGTAGATGTTTTTTTAACTCAATTGTGGTTAATAAAACTAAGATAATAAATAAAAAATATGAATCTTAACCACCAAATTAATATTGCTAATTTTAAAAGTAAAAAATGATAAATATGAATTAAATATATTAATTAGAAAGATATACATATAAAATTAATTTTATCGAAAAATATTGTTGTTGCGCCACTGACCTATATTCTTAATATTTCAAACTTCACGGTAAGATCGTGTTCTCCTAATAAAAATTATAATTTAAAATATGCCAAAAGACATATTTTATGCAAGGATGACACATTCTTCGATACGTGTAATCTATTTTCTCTGAGCCTTAGTGTATTTAACGTGTCAGTGAACATTCGGAAATCATGACGATTTGAACCAAAAATTATTCATGTAGGTACTTTCAAATTAGCTGGAGTTATAGGGGCACTAATGAAAGTATGTCAATTCGGTTTAGATGGGAAAAAGGCATTAAAAACAATAATTTTCCACTCGAAACTGATATATTTTATTATAGTCGACATAGGACCTATTCGTGAACCGTGGTGTGTCTGTGCACAGGTGAGGCAGACGCCGGAGCTCATCCTCTGGGACTGTGGGATTGTGAATGATGCCCGTGAGATCATAATTACGGGATTAGAAGGAATAGGTCATTTATTAGGCTATGGATCTCTCGCTGGAGGTTGCTGGGATGGACGATGCCGGGAAGAGCAGTGGCTGGAGAGACCTAACGGAGATTCTACTCCCTCTCTCTCGCACCTCTTGCGAACCGGATAGGGTGAATTTCTGCCGGACTGTCACCAAGTTTTGCGTCAGCAACACATATATGTGATGTGTATCCTCCCCTTTTCGGTATGTATCATTTCTATAGGTTATTTCTGGCTGTTGTCTCAAGTCAAATTGTACAGATATGGCTCTGGTACGATGATGGTATTATGATGGCTCTGGAACCAACCTGTGATGGTATTATGATGATAATAACTTTTAAATATCACAGACTGTAATGTAATAAACACTGTGTTCTGAATAATTACAACGTCACATAAATGTGTTCTCCTTAATAACATAATACAAGCTTTGCGACACTGTTCATAATGCAACATTCGGTCGACTTGGCCGCATTTCGCAGGTGGTCGCCTCAACCTTGAACGCTGTCATGACGTCTCCGCGTAGCGCGAGTGTGTCACGTGACGTGTCACAATATTGTGACATTATAGCGACATCCTGTCGTAAGAATGTCATCTCGCATGCAGTGTTCATTGGGATGAAAGCGTCGGACACCTTGTTCGCCCATTCCGAGTGTTGTCTAGGTGTCCCCTTTTCGCCTGAAAACATGCTGCCTCACAGCGTTCCGGTTCAGCGGATTCGGGTCTCTGTCTAAAATGATTGCTCTCGCTTTATCTCGATGCACGGATTCTTACATCTATCATGTTTCAAAAATATTATTTATTTTTAAATAATTTTATTTAGAATATGAAATAAATATATTAATTAGAAAGATATACATATAAAATCAATTTCATCGAAAAATATTGTTATTGCGCCACCGGAATTCGAACCTGGATCTCTTTTCAAACCGGAGAAGGTGCATTATCAAACTATGCTACAGCGACAATATTTTTAGAAACAAATTTTTTGATACATTTAATCCTTCCATTATTTGAAAGAGCCATCTACCTTATTTTTACAGAATCTCAAATACCTTTGATAGCAGACGCCAGAATTATCAATTCATTTTTATTAAATTTTGGACACATTGATACAACTTTATTATTAGGAGAACGCCTTCTTATTGTGAAGTTGTAATTGTTAAAATTGATTTTATATGTATATCTTTCTAATTAATATATTTAATTAATATTTCAAATATCACAGACCTGTGTTTCGAATAATTACAACTTCACAATAAGAATGTGTTCTCCTAATAATTATATTTAGGAATGTAAACAGCGAAAAATATAACAAAATTGTTACGAAGTTCGTTCTGCGCTGTGAACTATTGCAAGAGATTTTTTCTCAGTGTTTTAATCCTCGAATAGGATATATTATATAAAGAAAGCGCTTCAATAAAAATATGTAAATACTGTGGAATATATCAATAAATTGGGCGAAATAAATATGAGAGTTATTATAGTAATATGAGGCGGGAGATTTAACATTAATTAAATAATTTAGACTACAGGAGAGTCTCTAACTTATGCGGTAATCAGAATTAAAATTATTATATATGTGTAGAAAATTCTTCAGAATGTTCGGAATAAAGTTCTGTTTGCCATGTTGGCCGAAGGTCACAGCACTATGACACTGTGTAGTTGAGCTACAAAGCATTACCCCATCCACCGTAGGTACACACTAGACATCTTGCCAATAGATTTTCACTTCGTTAAACATTTCAAAAATTTCTTACAGCTTGAAAATCTGCCAACCCTACTGCCGGGCTGTTGCGAGAAACTTTTAATTATTTGCAAAAAAAGTGTCGATTTTAATGGGGTGTATTTTCTTTCTTATTCGTATCTCCATCATATAAGTATTGACACATCGACCCCTCAGAATATTAAGGTTCCATCTGACCTCAAAAGTGTTATTAAAGAGAACACATTTTAAATACTAATTAAATATATTAATTAGAAAGATATACATGTTAAATCAATCTTATCGAAAAATGTTGTTGTTACGCTACCGGGATTCGAAAATGGATTTCTTTCCGAGCCGGAAAAGGTGCGTTATCCAACTATGCTACAGCGACAGTGTTGATTGAATTTCAACATATGTTCATGTATATTTTGTTTTGAGTATGCAAATATGATCAGTTTTAAGGTCTTAACTTATTTTCAGTATTATGTATGACCACTGTGAGATGAGGAAAATAAAAAATAAAATAAAAACACTGTGTATTATCAATAATGATCCATAAATTAAAATAAATAACTAATGCAATTGGAAATTTCGGCTTTTACTATTTCCTTTAGTATCAGTTAAATAGAAATGGTATGTATGGAGGAAATAAAGAGTAATATATTTGGAACCCTTTGTACGCATTAACTCAAATTAGTCCAAAATGTTAGTTGGAACCTTGTTATTATAAGGGGTCAATATATTGGCGTCAATCAGATTAGACACGGCTATTAATGCAGCTCCACAAGTTCCAGTCCTCTTCCGAAACGATGGCCTATTAAGAAATGAAAGAAATCTCTGAATTTCCAGGAATAGGGGGAAGAACAGTGGCTAGAGAGACCTAACGGAATATTCTACTGGCTCAATTTTGTACCTCTTGCGATCTGAATGAATATCTACCGGACTGTGACCGAGTTCTGCGACTGTAACACATAAATATGACGTCTACTCTCCCCTTTTGGGAGTGCATGATTTCTACAGCTTCTCTCTGGCTGCCATCTGAATTGAATATGATAACGATTATCACGTCAAATTGTACAGACATGGATCTGGTACGATAGTACCGGAGCCAACCTATGACGGTATTGAAATGTTAATAACAGAATGTAATAAAAAATATAAAATATTTACGAATCGAAACGAGAGTAAATAACTCTCAAAACGATTCGCGATAGGGTGTAAATAAATTAAATATATAACATTATTTTCAAGCAATACATTATATGCTCGTCGCTATTGCAGACTGTCCAAGTCTCCGCTGCACACATGAAGATTGGAAAGTCTAGAGTGTGAACCTACATCATTTTAGTAGCTAGCTTGATTCCACTGTTTCTCTTTATCCTCTACAGTAGATTCACAGCAACTTCAGCTAGTTGTATGCGTCTTCAAACTTCCTGCCTACTGTCACCAGTGTTCGTGATCAGTGTACCCAAATAAATTACCTCTTTAACTAACCCATATCCTGCTATTTGAGAAGTTTTTTGTGACGAATTAGTGCGATACACAACCTGTATTTTCGATTTATTTGTAAACCGAATCGTTCGGTATTCATGTCAAAGCAGCCAGATCACCGGTCGTCGTGCGCATGTGAATGCTTCATCAGATTTACTATACATATCTGCCTCCCCCGCCATTCCTTTTCCATTACCACAGAGCGCGGATTTTTCAGTGTGTGATTCATGAAGATTCATGAAATTATTGTAAAATGGGAAGATGTTCCTGAAAACGTTTTATTATTTAACACAATGAGAGTGTAGTGGAATAGAACAATGTTTTTGACTCAATTTGCAAAATAATATACTTTCTATACTTTTAAGATGGCGACGTCGCCGTTGTGCGAAATGTGTGTTTTATGGGATCATGTTACTTTTCACACGCTTTTTACCGATTATTTTTAGCCGTCGTTATTTACGATGTATTTTTGCTTTGTTGACTGTTTATTATTTCAATTTTTTTTCACACGTGTCACGCATGATTCATCCCGTTTTCACTGAAAATAAACACGGACCGTGTAATCAACGATGCCGTAAGCCGCACGGTTTATTTCCTATCTTACTTGGTGTCTTACTTGGTTTAGTGGGACCTTGACACAGCAGTCAGATTGTTGAATTATAATACACCTTATTAATTCTATATTAATCACATCAGTAAAACACGTTCTTATTGTGAAATTGTAATTATTCACAATATATATGTACATATTTCTAATTAATGTATTTAAAATATCACAGACCGTCTGTTCTGAATAATTACAACTTCACAATAAGAATATGTTCTAATAATAAAGTTGTATCAATGTGTCCAATATTTAATAAAAATGAATTGATAATTCTGACGTCTGCTATCAGATTACTCAAAGGTATATGAGATTCCGTAAAAATAAGGTAGATGGCTCTTTCAAATAATGGAACGATTAAATGTATTAATATCAAAAAGGTAACATATTGGTTGGAAAAATTGTCGCCAAAAATATCGTCGATGTAGTATAGTTGGATAATGCACCTTCCCCAGTTTGAAAAGGTATCCAGGTTCGAAATAATGTTTTTCAATAAAATTGATTTTATCACTTACATATCTAAAATAGTATATTACGCGTTTGTGCAGTCACATATGCAATACGGTATTATTGGATGGGGAGGTGCATATAAAACTTCAATGTCACAATTATAAATCATTCAAAAAATAATAATAAAAATTATTCTAAAAAAAAAAAAGGACCATCCAAATACACAGATTTTAAAGTACCAAAAATAGTAGACATGAACAAAAAAAATTAAATAATTCAAATTTTCAAAATTAAAAATCAATTAAATTTTAGAAGCGAATTCCGATCTACAAGATATAGAGACCAAATTGATATCCCAAAATTAAAATATACCGCAACTCAAAATCAATATATTTATCAAGGTATTAAATTTTTTAACAACCTCCCCATCACAGTTAGAAAAATTACGGACTATCATAAATTTGTAACTGAAATAAAAAAATATGTACACGGACTAACTGGAACATAAATTAACTCGTACATACTCCTTCTCTATACACGAGTCTTACTCTCATAGAGAAGAAACAAATGTTAAATATATATATATTTATATATATATATATATATAAACATCCAATGGTTGTTTGAAATTGTATTATATTTTTAATATTAATAAAAAAAGATATTTAAAATTAATCATATCAATTATTGAACTTGTAGTACACAAGCGAATCATAGAACCGACAATGTTTGTATGTGAAGCCTAGAACGTGCAAAAGAGAAACTAGAGTAGACTGAATTCAAACGAAATGAGATCATTCGGGTGTACATATGGCAAATCCATGTATAATGGAAAAAAGAATGAACTTATTACAAGTAAATGTAAATCTGGACGTAGAACACTAAACATTAAGAAAATATCACTTTATAATTGAGAACAGAATGGTAAAAAAGATATTAAATTTTAATTTTTTTAAGGGATTTTGACAGTGTAAATATAATATAACTAACGTAATAAATTATCAAGGAAAACACATTCTTATTGTGAAGTTGTAATTATTCAGAACATGGGTCTGTGATGTTTTAAATACTAATTGAATCTATTAATTATAAATATATACATAAAAAATCAATTTTGTCGAAAAATATTGTTTTTTTGCGCTACCGGGATTCGAACCTGGATCTTTATTTCCAATCCGGTGAACTACACTACCAATTGTGTTATAGCGCAAAAAACAATATTTTTCTACAAAATTGATTTTATATGTATATATTTATAATTAATACTTTAAATTAGTATTTACAACATCACAGACCGTCTGTTCTGAATAATTACAACTTCACAATAAGAATGTGTTTTCCTTAATAATATAAGTTGTATCAATGTGTCCAAAATTTAATAAAAATGAATTGATAATTCTGGCATCTGTAGTCGGTTCACTCAAAGGTATTTGAGATTCCGTAAAAACAATGTAGATGGCTTTCAAATAATGGAACGACAGATGTATTAATATGAAAAAGTGTAACATATAGGTTCGAAAATTTGTCATGAATAATACTGGCGGTATAAGACAATTGGTAGTGATTGGAAGTAGAGATCCAGGTTCGAATCCGGGTAGTGCAAAAAACAACATTATTTGACAAAATTGATTTTATATGAATATATTTTTAATTAATACATTTTATTACTATTTAAAACAATAAATATTTAACATATGAACATATTCTCAGAAATGTTTAGGTATATAATATTTTATAACAGAAGATAAAGAAAAATAAAGGGAAAAAACGGGTGGAGAGATTGCATCTATTGTTGCATATGTGTTTGTAGGTAGAATGATTGTTCAAAATTGAGATTGTGATGGTTCATAAAAATAACTCTTTAAGCATAGTAAGGCTTATGTTGAAAAAGTTAATTTCTCATTATGGTATTTTCATGAACGATGGATGAATGCATTTTGTATGTAAGAGGTTTTACTTCTAGGAATGTGGAAGAGTGCGGACTGCCGGGTCGATCTAGATGGTGTGTGGAACTATATTGATTCTAATTGGTTGGGACAGTCAATATGGCCATACTGTATTTAATCAGCACGTGTTCTTAGATACTATAGAATTTTCATATTGAGGAAGTTTGCTGCATCTAAATAGGAGTTGAATTATAGATTAGATCTAACATTAAGATGTCGAAGAAAACCAATTCTGTTTTCGTTATAATCTCGTAATATACGTAGGGTTCCAGGTTTGAAATGCGTACTCTCAGTGACTGCGAACTAATGTATAATACAGTATTTTGAAGCAATATGGATTTAGAAAGTATTTTCAGGTTCAAAATATGAATACTAGCATTATAGAGGCCTCGGAGTAAATTTAGTCGATGTGATTTTTGAAAAGAAGTTTGCCATTGAAGATTATTTCTAGGTCTTTAACGTCGCTTTTATTTTCTAGCTGAGTGCTGTCTATTGTGTAAGTAAAATTAATATTGTTAAAATTATATTTTAATGGCACAAGAAATAGAAAATATACGCAGAAGACTTAGCGTATACACGTAATAAAAATTTATAGATTTGGATGAAGCGAAAGTTATATGTCATGAGAGAAGAGTGTTTCTTTGTCTATTTCAGCAAAAAACGGCATAATATAAGTACGTAAATAACATGTATTGTGAATTCAATAGCTCAGATCACTGGAATTGAAATAAACCCTTTAGGTAACTTACTTACTTACTTACTTACCATCACGCCGTTTCTCCGTGGGGGTAGGCAGATAGGATAGAGCGCCACACTCTTTTGTCCTGACACACAATTCTCGCCTAATCCACATTCATACATCTTGTCATACAAGCTCGCCGATTGTTGAGGCTTCTAACAGAACCATCCTCCATTATCTGGTTTACCTGATCGTGCCAAGTCTTCCGCGGACGTCCTCTATTTCTGGTTTCATCAACACTTGCGTCATATATCTTTCTTACCATTCTCTCCTCATTCATCCTTTCCATATGACCAAACCACCTAAGTGATCCTTTCTTAATCTTACTCACTATACTAACATCAGCTAACTCAGGTAACTTAGGCTTCGTAATTTATTATACTGCATACTATATTTCCTAAGTAAATAAAATCATCGCATAAAAAAGGCGGTATTTTTATATTTCTTTTATTTTTCAAAATTAAGGTAAACAATGCTCTTTTTTTAAACAAAACTTTTATAATTTTAAATAATGTAGTACATGTTTAAATCATTTCCAAGATTTAATAATATTGGACATGATCTGACCACTATTCAACAGAACCAAATTTTCGACAAGCACGTTTTTTAAGCTAACGTATTTTATTACGAAATCTATTAATAATTATTCGTAACATTTTCTCTATATAATGATTTATAATTATGATTGACTTGTTATTTCAAGGGATCAAACCTTCAACGCTATAGTTGACTATCCACTGAACTAATTTATATCATAAAACCGTTCAATACGGAAGTGGATGAACAGTTCATCCATCAATCTGAACCGGTAATTATCAATGTTGGAGCATTAGATAAATATTCCTCCATCCATGACTACCCTAATCGAGACCTCACCCCTTTGGATGAAAATTCTGGAAACGGAAATTCGTAAGGTCACATCCGTTTTGATTTCCGTTTGATGGAACGCCTAATTAACGATTTTCACATACGCGCACCAAACAAACCAGTATCAATGGAATTTACGCGAAAGAGGTCCCTAAAAAAGTATTTTTGATCCGATTCCAATCAGCCGGAACCTGTCGGGTTGGGTTTATATAATACTATATAAAATAAAGTTTAAAAATTATACTTGTGTATTGTAATACTTTACTACTTACATGCATTCTTATTGTTTTCCAAGATGCTACCTTTACCTGATGCGTATCCATTGACATTAGAACTACCAGCTTTTCATCATCCATAATGACCAGTTGTGTTACCTCCTGCATTTTTAGCCTTAAATTCGACCTAATTTTTAGAGCAAAACTTTTTTATATGTTGATTCGTATCACAAAAGCAAAATAAGAAAATATGGCACAAAAATTAATTTTAAAAGTTTCAAATATGAATTAAATATATTAATTAGAAAGATATACATATAAAATCAATTTAATCGAGAAATATTGTTGTTACGTCACCGCGATTCGAACCTGGATCTCTTTCCAAACCTGGGAAGGAGCATTATACAACTATGCTACAGCGACGATATTTTTAGCGACAAATTTTCGAACCTATGTATTACCTTTTTGATATTAATAAATGTAATCGTAAAAAAAAATTAAAGTATCATTTATTTTTTTTATAAAACTGCGACTTACGTGACACCGTGTACAAGCATTCATTTATCTTCTGCCCTGTTATAGCCGTCCGGAATCTTCACCGTTGTGTCACATTTTTAACCGTTGTAGGTGGTGGTGTAGAGGGTGGGAGTGGTGGGGAGGGCGGTTGGGGGCGCGCAGTGCGGTCAGTGATTTATCGGGAAACTTTTGGAATGAAAATAGGGGTAGGTTCTGAGATAAAGCAGGCTGCATTACTTCGACTTGACAAATCAAGACATGTGTTATTTTTGTCTGCTTATATGTTGTCGTTTGAGAATTTAAATATATTTTTAAAAAAAAGTTATGTACATTTTAAAGAGAATAAATCCTCGCCATGCATGGTAAGAGTTTGTTGAAACTCGTTGTTGAATGTGTTGACATTTTATAATAAAAAATAAAAAAATAATACAGCAATGGCCTATATTCTGAATACTTACAACATTACAATAAGAATGTGTTCTCTTTATAAGTTGTATCAATGTGTCCAAAATTTTGTAAAAATAAATTGTTAATTCTGGCGTCTGCTATCGGTTTACTCAAAAATATTTGAGATTCCATGAGAACAAAGTAGATGGTTTTCAAATAATGGAACGATAGATGTATTATTTTGAAAAGTGTAACATATGGGTTCGAAAATTTGTCGTTTGTAGTATAGTTGGTTAAAGCATCTTCCCCGGATTGGAAAGAGATCCAGGTTCGAATCCCGGTAGCAACAATAATATTTTTCGATAAAATTGATTTTATGTGCATATCTTTCTAATGAATACGCATAATTTGTACTTTTTTTATAAATTAGTACCTAATCCAAAGCGATGAAAATAATTTTAAACGCAAAATACTAAGATAATTTTTTGGGCCCGCATTAGAAAATTGAACTTATAGGATAAAAATGAATTATGAGCTCGAAAATCTAGTTGAATAAGAAATAATTGTAAAATTCTATAGGTTCAAAAGATTGCGGTGGGCTGGTCACGTTAAAAGATTGCCATATAACAGGACGCTCAAGATCATGACCCAGTGGAAATAAACTAAAGGCAGCCCAAGGAAGAGAAAACTGAAGCAGGAACTGGAAAAGAATGGCCAGGGATACGAGTCGATGGAGAGGACTTTTTCCGTACAGGAATCAAGAATTGTTTTTTAGGGTCGTTCGCTGGTTCACTCTTGTTGTTGTTGGCTGACGATGTATGTGCGACAGTGCGCAGGATCCAATCCGGTCCAAAATCGTAGTTCAGCATAGCAGCCAATAATCGAATCTGTTTTCAAAAGTCCAGAGTAAAATCAAGGTCAAAACAGGATAGAGAGACATGAAACTTCAGCGTGTGTACTCAGAGAGCGCGGTGATAATAATAAGCTTTCTCGATTTCCAGCGCACTATTTATTACCAGTGAGACGGGCTAGGACGCGAAGGGCCCACTGTCTCACGCCGAACCAATGGGAGCGGGCTTACATCTCTAGCCCTGGTCACCTGGTGGCGAAAAGGAGAAATTGATGCCCAGTCGGGCGTCGTTGCACCCGGTTCAGCAGATTCTACGAGTATTAGCGCTTACACCTAATATCATTTCAAATAAAATCTTACAGGTAGGGATATCGCGGGTTTTTTATTATTTTATTATCATTACTACCCGCGATATCCCATATGTTACAGAGTGGGCCGATCCCCGGTGATTTATTAATTTTAATATTAAAAGTATAAACATAACAATCTGTTCAAATAATTAGTATTGTTCAATATACATAGCGCCCATTTAAGGAAGATCAGCTCACATTATTTCCCCAATCATTTCATATTTCCCGGGTTCGTGGGAACCTCGGGATTCATTATCATTTGGATGGTCTCAAAAAGGGTTCATACTCTCGCGAGCGAGACCCTGTACTTATGGATGAAGCCAAATCCCATCCTGGGATGTAGTGTTGTAGATGAAGAAGATATTTTTGCATTTACTTTAAACAATAATTCAAACTATTTTTAGTAAAACGGTTTTAAATACGTATTTATATATTCTTAAGAATTATTTATGATTTTTCTTATTTTCTCGTAGCCTTCGTGCAGTAACGTGGCACACGCAACAATCTGGAAATATTTTCAGTTTACGCTTTATATAATAACGTACGGACGACAAAGACGTGTATATATATATATATGTACATACAGGCGAGATGAAAAAAAACAGGCCTGATTCAACTGTCTGCCATTCTTCTGGCATTGTATGAAAAGGTCTATATAAAATATATACAAACGTATACGAATACCATAACAATAGATTTCTAGTTCTAAACAGAAATGATAGATGGTCAAACATTTCCTAACATTCCGTATAATAACTATAATAGAAAATCTTACATTGTGTATGTATAGAGGAAATAATATAAAATTTAAGTTGGGAACATTTACCAATCCGCCCATCATTCAATTTAATAACCCGTGAGATTAATCTCAGTACCAAGTAGGTACTTGATGAGATTTTGATCTGGAGGTAAACTCACATCAAATATTGGTCAAAAGAGACATCAACCCAAATCCGTGTGCATCAACTAGAACCATGTATACTTATATCTATTTATTCTGAAAGTTAGACAAACAGAGGTATTAAATTTAAAATATTTATTCTGTTTTAGTTATTCAAATTTACCCTGCGGTTGAACATCAACAGATAATGAACTGAAATTTATCGTTTGACGCACAATGAGATTAGATGAATGTTTCAAGATGAAAATCTCATCCATGGCGATGGGTCATTAAGGTGAGTAATTATTTTATACTTCTAAATTCAAGCACAAAATGTTTTTTGTATTTTACATTATAAATTTTTTTTAAATCACTTTTAAGGTGCAAAAAAAATCTAAAAATATCGGGCACTACCAAATGGCGACTGGTAGACAAATGTTTTATTATATATATAGCTATGTAATGGCAAGGTATTTGAGTAATAGTGAGTAGACGAAGGACTGGAGTCAAATAAGTAAGTTAAGAAACTTACCTTGAATGATCGTTCTCGTTGCGACGTTACAGACCGCTCCGGCTAGACCTTTGGTTCACACGCAAAGTTACACATCATTAGTTCACAAGTAATCGTCTGGATCGTCAAACTGTATGCTCCATCCAATTACACTGAAACAACTAAAATGAGCTACGGCATGATCTTGTTCGAACAGCGACAAAGTTAGTCCACATATGAATAAAGTTGAAGACAAATTCAAAACACACCGAGTCAATGACTCCAATAACTTCTGATAAGTCAAGCGAGGAAATGGATGGTTAGAAGATAAATGAATAATATTAAATATATGTGACTTATGCTTTAAAGATATAACTATTATTTTTTAGGTGATTGAGTGAATTTTTTTCAAAAATGTCACTATTTAATGTAGTAATAGATGTTAATAAGTTAGTAATTTTCAAAACATGCCCTTGAACGTCCTTTAAGTGTCGTTTTTTTTTAATTGAATACTACTTTCACAAACCCTTTTTGATAACTGACGCTTTGAAATGTTGAGAAAATAGTTAAACAAATTTGATATTTTTTAAAAATAAGGTACTGAGCAATAATTATCTAAACATATTTAAAAAATTAATTACTAAGCAATAATTATTAATGACAAATTTGATATTTTTTAAAAATAAGGTACTTAACATTAATTATCTTAAATAAAAATTAAATGTTTTAATTAGAAAGATATACACATAAAATCAATTTTATCGAAAAATATTATTGTTGCACTACCGGGATTCAAATCTGGATTTCTTTCCAAACCGGGGAAGGTGCATTATGAATTTTTTGACTTTTGACGACAAATTTTCGAATCTATATGTTACACTTTTTCAGATTAATACATCTATCATTCCATTATTCGAAAATCATCTACATCATCATTAATTTTAAATACAACCATGAATATGGGATATAAATCTCTACTTTCGAAAAACAATTCTATTTTTCGATAAAATTGATTTTAAATGTATGTCTTTCTACTTAAGACATTTAACTAGTATTTAAAATATCACAGCAACACTACAACTTCACAATAAGAATATGTTCTCATTAATAATAAATATCTCATTAAAAAATAGAATTCTTACAATTCCAATTTTCAACAACATAAATAGATTGTTTTTCTAATATTGCTATTTTACAACAAATACGTGTTTTCATTAAAAATAAATAAATAATAATAAAAACTATTTTTTATTATTTCTTTCCTCTTTCCGCCTTTACAGAATTGAAATACTTTTTGTTTATCATTTAATTTTTTATATTAACTTGATAATTTTAGGTGATATATTTATATATTATGTCGTGAGTTATTATATATTATTTACTGTTTGTTTCTCTGCAATAAAAAAAAAGTTTTCTCAAATGCCTCTTGAAATATTGCAAATTAACTATTTTAAATATGTGTATTGCGATAGCATTAATAAATAGATGGATCCAATGGACAAGTAGTGAAAAGTGCCGCGATTGCCTTGTAACTTTTTCACAATGAAAATCAGGACGATAATCAACAGCACGTTGAGAAAATTGTTAAAAATAAAAAAATGTTTTTTTCCAATTTCGTTATAGCGAGGTATAGTTTACAGATATAGCGAAGAATTACTGTAGTTTTCAAGTAACGTTTAAATTAAGTTTTTTTAGAAATGTAATCATAATAATAATGAATTTAGTGATGTGAATTATTCAATTTCTCCAGTTACGCTCATTTAATTCAAATTCAATATGTTCCAAGAAGTGATTTTATTTTCCTTGATACAGAAAATCTTCTATTATATATACACATATTGAATAATGCTGATTTTTCCTTCTTTAGAGTATTTATACAAATAAATCCAAATCTCTATTTATTAATTAAATAAAATTGTATTTTCTATAAAGAAAATGTTACATTTCTAGATCATAATATTTATTAAGAAACAAATTATTTGTATGAATAAACTTCACTAATAAAATACCAATTTATTTTTCTACCTTAAAGCGAGAGAAATTTTCTGTTTTTTCAAGTATTAATAATGATAATTTGCTTATTTCAGCGTGATCGGGTTTTCAGTGCAAGACCCGATTCGCCATATAAATAATATAATATATTCAAGTGACAAAATAATATAATATTCACGTTTACTTGCCTTGTATATTTGATTTTTTATTTAATTGTGTTTTGTCTCTTTTTCAATGAGTTATATTGGTTTATTTGGTTTTGTGAAATATGTATAATTTGTTTGCTAATTCGCCCTAAAAAAGGCTTGCGAGGTGGGCAAGTCGATTTTAAATCTATGTAAAAGATATGTAGCAAACTGTTTTTTTTTTTTTTGCTGTACAATAATTATATGTATTATATGTGTCTAAATAAATAAATACAATAAAAAAATAAAAATTATGTTTGTCTCACAGATAATGAAGAAATAAGGAAAGAATGTAAAGGATCACTTGGGTGGTTTGGTCATATGGAACGGATGAATGAGGAGAGAATGGTAAGAAATATATATGACGCAAGTGTTGATGGCACCAGAAATAGAGGACATCCGCGGAAATTTGTACACAACCGGGTAAACCAAATAATGTTGGATGGTTATGTTAGAAGCCTCAATAATCGGCGAGCTTGTATGAGAAGATGTATGAATATGGATGTGGCGAGAATTGTGTGTCAGGACAAAGGAGTGTGGCGCTCAATCCTCTCTACCTACCCCTGCGGAGAAACGGCGTGATGGTAAGTTAATTAATTAGTTTGTCTGACTACGAAACGATTGAATCTCTCTACCCTTCAAAAACTCTGGGTTCGATTCCCAGTGAGAACACAATATATCTAAGTCATTTTCTCGAACCTGGATATATTTGTGATGTCTTTCATTATAGTAATTGGGCGTCATTGCCTGTCGTAGTGTTAAAAATAAAAATATTTGTTTTTCAGATTCGATAAAAATATTTGTAAATTCCAATAGACTAGCGAATAAGCAATCGGCTAACGCTTTCTGCTGAGTCCTGCGGGGGGCTATTGTGACCGCTTTACGGCCAATAATAGCCGCTACGCGGCCATTGGTGACGGCTGCGCGTTCAAGGTCTCAATGGAATCTATATTTCAATGATAGAACTTTCCCCAAAACAAACCACACATAAATAAAACCTCGATATAATTACAATTATTCCACCTTTGTAAGTTAACTGTCAAAACGAACAAAAATGACATCTAGATATGAGAATCGCGGGTATTTTTTTATCAGTATAATGTGTATTTAAGTAAACACGGAATCGTATGAATGGTGTTCTCAGCAGATTTTGACAAATATTACCTAACAAACATAATCAAAAATCGTCGTTTTGACATGCGATTAAGAAAGTGCTTAATTCTATGCTAAGATTCTAAGAAAAGATGTCAGATTCCAGTTATCTCGTAAGATTTCGTTAAAATATATTTTTTTTTACTCGTAATAAAGATAGTGTACACTTCATTTCAAATTGAATATATATTTATGTACTGTTATTGAATATACAAAATAAAAAACATTTAATGGATCTAAACCTAGGGATATTAAAAACACATTCAACATTTTCGCTACTTTGGCGATTTTTTTTTTACTAGTAAAGAACACTACATCCAAAACATCCAATAAGTCATAGATAAGAGATAGGGAAATGCAATATTGTATTATTAGTAGTTATTATTTAAATCCATTATTCAGAATGAATTTACGGGGAAGCTTGCATCAAGGATATGATAGTATAAATAAGCATACCTTAGGTCATGCTTTGAAGTTTATTGAAGTCTACTGGTTGTACAAAAATAAGATTACAGGTAGTATATAAATTTAAATATATAAAATTATGAAGTATCAGAGTATAAGACGAGAATAGAATAGCTCGCACTGCATCTACGAAACTATCAGCACCGCTTTCAAGCTCGCACTTATATATCGCGGCTACAGCGTCTCGGTCGCATGGTGCCAGATACCGCCCTCTGTCCGCCTCAGATATGTAAATAAATAAAATTATAATATTCCCGGTGAAAGACCGAAACTCTGTATTTCGCGTAAGTTTGCAATATAATCACATTATTAATACTGGCTTGTTACAAAGTTAAACTAGGGTAATGTCTGTTTTATTCTGAAAGAATTCCCAGCGTGTCAAATAACATTCGATCTGAACCCATTCGCGACGCTATTCGATAACGACACTGTTAGATAATTCCACTTGGACGGTATTTACGAAAGGGATTAATGCCTTCGATGAAATTCGGATCTCAACGATGTACTTTACTTAACCCGTAAAGTAAATCGATTATTTTACCACAGGGATAAAAAACATTACATCGATTTGTTAAACAGCAAAATTTGTGACATAACAATAATCATTGGGGATGATACTAACGAAGGGTAGGCACTACGATAAGGGTTTACTGGTGATGAGACATATAAAACCGTACTAAAATCGTGCACAGAATTGCCGGAGTTCAATAGTCAAAGACAGCCTTATCTAGTCTCTGGAATCTTTTAATTATTTGACATCAATTTTAAAAACATACAATGATTTAATACATTTATTAATTTATTGTGTGGTATGCAGTAGGTATCCACCTCTGATATATTTATTATTATTTTACATGCCCTATTCAGGCATTAACAGAATTTATAAAATAATAGAAAATTTCATTGGAAATGCAATACACAAAGAAAAATATTATATTATTAAGGAAAACATATTCTTATTGTGAAGTTGTAATTATTCAGAACAGACGGTCTGTGATATTTTAAATACTAAATTAATGTATTAATTATAAATATATACATATTAAATCAATTTTGTCGAAAAACAATTACCCCGGGATACATTAAATTAATACACCGGGATAATTAATGTAGATGGCTTTCAAATAATGGAACGACAGGTGTATTAATTTGAAAAATGTAACATATAGGTTCGAAAATTTGTCAAGAAAAATACTGGCGTTACTATAGCACAAAAGTAGTGCACTTCCCCTGATTGGAAATAGAGATCCAGGTTCGTATCCCGGTGACGCAAAAACAATATTTTCCGACAAAATTGATTTTATATGTATATATTTATAATTAATACATTAATTTAGTATTTAAAAATATTATATGTCAGCATGTTTTTTCACAATCAAAATTAATAGAAAATATAAAGTAAAGCAATTTATTCGTCACCATTGAGTTGAGACACAAAAAATTGTAATAATGTAGTCCTATAAAGTGTTAAATTTGCAGCAATAATGTCGACTATTTCCGTATATTCATTACCCAAAGAATGCAATCTGGGGACTGTTGTGTTAGGTAATGCATGTATTCTGACATTACCACTGTAATAGCACAATTAATTGTGTCTTGATGATTTTAATGGTGAGTAAAAATCAAGCAAACCAACAATCTGGGGGCAGTCTATCAAAGCATTGATGATCCTGTATAGAAATATAAGATCGGTGATCGTACGTCTCACTGATAATTTTAACAATTTTAATTTAAGGAGATAATCATAGTTTATATGTTATTTAATAAAAATTAAAAATAACACACAGAGATACATAAAATGAAAATAGTGTATTATATTGTGATTAAGCTGGAATCTTAAACAATGATGCTTCTGACTGATCTCTACGCAACTGAATCATATATTGAGTCCATATTTGCTTATTTTTTTTTTTTTAAGTGAACGATTTCCAGTCAGTGTTAAGTGTGTTGTACAGTTTTGGAGCTAAAAACATATAGAGACTAGTTGCGTAGAAGATACTTCCTCTGTCCATGGTTTTAAAAAAAATTCAAAAAGTTTAACCGAATAACTAATACGATATGCTCTCGCGTGATTCCTTAATTATCAATTTATATTATTTATCTTGCTTAGTTAGTCACGGCCATTAATCACTCTGTAGGCAAGCTGCCAATGCTGTGGCGGGAATTATTTGTCATCATTTAACTCGATGTATCGCATGGGAATGAACTATTGCCTGTTGAGTAACGAATCTATCTTAAAACACTAATTTTTCCATGTTATCTTCTTACGTACATTTTTTAATTTCTTTATATATTAATACATTAGTCTATTACCGTCACCAGTATCATATTTCAATACGATACAATAAGATATAGTTAACGTATCAAGTGTGAATGAAATCATGATTCGCCTCCATAATCTGGACCGTCACTCGAATTCAGATATTTCAGTATTCAACTTGGTTTACAGTAATCAAGTAAGTAAACAGAAAAGTACTTACATTTAAAAATGAAAACTCTTGATTTATTCAATAAAATATATTACGTGACTATAAATTAAAAATTAACTTTTTGTTTTTAATAAATATAGAAATAGTACACGAAATACGCACGTGACAAGTGTCGTATTAATTTTATTATTTTCAAACTAAACCAAGTGCTTGTACTATGAAAAAAGGTAAGTAACTTGTGATTTTTTGAAACGAAGCTTAATCCTCAGATCACAGATCGATAAGCGAGTGTCTTAACCGCTGGATCAACAAGCTACTCGAGTTGGAGAGCTGCAATGAAAGCTGGTGTCTCGATGGAGTGCGGTAGAGAAGTGAGGCGTGTAGCGGGGCGCCCGATAACACGCGTTCGATTGTGATCGCGCCATCATATCATTCTTGACAATGTAGATGTGAACAAAGACACTTAAACTTAACAACACCGTATCGGCATGGACTGGGTGTTTAATTTAATTTAATTTACTTCAACACCATTAATCATTTCGACGCTGGACGCCATTGGACGCCATTGGACGATGCGAAAGATAAAAATCGCGCAATCATTGAGTCGTAAAACAAAACCCGAAAAAGAGGGTCACCATTAGTTGGAACTGCAATCAATAACTGAACTGTAATCGCCGATAAGATATGTAATCTGGTCAATGTCATATCCAAATCACTGTAAGCGAACAGTCCAAACCAAATACATTACGATCGACGTATTTTTTTTTTTAATATTTGCTTATTCCGTTGGCTTACCATTTGGCATACCGAGAACGGCTCCAGGAATGTCATCACCGTTCATAACAGAGACAGATAATTCAAACAGCTATCAAGGGTATATTATAATAACGGTTTTGCAATATGGTGGCCTAGATAACTCTGTCAAGTGCAATACTAACAACACATTCCAGAATAGCTTCACTGATCTCATCAATAATAATAATACAAATTAAATGCATTAATTAGAAATAAATACGTATAAAATCAATATATCAAAAAAATATGCTACCGGTATTCAAACCCTTTACCTCTTCCTATCATGGGAAATGCATTAATCGATTAAGCTACACGAACGCAGGAAGTTGACGACAAATTTTTGAACATATATGTTGCACTTTCAAATTGATACATCTGTCGTTCCATCATTCATAAGCCATCTTCTTTATATTTACGGAATCTCAAACACCTTTGAGTAATCCGATAAGAGACTAAAAAACCATAACTTTTCAATAATAATGTGTTTTTCGTAAAAATACTACGATAAATGTATGCTGTATGTATGTGTGCACTTGTCAATATGGGCAACTGTTTATGTTTGGCCAATGGTTAAGTCAAAATGGTGGAATACATTCTATTCATTTCGAGCAAATGCAAAAATGATCGTTAACTTTAAAGAAGAATAATTTTCTATAACAAACCTTCAAAAATGCACCCGTATAAAATAGTTCTACCCGTACATATCCCGATGTATACGTATTTGTTTAAAATAAATTATTAGCTCGTTTGCACAATTGCTTGCTTGTCATAACCAGTATAATCGCAGGTGAATTCATTACTGTACACAATCTGCTTCCGCCAGATGACACATTACAAAACAAGATATATTCATGCAATATTTAGACCAAGTTGTTTTTTGAACAGAGTCAATTTAATATCAATTATATTTTGTCGAATGTGTGTAAAGGCTTTGACTTCTATTAATCGATCCGTTATCGACGTTTTAAAAAGTACCGACGAAACTCAATTTGATATAATAAACATATTTAAAAAGTATTTATTTGGACCCTTTCTACGTGAAGACTTTTGAAATGAAGAATTTTGAACATAGGTTTTCGGTACATATTTAAAATGGCAAATCTTATGTTATTCTGACATATTGTAAATAAATATAATACAAGACCTGCTTGTGTGCTTATTTTTTATTTATTTCATATCATACGTTGTAAGTACATTTCGTTTTATAATATCTGCCTTACTGGTCTTCGCCCGTGCTGAGGCAAACATTTCACATTTTTAATCGACAATCATATTATACATAATTAGTTTATCAACTATAAATTTAGAATAAGAAAGGAGAAAAAATAGTGTAACAAAATATGATGCAATATTTAATCTAGAGATATTTATAATCTATCTAAAATTTGTAACAATAATACACATTCATTTTCAGCCAGATTAAATAATACAGTACAAGGCTGCTAACTCATTGGTGTTAGGTCTGAAGTTTTGACTTGTAATTTTTTTTAGCTTGAATTTTATTGCGCCCTTGAACTATCTGTGTTGCTTAATTTTTTATATGTATTTATGTATAGAGAGAATTATACAATTTACGAATTGTGACATTGATGTCAGCAGACGTCAACTTGATCGATATTTGTTCGATCTCGACAACGCGATAGCATTTGTGGTGTGGACATTTTAGCTTCAGTGCACCAGCACTGAATTTTGATGATATTGTATATAATCACGTATTTTTTTGTTGTTTGTTTGCCATGGGTGAACTTGTGACATCGCCATATTCAATTGGGATCGGAGATTGACACATCCGCGTGCCATTTGTGTAATTTAGAGGATTACTGAGACGTCATGTACAAGGTAAGGCAAACAGTCTTTCCGAATCCTCGTTCCCGAGATCACTAGACCTTCGATTAGAACCCCTATCCCCTCACCGACTTCATCCTATACCAAGGTTTCCCTACTTCCCTACACTGCCCTGCGGTGATTCTGATTTACGATCGGAATTGTCGTATTTCCTTTCCGCGGGACGTGCAACCCGGAAATCGCGCAATTCGTTCATTTAGATCCTATCGATCCGAATTTATAGTTCAATCTCAACATCTGTTATTCCATTTTTAAAATCTCAAATACTTTTGAGTAATATACGTTAGGAGACTCCAGAATTATGTTAGTTCACAATAATAGTGTGATTTCCCTAGAAATAATATAGTTAACTTAAACTGCACATAAAAAATATTTTTATTTTAACGTATCCTAACGAGCCATATTTAAATCAATAAGCAAATATGCCAGAGAAGTCAAGTATTTCGCAGAAGTTATGACAGATTGAGAAACCTCACCGATATCTATTGGCGCGGAAGGTATTGCAAGTTTTAGTCAATTTTTTTCACAGGATTACTCGATTCTCTGAGCAATCTTCGTGAACTACGGATAGCTGTTCATTCCGGGCGGATTCACATAAGACGGTTCTTAACCATCCAGTGAAGATGAAAGATAAGGTTACAATCTCACGAGGACAAGCGAATGAATAAGAATTAAAATCTTCTCATTAAGGTGATCATAATGATCGTTCACCTGAGCAATAATTGCTTAATTTTGAATGGATCAAGGCAGCTCCTATCTACTTCAAGTGTTTGAAAACATAATTCATTTATTACGTCTTAGATCTCATTTACACTGAATTTAGTCTACTTTTGTTCCTCTTCTGCACTTTCATACATCAGTGTCCGTATCAGGACTCCATTGTGCACCGTTAGTCTTGCCTTGGTTGACAAGTTTCCGTTAGATATAATATAATAAGTATTTATTTAAATCCAATACGTATTTATTTATAGTATTTATCAAAGTGAAGAAGAGAAACGAAAGTAGACTAAATTAAGTGTAAATGAGATCACTTATGCATATATGTGGCAAATCTATTTATGACAGAGTAAAGAATGAAGAAATAAAGAAAGAATGTAAAACTGATGTTAGTGTAATAAGTATGATTAAGAAAATATCACTTAGATGGTTTGGTCATGTGAAACGGTTGAATGAGTGTTGATGGCACCAGAAATAGTGGACGTCCGCGGAAGAGTTGGCGCGACCAGGTAAACTAGATACTGGATGATGATCCTGTTTAGAAGAGCCACAGGATAGAGGAGTGTGGCGCTCTATTTGTTAATAATTATTTTTATTAAGGAGAACACATTCTTATTGTGAAGTTGTAATTATTCAGAACAGACGGTCTGTGATATTTTAAATACTAAATTAATGTATTAATTATAAATATATACATATAAAATCAATTTTGTCGAAAAATATTGTTTTAGGTTCGTATCCCGGTGACGCAAAAATATGTATATATTTATAATTAATACATTAATTTAGTATTTAAAATATCACAGACCGTCTGTTCTGAATAATTACAACTTCACAATAAGAATGTGTTTTCCTTAATAATATATGTTCTATCAATGTGTCCAAAATTTAATAAAAATGAATTGATAATTCTGGCGTCTGCAGTCGGTTTACTTAAAGGTATTTGAGATTCTGTAAAAATAATGTAGATGGCTTTCAAATGATGGAACGACAGGTGTATTAATTTAAAAAATGTAACATATAGGTTCGAAAATTTGTCAAGAAAAATACTGGCGTTATAGCACAATGGTAGTGCACTTCCCTGGATTGGAAATAGAGATCCAGGTTCGTATCCCGGTGACGCAAAAACAATATTTTTCGACAAAATTGATTTTATATGTATATATTTATAATTAATACATTAATTTAGTATATTAAATTATTCTTATGTTTCTGTATTTTGCATTGCAATTTTTTCAGATACATACTGTAACACCTCATTTTTATACATTCATAATAATATTACGCCTCCCCGTCTATTTCTATGACTTTATGAACGTCTAGCATTATATTAATTCACAATTTATACCCACATTATAGTAAATGCATGTAATCATTTTTAAAAGGATTAATAATCATATTTTTAAGTAGCATAATTATTTTATTGCATGTTGTATCATTAAGATGTATTTATACACTTTGTAGTTAAAATCAATTTTTTAGATTGTTAACTACGTTTTATTAACCACTTAATTAATTAAATACACACACACCAGTTTCTAAATATATAACTTTCTTATAATGAATTTTCGAATCAAATATAAAAACATCTACCACGAAACTTTAGACCGGCATTTTATAAAAATAAATGATATAGGAAATTTACTCATAAATTCCAAATACAGAGATGATAAATGTAATAATCCCGGTGTCTATAAACTTAGCCGTTGTACTGCTCTGTATTATATATTGGTAAAACAGGTCGAAATTTTAACATACGAGCCAAGGAGCAGTTGAGATGTTTGAATAAAAATGGTTTTTCAGAATTTTCCAATCATTTGTTGGAAAATGATCATACTTTTGGTAATGATTTGGGATTGTCTATTTTACATATAACCAATATTGGTCTTAAATGTAATAATTTAGAATCGTTAGAAATAAATGAAGCATGTAAACCTAACCAAAATATTATAAACAACCAACTAACTTTAATCTGAATTGTACCGTTGTACAATTTAGGTTTTAATATTTTTGTATCATCAAGTAACAATTTAAGTTAGGTACTTTTTATATTATGTACATTTTATTTAATAGATTCTGTTAATAAAACAATATAACATATGTTTTTGATTAGTTGATGACATCCTTTAGAAGAAAATGATATTTTTCGAAACTGGTAAATGTATAATATTTTAATTCATTAAATGGTTAATAAATCAAACTTAAAAATCTAAATATATATTATTTTAATATGTTTACTACACGCGCCTGCTAATTGAATTAACTTTATTAATTAACGGAACATATTGTGGAAATCTCCCTTAACCAAGGTTTCCCGAGGGATATTCATATAATTAATTTGTGCATCAAAGGTCTGCAAAATCAACCCAGAGGCGTTAAACTGGATATGAAATGTGTCAGTGTCATACGAAGAATACACGATTTGATAACTTCTATTAATAATCATTTTTTAAAGTGACGTGCTACGTCTATATAAGAGTAAAATTCGATGATATCAAATCAATACAAAATAACAGTAGTATACAGGAATATACAAGTGTCCCTAAATTGTCATAATTAAATTCTGTAATAAAATATTGGATATGTTTAATAAAAAATGTTTACTTTGCATGTCATATCCTCTGCGGTGGTGGGTCAGATCTGACCCGGGTGTTTGTAAAAATATGAATTACGCCGCAAATATTCGTTTAATTCTGTTTTCCTTCTAGCTAATATTTTATTAAATATTTACAAATAAACGCGATATTTAAATTATTTTCATCCGGTTTACGTGTAAAAAATACTAATATATAAAAAATAAATGACACATTTTAATTGTTTATAACCACTGTTACACACCAGCAGCTAGTGCAATCGCCAACCGACGAGAAGATCACGCGCTCAGTGGATGTTTGTATTTTGGCTGTGTAGGGCGTTTGTTGATGCGTGAGAATATGTATATTATTTGTTATATTTTTAAACTTTTAACTTTAATTTTTTAACAAAAACATTACGGCATATCATGCCATTTTATTAAATCATATTTAAGAAATCTCCCACAAAACGGTTGAAAATCCGAAAACTTGAGGTGGGTCTAAAATGACCCACCACCGCCGGACGTGTTTTGTTTTGACCCACCGGACAGTAAGTGTTAAATGTGATCTGTTATTTTACTGACACTCTTCTAAACGGGAGGCAACATTTCTAACAACTGATCGATACGTATTTTCCGTGATTGCTTCTCGGATATTTTCTTTTAATTGAACCAGAGAGGGAGGATTGTTACTTTATACGTTTGATTCAAGGTAGCCCCATAAGAATAAATCCATTGGTGTCAAGTCGGAGCAACATGGAGGCCATTTTATGTTACCTCATCGGGACATCAATCAATCATACCAGAGAAAATTACACGAACAACTGGTAAGGACACGCTCCATAGCGACTGAATTCCCAAGGACACGGCTACAATTGGCATGTTCTCCACCCCTCTCCCGCTCGTTGCGTTGGTGCAGCGAATGAATCAAAATGAAAAAAACTTTTTTATACACACTGTATACGAAACAAATGTTTCTTATAGCTTAAATTGTATTTTTTAGGGATTTTTAACGTTCCGTATGTTCACGGTCGATAACTAATTGCGTATATCTTTGTGAAGGTCTATCGCATCTACTAATCATCACCGTCAAGCGAAACTGAACACACCCTGCAAGTATAAAACAAAACAAAACTCCCATCAGCCGTGAAGATGTTCAGTACCGACGTTATGCAACAATACTGTCGCGGCCAGAGGTGGTTGGGAAGGACGTCTCATGGACGTCATTCTTTCTATCATCACCTATATCTCGACAGCTGCAGAAATCGTCTACTTCGTCATACGAGTTAACTTCTGCTTTTGTAAAGTTTGACTACAATAAACACGTATACACAATACATTCTGCGACTTTCAAACGAGCACGAGAATGATGGATTGAATATTGGAGTATCCATTACTATCCAGTATTAATGACATCACATGACTTAAAACATTATCTTCAAACCCATGTGATTTGTATCTACATCGACACATATTCATTCGTTAACCCATTTGAATTCATTTAATCGTGTGTAATTGCCCAACCAATATTCCTATTCCATAATGACGATACGCATACCCCATAAGTCGTTATGAATCAAGAACTGCGCGTTTTTTTAAAGATAGATTCTACCTTCAGTACTATAAAGTTGTTTTCAAAGTTAACGAAGTCTAATCACGTGACTCGCGACATACATTGACCATTAGCAAGTTATTTAGTAATTGATGTCCAACGATCCTACTTTCCACATCGAATTACTTTTTACGTGTACAAATCTATATTATACAGGTGAATATTGTGTTCAAGGCCAATGTTGTTTTACTCGCAAAATTTCAAGCATTGCTCGGGCTGTGTGTGAGGTGGCACCGTCCTATTGAAGCTAAATGAGTTGCAAGCCCAATCGACCCAATTCGGCCACCAAAAAGTTTTCCAACATGTGACGATAGCGATCACCATTAATGGTTATAGCACTGCACCTTGTGTCGTTGAAGAAACTACAGTAAACCATAAAGTAACTCTGCGTGGGTGTAAAGGTCGTTGGTGTATCAATTGAGGATTTCCAGTGCCCCAATAATGGCTGTTTTGTTTATTAACAAAACCCGCCAAGTGAAAATGGGCTTCGTCGCTTTTGAAGATTTTTTAAAATGATAATTAATTAGAAAAAATATGTTTTATCCAATATTGAGACTTTAGACTCTCCAAAATAAATTGTAATCAATTATTTTCTATAATTATTATATGCGAATAGACAAATGTCAGCCAAACCAAAATGCAAGTCAAACAAAATTGGCCTGAAACATAATATTCACCCTGTATTTGCGCTGCGTTGCTAGTGTATTTTCTAAAAAAACCACTAGATGGCAGTTCAGATTAGCAAAAAATAATAACTAATATTAATATTCATTTACAATATTTTTTCATTGTGTAATATATGTCACTGGAAAATTTTTTGGGTTTAGGGTTGTTTTTTTTTTTTGCATATTCGATGCATTTACATTACAATACGAAAATATCTATCGGCTATCTAATATCATTTTAGCATTGCAGTTCAAAACGGTTTTACACAAAATAATATTTTTATTTTATTTTATTTACCTATCCATATACTATTTAATTTTTTTATGTTCATTATATACATCAATACCTAATATAAGATACCTCTGGGTGTAAATATTATGTTTGCTACATTGTTTCTTTCTAACAATAAAGACAAAATACTCTACATGGTGCATTGTGAAAACAATGTTATAAGGGATGCATTGAAATATATATTCTACATACACTCTAGCCGCACAGCGGACACCACTGGCCGCACAGTGGCTACAATAGCTGCACGCGGGACCTAGCAGCCGATTACTTATCTGCTTATTGATTAAGTCAAGGCAACTTCAATGAAAACAAAATTTTGTTCGCCTTATCACACCCTACTGTTTTCCTGATCATCTTCAGTGGAATGTTGATTTTAGCGTGTTCCACATTCACAAAACCTTTTAAGAAAGGCTCTGGCAAATGAGGGTATATTGAACGCCAAAACTTCGGGGGTTTCTTGAAGATTCGGCTCACTAAGCTGCGTAACCCATTCGGCTCGCTGAAATGGCATCTTCAGAGTAATTTCAAAGGCGGTCGCATTCGGCATCAGTCGGATGTGTTCGGGAAAGTTCGGCCAAGTGAACAGAACGAGTTTAACATTCTTGTGTTTGATGTCTATTGTATCTAAATAATGATGGTATTAAGATATTAATAAATAAAATAATAATAATATTGACGATTCGAAACTAGAGTAAACAACTTTAAAAACGATTCGGTATTGGGTGTAAAAAAGTATATACAACTAATGCAGCACGATTCGATATCTTATTGGTCTACTGTAAACAGAATGTTCCGAATCCCAGGGGTGATTATTTTTTGATAGATAATTTTTCTGTATTTCTTTTTTCTAAGTGACTTATTTAATTTGTTTTAATTATCAAATATCTGTCTTTTAAAATAGTAACTTTACAGTTTAAATCTGATTTCATATAAATATTAATATTATCCTAGCTTAATGGTCATCTTATTTAACAAGCACTAAATCTTATGACCGTCATTGCACGTCAACCTATACTACCCCCTCTGTCCGAATACCATCAAGTCTCTGCGTCGTGTGTGTTCGTATCGTTATATCTAGTGTAAAGTTAGCAGCACTTTGCATTGCCTATATTCTGTGTGCACTGTGTCTTTGATCGCACTCCATGTAAAAATTGTAAAACTTTACATCTTTAATCTACATTAAAATAAAATTATGCTAATTGCACAGGATGTCGACCAAAAAAGACCACTATTTTACCTGAAAGAAATAGCTTAAAGTAAAGGAAAGTGTAAGTGACGTCACGTTCTTTAGGTTTAGCGTATTCGACCGAGCCGAGTACTCAATGGCCCGTGTCTACGAATGAGATATCTCTCGAGATTCGACTCGAGCGTGCATAAAGAACGATACAGATTAGAATAACGCTTTCAGTACATACTTTACCAACTCGCAGATAAAAGTCTCACTGAGAGATCATGTGCCATAAAGAATAATGGTAGGATCAGAAAAACAATGAAAACATCGAGATCGTTTACCGATCAATTCAATTTACAACAAGGTCGATGGAATGAGGACTGACTAGATATATTTGTTTTTAATTATACGAAAGTTATATTATTAAAATTACACACGAGACGTGACGTGAGTGACGTATTTAAGTGAAATATTTTGAAGACGGAGTGTAGGGTGTAGATTATCCAAATTATAGAGAAATTTTATCATAAATAACTAACATATAAAGTGTATTTTTACAAAACTGACATATTTCATTTGTATTTATTGTTGGAAAATCGCAAAAAAATCTAAAATGCTACTAATGTGTATTATTATTTAACTTCAGATTAACATCATATTGTATAATTAACTTTTAAAAAGTAATAAGATATATACACTTTTTTTTTTTGATAATTTATAATCTTTTGGCAACACCACAGGTGTCAATATCCTCCATAAAAACGAGTTTGGCCTCCGGTCGGACAATCTAGAAGCCCTTGAAATAAAAAGACAATTAATATTGGGACGCCAATTCTTAACAAACAAATCAATTTATCAATTAGCCCCATATTAGGTATGCTTCCATTCAAATCAACTTAATCAACATTATACTTTCCTACTCCTATCTCCCTTGTATCTCTAAATGTATTCTTTTCTCTCTTTCACATATAATTTTATATTCTGTCTCTCTTGATGTTCTATTTAATTATATATGTTTTCTGTCTCTCTGTTTCACATGTATTTTCATATTCTATCTTTCTCTTCGTGTGTATATAACTGCACTCATCCTGTATCTATGATTGGTCCTGATGTAGCTTGAGTTAAGCGAAACTGGTCGATATCAATAAATTACAATGTCGTTGTTATTTTACTTAATATAACCAAATATTTACAACTCATGTTTGAAATAACTCTGTTTTTGGAATATAAGCTGCGTTTGAAACACCGTATTGTTGGTCGTCAGAAATTAAAAGTCACTGGCATATCATGTATAATATATAACATGGGCATGTATTTAAAAAAAATTACACTTATATTTTTTTTTGCATCGTGTAGGTAGAATACAATATTTTATTAACCTTTACCATACCATGATATAAAATACCCGAACGCAGCCATGCTGTCAACTCATGTTACCGTAAATAACTATTAGAAAAAATGTTTTTATTAGCTTAAATGACTTGAATGGCACGAATTTACTCTAAATATTGAGCATAAAATGAAATTGAAAAAATGATTAATAACATAATTTAGAGCATTCTATAGCATATCTGTATTCATTCAATTAATGAGAAAGAGACAATTACACTCGTATGTTTGTTGTCCTTTTCTCTGTGAAAATAGTGTGTGATTTCTGTCTTTCATATCACAAATTGTATTTTTCCCAACGTATTAATCTTACAACGGACCGAATAGAAAAAATAATTATTTTTGTACGATTCCTTTTTTATAATTGGTTTTTCACTAGTCATTCCTAAGCGCTAATATTTTCTTAAGGATTATCTAATCTAAAATACAAATTTTATGTTGCATGTATTTACAGAAATATTACAGGTTTAATTATGATGGTAGACCTGTGTTACTGCATGGTTTGAGAAGGGTTAAGATTATTTTACGAGTAACCGTGTTGTCGATCGACATCATACAAATCAACTAAGAAATTTTATGATTCGACGGAATAAGATGGGTTTGCAAAAAATATCAACTTTTCTATGGGAATACGTAGCTTTTTCAATTTTGTATTGAGAAAATAAAGAATGTCAGTTTTTAAAATATACCCCTCACGTATTATAATCGACCATTGCATCACGTGATACGACCACGCTGAAACTATCCGGTCGAGCAGACTCCTGAACCTCTAGGCGGTAGGAATATAATAACCGGTATGTCTGATTTGTGCAAAGCTTCAAGCGATATCGGGTCCGTTGCGCGGGGCAGAGTTATTAAAGTTATCATATTAAACAGTTTTAGCGGATTTACAATAATGGTTGTGATTTTACGTAACGACTCTCGGAGAGAGCTTTTGAGAGAGATTTTTTCTTATTTTGATACTGAATAAAATAAATCGTCTGATTTAATAGAGGGTTATAGCATTTTTCCCATCCTAAAATATGATGGTTAAACAAGTTGTTGAAAAAGTACATTCAATGAAACTTTATCTGTCACCAGAACTTATATAAGCACAAAAATAAATTAATATTACAGAGTAAGTATAAAAACAGGTTTGACAAAGGAAAAAGAAGTTGCATAATGTTATTTATTACTAGGTTGTAAGCATTCGAGACGTGGTGCTGGAGAAAAATGAAAGGATTATTAGGAGAACACATTCTTATTGTAAAGTTGTTATTATGTCTGTGATATTTTAAATTTATTAATTAGAAAGATATACATATAAAATCAATTTTACTGAAAAATATTGTTGTTGGTCCACCGAGATTTGAATCTGGATTTCTTTCCTAACCGGGGAAGGTGCATTATCCAACTATGCTACAGCGACGATATTTTAGCGACTAATTTTCGAACCTATATATTACCTTTTTGATATTAATACATTTAATCGTTCCATTATTTGAAAGAGCCATCTAGCATAGTTGGATAGTGCACCTTCCCCGGTTAATAAAAAGATCCAGGTTCAAATCCCGGTGGCGCAACAACAATATTTTTCGATAAAATTAATTCTATATGTACATCTTTCTAATTAGTATATTTAATTCATATTTAAAATAATTATGTTTTCTGTCAAGTATTTTAAACACCATGTGTGCAATATAATATAATTTTACGTGCTTGTTGATTTGATGGAAAAACACCTTAATGATTGAGGGTTTGAGCATCGTCCCATGTCACCACCAAGTTAGTCAGTTAATATTTAAATAAAATAACATTTAGAAAAATCATTTTTTCACTGTTTACTAAAAGTAAACATAGTTTTTCGCATCTTGTGAATTCAAACTGTAATCTGAATATTATAATTTAGATTTTATACTCCGTAATGTACAGTCCATAATTTAAAATCTAAATATTGTAATTCACAATATATAATATCCAAACACATAAAACTTACTTAAAAACAATCTTAATAACAGGCTTACCTTATTTTTTTGGTTTCTGGAATTAATTAATATAAAAGTTATAATAAAACGAAATATAATATTCTCTATAATATATAGTTTTGCGATGATACCGCACATTATTTATTTAGTGGCTATATGCACAGATAGTTTATCTCTTTCTCTTGATTTTTATTTAACAATATTTTTGTTAGTGTATCTCCTTTCATTTATCAGAACCACGTTTGCCTTCGCCATCAATTGGTAAATTTACGTTTTAGTGTATCGTGCTTTAATTATGTATTTTATCTTATATTACATAGTGCTACAAACGTGTGTAAAGTGATAGCGTCGTACTAAATTGTACATTTCGTATTAACGGTCTAGCCGCATAGTTTAGTCGCCAGAATCAGATTTAGGGTCGCGGTTTCATATTCCCAGCCGACCGTTTAAAAAATATAATATTAATGAGAACATTCTTATTGTGAAGTTGTAATTAGTCAGAACATACGTCTTATACAACTTCACAATAAGAATGTGTTCTCCTGAGTAATATATAAGTTGCATCAACGTGTCCAAAATTTATTATTAATTCTGGCACCTCCTATTGAATTACTTCAAAAGTATTTAAGATTCCGTAAAAATTAAGAAGATGGCTTTCAAATAATAGAACGATAGATGTATTAATTTGAAAAGCGTGTTACGTACTTGACTTCTTAGTACGTCTTTAGTGTACACCTCGTAATGTGAAGGTCCAAGAAATAGACTTTAAAACAATTAATCTTTTATTACAATAAGCTACAATTTAGTACAAGATATATCACTAGTATAGGTTAAACTATTAAGCTGTTGAACCGCAGATAAAAGAGACGCGCGCACTCCTGCGCGTAGTCTTTATTACCACGCATACCCGCACCGACGGTGCGGCACGCGTACACGCATACACGCACCATCTCACCATTCCAAGGACATCACACATATAGGTTCGAAAATTTGTCGTCAAAGCACTGTGTCGGTATACCACGTCGGTTAACACACGTTCCTCGGATTGGAAGAGATCCCGGTAGCAACAACAATATTATTCCGTACAGAAAACAAGAATGTAGACAAGGGTGGTTCGCCGATTTCAGCTTATCTCAACCGGCGATGATGATAATGATTATGAGGTCGAAAGAAATAAAACACAGAACATGTTCTATATAGACACCACACTACGGCGACAAAATCAAGAATAGCTGCCACATGCAGAATACTCTGTTTTTATTCAAATTCATAACAATACGTGTAGTCATATTTTCAAGTACCTACATGGCGACAGGCCACCACTTGTGACGTTTTACTAAGACGTTTTGGTTTTCTAATAATCCATTCCACGGGTTTTTGGCACCACACCCATGATTACACCTTCAAATTATTAACATGTGTCTTATCATATAAATTATATAGCGCCTAAATAAAATTGATTTTATATGTGTAACTTTCCAATTAATACATTTAATTTGTATTTAAAAATATATATATACTAGGTTCTGATTCTACCGCCATGTGGTGTCGCAGTAGTGTGTCATGGTACACTTTCAACATCAAAAAAATTCACTATCTAGCGAAAGTTATCTCTTTGCTACTTTGAAATTCATGAATATTTGAACCGATATTGATGTGTTTTTCTATTAAACGGTTTTTTTAAGAAGGTTTCAAGCTATATTTTATCACATGTACGATATCATGAAACCGAGCAAGAGATAAGTTGGAAAAAAGTCGTGCTCGCGCCGTGTTCAAGTCAACACAGTGGTTAAACTGTACCTAATAGCACTTATCCACAGATGATATTTTTGACTCGAAATATCTCTGGGCAATTAAACGAGCATGACTTAACGATATCACATTTTATATTCATAAATTTTATTTTGTCGTTAAAAAAATGATTCGATAGAAAAACGAAAAAATATTTTTTCTTTGCTCAACTATCTTTACGTAGCACGAACTACATATTTCTCCCGTCTTATGTCGCGTGCCCACAAATGAGATTTTCTACTCGATACAGTATCTGAGTTACGGATTTTGCTCCCATGATATTTTTTTGGAAATAACTCTCAATTTTTGCAGTCCCTGTGTATACACCATGTCTCAGAGATTTGCCGTTACGTGCCTTACTTCACGTTCAAGTCAAATGTATCTGAAGTTTATCAATTGAGCGACTTTGAATCACCACAATTGCAATTAAAACTTAATAAATGGTTGTGCTTTAACGTCTTATATTAATGTCAATGTTTATTGATCCATGCAAACTTTTTTGGTGACAATTGTGTCAACGTGTCATACCTCAACGTCAAATTTTTTTTCTCTTTATACCAATTTTAAACTGATTTTAAATCGTAATACGTGTTTATGCACTTTCTTATTCTTTCGACTGGTACTCTTGTTTTTCTTGTTGTTGGTAAGATTCATTTATGTAGTGTGAATGTCGCCGCTTTCAGTGACCGAAAGATCGCTGTCAAACCACGGTCGTAGGACAATTGTGGTTGGTACCTTACCTGATAAACATCTCCTAATAAGTAGCTCAGAGAGTGCGTCGTTTCGGTCGGTCGGAATAATACTCAGAGAAACATCTACTGTTAATCCAGATTAATGGTGATTTTTCATTTTACATACATGATCATATAATCAATGGGAGACCCAAGAATAACAAGCTCCCGAAGGAATTCACGGAAACAATACATGTACATGCTATTGAGATGTGTCTCAAATAAATCTCTGAGATTATCTCATTGTATCTCATTCTATGGACTGGGACCTTTAGAGGAAAAGTTTATTTTAATTATATGGAATTATATTTTTGAAAATTTATTTTCTGTTTTCCAACATCAATTTTAGAATAAATTTGTACCTATCCTATATATGCTGCGTAGAATATGACCATAAAGTAATCTGAACCCCTTAACCAATTACATTTTTTATAGTGTATAGCACTTTACTTGGTTTTTTGATTTGTATTCAGAGTGAAAGGTCGTTGGTTTTTATTTAAATTTGTAATACGATGAAGGTTTCGCAAATTACAATTTACATTTTAAAATGGAATACGATGCTTTGAAATATTTGTGAAGGTTTTAAGATAATTAATAATTCAACATTTTTTAGAATGTTTGTGATATCTTTAATAATATTTTATTAAAATAAATAGATTTAATATTTTTTACGTACCTATATTTTTTCGATAGATAGATTTTTCTTGTATATCTTTCTAATTAATTCATTAAATTTATGATAGTGATAATAATGAGTAGAATGTACGATGCATGTAAAGATAGCGACCTTATTATGAATGTCAACAAGTCGAAAGTGATTGTATTCGAGAAGGGGGAAAGCAAGACATCGTCCAAAATACTTGTAGGTAATGAATGTTTGGAACAAGTAGATGAGTTTGTGTGTTTGGGAAAGATATCGAAAGAAGGGTGACTGCAGGAAATAAAGTGAACGGCGCTTAGAATGAAATTATAGCTAATAAAAACTTGTCAACGGAAGCAAGACTAACGGTTCACAATGGAGTCCAGATACCGACACTTATGTGTGGAAGTGAGGCCTGGATATCGTTGAAGAGGGACGAAAGTAGACTGAATGTAGTGGAAATGAGATCGCTTAGGCGTGTATATGTGGAAAAATTCATTCATGGCAGAGTTAAGAATAAATAAATAAGGAAATAATGTAAAATGAGTAAGATTAAGATAGGATTACTTATGCGGTTTGGTCATATGGAATGGATGAATGGTAAAAAAGATATATAACGCAAGTGTTGATGGTACCAAAAATAGATGATCTACGCGAAAGACTTGGCACGACCAGATAAACCAGATACTGGAGGATGGTCTTGTTAGAAGCAATAATAATGAAAATATGCATCAATGTGGATGAGGCGAGAATTGTGTGTCAGGATAGAAGAGTGCGGTACTCTATCCTTTCTGCCTACCACCGCGTGAAAAATAAATAAGTATTTAAATAATTTGTTTTATATTATTGAAAAATTGCAACTTCACAATAAAATCGTGCTTTCATTAAAAAATATTAATTTATTCCGCTAACATACGTCACGATACGATGTTTCGTTAATTAACGAGTTTCACAAAATTCTCATCGTAAATTAGCGATTCTCACAATAAACTGAAAACTCGCTGAAAATGCCAGAATGATGAAAGTCCTGAAATAATTCGGATTTACGGAAGAATTTCGCTGTCAGCATCCCGCCCTGGTTGGGGTGACAAAACACATTAACGCACATGTCCGGATCCACCCTTAATTATACGACTTGTTACAAAAACTCGTGTCGCCCCGACGATCAATCCACATTTGTGACAATCTCGTTAGGTTAATATTTAATGCATCCCCATCATAACCCACGAACACCAGGTTTCCAGAAAATTGATTGTTTTAGCAGATTTCCTTATTTTTCTTTTTCTTCATTTCCTTTATTCGTTTTGGATCCGAGGCCTAACGCTTGGACAGCACTCTTCCACCGCTCTCTGTCCTGCGCTGTGTAGATTACTTGGGGTCACTGATAGTGTTTACGTGAATGCCTTCGGTAGCTGGTTCCCAGCTATTATATAAGGTATTTATTCAGATAATAGTGACTCGTTAAAGCTCCTTAGGTGGGTAGTCAGGCCGGCGTGCGTGGGTGGGACTCCACCTACGCGCCTACCTCTCACTACCCATACCTCATGTTTTGCAACTCCCTTAGTATGTCCGTGTAAGTGTGACTCAATCCATTTTGTGTCTCGTCCACTGTCCCTCTTTTAAGAGTATTTTTGATGAAAAACGCTTAAAAAAAGTGAATTTATTTTTTGCATCAAATGCATAAAACGTTTTGGCAGAATCTACTAGATGGCGCTGATCATGAATTATAAAGTCATTCATTCGTGATTATGTTCATGTCAAAAGCGCATGCACCTAATCACGGTACACAACCAAACATAAAAAATAAAAAATGAATCACGATATTCCCAGATATTCAATCACTTATAGTGAGTGTGACTGAAAGACATCAGTGATTGTCTCACGGTTCGTGATTTTGAACTCGTCATTAACTGTTAGGTGCTTCTTGGTTAAGGCAACAGCAGCGATCCGCCAGAACTGAAAAGCACGGTGTTGTATCCTCATTACCTACCACTGTGAGGAAACGGCGTGATGGTAAAGTAATTCAGTTAACTACATCTTACAATATTAATTATAAATAGTTTCGTCGGTCGAGTTTCATCATTTAATGTGTCTAATTTATTATCTGAGAAAGAAATAAATATGCTCGTTTTCTTTGAATTATGGGTTTGAAAGAAAGGCAATGAAAAGGTGTTTGGCGTAATCTATTTTACGTCAGTAATAATATTTTGACGATAAATCTTACCGTTGTTCGCTGTTACGATTTGTAAAACTTTATTATTAGCATTCTCCGGTAGACTGTATATAGTATACAGTGTGTTGAAATATTTGTACTTCATTAACAGTGAACGGCCTCACTGATTTTTTGGGAGCCGGTGCTCTCGTATTAGTGGTACTTTTTATAACTAAGCAATTAAAGATTCCACTGGTGCATAGATGGCGTTAGCGTAATTATAATAAATCGTTCGTTTATTACACATGGATTATTTAATTTATGTTATTCCTGAAATTTACAGTAGTGTATAGTTTTTTGCTTGTGTACACTGCATGCCCCAGATAGTAGGTATGTATATTATATTTCATTACCATATTATTATTTTATTTTTTTAAATAGAGATGCGTACACGGAATATCAATATTCTTACTATTTTAAAAATAAGCTAAATGCTTGTGCTATGAAAATAGGACTATTTTGCTGATGTCCTGGAACGAGGCGCGAACCCCCGACCACTAGATCACTAGGCTAACGTCTTGACCACTACACCAACAAGCTACTCAAAAATTTGATAAATACCATTCTTTTAATAATAGCACAGGGGTCAATATCCTCCATAAAAACGGGTTTGGCCTCCGGTTGGATAATTTAGAAACCCTCGAAATAAAAAAGGCAATAAATAGTAGCGCGCCAATTCTTAATAATCAAATGAATTTATCCATTAACCTTCCATCTACACTATATTTTCCCCACCGTTAATATTCCGTCTATCTGTATATGTATTCTGTCTCTCTCTTTTACATACATTCGATAAGCGAAACCGGTTGACGTACAATAAATTTTATGGTTTCATACAAACTGATTGTTATTTTATGTAATTCATATTATATAATATCATTAGTAATAACGTAACCTAAATCTATACCTGCAGCACGCCACTGACTAACATATTTGTTTAGGCGTTTTTATACTTCGATAGGTTTGGTATTAAAATTGCAATATGATCATTGTATTTGTGTAAATTTAAAACGGCAAACAAAAGTGAAGCTGCTTCTGTTCAGAGACGTTTTCGGAGTCGGTCTTATATTTTACGGAGGTGATATAAAAACATTTTGTATTGTATTTTTTCGGATTATCGGTTGTGTTACAGTTTCGGAGGCTGGCCAGCCGAGTTTTCAGAAGATTCAAAACAGCAGTGAGAGCGACTATCGGTAGTAGAATCGGCGAGTAACAGCCCAGTTTTGCAAAGGTTGGTGTATTGTTCATTTATATAGGTTGAATGAATGTATTCAATAAACCAATTAGAAAACCCAGAACCAGCTATCGAAGGTTATTACGACAATAATGTTAAATAAATTATATTAAATAAAATAACAATAACTTTGTATGAAACCACGAAATTTATTTTACGTCAACCGGTTTGGCTTATCTCAATTATCAGGACGTATTTAAAACTGATCATAAATACAAAATGAGTGCACAAAGAGGGTGATAGCATATAAAATTACATATGAAAGAGAGAGATAGAATACATATATTGTTAAATAGAATATCAAGGGAGACAGAACATAAAACTATGAGAAAATACAGTGTTGATGGATATTAAATTGATTCTAAAGGAAACATACCTAATATGGGGCTTGTAGATAAATTTATTTGGTTTTTAAGAATTGGTGAATCATTATTTATTACTTTTTTTATTTCAAGAGCTTCTTAATTGTTCAACCGGAGGTCAAACCCATTTTTATGGAGGATATTGACCCCTGTGGTATTATTAAAAGAATGGTATTTTTCAATAATATGGTTGGAAAATTCTGAGAAACCATTACTGTTTAAACGTTCAAGATATTCTTTGATACGAATATTGACATTACAAGCAGTTTGGCTATATAGAATGTAGGATAATTATTCCAAGTTAATTTATATAATTTAAAAAAATAATAATAAATAAGTAATCTTAGCTAAGTAAGTACTGGCTTTCATCAACAGTCTTATCTTTAGAAATCATTTGCTGAACTATTCTTGAACATGTTAAATCTGAATACTACCTATATGGTATATGGTGATGATCTAGATACGAATCACCTACGGTCTCCCAGTATATAACCATTAAAACCAAAAGTTTATCATCTAGATGTAGAGTGAGATATTTCTGGTTGACGAGACGGCTATTCGCGATGTTAAAAAACATCTCTAATTTAAAATGCTGAAATTATTACCATGGGATATTAAATTCAGCGTGTAGGTAGGCTATTTTAATAAGCATTACTATACTCTAGATATCTGCACCACCCACATCCGTGTTTTCAATTCACCACTCGAACTTATCTTTACACACACATCTGTAAAACGTGTTATTTATAAGTTTATGGCCGTGATAAGCTACCTGTGCTTCCACGTACTGACGTTAAATAGGCTGCACAGCCACATTATTTCATGTCATAAATTATACATGCATTGTTTAGATTCCATTTTATTTGGTTTGTGGCTAAAGGCACCGTATCTGGCGGTCCTACCACCACTACCAAACGGCCGAGTACCGACGCGATGTGTCGGACGCCCGCTAGGGGAACATCCCGCGAGGCTGCCGGGCGGGGAAAACGAGAGAACCATTCTGTCAGCTGGTTCAATGTAATATCGTGTTACTGTACCGTATGAACAAATCACCAACAAAGCCAAGGTATTCCACTTTTTATTTATCACGCTTTGACTGTCATTCTTCCACACTTAAAACATCTAACTGGTGACCCCGACGTGATAATTGTATCGAGAAAATAATGAAGGATTAAGGTTATATTTTAAACACATTCCTGATAATTCCTTTCGGCAAACAAGATTTAAAATACAATACATTTAAAAGATATTTCAGTAAAAAGATTCAATACAATACAAAACCTTATTACTATTCTTCTTCAACTCACGTTTGTCCACTTCTATGTAATATTTATTTATATTTTATTTATATTGTATTCTCGTCTTTATAGGCTTTTACAAAAATAATAATAAAATTAAAATATATGCAATTACAAGTAACATGGAATATATATAAGACAGAAATTGATAAAATTGATTTAAAAGAAAAAAAATAAAAAATAAAGTTTATTTTATGTTATATGTAGTACCATAATCAATAACCTTTGACTCAGAACAGCATCAAAAACATCACTCTATATTTAAACATAGAACATCGGAATATATCTACAAGACCAAAATCGTTCCCAAGCCTGTGAAATCTTTGTGTGGGTGCAATCCTATAAAAATATGTATATATGGTACTCCGCGCGGAAACGTGTTATACAATCAATTCAGTTAAATTAAGTATGTCCAGTATGCCATTTACTATTTTAAATAAAAATAATAAATCAATTAAAGTTCTTCTACACGACAAATTAGTTAAATTAAGAATGCTAATAAACATTAAAAATTTATGCTGAATCCTTTCTAATTTTAATTCATGCACTTTATAGAAGACCAAATTATTGAGTTGTATTCTAAATTGCTACGAACCATGGCCGTGAAAAAAGCGAATTGATATTTTTCACCGCTCTTAATACAAAACCAAGACATTTCATTGCTTTTTATTCGTAATTTTATTCATATTATTCTTAGCCAAAACCAATTTTCTAATTTCTCTATTCTCTGCATCTAGCCACTTCTTATATTAAGAAAATTCTCTTTCTGGTTAATTTATACTATGTTAATCAACGTAGACTTTGATTTCATGAACATTCAAAAATATAACATTATATATGTATTTTAGAATAATATCTTATGTGCACTTGGGTATTATTATCAATAGCGTGCTGTATGCACAATCTTATATTATTGTATTATCAACGATGCTAAGTTAGTAAACAGTAGGTACAGGTACTAGGTATCAAAAAAAAAACGCATTAGCTTGATAAATAATAAATTATAGCCTATAACTTTTATCTACGCAAACACCGAAATACGAAATGACTTTGAATGACGTTGAAATCATAAGTTGGAATATACTATAAAAACAAAACATTTAGTCTGTCAAGCAAAACAAATATGTAGAAATGTTATTGCACGCGGTTTTCAGTAAGGATTATTCCAGTTCGAAGACGACAGAATTAAGCACAAATTATTTGAAAAATGAAGAAAATTCACAGATATAAAGATGCCAACATAGATTCGGTAAGAAAATATTTAGTTCAGTACGATTATTATAAAGATTGAAAAAACAATTTAGGTTCATACAACACCTACGTGCTAGCAATTTGCCGACAAGCATGCACATGAAGTTGTTACAAATGATTCGCATTTTTTCTAAATAACCCACGGTTAGACAGAAGTCGTCATATACGAAGTAAGGCTAATCCGGTTTATAACGGTTTGAATTTTACAAGGTCTTTTCATAAGATATAGATTATTTAATTTATTTGTATTTTCCGGAATTTCTATTGATCCACGGCTTATTAGCGTGTATACAGTGCACACCTTTGATTATTATATTATATTTTATTCATAACTACCCAGAATAGAGATATGTTTAAGATTATTAAGGCATAATGATCTCCTACTGTCAATATATCGTCCGTTGATTTTTCACTATATGATGCGATACAGTGTTTCATAAATCTCGGGACGTCTCCTACCATGTCTAATGTAAAACAAATGTTTTTATCTTCACGGATCTTACGAATGATATCTAATATTAATACGAGTGTTAAACAAATAACACTAATGTATAGAAATAAAATATATTGTTTAACTGTATATTCTCTATACGCTGTTTGATTGATCTTGACTAAATTTTGCATAGTTACTCTTTAGGATCCTATAAAAACGTAACACTCTCTTTTTGACCACTCTACCCCTTTTCTTATATAAAAATGCGCATTGTATTTGAATATCAACTGTTCAAAATTTTGCGTGGTTTCTTTTTGGGATCCTTTCAAAACACAGACACCACTCCCTACGTCCACTACTATCTCTTTTCTTTAAAAGTGTGTTTTATATTGAATTCCATTCTAATTTAGGCTTATTAAGAAATTATAGTCATCCCAACCTACTCTGTCGGATATCTCACCCTCCCCTTGCCAGGATCAAATTTTGCATTCATCGTAATTAGACATTTAAAACAACCCCCTCCACATAAACCCTTGCTTAAAATAATAACTAAATATGAATTCCGACGTCGGATGCGAATTGCCGGTTAATACATTTAAAAGTCCTTGCGTGCCTCTAGTTCCTGTCTTCTTTGAACGTTAATTTGAAAGGAAACTGATACATTACAGCAAAGTGTCAATATCCTTTACAGATAAATTAGCTAGATATGTAACCTTCCTGCTCTTAAAGTACATTTTTCAAATAGAAAAATGAATGACTGTATTTTTGAACGTTTTATATTTATTGTGTATGTATTTTAAAACTAAATATTTTTAAATCCGTTGTATCTACTTCACAGTGAACTTAAATCTTTAACAGTAATAAAACATTTTTTTTGTAATCGCCTTCAAATACCTATCTATCCGTATTTATTGAAATATATAAAAATGATTTCGTGGAACCTTAAGCTGTAGCCTTTTTTCCGTCTTAAGATGGGCCCGCTGCTTTTCCTGATTTTAAAATTAAAAAAAGTTTTATCAATTATGCACTTAAAATCATTCCATTCTATTTTTTAACTTTTTCTGCATCTTTGCTTCCAGTGTTGAGTATAGGCTTTCCTTTTTGTGGATATTAAAAACATGCGAAAATTCAATTGAAACAATATTATGAAATACGACTTATTAAAACTCTCTTAATTACCGAAAATTCAATACACTGGATTTGGGAAAGTTTGACATCACATTTCCGATACAGCGGTAGTAAAGGTGATTTCACAAATCTTTACAGAGATCACATTCGATCATGTATTTCAAAAGTTAGAATCAGTTCCAAAAGTAATCGAACAGATGATCCCATATTCATCAGGAACTGTAACTAGTATTCCAGCGGTTAAACGATATCAACCATTACTATTAAGAGAACGAACCTGCTTATAAAGATGTCCTAACAAGAGTTTAAAATTTTGAAATAAAACACCTTTTTTGAGAAAATACTGAAATTTCTATTAAATCATGAAGAAGACATGTGAGAATTATGTATTTAGAGATACAACATTTGTACAGCTGCTAAAAAAAATTTTTAAATGCATTACCCAACTAGGCAAGCCTGTTTTAGGGAAAATTGGTAAACTAATACATTTTACAAAACACAATAAGATCAAATACATAACATATAAGAAAGTAATCGTGAAAATATATTTTTTTAAATATGTATCAAAAAAGACTATAAAAAAGAGAGAAAAAAAATACCAATGTGCAATACATTATGTAATGTAAGCATATATAAGGTAGATGGAAATATGCAAGGTCTAGACACACAAAAGTAGTTATGAGAATTATTTCAAATATGAATTAAATATATTAATTAGAAAGATATACATATAAAATCAATTTTATCAAAAAATATTATTGCTGCGCCACCGGGTCAAACCTGGATCTCTTTCCAAACCGAGGAAGGTGCATTATCCAACTATGCTACAGCGACGACATTTTTAACGACAAATTTTCAAACCTATGTGTTACCTTTTTGATATTAATACGTTTAATCGTTCCATTATTTGAAAGAGCCACCTACCTTATTTTTACGGAATCTCAAATACCTTTGTTAGCAGACGCCAGAATTATCAATTCATTTTTATTAAATTTTGGACACATTGATACAACTTTATTATTTTAGTTGTAATTACAACTTCACAATAAGAATGTGTTCTCCTAAGAATTATTTCTTTATATAAAAAAGTTATCTGCTCTTCCTCATTCCAACAACCAATTTGAAACATCTATTTTAAAAGCCTTAATGTCAGTTAAAGTCCTAATTTTATTTCCAATTTGCCTTCTTATTCTGGGAGCTTGAAAGGTGAATAATCTTTGACCAAAAATTGTTTTCATTCTTGGAACTATTTAACGCTTATTTGCTCTTGTGGGGTAATATCTTTCAGACCTCACAGATGGAGCGCTTATTTTCCTATGAAAGCTAGTTATTCAGCACATATAATTGTCTTATATCCAAAACCTGAAATTTCCTAAAAAGTATGGAACAACACATCTGAAAAATGCTCTCGTCGGCTTTACTGGCACATTTGCATTCTTTTAATGAAATTTTCAATCACGGTTTGGCATAACTGTGGCTGGATTTCAGTGATAAATCTAATCTAATCTCTTCCTTCAAGACTTGGGTGGTCATGGACTTGTTGACTTAAGCTTACCAAACGAGAGTTTGCACGGCCAGAGAATGTCTTGACCAATAATGCCATTGTTTTAGGTGATGTGTAGCAAGTGGCATCATCGTGTTGGAACCACATGTCTTCGAGATCCATGAAATGTTCAATTCTTTAGCACGATGCCGAATAGATGTTCCCGAACTCTCGGCCACATTCTGGCAAACAGCATCAGTAATCCACCCAGTTTCTCCGAATTTTTCGAATATTCTTTTCACAGTTGATGCACTTGGAACATTTTGATTACCTACCAAAAACCGTGGTAGTCAAACTTTCACCATTTTTTAAATATCTAATGTTTAACAATAAGAATGCGTTGTTGTGTCGAATAGCGATCCATTTTGAATAATGGTGGACTGTTGAACTGTCATTATTTTAATAATTGAGACACCTTTAGTTTTCCCGTACTTGATACTTTATATATTTTTTATTTAGCCTTTTTTGATACAATATAAACGTTTATAAAATTGGAGATGTTCACTATCTTATCTAGATGAAAATCTGTGCTAAAGTAGACAAGTTCATTCGTTATATCCAATAGTGAAATGTAAACCATTGATATCAATTAATATAACCAGAAATATTAAATAAATAAAATAACAAATTTTTTTTAACCAACTATAATATTTTCGTTTGCCTATATGATTGAAACAATGACATAAGTTAAAAAGAATTACACCAAGTTGTGACAAACAATGTCTGCCATTATATAATAGTAATATGGGTACTGGATTTTAAATTTTCATATAACTAGGGGTTTGTAAACTGCCACGATCGCTTTAATCGATTCCAACCGTGCACGAGGAGTTTCAGCGAATAAAATTAAACTAATAAAGCTCGTGACAGACACTTCTTGCTGTAGCCAGCCAGCGTCCCCTTCGTAATCACGGTCATAATTGTCAAGGGTGACGAATGGGGTGTTTTATTTATTATTTGTATATCTGAGAGCGCACCTGAAACGTGAAAACTTACAAAAATAAAAGAGGCTTTATTTTTACCATTCGTATTTAATTTATAACCTTTTTAAAATTATGTATAAATCTAAACATGAATATATACCTACTTATATAATATTCTTCGACAAACTTAATAATGATATAAAACTTATGAATGTAATTAAACAAGTATTATAATCAGAGAAGTATGCGTACATTAAAACAATAACTTTATCCTTAGAACGAATTATTTATGCAATAAAATAATAACAATTTAGCAAGGTTAGGTTAACTTAGCTTAAGATAGGTATTTTTTATTAAACAAAGATATATTTAAACAAATTATAAATATCTCATAGAGACGAAGCTATTTTTTTTATATTTAATGAAAAGATATGTAAGTATATATCACTCAATACAAATATAATGAGTTTTTATGCTGTTTTAGTGAAATAAATATCAAATTTAGTCTATATATGGCTATAGTGTAGTTGTACTCGTGATGTTTCCACATAATGACATATATGCAACTTCAAAAAAAATTTTTGATAAACATGGAGATTGTTTAATGGGTGAGAATGGTGAACGTTATATTTGTATAATGTGATCACTTAAGCCAGCCGAAGACAGTTCGTAAACCATGTAATTACCCATGGTTCCATATCTCCTCATTAAATATAATAAAAATAGCTTCGTTTCTAAGAAATATGTATAATTTGTTTAATAACAGTGCCTTTGTAGGTGAAAATCCAGTGATTGTCTGTTCTTGGACATATTCAAATATTTCTAAAAATTTAATATTTAGGCAAAAAACGTGTTCATTTTGTATTATTGTAATGCACTAATAATTTATTTTATGGAACAAAGTATTTATTTTAATGCACAGTTAAATCGTAAGTACCCTGAATATATTTTAATTATGTTTATTTTGTTGCTAATGTGTTTCTTTTTTGGTATACGTTTATTTTTTTATACGCAGAATATAGATGATTTAAAATAGAATTGAATAGATAAAATACGATGTAATGTACTCCTAATATTTACTGTGAAAATATAAAAAACAAGATTTTAGGATACATTAATCCCAAACTGTTAACACAATTGACAAGACGAGCTTCAATGCGTCATGGTAGCTAATTACCGACTGATTCTGGATATAAGCTACTTTGAAACCAAACTAACATGGGATGTATTAGGATGAAATTAGGCACACTTTCAAAACTTCGGTAAAGCTAAAATCGTTTTCCTCTACGGAACTTTTCTTTCTCTCCAGTTTAAGGGTGCATATCACAAATAATAGCTATACATAAACTATAGGATTGAACGCATAGTTTATATCGCGTCGTTTATTCTTTTCTCACAGAATATAGCGGAGCGTGAAGTATGAAGAGTGGGAAAAGCGAGTCGGCGGCCCTCGGTCTCGAGCTCACCCGGCACGACGGCATTAGGAAGAACGATCAAACTAGTCTGAGCGGAGCTTCTTTCCGCTGAAACAAAGGTCCCTGGAAACAAAGGTCTATGCTGGTGATGGATTTGAATCGCTGCTCCTACATTCATAACCCTTCTATTCAGTAAGTCATCGAAATATCAAAATATAGTGAAACCTCTATCTATCGTTTTTGAAGGGAACAATGAATGCGGGAAAACAATGAATACAAAAATATAGAAAAAAGTTATATTCATACATCATATTCTAAAAAAGACATAAATGAATATTTTTAAATACAAACAAAATTATAAAAGTACACTGATACAAAAAAATATATTTAAAAATTTGTATCATACATAATTTATTTAATTTGTTTTTTGGCTATTGCGTTATTGCCGTAAGAAAACGGTATTTTATCGGTATTTTTTTCGGAATCAATTATTGAATGTGCATAAAAAAAAGGTTTCAATTTTTTGAAGGCAGTGCGCGGTGATTCTCTTCACCGACATCTTCAACCTCTTCTGCTGTCTTCTTCAATTCTATAATCACTTTGGTGAGCTGCATAGTTGTCAACAAACAATTAAATATTCAAACAAATATCAGATATCTCAAAATGACAATTTTTTATTATATTTAATGGAGAATATATGGAAATATGGGATAATTACAGGGCTTATGACCTGTCTTAGGCTGGCTCAAGTGAACACTTTATATATATGTATAATTACCCCTAATTCTCACCCCTCAATCTTCACATTTATCAAATTTTTAAAATTTCTATATATGTTAGTATGTGGATCCGCTTCGAGTACCACTACACCATCCTGTATTTGTGTGTTCTTGGACAAATAAAAATATTGTTAATATTATATAATATACTGGTCAAAATAATAAAATAAATAAAAAATTTATAAAAATTATATTTTCATGCGTATTCTAATATAATATGTAAAAAAACATTTTCCAGATAAAGAATATTGTTTTAAAATAATTTCAAAAAATGAATTATCAAATTTGATCCATAGATCAATGGTTTTTTGGTCAATGTACCGTTAGGTAGGCAATTTCATCAAATTAGTTAGGTAGGCAATTTCAGGCAAATCATGTCGTGCGTAATTTATACGGTAAAATGATGCGAAGAGGATCGATCGATGCGATTTATTTTTGCGTGTTTTATATGAAATTAATTCGGAACTGGAAGAAATAAACGACGCATGCAAGAAAACAATTATTCGACAAACAATCGATCGAGATTTCACTGTATACAGAATCTGTAATGATAGCCGACATGGAAAAACGTAAAAGACTTTCAACCACTTAAAATTTTTATTATTGTTGAATGCGATATTTTCATATGAAGATGTTATCAATATATAATGTATGTAAGCCATTAAATTCATTGTATCCATTGACTGCTTTGTACTGATTCTTTACTCGTTTGAATACAACAAAATACAATTACAAATATGAAATTGTTGTTGAAAGGACACGTGCTACAATTTAATTGGTGCACATGACAAACAATGACACCATTGACCAATGACGGGTGTAGCCTCCCAAGACTAATTTGTAAACTCAATGTAAACAAATTATAACATTCGGAATGCATCTATATACATTTATATGTTGTACTTTTCATGAAATGATAAAATTTACTGATCCTTTCAACTGCCTGCATAAAAATGATTTTAAACGAAATTGAATTGAAATTTATTATTTTCGTAATAAAATATATATTTTGAACGCGTTGACCCTGAGACGTACTTCTACAATAATAGCAGGGGTATGAACCTATATGAAAGCCCATATAGGCTGTAACGTATAGGTTCGAAAATTTGTCGTCAAAAATAGTGTCACTGTAGCATAGTTGAATAATGCACCTTCCCCGGTTCGAAAAGAGATCCGGGTTCGAATCGCGGTTGCGCAACACCAATATTTTTCGATAAAATTGATTTTATATGTATATCTTTCTAATTATTACATTTAATTAATATTATAGTTATTGTACTTCACTTTTCATGTAAAACACATTAAAAATTGATAATATCGTAATCAATTTTGTTCTTATATATAATTGTAAATATAAAACTGCATATTACTTAATATTTTTATATTTTATACACAATAAGTATACAGGGGGCCACTCGTTCTATTTTACATTTTTCACAAATTTTTTGAACGCCACCGGTTTGTAAACCACTGGTCTAAAATGTGGCAAATTATCCATAAAGATCCTCCAGCCAGACGCGCCTTTCTGATTTAGTTAAATTACCAGCATAAAAGTTAAAGGTCCCACTCAGCGCTTCTTTGAGCTCTAAACACGGTGCTTCATCTGCCGAAGAGCGAAAAGCTACTAAAATAATCAATGGTCTAATTATTGAAATTTTCATTTTCCTCTCTTCATTTCAAATATTTTAATTTGGGTTATTTCCATTTTGATGCTTGAATTATTATAATTCTAGATGATTTTTTTGCAGCCTTGAAAATGTTGTTAAATTTTTTTTATTTGAAAATTCTTTAACCATTAAAGAGAATATATTAATAGCAATATTTTAATATGTCCAAGAACATACAATTACAGGATTTTCACCTACAAAGGCACTGTTATTAAACAGATATCAGATATCTCATAGATACAAAGCTATTTTTTTATTATATTTAATGGAAAATATATGTAACTGTGGGGTAATTACAGGGCTTACGAAAAGAAAGGAAAAATTAATTATCAAATTTGATCCATAAATGGCGGTGGGTGACGCAACCCGAATTGGAAGTCTGGAGGAACATAAGGGCAGATGGATCTAGCCTTTGCTTTGAAGTCCCGGGTTGGGCGTCGTCTTCACCTCCGGTTAACGAGCACGTTTATTATGCCGAACCGAGAGATCAAACACTGTACTTCCGTAAATCTGGAATCCACTTCCTCTGCGCGATCCAAGCGTTACGCGCGACGTGGGTGTAGAGCGGCAGAAGGAAGAATACGAGTACTTGATGCTTTGCTATCGGAGCACGATTGAAAACTGGTCCAGAGCGGATTTGGTATAGATTATTGGATGGACTAAAGGGGACATGGGATAAGTATTCGACTCGCGTCAACAGATGGCGATGGTGTAGTGATACTCGAAGCGAGACCATATACTAACATATATACAACTTTAAAACACTTAAGTCAGCCGAAGACAGGTCGTAAGCCCTTTAATTACCACATACTTCTATATATTTTCCATTAAATATAATAAAAAATAGCTTTTTCTCTATGAGATATCTGATATTTGTTTTATATTAAGTTAAATTAGCTTATTTAGTTAACATTGTTTTACACATATAACACATATCACAAGTTGTATGAATGTTTCCAAAATATAATAAAAAATAATTCATTCATTTAATTTAATTTAACCTTTGAGTGACACTATTTAAGGTATTTTTTGTACATCGATTATCTTTACCATTTACGCTTTTTAGCAGTGACAGCGACATGACATTAACAAGACATGTGCACATCAGGGAGGACCCACCGCTTACCCAGGACCGATGCAATAAGCTCAAGACTCCTATCTCGGTCCTACTGATTCGCCCCATTTTAATTCTACTAGGCAGCTGTTTGGTAGCGCCCCGCAAAACATAATTTGCCCTCATTATCCCCAGTTGACTCACTTTATTAGTAAATAAATAAAATGAAAGTGAAGAGACACTATAGGAGACTCGCCCTCCACGCACCGCTGCCGGCAGATATAATCCATAAGAACAGTACATATTTGGGCAGAATGTACAAAAAAATGCACACAGCACACATGCATAATCCACGTTTATTTAAATTAAAGTGCAACTTTAAGGAATAGAACAAACAATAAAGCAAGATTATAGAGAGACCGTTGCAACTTATTTTATCGGTTCCACATACAGTACTACAGAAACGCGAATTCTACAATTAATAAAAAAACAAAAGCTAATTTGAAAAGAAAAACATAAATTTATATTTCAGTTTGAGACAATGTATAAGCAATACGATTAGAATTTAGACCTTCCTGCGCCCTGTCAAGTTCTGTCTTTATTTACTCTTAATAAAGCAATATTGACAAATGAAATAAATGTCGGCTACACAATCTTTGTATTTTTTTAAGGGATGTTTTATTTCAATTGAAGTTACATTTTATCACATAATACATCATATCGATTTATTATTTTTTGAAGAGATGTGTCAATAAAAATGAGCAATACGCATTTTATTACACAAAAGGCAATCGGTGACGATATTACGCCATAAAAATATGCGATTACTTTGTAGTCGCGTGTGGTGCCGAGATCAGATCACACACAGCATCCATTGCAGATAAAATACGCTTACATTGATAATATCTCCTACACGGCACCCTTCAAAAGCTACAGGGTGAATCATAATGTTCCAGGCCAATTTTGTTTACCTGCCATTTAGGTTTGTCAGTTCGCGTTTGGTAGTCGTGGACAGTAATTGATTACAATTTATTAAGAAGTTAGTAATTAATAGTTATATTTTAAAGAGAACACATTATTATTTGTGAAGTTGTACTTTTTTCAGAACCTAGTTCTGTGATATTTTAATACAAATTAAATGCATTAATTAGAGAGATAAACTCAATTTACCGAAACAATATTTTAGCTGCCACCGGGATTTGAACCAGGATCTCTTCCTATCCGGGGAAGTGCGATATCTAATTACACTACGTCAGCCTCGTAAATAGTCGACGAATTTTCGATTCAATATTTCTAATTGATTATTTTTCTAATTGATGCATGTAATTTGTTATCGTTATCATTACATATTTTCTTAAACTTCTTGGTGGCTGAATGTCACTTGCTTGTATTTCGACCAGAGCTCGCAGATATACATGCTGGTGAAGAACGATTTAAACAGGGTGCCTTCACCTCCTTACTGCATCGGTAGAAACGCCATGACAGCATATTTATATAATATTTATCTGTCTCCTCTGCCGTTCTATATCAACTTCCAACTAATTAATAAATTTAAATTAAAATTAGAAAATTTCATTTTCTACATATTCAAAAATAACATCGGCTTGGAACATAATATTCACCCTGTATTATGTATTTTTAAGTAGGTCCCGAAAGTTTTCCTTGGTATTCTATTGAGCGGGCGATATCTCAAATGGCTGGTTTTATGGGTGGGTTTAGATAGCCAGCATGCCTTATTTTCTCTGAAACGCTCGCAATATATTCACTTCCGGCGGTGATAAGGCTTAGAGCAATGCGCCAGGTACCTTCGTGGAATAATTTATTATAAAATCGATCAAATTATTTTCTCGATCTATCATCGTTACTTATTTGATATATTAGTAATATTTTTATCCATGTATTACGACTTAAATAGACGTTTTCGATCTTTTATATCACAATTATATTTATTATAAATAATTTTATTTATTTTTTATTTATTTTAAACATTTGTTTCCGGATCTTTTCATTGTAAAAGAAAAACACAGTGAAACATATTTGAGGTAAAGGAAAATTGTCTGTTGAATAAAAAAGGTTCCATAATTTAACAAAGGAAAAATTGGAAAATTTTCAATATTTGTTCACTTTATATAATATTCCTTAGTTTGGAAGTCACAACATACAAAATTTTGTTTACTTTTATTAAAGAAAACACTTTTTCGCTTCTGTTTATAGACATTCCTTGAGTTTCTTGTTTTGTTTTAATAAAACTTATATTTTCACAATGACACATAAATATTATATTTATTAATTAAGGAGAACACCTTCTTATTGTGAAGTTGCAATTATTCAGAACACAGGTCTGTGATATTTTAAATACTAATTAAATATATTAATTAGAAAGATACACATATAAAAAAAAATGATTGATTGATTTAATATTTAAAATATTACAGATGTTTTGAATAATTACAAATTCACAATAAGTATGTGTTCTCCTTAATAATATATAAGTTGTATCAATGTGTCAAAAATTTAATAAAAACGAATTATTAGGAGAACACATTCTTATTGTGAAGTTGTAATTATTCAGAACAGACGGTCTGTGATATTTTAAATATGAATTAAATATATTAATTAAAATATCAAAGACCTATGTTCTGAAACAACTTCACAATGAGAATGTGTTCTCCAAATAATAAAGTTGTATCAATGTGTCCAAAAATGAATAAAAATAAATGAATAGTTCTGGCCTCTGCTATCAGATTACTCAAAGGTATTTGAGATTCTGTAAAAATGAAGTAAATGGCTCTTTCAAAGAATGGAACGATTAAATGTATTAATATCAAAAAGGTAACATACAGGTACGAAAATTTGTCGCTAAAATATTGTCGCTTTAGCATAGTTGGATAACCTGGATAATCAGGTTCGAATCCCGGTGGCGCAACAATAAAATTGATTTTATATGTATATCTTTTTAATTAATATATTTCATTCATATCTAAAAACGAATTTTTAATTCTGGCATCTCCTATCGGATTATTCAAAGATATTTGAGATTTCGTAAAACCAAAGTAAAAACCAAACAAAGGCTTTCAAGTAATGAAACGATAGATGTATTCGTTTGAAAAATGTAACATGTAGGTTCAAAAATTTCGCGTCTATTTGCTGTGTTAGTATAGCATAATCGGATAATGCACGTTCTCTGAATTGGAAGAGATCCAGTTTCGAATCCCAATAGCAACAACAATATTTTTCTATAAAATTGATTTCAAATGTATATCTTTCTAATTAATACATTTAATTTATATTTATTATTTTCGTGACAAAATATATATTTTAAACGCGTTGACCCTGAGATGTACTTCTACAATAATAGCAGGGCTGTCAATTTGTAAAATATACTTTTGTCCAGTACCAAGTCTATTAGAATCCTTATATTTGATGAAGTTAAAATATTAAGTGCTTTCATGGGCGAATTGTAATTTATTGATGCAATGGGTAGATTTAATTTGAAGTTAAATCTTTAAAAATTATATTGAATTCTCTCAGTAGTTTATACATTAATATAATACTTTAATAATGTCAAATTTAGGGATAGGACAGAGACATGCAGCGTGCATTGCTCCTAGATATTATAACCAACTGTCAAAATCAATTAAATGTAAATGTGTACAAAAAAGAGGTTCTATTATAGCTTACAAGTCTTCAAAATAATTAAATAAATGTTTATTCCGACACCCTTCTCATTCCCAAGTTCTAACCTGATCAGTTTCGTAACATTTAAATAAATGATTATTATTTCACATTGTATTAATACATCTTTTGATCTTGTTTTATACAGATGTCGATAGCCACCCCCATAATTCAAGATCTTTCTTATTTATGGGTGCACATCTATGTTTGTTATTATGTTGTTGAATGTATATATATATGATGGTGTAACAAACCTAATCTACAATATTTTTCTGGGTGGATACCTGACTAAATTACGAGTCGAAAATGTTCAAAGTATATGTGCAAATTTTGCAGCGTTACGGAACATGTTATTTTATGAAATTTATACATATTCGTGTTAAGATTTAAGTTTATGATTTCGAAATAAATATTTGCGAAATTTATCCATTATTAATCTGTATCTTTTCTTCGGGTCCTAAATCATTTTACAAAAAAAGACTATATTCTATATATAATTTAAAGTTAATAAAATATTTCAAGTAGTCGAAATAATCGCATAATTATGACTTATTTTTTTGAAATGCTTATATCTCTGACATGGTTGAGTTTAGGCACATATTTTTTGAACGTTTTCGACTTGTAATTTAGTCTAATATCCACCCATTTGTCTGTTATACCCAGTATATATATGTACAAAAAACAGATGACTGTAAAATATTACATGCATCGTGAAAAACCCATTAAGGTTCCACAGGTACAGCGTCACATAACAAACACACATATCTGGGATTTTATTATATTAATATTTATTACTGATAATAATATTAAAGTTGGTGATAGTAAATTACCCGTTAACACGTAACGAAGAAAACTTAAAAATACATTTTAATGAACTCATTTTATTAAAAAAAAAATTAGAAAGAAAGCAAACACGTTATGGCTTGACATTATAATTAAATTTAAAAATGTTTTAGTTTTAAACCACTTTATTATGCACATAGCAACTAGTTTCAGTTACACCCAACCTTCTTCAGGACAACATAGTATAAATTAACCTCAGTACAGCTATTTAAATATGAGATAAAAAAGAGAGAGCAATAGTATATCAAAGTGGAACAGAGAATTATGTAGGGGTGGGAGAGAAGGGTGGGGATTACACAGGAACAACTTTAATATCGAACTATTGGATAGATTTATTTGATTATTTGGTATCTGTCTATTACTATTGAGTGATTTATTAATTTCTAATGCTTCTAAATTGTTAAGCCATAAATCTATTCCATTTTTATTTAACTTTTGTGCTTCTGTATTCTTATTAACCTTTACCATACCGTGATATAAAATACTCGTACGCAGCCATGCTGTCAACTTGTGTTACTGTTAGAAATTAGAGTCTTTAAAATGTGAAAAAATGGTTAATGCCATAAATTTACTTTAAGTATTGAAAATTAAATATTTAAAAAAAGTATGTAATATTATAATTCGAAGCATTCATCAAGTTCTATATAAGAGGTTGCATTGTATAATAATAATAATAAGCTTCTTTTTTTTGTATGTTTTTTATTATTTTCCCTGTGAAATTAACATGTGATTTCTTTCTGTCTCGCCACAAATGGTATTTTTGTCAACGTATTAATTTTACAACGGAATGAATTTAAAATAATTATTTATGTATGATTCGCCTTAAGTAATTGATTTTTAACTAGTTATTTCTAAGCGTAAATATTTTTCTTCAAATTTACTAAAATATGAAATTTATGTTACATATTATACCGAAATATTATGGATTTAATAAAAGAGGTAGACCTGTGTTACTGCATGGTTTGGGAAGGGTTAAATGTACTTTTAATAATAATACAGGGGTACAAGTTTTCTGTTCTATTCCGATCTCTATGGTCGACGTTTCAGATCCCATCGTAGGGTCCATCATTATAGTTATAGTCGCTTATGGCATCATTGTTAATCAATGAAACGAATTCCCAAAAAGAATGGCTTTTCAAACACTTATTTTATAAATGAATTTCGTATTCTATTTTGAGAAGATTGTGACAAAGATTTGACTAAAACTTAGATATATAAACATATATATATAATAATAATACATACATAAGAAAAAGTGTTAATAGAAAGATAAATATTATACATAACCAAATCCTTTTTTGCAAATAGTCACCTTTTAAATTTGTTTTCGTAGTAGTTCCTACTTAGTTACACATTACCTATAATTTTTATCGTTTTGTTTTAATCAATGCTTCTATTTTTAATTTTAGAACGTATGTGTATTATCCTGAAGAAGATACCATGGGTATAGAAACATGATGATTTATCAATAAATAATGGTTTAAACAAAGTATTTTATTTTATTATTTACCTATATGTAATTATTTATATATGTGATAGATTTTAGATTCTCGCGAGCCCTACTTATGAAGCTGGCGTCTCTCCTAGGTTAGATCGCGTTTTTTTGTACATGGTTTTCTTGAAGAAAACTATGCCGACGTTTCGGCATGATAACACGTGCCATTGTCAAAAAGTTGCTTCTAAAAATTACGGTTCAACCCGACTGTGAGAGAAAAAGTAAGGTTCTAATCTGAAAGAGGCGCTAGTTATATATTTATATACAGAATGTATCCGACCTAGTCAACAATGTATTATGAACTAGGTCTGTTACATCTTATATATATATGTATATATATACATGATGAGCTGGTTGGTTTAGTGGTTAAAATACTCGCCTAGCGATCTAGTGGTTTGGGGTTCGAGTCTCGTCCCAGAAGACCAGCAAGTTAGGCTTATTTACAAAACATATTATGACACGTATTCCGTGTCGCATATCTAAAAAAAAATATATTTTTCAATAACGTGTTTAAAAATTTTAATTCATTTTCAATTCTCAATATAATTCCAAAGGTTTCGTCGTTTTATGATATGACATCGTTGTATCGTTGAGATGTGATATAAACACAGAATAGTGTCAAAGAGTAAATCCAGATCATTGGTTTCTCTCAACGGTTAGTAGGTTCAAGTATATTATAACAGGGAGACCTTACTACTGAGTTTCACTTGAGTTGGCTTCTTGCCAGAGCCATTATAAATACAATATAAATTCCATGTTTAAAAATTTAAAAACTTTGTTAACTTGAATCTCAGGGTTTTCATAACATTTTTATATGTACGATTGATACGTAATTTAAATAAAAGATTAGTATTAAATATTGTTTATATAAATGCCTTCGATAGCTGGTTCCCAGGTGTTCGATTAACAATTATCCCACATATGATATATGAACTGCACTAATCTTTTATTTTTTCTATCTTTCTGGTCCAACTGTTGTTGTTATTTTAGCTGGGTTGTCTTCTTTAGATTTCGACTGACCGATGCGCGCACTCGTGATTTATTTGGACCACTGGACTGGTCGAAGCACGGAATGTAATTGAATGACGCCTGTCGATTGCCGTCTTCTTAGCTTTCCGAAAAAAGGGCGGCAATACTCACACACATACATACATGCACAATATTATCAATCAGGTAACCCTGTGGTGCCAACCGAAGTAACGAGGCGCGTAAACTTGGATCAGAATTTCATTGTTTATTAATTATGTTTACAATGTGATTGTTATGGAGAGAGGTACAGCGGGACAGCACCAGTTTGCTATAAATTAAAGATAGCAAAGCAACTACGTCGAATTGTGATTTTAGCCAACACGTGTACTACACGTCTCCAGACAATAGGTACCTATCCAGACTGTTGCGTTTTTCACTGCTCCTCATGGCATCAAAACCATGTTTTTCGTGTTCGTCTATCTACTGGGACTTTCACGATAGTGGAGCGATGGTTCATTTCGTAATATGAGTCGAATTATGTGAACTGAATTGTCGATTTACTCAAGATAGAGTATCTGACGTTTGTAGGTTATTCAAGCCGTATTGTGATTGGTTCAAAGCGAGACATTTAACTTGAAAACGCGAAGAATTTTGTAACAAAATAACAAAAAAATTGTTTTGATAAAAAATCACGTGTGAAATTTTTGCCCCGAATTTCGTATAAAACGCAGCCTAACATTTAGGGCGGAGCGAGCCGCCATTCATAGTATTTACACAAGGGGTATGAAAACGTGATTTAGGAAGGGTGATAGGAATTTGGTATAGAGACAGTACCAACGAGAAAGAACATGACTCACCAGGATTTTCTATCCTGTAGTTAAAGCTCCTGAACTCCAGGAATCTTTTTTGATGATTAGCATGAAGCACTGTATTCCACAATAGCGGTTTCGGCACGCACACGCGTAGAACCGAATACACAAAGAACAAGTAACTTTACAAAAATTTCAAATTAGTGACGAACACATAGCAAGACGTTCACTGTCCTTGACAGTTTAAAAGTCATGGACAATACACGCAGAAAATTAGTGCACTGAAGTATAGGGTATAAGGAGGAGGGAGACAGATAAGTATAGTAAATTTAATGGAGCCTCTACACGTGTACGGCCGTCGACGATTTGTGGATCTGTCATAAATACCTAACACGTAGTTACTTGTATCTTGTACACAAAGCAGTGGCATGCATTTTGAATATTATTACCAACAATTGTATTAAACATGGCCCAGTCAAAGCATGCAGATTAGAAATAGGTCAGAAGAGTGCGGCACATTGGCTGAGAGAGATTGAATTTGTATTAATATGGACCCGATCTAAATGATTAAGAAGCCATCTTGTTGACGCAAGTTGAGTACTACATGTGCATTCTGTCATTCCAATAAACCTTAATATACCTACCCTGTTCTGGCCAACCAATACATAAGGATTTCGACGGACGTGGGACAGATTGCATTTCAATGCGGACATGTCAACAGAATTTTTTTTAGATCAAAAGTGTCACCGTGCGTAAAATCCGAACCACGAAAACGCGGTTTTTAACAGCGTCCTGAAGTGCAGTGATATCTCCGTTCTTCACCATAAAAGTGCAAGTCAACTGGAGGTGTAAATTGCCGTCCAATCCAGGATTGAGACAGAGGTAGGCCGGATCCTTCCTTTCTTGCTCCAATTCGGATTGCATCAATTTAAATCGATACAATTCACGGGATCTATTCTCACCATATCATAAAAATCATTTTTTCTAAATACGTCAAAAATTAGTTATTAAATTATGGAAGGTGATGATTCAAATTCACCGCCAGTATCTAAAACTTAAATCCAGGGTGCAGGCTTCTGAGGAGAGAATCCGTGCCTAGACACTCGAGCTCTCTCTGTACTCTTCCTCTCCTATCTCTGACTCAATAAACGATTTTACACAAAGTGTGCATCTCGTTCTCACCATCAAACATCTCCACAAAATTAATATTGATTATTATCTCAAAAATACCCGATTGAAAAGTACCCAATAATTGTTTTCCTCTTACCCAAGGCCGTGTGCACACAGTTAGGGTGAGGAGACACTCAACTCAGTTCTGACGGGTGATGGGGGTCAATATTAATCAAGATTCTGTTCACATCCTATTATGTATGAAACAATATAACATTTGACTTCGGTAATGGGCTTCTGGTGTAACAATGAACTTCCAAGTGCGACGAATGATTACTGTAAGTAATTATAATTTAGCCTTTATTTGCAAAACCCGATTTATGTACTGTCAAAAGTTTAAAAAATCTGAGTACGAAACTTATATAACGCCACATTCTTCAATCATGACGTGTCATGTTTGCCTCGTTAGTATCGTGTACAATTATGGAAGAATTTGTGGGAAGTTATCAATCATGGAAATGGTGATGAGACATGAGAGAGGCATGACTGTAACATGTAATGTAGGTATCAGAAGTGGGAATAATAATTGTTATATATCCTTAATTTGTGCCGGTGATGATATTTTTTTTGAGTGTGGGATTGGTTCATTGGTTTAACACTCGTCCTTTGCAATCTTTGTATTTAATATGAATGCTTCAATACAATGCAGTACAAGTCAATATTATATGTTATCACTTCAACGGTTCGGAGGCGAGAGACTTTTATCTCTTTCACATGCGTCATCTTGCCAACATTTCGTGTATCTCACATTCGACTCATAGATACATCACAATAATGATTTAGATGTTAATGATATTCCACCTCCATAGTACGGTATACTATTCTGTGTTTGTACTATACTATTCTGTATTGTACTAACAGATAGTAATAGAATTAAAACCAATTCTCACCATCAAAGCCAAAGGTTTGAATCTACTTATTATATATATATATATATATATATATATATATACGGTGAAACGGAGAGATTTTCCGACAGCTGCTGACAGGTCTGAAATTGCCATGGAAGTAGTGCGCTGGTTGGCCCGCGAGCGCACCGCGGTGCCGCTGCCTGCGCTCAGGTTCGTGCTCTGCATGCACTAACATTTAGTGCACCTTGCTCGAGACAACATACCGTACCATCGTACGTAGATTTACACTACGGCATTAGATTAGTTCTTATTTTGACATTTATTCAAGGGCTGTTGAGACCTTAACTACTTTATTATACACCGCTAATTTTACTTAGAATATTAAATCTCTATTGCATGGCGGTAACTGTGCCTCCGTGGCACGTCGCTTGTTTACCGTACCTTAGCCAAGCAGCCACATTTTTTTAATTCCCCACTACATAACTTAATTTGTATTTAGAATCACGCATTTTATTGTATTATTTATAGGCCATATAGAATCTATATTTCAATTATAGCGATTTCCCCAAAATAAACCATATATAAGTAAAATGTTGATGAAATTAAAATTATTCCACCTTTGTAAGTTAGCTTTCAAAACGAATAAAGATAATTATTAAAGAAAACACATTCTTATTTTGAAGTTGTAATTATTCAATATTCTGAATAATTACAACTTCAGGTTACTAGGTATAAAAAAAAACACATTAGCTTGATAAATAATAAATTATAACCTATAAATTTTATTAAGGAAAACACATTATTATTGTGAAGTTGTAATTATTCAGAACAGACGGTCTGTGATATAATAAATACTAAATTAATGTATTAATTATAAATATATACATATAAAATCAATTTTGTCGAAAAATATTGTTTTTGCGTCACCGGGATTCGAACCTGGATCTCTATTTCCAATCCGGGGTAGTGCACTAAAATTTGAAAATTGAAAATTTGTCAAGAAAAATACCGGCGTTATAGCACAATGGTAGTGCACTTCCCCAGATTGGAAATAGAGATCCAGGTTCGAATCCCGGTGACGCAAAAACAATATTTTTCGAAAAAATTGATTTTATATGTATATATTTATAATTAATACATTAATTTAGTATTTAGAATAAAGATAACATCTAGATGACATATAAGAATCTTTAATTTAATTTGAAAATAGTAAGAATATTGATTTAACACGTGTATGTGTACATTATTTTTAAAAATTAGGTATAGATGATATACGCGAATCTTTTTATAATATATATTCATAATTTTTTTTATATACATCCATTATTGATTAATTTATTTAAAACAAAACTCATTAATTTAGTTCTCACTTCGGGTCATCCACCTTGACTTACAACAGCTGGTATTAATTTAAGTTAGGCAAATCTCTTCTAACAAATTTTTATATTTTCAGAAGAAAAACTAAGAAATTTTTCTGTCAGACAGCTTTATGCCGGCTTGATACTCTTGGCAAATATCCATTTTTTACCAGAGTAAAATAAATTTCTCAATCTCACAATATAATTGGATATTTAACAGATTAATCAAAATGAAAAAAAAATTAATTCTCTCGCTATATTTCATACCTTTTCAATTATGAAAATTTTAAATCTGTATTTTATATTTTAATTTTAATACTCTTTTTTTAATCTAAAAAGTGATTTTAAAAATTTATGAAAAGTTTTTTAAGAAAGTTCGGGCGTATCGGAGATGCCGGCTAACGGTATTATGAACTATATAAAAATCCCGTTGATTATTCGCAGTTAATTGAATTTATTTGAATTTTTCGTGTTCACAGTGGATTCACCGCAATGCGGATTTTTCATTTTAAAGACTAGTCCGAATCCGTCGCTCTTCCTGTAATTGATTACAACCTTCCCGAAAATGTGACGAGAAGGCAGTGTTGCAAAAAAGGTTCTTTACCGCAAGTTTGTCAATTTAAATTTAAATACGGTTCAAACTCCGTTTGCGCGGTGTTAATACTCGCGGTTTTAGAGTTTCGTTATGATGGATTTGTAAATTATTCCTTTATAATCATTTTCAGCGGTTTTGTATCTACTGCTACGTGAAAGCGACCCCAAGTACCTTACTATTTTTTCTCTCCTTAACTAGTAACTAGTAAACTTAATTTATCAAAAAAATATTTTTGTTGCCACAGAGATTTGAACCTGGATCCTTTTATATCCGGGGAAAATGAGTTAAGCGATTACAAATTTTCGAACTTATATGCTGTCGTTCTTTCAAATTGATACATCTATTATTCTAAATTTAAAAGCTATCACCTTTTTATTGGCAAAATCTCAAATACATTTGAGTAATATTCGCTAGGGACGCCAAAAATTTAATTTATTAAATTTTTGGATAAACTTTTTTTTAAATACTATTATTTTTTTTTTTTCAACTAACACTAAACCCACAAAACGTCTTGATAAACGTTTGTCTGCAGGTACATTTATATCAATTTGTTACATTTAATAAGCTCAAAAAAACATAACTCTTAATCAATCACTGTTTAAACAATTCATATCATTCATACAGGTACGACAGGTAATTATCGATAAGCCATTTTTTAATCATTTCTTTTAAATTAGAAGAAAGCGTGCTCTTTCGTAAAGACCTAGGTAGTTTATTTTTTATTGTAGGAAAAACAAATTCTATTGTCCCCGATCCATACTTATTGGTGATTTTGAGAATCGTTAGATTCAGATTTGCTACACCGTGTGAAGCCACCCTATTAAGAGCATCGTTATTAAAATGTTATTTTATTAAAAGAAACAGTAACACCCCGTGTACAGGAAAAACGTAGAGGAATATAACAATTTTAGATTATGTTTAAATTTAAATGCTTCCAGGCTTACAATTTTTTTCACTATGGCCATTTGAAGATTTTGTATTTGTTTTATATGGTATTATATAAAATTATTGTAGTGTAACTCCCTCTCCAAGCACAAGAGCTGGTCTCTTTTTTGGAGAGGTAAGCGAAAGAAAAACCATGTATGTTGTAACAAGTGAAATTACGCGCGCAGACCTAATGCGACATCTACCGACGCGAGCAGTTGTGGCCGGTAGAGCGGAGTCGCATGAAGGAGAGGGGGACTTCGTCACGAGCGCGGAGAGAGAGAGGTCCTGTCGGTGGGGTACGCGCTGCGGCTCCCGGCCGAGTTCGGAGATTGTTGTAAGATCGAGCAATGGCGGGATTGAACTCGGAATATTCTTCACTACAGAAGAACAAGAGATTTTTGGGCCTTGTTCTGTCCGTGGGGATACAGGAGGAAGGACTCTTCGCCTAGGGATTCATTCACGGCAGGTACAAGAGGAATTTGGGCCTTGTTCTGCCGTGAATATCAAGAGAAGGACGATCTAGAGGCTGCGAGCGAACACGGAAGCGAGACGAGCACCGTCCACGCTAGGACGATTAGATGGGTTCCCCAGTAAACCTCCCGATGACGAGACAAAGCTATGGTATTTTGCCATTGTATGTTCGCTAAATTAAATAAATTAAAAATAAATTAAAAAGAATATTCGAATTACAGGAATGACCCCACGATTTAATCCTATATCTACACGACCAAATAAAAGTAAATTATTCGTAAAACCTCCTTTGTGATTACGTAATGAATTTTGTAGAATCTTCCTAACAATGACCTGAGATTGGAGCAAATCTTATTTATTTGCAAATGCAATTTAAAGTATTCATCAACGATTAAACCAAGGTATTTATATGACTTAACAAATTCAACCGAGGTACATTCAAAATTACTTATTTTTTAAATGCTACTGATAGATACATATATCACGCATTGAGATTTAAACTTTTCAACTTTTTCTTATTCTTATTTTCCTATCAAAACACTTATCATATTTTTATAAAGTGTATTGACGATTTTAATTTATTTTTTTTATTCTGGAAATTGACAACAGAGTACTGCGTCTCTGCAGGATACGTCTGCTACCATGCGATAGCGGGGCGGCGCGGGCATGCTAGTTACTTATAATGTTATGATATGCAGTCAAAGAAATGTGTAATTATGCTTGGTTTAATTATATTTTGAGCATGAGTTGATCTTATGTGTAAACATTTACTATTTTCTAATTAAGCTATACGCTTCTGTTATGAAAATAGGACTAATTTACTAGTTTCCTAGAGTAAACCTCTGACCACTAGATTACTAGGCGAGTGTCTTACCAACGAACATGTCAATTTTTTAATTTTTATAAATCCATCTAGTTTTAGTGCGGTCTGACAGCCTCTAGTTACCCAATGAATGACTGCGTCTAACTATTTGCCATTCTATTTTTTCTCCCCAATGTTAATGCCATTATTTCTGCATAATCAATTCTACTTCAAGAGTTTTTTCTCGTGTTATCAACCTTCGCGTTATATATATTTCTTACTGCTGTCTCCTTATTCCTCCGATAATCTCTAAATTCTGGTGGCAATTTCTTTAAAGGAAAATAAGTTAAGTTTTTTCTACATTTAGTGTACTTACTCATCATTAAAGGTAGGAACATCGCAGCTGTCTAAAAAATAACAACTTCTCTGAATTTTCGTACCACGTATTGGATCAATTTGGAAACCGTTTAAATACAAAAGAAGAAACACTAATAAATAACATAACATTCCCTAACACTTCGCCTTTACTGTCCATATTCTCATTAATGACCTCATCCCATTCCCCAAACAGAATACAATACTGTGTTTAGTTTAGTTATCATCTAATCATAAAAGGGATTACACTAGTAGTGACAATAATCCAACGTGTGTGGTACAAAGTTTATCTGTTAAATTTTTTTTTAAATCGACTTTTTTTATCAATTTTATCTAATCCAATTATTCTTCTGCATGTTCTGATTACATCAAACATTAATGTTCATCAAATACCATTATTTCTAGCACCGGTCCCAAAATATTAAAATTTGATGGAAACCGGAAACTGTGTCAAGAAATGTGTTGATGCTCCTAGCTAAATTTAAATTTAAATAATGGACAAAGCGAGACATACTCTTCAAGAAATTAAAGTACGAAACATTTCGCTTTATAATTTCTTGCCTGCGTACTTTGTAAATATACTATCCCAGCATTACACGTCTTCGCAAAATGGCAAACTTTCAAAGGTTACATTAAAAAAATAATGTCTGTAATATTTTCTAGTTGTAATTAAGTTAATATTAAAGTGGCAATGGCAAATATTTAAATATTACCTAAGTTTTTTTTAACTCTTACAATATACATACATACATAGGTAAATAAAACATAGATATGTGGTACCTAATTCCAAAACCCCCTAAAACGAATTTGGGATAATTAGAGTTAAATATAAAGTTTTGTAGATTTATTTTCAACTACATGCAAAACACATTGTTCCTCGCAAAAGCTAACTAAATCCTTTTATAGAGCATGTTTAAAATCAGGCTTAGTTCCAAAATATCCCAAAGCAGACAGTATAAGTTGCTATTCCCTCTAAAATGAATTCAGCCAATAACAACGCTTGTTGATGTTAAAATCCAGTATGGCTATCAGAACGATATATACAGAAAAAAATTACATTACAGAATTGTCTCTTTAAAAAATGTTGATATAAAAACTAATATATTGTACTGTAGCTTTCAAAATATACGTTTTCATCTATATCTCAAAAATACATCAAGTCAGTTTCAGAGTGTTTTAGAATTAGACGCTATATATGTATATCTAGCAAAGTAAAAGTGAATGCATCATTCCCTGATCCAGACAGAGGGATGCATGTATGTATTTTTAACCATACAAAATAAATAAAAATACTATTATAGACAATTTATAAAAAAATATACCTCCAACGATATTGTACGTCTTCCAAGAAGATTGACCCTCCGTCTATCTATCAACATTTGTAAAAACCGATATGCAGCGTTGTTTCAGAAAAGTTTCATACTATATCGCCGTCCACTAAAGCTTTTGCAACACATTGAAATAATACAAATGAAATGTATCTTTACATTGTACACTCGATGGTGGTGGAAAGAATCCAGAGAAAATTTCTAAGATTTATTCATTTTAAATTAAATATACGTTCTGAGTATATCAATTATGATTATCTCCTTAGCCGTTTAAAATTGTTAAACTTATCAGTGAGACGTGCCATGAACGACCTTATATTTATATACAGGATTATCAATGGTATGGTTGACTGCCCTTAGATTGTTGATCTACTTGACTTTCATTCACCATTGAGGTTATCGAAACACAATTCATTGTTTTATTACAGTGGTAATGTCATGTACCAGCTAACTCCGCAGTCCACAGAATGCATTCTTTGGAGAATGAATATGCGGAGGTAGTTGACATTTTTGCGGTTGATTTAATTCTTTATAGGTTTTATTATTACACTTTTACAATTACAATTTTTTGTCTCAACTCAATGGTGACGGATAAATTGCTACTTCACATTTTGTTTACTTTTAATTTTGATTATGTAAAAACTTGCTGACACTGGAATTTTTTTTTCTTTATGTATTGCACTTCTGTTGTAATTTTTTTGTTATTTTACAAATTCTGTTAACGTCTGAATAGGGCGTGTATAAAAATAAATAAATAAGAAATATTTATCTTAGATCTTTCATACTGATATATTTAATTTGTATTTTTTTTTTAATAGAGATGCGTACACGGAATACGTGTCACATCAATATTCTTACTGTTTTCAAACTAAGCTAAACGCTTGTGCTATAAAATTAGGACTAACTTGCCGGTGTCCTGGAACGAGGCGCGAATCCTCGACCACTAGAATACTCGGACAACGTCTTGACCACTACACCAACAAGCTACTCAATCAAGCTATTAAAATATCAGAACTATGTTCTGAAAAAATGCAACTTCACATTAATAATGTGTTCTCATTAATAACATTAAAATAAATTCTAACTAATATTAAAACGCCTTGCACATTGTACTTGAAATAATTTCGAGTACAATGTGAAAATTAATTAAGATTTTCTTAAATAATGCATTCGTGTTTCTTGTTTTTCGTTCAAGTACCGCGTAGTAATCACCTTTTGTAAACGTGTCTACATTATTTCAGTGAGATAAAGTTAAGGAGCAGCTTAAGTACAGAGGTAAAGTGCCTACGCGATATCACACATTACGCGGGAGTAGGCCCCTAAATAAGCAAAATTACGACCGACTAGAGGGCTTTTGCTTTGTGATCACAAAGTCTCGGAGGCTCAAATACTGAACTCCTTCAGGAGTTACAAAAGAAAAATGTTCACCGAAAAACTTAATAAGATACATTACTATGAAAAAACAAAAAAAATTATCTCCAAGCACACGAAACCTTTATAAGATATGCGTTTCCTTAACACGTAATTTACTTATTTATTTGCTAAAAATATACTTTTTTACTTTGATATTACATTTACTATTATTTATTTGCCTTTAAATATATATTTAGTTTAGATGTAAGTGTTCTGAATTCGTAAACACACTTTTCGAATCAGCCGCGACCAATATTATTGACACATTCCACGTCCAAAATCCCATCCATACATTTCCTCATTCTCGTCTTCTCAGTGTGAAATATAATCTTGACGCTAGCAGACGTCAAATTGACCGATATTTGTTCGATCCCAACATCGCGATAGCATTCGTGGTGTGGACCTTACAGCTTCAGTGCACCAGCACTGTATTGTTTGTGATCCTGTGATTTGTGTGCATCCGTGATCCTGTGATTGTGATCCTGTGTTTGTGATCCTGTGATATTGATTGTTGAAGCGAAAATCGGCTCATCCGCGTGCCACATGGCTTTCAAATAATGGAACGATAGATGTATTAATTTGAAAAGTGTAACATATAGGTTCGAACATTTGTCGTCAAAAGTACTGTCGCTGTGGCATAGTTGAATAATGCACCTTCTCCTGTTTGGAAAAAAATTCAGGTTCGAATCCCAATAGCGCAACAACAATATTTTTCGATAAAATTGATTTCATATGTGTGTCTTTCTAACTAATACATTTAATTAGTATTTAACTATTTATACTATATAGAAATATATATTTTTTAATTTCAATGACTGTGCATATTTAAAACCTGTGAACCTTTACTGTTAATTTTCAGATTTTAAATTTTGACAAACAAACATGGGATTTTATTTATAAAACTAGCAACTATGTTTCAAATAAAAGCGTGAGGCCTTTGTGGTTAATTACTAAGACAATGTAATAATGAGTGGCATTTGAAACGATGTGCTATGTACATTTCAATGAGCATTATTACGCGGTCAAATGCGTATGTCAATCAAGTACAATATTATTTCGTTTTTTAATTTAATCCGTTGTATTAATACACGGTATAATAGTATTATATATAATCAGTGGTCGAACTGGAGTATTATATTTAGATCTACTATTATTGGTATCTTCTTTATGGATAATTTTTTGGTTTGTTAGTGTATGCTTATTTTAAGGGATGTTAACTTTTATTATGTTCACTTCTTCAATATTAGCAAAATTATTTTGTAACCTCATTTTATATAAATAATAATACAAAATACTCGGTGTAAACCACTATTTATTGATTATTCTACATGTTTTGATACCTATGGAATCTTCTTCAGGAAACAATGTACACCGAAATATAAAATACAAGCATAGATAAAAACAAAACTATAAAATGGTGAATAAGTAAGAACTGATATGAAAACAAATTTAAAAAGTAACTATTTGCAAAGAGAACTTGGTTATTTACTAAGGAGAACACATTCTTATAGTGAAGTTGTAATTATTCAGAACACAGGTCTGTGATGTTTTAAAAGAGGTAGCGCAAAAACTGTGATGTTTTATCCCGGTGGCGCAAAAACAATATTTTTCGACAAAATTGATTTTATATGTATATATTATAGTATTGGTTATTTATAATATTTAGCTTATTATTAACACTTTTTCTTATTTCTAAAATTTCCAATTTATCTAACTGTAAACCCCTAATATTTATTTGTATGTATAATTGTTTATTTCCAAAATATGATTGGAAAATTCTGAATAGTTGTTGTTATTTAGGAATCTCGAGTGCTTCTTAATTCTATTACCAAAATTTCTGCAAGCTTTACTTGTATAAAAATAATTGCAATCATTGCAAATTAATTTGTAGGCCCCCGATTTTTTTTTTAATATCGTCTTTATCCTTATTATTTAAAATATATTTATTTTTAGTGTAAAAAGCTGGTTAAATAGAATTTGGGATATTTTTATAATTGAATTTTAAGCAAATAGTCATCTTTTAAATTTGTTTTCATATTAGTTCTTACTTATTCACAACTTTATAGTTTTGTTTTTATCTATGTTTATATTTTTAAATTCACTTTATATTGTAGCACGAAGAAGATACAAATGGTATCTAAACATGTTGAATAATCGATGAATAGTGGTTTAATCAAAATATTTTGCGTAATTATTTATTATTTTCTTGCAAATAGAATATAATATTGGAGAAGTAATTTTTTTATAGAATATATTTTACGCTTGTTAATTAGTGATGAGGTGAAAATCACGAACCGTGAATCAATCACTGATATCTTTAAGTCACACTCACTGACAATGATTGAATATCTGGGAATACCGTGATTATTTTTTAACATTATTTATATTTAGTTGTGAACTGTGATTATTATATATCATTATATTATCTAATACCAACCATAATCACACCAGTGAGTCAAGAATATCATTTTTTCTCTTCAATATTGCAAATAATACATTACCATTGAGAATGAAGGAAAGGAAGGGAAGGATCCCACCCTACCCCGGAACCTTTTCGGGAGTTATACACTCCCGCTTCGATTCCATTCGGAAGGCAACAAAGCCTATTAGGAGATTTTTATGAAATGAGTTCTCAATTAGTTTCGTTCCTTCAATTTAATTATATCTTGTGGCATTCATTCACACTTGACGTTGATAGAAATAAATATATGTTACTGTTATATTGAAATTAAATAAAAATTTATTCTTAAGTAAAATCAATATATAAAGAGCGTTGATAGAAATAAATAAATATATATATATATATTTATTTATTTATTTATTTTACTTAAGAATTTTACTTAAGAATACATTTTTATTTTATTTCAATATAACAGTAACATACAAACATTTATTCAACTCAATTATGCTCCTGCAACGAAAAATGTTAACGAAATTCAACTCGTTACCCAGCCGATGCATCCGCGATATTGGATAGTTAACAGCATAATTATTTCTATGTTTACCTACAGAGAACACTTCGTCTTGTCTCGTTTGAATTGGTACTTTATACTATATGTATTACCATAGTAACGCAAAGCACCATCGCACAACGTTATACGTTAGCAAAGACAAAATCCGCATGGTCATTGTATTGGATTATTTAAAAGCAGGCTTTAATATAATATAATAATAATAATATAATATAATAATAATAATATAATATAATAATAATAATATTCTCCACCAGGGCTGCGAGACTTGAAATATAAACTGTCGCCAGGCAGCGTGTGTGTCACTAGAACGGTAAATTAATTTTAAATCATTTTTAGAATATGTTTTACTGGGTTATTCTATCGTAGGCCACCTCCGTTTTTTTATAATAAATTATATTTTTAACACCGCAAAATACGTGACACGGAAACGTTAACGTTATGTTAAAATTGTAATTTAAAGTTGCCTCTAGAGAAATTATTCGATCCCTCATTATGTACAGAAAGGTACGGGAATTGGTTTCCTAGTTTGAAGCCCATTGTTAAAGCTACATAGTTCCTGTACCGGTCTTTGTGGATAATATCACATAAATATTGTGTGTGTTTTCAGTTCAACAATTCTATTCCATTATTTATTACGATAATTGCGTTGTCGTGAGACAGTTTTTCTTTTATTTTCGTTCATGACTGTAACATAAACATTGGCAATGAGCAACACAAGAATGTTACATTTATAACAAATATGATACTTTTTTCCACTATTTATTATTTAATGACCATTACCGATTTCAGCTTGGCACGTCCATCTTCAGACTGGTATATTTTTCTCTTAAGCTTGAATATTTTTACGATTCAACACAGGGGTGTTTTTTTAGGGAGTATATAATTCGAAAAGCGGTGCTAATTTAACTCTAATGTTGCGATTTTCCCTTATATGTTGTTAAGTACAATTACATGATTTTTTATGGTTTTGGTAGTTACTGAGCTATTAAAGTAAATTTTCATTTATTGGTTGAGTGAATTAACAGTACTAAATTATAAATAACTAATTAGACGTAAACTAATCATTGTACACGCAAATAAGTGTATCCTTTCTCAAATAACCCACCTGTAAACACTATCTAAAGTATAATAGAAAGATCGCCAGTTCTAATTCCGCACACTATTGCAATATATTTATAAATATATGTACCTATTAGCTGAAGTACTCAGCGTTGCCCGTTTTTTATGCAGAATGAAGAGGTTTCATTTAGGGGAATGGGGGTAGTTTTAATTTCTAAATCAGATGAATACAATAATATTTCTCTTATTTTGATCGTTAAGTGTACAAGATTTCATCAAAAAATACCAATATTCTGCTTTAAGGAGTGGGAAAGGGGGATGGAGGTAATTTTTTGAAATCTCATGTAGACAGTGACCTTTCTCTTCAGCTCGTGAAGAGTCGTATGAAAACAGGCCTGAATCATAATATTAATAAGTATTTCCTCATTATAACCAAGTTTGACTGTGTATATATATATAACCACGGTGTCTATTGATTAGATATATATGTATGATTAAAAAGTTAAAATTATCTAGCTTATATAGTAGCTGCACTATCATAACATACGTGTGCCGAATTTCATCACAATAGGTTGAGTATTAATAGCACACAGCTTTTTTTTGTAAAGATAAATTACAAACTTCTTAAAAATCATATAACTTTGAATAGCTTCTAAACAGTTGAAATTCGGATAACCCTATTTGATGCTCAATAGGTGATGTTCCCTAATAGTAAACTTTATTTATATTACAGTTTCTTGAATATTCTATATTTTGACATATTTATATATTTTGGGATATAACAGATTTAGTGGACACAGTGCTCTCGTAGTTTATCTGATTTTAATCAAAGTTTACGAAAAAAATTACGTGATAGATAAAATCTCATTCCAAAGAAAAAAATTAAAACCTTCCTTATTCTTCCATCGCTTTATGCGATCCAAAAATCTATTTATATATATTTTTATAAAATATAAAAATAAGTTTTTTTTAGTTACAAATTCGTAGCTCATTTATATTTGGCTAAGATAAAAAAAGCAAAAACTTACTTTAACACACATACTAAATCTACCCGATTATTGTAGCCAGGGTCAGAAAAGATTTGTTTGTAATTGATGTATAGCGTATTGTTGGTTGTGTTAAGTATCCCAAACATTGTTGTATCCCAAATTACGCACATTTTGGTGTAGTCGGTAGTTCGAAATGACGGAGAAGGTGAATTTCGAACATTTAAAAGTGCAACATGTAAGCTAGAAAATTTTTCGTTATCTCATTGTATCAGTGCAGCATAATCGGTTAATGCATTTCCCCGAATAGGAAGAGATCCAGGTTTAAATTCCAGTAGCAAAAACATTATTTTTTATTTATTATTTTTATTCGTTAACTTTGTTTTATTAACCATTTATTGTGTTTAAATACATCTACCGGTTTTGACAAAACCATTTTTTTCTTGACATCCTGAAGAAGAAAATAATATTTTTCGGAACCGATAGATGTATTTAAACACAATAAGTGGTTAATAAAAATATTGAATTTAAACCACAAAGTTAATTTTACTAATTTCAAAAGTAACATTATTTATTAAGGAAAACACATTCTTATTGTGAAGTTGTAATTATTCAGAACATAGATCTGTGATATTTTAAATACTAAATTAATGTATTAATTATAAATATATACATGTAAAATCAATTTTGTCGAAAAATATTCGAAATAGAGATCCAGTTTCGAATCCCGGTGACGCAAAAACAATATTTTTTGACAAAATTGATTTTATAATAATACATTAATTTAGTATTTGTAACATTATTTTTTCGATAAATTTATTTTATATGAGTTACTGCGCGAAAGGTAGTGATAAGCTTAAAATCACGAACCATGTCTCAATCACTGATATCTTTGAGTCACACCCACTATCAGTGATTGAACATCTGGAAATATAGTGATTCTTTATTTACATTTGGTTTGGTTGTGAGCCATGATTCGGCGCATGTGCACGTGAAACAAAAATATTCATGAAAGAATGACGTTGTAATTCGTAATTCGAAAAATGTTTTACGAATTTGATCCCAAAATGCTAAGAAATTGACTCGAAAAATGAACACATTTTTTAAAAGGTTTTCATTATCTTTGTGATGATATTATTGTAAATCAAATATATATGCTAGATTATGTTTTTTATGCAATTGAAGATTAAATAATACATGTAAATACGCTAAAAATTGTTTTTTATTTATTTCGTGTATTGTGATATCGCGCGGCGCGTGCGTATTAATAATGCAACTGTGATCACAGTCTCAGTTTTCAATCACTGATATTATCAAATATCAATCACAATCACACCAGTGAGTCAAGAGTAGCATTTTTTCTCATCACTAGTGAAAAGGGTTCCAAATGCATTATTCTTCATTTCTTCCATAAACACCAACTCTATTTAACGGATTTTAAAGGAAATAGCAAGAACTGGGTGTTTCAACTGCATCAGTTATTTATTTCAATTTATGGATCATTATTGTTAATTTATAATGTTTTTATTTATTTTTAATTTTCTTCATCTCACAGTGATCATTGATAATACTGAAAATAGGTTAAGACCTTAAAACTGATCATAAAGGGTCTTTCAACGAGGACGCTCGATTTTAAAATGTAAGTTAAACAGGTTGTGTGTGAGATATTCACTCAATTTTTCTTTCATTTGAAAGTATATTTTATGGCATTAAGTGTGAAATATAACGTTGTTCGAATATCCGCTGCAGTTTTGTTCGGTGGCACGTATTGGGAGGTCCAATTTTCTATAACTTTATCGCATAAATCTGGCTAAATTTGCTGGATGGCGTTTGTTATGTTGACTTTGAGGGGGTCAATTGTTTGCGGCTTATTCGTAAAGACTTGTGATTTAAGATAGCCTCAAAGAAAGAAGTCTAAAGGCGTTAAATCGCACGATCTCTGTGGCCAGTTCACGTCACCGCCGCGCGAGATAACCGTGCCCTCAAATCGCTCGTGACTTTGATAATAAAATTTGATGATTTACACACGTTGTTCAACCTTTCGTGGTGATTTGCCGTATACTACTTAACAAATGACCATAAATTTTACAGATTTCACTTTAACAACATGGCTGCTATAACCTAACAAATTTTGAGCGTCCCTATTAAAAGACCCTATATATGCATACTCAAAACAAAATATACATGAATGTATGTTAAAATTCAATTAATACTTTTGAGTTCATTATCTCAAAACAGTGTCAGATGGAACCTTGTTATTCTGAGGAGTCGATGTATTAAAAACACACATCGAATATTATTTTTTCCCATCATTAAATAAAATAAACAGACTTTCTCTCTTCTCGTAAAGTCACCAGACTTCTTCAATTATTTAATACACGAGAAAATAGTACTGACTTGTTTGCAACAAATGTATGATTTACTCTAAGTGATAGTATACCGATTTTTATTATTATTCTTATGAAACGAGTTATCCATTTCTGTCGTACACCACCACACACAGAAAGTTTCAAAAATTGGTCGACCCCTTCGCAGTCCGGCGATCGGTAATTTGTCAAAAAGAAAGTTAACTTCTCCATTTCCAACGCTTCGGAATCCGGTCGCCAGAAACAACACCGGTGCTTAAATTAAACAAAATGCCGACTTTTCGGTTGAGAGAAAAAAATGGCGATCATAAATTTACAAAAGTTTGGAAATGAGTTTTAGTCCGATTCCCGCCTGATCAGTTACGTCAGACGTATTCAACTATATGTATAATGGTGTATTTAATATTATCTTTGAGTATGTCATATTAAAAATCGCGAATAATGTGATTTTTGTGTGCCAATGCTGCGTATTCAATAAAAAGGTTGAAATTTTACTACTGCTCTTTGAGTATCATTTATAATATCTTATAAATGATGAAATATGATTTTTTTTATTAGCGCTTCATCCCTGTGGAGGGTTCTTACCATTACCGAATAATTTTATTTAATACAAAGTTTCTTTTAATTTTTACATGTTTATTTCATTGGCATTTAGGAACCTCGTTAATATTTTTTAAATCGTTTGTTGAACTCCCTTGACTTCAGGGCTTATGATTAAACACCAAATAAAAATATAGAATGCATCAGAGACTGTACGTCTGACCTTGGTTATTTTGGATATACCTACCGTGTATTAAACGCAGAATTTGATGAACTCAATATTGTCATGGCATGGCAAAGGTGAATTGGCAAATGGCATGGCAAAGGTGGATTGGCAAATGGCATGGCAAAGGTGGATTGGCAAATGGCATGGCAAAGGTGGATTGGCAAATGGCATGGCAAAGGTGGATTGGCAAATGGCATGGCAAAGGTGAATTGGCAAATGGCATGGCAAAGATGGATTGATCACGGTCAACTAATGGATTCGAAACGACCAGCTAAGAAAGTGTTGAATGTGAAACCTATTGACTTCAAGGGTGTTGGAAAAGCCTAGCTGTGGTGGTTGGGTTGCATTTAGTGCAGGACCAGGACGCTTTTAGTGCAGACCTAATTAGTAATGGAACGAATTTTGTTTTTTATAAGGAATTTATTTGGGTATAGGTGACTCGTTGGAGCTCCTCAGGTGAGACTTCAAATACGCGTCTACCTCTCACTCTCTATACATTGTGTTTTGCAATTCCGTTAGTCTGTCCGTTAAGTATGACTCAATCCATTTTGTATCTTGTCCACTGCCCCTCTTTTGGGAGTGTTTTTTGATGAACGGATCCCTGAGTGTCTGCCTTGAACTACTGCACCTTAATTTTTTATTTGTATGTAAAACTATGTTCTACGGATTTGTTATATGATTTTTATGAATAAAAACAGCACTTAAGGGATGCTGGAGGGTCTCAATTTTAGATCTTAATTTCTAATAACCACATAGAATTTCTTCTAGATTTTCGTTTTGCTTATAAATAAATATGTAATTAAATTAAAGTGGTGTATTTTTATTAGCTTTGATGAGTGGGACCGACAAGTAAGCCCTAGCTTCTAAACCGGTCCCGGGAAAGGGTGGGTCACCTCCCCTCCAGCCGTCCTTTTTAAAAGACGCTTTTATTTAAAAAGAGACCTCTTTCCCGAAACCGCTCCACAAGCTTAAACTTCCTTGATGGTTTCACTCAACAATGCTAACTAACGCGAAAGTTTAATTTAACAGACCATGAAAAGATAATTAAAAAAATATATATTTAAACGAAAAACGCACTTAATGAATTTAAAAACCATCCAACACTCTTTAGATGCTGTTTTGAGCATAATTTACAATATATAATCCACTCAAAGAGAACAATGCTAAAAAATAATTATTCAATAAACAATTAATACAAATATGTGTTTAGAATCACCATCTGCTGGCGTACCTTGCCGTAGCACTCACACTCGCAGTACTCTCAGTTTGCTAATCTCTTACCAAGATACCAGTGCAAATATGAAATCAATGGATACAAAATAGCTATCAAATGGCTTACTAGCAAAGACACTCTCCCATGAAGGGACTAGAACGAAACACAATTATTTTATGACCCCATACCCGGTACAAGCCAACGGAGTTACGCACACTAGTTTGTTTGATAGATCATTTTAATTTGGTCATATGAAAGTTATTATGCACTAAAGTCGCCCGGGACACTTAAATAAACTTGAAAAGCACAAATCGGAACATCATCAAAGTTAAGTTAGATTATCTGAATTTTTGACACGCCGAGACCAAAAGGTCCGCCATCACCGTAGTAGACAATCATTTCCCTTTTGGTTCAAGTATATTAAAACATCTCTGAAAAAATATGAACAAAATGTTTAAGAATAATTGTTGTAAAAAATGCGGGGCTGAATTTAATAATTAATGTAAACGATAAAGAAAAATGTTCCTGAATATTGGAGAGCCCTGACGCAGGTGATAGGTACCAGAAAGGGAGAACTTTACCCGTGAAACCTTTCCAAGTGGCCAATGTTGCCGCCATATGTTTCTTCGGAAGAATTCTCCCAAAATCAATCAACCCTTAGACTACACACCCCACCGTGTTCCTTGCCAAAAATCGTGTGAAGGTTCGACGTCTTTATGTTCAAAAATATTATCACTATATTTACAAGCACACCTCAAAACGTTTTAAATAATTATATATATTATTAAGGAAAACACTTTCTTATTGTGAAATTGTAATTATTCAAAAAATAGGTCTGTAATATTTTAAATACTTATTAAATGTATTAATTTAAAAAATACACATATAAAATCAATTTTATCTAAAAATATTATTGTTACTACCGGAATTCAAACCTGGAGCTCTTTCAACCCGGGGAACGAGCATTATCCGATTATGCTATACCAACACAATAGATTGACGACAAATTTTCGAACCAATATGTTACACTTATCTTAATACATCTATCGTTCCATTATTTGAATATATCGTTGTTTAATATACATTATTACACATAATACAAAAAAAAATTCATCACCAAAGTGACAGATATCGAACGCTTAGGCGAAGAAATCCATAGATAATGCATAAAATAAATTATTGCGGAGAACACATTCTTATTCAGTACACAGGTCTGTGATATTTTAAATACTAAATTAATGTATAAATTATAAATGTATACATATAATTAATACATAATAGACCTATGTTATGAATAATTACAAATTCACAATAAGAATGTGTTCTCCTTAATAATATAAGTTGTATCAATGTGTCCAAAATTTAATAAAAATGAATTGATAATTCTGGCGTCTGCAGTCAGTTTACTCAAAGGTATTTGAGATTCTGTAAAAATAATGTAGATGGCTTTCAAATAATGAAATGTATTAATTTGAAAAAGTGTAACATACAGGTTCGAAAATTTGTCATGAAAAGTACTGGCTTTATAACACAATTCGTAGTGTACTTCCCCGGATTGGAAATAGAGATCCAGGTTCGAATCCCGGTGACGCAAAAACAATATTTTTCGACAAAATTGATTTTATATGTATATATTTATAATTAACACATTCATTTAGTACATAAAATAAATCATATTTCATGATTAACATCAACAACCCGCAAATGATTTTAACTACGGGCGTTAGTAAAAAGTTACTACAGTCAAACGTTACTATCGCTATCACATAACCGGCCCTTAATAAAATTGACATATATTAAGTTTGCATTCAACCACATGAGACATATTTATTTTAGGAAAGTATAAGGAAAATACAAAAGTAAAGTTTTATATTAGAACAATGTTAATCGCAAATTGGATAATATTGAATCGTTAGAAATAAGTAAAGCGTGAAAAATAATTCAAATATCTTATACAACCGACCAAATTTAACTAGTTGTATTCGTAGAATATTAAAAACATTAGTACGTCATTAAGTTAATTTTCCCATATCTTCATCGTTTTACTAATTTTATTTTTAATACAGGGTGAATATTATTATTCCAGTCCAATTTTTTTTGCCACCATTTTGGTTTGGCAGACATTTGTCAATTCGCATTCAGTAGTTCATTAAAATCTATTATGGAGCATCTAACATCTCAATAACGTGTTGAAGTCATTACAATATTTTATCTAAATAACAATGGCAATGCTATAACCATTAATGGTGATCGCTATCGTCATGTGTTTGAAAACTTTTTCGTATCCGAATTTGGTCGATTGAGCCTGCAACACGTGTGGTTTCAACAGAGTAGTGCCACCTCACACATAGCTCGAGCTACGCTTGAAATTTTGCGAGAATTTTTATCAATTCATAATTATTAACTCCACATATATGTGTTGTGATACCTGGGGAATCTCACTTTAACCTTTCCCTTACGATGCTAAAATATAAACACACGTTTCGGTGCTGTAAACTCGGTGTACATGTAAACTTTTTTAATTTTTAAGTCTAATAAATATTAATACTTTACATTTATAACTTATATTAATCATTAAAATCATTGTTGATGTACATGTATATATTAATTATTGTGTAAAAGTGCTAAAAATTTTAAAAAACATTAATCATCACGAATGATAGCATAAAGACGTATAAGACACGTCTAAGTCGGCCAGCGCACGCTCTGCCACTAGTGTGACGATCGGCATCCGGCACCCTGCGCCCCGCGCACTTCGCCTTCCGCACCGCTCTACACGCACACATACTCATATTGACAAATTCACGTCAGGTTCTTCGAGAAAATATTTTTTATCGTTACTTATGTTGTAATTATTTAATCCAATACATAAATATATTACGGAAGAATACCTAAAATATGCACTCTGTATAATTACAGAAATATTCATATAATTAGAAGCAATGTCAACTCAGTTTACATCATCGGAGAAGAAAGATACTACAACACTAACCTGGTCATAAATATGTGTACACATATCGTTATTTTATTTTTTCTATTATATTTTACTTCATTGATTACATTGGGCAACACACATTTTGGTGCCAGCAATTTTTTAGGTGTTTCTAAGTAATTTTTGAGTGCAGGATCCAAAAAAGCCATTAAATTTGGTTTATCAGATCTAGTTTTTTGAGATTTTTGAGAAGAGGCCAATGCTATATTGGCCTCTTTTAGAATAAAATCATCTTATTTTTAACTTATGTACATTTCACTTTGGTACATTAACTATTTGCTACAACTGTTAGTTAAAAAAAAACAAAAAATACGAAGTAAGGTATTTATTTCACACAGTAGATACGAGTAAATATACTTTCATCACATTTCACTTAAAAAAATTATTTTATTCAATTTTCTTGCGTGGAGTTTACCGGGATAGTCTCGCTGAAGACTCTGATAGTAGTCTGTCATCATATGGCTATCCCATCGTCCTTTATTTCGATGTTCCATAATTTTAATGTCCTGATGGAATCTTTTCCCCTATTCTTCACTAAAATCAGCTAGGTACCTTAACCTTAACCGACCTAAGTGGTTGTGGTAGTAGTGAACTTTTATACTCGTATAACAACCGAGAATATTCAAGTTGGAATGCATATTTTTTTATGTAATTTTTTACCTTATAATTTCTAAGAAAACTTTTTACTATTTTAATAAATTAACACCAAGTGTAAGATTCATTGATGCGGTAAATTATGGATCCTAAATGAGCTGCCTCGTCTAAGAACCGTTAAATATTCTAGCTTTCAGTTTTTCTGTGCTAGTTTCGTGAAGTCTTTATGGCAAGTAACCAAAACAAAGTCCATCTCGATTTAAAACCTTCACAAATTGCTTCATAAGCCCCAACTTGATATGCATAGGTTCGTTGATTTAGTTTAGTTTTCCTTGAATTATGACATTTCTTAAAGCCAAATTTTTATTCTAAAGACATAAAAAAAAATAGTATTTTGTATATCCACTTTCCATAAAGGAAGTTCACCATTAGTTGGTGGTGGGGGTTATCTAGATATAGGAATGTCGTATTTTATGATCATGGGTAATACCAAATAATTGAAACGGACTAATTAGATTTTAATTATAGGTACAAAATTTCAATTTTAGTCTCTAAAGATATTATTTTTGCCTTTTATCAGAACTATAATCAGTTAGTCTGTATTTCAAAAACTAGAGCTGATACGAAAAAAATCAGATATTTTTGAATTTACACACATCAAAAATATTCAAAATCAGTTCTTACTTTTATGGCACGAAAAAAAATAATTTTGTTGCCCTGTGTTATCGTTCGTTGTATGTATCCAGAGCCTCCAATCCGAATATTCGAATATTCGAACCCCGAATATATTCGCCTGTTTTTAGTATTCGTTATTCGAATACCTTAAAAAGTATTCGCAAGGTATTCGCTCATATTTATGTTATAAGATTTTTAATATTTTTCTAAACGAAACAAGGGTATACGAACTCTGGAAGTCTGGAATACTGACTCCTCTTTATCTCCACGAAGAGTTCGAGTTCTGCAAGTTATTTAGTCATACAAACATTTGAAACATTTCTGTATTTATCATCCGAAGTAAATTATTCCTTTCTTAAAAATTTTACGAATATATTCGAATCATATCATTAACTATTCGATTATTCGAATAGCTGGAATCACACATATTTAGAGACTCTAACCACGTCCCATTGTATTGTTATATGATATGTACAGTAATTTAATATTAAAGTGCGTATCCACCTCAAAAGAACGGTGTATTATAATCGAGGCGAACGAAACTGATACAGAAGCACTAGCTCTTAAAACATTTTCTTGCCGTAATTACATTTCAGTTCTTGCCTTTATTCAATTCCTTAGGTTTACTTCTATTGATTTGTTAGTGTGCTTATTTCGTTTTTGACGAATATAAGAATCAATACAGTATTTACCTGTGGCGGTGTGTCAGATGATATTATTATATCTTCACTGTTTCCTTAATTGTATTATTTATTTTCTTTTGCCTCCAGTATCCGAGTTCACAACGCTTTGCCACTCTTTTCTCAGTAAGTAAATAATCTTTTTCTCTTAGATTCTAGGGCTCGCCATGTTGCCGAACATGTAGCAAGCTGATTTCTTATTTATGTATAAAGCATTGGTGTAATAGATTCGAATATAAAGTATATTATCTCAAAAGTATTTTGGCTTCTTTTTTGACAGAAAGCAATGGTCTACGGATCTATTTCATGCCTAAAACCAAGTATATGCTTAATAGTGACGCGCTGATTTATATTTTGTAATAGAATCTTCTCGATAAAATTTTATTATTTTTATTTAAATAATACAAATTCTTATTGTAAACTTGTAATTATTCAAAACATAGGTCTGTGATGTTATTAATACAAATAAAATCTATTAATTAGAAAGATATACATATTAAATCAATTTCATAGTAAAATATTGTTATGCTACCGGTATTCGAACCTGGATCTCTTCCAATTCGGGGAATGTGCGTTAACCGATTATGCTATAGCACCACGATAGATATATTAATTTGAAAAGTGTAACATATAGGTTCGAAAATTTTTCGTTAATGCACTATGGTGCTATAGCATAATCGGTTAATGCACGTCCTTCTGATTGAAAGAGATCCAGGTTCGAATCCCTGTAACAACAACAAAATTGTTTTCATATGTATGTCTTTCTAATTAATACATTTAATCTGTATTGATACAAATTCTAATTATCACTGGGTCAAACTAGTGTTGAGACGGCGGTGGGCTATCAATACGTTAACAAGAGGCTCGTTTAATCTCAGAACTATTCGCGGTGTTCCTGGGAAGGAGCAGATTTTTTATCACTCTTATACAACTATACGCAATAATGATTAAATAGTTATCCTTAGTAAATGATGGTACAGAGTAATAAATATTACGAACCGTCCGTCTTTAAACTGTGCACAATTACGGTGAAGGGAAAAAATATGCACGTGTGAAGTATGAAGGATAATCAATCGTACAAAGTATCATTCACAAAAATGTTGCGTTGAACATCTATAATCATCTGGAAGCAATATACATCAAACATCGACATTTTTAAGCATTGATAGACTATAGATAAAAATACAACTAGGTCTCTTTTATTATGCACCTGAAATAAATTAATTTTATGAGAAATTTCAAAAGTCATCAAATTTCATAATACATTTAAATCATCTACATAAATTGCAGTCAGGTACTGATTTGATCTGAGAATATTCTTTCTTCTTAATTTAACAAAGGGCTCATCGGCACATGTCAAATTTAATAAGGGGCTCGCGCGAGCCCCTTCTAGTACTCTCCAGTCCACCACTATGTTGAGAGGAGCAATGTTATAATATATTCATCTTTGATGTCTCTAATATTCAATAAGATGTTCTGCAGTCATGATCTCAACCTTAGATTACGAATGAGAATGGTCAGATACATACCGAAGAAACAATAAGGCCACTTTAAGCAATTGAGATGTGGATCTATAGAAGAATGAAGATGTTATAGTTCGAATGAATAAAGAAAAAGAAGGAATTAAAATAATGAAAATACGAAAACTTCAATATTTCGGACTTGTAATGTGACACCGGGAGAAGCATAAGATCTTGCACCTCATATTGCAGGAAAAGATTATTGGAAGATGGGGCCCTGGAAGAAGGAGAAAATGGTCTTACTTATTCGCCGCCAGGTTGGCATTTATTTAACGCATGGCTGAAGAACCTGAGACAATGGTTTGGCCAGTCTACTGTAGAGCTTTTCCGCTGCGCAGCGAATAAATTCATAATAGAAAAATAATCTCTAATTTTATTGAATGGCGACAAAATGATATAATCGGATTAGAAACCAAGTCGGCCTTGGTTAGGGGGATGTTTACTTGTTACTTCGATTGTCACCACTGGGTTTCTTGGTTTATAATAATGTACATGTGTATGTGTGAATAGTAACGCCCTTTTTTTGGAAAGCTAAGAAGAGGGTAACCGCCAGGAGTCATTCTTATTACATTCCGTTCTTTTGTCGTCAATCTAAAGAAGACAACCCAGCTAAAAAAACAATAAAATTGGACCATATATCATACGTGTGCTTATTGTTAATCGAAAACCTGGGAACCAGCTATCGAAGACATTTATATAACCTTTAAAAAATCGATATAACAATAAAATATATGTGTATAAATATAACACAGGCAAATAATTATATTTCGGTTGGTGTAACAAGCGCAAAACATTTATGAAAACCCGAAAAAGTGTTTTTCTCTAATTTCTCCTAGTTACGATTGTCGATACTCCCCGCGGGCTACGAGGGTTGTGCTACTTCGGGAAGTGTATCACTTTAACTCTTTCGTAAACAACTTTATAGTTACTGGAAAGGTTATTTTATTGGTACACGAGTGTGTAAGAAAATTCAACTAAACCCTTAAAAGAAATTCTCTCGAAGATAGAAACGAATTAATAACTAAGTACTTTTTATGCATAATTTTTAGTCCCTGGAGATTTACTTGTATCTAAATTCTTCTTTTTTTTTACTTAGGATAAGAGTTAATTTTTTAATTTATTTTATAATATAAAAATAAAGTCATTAAACCTCTTAAAAATCCACAAAACAAAACACGTGTTCGCTACGATGCTACTATATTATTTTTATTTTCACTTTGCACTACATACACATAATTTTTTTTTTTGAGTTGTATCACGATTAGTTTCGGGATAGCGGTCTTTCCCGTCCACAGGTGTAAATTGAACTAAAATTAAATGTAATATTTGAGTATATCCAAGAACACACAATAGCTAGATTTTTACTTCCAAATGTATTGTTATTAAACAAATTATAGATATCTCATAAAGACGAATTTATTTATATTATATTAAATGGTAAAATATTGTCGTATAGGTAATTACAGGTCTTACGACCTGTTTTCGGCTGGCTTAAGTGATCACTTTACACAATGTAACGTTCACCATTCCACCTATTAATCACCCTGCATATCTATCATATTTTTTGGAGGTTGTATATATGTTACCACGTAGAAATACTGAGTATTTAACTGCAACTTCACTGTCACCATCTATTAAATTAAATAAGATTCTCTTATATAGATATGGAGGTTGATTAATGGGTGAAATGATGAATGTTACATTATGTAAAGTGATCACTTAAGCCAGCAATTACCCATACTTCCATATTTTCCTATTTAATATAATATAAATAGTTTCGTCTCTATGAGATGTCTATAATTTGTTTTAAATTAAATACGTAAGTAGTAGTAGTACGTAGTAAGGGTGGGGGTAGCTTTATAGTTTATAGGAAACATTAATGTCGATGGTGATCAGTGTTTCTTAGAAACAATAAGCCCACTGCTACCCTTACGTAATGCATAGTAAAATATAAATTCGAATTTAACTCTGCTCTTAAGAATATGGGTTCCATCAAATTAGAAATATGGACGACCATTGAGTTTCTAGTTGACCTTGATCGGAAAAGAGATGACATTATAAACGCAATAGTGGAAATAATGCGACAAAGAAAACTGCTTCTTACGAATGAATTAAAATGACATTGAAGACGACAATCGTTGTGGAAGATCGTTAACATCGTTTACGGAAGGAAATATTATTTCCTTCGGTTCAGTAATTGAATCAAATCGTCGAATAATGGTTGCTCAGAATGTTGGGATATCGGTGGCATCCATTAAAAAGAACAATTACATTTTAATATGCTGTTATCACTGTGAGACAAAACCATTCGGTAAAGAGACAAAATTATTCAGGATTTGATGCCGATGTAAAAGCGTGATATTTTTAATGATGAGATGCGCTTAATGTAAGAGTGATGAGTGCCCTAATATTCATACAACACTTTCGTGCTCGATTGACAGTCGCGATATGTATTGTGAATGTATCCAGAGCAGTCTATAAAGAGAATATACTATTTACGGTTGACACTTGATTTATTTTTAGGCACAGTTTACAAATATGGAAAGTTAAGCTGAACAATAAAAGTTAATGGGTGAGTTTCACGCACCGGTGTTGCGTGGTGCATTCGGTATCGCCGGATGATGATATTTTCATTTAAAAATTATTAACTTAACCCGTTTCTATTATGCACCCGCATAAGGCAACAGCGTCTATACAGGTAGTGAAGAACGTTCTGCGAGTAATAATTAAACAAAGCATATTTACTTAATTATGCTCTGTGACAACTCGTCAGGTAACTTATTTGAATGAATGACATTACCCCTTAATGCCTGTCTAAAATATAAAATTTACACTCATGAATATATGACAATTAAAAACAACTATTGACTAGTGAACCAAAAAAAAAATCAGCAAAGTATGAAATTTGTACCCATTATTATGAACGTGGTCATTTTGCCTTACATTATTTTAACACTTACAGTTCGGTGGGTCAAAACAAAATATGTCCAGCGGTGGTGGGTCATTTTAGACCCACATCAAGTTTTCAGTTTTTCAACCGTTTTGTGTGAGATTTTTTATAGATATTTCATTTAAAATATGATTTAATGAAATGGCATGATGCGCCGTAATGTTTTTGCTAAAATAATAATGTTTAAAATTAAAAAATATTCCGAATAATGTACATATTCTCACGCATCAACAGACGCCCTACACAACCAAAATATAAATATCCACTGAGCATAGTTATTCTCGTTGGAACTCGAGCAGATAGTGTTATAAAACTTACTATTTAATTATATTTATGGCATTGTCTAGGGCCGCCAGACAAAAATAAGTCAAAACAAATACATCGATGCATACCTGGTATCCTTTGTCTACCCGCTCAAAATGTTGACAATATATCTTTCGACGCAAGCACTGAGATTCAATCCGACTATCTTAGATCAGTTTTTGAGCGTTCTTTCATATTTTTATCAATAACTTATTTGAATCTCGTCCTATAACATTTATTTTTATCTCAAATTATTTGAAAATATTTAATAAACGATTAGCTAGGACAGAACAGCATTAAACGAATATTCATATTTAATTTAATTTAATTTAATTCATATTTTTTACGAACACCCGGATCAAATCTGACCCATTACCGTAGAGAATGTGTTAAATGATATGGTGCAAATTGTAACAATTGTGAAATTAAATATATTCATATAAAATCAATTTTATCGAAAAACATTTTTGTTGCTATCGGGATTCTAACCTAAATCTCTTCCAATCTGGATAACGTGCATTATCCGATTATGCTATACGAACACAATGGATTGACCGAATTTTTTTTGTACAGTACAGCAAGACTTTTGACAATGCGCTTGAAAAGAATTCTTATGTTCTTTGGACATGTTGCCAGATGATGCAATTTGTGAATAAAGCTGTTCCAGTGATAGTTCTTGGAGGTTGAAGGTATGTCATAAGCAGAAAACTGAATAGTAACCATGTCGAGTTATCATTCGAGTATTTTGTAGGTATGTAGCTGAGTCTGTGAAAGGATGCCAGACAGTAATGGCAGAAAAGGTATATTTTATATCATTTAAACGAATACTCACTATTTTCATTAAATTAAGTATTGCGCGATGCATGGTGCCGCTGGCTGCAATCAGGCCGCGCTGATGCCTCCTAGTTAAGCGCGATACGTTCAGCTGCGCTAATCGCTGCTCGGGATGACTCTCCATGGTTTAACGTATTTATATTTTTATGTTTTCATAAATGATTTTTTCGTATTTTTCAGATAATCTGTGATATATTTGTAAACCGTATAAATACTCATATATAAATATACATATTTTGCGGGTTAGTTCTTTATTATGTGAAGTTGTAATTATTCAGAACATAGGTCTGTGATGTTTTAAATATGAATTAAATATATTAATTAGAAAGATATACATATAAAATTAATTTTATCGAAAAATATTGTTTTTGCGCCACCGGGATTCGAACTTGGACCTCTTTCCAAACCGAGGAAGGTGCATTATCCAACTATGCTAAAGCGACGATATTTTCAGCGACAAACTTTTGAACCTATATAACAACAATATTTTTCGATAAAATTAATTTTATATGTATATCTTTCTAATTAATATATTTAATTCATATTTATTTTAGTTCTTTATTATTTAACTATTAATTGGTTAATGTATGTTCATTAGTGTGTCAAATGGAGAAATTAATTTAGTATCGTTAATTAATTTAATATAATGCTTCGGAATATGTCAATAGGCCTCAAAGTGTTGCTTATCAGATGTGAACAAGAAAGGTAGACAATATACCCTGGTGAAGGTTTATGTAATTCTAATGACGACCGCCAATTGAATAAGGCCCCCTTTAGAATCTATTTCCATATATAATATTATTATAATTCATGTGTGTACAATCAATTGAATAATACAAATTTGTTTTTTTACATTCCATTAGTTGTGTTGGGTGCTTTCTGGTTTAATTCAAGATCTTACGGTGAAATAATAGCGTCTTGGGTAGATAATCCTAATATAACACGGCGCATCATCAAAATATATCATTTGTATATGTATAAAACATACATAACAACAGTCTATGAATGATTTACTACGAATGCCTAACTAAATTACGAGTTAAAAATGTTCAAGGAATATGTATCTAATCTCAATCATGTTTCGATTAATTGAAATATTTTATTGATTCCAAATTGTATATTGAATAAAAAAAATTTAAAATCTGATAATAATGATGATTTATGACCTAAATTAAAGATATAGATTAATAATGGATGAATTTCGTACGTAAACTTTTTTATTTATTTCATATCATATGTTGTAAGCACATTTCGTATTTTAATATCTGCCTCACTGGGCTTCGCCCGTGCTGAGGCGAACGATTTATATTTTTAATCAACAATCATTATTATACATAATTATTTTATCAAATATAAATTTTATAATAAGTAAGTAGAAAAAATAAGAAAAAAATATAAAGTGTAACTAACAAGATATGATGCAATATTTGTTCTTGGGATATTTATAACCTTCCTGAAATTTGTAAGTTATATAATTTGTGAGTATAAAAAATACAGTACAAGGCTACTCATTCATTGGTGCTGGGTTTGAAGTCTTGACTGTGTAGGGGTGACCATGCTATAATAATAATAATGTTTATTTCAGCGCGATCAGGTTTTTTTTAACCCAATTCGCCATAAAGATAATACGTATTATATTATACGAAATAAATATAATCTTATGAAAAAGAAAACCAAGGAAAATATTAATAAATAAAAAGTTCACACACATATATATATAAACAGAATATAAATACTTCAGTCACAGCTATTGTTGTATATGTAGCTATTCTGTAGGCGTTGCCATTCTCTGGTCAGGGAACCAGCTTTCCATGAGAGCGCCGCTTACACTAGAGAGTTGGTGCTGAGCTCCAGCCGCAGCTTTACGCCCACAGCTCGATGTCTCAGAATCAGAACGAATCCATGTATACGGCTTTCAGTAAACATTGTAGATGCGCCGCAATAACGCGCCAATCCGAATAATATTCTGTATGAGTTGTGCGCTATGAATATACGTTCAGTCTGAGTTTTTTAGCCAAAATTTTATTTCGTCTTTTAACTGTCTGTGTTTCTCAATATTTTTTTATGTGTTTAGACAGAGAATTATACAAATTATGCTTAAAGCATAACATGATTTTGTAAAAATTTAAAACGAGTATATTTTCAGTAACGGTGCAGAATTGGTACACATCCCTATCTATAGAATATTGTGGACTAGGTCTGTTACACGACGTATATTATAGATTATATTTGTTGCAATTTATACGATTATGAAAACACAAATGAATATCTGACGTTGATGAAATGGCTAGCAAGCTTGAATCTCTAATACAAGAATCTCGATACAATACTTTTTTTCACGACGTACTTGATAGTAAATCTTCTCACATATTTTTCTTATCTATGGCATTTCTACCGCTTTCGCTTTACTATCACTCTCCCTCGTTTTAATTACAAATTTTCAATACTCATAAACGTGTAAAGATTTAATAAATTCATAAAATCATTGATTTATGTACATCTTGATAATCAAAGCGCTCCGCTTCTGATAGTGAACAAGGTTGTTGTAGTTTGAAGGGGTTGGTATTATTGTACAGATGTATTACATTTTGGCATAAGATTCATTGACAAAACTGAATTCATGAACATTGGAAATAACAGAATACCAATTGCACCAGCAATTGTCATAGATAGTGAAAGTCTGAATCAAATTTAACATTTGAGAGTCAAAATAGATCATAAATTAAATTAAATATATTAATTAGAAAAATATACATATAAAATCAATTTCATCTAAAAATATTGTTGTTGCGCCACGGGGATTCAAACCTGGATCTCTTTCCGAACCGGGGAAGGTGCATTATGCAATAAATTATTAAATTAATTGTATTAGTATCAAAAAGGTAACGTACAGGTTCGAAAATTGGTCGCTAAAAATATCGTCGATGTAGCATAGTTAGATAATGCATCTTTCCCGGTTTGGAAAGAGATCCAGGTTCGAATCTCGGTGTTGCAACAGCAATATTTTTCGATAAAACTGATTTTATATGTATATCTTTCTAATTAATATATTTAAAATATCACAGACCGCCTGTTCTGAATAATTACAACTTCACAATAAGAATGTGTTCTCCTAATAATAAATTGAGTTTTTCATAAAATATAAGACATAATATGACTAAAAGATTGTTTAAAAATCTTACTTCTGGGAACGATTAGAAGATTATTAAGAAGAACGCATTCTTATTGTGAAGTTTTAATTATTATATTAACTAATTAAATGTATTAATTAGAAAGATACACATATAAAATCAATTTTATTGAAAAATATTGTTATAGCGCTACCGGGATTTGAACCTGAATCTATTTGCAAACCGGGGAAGGTGCATTATCCAATTATGCTACAGCGAGAGCTATGTTATATATTACACTTTTCAAATTTTAATACATCTATCGTTCGATTATTTGTGTCCAAAATTCTGACGTCTGCAATCGATTTCCTCAAAGGAATTTGAGATTCCGTAAAAACAAAGTAGATGTCCTCAAATAATAGAACAATAGATGTATTAAAATTTTAAAAGTGTAATATATAGCTTCGAAAATTTGTCGTCAAAAGTACTGTCGCTGTAGCATAGTTGTATAACTATTTTATTTGTATATCTTTCTTATTAAGGAAAACACATTCTTATTGTGAAGTTGTAATTATTCAGAACATAGGTCTGTGATATTTTTAAATACTAAATTAATGTATTAATTATAAATATATACTTTTAAAATTAGCAATATTAACTTGGTGGTTAAGATTCATATTTTTTATTTATTATCACAATTGAGTTTAAAAAACATCTACCGGTTTCGGAAAACACTTTTCCTTCTTCAGGATGTCATAACTAACTAAAAATATAGTATTTTCCTGACACATCCATACATCCTGAAGAAGGAAAAGTGTTTTCCGAAACCGGTAGATGTTTTTTAAACTCAATTGTGGTTAATAAAACTAAGATAATAAATAAAAAATAGAAAGGTATACATATAAAATCAATTTTGTCGAAAAATATTGTGCACTTCCCCGGATTGGAAATAGAGATCCAGGTTCGTATCCCGGTGACGCAAAAATAATATTTATCGACAAAATTGATTTTATATGTATATATTCATAATTAATACATTAATTTAGTATTTAAGTATATCTTTCTAATTAATATTTTATTACAGGATTCATTAGTGCTGAGTCTTATGGAGTAGTTTAAAACTCTATTATTAATCTTCACATTAACTACTGTATCAGCATTTTATTTTTGGCTAATAAAAATATTATCAGTACTGCAAAAATAGAATAATATTAAAGGTTTGAGAATAATATTGAGAAAAAACTTAATGATCTCAATATGATGACCTTAAAACAGAGAATATATTTCAATATATATGGTGTTTATTTTTGAAAGCCTCACTAAAAATTATAAGCAGAAAATAATAAAAATAAAATAAGATAAATAGAGACAAATCAACACAAGAGGAAGAGATAGACTGAGACTATCATTCAGGTAGAAGGCTAAATCTCAGAAATCGGCGATGCACGGTGCGATGAAGATTTTCAATGAAATGCCAGATGATAAATATATGAAAGTAGGAGAAATTACATAGATTCAAAAAATTTACTCAAATAATTTTTAGGATAAATTTTTAGAATGGGACTCGTAGTTAAATTTAGTTGGTTGTATATAATTTTTGGATTAGTTTACACGCTTTATTTATCTCCAACGATTCCAAATTATTTAATTTGTGACCAACACCGTCTATATGCAAAATTGACAATCCCAATTTTTTTTATCAAAACCATGACCATTTTCAATTAAATGTTGATTTAAGATGTTTGTTCAAACATCTTTAATGCTCCCTTACTCTTATATTAAAATTTCTACTCGTTTTCCCAATATAAAATGCAGCACAATCCTCGCAACTAAGTTTATAGACACCAGAATTGTTAAATTTATCATCTTTGTCTTTAAAATTTATGAGTAAATTTCCTATACTATTATTTGTATAAAATGCCGGTTTAATATTTCATGGTAGGTGTTTAGATATTTGATTTGATAAGTTATTTATGTATAAAATTCTACGCCAATTATCATTATAAAACAAAGATAGTAAATAAAAAATATGAATTCTAACCACAGTGTTAATATTACTTATTTTAAAAGAAATAAAGTGTTGTAGAACTAATGAAGGCACTGTATTAGTGTAGGCACTGTATAATGATTATGTTAGAATGTTAGATAGCCATACTTTTGACTGCTCTCTACCCGATTGGATCAAATGTTGGGTCTATATTTGTGTAATTTTATTGGTGTTGAACGATCTCCAGTTGGTACTGAGTGTGTTGTACAGTTTCGGAGAACATGTAGAATCTTTGATAAAATGTCGTTGTTGCTCTCGGAACTGAACTATTGATTCACAAACTTCGACAAACATTTCATTTGGTGTTGTGGAGTATTGCTCAATTGCGGCTTTTAATGCTTCCAGTGCCGTCGGTTTTCTGACACGTACTTTATTTTTAGAGTATCCCCATAAGAAAAAGTCAAGTCGCGTCAGGTCTGGGGAACGAGCAGAGTATTCTATGAGACCTCTGTTTGGAAGATTTTCATCAAGACATGCTCTTACATCACGATAACAGTGTGGAGGTGTTCCGTTCCGTCCAAATCATCTTCGTTGATAGCATGTACCATTGTTGGAATGCAACTTTTCCATTTTCTGATTTCACTTAATTTGCTGGTGCCAATCGCACGACTTTTTTGTCTTATAGGTTTTTTTAAATGTTTAAATAAATAACTTTCCAGTAGGTACTCTTTCTTGGCTGGTGAAGCTCGTTGATGTTCTTGGTCTTCCGGAACGTTGTCTATGAATATCCTGAACAGTTCTATTCATTTCAAACTTATCTTTTATCCAATTAATTGTAAGTCGCGTAGGAGGATCTGCCTGATACTCCTTACTTTGTACTTCTACTACATTCCTTGTCTTTGTACGTCTACTACATTTTCATACTTCTGATAGCATTTTTTTAAATAATCATTTTTTCAATCACTCATTATTTCTAATTAATTGCACCCTGAAACTAAATAAAAATCAGAAAGTTATGACCCGTTAAACAGTGTATACATTTTTTGGGACACCCTGTTTTGTGTGCACTATATTTAGAATAAATATAAAAAAATGCATGATAATTTAAATTTCTACACATTAGGGTTCCGACCCGTTTCGCATAGGCCTTACGGGATGTTTAAATATTTTCATACTCAAATAAACTTTATATATATTTTTAAATATAATTTAGCACAACTGTTTAATAGATTAATTATACCGTTGGTCAAAATTAATCTGTATTTATGCCGATTTTACTTTGATTGCTGTTGTTTGTTTAATGTGTGTACGTGCAAAAATAATTACATGTATAATGTATATTTTCTGTGCTTTCCCATGTGTAATAGTGTTAATTATGACATTAATATTATATATAGCAGTATTTAAAACTCATCCTAGAATTACAATAATAAAATTAAATAATTACCTACCCACGTTCATTATTTGAATAATTATCTAACTATGTCGTCATTACAGTTTCACAAAATTTTAAATTTCTGACAATAGAATTGGACTTGTTTATTTTTTATTCTAAGTAGGTCCCTTCAAAATAAAGAGTACGCTATTTCGTATGTCTCAGATGAATTGAACGCTTCAATCCAATATAATATATTTGTTTCCTTCCAAATTTCTATACACAATATACAGGGCATAACAGACCTAGTCGAAAGTATTTCCTGGGTAAGATACCTGACTAAATTATGATTCGAAAATGTTCAACGAATATGTGTAAAGTCTGCACTATTACTGAAAATATTATTGTTTGAATTTAATCACGTTAAGCTTTAAGTCTACATACTTTGAAATAAATATTTGAGAAATTTATCAATTTTTAATTAGAATAATCATAATGGCGTTCACATATAGAAAAGTGCCAGATAATATCCCTCTCGTGTGGCTGGACGTTGGCCATATAATTAATGAAGATGACAAAGTTGACCGTTCGGGCAAATATGTTATCACGGTGTTTCTACTGATGCAGTAAGGAGGTGAAGAGGAACCTGTCTAAATCGTTCTTCACCTGCGAGCTCTGGCCAAAATACAAGCAAGCGACGTACAACCGTCTCCAAATTCAGTACAATACTCATACAGAATACTGTTCGGATTGGCGCGTTAGTACAGCGCATCTACAATGTTTGCCGATAGCCGTATACATGGATTCGTTCCGCTTCTGAGACATCGAGTTGCTGGCGTGAAGCTGCGGCTGGAGCTCATCACCAACTACCTAGTGCAAGCGGGGCTTTCATGGAAAGCTGGTTCCCATGAGAGCCCCGCTCGTTATGACAACGACTACAGAATAGCTACAGATATAATAATGGCCGTGACTGAAATGTAGTAACTATATTTTGTTTATATTTATATATATTTGCTTTTCTTTCCTGAACATAAATAATATTTTATTAATTAAATGTATTGTATAATATGTATTATCTTTATGGCTAATCGAGTCTTCATAAAAAAAACCTGATCACGCTGGAATAAACCCATTATTATTATTATTAATCTATATATTTGCTTTAGATCCCAAAATTATCTTCATTTTTTGTATTCTATATATAATTTAGAGTCAATAAAATATTTCAATTGATCGAAATAATTGCATAATCATGTTTTTTTAAAAGCTTATATCTTGGACATGGTTGAAATTAGGTACATATTCCTTTATCTGTTTCGACTTCTAATTCAGTCAGGTATTCACCCATAAAATAATATGGACTAGATATCTTACACCCTGTATATGATATTATTACAACACGTATTTACCAAGATGTGCATGAAGATATTTTATTAATCGAATATGTAAATTTCTAAATATTAATGGGTAGGTACTGAATATAATATATAGTCACCATGGTAACGTGTTTATTTGGTCTCTTTTTCAACACATATTTTTCTGAGTACAAATTATTAAGTGTCCGTAGAGAAAAGCGAGTAAAGTTATATATTTTAAAAATATATGGATAATTAAAAAATGTTGGATATTTTTATTTCTGTCTTTTATTTGTGCATTCCATTTTTGAAACGACTAATGAATCTGACGGTGCGGCTTTCTCTTCGTCGGGTTTGACTCTGAATGTATCGAATCGCTTTTCAATTTAATGGTTTTCAGGAGTTTTGGAGTGCCCGGTGAGAATTCATTCGCACTGAAAGAAAAAGCCCCTTTGAAAGCAAAGGACTAAATATCCTTCACTGCGGTTCAGAGTTCAACGAGGACTCGGCAGTTGAGAGTGGTGGGCTGACCCTTTCACACCTGCGGTAAATTAAAAAAAACAACATTTTTTTGTAAAATATTAAATGCGCTTTTAACACCTAACCTAACCAAGTGAAACAAAAATTGATACAATAATAAATTGCATATCTAAAAATGATAATGCGTATAATGCCCTCATGTTGATAACGCGATCTTTTTTTTTTAATGTTATAAAAACAGTTACCATCTGTGGTTTTTTTTCAATTCGTCGATCAGGGATGTCAAAATTACGCGGTTCACTGCTGCAGCCGACGAATCTAAAATGTAACCCTGAGCATCCAATGTAATCGAAAGGTAAATACTAATTAAATGTATTAATCAAAAAGATATATATATATATAAAATCAATTTTATCGAAAGTTTTTGCGCCACCGGGATTCGAACCTGGATCTCTTTCCACGCCGAAGAGGTGCTTTATCCAACTATGCTACAGCAACATTATTTATGACCACAAATTTTCGAACCTATATGTAACACTTTTTTAAATTAATACATCTATCGTTCCATTATTTGATAGAGCCATCTACTTTATTTTTACGGAATCTCAAATACCTTTGAGTAAACCGATAGCAGACGTCAGAATTAACAATTTATTTTTATTAAATTTTTGGAAGTTTTAATAAAATTAATTTTATATGTATATCTAATCTAATTAATACATTTATTTATGTATTCAAAATTCATATTTTGAATACATAAATAATTACAATAATAGACCTATGTTCTGAATAATTACAACTTTACAATAAGAATATGTTCTCTTAATATCTTTTATGTTATTCAATCGCTAGTGCATAATTTATTATAATTTATTAATCTAATCGCATGGTGAATAATCTTTACAGGAAACGAGACATTTCCGTTTGGTTACATGCACTGCTTCGGTTTCGGTTTCATTGCAACATCGGTATAGATTACATTTGATTTTTCTACAATTCTGTATATAAATCTTATTGCATCGACCTGGATGCTGAGAACCAACTACTATTATATGATGGGTCATGAAGATGGGACGGGATGGGTTGAGCATGGATAGGAGGTTATGCCATCTGTTGTAACATTTTGATTTTTTGTCACCAGCCTCCATTGAAGAATGTCGAATTCGCGCCTAACCCGACGAAATTAAAATTTATTATTGAGAATTGTATTTTGATTCTTACTTTATTTGTATTTTTTTTTTATGATTAGATTCCATTATATAACGAATAACATCTTTTCATTTATCTCTCCCAGGTATTATTATTTAATTTTCTCAGTATAGGATGAATGCAGAATGTGACAAACCAAGATGGGTATGCGTTCTTGTAGTGAAGAACCAGCGATTCTCGTGTTCTCCGCTGATTAGCCGGTGAGAGGGAAGAACGCCCCTTCACCCTCATAATCATCATATCATACCGCCTCTACATAGAATATGATTGTTGATATCAACAAAAATACTAAACATCCCTAACGACTTTATTTTATATCTTCTTTAAATAATTTCGAAATTTTCTAACACATGACATTACATTTAACACGTGGGTATAAAAATCACCTAGAACCATGGATAATTACAACTATTAAGCGTAAAGTAAGACGCTAATCGTGTACATGTTGGACTAAAAAGGCTGAGTTTTCAACATCCTTGTTTATTTTTCGACATGTTTACGATTTTTAATTAAATCATAATTTTTAAACATCAGGACAAAGTTTATCTTGGGAAAGGAAAATGTGTGAACCGCTTTAACTTTAATTTAATTTCTTTCAAAGTTATGAGGCTGTATCAAAGTAAACCACACAGAAAATTTACTATAGAAAAATATTAATAAATTAAATGTATTAATTAGGAAGATATACATATAAAATCAATTTTAATTCAAATATCACAGACCTATGTTCTTAATAATTACAACTTCACAATAAGAATTTATTCTCCTTTAAAATATTAATAAATTATCTAAATCTGGTGGCACTGAATCGAGTACTAAGTGCCAAACTTGACCAGCCTATAAAAATAATACGGCTAAAATAACAATACCTTCTTATGATGGTTACTTAGAAAAAATTTAGTGAAGGCACTTTAAAAATACGTACAGTTTTTGCCATCTATAAACACATTTCAAAAGCACGATTAAGTCACTCTAAAATATAAAACAACGAAGGCCAAATATATCTAAATTTTGCAACATTATTATTTTTATATTCAAATTAATTAATTCTCTTCGTGCAATATGTATTGCCTAATATAAAAAAATATTATCCAGGATTACAAAAAACGTTGTTTTGAAAGGTGTTTCAGAATTTAAATATTGTGGGTTAGGCAAGTTTGGCATTGAGCCAATCAAATAGTTCACTTACAAAAAATTACGCAAATATTGACTCAATATATGATTCAGTTGGGGAGAGATTAGTCCTGTATCGCAACTTAATCATAATACAATACATTAAGATTTGCAACACATTCATTTTTTTATTGTTTTATTTTTTTTAAATATCTCTATCACCTTACTTTTAATTTAATAACACAACTGCACAAAACAAACTGTCTACTTTGACACAGACAGCAGTCTAACAATGTAGCCAAGACAATTCTGTATATATGATATCAGAGATGGAGTCTACTCCATCCCACACATTAAACTACGAGTATATACTTAATTGCAATATAATCATATCTTGTGTTTATCATGTTATATTATTGAGGAGAACGCATTCTTATTGTGAAGTAATTATTCAGAACATTGATCTATGATATTTTAAATAAATACTAATCAATTGTATCAATTGGAAAGATATATATGTATATACATATATATGTAGCGACCGGAATTTAAATCCACCGCCATTTCAGTCGGCATCGACGCTAGCGACAGCGCTGCCGGCTGCTGCTACAAGCCTGGCTCGTTCATTCACCGCTAGGCAGTCTCTCCAGTTTCATCGTTTCACAACGGCGGTCTTGCCGGGCCCGCGCGCCGAGCAAGACCGCCAATTCGCTTCATTTCATTTCATAATCAACACGCACTTTCTACATCCCCATTCATTCATTTCATTCTATGTCTTCATTGTTTTCATCATAATTTCATAATAAACGTCAACAAACGCCAATCAAATTTATTTCATTTAACCACCGTGCTAACTCCCAAATATATATATTATAAATTATCGGCTAATGCACGTTCCCGAATCCCGATAGCAACAACAATATCTTTCGATAAAATTGATAAATGATACATTTTATTTGTATTTATAAATCTTTATAAATGATACATTTTATTTGTATTTATCATGTTATATTTTAATATTTGTAATTTACAACTGTTACAACAAAAACATGTTTGTCAATTAAGTCTAATAAATAAATAAAATATTAAACTATTCAAAAGGATTCAATTCTGGTGTATACAAACAAATACATAATTAACAAAAATTAAGACAAATTATAGAAATCTCATAGAGACGAAGCTATTATATTATATGGGAAGTATAGAAGTATGGTATTACTGGGCTTACGACCTGTACCTTAAACGCTTCTCTTTTTTTTTTAAACACTGTAACTGAACTTCTTCTTCGTCTATTTCGTCTACATCATTATTTTATAAAGCGCAATATTATTTTTAATGCAATATAATTATATTTTACGCGTTTTTAACGTGTTGATTGAAGAGAGAGCTACTTTGGCGCCTTGGAAAGGCCCTCTGGGATCCTGAAGGGTCAAATGAGCTGCTGAAGGACTACTAATATGGAGCACGTGACTGGAATGAGCTGAACCAGATTACTCAAGGGTTTGGGCAGATGAGGAAGAATAGTCTCGGATAAATGTCAAGATTAGCGTTTATTAGAACTACTTGTTTCGTCGTGCGTATATTTCTGTAATTGATTATTCAGATGTCCAACAAATTTTTGTTAAGAAATCAATATTCACAATTTATACAATTAATATGCTCTTACAACACATGGAACGCGCCTACAATTTATTTATTTATTTATATATATTTTGACATCCATATTTTTGTAGTTACAGAGGTGGATACATAACATACATAATACATAGTTTAATGTGTGGGATGGAGTAGACTTCACCTCTGATATATACAGCGTTGTCCTGGCTACTTTGCTAGACTAAAGTCTGTGTTAAAGTAGCCAGTTTTTTTTTTTTTTTTTTTTCGTGCTGTTATGGTGTTATTTGGAATAAAAAAATAAATCAAATATGAATAAAAAAGTAAGAATAAAATAAAAAAAATAAAAATATAATATAATAAAAATATGTGGAGCGGGAGTGTTGTAGGACTAGTGAGTTATTAGTAAAAGAATTGTATACATTATAGTAAATTGTTGGATATCCATGCTTCTGATTCATCTCTACCTGATTGAATCATATATTGGGTCCATATTTGTGTAATCTTATAGTAATTGTACGATTTCCAGTTGGTACTGAGTGTGTTGTATAGTTTCGGAGCTAGGAACATGTAGAATCTTTGATAAAATGTCGTTGTTGCTCTCGGAACTGGTGTGTAGATGTTTGTTGTTTATACTTATTAATAATTTATTTACTACAGTCATCTTTTATAACTGGAATAAAATATATTAAATAATTAATTCCATTAAAAGACAGCTAGAGAGAGAGAACCTATCCTTTCCCAGGACCGGTTTAGAAGTTAGGGCTTCCTTGTCGGTCCCACTTATTAAAGCTAATAAAAATACGCGACTTTAATTCAATAACATATTCATGTTTAAGCATTATATAAAACGATAAAAGAAAAGTAATTCAATGTAATAATGTATAAACAATTTTCACAAAATTTAAAATTTAGACCCTTCAGCGTCCCCGTAAGTGCCATCTTTATACATAAAAAAATATACAACATAAAAATAATACATACGTTTACATATAGACGGAAAATTAATGGAAATTTAGGTGCAGCAGTTCAAGATAGACACTCAGAGATTCTATCATCAAAAATACTCCCAAAAGAGAGACAAAATGAATTGAGTCATACTTAACATGGACAGACTAACAGAGTTTTGCAAAACATGAGGTATGGAGTATAAAGAGAAAGAGAGGTAGGCGCGTCGGTGGAGATACCCACTTACGCAGGCCTGCCTAACTGCCTACCTAAGGAGCTCCAACGTGTCACCCATACCCTAAAAAATGCTTATATAAAACAAGACTCGTCGCATTACTAATTAAGTCTGCATTCCTGGATAGGCGGTATCTAAAACCAGTCAAACCACCAATCATAATGGAAAGCATAAAATAGAGAAAAACTAAACTCTAATCTCCCGCATGACAGGCGGAAATTCTAACCACTATAATAAGGGAAGAGCCAAGGAATAAAATAAGCGAAAATAGCAATAACAAATATCTTAAACTCGATTAATACTGACATGTCAACAACTCAATGAGGGGAATATATATTAAATACTAATTTAATGTATTAATTATAAATATGTACATTAAATTAGTATTTAAAACTTCACAGACCTATGTTCTGAATAATTATAACTTCACAATAAGAATGTGTTCTCCTTAATAAGAAATATAAATTAATCAACACAATAAATCAGACACGATTTTTTTGGTTTTATATTCAATTTTTCCTAATAATTGGACGATCGTTTCGGCTGCCTAGGCCATTATTAACTGATAAAACATAGTAGAAAGTTTGTACCTCGACTAGTGATATCCCGTAACAAAAAAGACCGGCCCAGCGCTCCTTCGTTTTCTTTTCATAAATTAATTTTACCGACCGGGGAATTATCGGTATTGGCGACCCTGAAAAGGCCTTTTTTCTGGTTGCCGAGCAGAATACTCATTGGCGACCCTGATAAAGGGTCTTTTGGCCGCCGAACAGAGTACTCGTTGGCGACCCTGATAAAGGGCCTTTTTTGGCCGCCGAGCAGAAGGCTCGTTGGCGGCCCTAAAAAAAAACATTTTTGCGGCGTTTTAATAGGAGCGCTGGCGGGGTGAAAACCAACAAGTCTTTGAGGTACCGTGGATTTTATTAATTTATTATTTTCACGGCATCCGAAGTACAGTAAACATAGATAACGGGGTGCCGTGGAACATACCATTCGTTTAATCTACTGTGTCTACGGCACCCGAAATACAAAAGAGGCAATAGTAGGTGACGTACCGACGGGTGGGCAAGTATTTATTGTTCTCCCAATCCCGCGGCACGCTACACAAAACAAGCAACAATATTCATATAGAATATTCTTATTTGCTTATTTGTATGTAAAAAGGTTATTAACAATACAACATTCCCTTAATGCTATTGACAATGTTGGAAACACCATCTTTAGTTACATGTAATTATTATCATATTGGTGAAATATATGTTTTTTTGTTGTTAATGAAATATATGTTTATTAAATAATAAATAATGTAATAAATAAATATAAATTTAATGTTAAAAATGTATAAAAATACAGAGTATCAAAAATATAATACAAATTAAATTTATCAATTAGAAATACATAGGTACAGAAAAAATATATTCATCGAAAAAATATTTGGTTTTCACCGGTATTTGACTCGGAATTATTCCTATCCAATTTAGTTTTTAAATTTGTAACCTATATTCTGTAGTATTTTTTAAACATTGATACATCTTTGAAGTTCTGTCGCCTTCACTATCTTCATCACCGCCGACAATACTGAACGCACCTTGCTTATAACCGGTGCATAAACCAGAGCACCCAGTATTGAAGTCGGATGCCCACAATCGATAAAGGCTGGATCTTGGACTCTTTTTGATGCCGCTTTTCAGATAACATGTCAAGGAAATGCCCAAGTCAAATAAATTTTAATGACAAATGTGAGTAGTTTTGTTCTCCAAGTTACTCCAGTTACATTTTCATAATACACTCCACGATCACCTAACGAACATACGAGTAATGGATGATTTATGGGGCACCCATCACTCGCACATAAACAAATCTTTCTGATCGAATTGACATCATTCCCTTCCCCATACATATATTATTCCATTTTTGAAATACAGTCATTAGACTAGTTTCCATTTAGAAAGAATTATATTTGTTTGAGTAATACAAATATAATATAATAATGAAAAAATAAAATATATATCGCAAAAAAATGGTGTAGGTACATAAAAATTTGAGCTCTGTGTGTATTGTGTGTTTTATTACCTACGACTTTTCTGGCACCATGTATTTATTTAATGCTAATTAAATGTATTAATTAGAAAAATATACATACAAAATCAATTATATAGAAAAATATTATTATTGTACCGGGATTGGAACCTGTCTCATATAGGTTCAAAAATTTGTCATCAAAAGTACTGTCTGTTATAGCATAGCATAGTCGGTTAGTGCACCTTCTCAATTGGAAAGAGATCCGGGTTCCAATCCCGGTAGCGATAACAAGTTTTTCAATAAAATTGATTTTATATGTAGTATTTAAAATATCACAGACCTATGTTCTGAATAATTGCAACTTCACAATAAGAATGTGTTCTCCTTAATGATTACTTATTTCATATTTAAAAAAAAAAGTGTAACATGTTTTTAAAACGGGCTGTTACACACACTAAATGAAAACTTACCTATATTACATTCTATCAATATCTCAATTTGATGTAATTGTCAGATAATAGTTTGTTGTTCCAAGGTCATGATGCTACTGCTGTTACTATCAAAATATTTTCTGCATATCCCGTTAGGATTTCTCGACCATTATGTAACTTTAGAGAAAAAAAAAACAACCCCTTCGCCGCCGTTAACAACCGTGACGTCGCAAACTGGGAGGCATAATAAAACAACCACTCCTTCATCTCAACTCCCCGCGCGAGAACGACACGACTAATAACCCCTTCCCCATCTGGCACGGCACCAAGATGCTGCTAACGAAATTCGGAAGTGAATTTCCGTGTCACGGTCGACGGGTTTTTGCTCGCCACTCCGACAACATGAACATACCGTTCTGGCTCTGGTGAAGAGTGCAATGGTGCGATCGAGGCAATTCGGTAATTCTTTTTCATTTCTGAAACATCGTTTTCACGTATTGCCAAGTTGGCCTACAGGAGCCTAAAAGCCTACTTCAAAATTATTACAAATTAACCAAACTATAAAATATAGTCTTTGAGATGTTAAAAAATGAACATGTTTGACGCTTTATATATGTGGTGTTGATGTCGCATTCAACATACCTACGAGCATATCATATAAACAATTGATTTGTGGTGGTCCCACTGGCGCCCCGCAGACATGGCCGCGTAACAAATCACCTAATAGATAAAAAAAACACTATTTTATAAATATTAGGAATTTCCTTAATATAAAACTTCTCAAAATGGTGTACTATGCAATCGATCATAGAACATGGTATAATTGCTTCGGGATGGAGCGACCTTGTTTGCAGTTAATCTAATAATAGCAGCTCAGAAAATTCTATTAAAAGTTATCCTCAAAAACCCCAATCACAACGAGCACTGACAATTTTTTAAATAAATTCGATGTTTTTGATATGTTTGGGACGTATATTTATTCTTGAACGAAGGTAGTGTATTGTGTCCTCCACCTTCCCTCCCTTTCCTCACCCGGCACGCCACCAGTCGATCGGCGACCCTGAACTGGTGCGGTAACGAGTGAATTTTGCATATATATAATATTAACGTGAGACGCCGTGTCTAAACCAGTGCAAAAAAGGAGTCAGGACACTGAACGGAGATTGTGTGATAAAACCTAAATATACAGTCCACCTTGGAGGTGCCAGAAGATCGAGATTGTGATGAGTGCGAACCTCCTTCTGAATATCCTATTTCTTCCGGCGTCTATGCTTTTATGCAACATGATATAAGACAAATATATGCTAATAATGCTCTTAACTACATATATAAATACAAACAGACACATTTTAAAACAACTCAAAATACAATTCCCACACGAACAAATACACATAACATATGGCCAAAGAAACTTCAAATATGTTGGGCCTAAACTATTTTATAGGATGCTGAAAGATTTAATAACCCAATTGAATTGTCTCAATAACATGAAACTGAAAATAAAAACTTGGATTCGTAATATCGGTAGAACTAGTATTGGTGCACTCACTCAAACCTTTAATAATCGTTGTCATAAATTCTTCAAAATAATTTATTTGTAAGTCCACTTTGTAATTTTTTTTTTTATACTTGTAATACTAAATAATTTATACAATTGCTTGTAAACTATGCCCGTCTCAACACAGAATCTTTCTAGTGAGACTGACACAGACCAACCACATTTTTACTTATGTATTATATAATTACCAATAATTAAATATAGTGCCGAAATGCACCGACCGATAACGGATTTCAATACATCGTGACGGACGAGTTCTAGGAGTTAGCCAACCACTTCTCCGAAGACCGTTCTTCATCAACACCTCAAACGAGCCACTCTAGCCTTCAACTTTATTCGCATAATTAACTTTATACTCGTAGTATCTGTAACTGTTAATCGTCTCGTTCAAGTTCATAAATATTCACATGCACATTTATATGCAATACGACATGCAACAACAGGCGCGAGACAAGAAGAGAATTAGGCCCTTCAGTTTTAACATGTACAAAACCTTACGATACAAATCGCATAACATACTAACTTCAGTCATTCCAACCGAGGAACTTGACAACGGAGATAACACAGTTAAGATCCTCATCAGTCAATAATAATCTATAACGAGAGCCCCTACAGATTTAAAAGTCCCAACTGCTAACCATTTATTTCTGTACAAAATTGTTAAAAATCTGGTCGATATCACACTGATCTCTAAAGTAAAGCTTCACACGAGTACCAGATCATCAAGGAACCGTAAAACATTCAGACTAGATGCCTACCACAGCAACATTACATATTTTAATCATATTGCACGCATGTGCAATGTTTGTAATTTAATGCCTTCAATTTCAGAATTAACTTTTGGATAAGATCCCGCACGCAACCCGAATTGGATTTATCAAGAAAAATAATTTCACCTCCTGTTGACTAGCACGTTTGTTGTGAAGAATCGAGAGGTCACTGCACTTCCGGTGCTGTTGAGTACACCTCTGAATCCAATACGACCTTCCTTCTTATCTTACTACATTTAATTAGTGAAAAAGAGAAATAATATATTTGCATGTTTATTATTATTTTCATTGTGAAATTAATATGTCATGTCTATTTGGTATTTTTGCCAACATACAACATACTGAATTTTAAAATAATAATTTTTGTAGAATTCGTTTCACATAAATGGTTTTTTAATAGCCAGTTCTTGCATTAATGTTTTCCTTAAAATTAACTAAAATATAAATTTTATGTTGTGTGTATTTACCGAAATATTACAAGTTTAATTGGGGCGGTAGACATGGTTTTGGAAAGGTTAATAGATACACCTATGCTATACAGTATTGTTGCAGGTAAGATCACTTAGAAATCGTATGTAATAATATTTTCATTTATTTTATATATTTGTTTGATATACCATTCAGTGTCCAAGAAGATATACAACGCTGTGATATTGATAACTCACATTTGCCCGAAAGCGATGTACAGTATTGTTGCAGGGATGGTCTCATTTTTATCCATCTCTATGTCCTGGAAATTTTATCCCAAGAGGGAATACAATATAAATTTGTATCAAATTAAATTATTTTTTTAAACTAAGTTTCTATCTTCACCAGCTATCTAATCTAGCAAAGGCTGTTTTATTAAATGAACCACAATACATTTTTTTTTTGTTTATTTAGACGTATATAACATTTCTACAGCTATAAAAAATATATACAGTTTTTTACATATATTTTACACACATTTTAGAATGCATTGCCCAACTAGGCAAGCTTAATTTAGGGTAAATTGTTAAAAAAATAACATTTCACAAAACCAATTAACTCATTGAAGGCAAAACACAATCAAATAGAATACGTAACATTCAATGTGAAAACGTGAAAATATATAAATAAGGGAGAAAAAAAATACCAATGTGCAATACAATATGTAAAAGAATGTAAGCACGTATAAGATAAAGGGAAATATGCAAGATCAAAACACACAAAAGTAGTTATAAAAATTATTTCATTATGTGAAACAGTTTACTAATTTCAACGATCAATTTGAAACATCCCTTTTAAAAGCCTTGATGTCAATTAAAGTTTTAATTTTATTGTATATTCTGGGAGCTCGAAAGGTGAATAATCTTAGACCAAAAGGAGTTTTCACTCTCGGAACGATTTTAAGATTATTTGCTCTTGTGGGATAATATATTTCATTCCTCACAGATGGAGAGCTTATTTTCCTACGAAAGCCAGTTATATATTCAGCACATATAATTATCTTATATCCAAAACCTGAAATTCCCTAAAAAGTTGGTCTGAAGGATAAGAAACGTCACAGCGGTGTATTACTTTGAGTATAGTCTTCTGAGCAACGCTTACTTGATATATGTGTACACCTGATCGTGCCTTATTTTTGAATCGGTATCCATATAATGGCTTTTTGAATGTATTTTAAATCAGATATCTGATTTCTGTGCCAAAAAATATTGTTTGATGTTAAATACACGTTATAGAAAACAGAAATCAAATATATAATTGGAAACGTATTTCAAAGGTAGGTTTGAACTTAAAATATATCACAGTACTCGTATACGTTTCGTGTATATTTGATGAAAGCTTTTAAAGTCAAGGACAAAGTATTTACTTGGGAGAGAAACTTTGATAATTAACTTAAGTTTCATGAAAATAAAGTACAATCTATACGAAATTTTAAATTTCAACAAGTTTTCACGGCTGACAGTTGATTAAAGGCAATTATCGCTATTAGTACTGCGTCACACGAAGCAATACATAATAAAGTTTTGGTGCCAACACTGGTGTATGGAAGTGAAGCCTACAATTACCTTTGATTATTATTCACCTGCCATACTATTAGGCGAGATTATCTTTGACTATAGTCAATTTGACGTTCGAACAACCAGCTAACATTGTAAAATATACTTAGTATTCGCACCGAATATTATATAAAAAAAAACAATTTTATAATTTTTTTTACAAGTAGTAGTAAAATATTTAGAGTGTTCTACAATAGCAATATTTGAATACGTCTAATAATATACAATTATTGGATTTTCACATACAAATGCACTGTTATTAAACAAATAATAGATATATCATAGAGACCAATTTTTATATTATATTAATGGGTAATACATGGAAGTATGGGTAATTACAGGGCTTACAACCTGTCTTCGGCTGACTTTAGTGATCACATTCACTACAACGTTCACTATTCTCACCCATTAATCAACCTCCGTATCTTTCAATTTTTTGGAGGTTATACATATGTTTAATATGTGGAAACACCTAGAGTACCACTACACTATCTACTAAATTTGATATTCATTTCCTAAAACGGCATATATATCACAATAAGAATCTTTTTTTTTTTAATTAATTAAAGCAATATTCTTTATCTGTAAAATGTTTTTAACATATTATATTAGAATACGCCTGAAAAATCAACATTTTTCAATTTTATATATTTTCTTACTTTGACCAATTCTATAATAGTTAGAATTTTTTACATTTTGAATTCAACAATTTGTGTATTAATATTAAATATTTATAAAAGTGCCACTAAAACCCTTGAAGAAGTACATCCATAGAGTAGTCAGTGTAGGTAGTATAGGCTCTCGAAGAACTGGAAGAAAAAAAATCAAAGGAATACAATTAGTTTCATGGTTGTATGTAAACGTCTAATATATGTCTGTTATGTGTTCAATTTATTTATATTATTAAACATTTTTTTTAAATAGTCTTCACAAATTTTAATTTAAAATTATATTTTATCAATATATTATAATTATATTATGGGTTTCAAATAATGGAACGACAGATGTATTAATTTGAAAAAGTGTAACATACAGGTTCGAAAATTTGTCATGAAAAATGAAAAATACTGGCGCTATAACACAATATGGTAGTGTACATCCCGGATTGGAAATAGAGATCCGGGTTCGTATCCCTGAAGCGCAAAAACAATATTTTTCGACAAAAATTAATTTTATATGTATGTATTTATAATTAATACATTAAATTAGTATTCATTTAGAATTGTTAAAATAAATTCAAGCCTAATATATATTTTTTATTATTTCAGTGTCCAATTCGGATGAAGTTTTGCTCAAAGGTACGTTTAATTAATCTAATCTAACTTTTATTTCGATATAATGTATCTTTTATTTTTATATCTACACGAATCAGCGAGTCATTTTTTTTTAAATGTAACAAAATAATTCTCAGAAGTTTGTATCCAGCAACTGAACATTTTTTCATCGTCTTTGATAGTCAATATTATTTTATTTTTCAGGCATGTCATGAAACTACACGCTCGCAATATTCAAACTTTTTATAACTTCCTACGACCTACACAGAAACCTTGGATTTTTTAAGGTGCTCATTAAAAGTAGCAACATTTTGTTTAAAGCCTGAAGTAATTTGTTTTTTCGGGCTGATTTTTATATTAGGGTGCTTAAAAGATTTTTAAATTAAACACACCCTCAACCTGCACTCGCGCAGCAATTCCCTCGCATCACAAAGAAAATAACGATTCAAGTTTTTCCTTTGAAGAAGGGAATTCTAACCGATATATTCTTGAAGGGATAAAAGCAGCAGGTTCCGTATTTTATCTTCCTCGGGAACCTTGAAGAGTTTTTTAAATACCTTTAAAAGAATAACTAAAAGAAAAATATTCCTCGCTTTTTTTAACGCAATCGTATCAGAATATTTTGAAGGTTATGATATATATGATGTGATTAATGTGTGACGTAATAGGTGACAGATGTCAGGCGTCAAACCATAATTGACTGAATTTATGCATTATATCGTATCTCACCCGGCGGCGAACCTACTGTATTGAGATCTGTACAAAGTCTTGTACATCGACCGGAAAAGTTTGCAAAGTAACGGAGAGCTCCAGTCGTCTCGAACCACCCTTACCACTGGACCAAGTCCTCCATTATTCTAAGAGTGTGATGGGTGGTACTGTACAATACCACCTACACCTTCACACTTACTGCCCAGTAGGTCAAAACAAAACCCGTCCGGCGGTGGTGGGTCATTTTAGACCCACCTCGAGTATTCGGTTTTTCAACCGTTTTGTGGGAGATTTTTTATAGATATTTAATTTTGAATATGATTTAATGAAATTGCATGAAGTTCCGTAATATTTCTGCTAAAAATATAAAGTTATAAATTTAAAAATATTACGAATATTGTACGTATTTGAACGCATTAACAGACGCCCTACACAGCCAAAATAGAAACATCCACTGAGCATGTGGTCTTCTCATCGGATAGGGATTATTTCTACCTGCTTCAGTGTAATATTGGTTATAAAAAATTAAAATGTATTATTTATTTTTTATACACCAGTATTTTTTACACGTAAACCGGATGAAAATAATTAAAACAAATTATTTATAGAAGTTAAATAAATATATTATAAATAAAATATTTAAAAAATTACATCCTTTTTATACGAAACGCAATCAACAATATTATAATCAGAATCAAATGTAATCGAATAACATTTATTTGTATCCAAAATTATTTGAATATATATATAATAAAAGATTAGCTAGAAGGAAAACAGCATTAAACGAATATTTGTAGCGTAATTCATATTTTTATAAACACCCGGGTCAGATCTGAACCACCACCGCAGAGGATGTGTTAAACAATTTCACGCATAGGCCTTTGCCATGGCCAACGTAATAAGCCGAGCAGCAATGAACTTCTCAGCTACACTTGGACGCACAATCGTTAACCATGGCAGACGTCATTATAACATAACGAGGGACCGCCGAAGAAGTGGATATCCTAATATTCCAACTACCACTTTCGTTCTCTCGTGAATGTATACAGTTGACTGCAAGCTATGAAAAAATATTTCTCTTGAATTTATTGTAGTCTAACTATACAAAACCAGATGTTAACCCGAACAACATAGTTACTGTGCGAATTGTTATCAGAGGCGGTTTCCATAGCTGTTAACTGATTCTCTATCTCTGCTGGCCGCGTTGTGAATATTGCATGTCGTCGGTGCTGACTATCTTTCAAACTGATGGCAGTTTTGTTACGCATACCGCTACATGCTGGGTGTATTCAGCTTCGCTGGGCGATTATGATCGATCTTCACGTTTTGTCTCAAGTTTCCTTTTTGTTGTATAGTTTTTTTATAAAAAAATGCGGTAATTTGATTGTTTTCAGTGTTCACTGCATGCCTTATATTGAAAAGCACCGCTCGCCACTGCCAGATATGTAAATATCTCAACGTCGAGCCTCTACCTTTACCTAAGATGAATATGTATTGCTTAGTTAGGCCTTAATAATGCTTCATAAAAAGTCTCTTATTTTTAAAAGTTTTTTGTCCAAATTCAAAGTAAAATATAAAACGAACTACAGTAATTAAAATGAAAACTTAGATGTAGCAGATCAAAGAATCTTGCAGACTCTAAAGCCTGAATAAAGATTGAAACCATATTGAAGTTACCTCGGCATTTTATTTGCGTCACTAGTTGCAAAGTTACTCCCACAGCCTTATAGGCTGTACTTCAATTACTTAAGTTTCAGAAACGAGATAAAAGGGGATAGAGAAAGCAAACAGATTTAGTGCTTAAAATGGCTTGGTGTTTATTAAGTTAGTTACATATGGAATACATATTAAAATTCAAAGGTTACTCGCGAGAATATGATATTACAAGTGAGCGATATCAAGTCGACAGCTTCCAAGCTACAGTCCTGAAGGTTTCTGTATCTTGGGAAGTATGGAGAGAGATTGGTTGGTGATCTCTTCCACTGGTGACGAGTTATGATATATTTTTATTTATTCTTAATTTAGTGCACAAATATCTATACAATAATAATATTTCCCTTTTTATTTTAACTTATCTTACACATAATTGCTCAATTTCATTTTGAATCTTTCTTATATCATACGGCATTTCATTGTAAATCTTCATCGCACTATACATCGCCGATTTCTAAGATTTAGTCTTATTTTTGAATGGTAGTCTCAGTCTATCTCTTCCTCTTATATAATATTCGTGCTCATATTGATTTTCATCAATTTTTCTTATATATTGTGGGGTTGTGCGCCTATGTGAGGTGTAGGCCAAGGCTTGCCCCTCCACCGACTAGCTACAACGGAGACATGAGTAGTGAGTCTTTCGTTTATTAGATGTTACCTACTTACCATGGTGTGGAGATTCATCTTAACCATCAGTGGGAAAAAATAAAATGAGATTTGAGATGTGATATTTGAGAATAAAAAGTCAATAAATATTGTTTGAATTTATTAAAATGACAATTGGAGTATAAATACTATAAAAAAATTAAACTCAAGAAAAATTGTATGTAGGAATCTATTAAATGTGACGACTGCGACAATAATAGTGGGATGACCAGCGTCACTCTTCATCTTTCCGCATCCGTCTCTCGCGGTGTCCTTGGAGCAGCATCTGCCGAGGTATCCGAGGGCCTGGCAATTTCGGTCAGGTACTCCTTCCACCATCAGCACATGCACACGTCCTCTTCTCCAAGGTGAACCATGGTGAGATAATATCGACGGGTATCGGGATGAACCGTGATTTTGCGTTGTAAGTCAATGTAGAATTGTAGCAAAATCCATGTCTTCCGTATGAAGATCACAAGGTAGGAAGAATTTCAATGAAGCGTAAAAATACTAAGCAAAAATTTAAAAAGTAAGATTGGAGAAAGATAAAAAGGAAAGAAAGAGGAAAGAAGGGAAATTTCAATTAATTTCTGCAACAATAAAGTGTATAGATTTTTATTATTTAATAAATTTTTACGATACAATTAGAATTTGTAATGCCAGAAATGAAGTGAGCAATATATGTAGTGGGAATGTTATAGGACTAGTAAATTATTAGTGAAGGTATTGTATGAATTATATTAGAATATTGGATAGCCATGCTTCTGATTCATCTCTACCTGATTGAATCATTGGGTCCATATTTGTGTAATCTTATTGGAATTATACGATTTCCAGTTCGTACTGATTGTGTTGTATACCTTCGGAGCTAAGAGCATGTAGAATCTTTCATAAAATGTCGTTGTTGCTCTCAGAACTGGTGTGTAGATGTTTGTTGTTTGTCTTGTGTTGTGTACATGATTTATTGCTTAAGGAGAGTTGTTGTTAGCATGGAAATATTGAACGAGTCTATATACATATATATTTAAATAAAAACGAATTTTTGGGGGAATAGCAACTTATATCTGTACTACGTCTGTTTTGGGTTTTTTTTTTAACTAATCCTAATTTCGAACATGCAATATCAATGGATTTAAGTGACTTTTGCGAGAAACAATGTGTTTTGCATGTAGCTGTCATAAAATCTACAAAACTGCATATTTAACTCGACTTATCCGTATCTCCAACAGGTTGAACATTAACAGCGCTTAACTACACCCTAAAAATAATACGCGATAGTAATCAATTATCCCTGATGACACGGCATGTATCGCTACCAATATGTTGAAACTTATTTCGCTTTAAGTATTTTTTATTACGAAGCGCCTAGCTGTCTGTCGGTTGACCATCAATCAAGATGAGGAGAATGAGGATGTGTGATGAGATGGTCATCATAATAATATTATGCGGTTTTCTTTAAGCCCTGTACATAAACTGAATAATCCTAAGCAGTCTGAGGGACTTGATCCAGATAAATACGAAACATCAGATACAACAAATAAAATGTCAGCAAATAAAATATATTATTTAAAAAAAAAAAACACCAAACTCATTATCACGCACCATCAACTTTAATTATATAAAGAGTTCAATTGCAAAAATGCCTGAATTTTTTTAAATATATATTTTTTTTATTTATTAAAAACTTGGCCCTGGAGAATAGGATCCCAGAGGTACCGCCACTGATCTAGCTCAGTCTGAGTTCTGTAAGTTTGTTGGTGTTCGCGTGTCGCTTGCTACCTCGGATGGGTGGAAATGGTTTTAAGAAGAAACACTGAAGTGATATATATTACTCTATTTATTACAAGAAACATACTAATTCCGACATTGTAAGCCCAACAATAGTCTTTGAAATGTTTTTTTTTCTGGTTTAACTTTTCTCTCAGTGAGAACACACAAAGTTACCGTTTTAGCGAGTGACAATGAAGGCGGGCTCACCGCTAACCCATGACCGATTCAATAAGCTCAAGACTCCTATCTCGGTCCTACTCATTCGCCTGACAGGGCGATACTGCACAGCTGCCAAAACAAAATTTGCCCTCATTGTCCCCGGTAGACTCACTTTATTAGTGAGTAAATAAATAATATTTACAATAACATAACATAAAGATAATATAAATAATACAATTAATAAGGTCGGGAGCAGAGGGGAAGTGAAGAGTCACTCCTTTTCGGGAAACGAGACAGCACAAAAGAAAAACATGTGAGATGCATACTCACCCTCCACGCACCACTGCCGGCAGATTTAACCCACAAGAACAGTAGATCTCGGACCATATTTGGGCAGAAAGTAGGAAAAAAATAACAAAATAGTAATGATGAAGCTACTCAGCAGCAGTAGTACTCCGGAGGATCTCCCATCTGGAGACCCACACTCGAACAAAGGCACTAAACAACTCCAGATTCCTGCCACGCTTGAGCAGATAGGAGTTTCTAACGGAATCTCGATCTACTCTCTCCAAACCCTTCAGCATATCCTACCTTGCATCCGTCAGAATCACGCAATGGCAGAGAATGTGCTCCGGCGTTTGCCTCAACCGGTTACAGGTACACCATGGGTTCGGGGCAAGCCCTAAATCGTCTAGCTCGCTGCGGATTTCACCGTGACTCGAGACTAGCTGCTTCGATTTAGCAGACATCGATTTATACCCTACTTGCCAAGTGGTGAAGTCGCAACTAATGCCAGGCTGCCATGGGATATTGTCGTAGCCTTGGTCTAGGCCGCCACGCTACTGGACAAGAATTGATTTCCTCCCGATTTATTATTTTAGACAGCCGATCGCTGCTCATGTCATAGGTCGATAAAACAGGCTGCCTAGGCATCGGCGCGCAGATTCAAACATCACAATGTATATACAACATTGAACATGGTAAAAAAAAAAAATTAAGAGTAAATAACTCAATCAATAAGGATGTAAATATATAGAATTTATCATTATATATTATAGGAATTAAAGTAAATACACGGATGCATTAGTTACAAAAACTCTATCTACCAGTCACCTCATAATATGGGTCAAGAGTCCCTACGCTCTCGACCCGCATCTATTAGTCATCTGGCTATAGCTCGGATATTAATTGAAAGATTGTTTTAGAAACATTTTATCATGAACACATCTATAAGAAGTAACAGTACGATAACAGTTTTAAGAGTGAATAGAAAAGTTACAGATCTGTACAAGCTGTAGGCGAAACTGCCCATCAAACATTTTTTAACACTATTCTATATGATACTTTTAAAATTAGCAATATTAACTTTGTGGTTAAAATTCATATTTTTTATTTATTATCTTTGTTTTATTAACCACTGAATTGAGTTTAAATACATCTACCGGTTTCGAAAAATACTATTTTCTTTAACATTGTTAGTTATGACATCCTGAAGAAGAAAATAGTATTTTTCGAAACCGGTAGATGTATTTAAACTCAATTCAGTGGTTAATAAAACAAAGATAATAAATAAAAAATACATTCTAATATGAATTATTAAGGATAATATATTCTTAATGTAAAGTTGTAATTACTCAAAACATAGGTCTGTAATATTTGTAATACTAATTATACGTATTAATAAATATATTATAAAATATGCATATAAAATCAATTTTATCGAAAAATATTGTTGTTAATTTAATTAAATTAGTATTTAAAATATTACAAACCTATGTTGTAAACTACCTCACAATAAGAATGTGTTCTCCTTAATAATATATTAGTTGTATCAATGTGTTAATTCTGGCGTCTCCTATCGGACTACTCAAAGGTAAAGGTAGATGCCTTTCAAATAATGGAACGATAGATGTATTGATTTGAAAAAGTGTAAATTTGTCATCATAAGTACTGTCTGCTGTAGAATAGTTGTTTAATGCACCTTTCCCGGATTGGAAAGGGATCCGGGTTCGAATCCGGTAGCAACAACAATATTTTTCGATAAAATTGATTGCGTATGTATATCTTTATAATTAATACATTTAACTTCGAGTTGCTTCGAGTATTTTAGACAGCCACAGAGTTGCGCACAGGCTGGAACTTTTAATATAGAAAGCACATTATAAAACATATTAAATACTAAATTAATGTATTAATTATAAATATATACATATAAAATCAATTTTGTCGAAAAATATTGTTTTAGCGTCACCGGGATTCGAACCTGGATCTTCATTTCCAATCCGGGGAAGTGCACTACCTTTGTGCTATAACGCCAGTATTTTTCTTGACAAATTTTCGAAACTATATGTTACATTTTTCAAATTAATACACCTGTCGTTCCATTATTTGAAAGCCATCTACATTATTTTTACAGAATCTCAAACACCTTTGAGTAAACCGATTTGCAGACGCCAGAATTATCAATTCATTTTTATTAAATTTTGGACACGTTGATACAACATATATTATTAAGGAAAACAAAGGTAGTGCACTTCCCCGGATTGGAAATGAAGATCCAGGTTCGAATCCCGGTGACGCTAAAACAATATTTTTCGACAAAATTGATTTTATATGTATATATTTATAATGAATACATTAATTTAGTATTTAAAATATCACAGACCTATGTTCTGAATAATTACAACTTCACAATAAGAATGTGTTTTCCTTAATAAAACATATTAAACTTTATATTCATATTTTTAAATGAAATGTTGATTTATATAGTGCTTGATACTAAATTGTTATGAGCAAGCTCTTATTTTCTATATCTTCCATTTTTATTATTGTTTTGTTAAACACAGATAGATTTTAATTTTTATTTAAAAAATAATATATTTGTATATATCATTCTAAGATGGATATCTTACCAGAAATCTTGTGCAAGAGATAGTAACGCATTTGGTAGCATTGTGGAGTATCTATCGCTTCAATAACATATTGAATTCATTTTCATCATCAAAATCAAAACAGCCGTTATTGGGGCACTGACAATCCTCAATTGATACACTTTTACATCCACGAGTTACTGTATGGTACGCCATGTGGGTCAGCGGAATTATTGGCCCCTATTTCTTTCAGTATGCAAGAGGCAATGGTGTAAAAGCTTCTCGGTGGACGAATTGGGTCGATTGAGGACGCAACACGTGTGGTTTCATGCACAGCCCGAGTTACACTTGAAATTTTGTTGAATGAAACAACATAATGTTCACCCTGTACAAAAAAGCGACCACAGTTTCAATTAATGTTATAACTTCAGCTTGCTCACACAAACAAAAGGTTTATCCTGACCAAACACGAATAATCCCGCAGGAGTACGGGGATTCGTTATCATTAGTACGGTGTCATTGCGGCACTACCACATCCCCCCTGTTGTCCGTACCCTTAGAAATTTGAAGAAGGGGTGTTTCAGTTCATTTTAATTTGTCGCGAAACCCGCTCACGTGGGGTATAATTCCTGAATAGCATGCATGTTCTGGAAACATATTTCTCTGAAGATGTGAATGGATAATGATAGCTCCGTGACGTTGAATTTTTTTCATTCATCACCTCCATACACTTGTTTCAACGGTCTTGGCAATTGGCAGCTATTCAAAATGAATAGTGTATTTTTGTTACGACATATGACGTAAATGTTCTTTTTTTAAATTACTGAATATTGAAATAGTGCGGGGAATGCTCACAATTAGAGTAATATAATCAAGCGAAAATCGTTTGAAATTATACGAGGTGTAATCAAAAATACTAGTAGATAAGTAATTAGCTAGGTCCTACTGAGCTAGCCCCAGCCTTGTTAATTGTATTATTTTATACTATCTTTATTTACTAATGTGTCGCCTTGTAAAATCGCCCTGCCAATATGCGGAGTGCTATCGAACAGCCGCCTAGTAGCATTGAAAAATGCCAACCTGACGGCGAATGAGTAGGACCCTAATTTTTTTCTTTTTTTAGTAATATTAAAAATATAATAAAATTTCAATAATCAGTGGATATATATATATATATTAACATCTGTTTCTTCTCTATCAGAGTAAGACTCGTGTATAGAGAAGGAGTATATTCGAGTTAATTTATGTTTCAGTTAGTTGTGTATATTATTTTTTTTACTTCAGTTACAAATTTATGATAGTCCGTAATTTTTCTAATTGTAATGGGTAGATTGTTAAAATATTTGACACCTTGATAAATATATTGATTTTTAGTTGCGGTATATTTTAGTTTTGGGATATCAATTTGATCTCTATATCTTGTAGATCGAAATTCCCTTCTAAAATTTAATTGATTTTTAATTTTGAACATTTGACTTATTGATTTTTTTTTTGTATACGTCTACTATTTTTGGTACTTTAAAATCAGTGAAAAGTTATATACTTGTCATTTTGTGAGTGATTTCTGATTGTGACATTGAAGTTTTATACGCACCTCCCCATCCAATGATACCGTATTGCAAAATACAGGAGCCTTGAGCTAACTGCATCGGTCCTGGATAAGCGGTGGGTCCGCCCCGCCCTCATTGCTAATAATTACAAGCGACTATTTTGGCCTCTTTTACGCATTCTCAAATAAGATAATAATCCTGAAATATGGATATAAAACATTATCGAAAATCGATACATTATGATATGTATTATACAATAATTTTAATAACAGTGTAAATATTATATTATTAAGGAAAACACATTCTTATTGTGAAGTTGTAATTATTCAGAACAGACGGTCTGTGATATTTTAAATACTGCAGTCGGTTTACTCAAAGTTATTTGAGATTCTGTAAAAATAATGTAGATGGCTTTCAAATAATGGAACGACAGGTGTATTAATTTGAAAAATGTAACATATAGGTTCGAAAATTTGTCAAGAAAAATACTGGCGTTATAGCACAAAGGTAGTGCACTTTCCCGGATTGGAAATAGAGATCCAGGTTCGAATTCCGGTGACGCAAAAACAATATTTTTCGACAAAATTGATTTTATATGTATATATTTATAATTAATACATTAATTTAGTATTTAAATATTATATAAAAATAGTGAGAAATTAATCAAATTTGCATTTAAAAAGTTGTGTAATTCATTATTTTATTGTCAATTTTTATAGGTTATAGCACAAATATAGCATATAGTATAAATATATAGAATGATAGGATAAGGTATGTGAATGATGAACTGACTTAACATTCGAGTTGGTGTATATTGGTTGTTCCCGTAAATACTTCGATAGCTAGTTCTGGGTTTATTATTTCTATTGGTAATGATGAATACAGTAATTTAATCTATGTAAACTCAAATTACACAAACATTTGTGAACCTGTGCTGGTAGACGCCGACGTCGCTCTCCTTGTAGTCTGATGGTCCTTAAATATGCTGGTCGGCCACCGAAAACCTTCACACAACCGATAATCCGAAAATATATAATACTAAATGTTTTTATTATTGCCGCCATAAAAGTCCGTCCGAATCACAACTCTCTTCCCAGAAGCAGCTTCGCTTTTGTTTTCTGTTTTTAAATCTACACAAAAAGAACACACATATTCAAAATTTTATATCAGGCCTACCTATAAAAGCGCTTAAACATTGGTATTCACCTTGGATTATTCGGTAAGAAGAGATGAAATAAAACGAACGATACTTACATGAAAAGCCCTGAGTTTGATAAATTACGATTACAATTAGCACTTATGCGTTAGAATGCTAATACAGAGGTCGGAGTGAAACGTTGTTGGTTGGCACAATAACAGTAGCTTAGCGCAGAACATGTAACTGATCAGTAGCGCGTTGTGACGTCACATGTTGTATATTCTAGGAGCCTTAGATATTACATGTCTCTGTCCTATTCCTATTTTAGACCTTTTTAAAATTAAATTTAATAATAATATAGTTACATCGTAGTCATTATTTTTTCACTACTCAGTTTTATCATGATGATATATTTCCAAAGGAGCTCTTAAAGCGCTTTTAAAGGCAATATACGTTCAATTCCTACTCCACCTAGAAAAGTTTTCTGCTTTACTTGTTTATTTTCGTCACAATATATCAACACTTTTCGGCTTCGCATCTACCAGTGTCTATAAATAAAGCAATATATAGTTAATAAATAAAATAAATATACATATACACATTTACCGTCTGCAAAATCATTTATTTATTTTTATTTAAATGCCCCCCCACGCATATTACCCAAACATTGTAGTGTTTCATGTGAATCGATTCGCCGTCCAAGCTTTCTCGTACAAAGTAGCCGAACATTACAAAAACAAATAAAGCAACTGCATTCGAAGCCAACGCCTGCTATTTTATAGCACATGTTATCATTAAAGTATTAAATATTTTATTTCATTAAATAACTATACATTCTGTTGAATACAGTGTTTCTCAATCTTTTTTTTTAAATGTAAGATTGTGGGAAGTGAGCAATATATAAATAGAAATGTTTTAACGAGGGGAATAGGAATCGGTGTTTCTAGTGGTTTCTATACAGTGTGGTGATAAAAATATTCTAATTAAATGTGAAATTGATTGTTTTTAAAGCTATGTATACCCGCATTAATATAGGATCAAAAACAGGTCATAATCCAAATAACGAGATCAAGGATCAAATCTATAACGGTGAGAACTGTCCATTTTATATGTAAGTGTGTGTGTGTATGTGAGTGTGAGATGAGTGGTGGGGGTCATGGGATATAAGAGGCCGTCACTGGGGAACGGCTCTCTGATCCCATCGTTCTTTCGCATTAGCAATAAGCAATATCTGAGTATATTATGTAAATAAGCAAGTGTTGTCACAAGTCACATACCGAGTTTTACTACAATCAACTTGACGGTACAATAAGAGGACTTAACCCAAGGGAATCTGTGATAGTATTTCCAGAGGCACCATACGAGTGCAGATAATTGAAAAGTCACTACAGTACCGTAATAAGGTGTAAGTCTCTACTTCATCATAGAAAGATCTCAACTAGGGTGAATTAGATACATTTCAAATTCTGCTCTAAAATCCACTAGATGGATAAATTCATCGAACTCTGCGGAATAGTAACGGTCAGAGAAAATTGGGAAGACTCTTGAGGAGATGTTCGTTTAACAGTATATATAAATACTGAAGATAATATCTAGTTTCTGTGAGATTTCTCGCTTCGATTCCCTACTAGACCTAGTCCACAATACTTTATAGGTGGATACCTGACTAAATTACTATGACCGAGTACTGCGACAGCAACACATAAATGTGACGTTTACCCTCGCCTTTTAGGGGTGTATGATTTCAATAGCTTCTTTCTGACTATCTTCCGAATTTAATGTGATAACGAGTCTCACGTCAAATAGTACAGGTATGGCTCTGGTACGATGATACCGGAGCCAATCTATGATAATGTTTTTAAGGACTGAATATAATAAAATAAAAAAATACATAATTATGAAGAATCGAAACAAGAGTAAACAACTCTCAAAACGATTCGGAATAGGATTTAAATAAATAAAATATAATCTCATATTTAATCAGTCCTGGATCGCGGCTCAAAACAGAGAGATCGCCCAACGGCGGCGTAACTCATTTTATCTCTTTCGCTCGCACCCAATCGTGCCAACTTTTCACATACGTCAATTATAGATATCGCAATTATTATTATCAAGAGCATGAAGACTTGCTTGAAAGTCCAGCAAGTTAGTTCTATTTTCCATAACGCACGTTTAGCTTCGTGTGAAAATAGTTATAGTAGAATATTGATGTGACGCGTATTCCGTGTAGGTATCGCAATTTTTTTTAACGGAAAAAAAAAAGAGTCGCAATTTTAATTTATTTATCCAAAAAACCGTTCATTTTAAGGTTTATCTGAATCACTGAAATACGCAAGTATTTCATAAAATCCCTGAAAATACAATTTAACTTGAACACATATAATTTTAGTACGTTGAAGGTGTTTAATGGAGCTGACTGTAAATACGGACACCTGGTCTCCAGGTATTATTACCCCGCTCGTGGTTCAGCTATAAAACGGATCGCACCTGGCTAAGAATTAAATTCAGAAAATTGAGTTGTTTCTAGATCACGCCTTTGAAATTGATCAAAGGCGATCACTTCTTTATTTATTTCATAAATGGAGAATTCTCGTCCATTTCATGGATGCGTTGTTAAATTTGCAATGAACAGGATGTTGTCTGGAGAGACCTCTCCCTCCAAACTGTAAAAATATTATTTTTGATTTAATCGTTTTTATCATTGAAGGCCCTTTATTGTGCCCTTGGAATATTTCATCTCACCGGCCATCATGTGCAAATATAAATACAAGGATCTTTTCTAGATTAGATCCCATTTTTTATAGATGGCTTTCTTGAGGAAACCTTGGCCGATGTTTCAGCACGGTAATATGTGATATTGAGTACTCAAATAACCTAAGTAGAAGATACATTTTAGATTTTGCTTTGAACGATTGAGTTTACTCGTTAGTTTAAGACAGAATTCACGATAGCCTTTGAGAATGAGTGTTCCGTATAGGAAACAAGAATGTTCCCTAATGTTGATTTAGTTCCATTATCTAAAAGAGCTATCTACCTTATTTTTACAGAATCTCAAATATCTTTGAGTAATCTGATAGCAGACGCCAAAATTGACAATTCATTTTTATTAAATTTTGGACACATTGATACAACTTTATTATTAGGAGACCACATTCTATGTATTAATATAAAAAGGTAATATAAAGGTTCGAAAATTTGTCGCTAAAAATATTATCGCTGTAGCATAGTTGGATAATGCACCTTCCCCGGTTAGGAAAGAGATCCAGGTTCGAATTCCGATAGCGCAACGACAATATTTTTTAATAAAATTGATTTTGTATATATATATACATATATATCTTTCTAATTAATATATTTAATTCATATTTAAAATATCACAGACCGTCTGTTCTGAATAATTACAACTTCATAATAAAAATATGTTCTCCTAATATTATTTTAACGATGATATAACGGTCAAAGGCAACGAAAATATGGTCAACTTATAACTGCCGGGCGCTCCACAACCCTTCCATCTGTTGCGCTGGAGAATTAGATTGCTCCTCACCCAACTCGGCTGAAGAGGCGATCTAATATTAGATCCGCTATTTTTTCGCAACGTTCTATTTTTTGAATTTGACGTTTAATTGACGTGTGTCGTAAAATATTTTTTTAATAGGATAAGGAAATTATAGGACGCATCAAAAACCATACATATATATGCCACATGATGCTGTACCACTTGGAGAAAGAATGGAAAGCTGCTGAGTCATTTCGAGATCTCAACGATCTTTTCGGCGAGAGTGGTTTATTCGCTTCATAGCTAGTGATACCAGCTTAAACGACAAGTCAGAAAAGGGTCGATCTTTAGATTTTGATGACCAAGCCCTCCTGGCGGCTGTGGAAGACGACAAAAGTTGCATCACTAGAACACTGGTTGAGAACTTCAACATCTATCGGTCCACGATTATGTTTTCATTTATTGTTATGTTACATATCATTTTATTAAGAAATTATTATTAATAATACAATTTATATTTATACAATAAATAATTTATTATTAATAATACAATATCATTTTATTAAGAAAAACACATTCTTATTGTGAAGTTGTAATTATTCAGAACATAGGTCTATGATATTTTAAATACTAAATTAATGTATTAATTATAAAAATATACATATAAAATCAATTTTGTCGAAATATTGTCGGATTGGAAATAGAGATCGAGGTTCGAATCCCGATGACGCAAAAGCAATATTTTTTGACAAAATTGATTTTATATGTATACATTTATTTATAATTAATACATTAATTTAGTATTTAAAATATCACAGACCGTCTGTTCTGAATAATTACAACTTCACAATAAGAATGTGTTTTCCTTAATAATATATGTTGTATCAATGTGTCCAAACTTTAATAAAAATGAATTGATAATCCTGGCGTCTGCAGTCGGTTTACTCAAAGTTATTTGAAATTCAGTAGAAATAATGTAGATGGCTTTCAAATAATGGAAAGACAGGTGTATTAATTTGAAAAAATGTAACATATAGGTTTGAAAATTTGTCAAGAAAAATACTGGCGTTATAACACAATTGGTAGTGTACTTCCCCGGATTGGAAATGAAGATCCAGGTTCGAATCCCGGTGACGCAAAAACAATATTTTTCGACAAAATTGATTTTATATGTATATATTTATAATTAATACATTTAAAATATCATTTTATATTACAATATCATTTTTAAAAAACGGCGGATAATTATGCATTTGAGGTATCTTTATTGCGATGTTATCTAAATAAAACGCTGATTAGACCAGTTCTCAGTCCGATGCTGATGAACGCGTTTGTATTCTTACACGCCGTCGGTATTCTATGTCTTTATGGCTGGTGTGAGTTGCGTTGCAAACACCGTTCGTTCAGCTTCGCCGTGCGGTATCTTGATATTAGAGAACTAATATTTTGACATCAGATTCACCGAAAAACTTTACGAACATTTAAAATAAATGCATTTAGAAAACATCGGTAAAATAATAACGAAAATACACAAACTTTTATTTTGTGTATTTTTAAATACTGATATTTCAAATTTCCACCAAAATGCTATTATTATGACATCGCATTCGCTTATTTTTGACAGGCCTTTGTGTGCTTTATACTCTTTGGCGCGTGCCGCCGCATGACGTCACAATCGTTTCAACAAAGTATGGTTTGATTTTGGATATTAAAATTTATTTAAAATAGCAGAGACCGATCGGGTATTGCTGGTTGCTTTCTGCTACTACTGCCCCTGTTGTAAACCAATGCATTTGAGCATGTTATAATTAATTTTTTTAAATAAAATACAACATTGTTTTCTTCACTTTAATTTAAAAAAATTCAATGCTTATTGCGTTATCTTCAGTAATAAACTAAAACTTAAACTAGATCGACTGCTTGAGAGCGGAGTTGGGATGGATTGGGTTTTGATGAATAGTTAAAGTGGTTGTAAGTGAGGTTTGTATGGTCAAGAGGTGAGATTGTATGTTAAGTATATAATTATTGTTACAATTCATTTCTTTACTTTCTAGAATGTTTAATCTTCTCCGCTTTCTGCGTACATTCTGCATTATGTACTTCTACGTTCTCATGCGTGAAACGATGACCCTCTGATCTTGCATGGTCTGCCATCTCTGAGTTTATGCTGAAGTTCTTAATTCTTGAGGTGTTATTCTATTCGTGTGTGTATTTTCTTTCCACTATGTCTAATATTTATTATCTAGCGGATCTATTCTAGTTTTATTATTTAAAATATATTTTCTAATGCTATTTTTATTATCAAAATTAAGATAAGAAATTAGAATATGTACTATTTAGACTGATATTTAGAAAATTTTCACAACTATGTTTATATAATATTTTAAAATAATAATGTTATTACCTCAACGTCATCATCATCATCACGTGACTATGATCCATTTAAGGTCCTTAATTTCCCGTTTAATAGTTTTTGCCACTGTCATATACCTTCACAGATAGTCCTTCAGTCTTAAACACCAAGTTAACTTGCAAGAAACAACCTACCTAGTGTAATAAAATTTATTGTTATTTTATCCTGCACAATAATGAATAAATTTATTTTATCCCAGTTACACCGCCATCGTCACCGTGCCCAGCTGACCGACGACGCGGGCGACATTTACACCCGGGGGGACTCGCTCCGTCATTCGCCCCAATAATTACTCGATAAGCGACAATATACATTTAAAAAATATAAACTGACCCTTTTCACTGTGGACATAAAACAAAATTGAGCGACATCTATCTTTTATAATTGTAATACATCGCTTTAAAGAATAGACGAATGAAAAAAACTTAAAACATTTTTATTATCAGTGAAGATTCACCATTTGAAAGTTTTAAGTCTGAGGAAGTTGCAAAGAATCAATAGCCTATAAATAACCAACTTAATTTAACAGCGAGTCCAATTTTGAAATTGTTTCCAATAAATAAATCACTTTGTCCTACCCCTCCCTCCGATCTCTTCTCCTCTCTAACCCTACCTCGAGACACTTGACAATATTTATGGATGTTTCAGCCCTTGCAGGCTACTCGGGGCGCAGCGCTCGCTCGTTTAAACATTGCATTCAGGGATGATGATAGATTGTGCTAAAATATGAAAATGAAAATTACTGCCCTAACAAGAGGGCAGTTAGTATCAAAAATAATTATCGAAATGTATTTACAGACATTGTTGAAAAGTTTATATCAAAAAATATTAAGATGTCTCACAAAGACGAAGCTATTATTTTTTATACGAGAAGTATAGTCTTGGGCATCACAGGGCTTACGTCCTGTCATCGGTTGGCTTAAGTGATCACTTTACACAATGTAGCGTTCACCTATTTACCCACGCTACTACATCTACCAAATTTTTGGAAGTTGAATATATTAAATCAAGATAGAACATTTCATTTATTTATTACCAATTATGCTGTAGCCATCTATTGACATTTTTTTTTTGTAAATTTGATATTCTTTCTCGTGTAATAGTATAGATGTCGCTGAAGCTGAGACTTAATTTGAAGTGGAGGCAATATCCTTAATGTGTTTAGGAAATTCATTCGAATTACTAACATATTCTAGAATACGTCTGAAAATACAGTATTTTTCAATATTTAACTTCATAATCTTGATGACAATCTCCCAGGGGATAAAACCCAGTAATTAGTTACTACAAAAATTTTGATATACTCAAAATATTGTAATAAAAAATATAAATAAAAGCCTATTATGTGGGCAAATTTGAGCTGAATACTTTGTATCTGAGTATAATATCAGTTTTTTTTTAAATGTGCAAGATCGACCTCGAGACATGACCGAAGCCTCACTACACGCCGTATTAACCAAGGCCCAGGATCGCGAATAGTAGAGGCAATCAGTTCACACTGCAGAAGTAGACTAAAGGACCATGAACACATTTACTACGATAGAGTGACCATTTTATTCTGAAAATACATTTTTCTTATATAAAAATTAACAACTTCGTCTCAACAATTTCTAATTAGAATACTTCAACTTTGTATTGGACGTGTTTGAAATTTGAAATTTTTATTATTTCAAGCTATAATTACCCAGGAAAAGTTATTAAACCATGTATAAATTATATTTTGATTTAATTCATCCATTTTCACATATTATATAAATCACACCGTCCTAAGAATACGGAGATTAACGGGCGATGTTGCGTTACTATTATTATTTATTATGTTTAACCTTTTCCTTATGGAGCTAAAATAAAAACACGCGTTCCGGTGTTGTAAATTCAGTGTACATGTAAACTTTTACGAATTTTAAGTGAATCATTAAAATATTAGTTGACATATATATATATTGATCAATTATTACGTAAGAGTGCTAAAAATTAGAAAATACATTGATCATCACGAACAACGCATAAGACACATCTAACTCGGCCAGCGCACGCTCTGCTACTAAAGTGATCCGGCATCCGAGCACTGCGCCGATCGCACCACTCCGCACGTACACATACACGTATTGACAAATTCACGTCAGGTTCTTCGAAAAAACATTTTTTATTGTTGCGTATGGTAAATACTTATGTTTTGTTATTATTTTATCCAATACACAAATATATTACGGAGGAATACCTAAAATATTAACTCTGCATTTAGTATATTTATAGAGATATTCACATAATTAGAGGCAATTTCAACTCAGTTTACATCATGAGAGATGAAAGGTTAAAATTGTTTGCTAAGAGCATCTATGATAGATATGTATTTAGTAAATATTTCGAAAATATTCGAGTATATCTTATTCATACTGTTTACTCAGGGGGTGGGGAAACGGGATGTAGGAAGGGTAATAGGAATTTGGTATAGGGACAGGACAATCAAGAGAATCAACCAGAAAGAACACGACTCATCTGGATATTCTCTCCTTATTCGATACTCAGCACGTAGCACTGTAACCACAAGAGCTGTACGCAAGAGCGGCACGCACACGCGAGTAACCGAATACACAAGCAACAAGTAACTTTACAAAACTTCAAGTTAGTAACGAGCACATAGTAAGACATTCATTCTCCTCGACAGTTCAAAAGTCATCACAATCAATACAAAACAATCGTGTTCAGAGGTGTAGGGTATGAGGAGGGTTTTGGGGGTATAGGGGGTAGGGTATAGTGATTTAAACAAAGTTTTTCGTCTTATTATTCATATAATATGTGGCCACAATGTAATTTTGGTAATATTGAAGAAGACATTCTATATTGCTCAATTTATATATTTCGGTTCATTTATTCTCTTTGTAAAAGGTCGCAAAATGCGCCTCGTAATTTCAAACTAAGCTAAATGCTTATGCTATGAAAATAGGATTAATTTTCTGGTTTCTTTGAATGAAGCTCAAACTTCCGATTACAAGATCACTAGACCAGTGGCTTGACCACTATACCAACAAGCTGGCTACTCGTAATGAATATGAAAATGTAAAAAAAAAGAATAATTTAAAACAATATAAATCCAATAAGTTCAATGTCTTTGATATGTTATAAGACATCCATAATACAGGGAAAGTTCGCTGGAAATCGAGTCCTGGAAGAAAAACATCATGACTAATAAGGAAACCCAGCTTCCTATCGGTCCTACTTATTTACCGCCAGTTTGACATTTTTTTATGCTAAACAGAGCAGCTTAGAGCTTTTTCTAGTTACAGTTAACATAGTTATGACAGCCGACATAACAGCTAACATCCGTTGAACTAAGGATAAATTCTAAACAATTGACCTAAAGGTGACCTCTGTAAGTGGATAGACAGGTGAACTATAACGATAAAGTGAAGATATAATGAACAGAAAATCTAAGTCAAATATTCATCCCTTTAAAAAGGGGGTTATGCGCATTAACCCTCTCGCTGGCGATGGCGTCCGAGAACAGCAAACTACTTATAAGTTTTCCCTCCGAAGGAAAACCGGGAAGGTGACGTGATCCACCCCCTTGCTTAAGAATGCAAACAAACAGGCCTGGCATGAGATCAAACCAGTAGCGTACATGAATAATTAATGCGAATTTAACTAAAACTGTGCGAATGACGTCACATGGTACTATTTTTTTCGTAAAAATATTTTTGATGCCTCCAATATTGAGCTTGTATATTGTGATGGCATTAACTGAGTTATTCGTGTAAGAAATTGATAGGCAGTAACGCGCATTGAATTTATTCGTATTCGTGGTTACAGTAGGAACATTTTGTGTAAATGGCGAGGAGTGAAAAGCTTTAACTGCTGCTGGATCTGAGAACAAAATGAGATTGATTAGAAGAGCCGGTGGATGCGCTTCGGTCCACGATGTATAGACGGCGCTTAACTTCCACACACTCGCTCGGACGGATAAATTATACTGCCTAAAGTATTGTATCCTGTGCAGCACGATTGAAGATTGAAGACTTCCGTTTCATTTGTCAGTCTTCTATGATTTACTATAACTTGTGCGCCCTAGGAAATTTCACATCAAAACTTTATTAAAGGCTAACGCCACGTGAGCTTACTCTATCTAAAGGCTTTGTAAACAAGATTAATATTATATCTAAGATTTTTTAGAAAAGAAAAACTTTACATTTTTGAGAGCGGTAAACTTTAAAGCACAATGTCGCTAGTTGCCTTTTAATTTTAACTTCAACTGACACGGGCGGAGATTCTCGCGTGAATATATTGAAAAACTTGTATAATCTCATTTTTTTTAAATTTTATACGTAGGTATTGTAGCTTTTTCAGACTATATTTTTTTTAAATATATTTTAAGCAAATCCTTAGTCTTAGCTAAGCATGGACAAAATTTTAGATACATCGTAACTTGGACATGTTCGAAACAAAGGTACTCCCCACCCCTAACCCTCTTCACGAGCCGCGCCTGTCACAGTACGCCGCCAGTGACGTATGTTACAAATATCAAAATAATATAAATTAAATGTAATAATTAGAAAGACATACATATAAAATCAATTTTATGAAAACATATTATTGTTGTTACCGGGATACGAACCTGGATCTCTTCCAATCTAGGGAACGTGCAATAACCGATTATATTATATTATTAGGAGAACACATTAATACTTTTAAAATTAGCAATATTAACTTTATGGTTAAAATTCATGTTTTTTATTTATTATCTTTGTTTTATTAACTACTGAATTGAGTTTAAATACATCTACCGGTTTCGAAAAATACTATTTTCTTCTTCAGGATGTCATAGTTAGTTATGACAAAATAGTATTTTTCGAAACCGGTAGATGTATTTAAACTCAATTCAGTGGTTAATAAAACAAAGATAATAAATAAAGAACACATTTTTATTGTGAAGTTGTAATTATTCGGAACATAGGTCTGTGATATTTTAAATACTAATTAAATATATTAATTAGAAAGATATACATAAAAAATCAATTTTATCGAAAAATATTGTCGTTGCGCCAACGTGATTCAAACCTGGATCACTTTCCAAACCGAGAAAGGTGCATTATTCAACTATGCTAAAGCGATATTATTTTTTGACGATAAATTTTCTAACCTCTAATAATTTGAAAAATGTGTGACAAAATGGTTCGAAAATTTGTCGTCAAAAAATAATGTCACTGTAGCATAGTTGTAAAATGCACCTTCCATGGTTTGGAAAGAAGGTTCGAATCCCGGTGACGCTACAACAATATTTTTCGATAAAATTGATTTTATATGTATATTTTTCTAATTAATACATTTATTTAGTATTTAGATTATATTACAGCAACACAATGCATTGACGACAAATTTTCGAACCTACATGTTACACTTTTCAAATTAATACATCTATCGTTCCATTATTTAAAAGCCATCTTCTTTATTTTTACGGAATCTCAAATACCTTTGAGTAATCTGATAGAAGACGCCAGCATTGATAATTCATTTTTATCAAATTTTGGACACATTGATTGATACAACTTATATATTACACATTCTTATTGTGAAGTTGTAATTTTTCAAAACAGACGGTCTGTGATGTTTTTAATACAAATTTAATGTATTCATATTTTTTATTTATCATCTTTGTTTTATTAACCACTTGATTTTAAATACATCTACCGGTTTCGAAAAATACCATTTCCTTCTTCAGGATGTCATAACTAACTAAACATATATATCATTGTTTCTTCACCAGAATCTATTTAAAAAAAAACAACAATTATTTAAAAAATAAATTCAGTACCTAACTCAAATTGTTGCTTAATACAAATTTAGTCGAATAATTTTTAGGAAAAAATTTTAGAATGGGACTCGTAGTTAAATTTAGTTGGTTGTTTATAATTTCTTGATTAGTTTTACATGCTTTATTTATCAAAAAAAATATGAATTTTAATCACAAAATTAATATTGCTAATTTTAAAAGTATAAATGTATTCATTTGATTATTTAATATATTAAATTAGTATTTAAAACATCACAGACCGTCTGTTCTGAATAATTACAACTTCACAATAAAAATGTGTTCTCAATAATATCAAAATATGCTGTGTACTCTTTCGTAATGTAAAATGTTAAATTGACATTTACAAACTATGTAGGTAGATCGCTACCCTGTTCACGTTCCGTGTTCGCTTTTAGCGCAATATGTAAAATCAGAATTTCCAAATGAGTCCAAAAATACTCCAACGCCAACGCGTGCATTTGCGAACAAAGGAATTTTAATAATAATTAATATGAATTCGACAAGCATGTGTAATACTTTGCAATGCACCCTCTTCGTTAACCCTTCCCAAACCATGCAGTAACACAGGCCTACCATTATAATTAAACTTGTAATATTTCTGTAAATGCATGCGACATTAAATTCATATTTTAGATAATCCTAAATAAAATATTAGCACTTAGAAATGACTAGTGACAAACCAATTATGAAAAGGGAATCGTTCAAAAACATTTATGTTTTCCATTCAATCCGTTGTACAATTAATAGGTTGGTAAAAATACATTTTGTGATATGAAAGACAGAGATCACACACTATTGTTACAGTGAAAAGAACAACAAATATACAAATATAATAGTCTCTTTCTCACTAATTAAATGAAGAGAGATAAGAAGGAAGGACACATTGTATAGGACTTAATGAATGCTCTTAATTATGTAATTAATCTTTTTTTCAAAATTAAATTTAGAATAAATTCGTGCCATTAAAGCTATTTAAGCCAATAAAAACATTTTTTCCTACTGTTATTTACTGTAACACGAGTTGACAGCATGGCTGCGTTCGGGTATTTTATATCGTGGTATGGTAAAGGTTAATGATTATATGAAAATGTGTTATTTACGAATCCGGACAAAAAAGCGTTATTGCAAAAGTTGTTTATTTCAGCCAATGCTGTTATATCACATCTAAAGAATCCTTACTAGGTACTTTCATTCTATATAGCAACCCTGAGCCTCTATTTTCAACTGATCGCGGTTCGTGCCAGTAAACTCTGCCCAGATAGCAGCCCGGAGGTAGTTGACGTTAGAGTGCCTAGACTTGTTGGTTTGTCTCTTGACTACGGCCCACCCTTAGTAGTCCAGAGGGTTTAGGGAGGGACTGTTAGGAGGGCAAATGTCCTTCGACCAAAACATGCCAACATTGTCAGAGAGCCAATTATGCACTAAATGGCTCGTTTGAGCGGGTTGATAGATATACGGTCTTCCAGAGGTATACGAGATATACGGTCTATCTTGTTTATAGATATACGGTCTTCCAGAGGTCACATGACCTCTAAATAAGCCTCCTTCGTGACCGTATCGCCCTTCTGAAAGAAGTGCGGTGGCATGACATCACCCTCACGTAAGACGATGCTCAGGAGGTGGATGTTGGCCGGAAACTTGGTCTTGCCCGCCACAGAGACGTCCTTGAGGTTGTGGGCATTCCATACAGTCATATACAGTAGATCTTGGGTACCTGAAGAATTTAATAATTTTGGTAGAAGTTCTTCTGCCACGAAGGCTTTCTATAATCGCCGCTCTTCTATCGTACTCCGCGCTTGGGTTGACAGGCTCAGCCATTTTGAGGTTATGAAAGTCTTACTGACATAATTAGCTAACTTTAGCGCTAACCAGCGCCTAGCCTTGAATTCAACTATAGTGGGAACTTCAAATATAATTTTTTCTGGATTCTAACGGCGCACCCTGTATTGTCAGAATATCCAAAAATAGCAATATCGCCTAATCTCACAGAGAAAACATAAAATAACAGGTATGATAGAAAAGTGTTACATATTTATGAATATCGTGAATTATGAAAACCGTTAGAGAATTGTCCCAAATCCATGAACGTCACATGATAAACACATGCATTTACTTTATTATTAATATGTTTGTGTGTAACTAGTTGATTTATTTTATATACCTTTTGGAATGTCCGTATATATATATATATATATATATATATATATATATATATATTTATTCATACATTTCCTGGTATGATGGAAGGTTCTAAGGGAACAATAAAAGAGTTACTAGTGGTGCAATGGAAGTATGATAGATTTAAAATTGAAACTATCGTAAAATACAAGGTGACTAAAAATATTGCTAAAAAAATGACAGAAAATTCAACAGTACTGATTCTTGTAAAATAGTACACAACTTTGTTATTATTCCTCACATCAACTATTGCAGCAGCATTTTGTTTTTGCAAAATACTCAGAAAAAATAGATATACTCGGATCAGTGCAATGCTGAAAGATCTGAATATGATGACCTTTAAGCAGAAAATATATTTGTTTTTATTTATAAAATCCTCAATACGAAAATATTGGCGGAATTTATACGAAAAAATTGATGCAAATCAACGCAAGCACGAACATCGTACGAGGAAGTATTAAACTGAGACTGCCATTCAGGAAAAAGGCCAAATCTCAGAAATAGATGATATACAGTGCTATGAAGATTTTTAATGAAATGCCAGAAAACATAAGAAAGGATGAGAAATTGGATACGTTTAATGTGAAACTAACCAGATATGTGAAAGATAACAAGATAAAACTTTTCACAGATTTCAAAGTACCAAAAATAATAGATATATATAAAAGAAAATGAATAATCCAAATTTAAAAATTAAAATTCCATTAAACTTTAGAAGCAAAACCGGTCTACAAGATTTAGACCAAATTGATATTCCAAAACTAAAATATACAGCAACCCAAAATCGCTATATTTTTCAATGCATCAAATTTTTTAACAACCTTCCCATCACAATTAAAACAAATACAGACTAACTGAAACAAATTATCTCGTACATACTCCTTTTCTATACACAACTCCTACTCTCATAGAGAAGAAATAAATTTTAAATGAAATATATATATATATATATATATATATCCTACTGATTATTCTAAAATGTATTATATTTTCTAATATTTAAATAAATAAAAATATATGTTTTAGTAAAAAAAAAGATCTTAATCTTGTTTATATCAGAGCATATATAGGAGTGTTTATATATGAACTATGTTTAGAATTAAATATATATTTCATTCAATATACATAATAATTATGAATTACATTCAATATGAATAACATATATCTTTAAGAACAAATAAATCTTTGCTAGGGTCTGAGAAATATAGGGTTGAAATATAGAGCATACATATTACGATCATTAGCGAAGATATACGATGAGGCACTACATCCTGGGGTAGAATTTGATCTCCTCTGCGAGTACTCTCCACCAACTTCTAGTCTAATTCCCAGACCCTCCCATACTGTTCCAGTCCTTTTCCACACAGTCAGTCCACCTCTTCCTTGGCCTGCCTCTAGGTCGCTTCCACTGGGGTATCCACTTGATCATGTCCTTTTGTGCCCTATTATCTAGCATTCTTCCGACATTTCGAACTTATATGCTGCAGCTCTTTCAAATTGATACATCTGTTATTCCATTTTTAAAAGCTATCACCTTTTTATTGCGATAAATCTCAAATACCTTTTTGAGTAATCTACGCTAATTAAATCAATTAATATATTTAATTTGTATTGAAATACAACAGAACTATGTTCTGAAAAAACTGCAACTTCACAATAATATTGTTTCCCATACGATATCACTTGTTCCCAGATATTTAAATCATTAAATCGATTGATAAAAAGAAAACCTCAAAGTATCCCACTATATCCCGGAATGGTTTTGAGAGTCATTTACACTCGTTTCGATTCCTCTCAACAAAATAATGCGTGCAATATTTTACAAAACCATCACCTTGGATTTTAGTGTATGTATGTATGGCAGGAGAGTGTGTAGATGAGTGGTGGTGGACAAGGCTTATAAGAGACCCTCTCTGGGGGAACGACTCTCTTTTCCATCGCCACTTTACAATAGTTATTAGTCTATATCTGAGTTATATAATTGTTCATCACTGTAAATACGATGTTGTAATAAATTAATTGTTACACGAGTATACCGAGTTTTACTCCAAAGCAACTCGAGAATACAATGAGAGGATATATATAACCCCAAGGGAATCTGTTGGTAATTCCAAAGATACCACAGTTAGTTACTAAAACCTTGTGGCGCCCCTACATATATTCATTTGTATTATTCTTTATCGCACAATTATTATTTAATCAATTTAAAAGCTTGGTTGTTAAGATAAAAAGCTATTCTGTTAATGGCGTCTGTCTTCTGCTCATTTCGAGGTATTTTATTTTGATAGTGCTGATGTCTAGTTCTCTTTCTTAATTGTGTGTTATGCGGTCAACCGTGCGTATTTCGATAGTCGGCTGTTTACTACTAATGAAACACATGATCCGCATTCGCCAGTGAAATATCTACGCTGTCGTCAGTCACTGTTTACTGTTTCCTCGTCACGTATTCCAAAATTAGACTAAAGACACAAAGATATTGCCACAAATTTACTTCAAAATAGATTAATAGGTTTGTGGGTCTCTCTCGGGGATGTAACTGTCGGACGATATGGATAATCGGACATCAGTTTGATCGCTTAAGATTAGTTTTAAATCAAAAGGTTCAAATCGGATATTTGCCTGTATGATCTCCGTAGATTTTTCATTAATTGGGATTAATTGAAATTAGTCTTAATAGGTTAAGGGGTTTAATTAACTTTGATCTTTAATTTCAATTCAATTAATTTCAAAGAAATAATTAATGATATCAAAAAAGACTTTAAAGATTAAGATGTATCCCGAAATTCATAATATTTTTATATCGTTGTTGTAAATATATTGCGTTTTTTTTTATTGTAAGCTAGTTATTATAAACAATAATTATTAATATGTAATCCTCTTCTCTGGATTGTATTGTATCATTGTAATTATAATAGTTTAATAATAAATAAAAATAAATGTTCGCCCTTAGAGAATTGTGCCCAAATCAATTGAGCTATTTAGATTATAATGTACTAGCTAACTCCGCAGTCCCCAGGCTGCATTCTTTGAGCAATGAGTATGCGGAGGTAGTCGTCATTTTTGCTGTTAATTTAATTATTTTTATTACACTATTACAATTGTTTGTCTCAACTCAATGGTGACGAATAAATTGATATTTCACATTCTATATTTATTTTTTATTTTACTTTCAAAATTGGCAAAATTAACTTTGTGGTTAAAATTCATATTTTTATCTGTTAACTTTAAATTTATAAACTCTAAGGACAAAGATGATAAATTTAATAATTCTGGTGTCTTTAGCTGCAAGGATTGTACTGCATTTTATATTGGTAAAACGGGTAGAAATTTAAATATAAGAGTAAAGAAGCATTTAAGATGCTTGACCAATAGTGGTTTTTCAGAATTTTGTAATCATTTGATAGAAAATGGTCATGGTTTTGATAAAAAAAATTGGGATTGTCAATTTTGCATACAAACGGTGTTGGTCACAAATTAAATAATTTGAAAATGTTGGAGATAAATAAATCGTGTAAAAAATTATAAACAACCATCTAATTTTAACTACGAGTCGCATTCTAAAAATTTATTCCAAAATTTATTCGAGTAAATTTGTATTAAATAACAATTTTATTTAAGTACAAAATTTATTTTTTAAATAATTGTTGTTTTTTTAAAAATAGATTCTGATAAAAAAACAATAATATATATTTTTAGTTAGTATTGACATCCTGAAGAAGAAAATGGTATTTTTCGAAACCGGTATCTACCGGTTTCGAAAATACTATTTTCGTTTTAATTGAGTTTAATTAAGTTTTAATACATCTGTATTTAAACTCAATTAAGTGGTTAATAAAACAAAGTTAACAAATCAAAATATGTTTTTAATTTTTATTATGTAAAAACATTACGTAATTTTTTCTTTGTATGTTGCACTTCTATTGTAATTTTTTGTTATTTTACTAATTATATCAATGCCTGAATGAGCCGTGTGTATAAATAATAATAATAATAATATTGTTGAATATTTTGAACGAATTTGTTGGGCAATTATCTTTATCAAACGTCATTATTTATTTTAGAAAATTAACTAATGTACCAAATTACTGAGATAAATTCATATTGATCTACTGATTCGCTTTTCAACTACTTTTTAATACGAATATTTTACACCCACCTTAATTTTATAAATTAAATAAAAATAATATTTCATTTTATTTTTATCGTCAGTTAAAAAGATTTATGGTGACTTATATTATATTACAATATTGTAAATATTCGACGAAACGTGTGCACATTAAAAAAATCTTTTAGAATTCCTTAACAATAAAGAAGTCTTACGAAGATTCGTAATAAAAGAATCCTTCTAATCTTGGTTTTGGTGAACTTTCAATTTGCAAGAAGTGCCTTCAGGTTAGCCTTTTTCAAAATGTATGACGGTAACTTCCGGGAATTTAATTCGCGCTCTTTTGTCACAGCGGAAATAGGTTGTTGCAGAATTGTAAGGAAAGGGACAGGGGGGGTTTAGAATACAAATATACATCCTTATTTTCTAATAGGATTTTGTGATCATATCCGATACGGTGCCATTTTTATTTTAAAGATTCGTTATTTTCATTATTTATTTAATTAATATCCCAAAACTAAAATATACCGCAACTTAAAATCAATATATTTATTAAGGTATCAATTTTTTTAGCAATCTCCCCATCACAATTATAAAAATTACGGACTATCATAAATTTATAACTGAAGTAAAAAAATATGTACACAGATTAACTGAAACATTAATTAACTAGTATATACTCATTCTCTGTACACGAGTCTTTCTCTCATAGAGAAGAAACAAATATATATATATATACATATATATATATATATTTTAACACATGGAGACATATATATATTATTAAGGAAAACACATTCTTATTGTGAAGTTGTAATTATTCAGAACATAGGTCTGTGATATTTTAAATACTAAATTAATGTGTTAATTATAAATATATACATATAAAATCAATTTTGTCGAAAAATATTGTAAAAATTATAAATACTAAATTAATGTTTTAATTATAAATATATATTTATAATTAATACATTAATTTAGCATATATATATATATATATATATATATATATATATATATATGTGTGTGTGTCCACCGATTATTGAAATTGTATTATATTATTAATATTAATAATGAAAGAAATTATTATTAATATACAGATAATCAAAATATCTAATTTAAAAATATTTTAAAACTATTAGACGAATATCACGTTACAGAATATAATTCTGTTTTAGATACTTTTGAAATTAACAAAATTAACTTTGTGGTTAAAATTCATATTTTTATTTGTTATTCTGAAGAAGAAAATAGTACTTTTAGAAACTGGTAGTTATATTTAAACTCAATTAAGAGGTTAATAAAACAAAGTTAACAAATAAAAAATATTCTCTTCGCCGTTGATTAATTAATAACACTGCAAGAAAATAAATGTTTTGTTACAAATTGACAATTGATATTGAAAACTATCACGCAGGTAAACATGGGTTCTAATGCCAACGAAATCTAATCACGTGACATGCGACAATCCTCGGTATTTATCGGTACCATCAATCCGTCTTTACTATAAAATATTCATATACCATTATTTGTCATTGTAAACTATCTAACAAACGATAGTATTAACAACACAAGCTCGAGTCACGGTATATTCAAGTTTCATCAAAAAATTGTTTTGTTTTTTCATCACATTAACCTTCATAATGGTCAATGAAATTTCGCTCAAGCATCAGCTACGATATTTTGAGATAAGGCAAAATTACAATGCTTTGAAATTAAATCTTTATAAAATAGTCACATATTGTATACAATCGTGGACTCGATGACCTGTGAAATAATACAGGAATGATGGAACATAATTATAATATAGATGTTCCGGTGAATGCCTTTCCCGTTCCCGAGTTTCCTATTGATAATATGGGCATGTATGCAGAATGAAAATTACCACTAACCTTGATTGACGGTAGTAGATGGAACCGATGTTTTTATTCTTCTTATCTCTGGGTAATATTCCGATTATTGAAAGCTACTTACCGGACGATGTACTGACTGCAGTTGAGCTCTGACCGTGGTTTGACAGCGATACTTCAATCAATTCACACAATATAAATAACCAATACCAATCAATAAGAAATCCCAGCGATGCCAGTCGAAGCGGCATAAACATCAGGCAGGTTGGGAATTTAACTTCTAACCAAGATGAATGAAATAGTAGATCCTTGAAAAAATAGCTAACGGGAACTCGACTTCCCTTGAAATGATGCATGTATCTTCGTTAAGTCTCCTGAAGAAGTGTCTAAATTCACTGATGTAACGCAGTCTTGATCTGCGCTCGTTCCTCAATATGACCGAGCACAGCGCATAATTATTAATCTAAAAAAGACGGATTGATGCCTTTGAAATATGGTGCTGGAGGACACGTTGTGCATACCGTAGGTAGAAAAATGTCCAAAAATTTTCATTCTATTGCAACTGAATATCAAAAACAGACTCAACCTTATTTGCCTAAGATGAATCCTTCAATTTTTTTAGTATTTTGCAGCTTGGAGAAGTTTGGTATGATGGGTCACAGGCATTTCTCTGTAAACAGCCTTCATGTACTTTTATATTGCACACATTTGTCGATGCACAGTTGTCTTGTCCTTACGTCATTGTCGTTCTCACCAGGTGACTTCCATAGGCCACTTCAAGACAATTAATTGTATCTGCAGGGTGAATATGCAATGATAATAAATTTGTTCACTATTATAAAATATAATTTAATAATAACATATTTTAGAACCACCCACGCTTTACTTGATACAACCAATTTTTATTCTTGTTCTCATATCCATATTTCACTTCGATTTCTACTCTTCAAGAACCTTTTCTTCTAAGAGGAATCTTGCGCATCAGCTTCTCGAAGGTCGGACCCGCTATCCCAGAATTTTTGCCAGTACAAAGCACGCCACCATCTCAGAATTTGCAAGCCACCAAAAATATAGCCAAGGTTGCCCGGGTTCTAGTTATGGCCCTTACGAGCCACGATTTTTTTTATTTTGGCCAGCTCTCTCCCTTTAGCACTTTGACCACACCAGTGGCAAAAGAGACGGCTCCCGTTTTGCATCGCGCCATAAATCATTCGCCAAACAGCGGGCTTCTCATTGCCCGACTGAACTGCGGCCGGTTCCACAGACAGTGCGACATTTTACATCTAATTTTTTTGTGGGCACTCACACGTGAACGTATGCATCGTAACGTCACAATATGCATTTTGAAAAAATATTTAATTCTGTCATGTTTGAGTATCTCTGATTACGTGCAGCGGAATTGATTGAGAAATACAAAATTTATTTTAGTTATGGCAAAATCAGAAATCTGGCTTCAGTTTACCGCCGTAGATCTTCACCTAAAAATAGTCGGCACTCTTCTAGTTCATAGATTGATGTTTGAAAATTCTTTGGCAGCCGAATTTATTGCACGAGGTCTACAAAAAAAAATACATTTATCAATCTTTACGCAGGGAATCTGGTAAATTATTCAGATTGAACGCAGTGTCGAAAGGTTGAAGTTTACACGTATCGTTTAAGTAAACAAGTAAATCAATCATTGGACTTGATTTTGACACCCAATGAAAACAATATATGTTTTAATCAACACAATTAATCAAACACGATTTATTTTGGTTCTATATTATAGAACAATCAGTTGATAATGCCCTAGGTAGCCGAAACGATCGCTCAATTATTTGAAAAAATTAAATATAGAATCGTGTTGTATTGATATACAATAAAGTTCTATAAAACTAATACCGTATTTTGTCGTTTTTATGACCTACGTCTACATAATGATTCAGTTGAGATAAATCTCAATACCGTGTTGAGATTTTGATCTCAAAATAAGCTCCGATATTTGTAATTTTTCTGGAATTAATAAAACGAGAAAAACACAACTGACGAGTCATAAATTTACAACTATTTATGACGTTTGACGTTTAAACAACAACCAACAAGGTTGAAGTTAGGTGCGAGGCAAATCAAATGACAATCTTCATATTAGGTCTGTCAACAGTCGGTGCACGAATCTCTGAAATTTAGTAGACTACAGATGCCGAAAACTTTCTCCAAAGAATATCTAGATTCTTTTGAAACAAAAATCTCGTTCTTATACAAAGCTCATAGAAATTTGGACATTAAAATACCGTAGATACTGCAGGTAGATATATACTTTTAAGTACAGGGCAGATTAGACAACTCTCATTGCCAAATTCATATGTGAGAGAGAGATTATCAGACTCTCTCCCTCCCATCAACATGAATATTTTTTATGTTGAATGCCATCCGTTATAAATTTTGCATAATTACTCTTTAGGACCCTGTAAAACTACGGGCAATCTTGTTAAGAGAAACAAGAAAACTGTGAATACTGTGAACGTGAGTGCTACCGGTAAATTATGCCAGCAAATGATGCTTCTCTCTTTCCAATAACTCCATATTTTATAAACACATATTTGTTATATTTGTATAATTTCTTTATTGGTCTGTTAAATTAAACTTCCGCGTTAGTTAGCATTCTTAAGTGGAACCGACAAGGAGGTCTATGCTTCTAGAGTGACCCCCTTTAAGGCAGGATAGCTTGGAGAAACTTGTCTTTGGCAATGTCGAAGGACCAAGAGGAAGAGGAAAATTCCCAACCTGCTGAAGCGACCAAGTGGAAAAAGCAATAGGCACTTCTCTGATGACAGCCCTAAGCAGGATGCCGAGAAAATTGGAGGAGCATAGTCAAGAGGGCGAGAGTTCATAGAAATTACGTTCCTCAATCATGAAAGACCGACGCAGATGATAAGATTATACAAAATATTTTACTTATTATTTGATTACGAAATAAATAATTATATTATGGGAAATACACATTAAATGTATTAATTAGAAAGATATACAGAACCTGAATCTCTTCCAATCCCGGAAACATGTGTTAACCGACTATGCTACAGCACAGCATTGATAATACATTTTTGAACCTATTTATTTATTTAATTTCTACGGTTCCGAGAAAGGATGGATTCCTTCCAGAGGCCTATATAAAAAATGACGGCAAATTGGTCATAATGGCGATCAAATATGTAAAAGGGCCAGATAATATCCCTTCCGTGTGTCTAGACGGGACAAAATCGAGCATTCAAAAAAAGGTTAAATACCTTGGCTATATCTTCAATGGAGATAGGCAAGATGATGGTAACATCGAACAACAAAGGAGACGATTGAGCGTTCGTGCGAATATACTGTCACGGCAAAGAGGTGAAGAGCTTCTTTTTTAATCTTCACCAGTATGTGCAGCAAGTGACGTAAACACCTACACCCCCTCCCTCTGATATAAATATATTTTATATGTAGTACGATCCAAATTTTGCTCAGTTGCACTCTTGGACCCTGGGGAAGATATAGTCATCCCACCCCACTCCCCTAGATATCTCATAACATTTTTTTAAACGTCGTCAATGTTATATTTAGGGGCTGATAAAAACATTAGCACCCCACTCCCCCTTCTCCTATTTAGTACTTTTTAAAATTTAAATCAATGCGAGTCCCGAATAAAGCCGGACTAATTTGATATGGTAAAATACACTTAATTTCACGAATAATTTTTAGAAGTACTGAATGATTTAACGACTCAAAAATAAACAGGAACAGAAGCTGACAGATCAAACCCACCCATTAAACAATAATCACTTTAACTATATATTACAGTCAACACCTTTTATTATCATTACGTATATATATTGATTACATTATTAGTACATAATATGCTCTTAATACACTTAATTATGTATGTGTATACGTGTATATTAATTGATATATCGTTGTGTTATATATGTATATTTGGTACAGCTGTACAGGGGAACAAATTGGTAAAATTACACTGCCCAACATACATTATGGTGCCCGAAAAGTTTGACTTATTTCTGAATACAATTAGGCCGCTGATTTAAAAAGTGGCATTAGATCGTTTCTATGAGATTTAGTTTAAAGACAGCTTTTTAATTTTTTACTCATACTCAACTGATTTTATTAATATGATGTAGAAAATTATTTTTACTTTATTTTATATTTTATAAAGAAAAACAATATCTATGTGTTTAAAACATTGTATTTATAATGTATTTATAACGTATTTTTAACAAACAAATATTCATAAAAACTATTATTTTACGTATAATTATTTACATAAAAATATATATTTTTTGTGACATTTAAAAATTGTTCGCTTTATCTATATTACCGATCCGAGTGGAGGCGAGCAGAAAGTATAGGAGGGACTTGGACTCGAGCCGGCCAGGCGGGTGGAGCGCTTTGTACGGCACTCCGCCGACGATATGGAAAGATTTGAGGAAGGAATTCTGTGATGAGGTGGATACAGGAGGTTTGAGATCCCTGACCCATCCGCATCATGGATCCATCCCCTGGTTGGAGATAGGAGAAAAATCTCGGCTGGGAACTGTGCGGACTGGCACGAGAGAAATGGACCATGTATCAATCTCCAAACGCCCAATGTCCCCAAAAAAAAAACTTGAAATTGAAGATAACAGGATCAAAAGACGTCCACGATAGATGGAGATATTTTAAATTAGCCCAATTAGAGAGAAGCTTTAACAATTTAAGTGGGTACGTGTATAAAATTTACGAAAGCGAACAGCCCAAATGAGTGTTGGATAAAGTTCCGTCAATTGTATCGATTAAAATTAATGGTTTGTTGACTCCGGATTGGAACAAGAAATGAATAATGGCAGGTGGATCTGGCCTACCTTGATCTCAGTCCTGGATTGGACGTCAATTTTCACCTCGAGTTGACTTCCACTTTTGTAGTGAAGAACGGAGATATCATTACGCTTTCGGATACTGAAGAATGCCGCTTATTTTTCGTGATTCGCACGGCGTTACTCTCGACCGTTAAAATAAATAAACGTGACAGCTCGGCGTCGAAATGCAATCTGTTCCTACAACGGCATAATTAGATAGCCAGAGCAGGAAAGATAAATTACAATTTATTGAATAGACAGAATGTACATTGAGTATTCAACTTTAGTCAATACGTAATGTCTCAGAATAAAATAGTGTGGCATTCTATTCCTTGTTATTTAAGTTACTGCGTTACTTCAGTTACGTATTCGTAAGATTTTTTTAAACATCAGTTGATTGACAGTATAAAAATCTTCTGTATACTTATGGCAGATTTGTTTTCTTTACTTTTGTTGTAAATAAAGGCTGGAAATAATTCGAAATAACATTAACCTTTTCCATCGTGGTCGTGCTAAAAAAGATTACTTAATTTTGCTAAATAATATTTTGTCACTATCTCGTTTATATTCGATCCAATTTGATTGAATTTCACTTAGCGTGTGTAAATGCTATTACCTACACAGCAAATCAAATTTGCTCTAGATTTTAATAAATTCAAAAGCACTTAAAATATTATTACATTAAAAAATAGAAAACCCTAAAAAAATATGAACTTAAATAGTTTATATTGCTTTAATTATACAACGTAGAAAATATTTATTCAGCGGGAATCAAATTAAAATTCGTTGGAAAATTGTGTTAGGAACAGCGCGTTAAAAATATTTGCAACATTTTTATGTTACATTGTGTTTTATTTTTAGAATCAATCCCGGTTTATGAATATCAACATGTTTATCAATTGCGCTGTAATTTATAATTACCCTGTAGACTAGTATAAAATTGTCTAATACATAATTTTACTCCCTGTTAAACTTTGTAACAAGCCAGTCTATTTATGAACAACTATTTTCACCATTTGCTCGATTCTTTTTTATTGCTTTTTTAAATGGAGATGCGCGCATTTAATAGTCTTAGTCATTTTATATTAATAATTATACAAAATACTTTGTATAAATCAAATTTGTTTTCATATTAGTTCTTACTTATTCACTATTTTATAGTTTTATTTTTATCTACGCTTGTATTTTTAATTTCAGTATATGTTGTTTCCTGAAGATGATACCACAGGTATCGAAACATGTAGAATAATTAATAAATAGTGGTTAAAACAAAATATTTTGTATATCATCCCTCATAATTGAAGATAGTGAAATTCATCCCTCCACTATTCTCGGCATCCCTCAGATTTGAGAACATTCACCAGAGTATTGCCTGTTGCTTTTTTCACTCGTTTGGTTCAGCGGATGGGATGCGTTGAGAATCTTTCTCTTCGACGTGATACACCACGACAAGCTTCTTCCGACTATCCTCTCTTCTCGCAAGATGTCCAAAAATTGAAAGGTAAATGGTTAAGTCTACCGGTAATATAGAAACAAATTGAAGACATTTATCCTGTTATATCACCGTAAAGTAATATCACCGACACCACATTTCAAAGAGGTCAATCTGCCTTCTTTCTTTTGTATTTAGAGTCCACGATATAGTAATTATTACTATTTTCAAACTAAGCTAAATGCTGGTGTTATGAAAATAAGACTAACGAGACTTGAATCTCCGACCACTTGGTGAGTGTCTTAACATTCGACCAATAAGCAACCATTTTTTCGCATTAAAATATTTTTCAATTTGAAAATTAATATCAAAATGTTATTTTAATATACAATTTCAGCTGCGTTTATTATAAAATATATTCCTTGTCAGACGGAAATTAATTTTTAAAAATCTAAATTGTATTCAGGTCGAAAATAACCTTGTCAACCATTTCTATCTAAAAATAATGTCGATAAATTCAGAACGATCAAATCATTATATAAATTCAAACTTATATGTAGCAAATAAAGCGTATATTTAGAATTTTTGATTTCGTATTTATTTCATTCAAAGTGTATTTTCAGTAACTTGATATTGGTTATTATGAATACTTTTATTGGTAATATAGGAAGTAAATTTCTTCTCATTTTATATTAAAAGACTGCGTTCTTGTCAGTACAATGGTGTTCAAAATTCAATGTGCTCCGGACTTTGCGTTATGAACTTTTTATACGGGGAAGATACAGTTGATGGAGCAAAATTGACATAAATTAAAAAATTAAGGATAGCTACTAATCCAACCAAATACAAAAGATTTGCCAATTAGGTTATCAAAAATGCCTACATCAAAATTGACAAATTTAATTATTTGCGATAATTAAAAAATCTACGTTTGTCATGAAATGTGAAATTGTCGTGAAATAAAAAAAACATTAATTTAGCTTAAACAATATTGAATTTATAACCTTTAAAAGTGAATTCGAAACATAAACCCGGATCAATAGGATCTAAATGAACGAATTGCGCAAAATCTCCGGGTCGGGTCCCGCGGAATGGATTACGACGATCCCGGTCGTGAATCTGAATCGCCACAGGGTAGGGAAGGAAATTAGGGAAACCTCGGTAGTGGATGAGGTCGATAAGGGTTCCAGTTGAAGGACCAGTGAATTTCGGGGAACCGAGATTCAGAAGAACTTGCATATGATGCCTCGCGGATGAGCCGGTCTCCGATCCCAATTAAATACGCCGATGTCACAAATTCACCCACGGCACACAAATAATAAACAATTCATAATCAAAACACAATATCACAAAATACAGTGCTGGTGCACTGGTGTTGAAAAGTCTACACCGCGAATGCTATCGCGGTGTCGAGATCGAACAAATATCGGTCAAGTTGACGTCTGCTGGCGTCGGTCGAGGTCACAATTCACACTGAAAAGAAGAGCATTATGAAATGGATGGGAATTTAGACGCGGAAATTTTTCAATAACAGTGGTCGCGGCTGAATCGAAAGACGTGTTAAAAGTGCGTTTTACGAATTCGGAACATTTCATTTTTTTACTTAAAATATTTTAGCAATTGTCTTAGGGAGAGATAGAAAAGAGGTGCCCAAGCCGCTTATCCAAATAGTTAGGATAAACACAAGAAGGAGGAAGAAGAAAACAATAAAAGTATATATATATATTGAACTCAATCAAAAACTAAAATTTATCACTATTAAAAAACCAATCTTCCTCGTCAGTCCCTCATAATTGAGGATAGTGAAATTCATCCCTCCACTATTCTCGGCATCCCTCAGATTTGAGAACTTTTACCAGAGTATTGCTTGTTGCTTTTTTCACTTGTTTGGTCCAGCGGATGTATGGGTTGAGAATCTTTCTCTTCGACGTGGTACACCACGACAAGCTTCTTCCGACTATCCTCTCTTCTCGCAAGATGTCCAAAAAGTGAAAGGCAAATGGTTTAATCTATCGGTAATATAGAAACAAATTGAAGACATTTATCCTGTTATGCGTAAAGTAATATCTCCAACACCACATTTCAAAGGGGTCAATCTGCCTTCTTTCTTTTGTATTTAGTCCACGATATAGTAATTAGTACATAACAAAAGAAGACGGACAATAGATAATAGCTCAGAGCAAAATCCATCCGTGGATTTAGTCCATTGTTAGAATCTGATTCTTTAAAACCTGAGAAACAGTTTTTCATCATCATGCCTTCCCCCACCCACAGGATGTGCTGCTGGTGTATAAAATTACATAATATACATTATTTTTATATAGAGTGGCGTATTGTATTATATACTGAACCGAATGAAAGATGTGATGTATGAATTAAAAAATACATCAATTATAATTATTATTGAAGCTTTTAAAATTATTTTAGTGTTTTATTTTATATGCTAAATGGGCCCCCCGAATTTATTTATAGGCCGCGCCGCGCCTCCACCACTGATTGTAATTGATCACAGCATTAAATGATCTGTAGTGGGTAATAAAAAATATTACTGTATGCCCTCGACTTTCTCACATCGACTAAAATGTTTATTGTACTATACAATACCACTGAAACTGAAAGCAGTATCGCACTTGACGCATAATTTAGTAAGTATAGCTTCAACACTCGCATCTGGAGTTGACGTGTAAAATAAAATCGCAGTTTTTGAAAAAAATCCATCCAGTAGTTATCATCCGCACTGCACTGCGCTGGCACCGCTGCGCTCGGCGAATGAGTGATATCATTATCACTGAAATCTAGTGACCAGTGTGTTGGTTCAGACGTTATTGTGACTGTAATTGTGTTCGCTTATAATGATGATTAGTTACTGATACAATCGAACACAATCATAAAAGTGAGTCAATCACTGATATCTCAAAGTCATAATCACCGACAGTGATTTAGTTTCTGAAAATAGCGTTAACGTGATTTATATCTGAAAATATTGCCAATTTGAATATAGTTTATGTATGGAGTGGAGTTCAGGGCTATTTCGCTTTACATCATTAGAGCTGATGCGGCTCTAAGGATCTGAAACATCTGCCAAAGAGTTTGGAGACCTAAGAACATTTTAAATAGCGAAATCCACCAATTTTATTTACTAATCATCTAGTTGCTACCTTCGATTGAGATTTTTCCTGCGATTGTATTATTGGCAGTTGTGGTATGTGGTTTGTTTGTATCTCTGTTTTGACTAATATAAGAACGCAGCTGCTTACATGCGAGTCCAAAGGTATGATTGGGAGACTGATGCAGCGTTGCGACGTGGCTACAGTGTAAGTTGAGCGCTCCGTTCCCATTAACTCTGGCCCTGCTCAAACTAATTTTCTTCTCTAACTATTGTGATGATCCTGCACGCGCCCCACAGACATGTTCGTGTAAGGACTGACCAATAAGCAGATAAATGCCAATACAGCCAAGTAAATTATTTCGCAATGAACGCCAACTTTTGTAAGTTCTTTATTTAAATACCTTGCTCTATACACAGCATAAGTAATCACACACGCACATACAGATACACCGCAACATGCACCAACACGCGTAAGACTAGAAGACGTTAAGGGAAGGATTTCAGTCTCGCCATACATAGAACCTTCTGATACCATCACACAATTAATATCCAATAATAGTCTACAACCACAATCTCTTTTGAAAAAATTTCACTAATCGCGTTGATTTCATTATTTCCGCTTTACTTTCTACATCAAAGAGATGAGAAATTATTATCAGAAACACATCGGTCATCTGCTGGGAGGCGAAAAAATCTGTGAAATTTGGTTCATTGCATATTATTTGCTTTTGACAGCTACGAAAATGGATTATTTACAAAAAATGGATGTTATTCTGCAAAATAGTAACCGAAAAATATCTATGTATTCCAATTCGGTATATTTTTAATCATTTTATCTCTCTCCATATTCACAAAAGCAACGTACAGGTATCTATATAGGATGTCCCAAAATTTATCACATCATTTTCGTTTATTATAAATTTTACCATTTATTATTACTTATTTTATATAACATAATAAGCAAATAATAAATGGTAATTTTATTTAATAAGATTTTTGTTAACAAGTTAAGAAAATAGCATCACACAAGTATCCACCATTTAAACGCTGACAAATTTGAGATCTTACTACGACATGTTTCATGACTATTTCATATCTAATATTTTGCTTGAAATCATGCAGAATTGATAAATACATTTTGTTCCGAATTAGTAAACATACCTTGGGCGCGTCTTTTCGAACCAACCACGACAAATATTATTGACACATTGCGCGTCCTTACATTTTTTTATGCTCGTCTTTCAGTGTGAAATGTGACCTTGACGCCAGCAGACGTCAACTTGACCGATATTGTGTTCGATCTCGACATCGCGATAGTATTCACGGTGTGAACCTTTCAGCTTCAGTACACCAGCACTGTATTGTTTGTGATCCTGTGATTTTGTGCACAGTAATATTGTTTGTTTGTCCCGTGGGTGTATTTGTGGCATCGCCGTCTTTATTTGGGAGCGGAAATTGGCTCATCCGCGTGCCATTTTTGTGTGATCTCGACGGCGACTGCAGGGATTACGGAAGCGTCATATACAAGGTAAGGCGAGCAGTCCTTCCGAATCCCGGTTCCCAAGATAACTGATCCTTCGACTAGAATCCCTATCCTCTTACTGACCTCTCCTTGTACCGCGTTCTCTACTTCCCCCTTACACCTTGCGGTGATTCCGATTTACGACCGGAATTGACCCGGAGATCGCACAATCTCTTCATTTCGATCGTATCGATCCGGATTTACAGTTCGAATTCATATAATATCTAGGCATAGATTTACAAAGATCAAATTATGAAAAAGACTCCGTTCATAAAGTACTGTTAAATAAATTAACAAATTAAGATATGTTTGTGTCATAGTAGATCTCCTTCAGCGATCTCATGGAACTAAAGATTGAAGGTTATCAAATTGCAAATTTTGCTCTTACAACCCCGCGCAATACATAAGCACCTTCCCCCTGGCCGCCTGACTCCCTCTCGCCACGACAACTCACCCCCTCTATGAATATAAATGTGTATTATTATATTATATGTGCGGGGGTGGCGATTCAAATCTATCACCACCATCGCTGTTCCTAGCTGACCGGCGATCCGAGCTACATCTGTACTCGAGGATGAGTCACTGATAACAGTCTCGCCCCATATATTTAAACACCACTAGATATATAATAAAAAAACAAAGTTAATAAACGTTAATCGACATAACTTCTTCCCCACATTGATTCTATAACTAATAAAGGTCTCAAAATGTTGGGATTTGTTTTGCTGACTGCAAAAAACTTTTCAGACCTGCACACTTATAAAATCCTCTACACTTCTCTAGTCAGACCTCAGGTAGAATATAATTCAGTCATATGGTCTCTACACTTCATTATACACTCGACGGCGTTAAAGGAATCCAGAGAAAGTTTAAATTAAATATACGCTCTGAGGATATCAATTATGATTATCTCCTTAGCCGTCTGAAATTGTCAAAATTATCAGTGAGACGTACGATGACCGACCTTATATTTCTATACATACAATCATCAACGGTATAATAGACTGCCCCCAGATTGTTGGTCTGCTTGACTTTTACGCAACATTAATGTCATTGAGACACAATTCATTGTTCTATTACAGTGGTAATGTCAGAACTCACGCACTAGCTAACTCCACAGTCCCCAGTAGTCGACATTTATTACAATTTTTTGCATCTCAACTCAATGGTGACGGATAAATTGCTTTACTTCATATTTTATATTTATTTTTAATTTTGATTTTGTAAAACCATGCTGACATTATATAATTTTTTCTTTGATTATTTCATATAATTTTCTGTTATTTTACAAATTATGTTAATGCCTGAGTAGAATAATAATAATAAGTAAATAAATATCAATAACATAACCGGCTTTCACGAACTGATGCCCTTCAAGACCTTGAAATTGCCAAATATTTCATTTATCTCGGGTCCATAATCACTGATGGCGATATTTGCACACCAGAAATTAAATGACAGATAAGTATGGCAAAAAGTCCAGACAAGTATTTCTAAAACAACTATGGTCAGGGTTGTACAGTTTCTGGTGGATTCTGTATTTTTATATGGTGTGGAATCATGGACTCTGAAGACAAGGGAGAGAAGACGGATTGCCTTTGAGATGTGGTCCTGGAGACACATGGACATGGTAAAGGTCAAGGTCAAGCTTTTAACGATTTGCCTTAGACGAATCCTTAAATATTTTTGGACATCTCGTGAGAAGCTTAGTGCGGTGGGCCACGACGAAGAGGAAGATCCCCCATCCTTTGGACCGACTGGATGCAAAAGGCAACAGCCACTTCTTTGATGACAGCCCTAAGGTGTGCAGGATACTGACTAAAGTGGAAGAGCATAGTTAAAAGTACAAGAATTATCACGATCCCTTGCTATGAGGGACAGACGTGAAAGAATCAAATTAAAAACTACGAATCATTTTACTATTAACAAGTAGAACACATTATTATTGTGAAATTGTAATTATTTAGAACATAGGACTGTGATATTTTAAATACTAATTAAATATACATATAAAATAAATTTTATCGAAAGGTGGATTATCCAACTGTGCTACAGCGACAGTACTTTTGACGACAGATGTATTAATTTGAAAAGTGTAACATACGGGTTCGAAAATTTGTCTTCAAATGTACTGTCGCTGTGGTTTAGTTGGATAATGCACTTTCCCCGGATCGAAATGCGATCCAGATTCGAATCTCGGTAGCGCAACAACAATATCTTTCGATAAAATTGATTTTATATGTATATTTTTCTAATTAATAATTTTATCACCAACCTTTACATATATTATATTTAATGCAATCTGTTTAAGTGTTGCAAAATTACCCTTTATGACCCTATGTAAAATATTGTACCCTCCCCACGATACATGTAATTTTTCCCAGTTGCGCTCTGAACCATGAGGTAAATACAGGGTGAATATTATATTCCAGGCCAATTTTGTTTAGCTGCCATTTTGGTTTGGCAGACATTTGTCAGTTCACATTTAGTACTCATAGAGAGTAGTTGATTACAATTTATCGTGAAGCATCTAACGCTTCAACAAAGTGTTTAAGTCATTAAAACATTTTATCTAAATAATAATTACAATTACTTATTCACCGCTTTATAGTTTTGTTTTTATCTATGCTTGTATTTTTAATTTCAGTACACATTGATTCCTGAAGAAGGTACCATAGGTTACATAAATAGTGGCTTAAACAAATTATTTTGTGTAATTTTTTATATAAAATGAGGCCACAAAATAATTTTGCTAATATTGAAAAAGTAAAAAATTGTGTTTCATTTCCTAGTTATTCAAAAACAACATCGGCCCAGAACATAATATAAATCCTGTATCATCCATCCCTCGTGGATACCTCATCTCCTCCCTGCTTGGATCAAATATTGCGTACATTGTTATTTTTTAAAGCCTGCACAAAATATATGCACACCTTTCGGTCTAAATCCCTATTTTAAATTACAATTCATTCTGAACATCGGATAACGCTGGGTGCGGAATACTAAAATTCTATACAGTTAAAAATATGAATATTAAAAAATCTGAGTAAAAGATATTAACTCTTCATAGACTAGTCGTTGGTAATTAGATCGATTAAAAGCAGTAAATCTAAATGTTAATTATTCATAGTGATTGGAGTTTCAAGTCAAGTTGAACTTAATGGTGGAACATAAAAATTAATTTCTGCTGCCAAATCGGAACAGTCGATAATGTGTTTGATAATTGTAAGTAATAAAACTAGACCCGCGACAGTTTGTCTGGTACAGGGTTCGGCACATTGAGGCTCCCGGGCTGGATGTGGCTCTTTGGGTGTAACATCTTTAAGGAACCTGAAAATATATTTTATTTATTTGTATAAATTATAACATATTCTCAAATGAAAACATACAAATTTATCAATTACATCGTATATAAATTAGCATTAGGTGTAAAAAATAAAAAAATAATATAATAAACACATGAAAAATGATCAGTCATTGAACTTAGATACTACATTTACACTGAGAGATATTCTAGATCATTAATATAATATCTCGGAAAAAAGTCATATCGTATCGCTTATTAACACATCTCGTTTGCAATTAAAATTAATTCAGGCTCCACCAAGCCGACACGGAAGTAACACCTACATGAAATACGGATACAGAAATAGCGCCTACACATAATATTTCGCTTTATCCGCAGCACTTTGAAGCTTTTTTAAGGTTCTTTTTCATAGAAATTTGATTATTTCATACCTTTTCCCACCCAGTATAATTAATTTGAAATATTAAAATTACATTTATTATACAGGTGACTGGTATTTAATGTCCCGTGTTAAATATAATAACGAGGGAAGCAAAAAAAATGTACAAAACATAAAAGTACTTTTAAACTTTTTTATTTAACTCTTCGGCGTTGGTGACATTAGAACATTGCGGTAAAGAGATATTAGGGATGCCACTAGAGAAGTGACTGTTACCCTTTTCACTCGGTTGGGGGATCTTTCTCTTCGTTCTTCGACATAGCACAACAACGCCCGTTCTCGCAAGATATTCAAAACATTGAAAGGGCTGATGGATGATAGTCTGTACTTGACGTTCGATTCCTGCAGAATGGAGACATTCGTGCGTCTAGCCGCCCACGGTGCGCGCGACGCGTGTCTCCAGCTATAAGACTATGCATATTTGTACTTTTACAATACAATATCGACGCGTTTGCGAGAATCTGTCATCATGACTTTATAGGTTGAGACGACAGGTTCAGAAATCAGAATCTAATCTATAGATTTGATGGTTAATTTAGTTAATACACAAACTTATTTATTTAGCGAAATTTAATAACGTCAAAAGTTACAATATTTTTTAATTTTTTTAAAATTTATTAATCTATTATAATTACAATAATGCAATACAATGCAGAGAAGAGGATTATTTATTAATAATTACTATCTTATAATAAAATGAAATGCTATATATTTATGACAACGATATAAAAATATTATGAATTTCGGGATACATGTTAATCTTTAAAGTATTTTTTGATAGCATTGATTATTTCTTTGTTATCATTAATATAATATAATAGTATTGTAGCTGAATTTCGTTATTATTTTATTTTGAGAACACATTCTTATTGTGAAGTTGTAATTATCCAATACGTAGGTCTGTGATATTTTGAAAACTAATTAAATGTATTAATTATAAATATATACATGTAAAATCAATTTTAACAAAACATATTGTTGTCGCGCCACCGGCATTCGAACCTGGATCTCTTTCCAAACCGGAGAAGGTGCATTATTCAACTATGCTACAGCGACATAAACAAAGTAGATGGCTTTCAAATAATGGAACGATATATGTATTAATTTAAAAAAATGTGACATATAGTTTCGAAAATTTGTCGTCAAAAATAATATCGCTGTAGCATAGTTGGATAATGCACCTTCCCCGGTTTTTAAAGAGATCCAAGTTCGAATCCCGATGGCACAACAACATTATTTTTCGATATAATTGATTTATATGTATTTCTTTATAATTAATACATTTAATTTGTATTTATAATACGTTATTATTTTAAGAATATGGTCTTCTATTCTCATTGTTTACTGAGAAGTAGTCGAATATAATATATACGAGTTAAGGTACATTTAAAAGGATATTCTGAATGGGTAAAGATCAGAACCTTAAAAAAATAATGGAATCACTCTTCGTTCTCCTGAGGAAACATGGAGATATGAATATATCATCTGGTGTACAAATAATAGTATAGAATAGCCTAAGTTATAATTACTGAGTTATTTATTCAACGTCGTTATTTTAACAACGAAATGTGATAGGGTGGAAGGAGTATGATAGATGCCTTAGTGTCTCACTTTGTATTCGCAATGTGTCTAAAGTAGGAAAGAGTTTATCAAACCAAAAATATCGACACATTTGTTTTTCATTGCTTATGACAACTCATGTTAAGCAATTTATATATTATCTAACGATTTTAACATCAAATATATTTACTTCTTCAATATTAGCAAAATTACTTTGTGGCCTCATTTTATTTTATATAAATAATAAGACAAAATACTTTGTTTATACCACTATTTATTGATTATTGTACATGTTTTGATATCTATGGTATCTTCTTCAGGAAACAATGTACACTGAAAATAAAAATGTAAGCATAGATAAAAATAAAACTATAAAGTGGTGGATAACTAAGTAGGAACTGCTATGAAATCAAATTTAAAAGGTGACTATTTGCAAAGACGATTTGATTATTTATAATATTTAGCTTGCTATTAACACTTTATATTTATAACTGTAAATCCCTAGTATTTGTATGTATAATTTCTAAACCCTTGAAAATGCTTTGTTCCAAAAGTTGATTGGTGAATTTAGAATAGTTATTGTTATTATTTAGGCATCTCAAGTGCTCTTTAATTCTAATAAATCAAAATTACTGCAAGTTTTTCCTCTTTAAAAATAATTGCAATCACTGTAAATTAATTTGTAGACCTCCGATTTTTTTTTAATATCGTTATCCTCGTTATTTATTATTTAATTTGTTATTAGTGTAAAAATATGGTTATATATATATATATATATATATATATATATATATATATATATATATATATATATATATATGTATATAGGTATCGAAACATGTTAAATAATCAATAAATGAACAAAGTATTTAGTTTTATTATTTATAATTGGAATTAATATCTCTCCGTGTACCATCTAGATCGACCCGGCAATCCGTTCTCTTCCATATTCCCAGAAGTAGAACATCTTACATACAAAATTCATTCATTCACCGATCATGCAAATACCATAATGAGAAATTTAAAAAAATTGACTTGTTCAACATTAGCCTTACTACGCTCAAAGGGTTCTTCTTATGAACCACCACAATTTAAACTTTGACCATTCACTCTATCTATAAAAACACATGTTGCTCTCCTTTTACCGCAACCTCCCCACCCTTCACCTTCTTTCCTCTAAACATACTTATGTATCCAATTATTTTTTGTGGATTTTCATTATTAGTATCGCTTGTTATTATGTTTATTACAAAATAATACACTGTCAACATCCCTTAATAAAAAAAATTAAAAAAATTAAAAATTAAAAAAATAAAATTCAGTAGTCCCCCTGTAAAATTTGTCACTGTTCGTTAGAAAAATTCTTAATATTTTTATATACTCACGCTTTTTTCTTGTGTTTTATTTTCATATTGTTGTTCATGTTAAGCAAGCGCTCTACCCTAGTGTAATTGCTCCATTAGACTGTGGAATCAAATTATCGTACAAGTATTGACTATCATCATAAGTAAATTGGCTATCATCATATTATTTACTCAGTCATGAAAATCTCTACAGAAGACTGGTCAACCATTGTCTTAAATTCTTCAGCCAAGATATTCTCTATCTTCCAAGATGTGATCATTCTCTGGATGTCATCACGCGTTCAAGATATTGATAATTCAGATTAATTATAATTCTAATTCCATCCCACAGACCACTAAATAAATAGACATGAACTAACGGAAATTCCTTATCCCAAAATTTTCATTTAGTTGGCAGTGGTCAAGACGTTTGGTTAGTGATCTAGCGGTCGGGGGTTCGCGCCTCGTTCCAGGACACCAGCAAGTTAGTCCTATTTTCATAGCACAAGCGTTTAACTTAGTTTGAAAATAGTAAGAATATTGATGTGACATGTATTGCGTATATGCATCTCTATTTTTTTTTAAAAAAGAAAAGAAAAAAAGAAAGAGCTCCGCGACTTTTTTTTAAAATATGACTCGTTTGTAATAAAAACTTAAATGCTGGCAATATAATATGCATGCGTTTTGTTTACACAAAGATTTAATTTTTGAAGAATAAATACTTTTACTATTACACACGCATATACGCTCTGAGGATATCAATTATGATAGGGAAGAGACTCATAACCATGTATTTTTGAGACCCTTGTCCATTGCGGATCACAATTTTTTTTAATAGTGATCTTATCAATAATATAAAGTATAGTTATAAGGTCCTCTGCAATTGTCTAATCAGACGTCAGGTAGAATATAATTCTGTCAAATGGTCGCCTCACTGCGTTGTTCACTCCAGTTAAAGTTTTTAAGATTCATTCATTTTAATTTAAATATACGTTCAGAGAATATCAATTATGATTATCTTCTTAGCCGTCTGATATTGTTAAAATTATCAGTGAGACGTACGATGACCGACCTTATATTTCTATAAAGGATCAACAATGGTATGATAGACTGCCCCCAGATTGTTGGTCTGCTTGACTTTCACGCACCATTGAGATCATCGAGTCACAATTCATTGTTTTATTACAGTGGTAATATCAGAACTCACGCACTAGCTAACTCCGCAGTCCCCAAAATGCATTTTTTGGTGAATGAATATGCGGGGGTAGTCAACATTTTTACTGTAAATTTAAAACTTTATAGGACTACATTATTATAATTTTTTGTGTGTCAACTTGTTTCGAATTCGTAAACACACTATTAGCGCGTCTTTTCAAATTGGTCGCGACCCATGTTATTGACATATTTTTCCGTCCAAATTCCCATCCATAGATTTCGTCTTGCCAGTGTGAATTGTGATCTTGACGTCAACAGACGTCAACTTAACCGATATTTGTTCCATCTCGACATCGCGATGGCATTCGCTGTGTAGACTTGTCAGCTCCAGTACACCAGCACTGTATTTTGTGATATTGTGTTTTGATCACGTATTGTTTGTTATTGGTTTGTGCCGTTGTTGAAATTGTGATATCGTCGTCTTCAATTGGAAACGGAGATCTGCTCATCCGCGTGCCATTTGTGCGATCTCGGCGACGACTGCAGGGGTGACGGAGCCATCATATACAAGGTAAGGCGAGCAGTCCTTCCGAATCTCGGTTCCAGAAATCACTAGTCCTTCGACTGAAATCCCTATCCCATCACCGAACTCATCCTGTACCAATGTTTCCCTACTTCCCTTCCCTACCCTGCGGTGATTCCAATATCGGTGCAGGATTCACGTTGCGAATTCACAACTCAATGGTGACGGATAAATTGCTTTACTTTTCATATTATATTTATTTTTCATTATGAAAAAACATGATTACATTATATAATAATTATGTATTGCACTTCTGATAAAATTTTCTATTATTATCAAATTATATTGACGCTTGAGTAGGGCGTGTGTAATAATAATAAATGTGTCATAAAGTATCGAATTTATGTTTCGTTGTAATATTCCAAACCCCTCTCGTACACATACACTTCATTTCATGTCTATTCATTTACTGGTCTGTATTCCATCTTTATAAATTTTGATTAATTTATTTTTAGTCAAATCCGTTGTTCTTTTATCGAATTTGTTTAATTTTAAAAAAAATGGCAACACGCGCCAAATTTTGAATAATGAATGCATTTTGTCGAATCGACAAATTTCAACAGCCTTTGAGAAATAATAATAATAATTACTGAGACATTTTTATGCAAAGCTACGACCAAAATGTAAAGTGCGTCTCGTTAGGGGTCGTCTCATCCTCAAATCTTCACTTCTTTTGTTGGGACAATTTACAAAAATGTTCTTGAGGACTTTTTTCTTTTGTGGAGGATATTTTTCTAGGGGCGGTGCTTCATATTTTGACTAAGGCCGTTTGTGAAATACATCCTTCATAACTGAAGTTAAATTTTTTTTGTTGTCTACGCAAAATGGGATATAGGGGAATTTTTGTACTAAAAATTTCAACAGGCTGCTTATAAATAAATACTCAAATATATGGTACGACAAAAAGTACAAGGCAGGCGTGTCATATTTCCCAAACTGTCCAAAATAAAGCCTATATTAAACGAAATGTCTGAGCTATCAACGGAAGTAAGAGTTTTATACATTGTTAGCCATTTTTTTTAGCTATTTTTAAGGAGAACACATTCTTATTTGAGAGATTGCAATTTTTCAAAACGCAGGACTGTGATATTTTTAATACAAATTAAATGTATTAATTAGAAAGATATACATATAAAAGCAATTAATCGAAAATGGATATCTTCCCATCCGGGGAAATGCATTAACCGATTATGCTACACTAACACAGTGAGTTGACGACAAATTTTCTAACTTATCCATAAATATGTTAGGTTTATCCAAATTTAATAAAAATTTATTTATTTAATTTCTGACGTCTCCTAGTGTAAATTACTCAAAGGTATTTGAGATTTGACGCAATACAAAGGTGATAGCTTTTTAAAAATGAAATAACAGATGTATCAATTTGAAAGAGCTTCAGCATATAGGTTCGAAAATTTATTGCCAACTTACACGGTTGATGTGGCGTAAAGATAACACGTGTCCCCGGATAGGAGAATATCATGGTTCGAATCGCGGTAGCAAGCTAAATTAATTTTATATGTATATCTTTCTAATTTATACATTAAATTTGTATTTTCTTCAGCTTTTAAACAGATAAATTAGTGATTCTTACACAGTAACATGTGCTGATTCCGTTCATGGGGTTCATCTCGAGATTTTTCTTCAAGAGAACTTTTACAAGTCAAAAATATCATCCTTGAACACGAGAGCCTTTGTGAATATTTTATACGGTAGACGTTCGTTCAATTATACAAAACTTGAATTTCACATCAATATTAGTCCTCGATCTTATCAAAATTTCTAGTTATTAAATAATATTTACTTTACAGATAATTACTTATGATACAGAGGCTCTATAGGTGATGATATTTTAAGGGACGATTTCAATATTCTGTCTCGGTAAAACAATTATAAATATGTCTCCAGCAATATTTGGAAAACCTTTTACATTGCGGAGGTTCTAATTAACGATAGGGTTGATATTTGAATGGTCGGGTTGGCAATGTTTAGGGGTGTTGTCACCGTGGTAATCGTACCTAACGAGATCGTTATATTATGATTGATACCCCAATTTAAAGTTCAACAATGGCTATGTCTAACCGTATGCTGTTCTAATCTGGGATTACATCGTATTATTATTTGATGGGTTTGTACAGCGAGCGTATGTACTGTTTTGTCGAGTCTTGATTATTAAAGTTATTAATCAGTATTATTAACATACATAGAATGTAACAGATCTAATCTATAATATTATGACTAAATTACGAGTCGAAAATATTCAAGGGATACATGCCTAATCCCAACCGTGTCAGAGATTCAAGCATTACCAAAAAAAAATCGTTATTATGCGATTATTTCGATTAGTTGAAATATTTTAATGATTCTAAATTATGTATTGAATGCAATAAATTAATGGTTATGGGATTTCGAGCGGCCAGACTATATTTTACTAGGTGATTTAGGGCCTGAAGCAAAGATACAGATTAATAATGGATAAATTTTCTAAATATTTATTTCGAAGTACGTAGATTTAAAGCTTAACACGATTTTGTAAAAAATTCATACTTTTAAAATTAGCAATATTAACTTCGTGGTTAAAATTCATATTTTTTATTTATTATTATTAGTTAGTTATGACATTCTGAAGAAGAAAATTGTATTTTTCGAAACCGGTAGATGTATTTAAACTCAATTCAGTGGTTAATAAAACAAAGATAATAAATAAAAAATTCAAACAATAATATTTATCCGTAATGGTGCAGAATTTTCACATATTCCTTGAACGTTTTCGACATACAATTTAAACAGGTACCCACCCATAAAATATTGTGGACTAGGTCTGTCACTCTCTGTATAATAGATAATTCTGACATAGTATTACTTTACTGAAATAAAGTTACGAACCAATTATTTAAAAGCGTCCATTGTACGATAGAGTATTATTTTACATAAAAAGACGAAAAATAATACAAACTATACGCACATATACAATAAAAAAATATGTATGTAAAATAGGAGGGGTAAAATGGAGCATAAAAATAATTCGCAACCCCCGTTTTTAAATGTATGTAGAATTTTTCAATTTTTTAGTTGGATAAATATGAATATTTTACATTTATTATTTATATTAATCATTCAAATATTAGCTGATATGTATATATCAGCTAATATTAGATTTTTTTTTCCTTATCAGTCATTTTGTGCCTTTGAGTATACGTCTTCCTCAAACTCTACTTGTCTTTGTCTTGACAACATTTCTGTCTTTCGTGACTAATATAGTTTAATTTTAGCTTGCCATCATCTATCTGACGATATCAGTAACCATTTTTTTCATCGTATCAATTCATTATTAACTTTTAACTTTTTGTGTAACAGTGATAAAACTGTTGTGATAAAGTCCATTTCTGCGCTCCGTGGTGACCGTAACATTCTTCACCTACAATTGTTCGCCCACAACTGTTCGCCAACAATTGCTCACCCAAAATTGTTCGCCCACAATTGTTCGACCACAATTACTCACCCAAAATTTTTCACCCACAACTATTCGCCCACAATTTTTCACCCGCAATTGTTCGCTCACAATTGTTCGACCACAATTGCTCACCCAAAATTATTTTCCCACAATTCGCCTACAATTTTCACCCACAATTGTACGCCTATAATGGTTCGTGAACACAATTGTTCTCATCGTTTTTCGCCGGAAAAATTATTCGCCGAATATATTCAAAGGCTTAATTTTAATAAATGTGACTTATTTAATTTATAATGGCATTTGTGCTGTTCTTATTTAGAGCAGATTATTATGCGGGGTTAGTGTAGAGTCGATTATTGTATCAGTTGCTAGAACAGGGAGAATACAAGAGACAGCTGAGCGTGAATTACGATGAGTAGAGGACCAAGTCGGTGGTATTTGGTCTCACATCCGTCATGGTGGAGCGACGAAGTGGATAATGTATCGTCGGCAAGCGATCGGTCCAAACTGAGACGGCTGCTCTTTGCTGCAGCCTGCGTCCTCAATTCAAGTGTCAATCACGTCGTTTGCTGGGTAAGAGCGGCGACACTGGCGATGGATTATAATCGCCACCCTTACAATTATACATTTATGCAAAGCTGTTTCATAAACATTTTAACTTCTTCTATTTATAAAGGTTAGATTAGGTTCACTATCATCATCTATCATAGAACACAGCTATTGGTGAATGATGGCATAGATGATTTGTCGCCAGCTATTTTGGTTCATGGCCAGTAGATTCCGTATCAAAGTTTTAACCGGGCTGGTCCATCATGTTGGTGACCTAGTTCATAAGGTCTAGTTCCTTCCACCCTTCCTTAGATTAGGTTAAGTTAGGTTAATTCATCTGAGCTTTGTTTTATTAAAAAGTATTTTATTTCATATACTATACTGTTGTTCTACATTTTTTTTTATAAATATATTTCGTACGAAATATTTTTGCACTCTACAGAAATCCGTCTCTTGACTCCTGGATTATGACTCCCAATCCTGGTTTAATATTTCAGTTTACGGCTCTAAACCAGTTTTCGCATTTTTTATTTAATTAACAATGGGGCACGAAACAATGGCACGTGAATAATTGTATCTGAGGAGTACAATGGGCGAGTTGATTTTGCGGAAGAGACAAACCAAATATTTTTTGCTTCTTTCAATTAGGTTGCTTGTACAAACATATAGCATGTCGTAGCGTACACATCGATGAATACTCAGTTTTTCAAAACATCAATATTTGTCTTCTTTTTGCTTATCCACGCAAGCAAAAAAACTGTGCATTACTAAAAATTCTGGAAAACAAATATAAATTAAATAATTGGATTAATATAAACGAAAACATTATTTTACAATTAGCGCCAACTGTGTACCAGTAGCTATTTACATTACTTTGTTCTGTCTTTAAACTAGTGAATTACTCGAGTCATATAATTGGTTATTTACTGAATTTAAAATTTCTTTGGGTTGGTCCGTTTTTTATGGAGTCGTTACCTATAGGGCTTACAACTGCGTGCAAATCATTGAAATGTCTGCTTCCTCCTTTACCATTTCGCGAATTTTACTACCTTACTGTTTTTAACGTGTTGATTTCATGAATGTTCTTTAAATTTGGTGCATGGATTGGTTTTTGATTTGGGAAAAGCAAAAAGCAATTGGCAGATCTGTTTCCTACGTTAACCTTTAACAGAAATAATAATTTCCTTTAGTTATTACGTGAATGATTTTCTAATAATAAATTAATCATGTTCAATAATAAAAAGTGTTCCTAAAAACGTCCATAATCTTTTTATATGAGTAAGAAGGTACTATTTTACGTTAAAACCTAAACATTAAAAACACTATTAATAGTACTCTAAAATTTAAAATAAATACATGGTGGGTCGTATAAATTACAGATTTATTTTGTCTAAAGACGTTAGTTAAACGAAAGTACATATGTTATATATTATTGTATAACAGCATAACCTAAATCTATACCTACTGTATGCCACTGCTAATCTTAAACCTTGGACAGCACTTTTCCCCTGCTCTCTGTCCTGCACTGCCGAATACTTGGGCCCACTGATAGTTTTATCTTTCTCCACAGTCTTCTCCATGTTTTCCTGGGTCATCCAGCTGATTCTCTTCCCTCTGGCACTGATGAAAAAATCTGTTTAACCAGTCAGTCTTTCGTTTCCCACGCGACATATTCCCATATGTCCGAGCCAACTTGGCTGACATTTTTTTATTGGATGCAGCCACGGGTTCATCCCAAGATCCTCTTGGATGATACAATTTCTGAATTGATCTCTTTGGTAAATTTTCTCTGCTGCCTGGGTTCTCGACCGGTTCCTCTCCAATCTGATATCAATATCTCTTAGTATCCAATATCAATATTTTTATCATTTTCAAACTAAGCTAGTTTCCCAAATCTAAGCTCATAACCTCGTCTACTTGATGAAAAATTGAGTGTTTTACCTCTAAACCAAACATGCGCGTCAATTTATATATTAATTAATTTTGATAAATCTTTAAAATTATACAGCCCTAATAAATTTTAAGCTTTGATACCGTTGCATTACAAATATTAAGGCAGTGTATTCTATTTTCACACATAAAAAAAAAATATTATAACCCTCGAAATCTTCTTTAGACCCGCCCTGGGCGCTGGTTTTTAAATACGTTATTAATATTTTTACCCCGGGGTGACCTTGTGAGGGCGACGGGGTCGCGTGGGTCCCCTCTCGAGGTTTAGAAGATATATATGTGTGGAATCAGGTGGCGATTTATGCGAATTTTAAATGTTTTATATTTCGCATCATCCGTTATAAAAATATATAACGGATGATGCGAACTCAGCTGTTATTTAATTATTTTTTTTTTGGATCGCAGCTCGAATATTAACTGATTGTTTTTAGCTTAGATCTTTTCTTACACGTAACCCAAATGAATAATATTTTCGACCTAAATTTCACGATCTGAGCGGCCGTTGAAATCTCAATTTTTTCCGGCTTGTGTGGCGCGTAGCCTCATCCTGCTGAAAGTTGACATCATCAAAATCACTTAAAACTTTATGAACTATTTCCGCGAAATTTTTACCAATTTTGTAGTGAATTATCGCCATTTCGTGTATCGACTCATTTTCGTTAATGGTACTTATTTTTGTTGATAGATGTGACGATAGATCGATCGTTTTAAAAAAATGGTGAGGCTAGATCATCCTTTATATAATATAATATTGAAGAAATTATCTACATTCTAGAAAGAGCGACTTAGATATGGACTTCGTAAAACATCGAAATAAAGTAAGATGATGCTCATTAATTGCAAGTTTAACAAAGTATTTGAATAAACACAAATCAGTAATTGCAAGGTCGTAAACAGTTATATGCCTATATCTATAATCTTTAATATTAAATGGAAATGACGAGCGATGTAGAAATTAAGTGAAGGGATGTATAATCTCAAAAAAACAAATTTTTTAATATCTAACACAAACAAGTTGCAGTTATTCATTACTAAAAATACTCATTAAATGTATTAATTAGAAAAGTATATTTTTTATTTATTATCTTTGTTTTATTAACCACTGAATTGAGTTTAAATACATCTACTGGTTTCGAAAAATACTATTTTCTTCTTCAGGATGTCATAACTAACTAAAAATATATTGCATTGTTTCTTCACCAGAATCTGTTTTTAAAATTTAAAAAAAAAATTAAAATAAAACAATTATTTAAAAAATAAATTTAGTACCTAACTCAAATTGTTTCTTAATACAAATTTAGTCGAATAATTTTAAGGAAAAAATTTTAGAATGGGACTCGTAGTTAAATTTAGTTGGTTGTTTATAATTTCTTGATTAGTTTTACATGCTTTATTTATCTAGAACGATTCTAAATTATTTCATTTGTGACCGTTTATATGCAAAATTGACAATCCCATTTTTTTATCAGCACCATGACCATTTTCTATCAAATGATTAGCAAATTCTGAAAACCCACTATTGTTCAAACATCTCAAATGCTCCCTTACTCTTATAATAAAATTTCTACCCGTTTTATCAATATAAAATGCAGCACAATCCTTGCAACTAAGTTTATAGACGCCAGAATTGTTAAATTTATCATCTTTGTCTTTAGAATTTATGAGTAAATTTCCTATACTATTATTTGTATAAAATGCCGGTCTAATGTTTCGTGGTAGGTGTTTAGATATTTGTTTCGAAAAGTTATTTATGTATAAAATCCTACGCCAATTATCATTATTATCATTATGTTTTATCTGTGATTTATATAAAAATTATATATATATATATATATATATATAAAGAAAGGTATACAGTAATTTTATCGAAAAATACTGTTGTTGCTATCGTAATTCGAACCTGAATCTATTTTCAATCCGGGAAAAGTACGTTAACCAACTATGCTACAGCAGACAGTACTTTTGATGACAAATTTTTTGACCCGTATGTTATACTTTTCAAATAAATACATCTATTGTTCCATTTTAAGAAAGCCATCTACTTTATTTTTACGGAATCTCAAATACTTTTGAGTATTTCTATACGAGACGCCAGAATTAACAATGAATTTTTATTCAAAATGAATTAAATATATTAATTAGAAAGATATACATATAAAATCAATTGTATCGAAAAATATTATTGTTGCGCCACTGGGATTCGAACCTGGATCTCTTTCCAAACCGGGGAAGGTGCGTTATCAAACTATGCTACAGCGACGATATTTTTAGCGACAAATTTTCGAACCTTTTTTTTTTTTTTTTTAAATAGAGAAGCGTACACGGAATACATGACACATCAATATTCTTACTATTTTCAAACTAAGCTTAAAGCTTGTGCTATGAAAATAGGACTAACTTGCAGGAGTCCTGGAACGAGGCGCGAACCACTGACCACTGGATCACTAGGCCAGCGTCTTGACCACTACACCAACCTATATGTACCTTTTTGATATTAATACATTTAATCGTTCCATTATTTGAAAGAGCCATCTACTATGATTTTACATGTATATCTTTCTAATTAATATATTTAAGTTATATTTAAAATATCACAGACCGTCTGTTCTGAATAATTAAACTTCACAATATGAATATGTTCTCCTAATCATTGTTATTAAATTTTGAACACATTGATACAACTTGCATATTATTAAGGAGAACTTATTATTATTGTGATGTTGCAATTATTCAGAACATTTGTCTGTGATATTTTAAATACTAATTAAATGTATTAATTAGAAAGATCAATTTCATCGTAAAATATTGTTGTCGCTATCGGAATTCGAGCCTGGATCTCTTTCTAATCCAGGAAAGGTGCATTAACCAACTATGCTACAGCAGACATTACTTTATGTTCTGATTAATTACAACTTCACAATAAGAATGTGTTCTTCTTAATAATTATTTATTAAATTTTCTTATCGTTTTTTGTCATCTTAACGGAGGAAAAGTTATTTTTCAAAACCGGTTGGTGAATATAATCAACTCACAGTGGTTTAAAAACAAAATTAATAAATCATTAATTATCAAAGAGATTTGACAAGATAGAGGCATAACCACAAAAACAAACATTTTGACTAGTCAGAAGCCTTGTCTTCCCATTCTTTCTGTATGGTGTTGAAACAGACTGTGATAGAACGGAATCACAACAGGATAGACGCTCTTGAAACATGGTGCTAGCGATGCGTGCCATTATATAACTCATATAGGAATTAAACAGAATCTATACTCAACTATAGGTACGGATTCAAATCCTTAGATATTTTGGCCGCGTTAAATAACTTATTCTTTGTATTGTTCTCAATAAGAGCAATAGTGATCATGCAACTGCGTTTAATTTAAAAAAGTAACAAATGGTGATAGCGTGTCACGTCAATATTCTTACTATTTTCAAACTAATGTTAATAAATTTGTTCTATGCAAATAAGACAAACTTGATGGCCTCCCGGAACGAGGCTCAAACCCCCGACCACTAGATCACTATGCGAGTATCGTAACCACTAGACCACAAGCACGTCAAATGAAAATATTATTTTGATAATGGTCTAATTTTGCCATTATTTAAAGTTCAGTTTTGCATATACATTGAACTCAATAATTAGATTTATTGTATGTTTCAATTTAGATGGGTTTTAAAAAATTTACTTTGTTTATTATTTTTTGAAAATATCTATTTATTTCACCCCATTAGCCATTCAACTTTATGTTAATTAAAACATTTTCAATGCACTAATGAAAAGACAATTATTTTGATGAGATATTGAAAGGGGTGAGGAGGTTTATGGAGAGACGGGATGGATTAATGGGTGAGATAAAGCTGTTGTGATGTTTCAATTAATTGAAAATAAACTTTCATAAAGTGAAATTTCAAAAATATGTAAAGATCGAGACAATGCGAAGCTGGGCATTTTTTTAAGACAGAATATCTGGTGGGATAAGATCCCGTAGATTGTATCGATTATAATATTGATCAGTTGACACAACTCGAATTGGAATTATGAACGAAATAAAGGCACATGGATCTGGCCTGCCTCGCTCTAAAGCCCTGGGTTGGGCGTCGTCTTCACATTCGGTTGACTAGCACGTTTGTTGTGCAGAACCGAGAGATCACTGCACTTCCGGCACTGTGTAGAATACTTCCTCTTCGCGGTCACATCGTTATGCACGGCGTTGCTTTTTTTGGACGTTAAAAAAGAACATAGATCTTGACAGTTTGATATTAGAGCGCAATATGTCCCCCTGCAGGTATACTCGTAGATTAAGGTTTAGATATTGGATATTCTTGATGTTTTGTAGCGTTAACTTTGTGGTTGTATCTTTATTAAACCTTTGTATAAACCACTGTGAAATATTTTTACCGTTAACCGGTTTCGATTCTAACGTATCTTCGTCACTGACTAACCTTTGTTTAAACTACAAAGAATAAATATAAATTCAATTTATTTTTTCTCATGTCATTTTTTAATTTTCTACTGCCGATTTGCATCTAGTGTTGAATATAGGGCTTAATTAAACTTTTTTCACTTTTTACAGATCACTGTATCTTACGCTTTGCTTCCGATTTTGCCTGTTGTGATTTGACGATCGCGTATTAGAACATTCATGTATATTTATTTAAAGCTAAAACAATACTTTTATGGCTAGCCCAGGCTAGTATGAGGATATATATTTTAAGAAAAGTATTTTTCATTAACAAAAATAGTTACGCGTATAATATACTTAAAGTAAAAAACAAAGTGAAGAGGAAAAAGAACAAGCCTGAAAGTTTAAGAACGACGATGCACTGATTTATCCAACTCAGGTTCTCTGAGTTCATAACAAAACATTATTCTTTAACCCTTCCCAAACCATGCTGTAACGCAGGTCTACCATCATAATTAAATCTGTAATATTTCGGTAAATACATGCAACATAAAATTCGTATTTTAGATAATCCTAAAGAAAATATTAGCTCTTAGGAATAACTAGTGAAAAACCAATTATAAAAAGTTTTTTTTTCCATTCAATCCGTTGTAAAATTAATACGTTGGTAAAAATATAATTTGTGATATGAAAGACAGAGATCGCACATTATTTTCACAGTGAAAAGAAAAGCAAACAAACAAATATATTTGTTTCTTTCTCACTAATTAAATGAAGAGAGATAAGAAAGAAGGACACATTGTATAGAACTTAATGAATGCTCCAAATTATGTTATTAATCATTTTTCAAAACTGAATGTTCAATATTTATCGCGAATTCGTGCAATTTAAGCTAATAAAACATTTTTTCTAACTGTTATTTACGGTAACACAAGTTGACAGCATGGCTGCGTTCGGGTATTTTATGTCATCGTATGGTAAAGGTTAAGAAATTCTCTATTAATTGTCTATTAATTAATAAATTAATAATAGAGAATTAATTTCTCTATTATTAGTCTATTAATTTCTTAACTAACATACACCATTTATATTATTCAAACTAGGCTGAAAAAGAAACTACCTAACCTAACTAGTATGTACCAATTCACTATACGAAGTAAGCTTATAGAGAAGATGGCTTACCCACAAAACCATGGTGTGTGGGTAAATTGGCAACAATTATGGGTAAAAAACAATAACACTAAACAATAATTAATACAATCAACTTTAAATAAGAAATCATCAACTGCAACGAAGCAAGGAAGTCACACTGACTTAAGAACAAGAGAGAAAAAGAGGGGAGGAGAGAGAGACAGAAATAGAAAACTTGATGAGATATTCAATGAAGGTTTACGAAGATAAAACACCCTCCTACAGGAATTATATGGGCTATTAAAATCGGTTATAGCCCGGAGTGACTTTATATTGCTCGTGAAATCGTAAGGCATATACAATACAATGGTATTTTCGGCAAGTCAGAACTATCTTATAATAAATATTAATTAAATATATTAGTTAGAACGATGTACATATATAATCAATTTTATCGAAAAATATTGTTGTTGCGCCACCGGGATTCGAACCTGGATCTCTTTCGAAACCGGGGAAGGCGCATTATCCAACTATGCTACAGCGACGATATTTTTAGTGACAAATTTCGAACCTACATGTTACCTTTTTGATTTTAATTCATATAATCGTTCCATTATTTGAAAGAGCCATCTATCTTATTTTTACGGAATATCAAATACCTTTGAGTAATCTGACAGCATACGCCAGAATTATCAATTCGTTTTTATTAAAATTTTGGACACGTTGATACAACTTTATTATTGAAATTTAAATGAAATCATAAAAATTTAAAAACATTATTTTTTATTAGTGAACACATAATTCATAAATATTTCATACACGTAAAAAAAATATTATTGCTCAAATGTAGTAGGCATTATTGTCCTGTCACTTAGCCCATTTCCAGCCAGTACACATTGTTCTGTTGACTCGACTGATGTGTTTGTGGTTTCGTCAAATTCGTCGAAGTGTCATACCGCTGTGAATGTTATGTTTTATGGACGGTGTGGAAGTTCAGTTTTATTTTTGGGGTGAACTTCAGGATAAGCCGGTGACGGCTTCACCATCAGGTGAGTCGAGTAAACCACCCTGGTCCGCTATCGAAGGATTCCCTCATCCCTCATCATTCCCTATTTCCTATTTTTCCGACTTTCCGATTCCATCATCACCTTTGCGTCTATCACAGCTATTATTATTATTATTATTGTTTTTTATAATTAAAAACACCAGAAAATGTAAAAAGTGCTTTTTTAGAGGTTTGTTTTTCGAATTGGCAACACTTTTTCCTGCGGCAGCCAATTTGATAGATGACAGTTGATTTGTGCTCAGTTTAGTTTGCCATTTTACCACAAATAGACTTACGTCAGAACAACGCATACAAATTGTGAAAATTACCGTGCGCTACGTCCATTTTACGATCGACAGCATAGTCTATTTGAGCAAGTAAATAGAATAGTTTTGAATCGTTATCGTACCACGAATATTCTAATTTATTATATGCATCCGCAGAGACGCCGTAGCTGTTGTTTCTTCAAAAATGATGCCGGTCAAAACGTTACAGTCAATGGAGAGCGCTATAAATGTGTAAGAGCTGTGGTTCCAACAAGACGGCGCAACATGCCACACAGCGCGCGCCACAATAAATTTATTGAAGGAAACATTTGATGAGCGCATAATTTCGCTTAATAGACCTGCGAATTGACCTCCAAGGTTCAAGGTGTGAAATCGCTAGTCTACGGCGATAAACTAGAAACGATTGACAACTTAGAAGCCAACATTCGTCACGTTATTACTGATATACGTCCCCAACTGCTCCAAAAAGTGGTCGAAAATTGGACTTCCAGATTGCGCTTTATTTAAGCCAGCCGCGGCGCCCAAATGCGTGAAATCATATCTTAACACTAATGGCATAAAATTATCTTTCCAATAAAATTAATAGCACGGCCAATTTAATAGATTTAAAAGAAAACTGACTAAATATGTAAAAGATAAGTTTTAGTAAAAGAAAGTACTTTAATCTTGTTTACACCAGAGCATATATAATATAAGAATTGCTTATGCATGCAGTATGTTAAGAATTAAATAAATAAATAAATTACCACGATTTTTCTGTGTTTTATTTGCGGAGACGTCATATGCAAGGTAAAGCGAGCAGTTCTTCCGAATCCCGGTTCCACGAAATTCACTGGTCTTCCAACTAAGCCCTCATTCCTATCACCGACCTCTCCTGTACCACGTTTCCCTACTTCCCTTCTCTATATTGCGTGACCCGGAGATCACTCAATTCAACAATATTTCTATCAAAGTCTACCTGAAAACCGTTAGATTTTTCTTTCAAAAAAGTTCTTCAGAAATTTACATATTTGTTCTACCTAACGCCTATCAAAATTTAATAATTATAGACTACAGTAACACCCTCTACTGTAATTAATTATTTAACAAACAAACCGTATCTAATGGGATATCATTGTTAGCGATATGTAACTTGTCAATAAACGTATGTTTATCGACATAGAAGTGAATTTAATTACATCACCCTAAAGCTTTGAAGCGTTCCAAAGTTTGGAAACCTACTGTTTCTGTAGAGTGTACAAATGAGAAACGTGCCTCACAGTTATCCAGACAATCAACAGCCATGAACACTCCTGATACTGATGTCAGGCGATATTCCACAACAATGACGCGTGAGCGTCACTTACCTACCTGCCGTCATCCTGACTACTAGCTTTAAGACAGCGTTCAGTAGCTACAGTATAGAATAAATCTAGCGTTAACCGTAAGTAGTTTCTCTTCTTGTAACCTATTCTAGTCTATCATCATTCATATTTTTCACACTCCGCGATCACTCGAACATAGTAAAGGACTGGAAGATATAGGTCCCCAGTTCCCCCGCTTACAATCTTCTGATCAACATACACATACACCACGATACAATCCACACTTAATTTCGCCACAATACAACCAAAACACCTAAATCTGATAACCTATCTGGCAATGTACAAAATACTTATTTTATCGTGATTAAGCATCGTGAGAGTGAAGACCGGCGTTCTACCCTCTCACCGGCTAGTCAGTGGTGAACATAAGATCCGCGGGTTCTTCATCTCAGAAACACATACTCACCTTTTTGTCAAATTCTGCCTTCATCCTAAACTGGGAAAAATTTACCTGAAGGTGATAAATTAAAAGATGTTATTCATTATAAAAATGGCATCTAATTCTAACAAAGAAAATAAAGTAAAGATACATTCCACTTTACCTAATCCTCATTTCGTCTGGTTGGGCGCGATTTCGACATTTTTCGGGCAGGCAGGTGACAACCAGATGTTCCACTAGATGGCATCCCTCCGCTCCATGCCATCCGAGCATCCTATCTCCTTGACCTGTCATCGTAGATGATCCTTAACAATCAGGCCGACGCGATAGGATTGGTAAGCGGATTTGTAGATGATCACATCACATCACAAAAATGTAGCCTACAGTGAGGCAAAGAAACCAAAGGAAAACATTTTGTTTCCAGTAAAGATTATTCACCACGGAATTAGATTATCAAATCATATTAAATTATGCACTAGTGATTGAATAATATAAAAATGTTTACCCTCTGATCATACTGGATCGCTCACAGTTACATATTATAACCGCTGGCCGTAGCAATGAACCGCACTAATCTGACAGCTCTGCTCGAGATTTGAAAAAGAACCATAAACGGTGACCGTTTTTATAACTTTCAAAACAGATTGCGATACCAACGTAAGAGCAATCATTTGTGATTTCGAGGTGCTTGGCAATAAAACAAGTGACGGAGTAATTTCGAACGTGACCCTAATTTGTAATGTCACAACATGCAAAAAACAAACCCATCATACTCCTTCTTTTTTCTAGGCATCGTGCGGGTCTTAGCGCTAACACCAGAGAAGTGCATATTGCCTGTTTCACTTTCTTTCGTCCTTTATTTTCGGTCCTTTGACGTGACTCCGACCACAACAAACTTCTCCAACCAATCGTCCCACCTGGTAAGATGCCCTAAAAATTGTGTAATTCGTTTTAGGTAAATTATTTATGTTCATTCATTGTCTCCATCCATATCCATCCGTACCCATCCTTCTTCAACTTTCTTTGGCTCTCGTTTTTCTCTTTTATTTGCATTTGTATTTGCCGGTTCATGTTTTCTTTTAATGTGACATGTACGGCATGCAGTGGCGTGCGTGTGTAACTAAGTGTACAATATTCGGTATCGTACTCTGCTCTCGATTTCGCTTAAAATATTTTCGACGATTTATCTTTAGTACAACGGATTTAAAATGTGTCATTAACAGAGTTCAAAAACTTTTATTTACATAACTAGCTTCACAAATTAACATAGCCGAAACTCATCACAAAACAAATGTGTAGAAGTGTCATTGCACGCAGTTTTCAATAAGAATCAGTCCCTTTCGAGGACAACAGAATTAAGAACAGATTTTTTGAAAAATGTAAAAAATTCACAGACGTAAAAATGTCAATAGATTCAGCAAAAATATAATTAGTGCGGTACAATTATTATGAGGATTGAAAAAAAAACAAGTTAGGTTCATACAATATCTAAGTGCTAGCAAATTGCCGACGAGCATGCACGTGAACTTGTTACAAATGATTCACAATTTTTCTAAATAACCTACGTCTAGGCAAAAGTCGCTAATTACGATAATACTGGTAATAATAATAATAATGCGTTTATTCCAGCGTGATCGGGTTTTTTTTAAGACCCGATTCGCCAAAAAGATAATATATAATATATTAAAGTTAAGAAATATTATTTATGTTATGAAGAGAAAACCAAGGAAAATATAAATAAATAAAAAGTTCACACACATATATATAAATATAAACACTATATAAATACTTCAGTCATGGCTATTATTATATCTGTAGCTATTCTGTAGGCGTTGCCGTTCTCTGGTCAGGGAACCAGCTCTCCGTGAGAGCACCGCTTGCACCAGAGAGTTGGTGCTGAGCTCCAGCCGCAGCTTTACACCCGCAACTCGATGTCTCAGAATCGGAACGAATCCATGTACACGATATTCGCTAAACATTGTAGATGCGCTGTAATAACGCGCCAATCCGTTCGAGTAGAATCCGCAGGTATACATGCTGGTGAAGAACGATTTAAACAGGATCATCTTCACCTCTTAACTGCATCGGTAGAAACGCCGTGACAGCATATTTCCACGAACACTCAACTGTCTCCTCTGCCGTTTTATATCATCATCATCTTGTCTATCTTCATTGACTGTTATTCATTTAAACTGGCTACTTTAACACAGACTTTAGTCTAGCAAAGTAGCCAGGACAACGCTGTATATATCAGAGGTGAAGTCTACTCCATCCCACACATTAAATATGTATTATGTATGTTATGTATCCACCTCTGTAACTACAAAAATATGGATGTCAAAATATATATAAATAAATAAATAAATAAATTGAATATACATATGACCAAGATATTTGACCTTATTTAGAACGCTCAATTTCAATTTAACGGCTAGAATTTTATAGAGGCTTTTCATGACATAAGATTATTTAATTTATTTTTATTTCCAATAATTTTTAGTAATGCTCAGCTTTTTTGATTGTTTACAGTTCATGCCTCTGATGGCATGTACGCTTAACTTAAAAAAAAACATTCTATAAACATTCTAGAAGCATTCTAGAAAATTCTAGATGGTTTATCAGAAAACATCATAACAATTTATAGCAGCAATAACTTATAAACCCATTGGAGGTGTTTTTGCATGTTGTTAGTCGAAATTGGCCACAACTTAAATAGCACCGCTTCATCACAAGAGTGTTCGTACATCCGGCAAAAACTTTGTTGTATCTTTTTGTTAATATCGCAGCGCGTGAGCGGATGATGGATGGCAGGAATATACACCCGTAAATTAACTGAAACACATTTTGATAAAATACTGGACCCTACACCTACAACGGCACACTGCGCGGTGCCATGTACTACAGGCTCACCAGAAATTTTCTTTGATCGATGATTTTGCCGTTGGAACTCATGCAAGGTTCATCGTTGTGACCTCTCAGTACCGTGTAGAGATTATGATCTGAAAATGAAGTCAGAGATCAATTTGAGATTGGTAGAAAGAGACAAATACCCACACCAGGACCATTAAATAAGATCAAGCATTATATTTCAGTCCTACTCTTACGCCACCTGGTTGGCATTTTTTTAATGCTATAAAGGCGGCTGTTCGATAGCGCCCCCACACAGTGACAGGGCGATACCGCGCAGCCGCCTATAACAAAGTTTATAACTCGTTTTCGCCTATAACTCGAATGTTTAGTCCATTTGTAGCGTCCTTGAAGCTGCAGTTTTTTTTAAATTAATCCTGCGGCAAATAACTACCTTAATTTATGGTCCGTCTAGCGAAGCTAGCGATAGTCGAGACAAACACACTGCGCTGTCTTGAAAACGACAGCTGTTGTGAGCTTCTGAAGCTTATTATTTTCTCTCCGGTTTCGAATATATCAACAACTTTTGTTACTCACTCCGTTTCCTTGTAATTTGACTTCTCCATTCAATTCACCTTCGCTACCAGTAAACAAATGAAATTCAGTGACATTCTCGTACTTACATGAACACAATAATGGTAAAACGACTTGGAAGCAGACAACTCAATCCATATCAGCCTTTCGATATCACCTTACAAATCACGAACAATACATACGTCCCTGATATTCATAATATGTAATCCAAAGAATATGTGTATTTTTATTTGCGTTCACCCTGTACTCTCCAATTTGATGTTGTTCCGTCCGGGGGCACACATCCTGCCACCCTTATTTGCAATATGGAAATATTCAAGGTTTATGGTCTCTTTATTTACTACCCTCATGATTCATATTCCAATATCATAAATAGCGATTCGCAGAGGCATCTTATTGCTACCCTAATACGCTAGCAATATTTGTAAATGAAATCAGACTAAACCAAAATAATCGTGCTGACTGAGTTAAAAATGTTGATGAATAACAAATGGTATAAAGTCAGGGTGTAAGGCTAATAATTAGGAGTACCACAAGGGTCAGTTCTTGGACCTATCCTTTTCAATATCCATATAAACGACATCGTAAAAACCCTAATACATTTCAAAATAAAATTATTTTCAAACGAAGCACTCATATATCATATATATTGCGGGGGACAATTATGCAGCTATACTGAATGAATTAAACTACGACTTAAATAATATAGCAATATGGCTGAAGAAAAATAAACTAAAACTAAATGTAAACAAAACTAAATTCATGAACATTTGAAATAAAATATTATTAATCATTATTAAGGAAAACACATTCTTATTGTGAAGTTGTAATTATTCAGAACATAGGTCTGTGATATTTTAAATACTAAATTAATGTATTAATTATAAATATATACATATAAAATCAATTTTGACGAAAAATATTGTATCACAGACCTATGTTCTGAATAACTACAACTTCACAATAAGAATGCGTTTTCCTTAATAATATATGTTGTATCAATGTGTCCAAAATTTAATAAAAATGAATTGATAATTCTGGCGTCTGCAGTCGGTTTACTCAAAGGTATTTGAGATTCTGTAAAAATAATGTAGATGGCTTTCAAATAATGGAACGACAGGTGTATTAATTTGAAAAATGTAACATATAGGTTCGAAAATTTGTCAAGAAAAATACTGGCGTTATAGCACAATGGTAGTGCACTTCCCCGGATTGGAAATAGAGATCCAGGTACGAATCCCGGTGACGCAAAAACAATATTTTTCGACAAAATTGATTTTATATGTATATATTTATAATTAATACATTAATTTAGTATTTATTATTAATCACACCAGCAATTATCATAGATGGTAAAAGTCTGAAGGAAGTGACTGAAAAAAAATATTTGGGAGTCATAATAGATTCTGTGACTAAAAAGATATCTAAAAAAATTTCACTTCTGGAAAGGATCAGAAGATTTATCAGTACTGAGTCTTGTATAATAGTATACAACTCTGTTATTATTCCTCACATCAACTACTGCAGCAGTTGTTTTTGGCTAATGAAGAAGAAATGTAACAATTGTTAGTATTGCAAAATAAAGCATTGAGAATAATACTCAGATAAAATAGATATACTCGAATCTGAATATGACGACCTTTAAGCAGAAAATATGTTTCAATGTCATGGTATTTATTTATAGAATCCTCACTAAATAAATATAAGCTGAATTTATATGAAAAATTGATGCAAATCAACACAAGCACGAACATCGTACAAGAGGAAAAGATAGACTGAGACTGTCATTCAGGAAGAAGGCCAAATCTCAGAAATCGATGATGTACAGTGCAATGAAGATTTTTAATAAAATTCCAGAAAACATAAAAATGGAGCAAAACTATGTACATAGATTCAAAATGAAACTAAGCAAATATGTGAAAGTAAAAGTGGAGTAAAAATGAATGATTTTGATCGTGTGTATATTAGAGCACATATAAAAATACTTATGTATGCACCATATTAAGAATAAAATTTAAATATTAAAATGGAGAGAGATATAATGAATAGATAATTAACATATAATAATACTTTTAAAATTAGCAATATTAACTTGGTGGTTAAGATTCATATTTTTTTTTAAATTTATTATCTTAGTTTAATAACCACAATTGAGTTTAAAAAACATCTACCGGTTTCGGAAAACACCTTTTCCTTCTTCAGGATATGTCAAAACTAACTAAAAATATAGCATTGTTTTTCTATTTATCCAGAATCTATTTTTAAATTTTTTAAAAATTTTTTTTTAAAAATACAACAATTATTTAAAAAGTAAAAAAAAAAAAAAAAAAAAAAAAAATAACATATAATAGTTCATTATCAACATCAGTTTACAGTCATGAACAAATTTCATTATTTATTTTTTTATTTTTCGGTTTTTTATTTTTTTATTTAATTCTTAACATAGTACATATATGAGCACTCCTATATATGCTCTAATATAAATAAGATTAAAGTACTTTCTTTTACTAAAATTTATGTTTTACATATTTGGTCAGTTTCATTTTAAATCTATTCAATTTCTCCTCTTTTCTTATGTATTCTAGCATTTCATTAAAAAATTTAATCGCACTATACATCATTGATTTCTGAGATTTGGCCTTCTTCGTGAATGGCAGTCTCAGTCTATCCCTTCCCATCATGACCCAATTAAACCATAATCCTCATTCCTAATTATCTTCTTCTTGATGATATTAGTGTATAATTGATTGATGTAATGTATGCATATACAAAATTAATATTGAAAATTTGAAATTTCAATATTTGATGATACTTCATTGACTTTGCGTTTATTAGTTATTATAGACTCGAAAGGATCAGATAATCGAGGATTCTATACCTCCTCGCTTCTCCCGTATGTATATGAAGAGTTACCAATATAGAGTCTGGTATGTGTGCGAGTGTTTGTGGCTAGAATGGGCGTATTATAAATGAAACAGTACATACGATAGTTGCGTTAATTTACAGAAGAAGCATAATTAAAATAAAACTGTTTGTATGCAAAGTTCAAGATTAATTAAGTTCACTGAATTCATTTTCCTTCGAGTAGTTTTGGTGGTTACTCAGACTGGTTCGATCGCAGTGTATTGTTGCCTGCAATTTGGCAGGTAACAGGTAGACTGTGTGGCTGTTAAGTGTTTATTTATGCAGATCTGTAAGGCACGAGTAGGGCCACCATAATGCCTTGTTTTTCCTAGGACATAATTCATTTGAGTGACTACATACTCTCAGCAATCAAACTGTTGTCATTTTTCATCATTCGATTTCAACTACCAAACTTATACATTATGTAATAAATTACTAAATATATATGTACGAGTATACCTACTACGTAACAGAAATGAATATACTACTGAAATAATTATTTTTTGGGTTGTTTCGGTTCAAGGGGTGTGTAGTGATCCTTAAATTGTAACCTTTTCAAGAAACTTTAAGTAGGCTCTAAATATCCTTGAGTTTTCTACCTGAACTTCCATTAAATGTAAATACCTTCCAGAAAAGCTCTTGATCGAAAAATAATATTTCTTTTAAAAAATTAATATTTCAAAATTTTCGTGATTAACTTTTTGGAAGTCCATTCTGAATAATATTTATAAAATTAATTATTCATTATTATTATCCACGCCCTACTCAGGCATTAACATTAGAAGGCATTAATCAGAAGTGCAATATACAAAGAAAAAAATTATGCAATGTAATCATGTCAAAATGTGAAGGAAGCAATCTATCTGTCACCATTGAGTTGAGACGCAAAAAATTGTAATAATGCAGTCCTATAAAGAGTTAAATTTACAGCAAAAATATCGACTACCCCCGCATATTCATTCCCCAAAGAATACATTCTGGGGACTGCGGAGTTAGCTAATGCATGATTTCTGACATTATCACTGTAATAGAACAATGAATTGTGTCTCGTTGACGTCAATGCAAGCAGACCGTCAATCTGGGGGCAGTCTGTCATACCATTGATGATCCTGTATAGAAATATAATGTCGGTGATCGTACGTCTGTTATTTTTTGTTTTAAGCTATATAAGTTCACCAATGTTTTAGACATTGAACAGTGAATTCGAACTATAAATCCGGATTAAGCGTCTCGCGGAATGGAATACGACAATCCCGATCGTAAATCGGAATCACCGCAAGGTATGGAAGATAAGTAGGGAAATCTTGGTGGATATTAAGGTCGGTGAGTGGATCGGGGTTCTAATCAAAGGACAAATGAATTTCGGGAAACTTTCACCTTACCTTGTATATGACGCCTCCGTAATCCCTGCAGTCGCCGCCGACATCACACAATGGCACGCGGATGAGCCGATCTCCAATCCCAATTGAATACGCCGATGTCACATGTTCATCCACGATACACAAACGACAAACAATACGTGATAGAAACACAATATCACAAAAGTGCCGGTGCACTGGAGCTGAAAGGTCCACATTGCAAATGCTATCGCGATGCCGAGATCGAACAAATATCGGTCAAGTGGACGTCTGCTGACGTCAAGGTCACATTTCACACTAAAAAGACGAACATTTGGAAAATATGGATTGAAATTTGGACGCAGAAATATGTCAATAACAGTGATCGCGGCTGAATCGAAAAACGCACCGAAAGTGTTTTACGAATTTGGAACAAAAAATTTTCTTTTTCTTTTTTTTTCTTGCCTTTTATCTTTCCCTCTGCATAATTAATTGTTTCATATTTGATAGTTATTATTAGTTCCGTTGACATATTTATTTATGTGGTTAATCTATGTCCCATCTATGTAATGTTTTTGTATGTAATGTTTTGTAAATTACGTCAAAACTCTGTTTTATTCCACTACACTTTTCATTGTGTTAAATGATGTAACCTTTTCGGGAACATCTTCCTATTATCAATATCATAATTCAACTAAAATTAAAAACGCTTTCAAACGGTAATATATGGTGTGTTTGGAGTTAACAGTGGTGAGGGTGGGGTTGAAGTTAAAATGTATAAGAGAGGGGATTTGATGGATGGTATTTGAATATTAATTATATTTTTATTATTAAATATTAAATATTTAAATATTTCTTATTTACTCACCCAGTGCATAAAACCCCGTCATTCAATATCGATCACCAGAAAATCAAGATTATAAATTTATATATTTACTGTATCCATCATGCATTTATCATATTTATATGAAAGAAACCAAAAAGATGAATCTGCTGTTTTTTTTCTCGTTTGTCGAATTTCTGGAGCTTCCGAACTACCCCTTCTCTAATCATCCACCCTTTGACATTTCCCAGTTGAAGTTGCAAAACGACTTTCTTTGATGGAGATGTGACCTCAATAACAAAAATGGTGCAGTTTTAAACATGTAAAAACTTTAAAAATATCTGCAGAAGGAACGGAATAATTTATACGATTACAAAATGAAGGTAAACTTCTTCATATTATAATTTATTTCCATATGATTGTCGGCAACCATTTTTGGAAACATAAGTTTTGTGTCTTTTAAAAATTTGCTATTAATATCGCGTGTTATGAGATTCTTTGAAAACAACTCTCAATTTCCGTTCTCCGTGGACACACTATGTCTCAGAGATTCCGTCTCACTCAATTTATCGAAAAAATATTTTAGCTGCCGCCGGGAATTGAACCAGAATCTCTTATTTTTAAATATATTTAAAAGTAAATATTAATTAAATATCTTAATTAGAAAGATATACATATAAAATCAATTTTATCGAAAAACATTGTTGTCGCGCCACCGGGATTCGAACCTGGATCTCTTTCCAAATCGGGGAAGGTGCATTAATTAATATATTTAATTCATATTTAAAATATCACAGACCCATGTTCTGAATAATTACAACTTCACAATAAGAATGTGTTCTCCTAATATATAAAACTTGTATTAAAGTATATCCAAAAATTTAATAAAATGAAATCAAAAAATCTCTGGCGTCTCCTAGCTATTATTTCTCAATGTAGGGTATTCGCAATAAAAAGTTTATAGCTTTCAAATAAATGGAACGCAAGATGTATCAATTTGAAATGACTGCAACATATAAATCCGAAAATTTGTCGACTATTTACATGGCTGACGTAGTGTAATTGGATAACGCACTTCCCCGGATAGGATATTTTTGAAATAATTACAACATCATAAATAATAATGTGTTTTCTTTAAATAAAAATATATATTATATTAAAAGTTATAATGAGTACACAAAATGTAGACACAAGAATCATTACAACATATTACTGTCAGTATCTGTTTTACATCTGAATACAACAGTTTACTGTCAGTATCTGTTTTACATCATTTTAACAACCGATTTGAAACATTCTTTCTATAAGCCTCAATATTACTTAAAGTTTTAATGTTATTTCCAATTTGATTATATATTCTGGGAGCTTAAAAAGAGAATAATCTTTTAAATACTAAATTAATGTATTAATTATAAATATATACATATAAAATCAATTTTGTCGAAAAATATTGTTTTAGCGTCACCGGGATTCGAACCTGGATCTTCATTTCCAATCCGGGGAAGTGCACTACCTTTGTGCTATAACGCCAGTATTTTTCTTGACAAATTTTCGAAACTATATGTTACATTTTTCAAATTAATACACCTGTCGTTCCATTATTTGAAAGCCATCTACATTATTTTTACAGAATCTCAAATACCTTTGAATAAACCGATTTGCAGACGCCAGAATTATCAATTCATTTTTATCAAATTTTTGGACACGTTGATACAACATATATTATTAAGGAAAACACATTCTTATTGTGAAGTTGTAATTATTCAGAACATAGGTCTGTGATATTTTAAATACTAAATTAATGTATTAATTATAAATATATACATATAAAATCAATTTTGTCGAAAAATTGATTTGGATTGGAAATGAAGATCCAGGTTCGAATCCCGGTGACGCTAAAACAATATTTTTCGACAAAATTGATTTTATATGTATATATTTATAATTAATACATTAATTTAGTATTTAAAATATCACAGACCTATGTTCTGAATAATTACAACTTCACAATAAGAATGTGTTTTCCTTAATAAGAATAATCTTTGACCAAAAGCAATTTTCATTCTTGGAACGATTTTAAGATTATTTACTCTTGTTTGATAATATCTTTCAGTCCTCGCAGATGGTACACTTATTTCCCTATGAAAGCTAGCTGATATATTCAATCTGAAACTGAAATTCCCTAAAAAGTGGCTGTAAAGGATGCAAAAAATTAACGGCGTTGTATTACTCTGAATATTGCCTTCCGAGCACTGAGTGTACTGATTTGAGTTTTTGTTTCTTTCGTCAAATCTTTAACTAATCTCTAAGTTTATCTCCAGATCAAAAACTCATGTATATGGTATGAAGATGTGTATCTCAACTATGTAAATATCAAGATACACGATATAAGAACACGGGCCTTAACAAAAAAATGTTTCAGTTATCATTCTTTAATTCCTTTGAAAGTCTCAAAAATCAATAAATTTAAAAAAAAACTAATAACCGAGACAATAAAGGTGCGTTATTTCGCCTCCAGAGGGGTGAGTCGCAATACCAAAAGAAAATAAGGTATATAAAAATACGACATTTCGAATGCTTAAATGTCAAAATTTTGAACAATGTGTCGTTGACATTTGACAGAGTTGCGAGTTGTTAACACGGAAGAATAATTTTATAACTATCTGCAGTGCCTAATATATTCACGTTTTTGGCTTATCTACGTGTTCTTTGACCAAACATAATTTATTTATTCCAATGTTAGATGGTATACTTGTAGAATATAATATTTAAAATATAACATATTCGTTAAATCAAAAATTCAAAAAATTTCATAGAGACAAAGCTATTCTGTATCTGTCTTCGGCTGGCTTAAGTGATCGCATTTACCAATTCTCACCCCTCAATCTCCACAAGTTGTATATATGTGGATATAGTATGTGGACTCGTTTCGAGTACCACTACACCATCGCCATCTATGGTCCAAATTTGATCATTCATTTTCCCTTTTTTTTTAAAGCATATATTTTATCACTACGAGAATCTGTTTTTTTTTTAAATTAATTTTAAGCAATATTATTTATTTGTAAAATGTTTTTTTAACATTTTATATTAGAATATACCTGATAAACCAATATTTTTCCATTTTTATACATTTTCTTATTTTCTTTTCTATTTATTTTCGTATATTAGTAATATTTGAATATGTCCAAGAACACATAATTACTGGATATTTACCTACAAAGGCACTGTTATTAAACAAATATCAGATATCTCATAGAGACAAAGCTATTTTTTAATTATATTTAATGGAAAATAATATAGAAGTATAAGGCAATCACAGATCTTACGACCTGTTTTCGGCTGGCTTAAGTGATAACTTTATGTTTTGGGGAAAGCTCTATCATTGAAATATAGATTATATTGAGACATGCATTAAATCACAATGTTCAATTTTATGACTTTAATATAATATTAGGGATTTTAAAAACACGTTCGATTTTGCCCTGTATATATATATATATATATATATATAAATATATATATATATATATATATATGTATATATACATATATATCAGAGGCAAAGCTATTATTATATTTAAACTTTGATAAATGTGGAGATTGAGTGGTGAGAATTGGTGAACGTTATATATATGTATATATATATATATAACGTTCACCAATTCTCACCACTCAATCTCCACATTTATCAAATTTTAAATATAATAATAGCTTTGCCTCTGTGAGAATTGGTGAACGTTATATATATATATGTATATATATATATAACGTTCACCAATTCTCACCACTCAATCTCCACATTTATCAAATTTTAAATATAATAATAGCTTTGCCTCTGTGAGCTATTTGATATTTTTTTAATAGCAATGCCTTCGTAGGTAAAAATCCAATAATTGTGTGTTCTTGGACATATCCAAATATTGCTAATCTAGCGTATTCCACTGTTCTTCAAATAACTTCAAATGTTCTGCAAATGACTTCAATTTCTAAATATCGTAGATATATTTTATACAAATTTTCTAGATTTCAAAAGGTGCTTAAGTGAGTTTATCTGATAATGTAAAAACACAATTCTTAGTTGTTGTTTTTTTACTGATTTAGTTTCTGTGTATGACGGCATGTAATATATTCGCATATTGATTAACATTATTATTAAATTTAAATCACGGTGTTTAAAATGTAATCCTGAAATTGACATATTATCTTGTTTATATTTTAAAATGTCAATATATCTGTATATACCTATGCACCCTATGTCTGATGAAATGAAATGTTATAAGGGCTTAGTAAGAGGTTGAGTGCAGGTGTAATTTCATGGCATTGAAATTTTTTAATGTTTAAATAGTTAAAGTTATTTACCCAGCGTATCAGCTAATACAATATTAAAATTTAACGTATACGTGAAGTGCTTGTTGGTCTAGTTGTAAAACACTCGTCCTTAATCCAGTCCTAAACCAAGCCCGTGTTCATAGCACAAGCTCTTGGATTAGTTTTAAAACAGTATGAATATCTATGTGACATGTATTCCGTGTACGCATTTATATTTTATTTAAAAATATCAAACATCTATGTTATTTAAAGATGTGTAATACCAAAAAAAAATTGCAAATGCCCTACAGGCGTGAATAAATATTAAATTAATAAATTAAATAAACTAGGCAGTCCTTTGAGTAGCAAGAATTTTTTAAAATTATTTTTGTTATATTTTTAGATGTTTAAGGGGGGACAAAAATGATATTTTATTATTAAATTTAATGGATTTTTTAATATATAATCAACATGGAGTCTAATCCTTATTATAAATTGCGCTTCCTCATCCAGTTCTATGACATTCTGGATTTATTGAAAATTAGACGCTAGAAAATTGCTTGGTTAGACGGCCAGGTCTGTGAGATGCGAGCAGGGCAAAATCGAACGTGTTTTTAAAATTCCTAATATTATATTATAGTCATAAAATTGAACATTGTGATTTAATGCATGCCTCAATATAATCTATATTTCAATGATAGAGCTTTCCCCAAAACATACCACACCTAAATAAAATGTCGATATAATTAAAATTATTCCATCTTTGTAAGTAATGTGTCAAAATTAACAAACATGACATCTAGAATGATGGATAAACAATTTATATTGTAAGTAAGATTTCTCCCTTTCCGTAGGCAGAAGAAAAAATGACAGATGTCAACATACGATTTCGCTAATACATGTTTTTTTCCTTACTCTTAATAAAGACAAATTTAATTACGTACTGTTATTGAATATATAAAATAGAAAACATTTAATTAATCTTAACTTAGAGATATTTAAAACACGTTTGTATTTGCCATGCTCGCGTCTCACAGTCCTGCCCGTTTAATCAAGTACTATGATAAAAAATAATTTAATATTTATTTATTTATTAGATGATATACATATTTTTGTTCTAACACAGGTGAATATATTATAACATAATAAACAAAAGACACAATTAATTCTCGTAGTTTATTGTGTGGGATGGAGTAGACTTCACATCTGATATATACAGCGTTGTCCTGGCTACTTTGCTAGACTGAAGTCTGTGTTAAAGTAGGCATTTTTTTTTCTTTTATTGTGGTGTTATTTTAATCATCGACAGGAACAAAAAGAGAAATAAAAAAAATATGTATCGGGAGTGTTGTAGGTATTGTATAAATAATGTTAAGATGTTGGATAGCCACGCTTCTGATTCATCTCTATCTGATTGGATCATATATTGGGTCCATCCATATTTGTGTAATCTTATTGGAATTAAACGATTTCCAGTTGGTACTGAGTGTGTTGTATAGTTTCGGAGTTGTATAGTTAATGACACAACGGAAGCTCTGACATCCAAAAACTCATAGATATAGACGTCAAGCATATTATTATGTTTTATATATATATTTGATATATATCGAACTAGTTGCTTCGGTAAAAGATAACTGATACACTGTAAAGGATTGTAGTTTCAGCATACGTTGCGTTTACGTAATCTTCTTTTGATTAAAATATCCGCCTAATCTTACACAAGTGAAAGTCTTGTGTACCGGTGGGGATGGTCTAAGGGTGGCCGAACGGGATACCGTGAAGCCAAAGCCTGCAAAGTTCTGAGCTGATCCGGCAAAACATACTTTTAACAGATCCTTTGACAGATTAGTCTTGTGAACGAAATCGATATCGAGAAGGGATACATTCACACATAGATAGCAGTACGTAGGTATACATATTTTATATACAGACTCATATTTTTCACATAAAAATATATAACCAATACTTCAACGAACTAACCGTTCAATTATGCCGGTAGCTTTGTAAAATGCGACAAAAGAAATTAACAACGTAATCTTGTTTTATTTATTACTTTTTCCGCTCCGATGATGTAAACTGAGTTGACATTAAATATACTAAATACAGAGTTAATATTTTAAGTATTCCTCGGTAATGTATTTATAAACGCAACAATTAAAAATGTTTTCTCGAAGAACCTGACGTGAATTTGTCAATACATGTTTGTGTATGTGTGAAGTGAGCGGGGGTGCGGGGATGCCGATCGTCACTTTTGTGCAGAGCGTGTGCTGGCCTAGTTAGACGTGCCTTATATGTCTTTATGCTATCATTCGTTATGATTAATGTTTTTTTCTCATTTTTAGCTACAATAATTTCTTCTCTTATGAATCATTAATAACTTATAAATGATTAACATAAATAATAAATGTAAAATATTAATATTTATCCGACTTAAAAATCGCAAAAGTCTACATGTTCCGAATTTGTAAACAACCTTTTGGCGCGTCTTTTCGAATCGGTCGCGATCCATGTTATTGACACATTTCCGCATCCAAATTCCCATCCATATATTTCCTAATGCTCGTCTTGTCAGTGTGAATTTGTGACCTTTACGTCAACAGATGTCAACTTGACCGATATTTTTTCGATCTCGACATCGCGATAGCATTCAGGGTATGGATCAGTGCACCAACACTGTATTTTGTTATATTGTGTTTTGACAACGTATTGTTTGTACCGTGGGTAAAATTGTGATATCGCCGTCTTCAATTGGAAGCGGATACCTGCTCATCCGCTTGCCATTTGTGTGATCTCGGTGACGACTACGGGATTACGGAGGCATCATATATAAGGTAAGGCGAGCAGTTCTTCCGAATCCCGATCCCCGAAATTCACTGGTCTTTCGACTGCAACTCTTATCTGTACTAAAATTTCCCTCCTTTCCTTCCCTACCATGCGGTGATTCCGATTTACGACCGGAATTATCGTATTTCCATTCCACGAAATGCGCAGGATTTACAGTTCAAAATCACTACATGTACATATACACTTAGTTAATAGCACCGGAACGCGCGTTTTTATTTTAACACCGTGGGAGAAGGGTTAATTATTTTTAAACATTATTGAAAATATATTGTAACTTTGTTGTGGACGTGTGTAAGAAATATCTCTGGATAACCATCATGGAAACATGAAGGTTCCACCATCAGGGAAGAGTGGAGAGGAGTCAACCGGGCGGGCCGCCAATACCCAACAGGAACTTTCTTTCAGGAACCACAGCTGGGGAGCCGCAATTTCTTTTCCATTCACTTTGATATCTTTTCACCACAAGTAACTCTATCAATAATAAGACAAACAACGAACATCTACACACCAGCTCCGAAAGCAATAACGACATTTTATCAAAGATTCTACATGTTTTTAGCTCAGAAACTGTACAATACACTCAGTACCGACTGTGAATCGTTCAACTCCAATAAGATTACACAAATATGGACCCAATTGGGTAGAAATCAATCAGAAACATTGCTATCCAACATTCTAACTTAATTATTATACAGTGCCAACACTAATAATTCACTAGTTCTACAACATTTCATTTCTGTTATATTCTTTTTATTTCTATCGAATCCTTATCTTAAATAACACCACAACAGCACAAAAAAAACTGGCTACTTTAACACAGACCTCGGTCTGACAAAGTAGCCAGGACAACGCTGTATATATTACCCCACACAATAAACAACTAGTATTTAATTGCAATATAATTGTATCTTATATATATCGTGTTATATTATAATATATTCACCTCTATTACAACAAAAATAAGTATGTCAATAAAATCTAAACAAATAAATATTTCCCATGTAATATATCGCACACCTAGATCAAAACCTAGACAACTCAAAAAATCAAAAATTTTATTAAAAGTTATTGTTGTATTCGGATACTCTGTCATATACGCAACTAACTTAGCCCCAGTTCTCGAATAATGTCATTTCAGGATACATTTATGACTTAAAATGTTATTTAGTTTCATAATTTTAGTATCAAAAAATGAAGAAAAACATTATTTTTTTTTTATCTACTGATAAATGATTTTTTGAGTTATCTTTGTTTTTATCTAGGTATGCGATATATTTTACAACAATGCTAAATAAACAACATCTGTTCGTTTCATTCCGCCTCAGAGGATAGAATTATGTCTTTAATGCCGTGGGAAACCAGTTCATTACTATCACCATGAAACATCACATCAACAGTTTGATTGGTTTAATTGTTTATAAAAAAATCACTAGTAGTATTTTACGCGACATTTTGGCCACCCTGTGAAATGAAATGTGGGCAACAAAATTTTTATGTGATTTTTATTGTTACAAAACGAAACAGTGCAGCAATGCTGAACCATATTTCCCTCGAGAGCTGAGACTCGCCAGATATGTCACAAAGCTGGGACTGATACGAATGAAGCTACTTAAAACGGGGTTGATGCAACCAGTTTTAAAGTGTGCCCTGAGGGGCAGTTGTGTGGTCAGTAAAAAATTTTCTTGTTAGTAAATAAATATATGCTTCTCGAAAGTACATCCCGTAGTAAACTTATTTTTTTCTGCAATATCCTATATTTAAAAAGAGAATCGATAGTTAAATATGGCGGACTTTTCACAGATGTTCCAAAAGTCATCTGACACATTGATACTTTGAAAGTTGCACTATACGACAATTAATCATTCAATATCCCGCTATTTTAGTGATGAGAGTTCTTCCAATGATGATCTCGTTGTTTAATACATAATATGAAAAAAATTCATCATCAAAAGTGACAGATTTCGAATTCCTGAGCGAAAAAATCCATAGATAATGCATAGAATAAAGCATATTTCGAGATAATTTGTCGCGCTCATAGATATTTCCATCTATGCTTTAACAGTTGTAAATTTGATGTATCAACAATAATAATATTAATAATACTCATAATAATAATAATAATAATAATAATAATAATAATAATAATAATAATAATAATAATAATAATAATAATAATAATAATAATAATAATAATAATAATAATAATAATAATAATAATAATAATAATAATAATAATAATAATAATAATAATAATAATAATAATAATAATAATAATAATAATAATAATAATAATAATAATAAAATAATAATAATAATAATAATAATGGATAATTTGTATAGCGCCATTTTCGTAAAAACTTTCACCTCAAGGGCGCTTTATACTGCACATCAACTGTTTATAATTCTACAATTATCTTTGTTTCTTTAAAATTAAAAATCGTTATTATTATGGAAATGATTTTTTGAAATGGTGCGTTTTTAATTTATTCTAAAATAAAGTCTCTGATGCACTGTTCCTTATTACGCAAAGAGTTCCACGCTTTTGGGCCTGCCACCGCAAATGCCCGTTCGCTAAATTTAGACTTCTGGCGATGGTTGGTCGGTTCTACAACCCTTCCTGCAGCTGAAGTAGAGGCTGACCTGAGAGTTTGACGTCTACCATTCAAATTGTCTGGGATACAAAGTTCTTGAAGATACAGAGGCGCCATGTTGTGTGCAATCCGCAAAGGATTTTTACTACGGGCGTTCGTAAAAAGTTACTCTGATCATACTTCTGCTCTTTGCTGCATGCAGTTGAATAGATTATGTAGATCATAAGAATATATATATATATTTTTATTTTTTTTATTAATATTATAAATATAATACAATTTCAATAATCAGTGGATGTACATATAAATATTTAAACATTTGTTTCTTCTCTATGAGAGTAAGACTCGTGTATAGAGGAGTATATTCGAGTTAATTTAGGTTTCAGTTAGTCTGTGTACATATTTTTTTACTTCAGTTACAAATTTATGATAGTCCGTAATTTTTCTAATTGTGATGGGGAGATTGTTAAAAAATTTGATACCTTGATAAATATATTGATTTTGAGTTGCGGTATATTTTAGTTTTGGGATATCAATTTGACCTCCATATCTTGTAGATCGGAATTCGCTTCTAAAATTTAATTGATTTTTAATTTTGAAAATTTGAATTATTGAATTTTTTTTGTACATGTCTATTATTTTTGGTACTTTAAAAGTTGTATACCTGGATAGTTTTTTTTTTATAAGAATAATTTTTATTATCATTTTTTGAGTTATTTCTAATTGTGACATTAAATATATATATATTGTCATTTGAATTTAACAGTTGATTTTTTTTTAATATTTCACTGACACACCTGCCCATCTTTTTACTATGTAAAAAAACCTTTTTTTTAAATAAGTAAAAATTCAAAATTCACATTTGTCCATCCATCGACAAATTTATTTATCGGTTAAAAATATTATTCTATATGTGTCGAATAAGGATGTTCTACATTCAAAATTATTGAGGCATATTCGTAGTCTACTTTTGTTTATATTGACTGATTTAAATGTATAACGATATCATTTTTTGATGAATTTATTTCATAATTACATAAAATTTTGCTTTTTTACAATAGACGAGCTTAAATGACGGCAGATTTATTTGTTTTACTAATATAGATGGACGGATAAGGATAATATGTAGGATTTATTTTTCTTGACTTGGATAATACTGAATATACACACGTATTTCTTTTCTTCTTCTTCTATTCGTTCGATAATCGAACATTAGCGGTCAGGTTGAAGATCATTATTTTATTTTCAGCAGTTCAAAATAGTTCAATTGTGAATTTCTAGAACCATCGCTGTGGATTCTTTAGACAGAATGTCCAGGATCTCCTGCTATCAGTTTTACCTTAAATAATTGTGATCAAATAGATCAATTATATTTGTCGTTGAAATTTCTATTCCACAGAACCGTTTTTGGTAAATTAATATGAGAAGAAAAAAATTCAAATAATTAAAAACAGAACAATGAAGACTATTTTAAAATGTAATAGATAGATGTATAAGAATAATTTATATGCTTAAACAACTAAAATTAATGACGATTGAACAAATAGTGGAAAGTTATCGGGAGATAAAAGATAGGATGACACTTACTTGTGGGTCTCCGATCTCTGGAAGCTGGTTCGTTTCTCCCTGGTCCACCAATTCACAAGCGACGCAGAATTGTCTCGTAATTGATGACACTCGCGTTAGAAAAGTAATTGTTTTAAATATGTTAGCGGTAGTAAAATATTATATATTAGCGGTAATTAATGTTAGCGGTTGTAAGCGGATTTACAGCGACGGCAGCGTACCGTGTTCAGTTTCAAAAGCGGAGTGGCTCGGGCGGTAGTATCAGCAGACGGCAGGAATCTTCTTTCTTCTTCGTGCTTAGGGACTAGGATAGGATAAGAGTAAGAGAGACAAGACATATTTCTGTAATCCAATGAGATACGCGCGCGTAGTACATTTAAATGGCGCTAACAAATAGTATACAAAGTGTTCTAGTATTGATATACAAAATTAAAAATCTATTCTTTCCATCATACATCATACATGAATAAAAATATAAAATCGAGAAGTCGGTGGGATTTCAGACTTCCACAATCAAATCTGGCAGGAACACTAAATAGTTTATACTGAAAAGGTTTAGAAATTATTCAATGAACTGAAAACAAATGTGAGGGAAGCAACTAGTATTGCTACTTTCCGTAGGTTAAGTTCAGAATATGTAGTATCTATGTTCAATAACTGATCACTGTAGATCTAATGAGATCACTTAGGTGTATAAGTGGCAAATTTATTTATGACAGATTAAATAATGAAGCACTAACGAAAGAATGTAAAGCTAGTGTTATTATAATATGTAAGATTTAAAAAAGATCGCTTAGATGGTTTGGTCATATGGAACGGATAAATGAGGAGAGAATGGTAAGAAAGATATATGACGCAAGTCTCGATGGCACCATAAATAAAGGACGTCCGCGAAAGACTTGACACGACCAGGTTTAACCAGATACTTGAAGATGTTGGATGAGGCGAGAATTGTGTGTCAGGACAGAGGAGTATAGCGCTCTATCATCTCTGCCTACCCCCTCAGAAAACTGATGGTAGTTAGTTAGTTAGTTAGTATACAAAACTTTATAAAACATGCAAGAATATTAAATTACATCGTACATCAATAAGCATTGGGTAAACAGATTATACCTACAAAAGAAAATAAACGATTCACGACGTTTTATCATTGTTTCATTTAACATGTAGAATCGTATCATTCTCATTCGAAAATTTATATTTAAGTCATGGCTGCACAATGCATGCGAAAGAATGGAAAAAATGATTGAATCAAAAAATTATTTTTTAGTTTTTGTAATGATAATTTTAATATGAACCGAAAGACAACAAACAACTGAATTGGATACAATCGTGTGCCTGTCACGCCAGACTTTTCTATTCGTGTAACGCCCTTTCCGTGTTATCCCTCCGCTAAAGGTAGTTTGATCGCGCCATATTTTCTACGACCCCCAAATGTGCGGTGCATGTTGTCCAGACCGCGTGAACAACAAGTCAAAAACAACGTCACTGAAGTGGATTTTAATTAAAAGCGAAAGTGAACACTACTTCGTTGAATTTTATTATTATCTATTAAAAATATGAATTAAATATATTAATTAGAAAGATATACATATACAATCAATTTTATCGAAAAATATTATTATTGTGCCACCGGGATTCGAACCTGGATCTCTTTCCAAACCGGGGAAGGTGCATTATCCAACTATGCTACAACGACGATATTTTTAGCGACAAATTTTTGAACCTATATGTTACCTTTTAACTTAATTTAACTTTTAACTTTTAATAAAAATAATTACTTCCTTTAGTTATTACGTGAAGGATTTTCAAACAATAAATTAATCATATTCAGTCATAGAATGACAAAACTCTCGTTTAATTCCACCACAAGCCTCAACAATTGCTCGCCTGCATTGACATTGTTGCAAGATCTAAACAGCACAAGTATAAAATGAAATTCGTTGTAAATAAAGCAAAAACCAAGTTTACTGACGCAGTAAACAATAGGACACCCACGCTTCTATTTTGTGTCAACAATTATAAGTTTGATTCTGTTGAGAGATTCTCTGATCTCGGATCACTGGTAAATAATGCCAACGGCACGAGCGAAACTATAAACAAAAGGATATAGTTAGAAAACAGATGCTATTTTGGTATTATTCGCCAACATAAGCCGAGTTTACTCACAAATAGAATAAATATTATCAATATGGTATTAAAAAAATAAGTATACTTTTGAAATTAGCACAATTAATTTTTCGGTTAAAATTCATTATTTTTATTTGTTAACTTTGTTTTATTAACCACTTATTGAGTTTAAATACATCTATTGGTTTCGAAAAATACCATTTTCCTCTTCAGGATGTTAATATTAATCAAAATATGTCATTTCTTTACAAGAATCTATTTTTAAAAAACAATAGTTATTTAAAAAATTAATATAATTTTGCATGTGAACGGTGTTGGTCATAAATTAAATAATTTGGAATCGTTGGAGATAAATAAAGCGTGTAAAACTAATCAAAAAATTATAAACAACCAACTTAATTTAACTACGAGTCCCATTCTAAATTTTTTTCCTAAAAATTATTATACGAGTATTAAGTAACAATTTGAGTTAGGTACTAAATTTATTTTTAAATAATTATTGTCTTTTAAAAATAGATTCTGGTAAAGAAACAACATATTTTATTTAGTATTGACATCCTGAAGAAGAAAATGGTATTTTTCAAAACCGGTAGATATATTTAAACTCGATAAGTGGTTAATAAAACAAAGTTAACAAAAAAAAAAAAAAAGTTTTCACTTGAATGTACAGTGAATTCATGAGCAAGGAGTTTAGTTCAGAAATAAATCGATCTAAAACAAAAATACTTCTACTAATTTATCACAAAAAATTTCCCAAACAACTGCGTTTCCATCTATTTACAAAATAACAAGTATTAAGCCCCATATACTACATTTCTTGTGTGCGTATTTAATAGCAAACACAGAACATCTGCACTCGAACCAATCCGACCAATTCACACATTATTTTATATATTGAAACACGTGTTCTTATATATGTCGCGTCCACCGTACCTCAGTAAATAGCAGGTAGGCAGAATCTGCCTATATAAGATGCCTGTAAATATTTTCTGAGCAGTAACGTAAAACATTATACAATAGAGAAAGAATAAGTAAGTATAGAAAATACAGTATTTATTATGTGTGTAATACAGGGTGTGAGGTAGTTCAAGAGGCAATTTATTTTGGCGCGCTTATGACAGGGAGCAGGAAATTCAATGACGCATACAATTAGTTATGAACCAACCAGAATATGGAAAGACAATGACATCAAACAAGCAACTACAAGTATGTCTATTCAGACGTCGTGTATACAGCAAAGACTTGGACAATCTGCAAAAGCGACAAGTATTGCGTTACCTATAACCATAGAATTTTAATACCATAGATTTATTCTTACCTACTCTACTCTACTTACTCTAGAATCATAGATTTATTCTTAAAGTTAAACAATTATGTTTTAACTGCTGCAGTATACGGCAGACTAATATAACAAAAAGTTTTCTCCGAATAATCTCGTGAAACCATAGCAACTGTGAGATATTTGACGTCTGTCAAAGTTGTATGTATGTGTGTGTGTGGCAGCTTGGTAATAGATGATTTAGTATGTAAAAGGGCTGACCGGTGCCAAGTAAACGCGCAAAGTGGACGCTGGAAGCGCAATTGCGCTCTCTTTCAATACTCTTCGATTCTCAAGATGACATATCTTATTATGTATGAATTGAATGATTTGTTAATTATCGGGACGTTGGACTCCTATTTTTACTACCGACACCTGTAAGATTATTGCCGTGACATACACGGTATAAAGGACAATACAGTGTCGCGACTAAATAAGTTACAATAACAATCTCAGAAATAATTTCGCGACCCATAAAAATCTCATTCGTGGACACGGGCCATTACTGAGTACCTGAAAACGGTGGTTTAAAAAATTATTATTTGACATAGATAAAATTATTCTGCTTGGTTCTTATAAAATAGAATTGTTTCAAAGTGAGCAAAGGAACTCGAGCAAGCAAATAACTTATTTTATTCAAATGGTTCGGTGAGCACAGTCAAGATGAATGCTGTATTCTGTGATGTGGAAATTGAACTCACTTATTTCTGTAGAAAATCAGAATCCACTCAACCATCTTGACTTGCTCACGATCGCATGCCCAGCATTTGTGAACACTTAGCAATGAAACTATTTATATCTTTGCTCCATAAATTATCACATCGAATGTATATAATATGTCAAATATCACCTACATCTTAACACATACTCTGCGGTGGTGGGTCAGATTTAACCCGGGCGTTTATAAAAATATGAATTATACAATTACTACAAATATTAATTTAATGCTGTTTTCCGTCTAGCTAAACTTTTATTAAATATTTTTAAATAATTTGAGATACAAATAAATGTTATCGGACAAGATTCAAATGAGTTATTGATAAAAATGTGAAAAAATGCTCAAAAACTGACCTAAGACAGTCGGATTGAATCTCAACGCTTACGCCGAAATATATATTGTCAACATTTTGAGCGATTAGACAAAAGATTCCAGGTATGCGTCCATGTATTTTTTGACTTATTTTCGTCTGGCGACCCCTAGACAATTCCAGTAATATAATTATTTGAGGGGCGTTGCGCCTTCCTGTAAGTTTTATAACACTACCTGCTCGAGTTCCGACGAGAAGATCACATGCTCAGTGGATGTTTGTATTTTGGCTGTGTAGGGCGTCTGTTGATGCGTGAGAATATGTACATTATTCGTAATATTTTTTAATTTTTAACTTTATTTTTTTATCAGAAACATTACGCCACATCATGCCATTTCATTAAATCATATTTAAAATGAAATATCTATAAAAAATCACCCACAAAACGGTTGAAAATCCGAAAACTTGAGGTGGGTATAAAATGACCTATCACCGCTGGACGTGTTTTATTTTGACCCACCAAGATGTAAGTATTAATACCTCCTAGTGAAACTCTGTGAAATTTTCGTACTCTTGGTATCAGTTAGGGAGATCAATAATCTGGGTATAATATTTGACAGTAAATTATCATTAATTCTCCACATTGATTCAATAACTAATAAAACTATAAAATGTTGGAATTCGTTTTACGGACTGCAACAAACTTTTCAAACCTGTACACTTATAAAGTCTACACTTCTCTAGTCAGAGATCAGGTAGAATATAATTCAGTCATATGGTCGCCACACTTCATTGTTCACTCGACGACGTTTAAAATAATCCAGAGAAAGTTTCTAAGATTCATTCATTATTTTCGTTCAAAAATAAATATATTTATACACACATAAATATATGTTGTTCCAAAAATTATGATTTGTAACCATATCTGAAGTGTTTTCTTCCTTCTTTTATCGCACTTATTTCCCGACACCGACATCTTAACAGATGAAATATTTAAAAAAAAAATACAATTATTCATACGGAGGTAAGAAAGCATTTCGTGAATTTTTCTCATTAATATTTCAGAATAATTCTACATTTTGCGCAATTCTTTTTACAAAAGGTTTTTTTTTTAATTTTTCTAAAAGTATTTTATGAAAAAACAAAAAAAAATTTAAAACAGAGCCATTTTTCTTAGCAGCTGAAGTCAGAGTCTTCAAATATATAATCTTCAGATTAATAAAAATATATTTTAGCATTATTTATAAAGGCTTAAAAAATTCATTATTGTAAATTTTAATTGTTATTTATTTTTCTCCAGTTGGTTCCTTCATTACAAAAAATCGTAACACTCGGGTGAGCTACTGGTATGCTTGACGATCTACTCCATTTTTTCCCTATATAAAATATATTTATCTACAATAGTTCAAAAAAATTAGAATCTCGGTCATTTTTATAAATGAGACCAGTGAATACTAACCATGAGAAATCAATTAGCAAATCAGCAGCGCTTCATAATTAATAAATGTGTGTGTGTGTGTGTGTGTGTGTGTGTGTGTGCCGCACCACCGGGGCGGGATTTGTATATGCGGGTGTGTGTGCGGGGATATAAAGGGCGACGCGCGCCAGGCGCGCTCTCTCTCTCTGCGTGTCCATCGGCTTTATCGTTTACCTTGTATCTAAATTGTATCACATTTACGAGGTGTACCCTGAAGACATACTTAGAAGACAAGCACGTGACAATAAAATAAACTAAATTAAGTTAACTTTGTTTTTTTAACCACTTAATTGGTTTATAATAACACCAACCGATTTCATTAATAGGTAAAACAGGTCGAAGTTTAAACATAAGAGTCAAAGAGCATTTAAAGTGTATAAATAGTCATGATTTTTCAGTATTTTAAAATAATTTAACATGTAAACAATTAGAAATAAATAAAGCGAGTAAAATTAACCCAAATATTATATATTTTCGTAGAAAGCAATCACTTTGTTGTTAGACATATAAGATTAAATAGAACACGATATATTTGTATGAAACCACGAAATTTTTACATTCCAACCGGTTTCGTTTAGGTCAAGCTTCGTCAGGCCGTATTTTAAAACTAACTTAGTTTCGAACAATTTTATTACTCTACTTGAGTTTATTATTAGCACTATTCGAGTTTCGAGAGAACAGTAACTCTCATCGACAGGTGAAGTATTAAACTGACAAACTCAAGTAGAGTAATAACATTGTTTCATTTACATCCATCTATTGTGGTGAAACTCTACAACTTTAACGCCCTTTCTATTACTAATATATTATTTTTTAATTATTATCTTTGTTTTATTAACCACTTAATTGAGTTTAAATACATCTACCGGTTTCGAAAAATACAATTTTCTTCTTCAGGATGTCATAACTAACCAAAATCGTATATTATTGTTTCTTTGCCAGAATCTATTTTAAAAAAAACAACAATTAGTTAAAAAATTAGTACCTAACTCAAATTGTTAATACAAATTTAGTCGAATAATTTTTAGGAAAAAAATTTAGAATGGGACTCGTAGTTAAATTAAGTTGGTTGTTTTACACGCTTTATTTATCTTCAACGATTCCAAATTATTTAATTTGTGACCAACACCGTTTATATGCAAAATTGACAATCCCAATTTTTTATCAAAACCATGACCATTTCCTATCAAATAATTAGAAAATTCTGAAAACCCACTATTGTTCAAACATCTCAAATGCTCCTTTACTCTTATATTAAAATTTCTATATTAAAATTTAAGTGGTTAACTTTAATAAAACAAAGATAATAAATAAAAAATATGAATTTTAACCACAAAGTTAATATTGCTAATTTTAAAAATAATATTATATTAGTTTGAAACGATTGAATGAGGAGAAGAATAGTAAGAAACATATATGACGCAAGTGTTGATAGCATGACAAGACTTGGCACGACCAGATGGTCTTGTTAGAAGTCTCAATAATTGTCAAACTCGTATGAGAAGATATGAAGTATGAATGTGGATGAGGCGAGAATTGTGTGTCAGGACAGAAGAGTGTGGCGCTCTATCCTCTCTGTATACCCCCGCGGAGAAACGGCGTGATGATAAGTGAGTAAGTAGTTTTAAATACGCCTTGACGAAACTTGATCTTTATATATTCCTAATTAATACATTTAAAATATCACAGAGCTATGTTCTATAAAATTACAACTTCATAATAAAAAAAATTTAATTTCCTTAAAAATATTTTTTGTTGTTTGCTTTTCTGTCACTGTCTTTCCATGTTTCCGTTAAGTTGGTCTATAGACATTTTAGTAAGTTGTAAGCAAATTCAAATTTCCTACCCACTGTCACCAGTGTTCGTGATCAATGTGCCCGAATAAATTTCTTCTTCAACTTCCCCACATCACACATTTAGGAAGTTTGTTGTTGTTTATTGGCTTTAAAAATCAACGAATCCAAAATATTTTTATCTCAAAAAGGTTTTGGAAGTGTAAAGATGAAAATATAAGATAAAATAACAGAATTGAAAATTTCACGAAATTTTATAACGTTAAATTTTCTATTCTATTTCTAGCTCAGTTTTTGTGACTATACGCTAAATAAACTTATTCCAGCTTGGTAACAAGTTGAATTTAGTCGCAGAAGCATACTTGAACTGAAGAAATATTTGTACATAAATTATACTTAGATTTTATGTTATATTTAAACTGTTATATAGAAAAATTAATTTAAAATGTACTGTTATATTTAAAAATTTTATTCGTATTTAAAAACCCAAAGAGGCGTTGATGAAGATAAAATAAATAAATATTCCATGTTACAATCTGATGTAATATATTTCACATATCAAAATTACACATTTGCTCGAAATCTTGTGACACGCCGAGCTCGGCACCTGTAAAACTAAGCTTGTATATCCGTATAGCCGGTCAAACAAATAAACTAATTTACCCATCATTTGAGAGGATTACAAAATTAAGCGGGACTTTGCATTGAAGAAAATGTAAAAGGAAATCTCAGCTAATTTATTCTCTAGGCTTCGCATCAGCAATTAGGATACCAATTTCTCCATTCATTTCTGTATATTTCTGCCTCTAGTATTTACATATACATTTTCGCAAGAGCCTTTTAATTTTCCATGCCCAAATATAATGCACAATTTTTTTCTAAAGGGTATTCAAATAATATTAGTTATGGCGTGTCGTAGCAGTCACTTTGTGGTGCAACATAATTATTTTACACTTTCATGTTTATATTATAGTACCTACTAACTAACAAACTTACCATCACGCTGTTTTTCCCCGAGGATAGGCAGAGAGGATAGAACGCCACACTATTTTATCCTGACACTATTCTCGTCTCATCCACATTCATACATCTTCTCATACAAGCTCGCCGATTATTGAAGCTTTTAAAAGGACCGTCTTACAATATCTGGTTTATCTGGTCGTGCCAAGTCTTTCATGTAAGTCCTCTATTTCTGATGCCAACAATATTGCGTCATATAATTATATTTCTAACCATTATTACCACATCCATCCGTTCCATATGACCAAACCATTCTTTCCTTGTTTCTTCATTATTTACTATTTCATAAATGGATCTGCCGCATATACGCCTTAGCGATCTCATTTCCATTGTATTGTATACTTTCGTTCCTTTTCTGCCAGCCCCAGGCCTCACTTCCATACATCACTGTGGGTACCAGAATTCCATTGTGTACCGCTAGTCTCGCCTCGGTTGACAAGTTCCCATTAAATATAATTCCTATTTTTGTTTGTTAACTTTGTTTTATTAACCACTTATTGAGTTTAAATACATTTACCGGTTTCGAAAAATAACATTTTCTTATTCAGGATGTCAATACTAACTAAAATTAATAATTAATTTAATTATTTTAACCACAACGTTAATTTTGCTAATTTCAAAAGTAAATATAATTCCATTCAATGCGTCATTCACTTTGTTCCCTGCAGTCACCCTCTTTTCAATATCTTTCTCAGCTTTTCCGTTTCTATCAAACGCACTTCCTAAATACACAAACCCGTCTACTCGCTTCAAACATTCATTACCTCCAAGCATATAGCACGGTGTCTTGCTTTCCTCCTTCTCGAACACCATCACTTTCGACTTGTTGACATTCATAATAAAATCGCTTTCCTTGCATACATCGTACATTCTACTTACTAGACTCCGTAATTCTTGTTCACTATTCGCCATTAACAATGCATCATCGGCGTACAATCAAGGACTACTATAATATAATAAAGATATCTTATCTGCAAGTACTTAATACGATCATAACTAATTATTTTTATAAAGTTTTAAATATTTCACATCAAAATATTACAAAATATTAATAATTTTTTTTACACGAACGACACTCTTATTACGCGACAGTCTTACATTTGGGGTGTCTTTATTTTCTACTATGATACCAAATATAATGGATGTAATAAAAGATTTCATCTTCGTTCGCCGCATCTACGTTAAAATATCACCCTTAAAAGTACGGACCTTTGAAAGCGACGACTTTTTTTTTTATATTCCTGCACTAAAAACATCGTAAAAGAAACGTTTAGGATTTGTCTGAATATATGCGTAAATCATCCCCTTCAAACTTTGGACAAATTGTCGGAATATATTAAGGCTGTGAAACAACACCGAAAAAAGCCACCACACAAACTTGAGAATTATCATTTTTGACAAAACTCCGGAACTTACAGCAGTCTTATCTCGTATTCAAAGCTTTCGGGTTCCGTTGAAGATTATTCATATTTTTGCAGGCCATTTTGTTTTTTTACAATTCGTCATCTTTAGTGTTCGCCGCTATTCAAACTCTTCGAGATCATTCTGTCGGAATCAATCGTGAGAACCGCGTTAAAAGTCGGGTTAAGAAAGTGTGTAGCATTTTCTGTGAAAACTGAAAGATATTTATAGACAATCATATGTGCTGAATATATCAGCTAGCTTTCATAGGAAAATAAGCTCACCATCTGTGAGGACTGAAAGATATTATCCCACAAGATTAAATAATTTTAAAATCATTCCAAGAATGAAATCTACTTTTGGTCAAAGATTATTCACTTCATATACATTCACCTCTCAGAATATATAATCAAATTATAAATAATATAAAAACTTTAAGTGACATTAAAGCTTGTAAAAATAATGTTTTAAATTGGTTTTTAAAATGAAGTACAGCAGATACTGTGAGTAAACTCTTGTATATTATTAAATGCTTATTATAACTGGCGGGTGGTTCGCCGACCTCAGCTTCTCTCAACCAATGATTATGATGATTATAAGATCGAAAGAAATGAAACACAAAAGATATTCAATATAGGCACACTACGGCGAAAAAATAGAGAATGGCTCCGCCAGCAGAATACTCTGTTTTATTCAAATTCATAACAATACATACAGTCATATTTGCAAGTACCTACATGGCGACAGGCCGCCGCTGTACGTTTTACTAAGACGTCTTCGTTTCCTGATATCTATCCCACGAGTTTTTTGGCGCCACGCCTATAATTACACCTTTAAATTACTGATACGTATCTTATAATATCAATTGGCCACTGCTGCGACCTCGCAATTCTGTGCGATACAATAACTTTTAATCTTATATATTTTCGCTTACATGTGCTTACATTTTATTTATAAATATTGTATTGTATATTAATATTTTAATTATTTTATTTTATGTATTTTCACTATTACTTTGCCTTGTATATACATTCATTTTAAATTTTAATTGTGTTATGCCTAGTATTCAATGAGTTAATTTGGTTTGTGAAATATGATTTGTTTGCCAATTTACCCTAAAATAGGCTTGCCTACTTAAGCAATTTAAGTATCTTTATGTTACAAACTATTTTATTAGCTATACAATATATATTATGTGTGTCTTAGAAATAATATACAATAACAATATGTAAGATCCAAAATTACCACGGCAACAGCAGTATTGTGGCGTTGCATAAATTAGATAAATATTTGTATTTTTTCATTCGACATTCTGCTTTCTACGGTGATAGTTAAATTGTTATTGTGACGATGTTTGTATTTTAGTGATGAGAAAAAATGCTACTCTCAACTCACCGGTGTGATTGTGATTGGTATTCGATAATATCAGTGATTGAAAACTGTGACTGTGATCACAGTTTCATTACTAATGCGCATACACCGCACGATATCACGATACACGAAATAAATAAAGAAAGAAAGAATCTAATTTTGAGCGTATTTATTTATATTATTCAGACTTTGTTTGTATAATAAACATATTCTAGCATTAATAATTCATATATTTCTAAATTAATATCATCACAAAGAGAATTAAAACCTTTAAAAACGTGAGTTCAACATTTTGGCAGAATCTACTAGATGGCGCAGATCACAAATTATGACGCTATTTCTTCATGAATATTTTCGTTTCATATAAATAATCACGAATAACAATATTTCAAGATATTTAATCGCTGATGGTGAGTATGACTCAAATATATCAGTGATTGATTCACGGTTCGTGATTTTGAGCACATCACTATTGTATTTGATTGTAACGATGATTGCTAACTGATTATTTTTAATTTTGGCAGCTGGAGGGGGGGGGAGGACCCACCATTTCCCGGGACCGGTTTAGAATTTAGAAGCTAGGGCCTCCTTGTCGGTCCCACTCATCAAAGGTAATCAAAATACGTGACTTTAATTCAATAATATATTCAAGATTATGCAATATATAAAACGAAAAAAGGAAAGAAATTCAATGTAGTTATTAGCAATTTTTGCAAAATTAAAATTTTAGACCCTCTAGCATCCTTTAAATGCTGTCTTTATTCATATAAAAACATATAACATAAATTGATTGAATACATATTGATGGAAAATTGATGTTAAATGAAGATGCACAGATTAACAGAGTTGCAAAACACTAAGTATTGAGAGTGCGAGATAGGCACGTAGGTGAAGACCCACCCACGCAGGCTGACCTAACTATCTACTTAAAAACCTCCAACGTGTCACCCATACCTGAATAAATTCCTTATATAAAACAAGATTCGTCCCATTACTAATTAGATATGCATTCCTAGGCAGGCGGTGTCTAGGTCCAGTCAAACCACCAATTATATGTTCACGTGCGTCTCTAAGTATCGCACAATTCCACAAAATATAGGCTAGAACTTAAACCTTCAACAGTTGAATTTTGTTACCAATCATCGTTACAATCACAGTCGCACAATGGTTTACCATCACTACTTGAAATATTGTAAAATTACCACTACATGCAATTAGTATTCTTGCCATTCACGTTTCTTCGAACCCTCACCCTCAGCATCGGTAGTAACGAAGTCGTATTGTATACAATATTTCAGGAGACCATTGAGTGTAGGATAAAAAGATAACCGCACTGGAAATTTTAATTACCTGCTCATACATCCACGTCGGTCCCTCATGACTGATCATCGTAATCCATGAACTCGAGCCTTCTTGACTATGTTCTTCCAATTTTCTCGGCATCCTATAGATCTTAGGCACGTTCAGGTGGTTGTATACATACTTCATAAAGAGTGCTATTTAGAGGTATGTTTTTCGAATTGGCAACTCCTTTTCCAGCGATAGATAGCCAATTTGACAGCTGACAACTGATTTGTACTCAGTTTTGTTTTATATTTCACCATGAATAGACTTACGCCAGAACAACGCTTGCTTATTTGAGCAAATTTATTTAGAAAATCCATTTTACGATCGATATAATCGTCCGTACGAGCAAGTTATTCGAATAACCATGGATCGTTTTCGCACCACGCATATCCGCAGAGACGTCGTGCAGTGCGCACCGAAGAGCTGTTGTTTCTTCAAAAATGATGCTGGCCAAGCCAACACGCCACACAGCGCGCGCCACAACCAATTTATTGAAGGAAACATTCGATGAGCGCATAATTTCGCGTAGTGCACCTGCGAATTGGCCTCCAAGATATTCGTCACGTTATTGCCGATATACGACTCTAAGTGATCCGAAAAGGGACCGAGAATTGAACTTCCAGATTGTGCTTTATTTAAGCGGGCTGCAGCGCCCATATTTAAGCAGGCTGCAGCGCCCATATTTAAGCAGGCTGCAGCGCCCATATTTAAACACTAATGGCATAAAATTATATTTCCAATAAACCCAATACAGTTTTATTTAAATTTAAAGTTCAATATATCAAAAAAAAATTATTTACATAAAACAAACAATGTCTGTCTTAAATTCAATAATGTAAAATCATTCAAAATAAACAAAGCATGTTAAATCAACCAAAACATTTTAAATAATCAACTTAATTAAACCACAAGTACAGTCCTAAAAAAATTTTATAAGAAATTTGTAATATTAAAGTTAGGTACTAGATTAATTTTTTGGCGAACGGTTTTACGAAATTTGGCATACTTATTAAAAAAATGTTGGCATTTTCCAAAACCAATTAGTGTATTTAATTAAACTTATAAAATTGGTTAAAAACAAAGTTATAAATAATTTATATCAAAATAATTATTATTAGGAGAACACGTTCTTATTGTGAAGTTGTAATTATTCAGAACGTAGGTCTTTTTATACTAATTAAATGTATTAATTAGAAAGATATACAAATAAAATCAATTTAATCGAAACATATTGTTGTTGCTACTGGGATTCAAACCTGGATCGAAAATTTATTGCCAACTTGTTGATTATTGGTGTAATGGTAACGCATGATGTCCCCGGATATTAATTAAATTAATACATATAAAATCAATTTTAACGAAAAATATTGTTGTTGCACCACCGGGATTCGAATCTGGATCTTCATATCTTTCTAATTAATACATTTAATTCATATTTAAAATATCACAGAGCTACGTTCTGAATAATTACAACTTCAGAATAAGAATGTGTTCTTCTAATAATAAAGTTGTAACAATGTGTTCAAAATTTTATAAAAATGAATTAATAATTCTGACGTCTGCTATCAGATTACTCAAAGGTATTTGAGATTCCGTAAAAATAAGGTAGATGGCTGTTTCAAATAATGGAATGATTAAATGTATTAATATCAAAAAAGTAACATGTAGGTTCGAAAATTTGTCGCTGTAGGATAGTTGGATAATGCGCCTTCCCCGGTTTGGAAAGAGATCCAGGTTCGAATCGCAGTGGCGCAACAACAATATATATCGATAAAATTGATTTTTTAATTTAATTCATTTAATTCATATTAAAAATAATTAATCTCTATAAAATTAATGATATGATATTACATTTTTTCTGAATGATTTAATTTTTCATAATATATCATCCCTGGATAATGAAACCATGACACGTTACGTCATTTTCCATAAAACCTTAATCTATTATTTTTCAGCGATCCCATAGAACCTTACCTAAGGGTTATAATACGTTTATTATCGAGAATATCGACGCAAAATTACATTAGCCGGAAGATTTCGCTTAATTTAATAAGGCGAAATACGTAAACTCATTTCCGGTTTAAATTACGTTAAATCTGGGAGCTTACTTATAGAATATTTATATTAGGAAAATAATAAGCTTAAGTGGATACCTTCCTTACCTTCAATTAGTTAAATTATCCTCATTTCTCAATTTCCTAAATATGCTACAGCGACAAATTTTCGAACCTATATGTTACCTTTTTGATATTAATACATTAAATCATTCCATTATTTGAAAGAGCCATTTGTCTTATTTTACGGAATCTCAAATACCTTTGAGTAATCTGATAACAGACGACAGAATTATAAATTCATTTTTATTAATTTTTGGACACATTGATACAACTTTATTATTAGGAGAACACATTCTTATTGTGAAGTCGTAATTATTCGGAACATAGGTCTGTGATATTTTAAATATGAATTAAATTCATTTATGTGTTTTAATACATTTAATAAATTACGTAGTAAAGTCGCATTTATACGAGGAATATGTTTTTTAAGCAGGAATTAACGTAAAAATGTAATAGGACTTTTTTTTATTGATTAAAAATATGTATGTTTGGGAGGTGACTAAAATATTTGTTAGATTCATCAAAATTCTTGGCATTATAACCTGGTATGCGTCATGGTCTTCCCATGAATATACCTCTACTGCTTTCTACCGATTGCTGACACCAATAATGGATAGATCTTCATTTACACTAATGTTATCTACCTATTCGTTGTCTTCTTTCAGGCTGATTATTAAGAAGTCATTTCATGGGTTGCGCTCTATATGACCTTCCTAATTTTATGAATTTTGTAACCCAACTGTTCCGTACAGGAAACAAGAATGCAGACAAGAGTGATTCGCTAATCTCAGCTTCTGTCAACCGGCGATTATGATGATTATAAGGTCGAAAGAAATGAAACACAAAAGATATTCAATATAGGCACACTACGGTGACAAAATCGAGAATGGCTTCCGCCAGCAGAATACTCTGTTTTTGTTCAAATTCATAACAATACATTTAGTCATATTAGCCAGTACCTACACGGCGACAGGCCGCCGCTGTACGTTTTACTAAGATGTCTTTATTTTCTTGATATCTATTCCACGGGTTTTTTTTACACCTTTGAATTACTGACGCGTGTCTTATCGTGTCAATTACTAGGCGCCTCCTCGGCGAGTAATTCTGCGCGATACACCACCTCTTCATACAAGTTGTAAACAATAGTTATTCGACAAATACAAAGTGACAGCCGAACAAATATGTCACATCGAACTCGTGTGAGGTTGGCGAATTTTACAGCCGATACGAGTCAAGTAGAAATTTTCGCTTCAACCAATTAGGAGCCCCAATAGTCTTGTCATAACCGTATTTTGATCAACCGATTACTTACATACAGAAATTGATAAATTTATGTGAAAAGTGCGACATTTCATTTATTTAAAGACAGCTATAGGGGGGGGGGGGGGGGACCCAGGCTTTCCCGGGACCGGTTTAGAAGAGAGGGCTTCCTTATTGGTAAGCGGTAAATACGCGACTTTAATTTAATTACATATTTAAGTAGAAGCAAAACGAAAAAGGAGAAAAAATTCAATGTGGTTATTACGTTCACTAAGTAATCATATAATTTAAATCCACAGAACATAGTTTTACATATAAATGGTGAATGAAGACGCAGTAGTTCAAAATTCACTCATCAAAAACATTCGGAAAAGAGGGACAGTGAACGAGACACGTAATGGATTGAGCCAAACTTACACGAAATAGACTAACGGAGTTGCAAAACACGAGGTATGAAGAGTCAGAGGTAGGCGCGTAGATGAACCCACCCACGCAGGACGAGCTAACTACCCACATAAGAAGCTCCAACGAGTCACTCAAACCCGAATATATTCCTTAAATAAAACAAGATATAAAAGATAAGTGCGACAAGTTTCAGGTGTCAGAACACTATTGACTGAATGACATATAATGAGCTTCATTAAATGATGCGTTATCTTGCTTATGTAATCGGTTAACTATACTGATTTGAGATCGCATCTGGGACCCTACTCTACTATGACGTGTACAGAGCACTATGCATCTACGGAAAAGGCTGCAAAATAACGGAGAGCTCCAGTCGTCTCGGACCACCCTTGCCAATGTACCGAGCTCTGCATTATTCCAAGAATGCGTGTGGGTGGTACAGTGCAGTACCACCTACCCTTAAACAACCCCACGCACAGTCTGCCGTGGGCGACGTAACGAGGGACCACCGTAAAAGACAAGTCATGAAGTTTCTGATTATAATGCCTACGTCATACTCCATTTTCATTGACAGCTCTGAAAAATCTCGATTTTTTTAAATATATTTTTTTAATGTTCAATAAAATTAAACTGGTAATTTTCATATTACTGTTTGGGCGCACTTAGATTCAGTGTTTATTTTTCAGGCGAGTTATTTTTTTCAGATTTTTGACGATTACTATCTGGGGTTTTTAATCGGTGTCATTTTTAACCCGGATAATCAAGAGTATGGTGTCATGTATTTTCCAATATTTACGTCATATTTTAAATACTAATTAAATATATTAATTAGGAATATGTACATATTAAATTAATTTTATCGATATATATTGTTACGTTACTGTAATTCGAATCTCTTTACAAACTGGAGAAGGTACATTATCCAACTATGATTCAGCGACATTAATTTTGACGACAAATTTTCGAATCTGTATGTTACACTTTTTCAAATTAATACATGCTGATTTTATATGTATATTTTTCTAATTAATTCATTTAATTAGCATTTTAAATATCACAGACCTATATTCTGAATAATTAGATATTCACAATAAGAATGTTTTCTCCTTAATAATAGTTAGTCATTCTTTTTTCTTGGTTCGTTGTAACTTTTTTCTGTATTTTCCATATTATATTTCTGTAATATGCACCAACCATTGTTGGTCAATTTTAAAGAAAAGTATAAAACGCATCCTAAATAGATGTAATTACTATTTAACTATATTTTTATAATATAAGTTTAAAAATAGTAAACGATTTTCTTCACTAAGCAGCAAATTTCATTTTCTATAGAAAGGTACTCGTAGCACGTCATACAAAAACAAATAATTAATGAATATACAGATTTGTATATATTATATTACATGTTTGTCATAGAATGGTCTTTTTCTATAATATGGTTGTAAAATGACCATTGATATTGATAAAGTCTTTTAATAATAGCACAGGGGTTAATGTCCTCCATAAAAATGGGTTTAGCCTCCGGTTGAACAATTTAGAAGTCCTTGAAATTAAAAAGGCAGTAAATAGTGGTACGCCAATTCTTAATAATAAAATTAATTTATCCATTAGCCCCATATTAGATATATTTGTTTTAAAATATCCATCAATACTATATTTTGCTCTCCCTTAATGTTCCATCTAACTGTATACGTATTATATATCTCTCTTTCGCATTTAATATTATATTCTGTCTCCCTTGATGTCCTATTTTTTTGAGGGATTTTGACATTTGCTTGATATGCCGTGTATATATATATATATGTCTTTTAAATAAATAAATCTTCTGATCCGTAGCGAACTATTTAGCTAACAAATTTGCAAAATAATTGCAAAACCGTTCGACAGTAATCAACAAAGGATTAACTTTCGAATAAGCTTTGCCCAAAATGAAGTCTTCAAACGTTAAGTATTCCTGGATCGTATTGCTAAAATAAATAAAGTTTTGAGGACGTTTTGAAGAGCAGAGATTATGCGCTCTTGAAGAAAAATTATATTTTTGTTTTGTTCTTTGTTCGTATAAATGAACAACAATTTTCAGAGATAATTAAGGAAAAGTTTTAATTAATCTTGATTTACATCAAGGTTTTACTTCATTATCATATTCGGGCATTTTCTCTTTATTGCTGGATAAGCAACTTTTAAATATATCAATATTATTTTTTATTTATTTATTTATTTATTAACGCCTTTGTATGTTTTTACAAAATTGGTTTGGTATTAAAAAAAATACACGAGCAGTTGCATAAGTAGCGTAGAATATATACATATATAGCTTTAAAAAAAAATTTAAAGTAAGTTTGCTTTCTTTTGACAAACAATAAAAATTTATGTTTGACACAGAATAGCTGAGGATCAAAATTAATTGTATCTTTGACTCAGAACAGCATCAAAAATATCATTCTAATATTTAAACATTGAATATCGGAATATATCTACAAGACCAAAATCGTTCCCAAGCCTGTGAAGTCTTTGTGTGGATGCATTCCTGTACAAATTAGTATATGATGAATTTATATGGAACAGCGCCGACGACTACCTGTACTCCGCGATTTATTTTATTTATTTTAAGATAAATTCACTATTTTTTGACAATATTGGATCACCTTCACAACGTATGAGATGAGATGATTGGTTGAAATGAATAGAACTGTCTAGATTTGTCGGAAGGTTTTAATTTTCACTAATCTAAACTTTGTACTACACGTCCTGTTTAAATCGTTCTTCACCAGCATGTATACCTGCGAGCTCTGGTCGAAATACAACCGAGTGACGTACGACCGTCTCCGAATTCAGTACAACAACTCATACAGAATACTGTTCGGATTGGCGCGTTATTGCAGCGCATCTAAAATGTTTGCCGAAGGCCGTATATATGGATTCGTTCCGCTTTTGAGACATCGAGTTGCGAGTGTAAAGCTGCATGAGCAGAATGCTACCGATACAATAATGGTCGTGACTGAAGTATTTATATTTTGTTTATAATTATATATATGTGTGAACTTTTTATTTATTTATATTTTCCTTGCTTTTCTTTTCATAACATAAATAATATTTCGTAACTTAATATATTATATAATATGTATTATCTTTTTAGCAAATCGGGTCTTCACAAAAAAAACCCTTATCATGCTGGAATAAATACAAAATTATTATTATCATTGTAGTTTCTAGAGGTGAAGTCCATCTCACCATCAGGTCATACCTAAACTAAACTAAGGTACTGCACCTCTCAAAACTATAGTAGTGATAGTTTAACTCAACGTGTGTGTAGAACAAAGTTTAGATTAGCGAAAATTAAAATAATAATGTTACACCACAAAATATGTATCATGTTAATTAACCTTTCCTCTCCGATGATGTAAACTGTGTTAACATTACCTCTAATTATGTGAATATCTCCATAAATATACTAAATACAGAGTTCATATTTTGTTCATATTGGATTAAATAATAACAATATATAAGTGTTTACCATACGCAACGAAAAAATGTTTTTTAGATTTGACAATACTTGTATTTTTAAGTCCGGAGAGGTGCGAATTGTGAAGTACGCGGGGGGCGAGGATCCGGATGCCGATCTGCCCATCCGCGTGCCGTTTGTGATTTCGGCGGCGAGGCGTTGTATACAAGGTAAGGCAAGCAGTCCTTCTGAATTCCGGTTCCCCGAGGTCCTTCGACTGGAACCCTCTATCCCAGCATCGACCCTAATCCTTTATATCCAGGTTCCCTTATTCCCTTCTTATAACTCCCCAACCCTGCGTCGATACCGATTTACTACCGGAATCATCGTAATCTAATCCGTAGTACGAGATCGCACAAGTTTACGTCTTCTTTTCAATGATTAAATGAAAATTTCATTTCAAATAAAAATTTTCCGCATTTGTTGGAACATATATGTTGTTCAACGCTTAATTTTATTTATTTTTTTAATTTATAACTGCATAATTATTTTCAAAGATTACCCAATTATACGGTACCTAGACAACTTATTCGACTGTCGGTTGAATTATTCTTTTCGTGCACCTTTGCAGACCTCCAAGTGACTGACCCTGACTGCCGTAAGTCAGTGTAATCTGCAGGGGTGAGTAGGGAGATAATTTTGTCATTTGCATGCGAGCATTTTAGAAATGAAGCCATGTATAACGAGATATTTATCTGCGGCCCAAGAAAGGGTTTAGTCCTAGGATACTTAAAGGCGTAAACAAAACAAGAGGCTTCTAAAGGGATACCTTTATTTTCAACATGATTGTTTTTGGCACTAGGTATATTCGTCTGCGTAAATTTTATGATCTTATTTTACACATTTGGATACATCCAATGAATGGATAAAAAATTGTGATATTGATATTGAAATTCGATAATATTCTACGTATGTTCGATCTTTATATTTATCCAACGTTCGCCGGTCCCCGTGTACACGCAATATGAGTGCTACATAGAATGGTGGTTGTCTACTACCTATCCACTACCTCCTCCCTATACACCAGAACATTATATTTTCTATGGCATGTTCTTTATGGTTGAGAGATGAAGTTGTACCACCTTCAAGCTGTCAATATGTGCGTTTATTTCTGCCAAGTTCATCCTGCCGTGGGAAAGAACTGTTGGCTTGAATTATCGTTCTGCTGTATGGGGCAGATGGTTTATTGTATTTATTTTGGTTCCTCGCTATCGTGCGTGCAAAAACCTATACATTATGTTGTACAAGATACTGTTTGACACTTTCGCGCTGTCACCAAAAGTGTATGTCTAAGTTCTGAAAAGCGTTGTACGTGTCCTGAATCCGGAAGACCTATGGATCCAGTAAAAGAAGATACTGAAAGGAGCATTTCACAGGTAGATCGTGTTTTCTAGTTCTTGGTGATCCTTCAGCCAGACTCTGTTCCCAATTCCTGTCCCTCTCCCGAATTACTTCCACCCTTCCTGCATCCCTTATTCCCTCACCCTCTCGTGTAAACACCATATGTATCCAATATAGTTAGACGATTATGATAACTAGAAATCAAACGACGCATGGGTATGGTGAAGAGTTATGTCCAGACTTGAAAGACCACGGTGTGTCTACTACAATGAAGGTAAGGCTTCTAGGGATAATCAATATAGGAGTCACCAGTACAGGGGTTGTCTCAAATTATAGGTATGAGCCGTATGTAATAGCAATTACGTTGTGGATTACATCAAAATGTAGCGATGTATGGATCGATGAGAGAATGCTGGGGCCCTAATATCTCCCGGCTGTCCACTATGTCCAGATGTGTAAGATATCATGGAGTGTGTGTGTGTGTGTATAGATGTGGCTGTGGCTAGAGCAGGTGAAACAAATACCAAGTAACTTATAGTTAATGTCGTTTATTCAAGATAGTTGCACAATTACAGGCAAATAGACATAATGATTGGGACCCACCACAAACCCAGGACCGTTCGCCGCCAGATTGGCATTATTTTAACACTACAAAGGCGACCATGCTACGTCTCAGAGCTGCACAACAAGACGGAGATACCAAATGAACACCATTTACTATCCAATTCAGCCCTCGTACCCAAAAGTATGTACACTTTTTTTAATTTATTTTGCACGATCAAAAAAAAACATGTCACAGTGCACATATTAAGAACACTAAAGATAAATAAATACTTAAAAAAACTTGCACCACCCCCCTGAAGGGAAAAAAAGATTGCACTAATCCCAAAAATAATTACTTCCGGAAGAAACCAGGACCAACAGATATCTGATCAAAAGAAAAACAACTAACTACGAGAAAGACGGATGACCCTCACTCTCAACTGCAATATTTGTACGCCTTAAAATCTCTCAACGGGACACCCACACACCTACAAACACCCGAAAGTATCTGAAGTTTTTTTCATTCCTCACAAGATCGTCGTTCCTAACCGAACGATGACCAACCACCTAGGTAACTAGGTAAACAGACACAGTAAGGACGTAAAGTATCCGCTGGCTGGTGATCTAATCAGGAATCCGGACGAGAGAGAAGTGACTGAGAAGTACCTTTAAGGTTGATGCGAGCCTGGTTTACCAACCAGATAACTGTGAGGTGCGTTCAGGACCTCCACAGACTTGTGCCGTCTCCAGTGCTTTTAATACTACTTTAAAGGGTGGAATATTATACATGTTGACGAGATTTCTCTCGGAAATTAGACGTGAGCACAGAATTCAGAGCATAATGTTGACGCGGACATGCGACGAAATTTTACGAATACGGAACATACTCTTAATATCAATTTTTAAAACTAATATTTTATTTTATTTTAAAAAGTTACCCCTGGTGAAATTTTATTACAAGTTTTAAAAAAAGAGCTTAAGATATTTTCATTTTCATTTTATTTATTTAATTAATTCGTGAAAAAAAATTTCGAATCAGAAAAACATATTCTTTGCAGGGATATCTAAAACATGTAGAACATATGAAACATTGTTATCTAACAGTATTACATACAGACATACGAACGGACTTTCTTATTATACAGAGTGTAACAGACATAATCCACAATATTTCATGAGTGGATACCTAACTAAATTACCAGTCGAAAGTGTTCACGGAATATGTGAAAATTCTGCACCGTTACGGAAAATACTTTTGTTAGAATTTTTTACAATCTTTAAGTCCACGTTCTTCGAAATAAATATTTGCGAAATTCATTTTTTATTAATCTCTATCGTTTCTTCAGGCCCTAAAGTATCTAAAAAAAATTGTCTTGACGCTTGAAATTTCATGGCCTTTATTTTTTTGTATTTGATATATAATTTTTCATCACGATTTTTTTTTAAATTCTTACATATAATGACATGGTTGCGATTATTGGAAATATTGTGAAGTAAGTCTCTTACACCCTGTATATAAGATTATTTTAATAACGGAGATCTTCACTAAAATATCACATTTAGTTTATAAATAAATATTGTTCGTAATATTACATTATTCTTGGAAAGACGTAATATCTTTGCGATGTTCTGAATTCTGGAATGCAAGGGGAGAATAATATTGAAATATTAATTAACCTTCGAAATTAACTCGGAATTTGCCATAAATGTTTTATTAAATAATAAGAGGTAAATACCCCTGAAATTTGAAAAAAATAACAACTAGAATTCAAATAGCAGTATATACGCAAAGGACGTTAAAGGAAACATCTAAATTTCTTAACTCCAATCATAAAAGGAATTTTCATTAATCTTGGTCGCTGGATTTTACTATCTGTGCGCATCTGTTTGAAGTTTTGTTTTAATGGTCAATTTCTCAGGCATCTTCTAGACTTCACTTAATATTCTTAATTAAAATATTTTATACAGCCTGCTACCCCATCGATGCGATACTTAAAAAGGTGCTGAGGTTAGTTTCTTTGTGCAAATACACCCGTCGATTTAGGATAGTTTCCAAGAAAGTTCGCGTTAATCGAAAACGCTCAAATTGACGCGAGAAATGTGTAAATTTGGAATCAAAATTCATGTAAATTGAAATGCAGAACACATAAAAAGTATTGTAAAATAGTATACAACACTTTTATTATTCCTCACATCAACTAGTGCAACAGCTTTTGTTTTTGGCTACTGAAGAAAAAACGCAACAGCTGTCAATGTTCACAATAAAGCTTTGAGAATAATACTTCTGGAAAGGATCAGAAGATTCATTAGTACCGAGTCTTGTGAAACATTATACAGCTTTGTTATTATTCCTCACATCAACTACTGCAGCAGCTGTTTTTAGTGTTGTAAAATAAAGCTTTGAAAATAATACTCAGAAAAAATATATATATATTCGTATCAGTGTAATGCTGAATGATCTGAATATGATTACCTTAAAACAGAAAATATATTTTAATATTATTAGTATTTATTTATAAAATTCTCAATATAAAAATAGATTAGATAGATTGAGACATTTTTTAATAAAATGCCAGAAAATATAAGAAAGGAGGAAAAATTGAATAGATTTTAAATATAACTGACCAGATATGTAAAATATAGGTTTTAGTAAAAAGCAAGACTTTTATCTTGTTTATATTAGAGCATACATAGGAGTGCTTATGTATGGACTATGTTAATAATGAAATAAATAAATATTGAAAAAACGTGTCAAAAAATTAATACACGCATACATCAGTTCGTTCACCAATTCTACGGCTTGGGTAGAATTGGTGAATGTCATACTGTGTAAAGTGACCAATTGAGCCAGCCGATGACAGATCGTAAGCCCTGTAATGCCCAAGACTTACATATTTGTCTACTTCTAAATATAACAGCTTCGTCTCTGTGAGACATCTATAATATATCTTGATGACAATCTCTTTGTTTATAAAACCTGGTAATTGTGTTCAGACAGAGATTTGGACAAACTCAAATAACTTAAACATTATTTTAACCACTTTTTTATATTTTCACAAATTTATATTAAAAGTAAAAAGCAAACACTTTGTGATATGACATATTATATTAAATAAAATAACGTATGAAACCACTAAATTTATTAAACGTCAACCGGTTTCGCTCAGGACGTATTTAAAACTGATCATAAATACAAAAAGAGAGCACTTATACATATATATATACATAAAAAGGTAGATAGAATATAAAATTACATGAAAAAGAGAAGTACAGAATACATACATAATTAAATAGAACAAATTATATGTGAAAGAGAGAGATAGAATACATATACAGATAAACGGAACATTAAGGGATGGTAAAATATAGTATTGATGGATATTAAATTGATTTTAAAGGAAACATACCTAATATTTGTAAAATGGATAAACTAATTTGATTATTAAGAATTGGCGTACCACTATTTATTGCCTATTTTATTCAAGGGATTCTAAATTGTCCAACAGGAGGCCAAACCCGTTTTTTATGGAGGATATTGACCTCTGTGGTATTATTAAATGAATGATCTTTTTCAATAATGTGGTAGGAAAATTCTGAGAAACAATTACTGTTATCATATTGACATTCCGAGTAGTTTTGCCCATGTGGAATGAGGGACAATTATTGCAAATTAATTTATATATACCCAAGTGGCTTAATTTAGTGTATTTATCTTTAGAATTTATTCAAAAAATTTCTAAACTGTTGTTTGTGTAGAACGCTGGCCTGACATTAAAAGGAAGATTATTCACGTAAAGGGAAGAAAAATTATTAATATATAGAACTCTACTCCATAGGTGAATGTTTTTATCGGGTGGACTAGTAAACAAGAAGTTATTAGTAGCTATCTGTTTAAGCTTTTTAATAAGAATTATATTAATTAGGTTCACATCATAACCATTATTTATAGATATTTGTCTGATTTTTTTCTAATTCTTTCGAGAAATCAATATTTGATAAAGGGATTGTGATTAGCCGATGAACCATTGAATGAAATGCTGAGTGGTTATGTGAAATTGGATGGTTGAAGAAATATTGAATGGTAATGTCTGCATAAGTAGGTTTGCGATAGATGTTAAAATTTGTTTTATTAATTACTACAGATATTTTCATGTCTAGAAAATTTAAGAAGAAATTAATACCCCTTTCTAATGTAAATTTGATTCGGTTGTGATAAAAATTTATAAGGATAAGGAAACCATTAAGCTGGCGTTCTGTGCCAGTCAATATATAGAATAGAAGCTTGAGATACGCGAAACTGGTTGACGTATAATAAATATCGTGGTTTAATACAAAATTATTGTTATTTTATTTAATGTAAAATTTAAAATGCACAAATATTCTAAAATATATAAAGATTATTATTACTCTGTAGGCTTTTAATTTTTCGATCCGCCAATCCCTACAATATTCACCGCACGTGGCTCGTTCCTTCCGCCAGGGTCCCGAAAGCAGACTGCAACTAACTTCACGACGATTTGATCGTTTAAATATTCTTTAGGCGGTAAATTTGAGATTACCGCCCGCCGGAAGTGACGGGAAAATACACAGCTTCCGCCCGGAGCCGGGAGAGGGGGAATCCCAAATAAGGTGCGGGCTCAGATATTGAATTAAGAGCGAGAAAACACCAAGTTTGAATGCCGCTTCTGTCGACTTGGAAAATTGTAGAGGAAATTTATTTTTGTTTATTAGGTTCGTCACAGATTAACGCGGGAGAGGAATCAGTGATGATTTTTAAGCATACAGCAATAGCTGAACTATTATTTATCATAGGTCGTTATTTTTTTTTTATTGATAGACAATCAATTTGGTGCATAACGGTAAACATGCGGTCTCGTCGAAAAGAAACAATAACGACCCATTGCGATAAAAGGTGAATTATTATTAGTTCATCATCTTCACTATCATCTCTTGCACCGCTTCGGTACTTGTTGACCAATCAGAGCCAAGTCTGTCTTCATATCATCGTCGTAGTATCATTCTTAATAACGTACTTATTGTTCTATAAGTTATTTTCTCTCTAAAAGTTTTGTATTCATAAAAGTTTGGCACCATTTGATTTGATCACATTTTTCTATTTATAACAATTTTATTATTTAACCTTTTCATCACTAAGCGGCCAGAACTTCCATGTGGTCCAAAGCGGGGTATAAAAATACCCCAGATGGTATGCCTCACTCGCCTTGCCGGACGTCTCATGTCCGAATGCCGGGAGTTGCGATAAGCGATATAGCTATCTCCCTCGTTCGCATCTGTGGTATGGGGCTACCCAGTGCATTAGTTAAACTGAAACAAATAATAAGCACAATAACTTAAATATAAGACACAGGGGTATGGTGTCGACATCCGCAGGCATGTGTACCGCGGATCACTGGACCGAAAATAATATTTTTAAATATTATACAAAAACAAAAAATGACAACATTTTCGTCACTATTTCAGTGAAGATTGGAAAATATAAGAATGAAATCATTTTTTAAATTATTGAGTTATCGAGTTTAAAGCAATCTATGGGGATTGTGAATACCCCACTTCGAGAAGGCAAGGTTAAACCGTTTAATTTATCATTAACGAAAATGCCAATTATTTTGTGGTGCATATTTTTTTCCTAATAAATTTAACTTTGTACTACACATACGTTGAGTTATATTTTTATTATGACTATTATTTTAAGAGGTATATGTTGTGTATGTGATACAAAATTTAGCTTACTTAAAAAAAAACGCCTCGATCAATGTCACTGTTGCGACATGCTTTTGGAACTTTGGTTTCTTGTCAAACAGGGTACCAGGTCTGCTGGACCCCTTGCCCCTTCATCGTGAAGTTTGCCTAGGTGGTCTGAGAATTTTTTTTTTTTAGTTTATTATTATTCTGCTAATTTTAAACATAGCGCATGAAAACTGCTCAATGGCGCAGTGAAATTAAGACCTCTATACGAGGGACGTTTTATTAGTGATGGGGTGTTTATATCGTACGTCGAAAGGACGTTTATCATTGGGTTTCGGTGCTTGAGAAGACCCTCATAGAAACGCTTGGAGGTTTGTTTGATGAACTCCATGACGGGGAGAATGCCAGAATCGTGATGTAATTGTATGACTCTAGTCCATTTTGAGGCTCTCAGAGATCTGATCTGATGACCTTGTTTTGGAAGGTCTGAAGTTTTTTCATATGTGTGGGGGCCGCGTGGCCCCAGACGGGGGCTGCGAATGGGAGTAGAGACCTTATAATGGCCTTGTAGATGAGGAGCTTGTTGTCAACGGCAAGTTTGCTATTCTTGCCCAGTAGTGGGTACAGTGCGCAGAATGTACGCGAAGCAGCGCTTAATTTATTTTGGATATGTTTGCTCCTCGTGAAATCCAGCGTAACATCGAGATACTTGATGTCGCTGGTCCAGGGGATGTTCTCTTCAAATAATTTGGAATCGTTAGAGATAAATAAAGCATCTAAAATTTTTCGACTAAATTTGTATTAAATAACAATTTGAGTTAGGTACTAAATTTATTTTTTAAATAATTGGTGTTTTTTTTTAAAATAGATTCTGGTAAAGAAACAATAATATATGTTTTTAGTTAGTTATGACATCCTGAAGAAGAAAATGGTATTTTTCGAAACCGGTAGATGTATTTAAACTCAATTCAGTGGTTAATAAAACAAAGATAATAAATAAAAAATATGGATAATTAATTCGTAGATTCTAATTTAAATTAAACTTTAACTAAAAGTTTTTCTTTATTATATTTATTTAATAGTGTTTGCCATGACTCAAACGTTGTCATCATATTTATGCACTGTCTCCATGAGTCGTCTCATTTCCGTAGCATTCTTCCTTCCCGCTCCGTCTCCAAGTCTCTCCGGCATCCGCAGGCGTCGGAACTTGGTTCTGTTCAGAATATCTGGTTGTGATTCTCTGTGTAGGCTCTTATTTAAATTCAAAGCATAAACACCATTAACCTCGCTCTGGGCTATATCTTACGTCTCTCTCAAACACAGCATCCAGACCGAGATATGAATATTTCCGTTTCCACAATAGTTAACCGCCAAGCTATTCTGTCTGACCCGGCTAGACGGAATCTTGTGTACCTAAAAATACAATCCTAATTTATTTATATATTTTCAATGCTGTACACTTTTTTAGTTTAATCACGTTTTATTTTTACTTGGTCTGTCTCTTGAAAACTCTTCGCTAATACTGGAAATGTTTATAATTAAAACCTAATTTAATTGAAGTTTTTAAAATATAAATATGTTAAATAAAAACTGATGATTCGTCGACTACATTCTACCACAAATATACATTCCATCTTGTATACAAATATACATACTTGGAACCACTAAATATGTTACCTGGCAAATGGCATTTGAGTTAACACTATGTATGGATAAGTGTTCCAATACAGGTCAATCCATCTCTTAATCCAAATATTAATCCTGATAAATGTTGATACACTTTCTAACATTTGATTGTATAGTTTAGGGCGCTGATTTGGGTTTTGCGTGTCAAAATTTCATAAAATCTAACTTAGTGATAAATTCGAACGTTATTGTCGTTTTTTGATAACTCTGATATTAGTGAACGCTGGCGTGTCGCCCAAAACGCTGTGGCATGTCGTAGGTTCGCCATCACTGGTTTAGGGCCTAGGTGTCCAAAATTTATTTGCCAAAATCTTGGTTTCTGCGTGTGGAATTTGTATTTTGAGTTTCTTTGATGTGTGTTAGTTTGTGTTTGTATAGGTAAGCTCAAACGGGTTTAGTCGCTCCTCCCCATGCAATTACTCCGTGTTCAATGATCGATTGACAGATAGCCTAAAAAGTTTTTAAAAATTATTATACGTGTAATATTATTTTTTTAATTACTACTGCTACTGTTTCTACAACCATGGAGTGTCGTGGACTAATCTATTTTTTTTAAATTATTTATTATATTTTTATATATTTGATAAAAATGCATAATAATAAAATAAAAATGTATAATACTATACTTAAATCTACATCAAAAGGGTGTCCAGCGGAAAATTTTCAAGTTAATATTAAATAAAATAAAAACTGCAATGTTATTCTCATATTTTATTTATACAAAATGAAGTTGAACGGTGCGTATTTTACGTTTTATAAGTAATATCGTTTAAATGCCGTCCATTTTTCTCAAGACACTCTTGCAATCGGACTCTTAAATTTGCGAACACGCGAGGGCAAAGCGATGGTTCAGTGGCAGCAACTTAAGCGCAGATATTTTCTTATAAGGCCTGAATTATTCGAGGATTGTTGCTGTAAACTCTTGAATTAAAGTATCCTCACAAAAAAAGTTTCACAGTATAAGGTCTGGTAACCTAGGTGCCCAGGGTATGTATCCGTACTTGCTGATTAATTTATTGGGAAAAATTCTTCTCACCTTCTCTTTTAAAACTCTAGCTGTGTGTGGAGTGACTCCGTCTTTCCCAAATTGTATCATGTTGTTGAACTCGAGCAACGGCTACAGTTACGGTACCAAAAACTCGTCGATCATTTAGCAATACACGTCAACAGTGACTGTCTCTCGCTGGTTAAAAAATAAGGGCCAATTATCCCTCGAGCAGAAAATACACTGTCGTTTTTGGACAAAGTAAATGTTTTTGATGGCGTTCCCTTGGATTGTCGGGGCACCAGTATCTCAAGTTCTGTATATTAACATAGCTATCGATGTGAAAATGTGCTTCATCAGTAAACAATATGTTTCCAAGCGTTTGTTTCGTTCCAAAACGTTCCAGCATCGTTCAAATAATAGTCATTTTCGTTGAGAAACTGCACAATTTGCAGTTTGTATGGGTGAAACTGTAGTTTCTTTTTCAAAATAACGTGCACTGTTGATTTTTTTATTCCAGTAAAGGGTGCAATCTTCCTTATCGATTTACGCGGATTGCGCATAATTTCACGTCGAACTTGAGCCACATGTTCTGGCGTCGTTGCTGACCTTGATGGTCCCGGAGGAATTTGGTTAACCATTGTCCCTTTTTGTCTGAACTTTTGAACCCAACACCAGATAAGTTGCGTGCTCAGCTCATTACTTCCTCGTCCAATATTAAAGTGAGTACAAAAAGCGCGACGCGCACGAACCAATGAATTACCGCACTTTAAATATTGCTCAACCACGAACGCGCGGTGCACTCCCGACAAGTGACTCATTACGACTGGCAAATCCGCAAATCACGCTCATCGAATACCCCTCACTACGAGCACTTACAATTTAATCTTGAAATTTTTCCATTGGACACCCTTTAAAACACGCTATTAAGAAACATAAGTATTTATAAGAAATAATTAAGTACACACATATAGTGAGTAAATATTAGTATTGTAAGATTAAGAAAAATCACTTAGAGAGTTTAGTCATATGGAACCGAAGAATAAGGAGAGAATGGTTAGAAAGATATATGACGCAAATGTTGATGACACCAGAAACAGAGGACGTCCGCGGAAGGCTTGGCAGGACCAGGTAAACCAAATACTGGAAAAGACACCAGTTCGATGTAATGATGGTTAAATTGTTATTTAAACGGTTTCTGTGTGATTGTATTGGATTGTAAGGATGATTAGTAATAATACGCAATTTTTCAAACAATAACATCAGGTATATCTAGTGGCGGTTAAATCTTTATTACCAATCATCGCTAAATTTTAATGTTATAAAATTTACCAATCATAGCTAAATCTCTGTTACTAACCATCGCTAAATTTTAGTTACCAATCATCGCTAAATCTCAGTTATCAATCATCGCTAAATCTCAGTTACCAATCGTCGCTAAATCTTAGTTACCAATCGTCGCTAAATCTTAGTTACCAATCATCGCTAAATCTCAGCTACCAATCATCGCTAAATCTCAGTTACGTAATGGTTTACCATCACTAGTTTTATATAAATAAAGCATTTATAAACTTACCACCATAAAATATTAATCAAAGGTATTAAAACATTTGACAAAAACCATTTAAAAAAACTAAACGTTCCTATGAAATTGAGTCAGAAAATACTTCGGTAAAAAAATAACAGTAGGTGAATAAAGCTGTGTCACAAAAAAATATTTTAAATTTATTTCCCGCTATCCATCAAAATTTTTTATTTATAACATTCGGGGAGAGGAAAATTCACACCTATAAAAAAGTTATCTTATTTTGTAACTGACAGATTTTAGTCTCGCTGTGCATGGATGATTAGTATTTAATTTTGGACAGTATTTTTATGATATGAGTCAACTTGTTTCAAAAATTGTGACCACTATTATAATAGTGTTTCGTTTTACGATTAAGAACTAAAAAAAAAAAAAAAATTCATTTAATCAGATATATATTCACCATTATTCAGTATAGCTTTTTCAATTTAAATTGCATTAATCTGAAAACTAGACTAGGATTTAGGTTAGTAAATTTTTTTTCAATTCTGAATGTTTTTACTCAATTACCTCTAGGGCACGTTTCCGAATATACAAAGCCTTAATTTAGATATACCGTAATATGAATTTTGTAATTTTTAATGCTGCAGTGCAAAAATACCAAGAAAAATACAAATATTTTTGAAATAACTCAATAATTTAATTAACCTTTTTATCCGTTATCCCGAGCACCATATAAAAAAAATCTGTGGACTTACTCGAAAATATATCTTCATCGTCTTCTTTTAGATTGGCAATCCACCCTTCAAGAGTGATTTGTGTAATTAATCAAGTTAAAACTTTATTTTATAAAAAAAATACAGTAATTATAGAATAAAAAATAATAAATTACAAGTCAATCGTTCAAAAAAATTGATATTATATAGATTAAATGTGGCGAGTTAAGGGAAAGGAGATGCCACAAGTCGACCGGGGGTTGAAAATTACCATTAATGATATATCACTGTAAAAAAAAACTGTAATCCGCAATGGACAAGCAAAAAAGATATGGTCAAGGGTCTCTTCCTCGGCATCACACTCACACATCAGGGAATCTATTAAGTTCAATCTGAATAAATGTGTCGCTACCTGGCAATGCCTTATTTTCATTCTAGAGATATTTGATATTGTTCTCTTAGAGACTTTTCCTTTGAAGAACCAGAGTGCGGGGAATAGATCTTTGAATGATTTTAGGCCGATTACCCTTGTGATTATTTAGATCCATCCATTGTGCAGTCCAAATAGAATTCATACGTTTTTTCACCACATCGAGACCTTAATCTGAAAAGTAGCTAACTCCATTTTTCTAAAATGTTCAGGAGCAACAAAAAACTGTTTAATTTTGAAATTATACGTATTACGAATTCACTAAACACACTTTGGTATATTATTTACGCAGAAATAGGGTGGCTGGGAAATTTTATTAATATTTTGATTTATCTTGTATTTATTGGGAATATTTGGAGTTAGCTGAATTTCTTTATCAAGATTATAAAATATTATTGTGCGTTAGGTAATTTTTCATAATAATGTAGTGATTATGATTTCCGCGGACATCTTCTATTTCTGGTGCCATCAACACTTGTGACAGGTAAACATTTAAGGTTTTTACAAGAATCATTCTAAGGTTGTTCAGCACGCAGTACTTAATTATTATTTTAAAACGCGTATTTTAAAATTGGTGAGAATTTTTGGCTTTTAGTGTACCATAGAACAATAAAACAGGTAAAGAATGCCATCAAAAACGATTTTTGGACCATGGGTGGAGTTAGCTGCTTTGCAGATTAAGATATCCATATTAAATCTGTCATACATCTGAATATGGAATTGATGAGAGAAAACTCTAAAAAGAATGGATTCCTTGGCCAGTTTATCAGCACATTAATTTCCTTAAATTCCCTTATGTGCAGGAATCCAAACGAATCATATATTTTTATTTTTCCTGTCCAAATTAATGTGTCCAAGAACACACAATTACTAGATTTTTATATGGAAAAGCACTGTTATTAACAAATAACAGATATCTCATAGAGACAAAGCTATTTTTAATGGATAATTACAGGACTTACTTCGACTTATCTTCGACTGGCTTAATGGTCGTAAGCTCTATAATTACCAATACTTCTATATATTTTCCATTACATATAATAAAAAATAGCTTCTTCTCTACAAGATATCTATTATTTGATCAAATAGATGTCCTCTGATGGAACAAAATATTTATATTGTCTATCTTTACTGGAATTATTCATATGAAGACAACTGCTAAGATAATGCAGTAATGTGTGTTTGGGGGTTATGTCGGTGGTTAAATGAAAGATAAATGATTTGGCGTGTGGCGGTTTATTTATGACAGTATGATAAAAACAAAAAGATATAGAATGAAATAAATGAATGAAAATGTAGAAGGTGCGTGTGTATTACGAAATGAAATGATGTGAAGCGACTTTGCTGTCTCGCTCGGCGCTCCCGGGCCGGCGAGACCGCCGTTGTAGAACGATGAAACTGGAGAGGCTGCCTAGCGGTGAATTCTAAGCCAGGCTTGTGGCAGCAACCGGCAGCGCTGTCGCTAGCGTCGATGCCGACTGAGATGGCGGTGGATTTGAATTCCGGTCGCTACATGTGCATTAGGTAACTTTTGAAATTGAACGACTAGTTGGATACAGTAAGTAAAATACGCATTAGATCATTTTCACAGTCGAGCTGGATATAACAGTAGCCTTATGGTAGCCCGTTTATTTAGGGTCTCTAAAAATTTCCACCACACCCGTCTTGTACTTAAAATGTCGGAGACAAGAGGCCTTATCCCTTAAAATTCGTTGAAGCAACATTTGAATCACAGTAACGCGCGTGTTAGGTCACCTTCGGAATCGAGCAACTAATCGGATAATATAGTTTTAGTAGATAAGTCGTTCGCTGATCGGCTATCGCCGATAGCGGGACATTGTTCCATAAAATAAATTCATAATTAGACTCCCGAAGGTTACAGGGCGTGTACAAACACTACTAGTATTTAACAAAAAAAAAAAAAATTTTTTTTCTCGTCGTTTATTTTGAAGGTTATCTAGATGAAGGAAGCTCTCAAGGATCCCACCTTGCCATGGAATCGTTTACTCTCGCTTCGATTCTACTCAACAAAGCAACGCGTTCAATATTTTACAAAAAAAATTAATTTTTTTGAAATATATTTTAAAATTAGAACAGTTAGTTACGTTTCGGCAGTTAGTTACAAAAACCCTGTGGTTTTCCTTCTTAGTTACTTTTTTTTCTTTATTATATAGTACAATTATTACTGATAAGGTTGATACCATACGGTATAATTATTACTGATAAAATTGGTATGGCTCTGGTATCATGATACCAGAGCCATACCTATACAGTATGTATAAATTTGACGTGAGATTCGTTTTCATAGTCAGACAGAAACTATAGAAGTTATGCATCTCCAAAAGGGGAGGGTAGACGTCAAATTTATGTGTTGAAGTCGCAAAACTCGGTCACAGTTCGGTAGAAATACACCCTGTCCAGGTCGCAAGAGGATGCAAGGGAGAGCCAGTAGAATGCTATGTTAGGGCTCCCTAGCCAATGCTCTTTCCGGCATCGTCCATCCCAGCAACCCCAGCGGGAAACCCATATCCTAAAAATTTACAGAAAGTCCGAGATTCCTTTAATTTCTTAATAGGTCATCGTTCAGGGGGATACGATGATCATATAATCTAGATTCATAAAGTCATGTAAGGTAAGTCACAATTAATTAAGTTACAAAGTAAAAGGATTGTCACAGTAAAGAGAAAAAAATCAGAAGCTGCCGGATTCACGAGACAAAATGGCTCTACTTCACTGCGAAAATCTTCCGGGTCCCCTCTCCGTGCCGCATCATCAAGGGACTCCGTCGATAAGACAGTGTCCTCTAAACGAAGGTCGCTTTTCGACCACGCGTCACCTAATACAGCTTCGGCTGATGGGACACAGGTATCGTTATATGTCCGCCTCACAATAATGTACTTACCTTTGGAACTGAATGACTAATCGGATGATACCGTAACATACGCATTAGGTCACCTTCGGAATCGAACGACTAATCGGATAATACAGTAATACACGCATTAGGTCACCTTCGAAATCAGCGTCGGTTTTGCGGCTCAGCGCGTCGCGACGTCGCGTTACTCACCACCCTTTCACTTAACGCCCAAATAGCGAATCTCCTTTTAAACACATCTTGGCGCGGCGGAAATAACAAATTTGCCCTATTAATATTCAGAGGGGTAGCGCCACCATAAGTCACGCGGCCTCCCGCGAGGTCACGCGACACACACGTAATGTGGCGTCATCGCGGATACCATTTTTATCTGGAGTTAACGAGTCGGGGCCTATTTCGGATTATAGCGGAATCGCGTCATAACGGCGATGGGAACAGAAACGCCACTCGAACGCCGACGAGAATATATCCGTGCTTGCCGTTCGGGTGTCTGCTTTTTATGCTGCACGTCGTTTTGACAGCAAAACGTTGCATAACATGATAAACTTTGACATAAATAGAACGACAATCCAATTATTGTATTGTACAATCGATTTGATTTGTAGTTCATTAAAAACCAAGAATAGTTGAAAAAAAATCCACCTTAATTATTTTTACCGTAAATGTCACTTTTTTAAATTTATTATATTAAATACTAAAATCAATTTTGTCGAAAAGTATTGTTTTTGCGTCACCGGGATTCGAACCTGGATCTCTATTTCCAATCCGGGGAAGTGCACTACCTTTGTGCTATAACGCCAGTATTTTTCTTGACGCAAAAACAATATTTTTCGACAACATTGATTTTATATGTATACATTTATTTATAATTAATACATTAATTTAGTATTTAAAATATCACAGACCTATGTTCTGAATAATTACAACTTCACAATAAGAATGTGTTTTCCTTAATATTAATTAATTATTATATTATGCTACAAATGGGTATGGTGGTGTACACCTTGTATTGCAGGCACGGAAGTCGGTAGTTTGCCATCCTCTAAAAAAGATGACGCACGTATGTGGCATCATCGCCGAAACGTTGTATTACACAATCAATATCGTACTTAAACCAGCTTAAAAATTATATATATATATATATATATATATATATATATATATAATTAAACTTTTTTCCATTAATTAGTTAAGTTGTACTGCGGTACAACATATATTTTTTTTAAACATTGCAGAATAGGTTTTACGGAAATACTGGCTTTAGCCGCAAAGCGGCTACTAATGTATTGTTTTAAGAATAAATCTTCCAGCATCTGGTTTACCTAGTTGTGGCCAAGTCTTCCGCGGACGTCCTCTATTTCTAGTACCATCAACACTCGATTCGTATATCTTTCTTACCATTCTCTTCTCATTCATCCGTTTTATATGACCACCAAATTATTTGAGTGATCATTTTTTAATCTTACTCACTATACTATACTTATCAACTATACATTCTTTCCTTATTTCTTCATTTTTTACACTGTCATAAATGGATTTGCCACATATACGTCTAAGTGATCTCATTTCCACTACATTCAATCAACTTTCATTCTTCTTCTCTAGGACTCCATTGTGGATCGTTAGTATTTCATCGGTTGACAAGTTCCCGTTGGATACGATTCAATTCAAAGCGCCGTTCACTTTATTCCCTGCAGTTACTTTCTCAAATTTTCCGTTTCTATCAAACATACTTCCCAAATATACAAACTCATCTACTTGTTCCAAACATTCATTACCTACAAGTATTTAGCACGGTGTCTTTCTTTCCTTCTTCTCGAATTCCATCACTTTCGACTTGTTGACATTCATAATAAGGTCGCTTTCCTTGCACGCATTCTACACATTAGTCTCCGTAATTTTTGTTCATTGTTCGCCTTTAACACTGTATCATCGGTGAAATTAGTGATCACTGGAGATGTATAAGAACAGTGCATAGATGAATAGATGAATAGAAATCTTTGTCGGACTCCATTTACACTTTTTATCAGTGACAATCACGTTCTTCACCTTGATCTGCACTCTACCTCACATATTATTATTCTCTATAATATTATTATTAATAAATACAACCATTTTAAATTACAAGAAAAAATTCACGATTTATTTCCCTGAATCACTTATTTAATAGTTGACATTTAATCTTTCTTTCTGTCACCATTCAAGATTCATAAAACTCGGATTTATAAAATGTTAATACAAACATTTTCTTAATATTTATACATCTGTATTATGCCTGGATTGGATATTGTATATTTTTTATATTTTATAATTTTTTTTTATTATGTCAAATTAAACATTTATAATATTATACTAGGAAGGACCATTTCTTCATTTTCTAAATTGTCAAAATAAAAATCACTTCTTCAATATTTGCAAAATTACTTCGTGACCTCATTTCATATTAATAATTAGACAAAATACTTTGTTTAAATCACTATTTATTGATTATTCTATTTGTTTCGATACATATGGTATCATCTTGAGGAAAACAATGTATACTGAAATTAAAAATACAAGTATAGATAAAAATAATAAGTAAGAACTAATATGAAAACAAATTTAAAGGTGACTATTTTCAAAGAGGATTTGGTCATTTATTTGCTATTAATGCTTTTTCTTATTTCTAAAATTTCAAATGTATCTAACTGTAAACCCCTAGTATTTGTATGTATAATTTGTAGATCATTATTAACATCAATGGAATGGTTTGTTTCCAAAAGGTGATTGGAAAATTCTGAATAGTTATTGTTATTTAGGCATCTCAAATGCTTCTTAATTCTAATATCAAAATTTCTACAAGTTTTTCCTATATAAAAATAATTGCAATCATTGCAAATTAATTTGTAGACCCCCGATTTTTTTAAATATAAATAATATAATATATGTAGAATAATGAATAAGCAGTTGTTTAAACAAAGTATTTTGTATAATTATTAACAACTATCATAGTCGGAGCAAAACTAATGAATATGTTGTTTTAAAAATGTCCAAATTAGTAATAGGACAGAGATATACATCGTACATTACTCCTTGACTGTATAACCAACTGCCAAAATCAATTTAATTAACAGAAAATATTAATAACTTAAAGGTCTTCAAAATAATTTAACAATTATAACACATTTTTTATTCCCAAGTTCTAATCTGATCAGTTTTTCAACATTATTAATAAAACATTATTATGTTATTAATTTTCATATTTTATTATTAGTATCTTATTTATATTTATGATCTTGTTTTATACAAATGTCGATATTCCCCCATAATTCAAGATCTTTCTTATTTATAGATGCATAACTCTATTGCTATGTTATGTTGTTAACTCATATATTATATATGTATATATATTCAAATCAACAGTTGGTTAAATAAATTAGATAAAGACAGTTTTATTTCTGAACCTCTCATATATTTATGTTTTGATTTAATTACGGTAACTGGGGTTATATTCATTAAAGTGTGAATTGAAATACAGCTCCGTAGAAGAATGACTTCTGTTTGTCATTAGTGGTACAATGTAAGATCAATTGTACTTAACGCAGATGGCCCTTCGAGATGCTGCGAATTCCATGGACCACAAGGCACACAAATGTCTCTGCCCTCCAAGGATCACAAAAAGACTCAACAGTATGCAGTTAAAGAATTTAAATAGTATTTATTAGTGAATTAGAATTTTTTTTACGATGACAAAAAAACACTTGTAAAATGAAGCCACACAACTCTTCCGATCACAAATAGGCAACTCAATGTCCCAATAGTCAACAACTTCTGCTTAGACAGAACAACAGGAATCACCATTCCACGACTCGCAACTGGCAAGGAGATTAAAGAAATGAACGACTTTCTCACTAATGAATACAACCTTTGGAATATAAGCACAGAATAAAGGTAACAGAACCTTTTATTACTTTTATGATTGATCTTAATCTGAATTACTTTCATACTTATCTTAATCTAAATTACTTTCATACTTATCTTAATCTAATGCCCTTACGTGTTTTTGATGTATACTTGATCTAGAATATTTCTTAATGTACTAATGTAATTAATATAATAAGAAACGTTCCGATAAGCCAGAACGACTTGACACGATATAGGATTAAATAAATTTTTTTCAAATACTAATTAAATGTATTAATTAGAAATATATACATGTATAATCTAAATACTAAATTATTGTATTAATTATAAATATATACATATAAAATCAATTTTGTCGAAAAATATTGTTTTTGCGTCACCTGGATAAGAATATTTTTCGACAAAATTGATTTTATATGTATATATTTATAATTAATACATTAATTTAGTATTTAAAATATCACAGACCTGTGTTCTGAATAATTACAACTTCACAATAAGAATGTGTTTTCCTTAATAACATATATAATCAGTTTTATCGAAAAATATATTGTTGTTGCTACCAGCATTCGAACCTGGATCTCTTTTCAATCCGGGGAATGTGCATTATCCAACTATGCTACAGTAGACAGTACCTCTGTCGATAAATTTTCGAACCCATATGTTACATTTTTCAAATTAATACATCTACAGTTTCATTATTTGAAAGCCATCTACTTCACTTTTATATCACAGACTTATGTTCTGAATAATTACAACTTCTTAATAAGAATATTTTCTCCTTAATAAAGAAAATTTGTAAAATACCCACTTGAATAAAAAATATTTTTTATATACAACAATATGATTATGTACCCTTAAATTAGAATGATCTTGAGTTATGGGGATGACTTCAATATTTATATAAAAACATGATCAAGATGAAGAGAAAACGATCAAATTAGAACTTGGTTATAAAAAAAAATGTCAAATACATTAACTGAACACTTCAGATATGTTACCAGAAGAAACGATGAGTCTCCAGAAGCTCGTGATCATGGGAACAGTTGAGGGAAAGAGAGCAAGAGGAAGATGTATAGGGTTGCACCGACGTTTGATCCTCCGACAGTTAATCCCTCCAATACATATCCTTCGGACACTAGATTCCTCGGACAGTTGATCCCTCTGCCGGACGATTGATCCCCCAAAGCTTCTTTGAGTATCTATTTATATTAATAATGTTTTCATATTTACTATAAATCGTTATTATGTTAAATATTATTACTTTTACGAATTGTGATAAACCATTTTTAATTTATTGTTTTAGCATTTATGTATATAAAATATAGTTTCCATCAACATGGCTCAAGACCGGATGGAATGGAGTCGCATTGTGCACTTAGTTCCAAATACTTCAGAGAACCATGACGTTCAGCATTGAGCATACAATAAGAAGAAGAAGTTGGCTCTTGAATGGACACAGATTCAATAGTACAGAATATTATAAATTAGTGTATTGTTCCTCATACAGACTACTGAAACAGCTTTTTGACTAATGAACCCTTTGAGGATCAGTATCAGTGAAATGTTGAAAGATCTGTAAATAGAAAATATTTTTTAGTTTTATAGTATTCATTTTTAAAATTCTCACTAAACAAATATAGGCAAAATTTATGAGATAAATCAACTCTGGTTTGATTGTTAAAGGGGAGAGAGATTCTTTTTTTGAATGATTTTGTTGAATTTTTTACAATTTTTTATATTTTTAGTGAAAGTTTTAACAGAATCTTTTTTAAATTTTATTCAATAGGGTCAAGAACAGGGTAAAGAAGTGAAATGGGACGGAGATGACAGGGATCGGATGAGGGATCATACAGGCTGTAGGATTTTATAAAAAGTTACCCTGCTGCTCCAAAAAGTGGTCGAAAATTTAAATTACAGATTGCGCTTTATTGCGTTCATTTGCGCGAAATCGTATTTAAACACTTATAGCATAAAATTATCTTTCAAATAAAGCCAATACCACGGCCATTACCATGGTTTTTGTATATTTTATTTCATTTTAAAGTTCTATACCTCTAAAAAATCAATTTTTATATGCACTAGATTAAGAATAAATAAATAAATAATTTAAAACTAAAATTTTAATCACTCGTTAACAATAGATAATTGCTGAATACCATCCGATACTGTTACGTGTAATAAATGAGGAATTATATTTTTCTTTTGAGTTCATTGTAACATTTCTCTTTGACAAGATAAAAACTGAAAAGTACCAACGTTAGTCTAGGGATAGTTATTACATTCCTTCGCTGTATCCGGAATATTCTTGTGCTGGCTCAATTATCTAAGGTTAATATTTTTATATTTCTCGGGCGCGAATGTTTTACCGTTTTTTCTTTGTTATGATTTAGAATATTGCTTGTTTTTATGAAGGATTTTCCTTTATGGTTGTTTTACTGAGTTTATACTGTAAGCAAAATATGGCGTACTATGTTTGACAACCATTTGTCTCACGAAATACGTAAGTACTAAAAAATATACGTATAAAATAATGTTTTTTGCACAGGATCTTAAAATGTTAAGTAATTCATTAAAACTCCCCTTTTAACACTAATTCATCTTCTTCTATATTTGCAAAATTACTTTTTGGCCTTATTTTATGTTAATAATTATACAAAATACTTCTTTTAAACCACTATTTCTTAATTATTCTACACGTTTCGATACTTATGGTATCATCTTCAAGAAACAATGTATACTGAAATTAAAAAATACAAGCATAGATAAAAACAAAAATTAAAAATTGTGAATATGTAATAACTAATATGAAAACAAATTTAAAAGGTGACCATTTTCAAAGAAGATTTGATCATTTATAATATTAAGCTTGCTATTAACACTTTCATCGAATTCATCTCTTCGCGTTTTTTGCGAATATGTGGATTTTTATTGAAGCATAGTGTATTTTTTACGTTATTCTTGTTAAACGAAAAAGATCGCGATATTTAAAAAAAATTCATTCGAATTAAACGTCAAGGCACATAGGTACTGCAGAGAAGGTTGGGGAAGCGTGGGCGGTAAACGTGAATGACGTAATAACTCGTGAACTTTATATTTATTTGATTTTATCCGATGTTTTGGTAATTTTTTTCATGTTTTTTTTTGTCTAACTGCATAGCAGTTTTACTGCTAAGATTACGCTTAAATTAAAGTAATTAACATAATAAATTAAGGTAAAAAAAAAAAAATTTTTTTAAATGGAATACAATGAAGTAATCAAATAATTAGATAAGAATGTAACGTTCATTATTCTCACCCCATCAATCTCCACATCTATCAATTTTTTGAAAGTTGTATATGTGTTAATATGATAGATGTGGAGATTGATGAGATGAGAATGGTGAACGTTATATTTATATAAAGTGATCACTTTAGTCAACCAAAAACAGCTTTGTATTTATGCCATATTTCTATATATTTTCCATTAAATATAATAAAAATAGTTTCGCCTCTATGAGATATCTGATTTTTTTTGTAGGTAAAAATCCAGTAATATTGCTAAGATAAGAATGTGTTTGACTTTATATTTTATAGTATTCACTGATGTCTCTTCATTTTCCATAATGTTTAATTAATCTTAACTGAATTTATTAAAAATTTTGGCACAACACATTCTCTCGTTCTCTCAACATACACATTGTTCGAGATTGATATTCCATGGTTCGTCCCGTGTATCTGGTATTCGATAATAGCTATTTTATTTTATTCAGAAAACATACAGTTTATCAGTAAATACGAAAATCAATAAAAGCTAAATAATAATTAAACCAATTACGTGTTTTCTCAGAAGAATACTTTATTCAGTGAGTACAATTTAAAATTTAAGAAGGATTATAAAGCAGAAAAATTTGAGAAAAAAGTTGAGAATAAAAATTTTAACATAGAGAAAAAGTTATAAATAATAAAGTAAAAAAATATTTGAGGGGAAAGGAAAAGAAAAATGGGATAGCGAATAAAAACTGAGTGATAAAAATAAAGACCTTGAAAGTTTATGTGTTGAATTTAGATCTAATTGAGGTAACTGAAGTATTAAAAATATCTAGTTCGTTTAGGTCTAAATTGAAATAAAGAGGTGCACGATAGAAAAATGAGTTTGGTTTGGCATTAGTATTGCAATGTGGAAGATTTAATGTGAGATTAGTTCTGGTTGACCTCGTTGACACTCGAATGAATATGCGTTTGAGTAAATCAGGATTTTACTTTAAAGTTGGCTATTTTGTGTAGGAAAATGACATCAGCCATGTCTCTTCGAGTTTGTAGTGATGGAACATAGAAAATGATAGGTGTCTCAGCAGTGCTAGTTAAGGTTCGATAATAGCTGAGTTGAGGATCAGTATTCATATTTACAATGTTTACATCTTTTCAAAAATGTTATTACATGTTACTTTTTTGTCAACTGGGGTCAACTAAGAGTCTGAGATAAAATTGTGCTATTTTGTCAATGTCACAAAGAATGATGTTATTTTATTTTACTCTCAGAAAGCAATCCTGTACGGCTAAGGCCAGTGTTTCCGTAAAACCTATTTGTGCGTGTTGAAATTATTATTTATCAAAAAAGTAGAAATGGTCCACATCTTTACAGGATATCCATGCACACTACTAACTCCGACGTTGCTCAGCAACAGATTATATTCGGGGTCTGTTTAATAATACCGGTTTGCATCTTGGCATGAAAATAAAAATCTGAACCCGCTCTTCCAGAATCGATTTCTAATCAAACGCATTAGATCACTCTGCCGAGACTAATTCTGCGGATGCATAGATATTACCATAATATAAATGTACTCCACTGATGACAAATGGTGGTGGCAACTTACGTTTCTGACACAGTATAGTATATATCGGTGAGTGTACTATTATCGAGAAATTTCTCCGTGTAGGCAAGTAGCCTAAACACCGCTCTCTTAATCTTATCGATTTACCATTGACTTGCAAAAATGCAATTATAGAACATTGAATGCATTTTGTCTGTCTAACTTTCGGAATAAATAGTTTTAGGTGTCTCAAGTTCTAGGACGGCTATAAAAATTATATAAAAGACAGCTGGAGAAAGGTGGACTCCCTTATCAGTCCCACTCATCAAAGCTAATAAAAATTCGCGACTTTAATTCAATTACATATTCAAGTTTAAGCAGTATATAAAACGAAAAAAGAAAAGAAATTCGATGTAGTTATTAGCAATTTTCGCAAAATTTAAAATTTAGACCCTCCGGCGTCTCTTAAGTGCTATCTTTATCCATCTAAAACACATAACATAAATCTATAGAATGCGTAGTTTTATAAATTTATGGTAATTTAAGGTGCAGTAGTTAAAGACAGACATTCAGTTATACAGTCATCAAAAACATTCCCAAAAGAGGGAAAGTGGATGAGACACAAAATGGTTTGAGTCACATTTGAGTTTGAGTCACACACGGACAGACTAACGGATTTGCAAAACACGAGGTACGGAGAGTGAGAGGTGATTCCTTATATATAGCAAGATTCGACCCATCACTAATTAGGTTAATCTATGTGGCGTCTGTGTGCACACGACGAGTATAATATAAATAGTTAGCACAATGATTCAAAATAATGCTGTATTTGTAAAAAAGATAATCTCAATGAATCCACTTTGTCCCCAGCAGTCTGTCGCTGAGTCGCCTGTTTTGTAAGCTTTGTTTCTTACATAGGTACATATGTATATAGGGTACCCTTCTGAGGTAATCCCCTAGAAAAGGGTTGGAATGGAGTGCCAATTAGAAAATTTAGCCTGACTGAAAGTTTGTTTTGGAGAAACATAAAACCTTGCGATAACATCACGGCAATGTATTACAGGATTTAAAATAACGAATACGGGCTAAATCTTGACAAAAAATAATTTGGCGATCTTTCATTCTGAGAATCATAATAAATGACCAAATGATATCCTACTTAAACATGTCACTGTCACGTTAATAAAGGTGTTTTTTTAGAGGTTTGATTTTCGAAATCGCAATACTTTTTTCAGTGACAGCCAATTTGACAACTGATAGATGGCTGATTTTTGCTCAATTTGGTTTGCCATTTCACCATGAATAGACTTACGCCGGAACAACGCATGCAAAATTTATTTCGTAAATCATCGTTCAGTTCGCGAAACTTACCGTACGCTACGTTCATTTTACGATAAAGATAAAGTAATTCGAATAACCATGGAACGTTTTTGCTCCACGCATACTCTAATTGATAATACGCATCAGCAAAGACGTCGTATAGTGCGTACCAAAGAAGCTGTTGTTTCTTCAAAACTAGCCGGAATATCACAGTTAGTAGAGAGCGCTATAGATCCATGATAACTAACCTCTTCGTTCCTCAATTTAATGGCATTAATGTGGAAGACCTGTGGTTTTAACAACACGACGCACACAGCGTGCACCACAATCAATTAATTGAAGGAAACATTCGATGAGCGCATAATTTCGCGTAATGGACTTGTGAATTGGCCTCCAATATCGTGTGATTTAACGCATTTGGATTATTTTCTGTAAGGATATGTGAAGTGGCTAGTCTACGCTGATAAACTAGAGATAATTGATGATTTGAAAGCCAATATTTGTCGCGTTATTGTCAATATACGTCCCCAGCTGTTCCAAAAAGTGGTCAAAAATTGACTTCTAGACTGCGCTTTATTCAAGCCAGCCGCGGTGCCTATGTGCGTGAAATCATATTTAAACATTAATGGGATAAAATTATCTTTCCAATAAAGTTAACACTATGGCCATTGCCGCGATTTTTATGTTGTTTATCATATACCTCTAAAAAATCACCCTTTATTTCCATATACCACTCGGTTTTAGTTGTCGTAAAAATTTTGTCAAGGTAAGAAATTTAATAACAGGTTTATTAAATTTACGACCGAACGCTGTGCCTTAATATAGCAAAATAATGTGGAAAATTTTATAACAAGTAGAATAAAAATTACCGATTTTCGGTTACATTCAAATTGTCAAAATAACCGGTTAAATATGCACTCGTTTTTAATTTGCACAGGTGATGATTAAATCGTTATTTTAACCGTTATTGTTACTGATTGTAACAGTGATTGGTAACTGGTTAACAGCAATGACTGGTACAGTAGAAATTAAAACTCGATCAGCTTAATTTTAGTTACTAAATACTTGTAAAATTATTAGATTATAAAAAATTTTAAATTTCTGAGAAACAATCGATTATTCAAATACTGCTGTAAACAAATAAAGAATATTTCTTTAAAATTAATTATTAAATTTGGTCCATAGATGGCAATGGTGTAGTGGTACTCGAAGCGAGTCCACATACTAACATACATATAACTTTACAAAATTTGATATGATCTCTTAAGCCAGTAGAAGACAGGTCGTAAGCCATCTAATTACAACATACTTCCATATATTTTCCATTAAATATAATAAAAAATATCTTTATCTCTGTGGGATATATGATATTTGTTTAATAACAGTGCCTTTGTAGGAAAAAATCCAGTTTTTATGTGTTCTTGGACATATTCAAATATTGCCTTTAGTCGAGGAGTAGAGAAAAAGATAAAAATTCACTCCCGATAGGGGAAAATAACAAAACAAGAATAAACACAATCTGACTTGCAATCAAGAGCATAACTGCCAGTAGATTATAAGCCGAAGGAAAAATAAGAAACAACAAAAATATTACGGATTGATACATATGAAAAACAATAAAAACATAATTAATAATAAAAAAAAATACACTGGGAGACACCATCAAATATTCGTAAGAGTTCCCATTTAGATACCCATACCCGCACAAAAGTCCAAAATAATTCCAAATTTCTTTTACGACTGAGTATATCGGAATTTCTGATCTATTCCCACCATACCCTCAATAAAATCTTCTCTAGCGCCATCGGTAAAGCACAATGCCAAAGGATGTGATCCTTTGGCATCGTGGCATATTGACATCATGGCTGAAGAACCTTAGGCAATGGTTTGACCAGTCTACTGTAGATCTTTACCGGGTCGCAATGAACAAAATGATGATAGCCAATGTCCGTTGTACGGATAAAGCACTAGAATAAGAAGAAATGTTTGTATTTTAACGCCTTATATTAATATTAATTCTGTCTACATGGTCTGTGATATTTTAAATACTAATTAAATTAGAGAGATATACATATAAAACCAATATTAACGAAAAATATTGTTGTTGCGCTACCGAAATTCGAACCTGGATATCTTTCCAAACCGGGGAAGGTGCATTATCCAACTATGCTACAGCGACAGTACTTTTGACAACAAATTTTCGAACCTACATGTTACACTTTTCAAATTAATACATCTATCGTTCCATCATTTGAAAGCCATCTACTTTTTTTTTTATAGTTGGATAATGCACCTTCCTCGGTTTGGAAAGAGATCTAGGTTTGAATCCCGGTAGCGCAACAACAATATTTTTCGATAAAATTGATTTTATACGTATATCTTTCTAATTAATATATTTAATTTGTATTAATATTAATGTTTAATAACTTATACTAACATATCAGAATAGATAGTTGGACAGATCTATGATGATTTTAGGTGACGTTTGTGTACACTCGTTTAAGTTATTGTCTCTTTCTACCAATCTCAAGTTGATCTCTGAGTTTATCTCCAGATCAAAATCTCTACACATTTATATGATATTGAGATATAGTATCAGCAGTCGACTAAGTAGTGGTATCAGTGAAAATTCAAGATAGCAATTTAAGCGCGTTCTAAAATAAAGCCTCAATTGGAATACCAATCGTCTGATGACACTCTGGAAGCTGAATTTCATTCATCCTTATCAAGACCTCAGTTTTGTCCTTCCATAAAAAATTAATACTCTTTTCTTAGTGAAAAGGCATTGAAAATTCTGATTCAATTCTCTACAACTTCAACTGTGCGAAAAGATCTTTTTATCTGTCACAGCAATCAAATATCGATACCGATTTCGGCTTGAAATAAATATTCATAGTTCTCCGTTTTGCAATAACATCGTCATAGCCAAATATTCATAATCTTATTACAAGCAAGCCAGAACATCCATCCCACAAAAAACGTATAATACTAACAGTTTCATGAAATTAAACCGTCTCTATTAGTTTGTTTTTACAATTTTTGTTTTTATTAATAAAGTTTTCATAATTTGGTCACAATTAATAGTTTATTTTATGTGTTATTTGATCTCTTTTTTATATAAATATATTTATATAAAAAATCATATCAGTGGTCCGTGAGGTCATAAAGTTAGGCGAGCGCTGCTCTAGAAGGTCTTCAATCTCCTCCGTCCACCGATTTCCTCAATAGCGTCCTGTTGGGAAATCAGATGATCAGGATGCCGGCCACAATCCACAAAATTTACTACCCCCTGCGTGGCAAACGCGACCCTAACAATGGCTGCGTTAAGCGGGTGTGAATTTGTCGCAGTCTGTCACCCCGCCAGCCCGCCACCCGGAGCGCGCGTCACGCGGTCACGTGACGGGAATAAATCGCGGACACGTGGTGTACTTGTCCGTATCTCATATCCGGACGTGACTGCCTCGGAGATTGTGTTGCCGAAAATAAACAGAGGGAGACATGTTTATTATATAGGCTGTCTCGCCATTTATATATGTTCTTTCATTTTCCGTTACGATTATTTCCAACGTGCGCTGGTGAAGAGGCATCCGTATTATATATAAGTCATGAGCTCTGTAATATTTAAAAGGGTGGTTAATATAAAAAAAAAAAAACTTAGCACGATTTAAAGAAATACTCGTTAAATAACAAGATAAAACACTTTGCTTAAACCATTTTTTATTGATAAGTCAACATGTTTCGATACCTACGGTATCTTCTTGAGAAAACAATGTATACTTTCTTTTTAAGGACAGCTGGGGGGGGACCCACCATTTCCCGGGACCGATTTAGAAGCCAGGGTTTTCTTGTCGGTCCCACATATCAGAACTAATAAAAATGCGCAAGTTTAATTCAATAACACATCTAAGTATATGCAAAACGAAAAATAAGACGAAATTCAATGTGATTATTAGCAATTATCGCAAAGAAGTATTTATTCATAAACATCATAAAACATAAATCCATAGAACTTGTATATGGATAAATGTGTGAAAGAACTGGAATGTATGAATGTAGGAGCAAAAATATGCGATTTGATTGTATGCTGTTTATTGAACGCCGATGATGCGGTACTAATGGCGAATAATGAACAGAATCTGGTGAGCAGAATGTGCGATGTATGCAAGGAAAGCGACCTCATGGTGAATTTTAACAAGTCGAAAGTGATGGTATTCGAGAAGGAGGAAAGCGAGACACCGTGCTAAATACTTGTAGGTAATGAATGTTTAGAACAAGTAGATGAGTTTTTATATTTGGGAAGTATGTTTGATAGAAACAGAAAGGCTGAGAATGATATCGAAAGGAGGGTGACTCCAGGAAATAAAATGAACGGCGCTTTGATTGGAATTATATCTAGCGGGAATTTGTCAACCGAGGCAAGACTAGCGGTGCACAATGGAATCCTAGTACCGACACTGATGTATGGAAGTGAGGCTTAGAGCTGGCAGAAAAGGAACGAAAGTAGACTGAATACAGTGAATAAATGAGATCACTTAGGCGTATTTGTGGCAAATCTATTTTTGACAGAATAAAGAATGAAGAAATAAGGAAAAAATGTAAAGTTGATGTTAGTATAGTGAGTAAGATTAGAAGAGAAGACTTAGGTCATATGGAACGGATGAATGAGGAGAGAATGGTAAGAAAGATATATGACGCAAGTGTTGATGGAATCAGAAATAGGGGACGTCCACGGAAGACTTGACATGACCAGGTAAACCAGATAATAGAGGATGGTTCTGTTAGAAGCCTCAACAATCGGCGAGCTTGTATGAGAAGATGTATGAATGTGGATGAGGCGAGAATTATGTGTCAGGATAGAAGAGTGTGGCGCTCTATCCTCTCTGCCTACCCCCGCGGGGATGGTAAGTAAGTAACCTCCTGTAATACAATTTATGTCAATTGTTTAAATAAGTAAGGGATCATTGAACAATTGTAAGTTAAAAATAATATTTAAGGAGAACACATTATTATGGTGAAGTTACAGTTTTTTCAAAACATAGTTAAAAATTAAAATGTATCAATTTTAAAAATAAACAGATAAAATCAATTTATCGAAAAAATATGTTGTTGCCACCGGGACACGAAGATATAAGGGATGTAAGAAGATTTCCTGATTTGAATTCACGTGGCAATAAAATTTTTCTGTATATCTTTATAATTGATACGTATGAATTTGTATTAAATAATAATGTTAGATTGCCACAGCAATTTTTAAATGAAGCAATATTACTATTATGAATAATATTATCTTATTATTATGAAAGATTCAGTGCATATTTTTCTAGTATTAGTAATGGACGACTAGAAACTTTTAATTTAATTTATAATTTGAATGAACTATTTAAACAGCATAAAATATAATTTGATTTTTTCAGTAAAGAATAAATTTAATGATTTTTTTAATACCTTCCAATTTATATATTTTTTTATGTTGGTCCTTTCAAAAAGTTAAAATCGGTGTTTTACTGTATATGACAGAAACGCTACATTGGTTTGGCTTCTTTTCTACTAGTAGAATCTGTGCACCACCATTCTACATGTTTTTAATGCAATATATTTGAGGATTATAGGATTATGTAGATGGTCAGACAAAATATAAAATAACACTAAAAACCCAAGTTATTTCTTCAGATGTTAAATCGGTGGTTTCTGTTTTTAAATCATTTTTTTATCTCTGAGGGTTAAAGGGTCCAAGTAATATAAGACTTTTTCTTATGCTAAGTGATCAGATCTGATCCAGGCTTCGTTTTTTTTATATACCTTTATTTTCTCTCTCTCTGCGGCTTCTTGGGAGATGAAAGAGATTTAATTTCGCAGTTCACGGTCGAATTCGTTAGGCGGCAGGTATTACGGTTAGAAGCTCGATTCTCTTCTTTAATAAAAGGAAATATATTGATGAGGGTAGATCCCAGAATAAATAAACAAATCTATTGACATCCAGTATAATACATCTAATTGCATTTATCCGGAGTTGCTCGGAAAAATTCTTACTTCTCTTTTGTCTTCATTCCCTTATCCAAAACAGATTCAATTCAGTAGCTTATTGTTTCGTACTCGGCATTTCCCTGACTTTACGCAGAGTGAAGAGGCTTCATTTGGAAGGATGGGGGTAGTTTTTTTTTCGAAATTAGATGTAGACAATATTATTTTTCTTATTTTGGACATCAAGTGTGCAAAATTTCATCAAGTACAAAAATTCTGCTTTAAGGGGTGGGAAAGGAGGATGGGGTGGTTTTTCGAAATCTCATGAAGACAGTGACCTTCCTCTTGTTTTTAATGTCAAGGCAAAATTCCGTCATAATTGGAAAAAAACTGTAGATTTTAAATACTGAATTAATGTATTAATTATAAATAAATACATATAAAATCAATTTTGTCGAAAAATATTGTTTTTGCGTCACCGGGATTCGAACCTGGATCTCTATTTCCAATCCGGGGAAGTACACTACCAATTGTGTTATAACGCCAGTATTTTTCATGACAAATTTTCGAACCTATATGTTACATTTTTTAAAATTAATACACCTGTCGTTCCATTATTTGAAAGCCATCTACATTATTTTTACAGAATCTCAAATACCTTTGAGTAAACCGACTGCAGATGCACAGAATTAACAATTCATTTTTATTAAATTTTGGACACATTGATACAACTTATATTATTAATGAATTATTATTAATAATACAATACTTTACGTAGGATGGGTCCATTTGTCTTTCATCTCGCCATTGTCGGTCCTGCAAGTTTTATAACTTTCGCGATAGTCTACCCTAACAACAAATGAGTTTATTTTGTTTTACCCTTATCCAAGAAATGTCATATTAACCTTGTCTAAAAATATCAAGACATGATATTATCTCGGGTTTCAAACTTTTCGTTTTTCATTCACAGATTCCATTATTTGTTTGCTGAATTATTATATCATTCTTGTATCCATCCGAAGGTGTCCTAAATATGTGTACACACTTCGAAGGGTCATATTGATTAAGCTAAAAAAATATATTTATTTCAAATCATAGAAAATAAACGTATCCAGTCTGGACTAGAAATTTTTAATAACCCGAATAGTAAATAATTTACAAACAGCTGTCTTTAATTCTTTAATTTATGTCACTTTTGCACCATCAGCTTTATTTCTTACGTGAAAACGTGCAATGGCAGGTTCAGAGAATGTGTGGCACAGTAAATTGTATATCTTCGATCGATTTATCTATTGTGTGAGATATTAATCAAAATAGGTACTCATATCACGATGGCAGTAGAGACGTGCTAGGAAAAAAACTCCTCATTAACAGGTAAAACTTTTCCAATAGGTTTATTTTGAAATGCAAATGACACTAGATTTTGGAACTCTTGTCTCGTGTGAATACATTTTATTGGAACACCCTGTGTATTATTATCACAATATTATTTATCTGTATCTAGGTTTTAAATTCTGTAAGTTTATTTAATTATAGCGGTCCGTTTTCCGGGATATAGATTATTAATATTTAGATATAATACAAGATGTGTAAGGTAGAGAGGTGCAAAATTTGGTCCAAACAGGGGAAGTATAAAATATCTGAGTGTTGGATGGAGATGTGACTGTAGTATTAGTGTTCTAAAGACTAACTATGCAAAATTTGGAATAATAAATATGGTTAAATAATAATTACTTCTTTGATATTTGAAAAATTACTTTGTGGAAATATATTATATGAATAATAAAAAAAAACACTTCGTTTAAATTTTAAACTTGTTTTCGCAATAGTTCCTAATTAGTCACCATTCACTTGCATTTATAGTTTTGTTTTTGTCTATGCTTGCATTTTTAATTTTAGTCTACATTATTTTCTAAAGAAGATACCATAGATAAGATTTATCAATAAATAGTGATTTTAAACAAAGTGTTTTTCTTATTATTTGAACAATAATTACCTATTATATTCGGTTGCATATCATGAAAGTTATTTCCGTTTTTTTTCTTATTCATATATAAACTTTAAGCTCCATTTATTCTGCTCAATATACGTATGTTAAATTTAACAATTGTATGGCATATAATATACATTATCCTTGTGCGTACTGATTTTGGTATATCCTGATATATCTTTAAATTATAATTAATTATTATTTCATAATTGAAAACTTTCTCCCCCTCAAAAGAGAGGTAGCACCTCATTTTAAAATATTAACAAAATGAATTGATTCAAATAAATATATTTCTAAATAAAAATACTTATTTATATTAGATAGAGGTGTTCGTATTTTACGCAGGGTTTTAAAAGATAACTTCGTAAAATTTAGAAGGAAAAAGGGCATTCTAATATATTTAACACACATTTATATCTGGGGGCTGAGTTTTCATTGGTGACCCCTCATAGACCTTAAGGGGCTGAGTGTTGTAGACTACTCATATCTGAAGTCCTCCCCATGACTGAACCAAAATACAAATAGTTAAGGAGAACACATTCGTTGCTGTGAAGTTGCTTTTTCAATTAGAAAAATATACAGAAAAAATCTACCTATCGAAAAAATATTTTATTGCTGTCGGGATTTAAGTTCACAGGAAAAAAGTTGTATTAATGTTTCTAAATTTAATAAAATTGATTAAATTAATTCTGGCATGTCCTATTGAGTAATTGAGATTCTCCATGATATAAAGTGGATTGCTTTTAAAAATGGAATAATAGATGTATCAATTTGAAATAATACAGAATATTAGTTCAAAATTGGTCGATAATGTATTCGGTTTTTATAGCAAAATCGGAGAATGCGTTCCCTAGATAAGAAGAGGTCTAGGTTCGAATCCCGGTAGCAACAAAATATTTTTTCATTAGCAATATTAGAACATGTCCAAGAACACACAATTACTGGATTTTTATCTAAAAAGGCACTATTTTTTCGATAGATTAATTTTTTCTGTATAGATAATTAACTTAATTTCTATAAATTATTATCTTTATTCTTTATAATCATTAATTAGCCAATGATTGAATGAAGTTCCGCTGCCGGATGAAGGCCTCCCCATGACGCTGTCAATCTCTGCTGATCTTTTCCACATCACTCCCGCTGCTTCAATATTTTCGAGACTGGGCATTCTCAAGGTTATACTAAATAACTAAATTACCATCACACCGTTTCCCGCAGGGGTAGGCAGAGAGGACAGAACGCCGCACTCTTCTGTCCCGTCACACAATTCTCGCCTCGTCCACATTCATATATCTCATCATACAAGCTCGCCGAGTATCTGGTTTACCTGTTCGTGCGTGTTCCGCGGACATCCACTGCTTCTGGTGCCATTAACACTTACGTCATATACTTTCTTGAACATTCTCTCTTTATTCATCGGTTCCATGTGACCAAACCACTTAAGTGATCATATACTCTAGGTTATACTATTTAAGCATATTTTTTGTACATTAATTATGTCTTCGTCGTGAAAGACTCGCCCATTGCCGTGTGCACTTCTTAGCTGTGACAATTGCTTTGTTTACATTTTTTTGCGTTCTAACCCCACGTATATTATATTTAATAGTATTAAAATATATTCACAAACGTGAGACACTAAAAATTCTCAGAAATAGCACTTCGGATTAGCATAGCGGGGAAAATGTATTCGAAGCGGGTGGAAATATATGTGCATAATGTATGCGCGAAGGAAAAGTGAAAAACGAAACAAATAAACGAAACGCAGTGACGTCTAAAACCGTTTACCGATCTCTTGCATTACTAATGCGGGGTGAAAACAAACCTAAGGGAAAACTTATTTTAATTTACAAAATGATTTATTTGAAACACACGACAAATGTTTGAAACGTATATTTATTTGTATAAATACATATTTATTAACCGGGATTCGAACCTGGATCTCTTTCTAAACCGATGAAGGTGCATTATCCAACTATAAAAAAAAGTAGATGGCTTTCAAATAATGGAATGATAGACGTATTAATTTTAAAAGTTCGAAAATTTGTCGTCAAAAGTACTGTCGCTGTAGCATAGTTGGATAATGCATCTTCCCAGGTTCCCAGATGGCGCAACAACAATATTTTTCGATAAAATTGATTTTATATTTGTATATATATATATCATTCTAATTAATATATTTAATTCATATTTAAAATATCACAGACCGTCTGTTCTGAATAATTACAACTTCACAATAAGAATGTGTTATTCTAACTACTAATGAAATGTATTAATTATTATATAATGATATACATGTACAATCAATTTTATCAAAAAATATTGTTGCACTACCGAGATTTGAACCTGGATCTCTTTTGCAATTCGGGAAATATGCATTACCAACTATGCTACAGCGACAGTTACACTTTTTTGATGCTCATTTTATATATCATCTGGTTTTTCTTCTTCACCGGTCCCTCGTTACATGATGACGTGTGCCATGATTATCGAACGAACCGCACACCCTTCCACATAACGTCCATATTCACCCCCCAGGCAGGAGGGTTTTGAGGGATAGATCTTCCTCCTTTTCTTTCCTCTTTCTTTTTTTTTCGGTAATTACGTTAGCCCTCTTCTGTTCGCAAGTTTTCTCTAGACAATGCACTTTTTGATGCCATTGTCATCAGTCTTGGACCGCGGTTTTCCAGCGTTCAGGATATATGCCATATCTATTTAGATACGTCTTCAGGGTGTCTTCTTTTGTCACATTATATAGCACATGATTATGCCGTAGCGTCCAGTCCACCACGTCAACTCCCATCGGTACTGGGGAAGATCCCTATAAACAGGTGCGTGCACTCTAAGCTAAAAGCTCTCTAAAAGCTGTGCATAACTATCAGCGATAGCCGATTACTTGTTGTTGCTAGATTTTATATAATTCTATCTGTGTTTCGTATTTCTAAATAATCTGTGAATTCTTTATGCTCATTTAAATTTGCATGTAAATTTATTCAAACTTTGTCGTCACATTTTATTAGTATTTTACAGCCGTGAAGCAAATCACAGATCTTTTCATTTAAAAAATGTATGTAAAAGAGTAAAAATATGCTTACACTATCATTCATTAACCCTTTCTGGATCTAAAAACATCAATTTTTATGTTGAAAAATAATAAATACGTGCCAAAGTTTAAAAATACATGATATAAATGAGATGAAAACAAAAAATTTTTGGATATCGTAAAGAAGCCGAACGATAGCGCAAGGTTAACGCGCATACCACGTGACTACAATCGAATCACGTGATGTGTGCCGCAGCGTTAACACAGCGCCGTACGAGCGATGCATCTCCGAAAATAATAATTATGAATTAAAATTGTTAATACGCTGTATTAGAGAAAATCCATAATATAATATGATTAACATTAACGTTAATTGTAGTTCGCGTATGTAGTGAACTTTTGTAATAGGTTCATTGGCCTTATTATTGTTGTAACATTCTTAAAATTTAACATATTTTGTCAATAATTTGTTAACGTTTTAAATATTTTAAAAATACTTATATAGAAGATTTAGAAAAATCTGTTGAAAAAATTCCAGTCTCGTCGTATTACAAGTTGAAGAACAAATTTTGGGTCAACACATACAGTATTCAGAGAATGTTTAAATTGAGATACGATATCGTCAATATTTGTCTATATCAATACTCTAGATTACTGTGTGAATACAATATTGAGGTAAAATATTTCAGAAGGAAATGAAAAAAGTTTATGATATATTATTTACGCACAGAATAAATTGACGTTAAAAATTGTTTGTACCTGCAATTGATATACGACGTCAATTAGAATTTTTTTTTTGACGATACTCGGAATTTTCGTTTATTTTTAACATTTTCATGGATGATTTTCAGCTGCGCACCGCGATTAAATATTTTTTTTCATCAAAGGTTTTACAAAGAGACAAATTTTTGAAGGCGTATGCAGTATTTGAAATGTAGCCAGCTAATGTTTAAATCCAAACTGCAGAATGATGAAGATGTTCCTCGCGGTGGAAGGCCATCTACCGCAGTAATTACAGAAAATGTGAACATTGTCGTGAACTTTGTTTTATTTTCATTTTCACTTTGGAATTACATTTGTAGAAGCTTTCTTTTCGATGTGTATTTTTAATGCCGGGTCAAAAACGTGTTCATTAGGTCAAAACGTGTTATAAAGTTTTGAGAATAATACTCAGACAAAATAGATATGCTCAGATCAGTGTAATGCTGAAAGAGCTGAATATGATGTCTACATATTAACATATATACAAATTTATATATGTTATTAGCTAAATATGATGTCCACATATTAACATATATACAAATTTATATATGTAAATTTATATATAACATTTTAAAAATTTGTTAGATGTGGAGATTGGTTAAGAATGGTGGGCGTTATATTTACATAAAGTGATCACTTAACCTAGCCGAAGACAGGTCGTAAGCCCTGTAATTACCCCATATTTCTATATATCTTCTATTAAATGTAATAAAAATAGCTTCGTCTCTGTAAGATATCTGATGTTAATTTAATAACAGTTCCTTTGTAGATAAAAATTCAGTAATTTTGTGTTCTTAGACATTCAAATATTGCTAAGAAAACATATTTTAACGTAATAGTAGTCATTTATAAAATCCTCAGTAAGATCAGCGGAATTTACACGAAGAATTGATGCAAATCAACATGAGCACGAGCGTCGTACAAGGGGAAGGGATAGACTGAGAATACCATTCAGGAAGAAGGCCAAATCTCAGAAATCGATGATGTAAAGTGCGATAAAGATTTTTAATGAAATGCTAGAAAACATAAGAAAGGAGGAGAAACTGAATATATTTAAAGTGAAACTGACCAGATATTTAAAAGATAAGTTTTAGTGAAATATAATACTTTAATCTTGTTTATATTAGAACGTATATAGGAGTGCTATATGTATCACTATATTAAGAATTAAATAAGTAAATAAAAAATATCAGTCATTCCATAAATAATGCGGTTTTTTATACAGAAAAATTTTATTAAGGAAAACATATTCTTATTGTGAAGTTATAATTATTCAGAACATAGGTCTGTGATATTTTAAATACTAAATTAATGTATTAATTATAAATATATACATATAAAATCAATTTTGTCGAAAAATATTGTTTTTGCGTCACCGGGATTCGAACATGGATCTCTATTTCCAATCCGGGGAAGTGCACTACCTTTGTGCTATAACGCCAGTATTTTTCTTTGACAAATTTTCGAACCTATATGTTACATTTTTCAAATTAATACACCTGTCGTTCCATTATTTGAAAGCCATCTACATTATTTTTACAGAATCTCAAATACCTTTGAGTAAACCGACTGCAGACACCAGAATTATCAATTCATTTTTATTAAATTTTTGGACACATTGATACAACATATATTATTAAGGAAAACACATTCTTATTGTGAAGTTGTAATTATTCAGAACATAGGTCTGTGATATTTTAAATACTAAATTAATGTATTAATTATAAATATATACATCTAAAATCAATTTTGTCGAAAAATATTGTTTTTGCGTCACCGGGATTCGAACCTGGATCTCTATTTCCAATCCGGGGAAGTGCACTACCTTTGTGCTATAACGCCAGTATTTTTCTTTGACAAATTCGAATCCCGGTGACGCAAAAACAATATTTTTCGACAAAATTAATTTTATATGTATATATTTATAATTAATACATTAATTTAGAAAAATTTTAACAAATAAAGTCCTTTTCTAATCTAAAATATACTCTCCTTCATTTTCTACAATGCTCTTTCATCTTTCTGGTAGACTTTCAAGGCTTCTTTTCCGAAATTTACTTATCCGTGACGAAAAACACTCCTCCGTAAAAATTATTTTTTAAATATTTTTGAGTATATCCAAATCTCTGTAGTAACCAATTACTGGCATTTATCCCCTGAGAGATCGTCATCAAAATATTGACAGATAATGTCCGGCGAACATGGTGGGTGGGTCATAGTTTCCCATTCAAACTACCCAAGCTTTTGTAATGTCATTCTCGCTGTATGTGGTCAAGTATTATTCTAATGGAAGAACACCTTTCGTCTCGAAACCAAAGATAATCGTTTTTATTCTAGCTCTGACTTAAGCCGCTCATTGTAGAACTGTTTTTTTATCGTTTGGTTTGGATTTAAAACATCAGGGTTTAGTCCACTTTGAAGATTTCAACCCAGCACCATAACAAGTTTTAAACCATATTAACACCTTACGTGGGTGAAGACCTTATTTAGCCTGGAGTGCCAGTATTTCTCCTATCCATACCCACTGTCTTCGGCGCTTAACATTTTTATAAGGTACCCATTTCGCGTCACCAGTCGCTAGTCGGTCTAAAAAAGGTTCATACCTGAGACATGACAGCAAATAAGAACATACATTCACTCTCTGCACGCGATTAAACTCTGAAAGTTTGTGAGGAACCCATTGGCCCAATTTGCTGACTTATCCGATGGCACGCAGGTGTTGATGAATAGTTGAATAACTAACTCCGAGCTTCTTAGCTAGTTACGATGGGATTTTGTTCCACCAGAGTTTGCAAGAAGTATTTAACCGTAAAATCGCATCATTTATAGGACAACCTAATACTTGGATAAGAGCTAAATAATATACGACTGGTACTAAGCTAGTAGAGAGAAGAAATTAAGAAGGTATGTTCCAGAATATCAATTGTTTAATACTAGTAAAACACAATATGCGCGTACATAATCATAATTCTTTCTAACACTTGGACAACACTCTTCCATCGCTCTCTGTCCTGCACTGTGTCGATTACTCGGGGCTACTAATAGTTCCATATTTCTTCGCAGTCTCTCTGGTCGCCTTACTGGTATTTTTTCCTCTGGCACTGATGAGAAAATCTGTTTCAGCAGTCCTGATCTATCCTGGCAGATGAGATTTTTCTACTTGGAACAGCAGTGGGTTCATCCCAAGATCCTTCCTAATGATATCGTTCCTGTTTTGATCTTTTGACGTGACTTCTGCAAATTCTCTTGGGTATCCCATCTCGTAACCTGGATTTTCGACCGATTTCTCTCCGTCAGTATTCAAATTTGATGGCCATAGGTCAGGGTGGGAACGTTAACTGACTTGAAAATCGTCTTATTGTTGAGCTTCACTTTTCTTATTACTGAGCTATACTGTAACCTTAAAACGCCTCTAGTCGAGCCTATCCATTTATCATTTTCCTTGTCGTCTCACGTTATTTGAAATTAATTATCTCAGTTACTTGAAAGTGTCAACTTTTTTCAGTCTAGTAACATGAGCCTGGATCGCCGTAATTTCGGTTTTAACTGTACTAGATTAGTTTTTTTTTTTTAATAGAGATGCGTACACGGAATACATCTCACATCAGTATTCTTACTATTTTCAAACTAAGCTAAATGCTTGTGCTATGAAAATAGGACTAACTTGCTGGTGTCTTGGAACAAGGCACGAACCCTAGATCCCTAGATCACTAGGCCAACGTCTCGACCACTACACCAACAAGCTACTTACGCTATTTACAAGCTGTTTACATGTAATGTATATTTTTTTTCATGGTTTGAATTTATTATTCAACACGGGAATAATATATTTCAGTGTCGTTGATTCGTGCATGTTTCATGAAGAATGACATGTCGGCCATTTTCATTTAAAATTGATAGAAATAATTTTATGATAAACTATTTTACAATTAACTACTTTAATGGATTCAAGTGCTCATACGGAGAAGACTCTTCCATCCCAGCAAGATGTCTGGTCCATCAAAGATATTAGATTTTATTATAGTTTATGACGTCACGATTATCACAGAGCTCGTAAACTTCGAGGTTTTAATAGCGATGCCAAAATTAGTCTACGAAATAAAATATTAATAAATCGGACCAAATATTTTTCACTAGAATTTACGCAAGAAATTTCAAAGTCGGCGGAGGTCGGAGTCGAGGCTTATTAAATTTAGTATATTATGTCACTATAATACAGCCTTATGGGTGAAAAGTTAAGTAGTAAAATCCAAAATTAAGGTTGTAAATTATTTTATACTTCTTTACTTTTATTAGGGTTTATTCTTCTATACTATTACTTATTAGACCACAAATCAACCGCCATGTCAATTAATAATAATATTTTTTATTTATTATCTTTGTTTTATTAACCGCTGAATTGAGTTTAAATACATCTACCGGTTTCGAAAAATACCATTTTCTTCTTCAGGATGTCATAACTATCAAAAAACATAAAACATTTTTAAAAATAGATTCTGGTAAAGAAACAATAATATATGTTTTGAGTTAGTTAGTTAAAAAAATTGTATTTTTCGAAACCGGTAGGTGTATTTAAACTCAATTCAGCGGTTTATAAAACAAGGATAATAAATAAAAAATATGAATTTTAACCACAAAGTTAATATTGCTAATTTTAAAAGAATTAATAATAAGAATACATTTATTTATGAACTTCTTATTATGAATGTTAATCTCTTTAATCTGATTTAAAATACAAAATAAATTCAACGTCTTCCTAAAACAAGGTAGTTTCCTCACACGCAGCCATTAAAATTTCTGAGTAACTGCAACTGCTTTTGCTTTGCAACCAACACCGATTTAAATGACCAATTCACATTAAAAGCACCAAGTTTGACTGTTAATAAATTAATACAGTGTGTAAAAGCTATATGAGAAGATAACTGCATAGGTTAGAAAAAAAAAATTGAATTTTTTAATATTTGCAAAAATTCAATTTGTGATTCATTATTTTATAGATTATTTAACTTTACTTTTAAAATTATCAATATTAACTTGGTGGTTAAGATTCATATTTTTTATTTATTTTCTTAGTATTTATTTATTATTTATTTAACTCAATTGTGGTTAGTAAAACTAAGAAAATAAATAAAAAATATTATTTAACTTTGTTTATAATTAACCACTTAATGAGTAATTTTTCAACATCAACTGGTTTATATATAAATAACCAATTAAATTTAACCACAAGTCCTATTCTTGGTTAATTAATTTTACATCCTGTGTTTTTCCAAACCGATTGATATTTAAAAATTATTAATTAGTTAGTTAATTATAATCTATAAAATAATTATGGTTGCTGAATTTGCAACTAGTACCTTCAGATGATGTTTTTCTTGTTCCAAGCGCACGATATTATGTATTTATTCTTAATCTAATGTATATATATGCTCTAATACAATCAATTCGAATATTTCACTTTTTACGATAGTTTATCGTGCACAAATTTACTTAGTTTAATTTGAAATTCGAATAATTTGTACTTTAATATCTCGTATGGTGCTGTAGATGCTCTTTCCTCGTTTATTTATTCTCGATACTTCTATAAAATATTTGATGTTTACAGTATCATGGTCCCGAGCTAAGAAAGAGCGCCAACCGCGGCGCAACGTCATATATCTTTTTCATATGCTCATACGTACGAACCTCGCGTGCGTCTACCTATTTATCACCATGGATACATTACATATACCTCATTAATGTCTAATATTTAGCCCTTTTTTTGAATGGTAATCTCATTCTTATGTATCTTATTGAAATAACTTTTTGTAAACAGGCTGTAGGAGTCGGAATATACTACTTTAGAATTCACAACCTCATTGTAAAAAGTTGACATCAATTGATTAAAGATTATTTTTATTCAATTTTTGTAAAGTTTTCCAATACGAGCAAGTGAGTGTCCTTCGTTAAAAATTTCCCATTGTTGGAATTTTCCTTTTAACTCTTTATAAAGGTACTTTAGCCCCCCCAGGCGAGATCTGCTTCCTGATTTATCTACCTAAGTGTAAATTATTTCGCCCCTATCATCCCTTCTTTTAATTCCTCTAAACATAAATTTTCACTTAACTTTTATTTCTTCGTAAAACATTATCTTTTAGTTTTCTTTCTTTTGCTATTTTATATTCTTATTTTTCTTTTTATGCCCACCAATTATGGTTATTGTGAAAACATTGGAATTTTTATTTCCTTACCAATTTATATTGCTATCGTGACAAAAAGAAATAATTGGACACAATAAATATTTGACACTGTTTTATAAATTCTAAATTCTGGGATGTAAATAAATATTGTAGAAAATCACGTCTATCTAGACTCATTATTATCTTTAAGAAATTCCAAGGCAAGAACCGCAAAAGATGTATTCGTTAAATTTTACTTAAACTACACTCAATTATTAATTTTGTCACCTTCATTTTTTTTATTTTAATATTAGAAAATATAATACATTTTTAGAATAATAATTTTAAGACATATGTACATTTCTTTTAAAATGTATTTCTTCTCTATGAGAGTAAGACTCGTGTATAGAGAAAATGTATATACGAGAGTTTATGTTTCAGTTAGTCTGTGTACATATTTATTTACTTCAGATACAAATTTGTAGTAGTCTGTAATTTTTCTAATTGTGATGGGAAGATTGTTAAAAAATTTGATGCCTTGTTAAATATAGTGATTTTTGGTTGCGGTATATTTTAGTTTTGGAATATCAATTTGGTCTCTAAATCTTGTTGTTTGGAATTCGCTTCTGAAACTTGATTTTTAATTTTGAAAATTTGGATTATTGAATTTTTTTTTCTTTGTATATGTCTATTATTTTTGGTACTTTGAAATCTATGAAGAGTTGTATACTTGGATAGTCTTTTTTTTTAAATAATTTTTATTGTCATTTTTTGAATGATTTTTAATTGTGACATTGAAGTTTTATATGCTCCTCCCCATCCAATAATACTGTATTGTAAATGTGACTGTACAAACGCGTAATACATTATTTTCAGGTTTGTAAGTGATAAGATGTTCCTGAGTCTTAAAAATATGTAGGCAGCTTTCCTTTTTGTGTTTGTAAGATTAGTAATATGTTATTTTCATTTTAATTTGTTATCTATTATGATTCCTAAGTACTTGATACTGTATTTTTCTGCAATTAATGAACATTGGTCGCCAGTCTACTTGATTAGAAGCTATGGTGTGAATTGTAATATTAATTTAAGTGTTATCTTTCTGTTGAACATTAAATCACAGAAAATATTAATTTATAGTAGGTTATAGGTTATAAAATATGATTCAAATTATTTTGGACGAAAATTATATTTTCCTATAAGAAGAAGAAACAATGAGTTTCAGCCAGTTTCGAATAAAAAAAATTAATTTCGAAAGGAACTAAATTAATGTTTCTTATCAAAATTTTAAACTTTCTGACACGTTCGCACCTGTAAATATCTGTCATTCAATTTTTATTCCTAACTTGTAAATATCTATACATTTATTTTTTAATTTTAAAAATTATAATTGAAGCAATTTTTCTCTTTTTCCAACTGATAATTATTTTTATAGTTTATATATTCATTTTTATTTTTCATATACAAATTAGATATCACCAACCTGTTAATTTTTTGATCCCGATACATAGTTAAAGTAGTTAATATTTTGATATACTGTGTTTCAAATACCGTATACGTATTGCAGAAATGTCTATAATGCTATTAATTTAGATCATATACATGACTGTAAAAAAATAATAACAATTTAACTAATTACATAAGCAGTATGTTTCTATAAAGCTTCATATACAATGCAAGATGATTAGATTCCTTTGAAATATGATGGCGAAGACACATGTTGCGTGACGCACGAATATCTCCATTTTGCTGGAGCTGAACATTAAGTACAGACTCTTAACCATTTACCTGTCCGCCGTAAAAATAATTATATGTCGAAAATCAAATTTACTAGAGAATTTATTAGGGTGCGGGTTTCCCGCTGGGGGTTTCTAGGGTGGACGATGCCGCAAAGAACGGTGGCTAAAGAGACCTAACGGAGCATTCTACTGGCTCCTCCTCGGTGAATGTCTGCCAGACCGTGACCGAGTTCTGCGACTTCAGCGCATGAATGTAACGTTCACCTCCTATTTTGGGGGTGCATGACTTCTATAGCTTCTCTCTGGCTGCCTTCTAAATTTATTATGATAACGAGTCTCACGTTAAATTGGACATGTGTGGCTCTGGTACGATGACACCGGAGGCATGAGGTATGATGGTATTATGTTGTTAATGACTGAATGTAATAATGACCAACTGTAATAATTGTGACATATGAAAAAGCCAACGCCGGAACTTAACTAACTGCGCTAACTTTAAAATATATTCCAAAAAAAGCTTTGTAGATTTTGTAAAATATTGCACGCATTGCTTTGAGTGGAATCGAAGCGAGAGAAAAAACTGTCAAAACGATTCCGGGATAGGGTGGAACCCTTTGGGGTTTCTTTAATGTGTCGAAAATGTTCATTTTTCTCAACGTTTTTCTCGACGCTCCATTATTTAAGCCTAAAAATTAAGAAAAACCGTCGAAAGCTGGGAAAAACTGGAAAATGGCAACACGGACGTTTTAGAGCAGAAAAAATGTCTTTTTTTGTTAAAAAATAGCATTTCTAAAAAAAACGCATACTTATTGGACGACCCATTAATAAATTAATTAAATAGTTAAAGTAGTCTTAATTATGTAAATGTACGTGAGTAATATATAGCGCCTAACCTAGATATAAGACAAATCTATATGTTGAGACTTGTTCAATATTTCCATGCTAACAACAACTCACCCCAAGCAATAAATCATGGTCACAATACAAGACAAAGAACGAAAATCTACACGCCAGTTCCGAGAGCAACAACGACATTTTATCAAGGCTTCTACGTGTGCTTAGCTCCAAAACTGTACAATACACTCAATACCAACTATAAATCGTTCAATTTCAATAATATTCCACAATATATGATCCAATTGGGTAGACATCAATCAGAAGCATCGCTGTCCAATATTCCAACATAATCATAATGCAGTGCCTATACTAATAATTCACTAGTTTTACAACACAACTACCACATATACATTTATGTTCTTATTCCTGTTGAATCTATCTATATCTTTCTTGAATTAAATAACACCATAACAGTACAAAAAAAATGGCTACTTTAACACAAACGGCAGTCTAGTAAAGTAGCCAGGAAAATGTCGTATATATCAGAGGTGAACTCTACTCCATCCCACACAATAAACTACGAGTATTATATTTAATGCAATATAATTGTATCTTATGTTCATGTTTGTTATTATATTTTATATTCACCTCTGTTACAAAAAAAACATGTATGTCAATAAAGTCCAATAAATTATCTTTTAATTTAGTTCTAACACGACATTGGCAAAAAAATCAAAACCTCCTAAAACGACTTTATGTGTTTTTGAGTTATGGATGAAAAGGTATATTTTGAATGCAAATGTACAAACTTTTTATTTTTACATCAGTATTTTTAAAGAAACAATTCTGTAATGTATATTTGTATTTATTATCTTTGTTTTATTAACCACTTAATTGAGTTTAAATACATCTACCAGTTTCGAAAAATACCATCTTGTTCATCAGGATGTCAATACTAACTAAAGACATATATTATTTTTTATTTATTAGAATTTATTTTAACAATGCCTAACTCAAATTATTACTTAATATAAATTTACTTCAATAATTTTTACGAAAAAATTTTAGAATGGGACTCGTAGTTAAATTTAGTTGGTTGTATATAATTTTTTTAATTAGTTATACACGCTTTATTTATTTGATTTTAAATTATTTAATTTGTGACCAGCACCGTTTACATGCAAAATTGACAATCTCAATTTTTTATCAAATCCATGACCATTTTCTATCAAATGATTAGAAAATTCTAAAAACTCACTATTGTTCAAACATCTTAAATGCTCCTTTACTCTTATTTTAAAAATTTTACCCGTTTTACCAATATAAAATGCAGTACAATCCTTGCAACTAAGTTTATAGACACCAGAATTGTTAAATTTATCATCTTCGTCTTTAGAATTTATGAGAAAATATGAATTTTAACCATAAAGTTAACATTGCTAATTTCAAAAGTATAATTCTGTAATGTTTTTTTTTTTTCTGTATATATCGTTCAGCAGCCAGATAAAATCTAAACGGTTTTGAAATAAGGCGCTACATATCTCGGTCTCGAAAATGAGTTATCCTATTTCACCCTAGGTAGACCATGTATATTGTGAATGCTAGTCTAAAATCGATCTGAGCTTTGAAAATACCCTTAACCCGTTCGCACTTGATCTGTGGTTGAATTAATCGCAACTCTATTTTACACCGGGAGTTCTGATCGCCGCTGGAGCTGTTAATTGCGCGAAAGCCTCCAGGCCGTACACCGCCTGGGCTGTCGGCTGATGGCGCTGGCACGGCCCGTTAATTGCAGCCACTAACGACTTACGGCTAACGGCTAACGAGATTCTTCCATTAAACGACCGAATCAATGATATTTGAACTAAACGAAACGACCGAACTCGTATTGGAGTTGTGTTTTATTTTAATTGCTTTGTGTAGGTTCAATAATCTTAAATTTATAAAATTATTAACTTGAGATCGACGACTGTCGAGTCAAGTCCTGAAGCGGAAAGATTTATTTATTTATTTATTTATATATATTTTGACATCCATATTTTTGTACTAACAGAGGTGGGTACATAATAAACATACATAATACATAGTTTATTGTGTGGGATGGAGTAGACTTCACCTTTGATATATAATACAGCGTTGTCCTGGCTACTTTGCTAGACTAAAGTCTGTGTTAAAGCAGCCAGTTTTTTTTTCGTGCTGTTGTGGTGTTATTTGGAATTAAAAGAGAATTCAAATATGAATAAACAAGTAAAAATAAAATATATGGACTGGGAGTGTTGTAGAACTAGTGAATTATTAGTGAAAGAATTGTATAAATTATATTAAATTGTTGGATATCCATGCTTCTGATTCATCTCTACCTGATAGAATCATATATGGGGTCCATATTTGTGTAATCTTATAGGAATTGTACGATTTCCAGTTGGTAAGACGCGTAGGGATCTAATTGAAGTTACTAAAATCAGCCAAACCCCACTCCGGACTGTCGTGCTATGATAGATGAATTAATTTATTCTTAATATAATGCATATATAAGTATTTTTATACATGCTCTAATATAAACAAGATCAAAATCATTCTAATCTATGTATTTTCACCTCCTTTCTTATATTTTCTGGTATTTCATTAAAAATCTCCATCGCACTGTACATCTTCGATTTCTAAGATTAAGCCTTTTCAACAGTCTCACTCTTTTTCTCAATCTTTTTCTCTTGTACGATGTTTGTGCTTACTTATTAAATAATTGCTATACATGATTTTCAAAAGTGATCTCTGGTTATATCTACAACGGGGTGAGCAAATAAAGTGTTCAATTGTTTTTATAGCACAATTTACGAAAAAAATTCATTTCAAGGGTCCTTTACAAATAAACTTTTTATAGTCCTACATTATCTTGGAATTTAATATTAAAAATTTTTATTTGAACTTATGGAAATGATGCGTTTTAAGTATTTTCTTAATTAAAGTCTTTGATGCACTGTTCCTTCTGACAGAGGACAAAGAGTTCCACGCTTTTGGGCCTGCCAATGCAAATTCCAGTTTACTAAACTTAAAATTCTGACAACGGTTGATCGGTTCCACAACCTTACCCGAAGGTCTGAAAGTATGACATCTACTAATCAAATTGTCTGGGATCCAAAGGTCTTGAAGATTTAACGCACAAGCACAATTTAAATTCAACTCTTTCAGGGAACCGGAGCCAATGTAGCTCGTGCAAATGATTATATAAAAAGTATATAAGAGAATTTATACACTTCATATATTATCTTTGCTAAAGCATTAAAAATTATATTTTTTTATTATAATATTCCATAAATGACACCACAGATTCATTTATAAGAAGACAGGCCGCCTCAGGAAGAAAATGTCTCCGAATACTTTTGATCTATCTCAGTTGATGGCAGCATGCACTGACAATTTTGCTGATCTGTGCATTCATTGAAAGATCCGAATCAGTGTGCACGCCCAACAACTTAACTGCAGATTTAGCATTCTCAGACGTTGATTCCTGTATCAAGTGTTACTGTCCATAGAAGCTTTGCTTTGGATGAATTCAATGTCAGTTTGTCGTGTGCCCCAACCATCTATTTTCTCTACGCATCTTGCATCTTTTCCTTATATATATATGCGTTATTTATCTTCTTGGGCATTGAATGGTATATTAAACAATCATATAAAATAAATGTAAAAAACTATTACATTCAATTTCTGAGTAATCTTGCCTGCAACAACACTGTATGTCATCCAAGATGTCCGACGCTCCGTCTATCTATCAACATTAGTTTAAAACCGATATACAATGTTGTTGCAGGAGGGGCTTACATTTTTAAAAATTATCTTCAAAAGATATGGAATGAAAAATGTTGGGCATTATTCGAAGAGACAGAAAAAAAACGGCTCTTCACACTCCTGAACTTTGTTTAGTGCAACGAGTTTCTAAGTATTAAACTTGCGCTTACTTTTTAGTGTAACATGATTATTTTAATTGACACAACTAAACTTTATACTACACACACGTTACATTATTCTGTAGTAGTGACAATATAACCCAAAGTGTGTGTAGCTCAAAATTTAGTTGTGAATGTTAAAATAATTTAGTAAAGATATGTGAGTTTACTAGCGCTTAATTCCCGTCCTAAGACTGGCGTCAAAAACGTAAACTATTTTTAATTTAGAAATAACAACTGTGTTAGTATGTCCCATTTTTATAACTATTTCCAAACGGCAACCCCGTCCACTGACCAATTAAAACGCTGAGCGGCATCAACACACTGTTACAGTATGGTATGGTATTACTCACACTGAATGAAAAGTATTATTAGTAGTGTTCACATGCCTTGTTACTTCGATTGATACCACTGGGTTTCCTGGTTTATAATAATATACATGTGTGTGTGTGTGTGTGAGTATTGCCGCCCTTTTTTCGGAAGCTAAGAAGACGTTAAATGGCAGGCGTTTGATTACATCCCGCTCTTCGACCAATCCAGCGGTCCAAATGAACCACCAGTGCGCGCTTCGGTCGGGTCGAAATCTAAAGAAGACAACCCAGCCAAAAGAACAACAACATCGGACCAGAAAGATAGCAAAATTAAAGAGGTTAGTTCAGTTCATATATCATATGTTATTATTGTTAATCGGAAACCTGGGAACCAGCTATCGAATGCATTTACATAAACACACAGGATGATTTCGTACTAATAAAAATTATAGTTTGAAACACATTTTTAATATGTATTTAAATACACACAAGTATAAAAACGTTTTTTTCGTCAATTTTCTCAAAAATCACTCTCCTATAATTAAGTCATTATCATCCCCTATCGCAGGATGGTGATTTTCTCATTACAGCATCCGCCCTCCGCCCTCAGGCCGCGTCGGGAAATAGGGGCTGTAAAGTGTATCAACCGGATATTAATTAAAAATTAAATCACCCCTTAGAAGCCGAGCACAAAAATCTAATTCGGTCATTTTTAAAGAGATTGGCACTTTCAGGCGTTCGAGAAATTTCTCGTCTTGTAATTACTTGTTCAAACAGTGAATCAAAAATATTCAAAAGTATGCATATTTTTAATTCTAGTTTTCAAAATATACATATTTTCAATTCTAGTTTTCAAAATTTTGAATGCAGGTGCACTTTTTAAGAGAAAATTAGTTTCTCTTGCGTTAATGTTACCTTCAAACAACCTTTGCTTGAAAATTTTTGAGTCTTAGTACATTCGTAACTTTTTTCACAAAAGTAATTTTTTTTACGAAAACGGGTTGTTCGATCGTTGTTAAACTGATTTTACTATCTGATATCCGATCGGTGGTTAAATATGGCGGACACTTCACAGCTGTTTCAAAAGTCATCTGACACGTTAATACTTGGAAAGTCGCAGTATACGATAATTAATCATTGATTATCTCGCTATTTTAGTGATTGGAGTTTGTCCGATGATTACTCGTTGTTTAATATAAATTAGCACATAATCCGAAAAAAATTCCCCACCAAAGTGATAGGTTTCGAACGAAGAAGCGATTAAATCCATAGATAAATCATAAGATAAAGCAAATTTCATGATTATTTATCCCGCCTGTAGACATCTCATCTATTCTTTGACAATAGTAAATTTGACATTCACGATTTTTACCACTGGTGCTAGTAAAAAGTTACTACGGTAAAAACTTACCTTGGTTAAAATTTACTACTGATCACACAACCGCCCTTAAGTGCACATATTAAAAATATGACCATAATTGGAGGGTGGTTATGAAGTCTCCCAGTGCACTATTTTTTTTCTGCGAATTGTCAAATCAAGCAGATATATGAGATTTAAACCATTTAAAAAAACCTTTTAAATTTATCACTCAGATTCCTTAGGATTCTTCTCAAATAACTTCGACAAGGTGACGAGGTCGGAAGCAAGGGATCAATGATTTCTCAAGGCCGAACCAGATTCCCTGAAGTGTTTGAGTTTGTAAAGTTAGCCCGTTCAAGTTAAAACAAGATACACCCTTTAAAAGGCCCTAGATTGAAACGTAGAGTTAACCTTTACCATACCGTGATATAAAATATCCGTATGCAACCATACTGTCAACTCGTGTTACCGTAATAAATTTTTATCATTTTAAATGTGAAAAAAGCTTTTATTAGTGAAGATCTTGTATGTAAACTCTTACTCTAAATATTGAGCATTAATTACGAAAATAATATGTTTCGGAGCATTCATCAACTCTTAAACAATACTACCGTTTTTTCTCAGATCTCTTCATTTAATTGTTTATTAATTCGTATGTTTGTTAATCATTTTATTATGAAATTAATGTACCGTCTCGATTTATCTTACCGCAAATGCTATTTTTCACAGCATATTAATTTTGCGACTGACCGAATTGAAAAATAATTATTTTTGTAAGATTCGCTTTACACAATTGGTTTTTCAGTAGTCAGTTCTAAGCATGAACATTTTCCTTATAATTAACTAAAATATTAATTTTATGTTGGGTGTATTATAGTTTTAATGTAATAACCATGCAGTAACCTATGTTACTGCATAGTTTTGGAAGGGTTAAAGTGTTAATTTTTCTATTGAAACTCTAGTATTAGTGTTTAAGGTGAAATATTTTGGTACCAAAGACAGGGGTTTGGGTCCCAATTGCGCTAATTTTCCAAGGTATTTTACTTCATCATCATTACTGGATGAAGACCACGCTGTGTATCTTCCGCGTATGTTTTCCAGTCCAGCAAGTTTTGTGCATTTGAGAAGTATGTTTGATAGAAGCGGAAAGGCTGAGAAAGATGCAGGTGACTGCAGGGAATAAAGTGAACGGCGATTTGAATGGAATTATATCTAACGGGAACTTGTCAACCGAGGCAATACTAGCGGTATACAATGATATATGGAAGTGAGGCCTGGAGCTGGCAAAAAAGGAACGAAAATAGATTGAATGCAGTGGAAATGAGATCACTTACGCGTATATGTGACAAATCTATTTATGACAGAGTAAAGAATGAAGAAATAAGGAAAGAATGTAAATCTGATGTTAGTATAAAGGATAATTTAGGTGGTTTGATCATATGGAACGGATGAATGAGGAGAGAATGGTAAAAAAAATATATGACGCAAGTGTTGATGGCACCAGAAGTAGACGACGTCTGCGGAAGACTTGGCACGACCAGGTTAACCAGATACTGGAGGATGGTCCTGTTAACAGCCTCAGTAATCGTCGAGCTGTATGAGAAGATGTATGAATATGGATGATGCGAGAATTGTGTGTCAGAATAGAATAATGTAGCGCTCTATCCTCTCTGCCTACTCCCACGGGGAAACGGCATGATGATAAGTAAGTAAGTAAGTAGTTTCTCATCCTTTCTTATATCTTCTGGCATTTCATTAAAAATCTCCATCGCACTGTACATTATCGATTTCTGAGATTTAGCCTTCTTCCTGAATGGCAGCCTCAGTCTATCTTTTCCTCTTGTTTGATGTTCGTATCCATGTTTTGCCAGTGTTTTTGAAGAATTTTATTTTAAATAAAGACAGCTTTCATTTGGGATGCTTTACTCATTATCTCGATTGAACGTCGATCTTCCTTACAGATGAAACTAGTATTTGGACCTGAATAGAGAAAACAGACTATCGCGTGTAACAAAGCACTACCAACCTTGCAATAACACAGTCGGCGCTATTCACCGTGCAGATGGCAGTACGTCACGTGTCTGAGTGTACTCTGACCGATTAGCATATCAATGTAAGACCTGTGTCAAGTGTTGCGAATGAATTTGTCTCGAGCAGAGTTGTCTGAAATATTTATAAATGGTATTGCAGTTATGGTATTGATCGATCGGTGATCTAGCACCTTCGGGTGGCATTGAAATGCGTGTGGAACCTGAAAGGTTTCTTTTAAATATTGGGTTGATTCGTGAATAAGCCCCGTTACAAGTTAGGTATGTTCAAAAAATTATTGGATATGACGGTAGCTGAAGATGATACGGCGAAACTCAATCTGTCATCAGAATTTTTTTAAAGAGAAAAATGGCTTAATCTCGCAGAGGAAAGCATAAAATATTAAATTCCATATTTTTATTTATTAACTTTATTTTATTGAATTAAAATACATCAACCGGTTTAGAAAAATAACATTTTCTTCTTCAGGATGTCAACAACTAATCAAAATGTTGTTATTGTTGTTTTAACAAACTCTTTTTTTAAAAAACAATAATTATTTATAAAAATTAATTTAGTATGTGACTTAAATTGTTACTTGATAATACAAAATCACTAGAATAATTTTTAGGAAAAAATGTTAGATTACGACTTAGTTGGTTTTTTATAATATTTTGATTAGTTTTACACTCTTTGTTTATCTCCAACGATTCCAAATTATTTAATTTAATAAAAAAAAAAATTTTAAAAAGCATAAAAGGTCATCAGAATTTTCCATTAGCGACAATAGTCATAATGATGGATTTTGCAATGGGAAAATATTCATAATTATTTTGTTTATAAAACAATTTCCTAAGTATTTATAAAAATAATTCCTTTTTTACTAATTCCTTCTTTTGAACGTTTGCCCAGCGCAACATGACAGAGAAGGACTTTCATTATAGTTTTTTTTATATCCCCATAAAACCAGTATTTTTGACGGCATCTACTTACTAGAGCAATGCTAAAACTGTCCACTAATGAGATTTTCATCTCGAGATAATGGATTTTTCTTCCATAAGATTCTTTGAAGATAACCCTCGACTTTCATAGTCCACCATGTACACACTCAGATATTTGCCGTCTCGCGTCTCACTTCGCGCTTGTTGTACATCAAACGTTAAATGTCAGTTCATTGTTTGAATCTCTTCGGCAGCTGTTAAAATACACAAATGTTTACCATTTAATACTTCATGTTTATCTAACTTTTTAGAATAAACAGTTATAGGTGTCTGGTTATAAGTGACGATTGTCGAATCAAATACCATGTACACCGGTCGATACCACCAATCACAAACAGTGATCTCTTATCAAAGATCTTATCTCCAAATCAATATCTCAATACACTCTGTACAACATGGTACTGAAATTTATCTCATCTAACACTCGTGAGACTTATGTGATCTTGTCTCAAACATACGAATGTGTTTTTAATATTGTTGTAAGTAAATGGGGAATTTATACAAGTTTATTAAATAAATGTTGGATATATCATAGAGACAAAGCTATTTTTATAATATTTAATGGAAAATATATAGAAGTATGAGGTAATTACTGGGCTTACGACCTGTCTTCGGCTGACTTAAGTGATCACTTTATATAAATACTCACCATTCTCACCCCATCAATCTCCACACCTCTCTAATTTTTTAAAGTTGTTTATATGTTATTACGTGGACTCGCTTTGAGTACTACTACACCATCGCCATCTATTAACCAAATTTGATTAGCATATATGTCAACTCAATGAGAATCTTTTAATTGTTTTATTTAATTAAGTAGTTTATTAATTATTAATTATAGTGCAACTAACAATATAAAAGCATGTATGAAATTAGTTATAAAAATCCGCAGATATGTTCACGCAAAGTAGTCATGAAGTACATAATATAAGGTAATATAACAGTTTACAATATAAGGTAATATAATATTTTCCTGTTTTTTAATATATTAAGCCAAGAAGCCTGATGCTCTCGTCTCTAATATTAAAACTCTTTTACAAATTTCTATCGCCTCTCTATATATCCATTTTTTTTTATTATTCGTTGATACTCATTTCTCTGAACCCGAAATAAATAACACCAATAATAATTTAAATTGCCGAATTATCAGAAACCAAACATTCCCCAATAATTACAAACTAAAGATTAGTTAACTCACTTAGCGTTGAACTGCAGGACTAAAATACTATTTTAAAACTCAACCGATAAAGCACCCCCTGAAGATGGGTTAGAGATAGATTAAGATGAGATTTACCCGAAACGTTGGGACCGCTATGGTCCTTCTCATGACCAACAGACGCAGCATAACCAAGAAACTTTCTCTCCGGCATATATACATATAGGTATAGAACTATAAAATTTAATTAAATATATAAATATCGTGATAATGGCCATGATATTGGCTTTATTAAAAAGATAATTTTATGCCATTAGTGTTAAATATGATTTCGCGCATATGGGCACCGCGGCTGGCTTGAATAAAGTGCAATGTAGAAGTCCCATTTTCGACCACTTTTTGGAGCAACTGGGGCCGTATATCGGCAATAACGCGACGAATGTTGGCTTTCAAGTCGTTTATCGTCTCTGGTTTATCGATCTAGACTAGCCACTTCAAATATCCCTACATAAAATAATCCAAAGATGTTAAATAACACGATCATGGAGGCCAATTCACAGGTCCATTACGCGAAATTATGCGCTCATCGAATGTTTCCTTCAATAAATTGATTGTGGGGCGCGCTGTGTGGCATTTTTAAACCACAGCTCTTCCACATTAGTTCCATTCAATTGGATATCGAAAAAGTCAGTAATCATGGATCTATAACGTTCTGGCCGGTATTATTTTAGAATATGGAACAAGTGTTCCCTTTCAAGGTTAGATCGAGTTGTTTATAGATATTTTTTTGAGGAAACCTAGGCCAACATTTCGACAAGGTAACACATGCCATTATCAAGGCTTTGCCTCAAAAAGTTACCGTACAATCATACATTACACATGTACAAATTTACTTACTGACCGTTACTGACCAACTCTGTAACTTCCCTCATATATATGTATATATATATATATATATATATATGTTTGTATGGTGCAATTAATCTGGATCACTAGGGGGACTGGAATTATCACAACATTAATCACTTTAGGTCGATCTCACTTTTACAATCGCCACTGAAAGGTTTTATAGATGTTTGTTTTTAAAGCCTTATTCATACAAAAAAAAATCGATCATCCGTGACGCGTCTGTTCCGTAGTACAAATCACGTTTTTAATAATATTCCAGGACACACTACGTTGACTACATCATCAAAAATTGACAAACTAAACGAAATGTGGTTACGAAAGTGACATCACACTTCTCACCAAACGCAGTACTGCACGCCAAAACGTTCATCGCACGTTTGTGCTACGGAGTGACTGCGAATATAATGGCCGAGCATTTCAACGTCGACACGTCGCAGTTTGCGATCCGAAAAAAAATTAAAACTGAAAAATATTTATTTCTTCTTAATTAATGAATTATAATCAAAAGCCATCATCATGCTCCGTACCTCTTTTGCAGTTTTCTGGGGTGTTCTACCGTGTGCCTTTAACCCAGTTCACGTTTCAGATTCCATTATAAACTATTCGATGCGATTATACAATACACCGAGACTTGTTGAGTGCTGGCCGTGAAGTCCGCAGTGCACTTAGGCGTTCAAGTCGGCACACTTGTAGCATGTTGGTAAATGCACTGTCAAGTTAGTTCAAGTTCTTGCCGTCAAAGTGCCTCACCTGCGCCACGCTCGCTCCGCGCCCAACTTCCTCTTCAACTTGTAAGTTACTACAAGTTTCGATAGAGATTCATGTATTAGATTGTTAAGTCTATTTATAAATACGTGTACGCGATAGCCACCAACTTTCAAAACTTCATAACCTCATTAAATACGTCCGGATGAAGTTCGACACGTCCATAAAGTTTTATTTTCGGAGTTAATCTGCTTTTAAATAAGTTAAGTGTTATTTATAGAGTGTTACTTTTGGGGCTTAAAACTTTTGAAATCAATCGTGGTACGTTAAAAGTTTTAGACGCTCGTGAGGTGATGACCCTGTTCACGTAGCGGTGTGAAAAATTATTTTAATTTTCCAATCCAACTTTTGCTATCTTCTGATGATAAATTAATCCACCTATCGTGTTACAATAAAATATTATTAACTTCTTAAATATTATCAAAATTACTTTGTGGCCTCATTTTATACAAATAATTAGACAAAATACTTTGTTTAAACCATTATTTATTAATTATTCAACAAGTTTCGATATTAAATTAAAAATACAATCATATATGAAAACAAAACTATAAGGTGGTGAATGAGTAAGAACTAGTATGAAAATAAATTTAAAAGGTGGCCATGTATTTTTAAAGATAATTTAGTTATTTATAATATTTATCTTGCTATTAACAAATTTCAAATTTATCTACCAGTAAATCCGTACTATTTGTATGTATAATTTCTAAACCCTTGTTAATATAAAAAGAATGGTTTGTTTCCAAAAGCTGATTGGAAAATTCTGAATAGTTTTTTATACTTAGGCATCTCAAGTACTCTTTAATTCTAATATCAAAATATCCACAAGTTTAACCTATATAAAAATAATTTCAATCATCGCAAATTAATTTATAGACCCCATCATCCTTATCCTTGTTATAAACATTATTTATACAAATTAAATAAATCAACTAGAAAGATACAGAGAAAAAATCTATTTATCGAAAAATATTTTATTCCTATTGCAATTGTAACTTCACGACACGAAGGTGTTCTCTTGAAAAATATAACAATAGTATTCATCTATTCCTTCCTTAACCAATTTTTCCTGATTCCACCATTCCTCTTCTAACTGACTGACTTACCATCACGTCATTTTTTTGCGGAGGTAGGCAGTGAGGATAAAACTCCACACACCTCTGACTCATTATTAAACTAACACTTATCTATCCTAATAAATTGCTGTCCTGATAACTTCTTGTTTGGACTCATTTCTGTCCCGAAATATTTCTGTTCTGATCCATTCTTATATTGAGTCATACCTTCAGCTTATATAAGTGAAACTAAATAGATAAGTGAAAGATGAGATAAGCTGAGAAAGATATAAGTATTGTTAAAAAATGGCTTGACCTGAACACCTTAACACTTAATACCAATAAAACTAAATACCTAACTTCCAACATAAAAGAAAATGAGTAAACCTTATATGTTTACAAAATAAAAGTTCACTATTTTTCCAACTCATACGACGATACGTATCAATGCAATTATATAGAATGTACTGACCAAATCAAATACTTGTTTAATTATATTTGATCATTACCTTAAATGGAGACATCATACACAACTCATTACAAATAAAATATTAAAAAACATTTACTATTTTAAAAATATTAGAAATTTCCTTAATATAAAACTACACAATCTGTCAATCAATCATAGAGCATAGTATAATTGCTTGGGGTGGAGCGACTATGTTTACAATTAATCCAATAATAGCGGCTCAGAAAATTATTTTAAAAGTTATTCTCAAAACCACAAACACAACGAGCACTGAAGAAATTTTTAATAAATTCGATGTTTTTGATATAATACAAATATATGCTAATACAACACGTAACTACATATATAAACACAAACAGACACATTTTAAAATAACTCAAAATATAATTACCACACGCACAAATACACATAACATACAAGCCCATACAACATATGGCCAAAGGAACTACAAACATTTTGGACCTAAATTATATAATAGGATGTTGGAAGATTTAGCCTAATTGAATTGTCCCAATAACATGAAACTGAAAATAAACACTTAGATTCGTAATATGGGTAGAGCTAGTATTGGTGCACTCGCCCAAACCTTTAATAATTATTGTCACAAATTTCTTAAAAATAATTTATTTAAAAGTCCACTTTGTAATTGTTTTTTATATTTGTAATACCAATTTATTAGTACAATTACTCTCAAACTAAGGCCGTCGCAACACAGAATTTCTCTAGTGAGACGGGCATAGTCTAAACAGATTTTTATATAGTATTATATAGTTACTAATAAAATAATAATAATAAAAGGTAAAGGAAAATATAATGCAGTATACGGAGTACACAAAATACAGTTATAAGAATTATTTCATAATATATAACAGTTTACTGTCAGTATCTGCTCTATCTCATTTTAAGAACAAATTTGAAACATTATTTTTAAAGGCTTTAATATCATTTAATGTTTTAATATTTTTTAATTTGATTATATATTCTGGGAGCTCGAAAAGTAAATAATCTTTATTACGAAAACACATTCTTATTGTGAAGTTGTAATTGTTCAGAACATAAATCTGTGATATTTTTAATATGAATTAATATATTTATTAGAAAGATATACATATACAATCAATTTTATGGAAAAATATTGTTGCTGCGCCACCGGGATTCAAACTTGGATCTCTTTCCTAACCGGGGAAGGTGTATTTCTATAATCTTTCTAATTAATATATTTAATTCATATTTAAAATATCGTAGACCTATGTTGTGAATAATTATAACTTCACAATTAGAATGTGTTCTCTTAATAATAAAATTGTTTCAATGTGTCCAAAATTTAATTAAATGAATTAATAATTCTGGCGTCTGTTATCTGATTCTTTAAAAATAAGGTAGATGTCTCTTTCAAATAATGAAACGATTAAATATATTAATATCAAAAACATAACATATAGGTCCGAAAATTTGTCGCTAAAAATATTGTCGATGTAGCATAGTTGGATAATGCACCTTTCCCGGTTAGGAAAAAGATCCATATTCGAATCCCAGTGGCGCAACAACAATATTTTTCGATAAAATTGATTTTATATGTACATCTTTCTAATTATTATATTTAATTCATATTTGAATAATCTTTGACCTAAGTAGTTTTTCTTCTTAGAACGATTTTAAGATTATTTGCTCTTGTGGGATCTTTCAGTCATTTTTCTATGAAAGCTAGGTAGTATTCAGCATATATAATTGTCTTACATCCAAAATCTGAAATTCCCTAGAAAGTGGCTCTGAAATACAGGCGATGTATTACTCTGAGTATAGCCTTCAGAGCAATGCTTGCTTGATATATACGTACACCTGATGCACTCTCTCAACTATCAATACCATAGCTCAAGATGGATTGACATGAAACATAGTGCACAGTTTTTATCTTATTTTTATTCAGAATATTTTAAAGTATTCTAAGTATATAAATTAATTTTTGCAATCTTTTAGCTTATTCATCTGAATGAACGTTCCATCTCATGTATACCTATCAATAACTATTCCTAAATTCTTTATTGATTTATAACTTGCTGTACTAGGACAATATAACCATTCATATATTTACAAGTACTTAAGTATAATTTAATATTATTTAAATTTATGGGTTGTCCTACCTCTGTGACGGAGAAAGGCATAAATTTTGTTTTTGCTGTATTAAGCGTTAATTAGTTTTTATCTAACCAACTATTGATAATATGCAGGTTTTTTTCAGCAATATACTGAACATTTTCCCATGTTATTCCTTTGAATATTAAAACAAAGTCATCAGCAAAAGTAATGATTTTTCCCTCAATTTTTAAATCACGTAGATCATTAATGTAAATTTTTAAAAAAATGGGCCCAGTGTACTTCCCTGTAGAACTCCTTATTCAATCTCTTCTTTGTCGCTTCTACATTTTCACAAATTTTAGTAGTTTGTTTTCTATGAATGTCTGTTTGCCGATTATCTATGCAACCAATCTTAACCAAATTTTACACGGTTACTCTTTTGTACCCTACGCAAAACATAGATAATCTCCCCTCTTCCAATGGCCACCTTACCCCTTCTTCCTACCTATATAGTCAAAAAAACATTTCCAAAAATTTTCATTTTTTACATAAAAGTTAATTTTTCATAAATCTTATGGCACCTCAAAATAAAATCATGAGGCTTTAGACTTTTAATCTTAAAACTAGTCCCAAAATGACACTTTTGTTTTCTATTAAACAAAACTTTATTTAAGAAAAAATATTTGGACCCCAGTTTTCGTTCCACCCAAATGTATAGGAGCTGTTTTCATAAACATCACTCAATTATTAAGAGTTATTCACATTAATGGAATTTTCATAAGAACAAGGGAATATCACGGTCTGCTAATTTTATATTGAAATATTTTACGGTTGATTGACAAAGCGGTCTAAGTAATAATTATGTTATTTTATGAAAACATTGTTTTATTCGTAAGACGAAATATAAAATCAATACACGTTGAGCAAATTTTTAATGCATGACTAGAAAGCATCACGCCACGTTAAGGACACATCTATCGTTTTTTTTTGTTTCACCCTTATTTATGTTACATATGTGCTCCTTTAGTTTTAAGATCCTGGCTTTGTTTATTATCAATTTTTTCCATGCCATTTAATGTCAATCATATGCCTAACAAAATATTGATAATCTCTTTTTATATTTTCCTTAAACTCTCTATGAAAATTAAAATATTTTTTTTTAAATGACGAAAGTACGCCTGTTATAGTGATCACACTTGCCCTAACTAGTTTTGATTCCAATATCTGGAAATGATAATATTTAAAAACTACGATCTATGCAAAACTAAAACGTATTAATTTATTATGCATATTGAGAAACATGGACATAAATTTATGTTATAAATAAACATATACAAAAATACATTTATACTTATTAATATACAAAAAAGGCGAACAAGCTTCATAATGTAAGAGATGTTCGCTGTCTCCTAAACTAGACCAAAGTGTGCACTAAAGGAGACTGGTTCATCCGTTGTCATACAAATACGAAAATTATTGTTATTATTAATATACTCTTTTTTTTATCTAAACCAAAAATATTAGGAATGAAGTAAACAGGGTTTTGAAAGAATTTTAATAACATAATAAATAAGTAAAATACTCTCGTTATCCCATGATTGAAACACTTTGCAAAACAGAAAAATTAATATAAAAAAATTATGGTCTGTTCGTGTAATCATCTCTATGAATCTTTGCTCAGTTTCCTTTCTGCCAACATTAAACAAAGGTATCTGATATTAAACACACTTTATAATCATTTTTTATTTAAAATAGTAACTAAATGTTTATTTATTAATCCGTAAACTTTTCACTAACTTTATTTTCAGAATAATATTTTGAAATATCAAATACTGATGCATATATTTAAATTTAATACTTCTGGCGATAGCTAGCGTGACCGATGACTTGTGATGAAACAATGTAGCGATCAAGTTAAATGCAATATTAATGTTTTATGAGTAATTAATTGGTACATGCCGCTTAGAATTAGGTAGCTTAAAAGGTTAGATGACTCTATTATTGCTTGTTATTTCTCTCCGAAACTTACTTAGGAAGACGAGTTCTTTATCAATATTCTGATTCTAATAAACGATAACCTGAGCCGAAAAAACGAAGAAAAATACATGTGGTTCATTTTTAAGGAGGACACATTCTTAATGTAAAGTTGTAATTATCAGAACATAGGTCTGTGATGTTTTAAATACTAATTTAATGTATTAATTATAAATGTATACATATAAAATCAATTTTATAGAAAAATATTGTTTTTGCGCTACCGGGATTCGAACCTGGATCTCTATTTCCAATCCGGGGAAGATTCACTACGAATTGTGCTATGTAGCGCCAGTATTTTTCATGACAAATTTTCGAACCCTTATGCTACACTTTTTCAAATGAATACATCTGTCGTTCCATTAATAATGGATGGATAATGTATTGGACTGTAAACAGCGATGGATGTGTAAAGCAAGCACCCTCGATGTGAATTATTTTTACAAAAATAGCGCTGTTAACATAATCCAATGTTCTAATTAATGTAGGTAACAATTTTTAAATAAATTAATCAGTACCGAAATGATGCTAGTTATTATCGCTAGTTGAGTAGAAACATATTGATAAATAAACAATTATAATGTGTTTTAAATATGTGTGGCTAACTTGCGCCACTCTTCTTCTAGTTTTAAGCGCAATGATATTTCGACAATCCCTTTGTGAGAGGCTTCCCCTTTGTCCTACGATTGATATGGAAAGTATACACTGCGGTACTCAATTGGATTATGCAAAATAGGGTCAGTTTGATACGTTTCTGAAAACTGTCCCCGGTTGAGTCACGAGTTATCTTGTAGCTCATTTAAATCTCATCTGTGAATAATTTAAGTTTATCTCTGTTGAGAGATGCTTCGTAGAACTTAAATGATCAGAAGAACGTGTAATGATGATTCACAATCATTTGTGTTTAGATATTTTTTGTATTTGCAACGTCTTACAGTGAAGAATAAAAAAATTAAGCGACATATTGTTTACGCGAATGCCTTCGACAGCTGGTTCCCAAGTTTCCGATTGACAATAAGGGCACATACGACACATGAACACTGCACTAACCTTTTTATAGTACGTACTGATTTTCTGCTCCGATGTTGTTGTTCTTTTGGCTGGGTAGTGCGCACTCCCGACGATCGATTTATTTGGACCTCTGGACGAAGCACGGAACGCTAAAAAAGCACAAAAAACAATTCTCAAGGTAATAATTGGTCGTCCCTTTAGATATCCATCAGATCTTATATTTAAAGAGTACAATGTCCTAGATATAAGACAAATCTATATGTTGAGACTCGTTCAATATTTCCATGCTAACAACAACTGTCCTAGAGCAATAATCATTGACATAACACAAGACAAACACCAGTTCCGAGAGCAACAGTGACATTTTATCAAAGATTCTACGTGTTCTTAGCTCCGAAATTATGCAACACACTCAGTACCAACTGGAAATCGTTTAATTCCTATAAGATTACACAAATATGGACCCAATATATGATTCAATCAGGTAGAGATGAATCAGAAGCATGCCTATCCAACATTCTAATATAATTTATACAATACCTTCACTAATAATTCACTAGTCCTACAACATTCCCACTACATATATTTTTAATATATTTTTACTTTTTAATACATATTTGTAATTCTCTTTTTATTCCTGTCGATGACTTAAATAACACCACAACAGCACGAAAAAAAAAACTGGCTACTTTAACACAGACTTCAGTCTTGCAAAGTAGCTAGGACAACGCTGTATATATCAGAGGTGAAGTCTACTCCATCCCACACAATGAACTATGAGTATAATTATGTCTTATGTTTATTGTGTATTCGCCTCTAATAGATCAAAAATATGTAAGGCAATATATATAAATGAATAAATAAATAAAATTTCTCCGTCTGTCCTTTACCATTTCTATAATTTTCCCAAAAAAGGGCGGCAATACTCATATACACGCATGCACAATATTATCAAGCAGGAAACCCAGTGGTGCCAATCGGAGTAACAAGGCGCGTAAACACATTTAAAAACACTTGACGCACTTAATAAAATATTTATGAAGGACCACGAAGAGGCCTGTGCATGGAATTGTTTAAGTTGTAGGTGATATAGCATAGTACCACCCACACAAACTCTTGGAATAATATAGGGCTTGGTCCAGAGGTAAGGGCGGTTCGAGATGACTGGAGCTCTCAGTTACTATGCACAGGACCTTATACAGACCTCAATGTTAAGGAGAACACATTCTTATTGCGAAGTTGTAATTATTCATAACATAGGTCTGTGATGTTTTAAATACTAATTGAATGTATTAATTATAAAGACCTCAATATAGTAGGTTCCTAGATGCGTACAGTGGAATAGGGTTCAGTGATACAATACTACCGTCGGATATATGCGACATAAATTCAGTCAACTATTGTCTAACATCTGACATCTATTCTATTCCTGTGGCGTTTCTGATTGATTGCAGTGAAAACTTTTGTTTGACTCTTATTGGCTACAGAGTTCGCCTACCCAACTTCGTGTTCCATGTGACATATATGACATAGAGCGCAGCATCATCTAGTATTATTTTTAACTTTCGCCTACTCCATCTCACAAGCTCGATTTATGTCTGTTGAAATTTGGTGAGCCTGACGATTGCTCACATTTATTCGAGTGTGGTTAAATGACAAATAAACTGTATATATTCGTATATATTCTTGTTAACCTTATTCATATGCCGTGAAGAATTAGTATTACAACCCACAATTCGTCTAATCAGGGTTGAAAGCTTTTGATATTTAGATAGTGTTTGAGACATATATTTATGTATATTAATTATTGAACTAAAATAATACACTGTGCCTTCTCCCCCCCCCCCCCCATTCCCTTTCCCTCCCGGCCGAGCCGCCGACCAGTCGATTTATGACCTTGAGTCAATACTATTATACGTGTACGGAACAGTTTACAATATTATGTCAATTCGAGACTTCACGGAACCTTGACGAAATAGTGAGTTAACATATACAGTCCACATCTTTGAAGACGCTAGCAGAATCCTGACTTTGGTGAATGCCAAACTCCTTCCTGTCCTTCCGTCCTGACATTTTTCCGGCATCTATGCTTTGTACGCAACATATAGTATGTGTTACGTATTCGTATTTTTTTTTTAATAGCATAACACATACATTTCCATAACTTGAAAAAAAATGTTTAAGTTTTGTTCCTACCCCTTAGCCCACTCCCAATCAGTACACATTGTTTCTTTGGCTCGACTAGTTCGATTTGAATTTGAATTAAAGAAGTGTTCTCATGTGATTAGTTTTTGGATCACTAGTTCATATACACTGTGATTTTTGTGTGTTGTGGACATTGAAACTCATCAGAGTTGTTTGTGCCGCGGCAGTTTCGAACATTGGGTGAACTTCTAGAAGATCATAGAGACGGCGTCATAGACCAGATGAGTCGAGCTGTCCTTTGATTTCGTGAGTCCGTCCTGGTCCGCCATCGAAGGAAACCCTTACCCTCATCATTCCCTCATTTCCGATTCCCTATTTTACATTCACCTATCCTTTCCGATTTTATCACCCACCACTGTGATCGGTGACTTGCGTCGGTTATAATATGTATAAAGGGTAGGTACAAGCTGACGTAATGAATCGACGAGGGTATGGAGTAATTTGAGCATTCACTGCAGTGCGTCGTCCTAGTTATACTTGGAATTAAATTAAATGATTATTATGTTTGTCACAGCAAATAGTACGCTATGAGTAGATGTCGCTCCCTGTCCGCCTCACATTGATAAACTTTTATCACATATTCCTTGTACATCTTACTATTCTTTTTTCCTGTTAGTTGTCGTACTCATATAAAACTATTGTTTTTGTTTCGAACTTTTTAGTCATCTTTATTTTCTAATGTAGTATTATCGAGAAAATATTTCTAAAGAGTATTATGTCATCTCATGAATTCCTCTTTATTTTAAAAAGTTTTGTTATTCACACTATGAAGCAAAACTTGTTCCCAGGAATATAATATATCATCGTATCGTTCTTTTATGAGAACATTTTTATTAATTATGAATAGATTGATTGGCTCAATGTTACTTTTTTGGTGTTCTCGTTGAGATCACGAAGAAGCTGACGAAATCATATACTTGAGTACTTGTCAAAAGGCGAAAATTTGGAGACGAACTCCTTTGACAAAAATCAGCTTAAAAAAAATTGGCCAATACCAAAATACGTAGGGAGAAAATTCCTATTTCTTCCTTAGCACTTATAGAATGACGGAAGGGACGTTTAAAAGGGAAGGAAAAAATATTTTTTTTATTTTTCGATATGTTCAAGATCTGTGAAACGGAGACGTCAATTTCATAATCTTCGCATTTCAGAACTGACCTACTGAACCCAAAAAATGTTAAAGAAAGACTGTCAATGACACTGTTTTGAGTTAATGAGCTCAAAAGTATTGAATTTCAATATTTATTGTATGCTTTTTATTATACGCCGATGATGCAGTATTAATGGCGAATAATGAACAAGATTTACAGAGGCTAGTGAGTAGAATGTATAATGTATGCAAGGAAAGCGACTTTATTATGAATGTTCACAAGCCGAAAGTGATGGTATTCGAGAAAGAGGATAGCAAGACAACGTGCTAAATACTTGTAGGTAATGAATGTTTGGAACAAGTAGATGAGTTTGTGTATTTAGGAAGTATGTTCGATAGAAAAGGAAAGATATCGAAAGAAGAATAAAGTAAACGGCGCTATAAATGGAATTATAGCTAATGGGAACTTGTCAACTGAGGTAAGACAAGCGGTTCACAATAGAGTCCTGGTACCGACACTGTTGTATGGAAGTGAAGCCTGAAGCTAGCAGAAGAGGAACGAAAGCAGAGTGAATGTAGTGGAAATTAGATCACTTAGGTGTATTTGTGTTAGATCCATTTATGACAGTGTAAAGAATGAAGAAATATGGAAATAATATAAAGTGGATCTTAGCATAGTGAGTAAGATTAAGAATGGATCGCTTACGTGGTTTGGTCATGTGAAACGGATAAATAAGGAGAGAATGGCACCAGAAGTAGAGGATGTCCGCAGAAGACTTGGCACGACCAGATAAACTAGATAGTCCTGTTAGAAGCCTCAATAATCGGCGAGCTTGTATGAGAACATGTATAAATGTGGACGAGGCGAGAATTGTGTGTCAGGACAGAAGAGTTTAGCGTTTTATTCTCTCTGTCTATCCCCGCGGGGAAACGGCGTGATATTTTGTTTGTAGTATGCAAATATGATCAGTTTTAAGGTCTTAACTTATTTTTAGTATTATCAGTGACTACTATAAGATAAAAGAAATTAAAAATATTAAACCACATTGTAAATTAACAATAATAATGAAATAAATAACTGATGCAGTTAGAACTTTCAGGTCTTGCTATTTCCTATAATATCCGTTAAATAGAGTTGGTGTGTACGGAAAAAATAAAGAATAATACATTTGGAACCCATTTCACGCAATAACTCAAATTGTATGACAAGATGTATGAAATCCACATTCATACATCTTGCCATACAAGCTCGCCGATTGTTGAGGCTTCTAACAGAACCATCCTCCATTATCTGGTTTACCTGGTCGTGCCAAGTCTTCCGCGGACGTCCTCTATTTCTAGTTCCATCAACACTTGCGTCATGTATATTTCTTACCATTCTCTCCTCATTCATCCTTTCCACATGACCAAACCACCTAAGTGATCCTTTCTTAATCTTACTCACTATACTAACATCAGCTTTACATTCTTTCCTTATTTCTTCATTCTTTACTCTGTCATAAATAGATTTGCCACAAATACGTCTAAGTGATCTCATTTCCACTGCATTCAGTCTACTTTCGTTCCTTTTCTGCCAGCTCCAGGCCTCACTTCCATACATCAGTGTCGGTACCAGGATTCCATTGTGCACCGCTAGTCTTGCTTCGGTTGACAAATTCCCGTTAGATATAATTCCATTCAAATCGCCGTTTACTTTATTTCCTGCAGTCACCATCCTTTCGATATCATTCTCAGCCTTTCCGTTTCTATCAAACATACTTCCCAAATATACAAACTCATCTACTTGTTCCAAACATTCATTACCTACAAGTATTTAGCACGGTGTCTTGCTTTCCTCCTTCTCGAATACCGTCACTTTGGACTTGTTAACATTCATCATGAGGTCGCTTTCCTTGCATACATCGTACATTCTGCTCACCAGATTCTGTAGTTCTTGTTCATTATTCGCCATTAGTACTGCATCATCGGCGTACAATAAACAGCATACAATCAAATCGCCCATTTTTGCTCCTACATTCATACATTCTAGTTCTTTCACACATTTATCCATATACAAGTTGAACAGCCATGGAAACATTACACAACTTAATTATTTATGCATCTTAATACATCTTCATTAGTAATGTGGTCAACCTAGGGCCTAGCATTAGACTTTTACTGGTATGGTATTGTCTTTCTTGTTTTCTTAACACTTAAAGCTACCCATGCTACGGTGATAAGACGCCGTCACCCAGTGCACAGTCGACATCATAATCTGAAGAGCCACGACGGAGAATAGATCGGAGTAGTGATAGCTGAAGAGATCTAGGTTCAAATCTCGGTACTAACAACAATATTTTTTCGATAAATTGATTTGATTTGTATATCTTTCTAATTTCTACTAAATTAATATGTGTTACATTACGATTGCTTACATCACTTTAAGATAGGTTACATTAAGTTAGGTTAGGTTGATTGTGTGCAGTTGTTTTGAGTGTACTTGTATTGTGTGCACCTGTCTTGTAGGCTGTTGTAACCGAATCTCAGCGAGCAAAAGGTCAATCTCCCACAAGGTTCGTGGACCAAATAAAAGAGATGACTGTCACCAGAGACACCATCTGCTCATCTCCAAGTTATCAGTGGACCAGCCATGAGCAAAAATCAATAAATATGTGAACGCGAACTAAAGTATTAATATATTTCATACCTCGTATACAAATCGTATCAAACTCAAATTTACAAGTTTACAACTAGTAACTTTTATAATATAACGATATATACATAAAACAGAACAATACGAAAGAAGGCGATATGTGTACGCATAAAATATTTTTCGACGTTTGAAATAAGTCAAGGGGCTATTTGATTTCCATTTCCTTCGCTTGGCAACTCATTACATCTTCGGTTGACTCGAATTGACTACTCTTACGAAATTCGGTTTGGTTTTATCCAATAGAAAATTTATTCGAAAGAAACTTGTATGTTTTCCTTCCAAATATTGATTTCACCCCCAGCTATGTATTGTGATTCACACAAAAATTGAATATTTTTTGATCCAAAATGTGCGAATTGGTTTAGTGCGCACATACTAGAATGAAAGTGAATATTGGAAACCTAAATAACAATTTTTTTTGGAATCTTGGCGAAACAAGATTCGAAAAATAACCTCGATTGTAAGTAACCTAACTAATTTTTCAACTTGATTTATTTAATGCAAATAAAATTAATCATTAAGAAAGATATAAAGAAAAATATATAAATCGTATCAATTTTTAACCAAATTTAATAATATTAATTGATTTAATTCTGACGTCATGTAACATATATTAATTACTCAAAGGAATTTAAATTTCATTCCTCATCAGCTATCACCAATTTCTTGCTGCTAGGCCCTGCAGGTGGCTATTGTGGTCAATTCGCGGCCAATAATCACTTGCGCATTCTTATTATATTGCTTTAAATGAAATATTGATTCTACGGAACCCATGAGCCGCATTGCGGCCACAACAGCCTCCTGGGGGTCTTAGCAGCAAAAAACAATGGTGATTTTTGCTGCTAGGACCTGATAGGATAGCTGATATTATATAGCATTCTATATTACTGTCCCTATAATTGTACAAACAATGTTCTTACGTTAATAAAGTTATTACTTTGAAATATATATATATCCGCTTAAACATTCTTGAAAAATACGAACAAAACATTAATGTGTCATAATTTGACCATTCTACCATAGATAAGAAACTGTGACCATAGATTATAGTACTATATGACCATCAGACAGATGAGATGACAGGATAACAGATGTTCAATATATTTTCCAGCCGTAAAAATATAATTACGTACTGTAACCTTACTTAAAAAACACTTTCATTTTTACACTGCTGGCGTCTCACAGATCTGGCCGTTTAATCAAGCATTATAATACTACATCCTAGCCATTCTAGACGTCCAGAAAGTCATGTAAAATAGACGGGGAGATGTACTATTATTATTAATTACTTTCAAAAATTGAATAATAGATGTACCTATCTTAAAAGTCGACAGATATTTGATGGAGTATTTATTACAAAGATAGTTAAATTATTATCGTAAACAACGATTCCATAACTGGCTAACGTGCATACAGTTAAATGTATCACAAAGCACGCGGGCTGAATAATTTGTTATGTTATCTCTGGTGAGCTCGAATCGCTCACACGTAGTCTTATAACTGTCTAGTCTCGCGTACCAAAACTCAATCTATCATTATTCACAGTAGCGCAACTTAAAAATGAAAAAGGCCTCAATGCATAATGTAAGGGCACCACGCATATGTATTGTATTCAAGATATAAAAACGTTAAGAATGTTGCTTTGAAAAAATAATTTTCTTGTCTTTTATAATATTCACACTTTTATGAAAAAAATACTATCTCATACATGCATAAATGCTTCGCAATGCGACGGTGGTCTGGTCCTTGTTCCAACATTAGCGGAGTAGGTACTACTATATACTTACATCGACTAACTCACGGCCGATATCCAAAGTCAGAAATTAAAGGTCATAAACAAAAGGCATACACCAAAAGTATGCACCAGAAACCAAAGGCATAAATCAGAGAGAACATCTTGTTTACTGTAAAGATGCGTATATGTATCATGCGATTAAATTAACAAGTTAATAGTAGATTATAATAATAATAATAATAATGTGTTTATTCCAGCGTGGTCAGGTTTTTTTTAACCCGATTCGCCATAGAGATATTATGTTATACATTAAGGTTATGAAATAAATATAATTATATGAAAACGAAAACCAAGGAAAATATTAATAAATAAAAAAACATAAAAAAAGGTAAAAGTTCACACATATATAATACAAAATATAAATATTACATATATAACTACTTCACTCACGGCCATTGTTGTATATGTAGCTATTATGCACTAGTGATTGAACAATAAAAAATACTTACCCTCTTGTTATTATAAATCGCACACAGCTACATTTTAGTCTGACAACTTCGTCGATAATTTTTAAAATGAACCATAGATGCAACCGTTTTTATACCCTCATAAATCGAATGTGTCACCAAGTTAAGGGTAACTATTTGTGAATTGCGAGGTGCTTGACAAAAAAATAAGTGACGGGGCAGTTTCCTACGTGACTCAAATTTATAGCGTCACAGTATATATATATATATATATATATATATATATATATATAAAATGATCACTTAAGCTAGCCGAAGACAGGTCGTAAACCCTGTAATTACTCAATACTTCTATATATATTTTCTATTAAATATAATAAAACAATAGTTTATCTCTACGAGATATCTGATATTTGCTTACTTATAAAAGATTTTTGGGGCTTTGCAAAGCTGACCTTGCACGTTATGTCTGGCAAGCAACTACTTGTTCGTTGTATCATTGTCTATAATGTTATGCTGAAGTCTTTTTATGTGCAGAAGTAAGGATTCCATACTAAGAACCTCCCATATATCATTTATCGATACTTCTCTAATCCTACCTCTAATACCTTTTAATCCATATTAGTTGACCATATACATATATTAAAGTGGGTCTGTATACAGCTTAATAGCCTATCCATAGAATTAATTATTTTCTTTAACTCCAAGCATTCCTTAAAGTTTTAACTGAACTATGAATCGGAGAGTATGTTAATTTAAAGGAGAGAATTCAGAGCGGTGTTGAAAATAACGAGTTCGATGACTTAAAGAAGTAAAGTATTTAATGCTCTCCCACTCTTGCCACTCCCTGCCACCCTGTCACCCTGCCACCCCGTCACGGCCACCCCCTTGACATTGGCTGAATGATGCTCGAACTGGAAACCTCTCTCTAATAATATTAATAATACTTGTATTAACTTCTCAACCCGATATTCCCGCAATTTTTAAGAGAAGATTCGAATTGCTCGCATAACGCTCGGGTGGGTTTCCTTTATTCCGATAATTTGTTCCCGGGAAGTATAATTTTGAAATACGCGTAAAAAATAACAGATAAGAATTTATTCAGTTCGCTGGACAAACAAAATATTTCACAGTACAGTAGAGTATCGACTACCCGGGATGAAATGGGAAAAAAATGTATCCAACTTACTAACAAATCTACTGCTAACATCCATGTGACACAAATGCGAGTAAAAACAATGAGAGGTGACCCACCATTTACCCCGGACCATTCTACGAGCTATTAATAAATTAAAGGAATCTCTGACATTTGGGTATTTATTAGGGTGTGGGTCTCCCATTGGGGATTGCTGGGATGAACGATACCGGGAAGAGCAGTAGCTAAAGAGACCTAACGAAGCATACTACTGGCTCTCTTTGGTACCTCTTGCGACCTGGACAGGGTGAATTTCTGCCGGACTGTGATCGAGTTCTGCGACTGCAACACATAAATGTGACGTCTACTCTCCCGTTTTGTAGGTGCATGATTTATATAGCTTCTCTCTGGCTGCCCTCTGAATTTAATATGATAACGAGTCTCACGTCAAATTGTACAGGTATGGCTCTGGTACGATGATACCAACCTATGATGGTATTGAGATGATAGTAACTAAATGTATTTAAAAAAATGTAATATTAACGAATCGAAAGGAGAGCAAACAACTCTCAAAACGATTCCGTAATAGGGTGTAAATAACTAAATATACTGAGCTAATGCTACAATATTGCGTCAATAATCCCTACAGTCGTCATTCGCCACCGGGTTGACATTTTTTTAATGCTAAAATGCGACCGTGCCCCGCCGTCACACTACAGGGGTAACAGGGCGCCGATACACATTTACCAGACAAAACACACCCCTTACTGCGCTCTGCAAGAAACGACTATATTATTTAAAATATTATTACAACAACACACAGTAAATGTAAAAATACTAAATTAATTAGTAATGAATAAATAGATATCTGTGGTTGCCTCTACTATCATCATCGTTAAAAAAATTATCTAAATAATAATGGCAATGGTGTAACCATTTATGGTGATCGCTATCGTCACATGTTGGAAAACTTGCGGTGCTACCTCATACACAGCCCGAGCTACGCTTAAAATTTTTTCCGGCCGCATAATATCAAAAAGTGGTGATATCGACTGGCCTCCTCGATCACCTGTAGTTGATTACAGTATTAAACAAATAATAGATATCTCATAGAGACAAAACTATTTTTGAAATATATTAAAGTATGGGTAATTACAGGGCTTACGACCTGTCTTCAGCTGGCTTAACTTATTATTAACATAAAAAATGAATTAAATATATCAATTGGAAACATATACATATAAAATCAATTTTATCGAAAAATATTGTTGTTGCGCCACCGGGATTCGAACCTGAATATCGTAGACCGTCTGTTCTGAATAATTACAACTTCACAATAAGAATGTGTTCTCCTAATATTATTAACAAATGTATAATACAACTTCCAAAAAATTGGATAGATATGGAGATTGATCAATGGGTGAGAATGGTGAACGTTATATTTGTATAAAGTGATCACTTAAGCTAGCCGAAGACAGGTTGTAAATCCTCATCAACTCGGTCGTACATATAATACGAATTTATTGATTGGAAAGTAATTTTTTTTTTTTAATATACTTTGTGTATTAAATCGCATAGTAAGGTTAAGTGTATTTCTGTTATTTTCACGTATGCAACATGTCGTAAAATTACATTGTTTAACTCGCCTTTGTAGAGATGAGTCGTAAAATGTGTTTCCAATCGATTGTGCTGTAAGAATGTAATAAATAAAATGCAACTCATCCCCTAAGTGAGTCATAAACTGGAAATAAATCAAATGTCACATTGCACGTACAATTTTTGCCCAATTATGTATTTCCCATTAATCAAATAACACGTATATACAGATATCAATGACGACAATATACCGAATACAAATTAAAATTAATCAATTAAATAAATACAGTATACAGAAAAAATGTATCTATTAAAAAAATATTTCGTAGCAACTAAAGATTTATGATTATAATATACTTTGATTTTTTCGGCACGCACTAACAATAGAACTGTGTTAGTGTAACTATCATTTTTTTTTCTTGGACCCCTATGGAGTGTTCTTGCCATTACCGAGTAATTTTATTTAATGTGAAGTTTATTTTGGATACATTTAATTTTTACAGGTTTATTTCATTGGCGTTTAGGAACCTCGTTAATATTTTAAAAATGGTTTGATTGTTAGATAATAACAAAGTTGGGATGTTGATAGGGAATAGAGTTTTGTTAGAAAAATCTTGGATTAAATTTGGATACTGGTCGTTGTTAGGGCATCCTGAAAAACATGATTTAAATTTTCTTCTTCTAGTTCACATTCACACATAGGAGAGTCCCGAATGCAGATTTTAAACAAGTGAGAATTTATACAACAATGGCCGATCCTCGTACGGCAGATCGAGGAAGTTTCAAACTTATTTAATTTCGTTTTGGAAAACCAGGACCTAGTAGGAATCTCTGGCTGAATTTTCGCAAACCATTTACCTTTTAGAAGTTAAGAAGTCTCCCATTGATGTCTCCAAATGCAGATCATTTTCTCTTAAAAATACTCTCATTAACATTATAGTATTTCTGTTCTTCATGACCTTAATGAAATACCTACGCAATTATTTTCGCTGTAAGCTAATAACAGTGTTTCTGACCAATGAAAGGATAACAGGGCCCTGGAAGAAGAAGAACATCGTGGCTGAAGAACCTGAGGCAATGGTTTGACCAGTCTACTGTGGAGCTTTTCCGGGCCACATTAAACAAAGTGATAATAGTCAATGTCCATTAAACGGTCAAGATACGAAATGAAAAAGAAAATGCTGAAAAAAATAACTGCCTTCCTGTAGTTATAAAAATGTTTCTGCTCTTATACGGTGAGTCTTAAACTGGAAATTAAAAAAATACAAAAATAATATCAACATTATAAGAATCCTCTTCGCCATGGTCTTTATAAAATACGCAGTTGCTTTCCCACCAACCCAACAATATTTTCAATCGCGATGATAACATGCTGAAAAATACAACTACCTTCTCGTCCCTCGGCGGTAAGTCATAAACTAGTAATAACAAAAATACTCAATATTGTTCACCATAACTTTATCAAAATACTTGATTACTTTTCAACCAAGCGTATAATATTTGCGACAAGATGCTGAAAAATAAAATTGTTATTAACTAAGTTTTGTAATCGGTGAGTAATAAACTGGAAATAACAAAAAAAAAACTCATAAAAACATATGATTCTTTTTTAAAATGCGCAATTACTTTTCCACCAATCTAATAATATTTTTAAGAACACATGAAGTTTCAGTTTTTCAGAACGTAGTTCTCTGGTATTTTAAGACAAATTAAAATGAATCAACTACAAAGATAGACAGAAAAAATCAATTTATCTAAAAAAATATATGATAATTACTACTGGAATTCGAACCTGAACCTTCCAGTTTCGCCACACCAATTAAGCAGGTTGATGACGGATTTTGAAACTTATATGTTGTAGCCACAGACCACCAAATAAATAGACACGAATTCAATGTCCCAAAATTTTCATTTTGGTGGCATCCACGTGATCACTTTAGTGCCACTCACGCTATCAAATAGCTTCGCGACTTTTTTCAAATACGTGAACGAAAATTTAAACTTTGACAATATAATATGCATTATTGTAAAAAATACGTTTTATTTACACAAAGATTTAATTTTAAAAGTGTAAATACTTTTACTGTTGCATAAATGTGTCATAATCTATCGGATTTATGTTTCTATGTGTGTGTGTAGAATGCTCCTCGCCTGGAAAATAATGTTCGCTTCACTTCATATCATGTCTATTCATTTACTATTCTGTAGCTGTAGCTCTTTCATATTGTACAATTGCTGGCGAGATTCGAACAACAAATAACAGATGTATCAATTTGAATGAGCTACACCATATAAATTTGTCGTCAACCTACTTAGTTGGTGTGGTGAAACTGAATGACGCATTTTCCTAGATAAAAAAATTCCAGGTTCGAATTTCGATAACAACAAACATATTTTTTCGATAAATTGATTTTTTCTAGTTGATTAATTTTAATTTGTAATAATATTTGTAAAAAAACAATTATCTTTCTGGTCCCGGACTTTTTTGTCTCTAGGTAAACATCACATTACCGCCAGACAGACGTTTGCGATCTTGATACGTTTCACATACATATCGATCAAGTTACAATACTAATTATTAAGGAAAACATATTCTTATTGTGAAGTTGTAATTATTCAGAACAGACGGTCTGTGATATTTTAAATACTAATTAAATTTATTAATTAAAAAGATAAAGTTGATGGCTTTCAAATAATGGAACGATAGATGTATTTATTTGAAAAGTATAACATATAGTGTTTCCGTAAATACTTCGATAGCTAGTTCTGGGTTTTCTATTGGTAATGATGAATACAGTTATTCAATCTATGTAAATTCAAATTACACAAACCTTTGCGAACCTGTGCTGGTTGAGGTCGACGTTGCTATCCTTGTAGCTTGATGGTCCGCAAATATGCTGGTCAGCCACGTTCACACCTTCACACAACCGCTAATCCGAAATTATATACACTAAAAGTTTTATTATTGCCGCCGTAAAAAGTCCGTCCGAATCACAATGACTCTTTTCCCAGAAGCAGCATCGCTTTTGTTTTCTGTAAATTCAAATCTACACAAATAGAACACACATATTCAAAATTTTATATCAGGCCTACCTATCGAAATATAAAGCGCGTAAACATATAGGTTCGAAAATTTGTCGTCAATCTACTGTATCGGTATAGCATAATGCATGTTTCCCGTATTGGAAGAGATCCAGATTCGAATCCCGATAGCAACAACAATATTTTTCGATAATGTTTATTTTATATGTACATCTTTCTAATTAATACGTTTTATTTGTATTTAAAATATTAATTGCATAAACTAAAATCTCTACGAAATACTAAGTTTTCGCTCGTAAAGCTACACACTAGTGACAGTTGGCTGAGGCCTGTCAAATTAGGCTGAATTATTCGTCGCGCGTAGCACCAGTGAAGCGCCTTAAGTACGGCTGATTTGTTCAGAAAAATATAATACTTGTCTTCAGTCTTCAACGAGAGATTTCACATATTGCAGGTCACCTTCATCCGAGTCGTAACTACGCCAATACAGCCGATACAGGGTCCAAAAGGTCAGCGACCTGTAATATAATTATAATGAATCATTTCGAGTCTGGTGTATGATGTGAATAAAACTCAGATTGCGTACAATAATTTCACAATTTATTTAAGAAGAATAGAGATCAAATTGATATCCCAAAACTAAAATATACCGCAACTCAAAATCAATATATTTATCAAGGCATCAATTTTTTTAACAATCTCTCCATCACAATTAGAAAAATTACGGACTATCATAAATTTGTAACTGAAGTAAAAAAAATATATACACAGACTAACTGAAACATTAATTAACTAGTATATACTCCTTCTCTATACACGAGTCTTACTCTCATAGAGAAGAAACAAATGTTAAAATATATATATATATATATCCATAATTATTCAAATTGTATTATATTTTTAATATTAATAAAAATAAAAAATATACAACTAGTATAACAATGATACACTTGATCAAGTATTTGATCTAGGAGACCCGGGAAATAAGAGAGCGCTTCTCTGTTTGTCACACCTTTTTAAACGTTTGGATTCCTCCTACCGCGCACCCCGTGACCGGCAACACGGTCGGTCTTCGCACACGCACTTCCTAACATAATTGACAGACGTATATCGTATATCAATTTTTACAAATGCTGACAGATAGACAGAGCATCGGCCATCTAGGATGATATACTGGGTTGTTGCAAATAAGATCACATCAAATATTGTATTTATTTAATTGTTAATTACATCATTGCATGCACGGGAAAATATACAACGCTGTTGTATTCATAATGCATATCTGCCCAAAACCAATATACAGTGTTCTTACATGGGTTGTCTCAATTATTCATCAATCCACTGACCACTGACTTCTAACAGCTCCCGCATTCTGTTTTGAAGGTCGTCTGGATAGTTTGAGAAGATCACAATATGATATGCAAAACGTAGATGTCTTAAATACTAGCCATTTATGCAAATGTCTTTCTCTTCCCAGTCTAGTTGACTAAATTGATTGCAGGTTGTGCTGTTCACGGGATGCGTAACATCCTTCTTTAGCAATATATTTTGAAGACATATATTGTTACTATTGCGGGCTGTCCAAGTCTCCGAACACATACGAATATTGAAACAAGTGCGAACCAGCATAATTTGAATTTCTTTCTTTATGCCACTGCTTTTCCATATTTTAGTAAAATGGTTCTTCATGAATGTTGTACTTGTGGGATGCATAGTGTAGTAGGTTCACGTTACTTTTCATATCCATAAATGCATAAAAATAGAAATATTTTAATATGTCCAAGATCGCACAATTACTGGATTATTACCTACAAAGGCACTGTCATTAAATAAATATCAGATATCTCATAGAGACGAAGCTATTTTTATTATATTTAACGGAAAATATATAGAAGTATGGGGTAATTACAGGGCTTATGACCTATCTTCGGCTGGATTAAGTGATAATTTTATATAAATATAACGTTCACCATTCTCACCATTTCAATCTCCACGTCTATCAAATTTTTTAATGCTGTATATATGTTAAATAATAGCGTATTGTTAAATTTCATTTAATTTTTAATATTATCGAACACAAAACACTAATTTATAATACGAGAGAATGAAGAGAAAGGGATGAAACACGATTTCTATAAACGTGAAAAAAATATTTTTTTTAATTTGTCGTTTTCCCGAGCAACGCTGGCAATATAACCAGACGTAAATAATTAACTGGTTGATCGTAAATAATAACTGCCTTTGACACAAAGTAATTAATAACCCTTTAAATATATCTTAAAACAGAAAAACATCGTCTAGCTTAGCAATCACAAGAATTTCGAAAAATATTTTACAAGTCTTTTTTGTGCGGAAATTTAAAATTTTCTCTCATTGTTTTTTCGTAATTTAAAGCATATTTCCAAGATTATTCTACAATAGTTTTGACTTAGGTATCGTAATAATAGATTTATGTTGAAATCAACGTTGCTGGTCCAGCAGCTACACTGTATATTTTAATTGCATTATAAGTACTAATATTTAAATAAAATTCATTTTGTAAATTTAATTGTTTATTCAAGTCTTGATATGATATATATCACAATAATTTGACACTAAATGATTTTCGAAGAAGTTTCAGCTGTAAATATGATATTTAGGTTTTTTTATAGATATAGATTATGTAAAACATATATAATTATACGTATTTAATATATTATATCACCAACCAGTTTCAGAAAATACTATTTCCAATTTAATTATCTAAAATCATGTATGTCAGATTGTCATAATATTTTTGAAAATTTATTTAAAAAATAATCATTATTTAAAAATAAATCTAGGTTTTTTTTTTTAGAAAAGGACTTGAGGTTAAATTTAGTTGGCTATTTATAATACTAATGAAATTATCAAAATTAACTTTGTGGTTAAAATTCTTTATTTTCATTTGTTAACGTTGTTTCGTTAATCACTTATTGAGTTTAAATACATCTACCGGTTTCTAAAAATACCATTTTCTTCTTCAGGATATCAATACTAATCTTCTAACTAACTAAAATATGTTGTTTCTTTACTAGAATCTATTTTCAATAAACAATAGTATATTATATTAACAACTAAGGAATTTCGCCAACGTGGGGACAGATTGCCTTCTGACACCAAACTGTCAAGACCTATAATATTTTTTTACCGTCCGAAAAGCAGCGCCGTGCATAATGCTAGGACGACAAAGAGACAGTGTTCTAAACGACTCCGGAAGTGCAGTAATATCTCGGTTCTTCCCTAAAAAAGTGCAAGTCAACTGGAGGTAAAAACAACGTTCAACCCAGGACTAGGCCAGATCCATCTGCCGTTATTTTCCTTCCTGAATCCAATTCGGGTTGCGTCAACGATGTCATTATTGTAATCGATACAGTCCACGGGATCTTATCCCACCAGTGTATGTTCATCTTCCTTCCTTTCTATCTTCTTCCCTCAATCTTTCTCTAAATTGCACTTCTGTAGTATACATATTATCTTATACATTTGCTCTTACGATTTCCGATGGTATGTTTAATGAACCTCTTTATATTTACTTGGCACGAAAATTTTCTTAATACTTTCAAACTAAGCTAGACACAGTAAACATTGGACTAACTCGGTGGTCTCCCAGGACGAGTCTCGAGCCCCCTACCACTTCATCATTAGGCTAGCGTCTAAACGCTAGACCAAACAAACACGTTTTTTTTTTCATTTTTACCCTTTCCCATTCATTTGAGGTCAGCTCTCTATATATAAACGCGCCTGGGATGCCCACCTCTAGACGATCTTCTTACTTAAAAGCACGTCCTTTATCTTTCTCGATATTTTTTTTTTATTTATACTTTTTTTTTACATATCCATCATAATTCTAAACAAGATACTGAAAAATATGCTTTATAAAATATCTTAATCAATAATCTACTAAAAGAATGAATTATTTTGCCTCTGATTTAATCTCGTCAATGGTAATTTTCAACTCCTGGATAACTTGTGTCATCTTCTTTCCCTTAACTCGCCACATTTAATCTATATAATAGCAAATTTTCTAAACGAAAATAATATTGACTTGTGATATAAAATTTTCTATTCTATAATATTATAGTACTTTTTTCTATAAAATAATGTTTTAAATATGAAATACATACCATAATTAGAAAGATATACATATAAAATCAATTTTATCGTAAAATATTGTTGTTGCGCCATCGGGATTTGAACCTGGATCTCTTTCCTAATCGAAGAAGGTGCATTATTCAACTACGCTACAGCGAAAATATTTTTAGCGACAAATTTTCGAACCTATATGTTACCTTTTTGATATTAATACATTTAATCGTTCCATTATTTGAAAGAGCCATCTACCATATTTTTAAAGAATCTCAAATACCTTTGAATAATCTGATAGCAGACGCCAGAATTATCAATTCATTTTTATTAAATTTTGGACACATTGATACAACTTTATTATTAGATTACTCAAAGGTATTTGAGATTCTGTAAAAATAACCTAATAATAATATTTTGACTTAATTAATGACACAAATCACTCTTGAAGGGTGGATTGCTTATTTAAAAGATACTGATTGGTAACTACAATATAATATAAATGTAAAAATATATTGGGACTGTGCCCGTCTCACTAGAGAAATTCTGTCTTGAGACAGGCTTAGTTTACAAGCAATTGTACTGATGAATTAGTATAATATATATTCTTAAACAAACAATCATAAGGTGGACTTTCAAATAAATTATTTTGAATAAATTTAACAATCATTAAAAGTTTGAATCAATATGTTTGGGTGAGTGCACCAATACTAGCTCTACCCATATTGCGAATCCAAGTTTTTATTTTCAGTTTCATGATATTGGGACAATTCAGTTGGGTTAAATCTTTCAGTATGCTATTAATATATATGTATGTGTATATACATATATATGTTTATATATACACATATATATATATATATACACATATATATATATATGTGTGTGTGTGTGTGTGTGTGTGTGTGTACTTAAGAGTAGTATATTACTACTCGCCTTACCTTGTATATGACGCTTCCGTAACCCCTGCAGTCGCCGCCGAGATGGCACAAATGCACGCAAATGGTACCCGGATGAGCCGATCTCCAATCCCAATCGAATACGGCAATATCACAAGTTCACCCACGCCACAAACAAACAATCTGTGCATAAAAATCACGGGATTACAAATAATACAGTGCTGGTGCACTGGAGCTGAAAGGTCCACACCACGAATACTATCGCGATATCGAGTTCGAACAAATATCGGTCAAGTTGACGTCAGCTGGCGTCAAGGTCACATTCCACACAGAAAAAACAAGCATGCAAAAATGTGTGGATAGGAATTTGGACGCAGAAATGTGGCAATAACAATGGTTGATTCAAAAAGACGAAAAGTGCATTAACGAATTCGGAACAAGTAGAATCAGTATATATTTTTCTTCTATGAAAGACATCTAATTTATTAAAAATTTCGTCAATGCTCACTGTGTTTGGGGTTTATTAATTCTATCGAAAAAATATTTTTGTTGCTACGAGTATCGATTATTTGGTATATCTTTCTAATTGAGGCATTTAAGTTGTATTAAAAATATCACAGACCTATGTTATCAAAAATTCCAACTTTATAATAATAATGAGTTATCCTTGAAAATATATAAGTTGTACTAATATTTCAAAAATTTTATTTTATTTATTTCTGGCGTCTATTAAATAATGGAACGACAAATGTAATAATTTGAAAGTGCAACGTGTAAGTTCGAAAATTTGTCGTCAACTTACTATGTTGGTGTAGTATAATCAGTTAATGCATTTCCCCGGACAGAAGAAGTCCAGGTTCGGATTCCGGTAGCAAAAAAAAAATATTTTTTCGATGAAATTTATTTTATATCTTTCTAATTGTAACATTTAATTTGTATTAAAAATATCACAGCACTTTGTTCTGAAAAATTGCAGCTTCACAATAAGAATATGTTCTCTTTAAAAATAAAAATTTATAATTTATTCAATATTTGACTCAATATTATTAATATTAACGTCCGTAACTTGTATATACGGTGACAGAAGAATTCGATGAACTCCAATAAATTCCATAATAAAACGGAAAGATCTGACTGGTTTAGCCACCTGGTGTAGGGCTTCGAAGAATATTTTGTGTTCTTTCATTTTGTTCCCAAATCTCTGGTTGCGTTCCAGGCAATATCGACAGACACCGCAACGCACATCTAGGCTGGGAAGAATTGGACGAAAATTGATTTATCACTCGCGTGCGACATGTGGGACGACAATTGAGAAATCGAGGGAGAAAAGTGACATAAAATGGATTAGATAGTCAACTGTCGATATGCGCATACCTACATCTACCCCCAGGACTACAAATCCCAGGCGTATTTGTATACCTACCTACCAGTGGCGTGCACTAGATATGAACATATGGGGAAGTGTGCTGTGTAATTGTGTCAAAATGTGGCTAGAGTAAGTTAGACAAGAAAGTCTACCTTCAGTTGTTGTATCGCATAGAATTTATTGATACGATAAGACACGTGTCAATAATTTAAAGGTGTAATCATCGGCATGGTGCCTCAAAACCTGTGGGATAGATATCAGGAAAATAAATATGTTTTAGTAAAACGTACAGCGGTGGCCTGTCGCCGTGTAGGTACTTGCAAATATGACTATATGTATGTATATATCTCGATTTTCCCATCGTAGTGTGCCTATGTTGAACATATTTTGTATTTCATTTCTTTCGACTTCGTAATCATCATCCCTGGTTAAGAGAAGCTGAGATTGACGAATCACCCTTGTCTACATTCTTGTTTCCTGTACAGAATAAGTTGTTTTGAGTTTATTTGATTCGTGGACCATAATCACAGATAGAATTATGTACAGTAAGAGGTCTACAACTAAAAGCGTTACTAGTGAACTTGTCAGTGAGACGGCCGGAGGACCGGCGCAAATTATTTTTATCTATTGGGGTCAGTACCAGGCGTGTTTTTTATACTCAGGTATTTCTAAGGTATATTTAGGTGCCGTTGGCTGTGTTGTTGATAATGGAGGCGATAAACCTTCACTGTAGGTTATGCTGCTAATATTGTCACCAGAAGTTATGTTCATCTGACAGAAATATACACTTTTAGTAGCAAGTTTTTGTGAAAGTATTAGTTTCAAACATTAATATTATTAAAAACAAATTAAATTAATAATTACAAATGTATACATTGAAAAAAAAATTTTTTGTTGCTACACGGTTTCGAACCTGAACGTTTTCCTATCCGGGAATAATAAATGTATTGATTATATAAAAAATCTACAAAATATATGTTCAAAATCCGTCGAAAATATAATAGATTGGTGTATCGGAATGGATATCAAAAAAATTATTTATTTCTGTATATCTTTCTAATTGATTATTTTAAAATACTTTCTTCTAACATTGCAAATTCGTATGATAAATGTATTTTAATTAAAAAATATATATTATTACAATTATTATTGGAAACTTCTCCGAGTTTTAAGTGAAAGGTTTAAAATATTTTATAATATAAAATTTTATCACATTTGTATTTATATTAACCACGTTCAAATACACACTTGCAGCGATTCGCAACACGTCTGCTCAAGCAAAGGCGTGTATTCTAAACTATTCTAAGAGTTGCGTTAAGTTGGTATACGTTTGGGGGACATTTAGCGAAAAACATGCGCAGCTTTATTTAAAACATCTCTGAATTCTTCCATTAGATTTTTTTTTAATATTATAAAGGTACAAAACATTTATAAAATAATCAGTAGGATATAAATTTCTTTTAACGTTTATTTCTTCTCTATGAGATAGAAAAGGAGTATATACGAGATAATTTATGTTTCAGTTAATCTGTGTACATATTTTTTGAGTTCAGATACAAATATATAGTAGTCTGTAATTTTTCTAATTGTGATGGGGAGATTTTTAAAAAATTTGATGCCTTGATAGTGATTTTGGGTTGCGGTTTGTTATAGTTTTGGAATATCAATTTGGTCTTTAAATTTTATAGGTCGGAATTCGATGATTCTAGTAACATTAACGTAAATTTTTTTAATTATTGTCTACTTCAACCCTAATTTAAACCTCTCTTTATCGCTCTCCCCCGATTTTTTATCTCCTTTAATTTCATGTATACTTGTAAATATAAAAATAACGCAATTTTGTTTGATATTGCTTTTACCAATTAATGTTTATGTTACTTTACATAGAGAACTGTGACATTACTTCAATACTATTGTGCTTACATCTTTATAATAATGCACTGCGTTTTTGATAGAACCTATAGAATGCGCACCCCTGATTCCTACTGGAAAGTTGACGTATTGCTGGGAGATAAAAAAGGATGGCACTTGTTTGATGATCTGCCTATCTCTGGAAGCTAATTCTGGTTGTCCACCGATTCACTAGCGACGCAGAATTATATCACAAACACTTGTTGACACTCGCGTTAAAGGAATTATTTTAAATATATTAGCGGTAGTAAAGCGGATTTACAGCGACGGCAGAGTACCGTGTTCGGTTCCAAAAGCGTAGTGAGTTCGTTCGGGCGTATTAAACTGCAGGGATATCTTCTTTCTCCCTCGTGCCTCGTGAGGAAATAGGATGGGAAAGAGAAAAGGAAAGGATATATTTCTACAATCCAATACAGTGTGCGTGTATATGTGCGTGAGTACATTAAACGGCGCTTACACTTACGAATTTTTAATTCTCAATTGCCGCAAGAATCGGGTTCATTTAATTTATATTTGAATGTACGTGTTTGATATTTTTACACGTAATTTAAATTTGCATTGTTTGTTGGTACTACTAGGGTCCGGAATTCTTACGGTAAAACTTTTATTTCCAGTACCGTGTCGTGGTACTAATTTATGCCACTTTTACTACTTTTACTGCTTACTTTTACCACAGCGATTGCGGATTCTAGTGATTACATTATTACCATCGCTTCAATTTTCTTGTTAATATAGTATAACGGAGATATATTGTTATAGCGAAACCAATTATACGGATACCTTAATATTTCAGATATCTTGACAGGTGCCTGGCTTTAAAATATTAACAAGAAAATACTGCCTTAATTGAATATTATAAAGATAGTTACGTTTCAATATAATAGCCATTAATTTCTGTTAGTTTGCTTTTAGTAATGTTCGCACTTATTGATCTTCTTACGGCATATGCTTCAAAAAAATTTATTTTATTTAATATAACGAACCTCGATATAACGGAATTCGGATATGCCGGACAAAATTTCTACACTAATTTTCGTAATTTTACAGAGTTAATTATTAATAAAAACAGCAGAATCCAAGAGTTCAAACAAAACATGTTTCTTTTTTATGTAGGATTACCGAATGCAAGCGCCTCGATACCGCATTGTTTTTATGTAGGATTACCGAATGCAAGCGCCTCGATACCGCATTGTTTTTATGTAGGATTACCGAATGCAAGCGCCTCGATACCGCATTGTTTTTATGTAGGATTACCGAATGCAAGCGCCTCGATACCGCATTGTTTTTATGTAGGATTACCGAATGCAAGCGCCTCGATACCGCATTGTTTTTATGTAGGATTACCGAATGCAAGCGCCTCGATACCGCATTGTTTTTATGTAGGATTACCGAATGCAAGCGCCTCGATACCGCATTGTTTTTATGTAGGATTACCGAATGCAAGCGCCTCGATACCGCATTGTTTTTATTAATTTTTACCCTACATATAATCAAAGTGTATTTTCGGAAAAAGTGTTTATTATTTATATATATATTTAGATAGCAGAAAATTGTTTACTGTGAAATTAAATTTTCATACAACCCTCATCAGTTTTTTTAAAATCATATAATATTTATAATCCATTTACAGAAATATCACTGGTCTTGTATATACATGAATTGTACCGTTTATATTCTCAATTAAAAATGTGCATTCGGAAAACCACCTCATTATACAACGGACTTTGACTTTGATGGACACCCCCTCACCCGCGTTAGTCCGTTATATCATCATTCTGATGTACTATGATTTTTATTTTATTAATTATTTTACTCTTATGGGCTTTTACAAAATTGGTTAGGTATAATAAAAACATTAGCAGCTACCCAAGTTGCATTGAATATATATATATATATATATATATAAATACAAATTTATAGAATATACATATATAGCTATAAAAAAAAAAGTAAAATAAGCAAAACAAACTGTGTGATCACTTAAGCCAGCCGTTGTGTCGAGTGATCACTTAAGCCAGCCGAAGGCAGATCGTAAAGCCTGTAATTACCCACATTTCCATTAAATATAATAAAAAATAGCTTCTATAAAATCTATGAGATATCTATTATTTGTCTATATCTATATCTGGCGGAATACCAAACTGCATTTGTCGCCCCGGCGCTAATTTGACAGCGATTTTCCGGTCGCAGAAAGCGGCGACCTTCACACTACATAAACTAATCATACCAACAGCAACAAAAATCCAGAGATGCCAGTCGAAAGAATAAGAAAGTGCGTAAACAGTGAGAATCCACTGTACTTTCGTTTTATATCACCTCTATTTTTTACTTTTTACTACGTTTCAGGGACTGCAGTACAGATGACAGATTTTTTCCTATGGAATTCGCTACGCATGTAGCATCATATTTTACCTTTAATCCACCCCAAAATATAAATTACGTTTGTTAATATAAATTCGCAGCCCCTTTCACACGCCTGAGCTATTCAAACATAAATCAACCCGAAAACTATAAAAAATATATATACCGAATCTACCCCTGTTGCCGCCAACTACCGTTGGTAGAGTTATAACTAGGGGTATTAACCGGATGGTGGGCGGTCGCCGCAGTAATCGAAACAATTTTCAGGATATAATAACAGGAAGCGGTACAATCAATTTTCACGTTTCTTACGTCGGGAATTACGTGCTATAAATCATGGGGTTTTTTCTCAAACCCTTATCGTCTAATATATAAAGAATAATGTTAAGATTGTCTTACAATTACATGGACACGAAAGCTGGTACAAACACACCATTAATTTCTTGTCATAATTTTCAGCGATTCTTCACGCTTGTTGTACGTCAAACGTCAAATATCACTCCATTGACCATTTATACTCCGTTCATCATTGGAATAAATTTAATCTCCCCAGCAGCAGTTTAAACGGTATAAATATTAAATACTAAATAAATGTATTAATGAGAAATATAATATATACATATAAACTTAATTTTATCGTAAAATATAGGGGGAAGGTGCATTAACCATCTATGCTACAGCAGACAGTACTTTTGACGACAAATTTTTGAGCCATCTACTTTGTTTTTACGGAATCTCAAATACCTTTGAGTAAACTGATAACAGATGACAGAATTAACGATTAATTTTTATTTAATTTTGGACACATTGATACAACTTACATATTATTAAGGAGAACACATTCTTATTGTGAAGTTGTAATAATTCAGAACAGACGGTCTGTGATATTTTATGTATATCTTTCTAATTAATACATTTAATTAGTATTTAAAATATCACATACATGACGAGTATCGCTATCAAATCTAACGAGTACATGGGTGTGAATTTTTATCTCTTTCTACTAATTTCTAACTCCAGATCAAAATCTCATGGTACTGAAACCTTGAGATTTATCTCATTCTGTGGACACGGCTCATTAGGATCTAATATCAGCTGTTATCTGATACCCCTAAAATAATCAAATTGTTAACGTTATGGACGAAATTGATATTTAATTATACATAGATTAAGTGGAAAATATCTATCTAAAATATTATGACTTTTTCAATATTTGTAAAATGACTTTGTGGCAACATATTATATAAATAATAATAATAAAATTCTAATTTTGATTCATAGTACAATGCGTTATATTGCTATAATCAGATAACATTTCAGCAAAATAATACACATATTTCGGTTTTGTGAGGCTGATACTTCGTGTCAGGTACGCGCGCGAGCAGCGCCGCCGTTTTGCAGCGAGGCTTTAGAGAAATAAGCGAGTGAACGAAATAGGCCAGATTCCGAGGTAGACGATAACTAGGAACCGTTTGAGCTAGAGTAACTGTCATGAATAAGAGTCTTGTGAACCAAAGTTTTTGTATTATTAAGGAAAACACATTCTTATTGTGAAGTTGTAATTATTCAGAACATATGTCTGTGATATTTTAAATACTAAATTAATGTATTAATTATAAATATAAACATATAAAATCAATTTTATCGAAAAATATTGTTTTAGCGTCACCGGGATACGAACCTGGATCTCTATTTACAATTCGGGGAAGTGCACTATAATACAACAGGGGTAGATTCGGTATATATATTTTTTATAGTTTTCGGGTTGAATTATGTTTGAATAGCTCAGGCGTGTGAAAGGGGCTGCGAATTTATATTAACAAACGTAATTTACATTTTAGGGTGGATTAAAGGTAAAATCCCGGTGACGCAAAAACAATATTTTTCGACAAAATTGATTTTATATGTATATATTTATAATTAATACATTAATTTAGTATTTCAAAGTTTTTGTGTTATTTTATGGAGATCCCTGAATCCGCCAAAATACTAAAATAACAGGTTTTCTGCATGTTACACTAGTATTTTACTGTATTATAGCAGACAACGCCGGTATAGTAATAAATAAAGTGTAGTGTTCAATGTACAAATAAATAAATATAATAAGTAAATCAAGATGCGAATAGATAGCATATAAATACATTGTAAAACTTAAAGTAAGTAAATGCATTGTTCGATGTAGAAAAATATTTAAATATATATACAAGTAAATTATAAGTAAATAATATACAAATATGAAGTAAGAGTGTGTAAAATAAGTAAATAATATACAAATATGAAGTAAGAGTGTGTAAAATAAGTCAATAACATACAAATATGAAGTAAGAGTGTGTAAAATAAGTAAATAATATACAAATATGAAGTAAGAGTGTGTAAAATAAGTAAATAACATACAAATATGAAGTAAGAGTGTGTAAAATAAGTAAATAACATACAAATATGAAGTAAGAGTGTGTAAAATAAGTCAATAACATACAAATATGAAGTAAGAGTGTGTAAAATAAGTAAATAATATACAAATATGAAGTAAGAGTGTGTAAAATAAGTAAATAACATACAAATATGAAGTAAGAGTGTGTAAAATAAGTAAATAACATACAAATATGAAGTAAGAGTGTGTAAAATAAGTAAATAACATACAAATATGAAGTAAACTTATGTAAAATTGTAATGCTCAATATAAAACGATTGAAAAAAGTTCAGTTAAATATCATACTAACATAACTACAGAGAAGAGTAGAAAAAGCAATATTCAATATATAGGTACTGTTGTGGCAGTAAACAGAAAAATACTTTGTTTAAAACCACTGTTTATTGTTACTATATCTGATGTTACTGATATCTATGGTATCTTCTTTAGGAAACAATGTATATTGAACATACTTTTATAGTTTTGTTTTTATCTAGGCTTGTATTTTTAATTTTAGTATACATTTTTTCCTGAAGAAGAAACCATAGGTATCGAAACATGTTTATTTTTCAATAAATAGTGATTTTAAATATTAATTTTTTTATTATTATTTATAAAATATTATGCATTAAAAAATATTTTTAAAGTATTATAAATACAAATAAACATTTTTGTACCTTCAAAATTATGAATAAGAAATATTTGAAGTAGTGCATGTTTGAAACAAGTCGATGAGTTTGTGTATTTGGGAAGTATGTTTGATAGAAAAGGAAAGGCTGAGAGTGATATCGAAAGGAGGGTGACTGTAGCAAATAAATTGAACGGCACTGTGAATAGAATTATAGCTAATTGGAATTTATCAACCGAGGCAAATGGAGTCTCAGTACCGACACTTAAGTTTGGAAGTGAGGCCTGGATCTGGCAGAAGAGGAACGAAAGTAGACTGAATGCAGTGGAAATGAGATTACATTGGCGTATTTGTGGCAAATCTATTTATAACAGAGTAAAGAACGAAGAAATAGGTGGTTTAGTCAGACGCCCGCGAAAGACTCGGCACAACCAAGTGAACCAGATACTGGAAGATGGTCCTGTTAGAAGCTTGTATAAGAATATGTACGCATGTGAATGAGGCAAGAATTGTGTGTGGAGCTCTATCCTCTTTGCCTACCCGGCTTGTTCCGCAAATCTACCGGCACTACATTAGGAATATTAATTTGTAACGTATCTGAAAATATTTTTATGTAGTTGATAAACAATACGGAATGAAATTCTAGATACTTGTCCTGATTTACTGTGTATTCTTTCAGATTCAGGCTCTAGATTTGTCACAGCCTCATGTGTGTTGCTCGCGCCATTTTTTTTTATCTAGATTCTAAAACAAATTCAGCAATATGAGTATATTCTTTCGTAAAAGTGTTATATGTTACCTTTTTTCATATTAAAATGCTGTCTGCTTTATGTTTACGACACGTTTTCCACATTCCATCTAGTCTCCCAGTCTCCGGTTCAACAGATGGTACACCTGACTAAAGCACCTTAACATTATTATTATTAAGGTTATCTGCTATCTGCGAACAATATCAAAATGCATGGTTTTTCTTATAATTTATAATTTATTTATATATATATATGTCAATTAAAAAAAACAACAGTAGAATTATGCACCCCCAAATAAAAAAGATCTTGAATTAAGGGGTGCTTTTCAACATTTATATAATAAATACTAAATTAATGTATTAATTATAAATATAATATATACATATAAAATCAATTTTGTCGAAAAATATTGTTTTAGCGTCACCGGGATTCGAACCTGGATCTTCATTTCCAATCCGGGGAAGTGCACTACCTTTGTGCTATAACGCCAGTATTTTTCTTGACAAATTTTCGAAACTATATGTTACATTTTTCAAATTAATACAAAATAAAACAATATTTTTCGACAAAATTGATTTTATATGTATATATTTATAATTAATACATTAATTTAGTATTTAAAATATCACAGACCTATGTTCTGAATAATTACAACTTCACAATAAGAATGTGTTCTCCTTAATAATTTATATAATACAAGATCAATATTAACCAGATGTAAAAATTCGTTTACATACATCTATAATAATACAATATGAGTAGCTCGTTGGTGTAGTGGTCAAGACATTAGCCTAGTGATCACTCGGATAGTCGGGGGGTCGCTCCTCGTTCCAGAACACCAGTAAGTTAGTGTTATTTTCATACCACAAGCGTTTAGCTTAGTTTGAAAATAGTAAAAATATTAATGTGACATGTATTCCGTGTACGCATATCTATTTAAAATATATATGTACACACAAATCAACAATTTGGAAACAATTGGGAAATTTATCAGATTATAAATAGGGAAAGATGTCAAATATATAGTTTAATAATTTTAAAGACCTTAATTCATTTTATAACTTATTTTTTGTATCATTTATATTCGCTGCTAATTTAATTGATATTGTCAGCTGGTTATACAGTTTAAGAGCAATGTATGATGCATGTCTGTCGTATTCCTAATTTGGACCATTTTAAAAATAACATGTTCATTAGTTTTGCTCCTAGTCTGATAGTTATGATGAATTTTTATTTCATCCTCATTAAAAAAATGAAATTAGACAGTTTTTTTTATATAAAGTAGATGAATTAAATACAGGAAAATTTTTAAGAACTGGTTTCGTTGGGTAGTCTCTAGCCATTTTTTAAAAATTATTTTCTTTTGAGTTGTAATTATTAGTTTGAAATGTATAGGACAAGTTCCGCCCCAACCTAGCATTCCGTATTGTAATATTGATTGAACCGATGCATGGTATGTCATTTTAAGAGTTTGCAAATTACAATATTGTGTGAGGATATATAAAAGTAGAATAAAAATTTACGTAATTATATCAAACTGAATGTCTGTAAGTATGTTTTACATAAAATCTTAAATTCTTAGACCGATCTAAACCAAACTTTGCATCACTAAGCTTTAGGATCCTCCGCAAAATATAAATATCATTTCGTCTCCCTGTGATTGCCCTACTCCCTTCAGGTAGTATAACTTTCATCCATCCTAAATTAAATAAAACTACATCTGTTGCGTACAAGCATAAACGTTGGAATAAACTCAGAACACGGAAAGAATTTGGCACTCACCACAATCCGGATTCTGCTGGCACCTTCAAAGATGCGGACTGTATATTTTTCATTCACCATTTCATCAAGGTTCCGACACAAAGTATTGAGATTGTATAACAGTATTAACTGTTCCGTACACATTGTAACCGTATTGGTTCAAAGTCGCCAATCGACTGGTCGGCAACAAGGCCGGGACGGGAAGAGAAAGGGGGAACAGTGCATTGTTTTCGTTCAATAATTAATATATGTATACACAAATATATATATGTCTCAAACGCCATCCATTAAATATTTTTCACTAATTTTATAACATCCTAGTAAAATTAATTATTAACTTTGATTTTTTCTCGGATCTCAAGTTCTAAAATATGTGTTTTATACATTTAATGATAAAAAACTGATCTCAAAATATCTAATTTTATGATTTTAATAATTCAATAATGAAAGATTTATAATATTTTATAATATATACAATAAAATCAAAAACAGAGGAAGACTTGGCACGACCAGGTAAACCAGATACTACAGGACGAGCTTGCATGAGAAGACGTATGAATGTTGATGAGGCGAGAGTTATATCAGGGCAAAAGAGTGTGGCACCCTTTTTTCTCTGCCAACCCCCGCGGAGAAACGGCGTGATGGTAAATGAGTAATTTAGTTAGTCAGTCCAATATTTTTTTGTTAAAGGGCCAGAGTTTAAAAGAATCAAGAATCACAAGCAAGTTAAAATTAGTGACGAACTGAACCGTGATTGTGACCGACTGTGTTTTTGGTGTTCAATTGGAACGATGATTGATAGCTGTGATTATTTGTGATTTCTTAAGCAATCACTGGTACGCTCGATATTCAATAATTAAATCGTGATTACTTTCGAATACCAATCACGACTTATCTCATATTAAAATCTTCTTCTTCTGCTCTCAATGAGAATAATTGTGGTAATTGTGTATGACTACGGATAATTATTACAGATGACGTCATCGATAATTTGTCGTCACCTATTCCGGTCAGTGGCGTTCTTTGTGCATTTTAGGATTGGGTTCTGCACGAGAGTTTTAACCAGATGTTGATTTGCTACTACATGATCTGGATCTCTTCCTTGGATAACAAATTTTTCAATGGTGTCCTTATTTCTGTTATAAAATATCTAAAGTTTTGGTGCCGTGTACTTGAGGATATGATCGAGGTATTAATTCTTGGTTTGCATCGCCAGCACAATATTTCTAGAGCATCTGTCCTCTTCTCTGAGTCTATCTGTAAGCACCATAAAGAAAACTGAAAACACTTGTTATAATACGTATTTTAAAAAGCTGTTTTTTTAAATTGAGTTGCGTTCACAAGAAACGTATCAAATCAATATTCTTACTAATACAAATTAAATTATTAAGGAGAACACATTCTTATTGTGAAGTGGTAATTATTTAAAACATAGGTCTGCGACATTTTAAATGCTAATTAAATGTATTAATTAGAAATATATTTATACATATTAAATCAATTTTATCGAAAAATATTGTTGTTGCGCTACCGGGATTCGAACCATTCTTTGAATCTCTTTTCAAACCGGGGAAGGTACATTATCCAACCATGCTACAGCGACAGTGCTTTTGATGACAAATTTTCGAACCCACTTTTTTTCAAATTATTTGAAAGCCATCTACTTTATTTTTACGAAATCTCAAATACCTTCAATACATTCAAATCAATTTAAAAAAAAAGAATTGTTAATTCTGGCGTCTGCTATCGGTTTACTCAAAGGTATTTGATTTGAGAATAATGTAGATAGCTTTCAAATAATGGAACGATGGATGTATTAATTTGAAAAGTGTAACATATAGGTTCGAAAATGTGTCGTCAAAATTACTGTCGCTGTAGTATACTTGGTTAATGCACCTACCCCGGTTTGGAAAGAGATCCGGGTTCGAATCCCCGTAGCGCAACAACAATTTTTTTGGATAAAATTGATTTTATATGTATATCTTTCTAATTACAACATTTAATTAGTATTTACAAATCAAATTAATCAACTTGAAAAATATTTAATATTATTGATTGATATTTTAACTGCTACCAGAATTTGAACCTAGACCCTTTTCTATCTGGGAAAAAATACCACAAAACTTTGTTCTGTAAAATTGCAACTTTACAACAACAATGTGTTCTCCATAAAAATATTCTTATTATTTTCAAACTTAACTAACTTTCCTTAACTGTGACTCAAAACCCCAAGATCACTAGATCACTAGGCGAGTATGGATCTAGTATATCACTAGACCAACATATTAGTCAAATTATTATCCAAGAGTTTTTGGAATCGCCGAGTATCAATTCAGCTACCTCACATTAAGCGACCATTCCCACCTGTATTGTTAAATAATCTTAAAAGCATATTATAACGTTTGATTTTTGGTGTTAGAATTTCGGTATGCCGTCAATATTCTTACTAAATGCTTGTACTATGAAAATAGGAATTCTCTACTGGAATTAGACTCAAACCTCTGATCACTGAGTCACTTCGCGACTGTATCAATCACTAGATCAAGAAGCACACCGATTGTATTCAATACCCGCCTAGTGGATGAATTAGATGTACCTCAATCGAGCGTAGATACCAAATCTAATCAAGTCATTAGTCTGTCAATTTTTGGAATGCCTGAACCTTTTTTAGTTCAACTAAAACCATTTTGGTTTTTCGTATCTCTAATTCGCGTTATCCATTTGTTTTGATTGATTCCCCTCGATTTTCGGCAAACGCGGATTTTAAATTCAATCATGGGAGGAAATTTATTGCTTACTGTTTAAAACCTCGAGGCATCGAAATCTTATTTCTGATCTGAGGAAACGCGATTTCCCGAGAAACATCTGATTCAGGCGAGTGATTGATTGTGTCCTAATACAACGGGTTTTTCATTTTATTTCCGCTTTGCTTATATAAGAATGTTAAAGATTAATGTCAGAAATTTCTCTTTTTTTCAGATCAGATTGATAGAAGAAAGTTTTCTACACAGAAATACTCGAAATAGCAATATAAAATTATTTACTTACACAAAAAAGTAAGAAAATAACTAAAAATATGAATTAAATTATGACACAAAAATACTAAATAACTATGATTAATATAAAAGTGTATTAATAATCACAAAAAATGAACAAGGGAAGCGTACAAAATAAATAATAAAAAAATACTAAGTTTATAAATTTAAATTTAAAATGTGGTGACGATATTACTTAATTAATTAAGTGTTGTGCGTGATGTTGTTCGCGTCGTTACTGGCTGGAGAGTAGCGCCACCATGTCTTTCGGAGAGTTCTTCTACGACAACACCTCCTTACCGGGCTTCGGTTGCAGGCTTTTATCTGGTAGGCTCCGATCTTGCTCCATCCCTCGGGCAGGATTGGATTGCCTACCAGACTCCCCGGACAACCAAAGCCTTCATGACTGGACCGCGTACCCCTCTTACACCTGCCAACTCGATGTCGACGTCCAAAATGATACGTTGTACAACTGCAATGCTTGCACGGAAAACTGGACGAATTCTAGTTGTTTCGATTCGTTTAATCTCTCGTTCAACGGCATGGTGTTTGAGACTGCGTTGCGGTCGCTCTGGTTGAGGATTCCCTTGGAGCCCGGTGATTCGTGCTTCGTTTCGAGAACTTCTGAGAGAGTTGTGAAGAATCTCGAATGTTTCATGAGCGGGCTGCAGTACTTGAACCAAAGTTTTCGCTTGAGAGATGACTTGGAGTACGTCGACAGTGACAGTGACACAGTGACGTCTCTTGATAAAGTGCAGTGTGTTTGGGGAGCCGACAACTCCACTCTGGACCGCGACGTTCTGGAATATGACTGGAGCTTTCTGTTTGTGATTGTGTTCATCCTCGCCGGGGGACTGGGAAACATTCTGGTCTGCCTGGCCGTCTGCCTGGACAGACGATTGCAGAATGTGACTAATTACTTTCTGCTGTCACTGGCCATTGCAGACTTGCTGGTCAGCTTGTTCGTGATGCCGCTAGGTGCGATTCCAGGATTTCTCGGTGAGTTTTATTTAAATTTAATCTAAATATTTTTCAATATTGCTTATTTACCGCATATCATAGGTATATCATATATATATCTTCTGATTTTTATTTAATATTACACTTGAAAATTTTCCGCGGGACACCCTTTATTAGTGTAATAATAAACAGGTGTTGTAATAGTTGATGTCATTCTAAAATGGCACAGTTTCAACTCGGTCCCCAGATGTTTCCAGAAGTACATCCTACTCTACGCGTCGCGACGCCGACGCTTAGAGGCGTGAAATCACTCGGAGGAGACAATTTAAAAAAATACAAAATAAATATAAACAAAATAGAGAAAAATTCACATATTTTTTCGAGAATAGAAATTCTTTTCGTTATATTCAATATTTAAATAGGTTCACAATTTCGATTAGAGCTAAGAAGGTTTTGTGTACATATGTTGTTTGGAATTAGAATAATCTTGAAAATTGAATAAAAAGCCGTCTCGTATTTATATTCGTATTTGTATATATCATAGTATTCACCTTAGTTTGTTGTGAGGATAAGGTAGATATTTACATTTAAAATTAAATTATCAATATTTACATAATGACACTGAATATATCATATTATATTATGCAGATTACAATAATTTCTATACTTCGTGTGTTGATTATCTGCGAAAATAAGAAGAGTAAAAAGCGCGGCGTCACACTCGACTATATTCTCATTTTTAACTTGTGTTTTAATGTCACTTTTACCAAGCGCCTCCAAAACTTTTAGTATTAAAAAAGGCACCAAGCATCGATCTTGGTACCTCTCACATGCAAGTTAGTACTCTGCCGTCTTAGCTATTCCCCTAATAAACTGTGGTGTAAAATTGTCACATATATAAATCACTAAAATGTAATTTTTAATCATTCTAGTATTTGATACATTTTTAAATGGCCGTAATTTTTTTAATATTATATTTATTTGTACCTACATCATAGATATTATATATATATATATATATATATATATATGTATTTATTTTTAAATACATAAGTAAGTCGACACCTCCAAATAACAAGGTTCTATCTGACACTGTTTTTAGATAATGAGCTTAAAAGTGTCAATTGAATTTCAACATATATTCATGTATATTTTGTTTAGAGTATGCAAATATGATCAGTTTTCAGGTCTTAACTTATTTTCAGTATTATCAATGACTACTGTGAGATGAAAGAAATTAAAAATAAATAAAAACATAGAAAATTAACAATAATGATCCATAAATTGAAATAAATAACTGATGCAGTTGAAACTGCAGCTCTTGCTATTTCGTGTGTATGGAAGAAATAAATAATAATGCATTTGGAACCCTTTTAACACAATAACTCAAATTAGCCCAAAATGTTAGTTGGAACCTTGTTATTCTAAGGAGTCGAAGTATCAAATACGTGCAAAATACTAGAATGATTAAAAATATCATTTTTTACTTACGATACTTTATGTAGTAGGGGTCGATATATTGCGCCTCGTCGCTATTTTATCCAATGCATCCTATATTAATATATATTCTTAAGAAACTCTCTAAATGGCTAACTAACTTACCATCACGCCAATAGAGGGCCACACTCCTCTGTCCTGACACACAATTCTCGCCTCATTCACATCCATACATCGTCTCATGCAAGCTCGCCGATTGTTGAGGCTTCTAACACAACCATCCTCCATTATCTGGTTTACCTGGTTATACCAAGACTTCCGTGAACGTCCTCTATTTCTGGTGCCATCAACACTTGCGTCATATATTCTCTCCTCATTTTTCCAAACGACCTAAAATACGATTTCGCGAATATATATTTACGTACTGTTATTGAATATATAAAAGAAAAAACATTTTAGTAATCTTAACCCATTATCGCGTCTCACAGACCTGGTCGTTTAAGCAAGCACTAAACAGCCATAATGATACCACTGAAGCCGAATCAGAAAGTCATGGAAATAGACGTGGAGACGTAATATTATTTTGGATTAATATTCATTTACAATCTTTGCGTATTGTGCAATAGATATCACTGATGTCTAATATTTCTCAAAAACTGCTATGAATAAATCTTATTGCGGTTCAAAGTGGTTTTACAATAAATATAGTATTCACTAGAAATTTTTTTTTTTTACCTTTCCATAATATATAATTTTCCATTATATTCTTAAAATTTATGCTTTTTTCACTGCAGACGATTATCATATCACTTTAAGATAACTCTAGGTATACATATTATGTCCTATATAGCGTGCATCATTTTATATTTTCAATGATTTCTGTATTGATATATTGATTCTACGGAAAAAAGTTCGTCAGCCACCTGCAGAACTTCTAGATATCTGGTGCGGTATAGTGTTCCTGAAGTTCCAGATGTTTTTAAATCCTCCATTCTTCAGTGAGTTTTTTCACGTATTAGGGCTAAAAAAACTTCATAATTTTCAAAAATATAATAACGTTAAAAATCTATACTTAAATCCCCGTAAGTGTCATAAAAATTTTATTATTCACATATTATTTATCATTTAAATAAAAAAAAACTATAATTTTGTTTCAATACCATATTATTTGATTTTATAACCAACTAGTTTCGATTCAGGCAACCGTCGTAAGGGTTGAATAAATACATACTAACTAAAAACAGAATTACAACCAGTTAGAAAAAGATTCAAGGAGAAAGAAGTAACAATTTTAGATATCTTTACCTTCTATTTCCCTACACCCACTCCTTCTCCCTCTCTCTTAACCAACCCGACCAAAGTTGATGTTCTTGCTCTCTCCTTCTTCAATCTTTTCCTAACTGATTGTTATTCTGTATTTAGTTAGTACATATTTATTAAACCCTGATAAAGAAACAAGCCTGAACTGAAGCTAGTTGGTTATATATTAAAATAAAATATAAGTTTTTTAATATTTTGAGTATGTCCAAATCTTTGTAGGAACTCATTACTAGGATTTTATCCCCTGGGGGATTGTCATAAATATAAAGATGTTTCTGTGAGATGAAGCTATTATTTTTACATGGGAAGTATGGAAGTCTTGGGCATTACAGGGCTTACGACCATCGGCTGGCTTAAGTGATCACTTTACATAACATAACGTTCACCTATTTACCAATGCTACCACATCCATCATTTTTATTTTATTTATAAGAGTTTTTTAAATACTAAATTAACGTATTAATTATAAATATATACATATAAAATCAATTTTGTCGAAAAATATTGTCTTCGCGTCACCGGGATACGAACCTGGATCTCTATTTCCAATCCGGGGAAGTACACTGCCAATTAGTAAGTAAACCGACTGCAGACGCCAGAATTATCAATTAATTTTTATTAAATTTCGGATACATTGATACAACTTATATTATTAAGGAAGACACATTCTTATTGTGAAGTTGAAGAATATACTGACATTTCTATTTAGACTGATGGGACATGCTTATTAATAATCATAAAGAAAAAATCAATCTTTCAAAAAATATACGATTTTTATAGTATAGGGTGTAACAAACCTAGTGCACAATAATTTATTGGTGGATACCTAAATAATCTATAATATAATATGTTCTTTTACTTTGTATTTTAAGAACACATTCTTATTGTGAATTTGTAATTATTCAGAACGTAGGTCTTATTTATTTATTTAAAATATCACAGAACGTCTGTTCTGAATAATTACAACTTCACAATAAGAATGTGTTTTCCTTAATAAGAGTTTTTTACTTAAATTATAAATATACCTAATCACAATGTGTTTGTTCCATGTGAACGTTTATTATTTATTATTTTAAAGATAATGAACATTTAAGTCATATAGATTTCATCATTCAACTCGTCTTAAAAGTGCTTTTATCTCAGTTGAAGTTTTCTGTAACTGTCTGTGCCCTGCATAACTACATTTAATTGTTCTGGTCGGTACCTACGTTACCCCTAGATATCAACGGAAACAATCCAGACAATAGGTAATCAGGCTGGAAACTATATTCATTTCTGAATTATTCCCTCCACTGTAACGCAGTAGCCAATTAATAGTTTGATCCAACTTTTGAACGTGAATCCGTCACGGTCCACAGAGACAAGGTGCTTATAATTAATATAGGTAACAGTATTTGGCAGTCTGACATTTTGGTAAAAAAGTTGTTTTCTCTTGCATCAAAATTCTGACAATGATTTTCTCTTTAAAACTGTTACAAATATGTCAAATCACCAAGTAGTTTCAGAGATAGCAAGAAAATTAAATGATCGTTTACTACTCCGTCAAAGAAAATGAAAAATTAATATTCAAAACTTGAAAGTTTTATGTATATGTCAGATGATTCATTGTTGTTATTCCAAGGGGACGATATGCGTACACGGGACATGTATCAGAATAATATGAAACATATGATAATTATTCCTAGAGCTCTTGTGGTATAAAAGCACCATAACATCATAGGCAAACCTTTATACTCTATTTTTATTTTTTATTAATTATCTTTGTTTTATTAACCATTGAATTGAGTTTAAATACATCTACCGGTTTCAAAAAATACCATTTTCTTCTGCAGGATGTCATAACTAACTAAAAATATAAATCATTGTTTCTTCACCAGCATCTATTTTTAAAATTTAAAAAAAAAAACAACAATTATTTAAAAAATAAATTTAGTACCTAACTCAAATTGTTGCTTATACAAATTTAGTCGAATATTTTTTAGGAAAAAAATTTTGAATGGGACTCGTAGTTAAATTTAGTCGGTTGTTTATAATTTCTTGAATAGTTTTACATGCTTTATTTATCTCCAACGATTCCAAATTATTTAATTTGTGACCAACACCGTTTATATGCAAAATTGACAATCCCAATTTTTTATCAACACCATGACCATTTTCTATCAAATGATTAGCAAATTCTGAAAACCCACTATTGTTCAAACATCTCAAATGCTCCCTTACTCTTATAATAAAATTTCTACCCGTTTTACCAATATAAAATGCAGCACAATCCTTGCAACTAAGTTTATAGACGCCAGAATTGTTAAATTTATCATCTTTGTCTTTAGAATTTATGAGTAAATTTCCTATACTATTATTTGTATAAAATGCTATATAATTTTATTATTTTTTAAAGTATCTAACCTTTATACGAAAACTTAACAAATATGATTACATTAATCTGAGACCGGTAACAATCAAGTATTTATTTAGTTCGTTAAATAAAATTTATTAACTTTTATAATCTACACCAATCTAATCATCCAAACTCGAAACAAATATTGCAAAATCACGAAAATCTAAAAACAAATCGTCCCAATAATGCATAACTATTGATATTTATAATATTAGCAATATTTTAATATGTCCAAGAACATACAATTACTTGATTTACACCTACAGTGGCACTGTTACCAAACAAATAATAGATATCTCATAGAAACGAAGCTATTTTTTATATTTAATGGAAAATATATGGAAGTATGGGTAATTACAGGCCTTACGACCTGTTTTCGGCTGGCTTAAGTGATTACTTTATATAAATTTAACGTTCACCATTCTCACCTATCAATCTCCATATCTATCAAATTTTTGAAAGTTGTATATATGTTTATATGTAATTGTGTGTTCTTGGACATATTCAAATATTGCTAATAGTATAGTGGTTAAAATAAAAATATTGATTTTTCAGGCTTATTTTAGTATAATGTATTAAAAACATTTTACAGATAAAGAATATTGCTTTAAATTAATTTCAAAAATATAACTAGATTCTCATTGTGGCATATATGATGTTTCAAGGAAAAATGAATTACCAAATTTATGTAGCGATACTCGAAGCGAGTCCACATATTAACATATATATACTTTCAAAAATTTGATTTATATGGAGATTGATGGGTGAGAATGGTGACCGTTACATTTATATAAAGTGATCATTTAAGCCAGCCGATTACAAGCCTGTAATTACCCATACTTCCATATATTTTCAATTGTTCCGAATTTGGCACCTTTTTGGCCATTTGATCCTTCAGCCAGCCCCTGTTCCCGATTCCAGTCCCTCTCCTGAATTCCTTTCACCCTTTTTGCATCCCACAATTCCTCGCGCCTCACTTAAACACCAACGCTGAATAGTTTATCAACTTTTAATACCACTCTATCCCGTAATAATTAACCAGTAGACCGCGAGTCTTGCTGCATTTACGGCTTCTAAAATGCATCGCGCGGTTAATATAAAAATGCACTATTAAAATGAATTTTCCTTTTACCCATTCTATGGTGCATTATGTTAATTAACGCTGGAATGCATTTTTAATAACTTTATGTCCTTGACAATATGGTACCGCGCATCAAAGGACTCGCAATTCTACACAGATCCGTTACTTTTGAGAGATGAAAGTATTCAAAACTGCACTGGCATTTTATTACTCCCGTATAATTCGTCACACCACTAATGAAACATAAAATCAAATGATTCTTTTTTCCCACCCTTACCCGGAACTGTTATGGGAGTGGTTACTCTCGTGCCGATTCCTCTCGTCAAAGCAAAAAACCAAAATTTAAATATGGTATAGATTAATTATTTAACTCAAAGTTAAATATGTATTACTCCTCTACACTAGCTTTCAGCGGCCTTTTGGTGAGATTTTTTTAAGAAACAAAAAGTACAACATATTAAAAATCAATAACAAATTAGGTTAAAGTTGAAAGCATTAATTAGTAACATATTAAATATACAGAAACATTAATCAGTAACATATTAAATCTTTAAAAAAATGTAGGTATTATTTAAAGGCAGTAAGCAAAAGTAACCACAGGTGAACTCGGTTATATTGAGCACGGTTAAAATAAGAAAATACTTATTATTTTGATTCAAGCCTGTTTTCATACAACTCTTCACTGTTATAGCGAGCTTGCTTTACTTGTATAACGTACACAAATATTGTTAACCTTGCCTTCCCGAAGCGGGGTATTCACATTCCCCATAGATCGCTTTAAACTCAATAACTTAATAGTTGTGCGAACGATTTCATTCTTATTTTTTATAATCTTCATGGAAATAATGACGAAGGTTTTAAATTTTTTGATTTTCAAATTTCTAAGCTTATAATATTTAAAAATATTGTTTTCAGTCCAGTGATCTTCGCGCGGTACGTACACCTGCGCGTGTTGATACCATACCCTTCTTCTTATCTCTTAGTTATTGTGCTCATTATATGTTTTACTCTAACTAATGCATTGGGTAGCCCCATCCTGCAGATGCAAACAAGGGAGACCAGCTATATCGCTTATCATGACTCGTGACAAGAACAAGACATTCGGACAAGAAACGTCCGGCGAGGTGGTTGGGTCACACGAATTTTTTACTATCGTATGTATGAATATGATCTGGGATGTTTCTATACTCCATTTCGGACCACACGAAAGTTCTGACCGCACAGTGACGAAAAGGTTGACAAGTGAACAAAATACACTACACGGTCTGTAAACCCTAATTTTTGAGAAGTCATAAAATCGACAGCAGCGTCTGCCGACGACGTCCTTTATTGTTTACGATTCCTTTCAGGTTTATGAATTCTTATAAAAAAAAACAATGGGTGCTTAATTTGTGTTCGTAATAAGTTTTAAACTTTAAAACAGATCAGTATTTTGAATTTTATTAAGAAATAATGTCACTGAATGTAGTAATTTACAATTATAATATCAAATTTAATGAAGTGACTCATTTGTTTCAAACCAAGAAATATATGTGCCCATTATTATGAAAGTGGTCTAAGTCACGATTCTTTCGTTTCAAGATATTTAAAGGATTGTATCAATGTTTCAAAATGTATTTAGTCTACTAGATTTATAATTTATTTAGTCTACTAGATTTATAATTTATTTCGACATTTAAATTTTGCATGTAGTTTATAAGGAAATACAAAATTTAAATAAACACTAGCGGAATACCGTTGTACAATACACTGAATATAACGCTTCAATTTGTTCAGAATTGTTACAATTTGCATCATATTATATTAATTTTAAATAATGTGATGCGAAATAATTGATAAACTCTTTTATTTCAATTTCTTGACTGAGACCATTTTTTTGTGGTTTTTTTTTTTAATATCTCAAATGGTATAGTAAAATAATCTTTACTAAAGTAACTATTTTATATACGATATCATCATTCACAAGACAAACAACGAACATCTACACGCCAGTTCTGAGAGCAACAACGACATTTTATCAAAGATTCTACGTGTTCTTAGCTCCGAAACTGTACGACACACTCAGTACCAAGTGGAAATCGTTCACCTCCAATAATATTACACAAATATGGACCCAATATATGATACAATTGGGTAGAGATCAATTAGAAGCATCACTATCCAATATTCTAACATAATCATTATACATAGTGTACACTAATAATCCACTAGTTCTATTTTTATTTTTATTCTTATCAAATCTTTATCTTTCTTGAATTAAATAACACCACAACGGCACGAAAAATACTGTCTACTTTAACACAGACGGCAGTCTAGCAAAGTAGCTAGAACAATGCATATATCAGAAGTGGAGTCTACTCCACCCCAAACAAAAAACTACAAGAATATACTTAATTGCAATATGATTGTATCTTATATTTATCATGTTATATTTTGATATATTCCCCGCTCTCACGACTAACACATGTATGTGAATAAAGTCTAATAAATAAACAAATAAATTCACCCGGTAGTTCTTCGTGTATTCTTAATTTCTTATACCTTGTATTTTACAACTTGGTTCATTAATCACAAAAAATGAGGTCATCGCATGGGGGGGTGTTGTGACGTCACACTAATCACAAAAGGAAGTAGCGACATCACACTAATATTAATTACCAAAACCCGTAAACTTTGACACCGCCTTGGACTAGTTTCACTCTTCTGTTTCATTATTTGTGAGATGAAACAGAATACGTCTGGTAACGTATGATATATGTCGCCACTCTGACAAAGTTGTGAATCTGCTATAGATCAACAAAGAGCGTAAAAAAAACAGTTTAAAAATCTGGTGGGCAGCTGTTGACGGCCGTTGATCGATTGTATATTCAATTCTTCAATATTAACTTTGCGGCCACACATTATACAAATAATAAGATAAAATACTTTTTTTATAACCACTATTTATCGATAAATCAACACGTTTCGAAACCTGCGGTATCTTTTTCAGGAAACAATGTATATTAAAATTAATAATGCAAGCATAGATAAAAACAAAACTATAAAAATACAAATGGTGGGTGTGAAAACAAAACTACTGTGAAAACAAACTTAAAAGGTGACTGTTTTCAAAACGAATTTGGTTATATATCGATTCGAAAATTTCAAATTTATTTACCCCTAGTATTTGTATGTAAAATTTCTAAACCCTTGTTAATGTCAAAAGAATGATTTGTTTACAAAAGATGATTGGCGAATTCAGAATAGTTGTCGCTATTTATATGAATGTAATCATTGCAAATTAATTTGTAGACTCCTATTTTTATTAATATCATCTTGAAGAAGTGATCGTTATTATATTAATTTATTGGGACAAACTAAACTATAGCTATTGGATTTCGAGCAAAACAGAGCGATTTGTCTTGTAAGTAACCCCGCAATAGAGACATTTGAAAATTTCTAGAGTACGGTGGAACATACGGAGGTATCCACTTGTTGAATAACGAATTTCGCAATGAATAACTACTATATGACGTGGCAATATAGTATTATCACTAAATTTACTCGAGTTCAGATATTTTTATTTTACAACCACATTGACTAGGTCTGATCCAGAGAAGCCTTCTCACGCATTATAATATTTTCGTAAGGATGGAAGGAATTCTGAAGAGGGACAGGAATCGAGAACAGGAACAGGCTGAAAGACCACCAAAACCAGAAAACACGACCCACCTGTGAAACACTCTTTTCAGTATCTTCTTTCACAAGATCCACAGATCTTCCGGCTTCAGAACACGTACAACGCTGTTCAGCGTGAAGTACACTTGAACATACATTTTCGGCGATTGCGCGAAAGTGTCAAACAATATATTACAAAATAGCAAGTTGTATAGCACTAAATCGGTTCGCACGGTAGCGAGAAACCGATCACACACAAATCAATAATAACCCCACAGAGCAGGACGATAATTCACAGCAATCAATGCACCCAATGGTAAACGCTTACTTGACAGTTCGAAGGTATAACTTCAACTCATCCAAAAACCATAGAAAAAACACCACAAAAAAGTATATTCTGGTTATAGGATAGAGTGGTAATGGATAGGTAATTAACAGAAAACATTATAAATTGTCGCGTTCATATTATAAAGATAGTTTTAAAGATGGAACAATAATAAAAACGTATAAATTTAAATAAAAATATATATATCAGACAGCAAATATATATCAAAAACTACAGTGTCCTTCCATTTTATATCACTAAAGTATATTATAATCACCAGAACAACTCTTCCTCATGATATCTCAGCCATTCATCAACTTGTTTTATGAAAAACGCAGGTGTTAGAATTTGCTTTTGTTTTAGTCTAAAATGCCATAAAGTTTATGAACTATATACAGAATATGTATTTGTCTAACTGCAGTTTACATAAGGTGTCTTCAAACTATCGTTGTAATATTGTGAAATATTTTAAACCTGTGCCCGTGCATGCGAAAGTCACCAATCGTCTCGTTCGCACGCTCGCCGCGAACGAGATTGCATTTGTAGTCGCATTTGTTACTTGATATTTATTTTTTTTAAATAGAGATGCGTTCACAGAATACACGTCACATCAATATTCTTACTATTTTCAAACTAAACTAAACGCTTGTGCTATGAAAATAGGACTAACTTGCTGGTGTCCTGGAACGAGGCGCGAACCCCCGACCACTAGATCACTAAGCCAACGTCTTGACCACTTCACCAACAAGCTAATAGTACATTTTCCGTATTTCAAAATTATTTATCTTTTCACGAAATAGACGGTATATCAATCGTTTCTTTAGCACGCTCACGACGATCGAGATTGCATTTGTAGTCGCAATTTTTTACTTGATAATTACTTAGTACATTTTCCATATTTTGATCAAAATAATTTACATTTTTGCAAATGTCCCGACGTACAGAGAATGTTTTTATACATTTTTAGACTTATGTCATCGAATGTGATGTTCAAGATTGACGATCGTGGAGTTATCGATCGAGTGACTGCGGTACAAGAGATATTCATTTCAACTATTGTATTGTTACTTTTGGATATACGTGTATACTAAAGAACGATTGTGATAACACCACATCGCTGGTCCTGACAGAGAGATCTGGTCAAAGAAGCTGTCGTCATTGCAGGTGAGTTAGGTTTCCGATTTCTCCTTCCACCAAGCATTTGATTCTTTACCATTGTCATTCCAATTCTATAATCTACATCATATATTCCATTTCAAACATTTTTTGGTCCGATGAGACGAAGATATTCGATTTATCTCAAATATATTTCTGGCGAAGAATTTAGGAAATAAGTATTGTGAACCACAAATATTTATGGTTGAGAATAATTGTGGACGAATGATAATATTCCTAAATTTGCCTTCAACAGTTCAAAAGGTCGACTGTAAAAATCTGGTGTAACTTCAAACGAACCGTTATTTTATTTCGGTGAACTGCGAATATCTAATTTATTCTGATGTATTAAAAGTATGAATAAATTCAAAATCTAAAGAAGATATAATTAAAGAAGATTTGTAATATGTACACTTGAAAAATCAAAGGGTCAAGGCATCAAGGGATCAATCAAGGGAAAAATCAAATATTATATCAAGTATGTACATATTATTTGTAATGTATTTGGCCACGACACTGTATTATCCTTTTTACTGTTTATGCCACGGCAATAATCTTACAGATTCCCTGATGTTTGGGATGATGTTGGTAGTAGAAATAATAATCCCACGTCTAGATATTTAACAAATTATTACTACAGTAATTAGTTAATTATATGACTTGAGTAATTCACTAGCTTAAAGATAGAACAGAGTAATGTGAATAGCTCAATGTGACGAATACACAAGAGCGCCATGGGTACAGCGGTGAGTTGTCATAATAGTTTTTTTTTATAATTAAGCATATAAGTCTCTACTGGTACACAGATGGCGCTAATTGTAAAATAATGTTTCCAATTTAACCCAATTATTTAATTTATTATTATTTTATTAATGTACAGCTTTTTTGCTTGTATCCGCTGCACGCCCCTGCTTATATTGATCATGTTATATTATAATATGTTCACATCTGTTACAACAAAAACATGTATGTTAATGGAGTCTAGTAAATAAATTATTGAATTAAAAATGTATGTCATAAAATTGGTAGCCCTGATTCTTGCGGCTAATCAGTTTCATGCATCTGCCAGAAATACTAGAATTACATTACCATAATATTGTAACAGTACCGCAACGTTCGCTCAGTATAATTCTCCGTTTCACAGAATACTGTCATGAGGGATGTGGTTGTAGACTATTATTGACTCGTGAGGGTATTAATTGTGTCATCTGAGTTGTCGAGTCACTCGGATGGAGCTACCGACGTTTATTTGTTATACGATTCGGATCAGAAGATTTTGTACATGGTGGGCTGAAGGACCTAACTCTCTTCAAACAATCTGATATCTTATTTGGAGAGCCGAAGAGTATTGAAAGAGAGCGCGACTGTGCGTCCAGCGACTTTTAGCACCTCCAGCCCCACGACCGGGTCAACCATCTCACATCTGTCACCAAGCGGCCACACACACATACATAAACTTTTACAGATGTCAAATATCTCGCACTATTTCTTCTTCTTCTTCCTTGAGAGTCATAAAAGTCCAGAAAGAAGAGTATTGAAAGAGAGCGCGACTGTGCGTCCAGCGACTTTTAGCACCTCCAGCCCCACGACCGGGTCAACCATCTCACATCTGTCACCAAGCGGCCACACACACATACATATACTTTTACAGATGTCAAATATCTCGCACTATTTCTTCTTCTTCTTCCTTGAGAGTCATAAAAGTCCATAGTCGCAGTCATTATAGAGCAGAGGCGTGTATCTTTTGAAAAGACCATATAGTTCAGCCGTTATTATATGAATCAGCGTAACTCAATTTTTAATTTCAATGCGCAACAACATTATATTAATAAATGCTGCAACACAATGTGCTTGTTTGCGCATATCTAATTTATTTCTTCAATCCGCTTAACAAAATATTTATCTCATGAAGCTGTATTATTTATTTAACGTGTCAATTTTCAAACATTTTTTTTCTTACTTTACTCTGTTTTATCTTGACTGAAAATTGTATACAACGGCACCTTTTACTAATTCTAAAGACTAAAAGTTTTTTTTTCATGGTGTATTCCAATATATTTTCATTGTTTATATGGTGATCTCTTATCTGTGTTACAAAGTTCTCAATTATCGCTCAAGCGAGCGAGTTTAATTTTTTTGCATCCATTATTATCAATAATATTGAAATTAGGAGAACACATTCTTATTGTGAAGTTGTAATTATTCAGAACAGATGGTCTGTGATATTTTAAATACGAGTATGAAATAAAAACATTAATTAGAAAGATATACATATAAAATCAATTTTATCGAAAAATATTGTTGTTTAGCCACCAGTATTCGAACCTGGATGTCTTTCTTAACCGGGGAAGGTGAATTATTTAACTATGCTACAGCGACAATATTTTTAGCGGCAAATTTTCGAACCTATATGTTACTTTTTTGATATTAATACATTTAATCGTTCCATTATTTGAAAGAGCCATCTACCTTATTTGAATATTAAATGTATAGATTAAATAATAGATGGCTGTATTGCAATGTCCCATCCACGGCAGCCTTCTTACTCTCATCTTTCTTATATGGGATATCCAGGACCTCATGCCGCTTATAAAGATCCAAATACTTGTGAGAAATTATTATTTTTAAGTACAGCATTCTGGGAAATATATATCTATGGAATTTTTGTACATTTTTAATGCGCACAAGTTTGTTCTTTTGAAATTAGCGTTTTTCAGTAAACTCCGACTTGAAGAACAACTCATTAAATAATATATTATGATCCTTGAAATCTTATTACGTAGATTTTATAATTCACGAATATTTTTTGTGCGATTTGGTTGATGCTATTTGGAAAGCAAAATATAATCTGTTGTGTAAGCAAAATATAAAAATCGGCCCATTATTTCTAATGAAGAAAAAAATATTATTATAAATGTTGGTTATGTAACTAAAAAACTAAAAAGCACGTAACTCTATATGGAAATACAGCGAAGTTATATCATGTCTTTAAATACATGATATTTCAACAAGAGGGAACCAATTTTAAAAATATCGCCATTTCCCTAGCAGTGCTTTATGGAAGTTGCTTGACAGCGTGTCATTACAATACAGAGAGCTGCACGGTTCAGTAATAGTCTCCAATACGAGTACGAATCCATGAAAAATATTCGAGTAATACTCGTAAATTGTAAACGACGAAATATTTTTTAAAAGATGTTACATGGTCAGCTGCGTCCTGCGATCGATATTTACTGGCCGGGTTAGAGCGGTTATTGAGAGGTATGATTTTTTGCAATAGTTGGCTATGCTAATGGGATACGATGGAACAATTTATTTTGTGTCTTCGTGTCCTCTTGACTTGTCTTATCAATAATAATAATAATATATTTATTAGGTTCACTTGTTTTACATGTATTATGTACTTACATTGATAAATTATGTCTAACGGTCTTACGTATTACTCTTCCAAATTCATATTCATTAATAATACATTTTCACCTAGTTAATTACTATGAGTGTTGCGTAATATTTCAAATATCGGACAAATGTATCGAGGGTACGTATATAAAATTTGGAAAGTAAGACATATGTTTGGGTACCCTAGCTGCTACACTAGTAATTTACAGACAGTGTTCCTCCGGTATAACAGTAAGCAAAGTGCAATTATCAATGTACAAAATATATATATATATATATATAAACAGTTAATCTGCATGCAAGATGCAATTAGGTAACTCAAGAATATACATTTGACGTATGTCTAGGACGTGAAATTATTTGAAAAGTTCATTTGAAGGATAGCGAAAGGCTTTCTAATGAATAACTCTCAAAATCATTTTTTTGGGCTTTACTGTGACTCAACACTCAAACATCAATGGTAATAAACAATATTTTTAATAAATCATTTGTATTTGCCGACTAATAAATGCAGCTATGGCGTATATATAAACTATTATAATACCAAAAACTTATATTTTGTGTTTGTATTTGTACTAATCCCTTAGCGGAAATTATGAACTAAAACATTTGTATATTTTATATTTATTATTTAACTTTCTGTTAACAATAAAACTAACGTCAATAGCAACCGAGAGATTCTCAACAGCGGGAATTATTAAGGCATCCCTTTCAAAATTCACATTTTCGCGTTTTACACGAAAATTTGGGTTATTATTATTAATTTATATCAGAATTTATACACTGGATTTGACTTTTTTTAAACTGTTACTTAGATAGGACCTTTACGCTAATTTAAAACTAATAAACTTCTTGTTATCCGCCATAATTAAGAAAATACAAACATTATAAGAAAGACCGCGACCATTAAATTTATTTTTAGCGTGCCACAAAATTGCCTTAATATAGAAAATTCTTACGTATACGAAATATATTCTAAATACTAATTTAATGTATTAATAATAAATATATACATATAAAATCAATTTTGTCGAAAGATATTGTTTTTGCGCTACCGGAATTCGAACCTGGATCTCTGTTTTCAATCCGGGAAGTACACTACCAATTGTGTTATAGCGCCAGTATTTTCCGTAGAAAGCTTTCAAATAATAGAACGACAGATGTATTAATTTGAAAAAGTGTAATATATAGGTTCGAAAATTTGTCATGAAAAATACTGGCACTATAACACAATTGGTAGTGAACTTCTCCGGATTGGAAATAGAGATCCAGGTTCGAATCCCGGTAGCGCAAAAATAATATTTTTCGATAAAATTGATTTTATATGTATATATTTATAATTAATACATTAATTTGGTATATAAAACATCACAGACCGTCTGTTCTGAATAATTACAACTACACAATAATAATGTGTTCTCCTTAGTAATGAAATATATTATTTTATAACCTTGAAGCCAAGATTACTGAGACAAATCTGCATTGAACCAAATTATCAAACAGTTGAAAATGAATAGAGTTATAAACCATTTAATTGTCGGTACATATGATCAATTTTCTAAGTATTTAAAATAGTTTATGTTAGTGAATTATATTTCATTTACTTACGTACTCGGCTACAATTTAAAATCTAGTTTCATATCAAAAAGACGATAATTTCTTACTAAATAATAATTATATCGATCCAATTATTGTGTTTTTTATTTTTTATTAATCGGCGATTTTAAATAAAAAATAAGCCAAAAACAATTTCGATGCTACAGGACAATATTTGAAATGAAATATGCCAGAATATTGTTAAAAGAGCGCATTTGTGCCACTAGCAGAGGCGGCCACTTGGCCCATATCATATTCCATACACAATTTTAATAAATCAAATAATCGATTAGTAAAATCTAAATGATAAAATTGTGTTTCATTTCTGAGTTATTCTAAAACGGCATCAGCCTGGAACACAATGTTCACCCTGTGCAAGATATTATAAATCTGTTCATATTCGGTCCAGAATAAGTGAGTTCGCAAAGAATTAAGAGATGGACATGTAGATGATAAGAGTTGGAGGAGATATTTAATTGTGTTTTGAACATTTTAGCCCAACTGCTAATGCATTAAGTTTATTAAGACCTCGCAGAGTGAGAAATTTTTTCTAGAATGAATTTCGTACTGACGTGTTGCGGTGCACCATGAACTAGTTTTAAACTTTATTGTTGTAAATTCGGCCATCAATTTTTTTAAATGAATTACTATTTTTCAATCCCCTTGGCGGTTCTTTATAATAATTATAACATTGGACAATTTTTATAGCGCCATTTTTGTAAAAAAATTCACATTGAAATAATTTTTGAAAAGGTGCGTTTTTAGTCTCTGATGCACTGTTTCTTATGGCGGACGGCGGAGAGTTCCACGCTTTTGGGCCTGCCACCGCAAATGCCCGTTCACTAAATTTAGACTTCTGGCAACGGTTGGTCGGTTCTACAATCCTTCCTGCAGCTGACCTGAAAGTTTGATGTCTATAATTCAAATTGTTTGAAATACAAAGCTTTTACAAATACAGAAGCGCCGTGTTATGTGCTGTCTTGTGCATCGACTAGCACAATTTAAATTCTGCTCTTTCAGGGAACCGAAGCCAATGTAACTCACTTAGTATAATATGTGGATATATATATATATATATATATATATATTGTGAAACGATTTTCATAATACCGGGATTATAAAATGGTAGTTTACTAATTAATTTATTTGAACGATTTCAAAAAAAAATATCCAATAAATTTTTAGTTCCAACAATGTTAAAAAAAAACACTTAAAAATGTATTACTCCATCTATATAAAAATCCATAAACTACATAAACAATTGATTTAAGCCAAAAAAAATAGCCAAAAAAATATTATAAAAATATATTTTATAGCCTTTAAGAAACTAATTAATCGGTGACTTAAAATCGGACAAGACTGTAAAAACGTGCACTATATAAAAACGATAAATGAATAAAGCCATATTTTTTTTTCATAAACAAATAATTTTACAAATTAATATAAAAAAACTGTTAATTAACTATTAGCCAAACTCGACACAGGACTATCATAGTGAGGGGGCATTATCAATATTACTGTTAATTGTACTATATCATGTGTATAATATTAGTTAAATATTTATTTAAATAGACATAAATAATATTACATTTTTAAAGAACAAATATGAGATGTTTAATTATTATAACCACTTTTATGAGTAAATTATACACCAACCGGTTTCGTGAAATACCTTTTCCTTCATCAGGATGTCAAATAAACATTTATTTGGTTAAAACAAATAAATAACCATAAAGTAATGTTAGAGTTATATATGTGTGAACCTTTACTTTTTATTAACTTTAAAAAAAAATTTTTTTTTTTTTTTGTATTCATTAATATTTTCCATAATTTGGAATCGTTGGAGATAAATAAAGCATGTAAAACTAATCAGGAAATTGTAAACAGAACTAAATTTAACTACGAGTCCTATTCTAAAATTTTTTCCTAAAAATTATTCGACTAAATTTCTATCGAGCAGCAATTTGAGTTAGGTACTAAATTTATTTTTTAAATAATTGTTTTTTTTTTTAATTTTAAAAATAGATTCTGGTGAAGAAACAATGCTATATTTTTAGTTAGTTATGACATCCTGAAGAAGAAAATAGTATTTTTCGAAACCGGTAGATGTATTTAAACTCAATGCAGTGGTTAATGAAACAAAGATAATAAATAAAAAATTATAAACATTTATTGTATTCATTAACTTACATCTTCCTGTTGCCCCGCGATGGTATACAGAAGGAATAGAGCGCCACACTTTTGTCTCGACACACAATTCTCGCCTCATTCAAACATCTTCTCGTACAAGCTCGTTAACTATTGAAGATTCTAACAGGATCATCTTCTAACATCTTGTTTACCTGGTCATCCCAAGTCTTCCGCGGACATCCTCTATTTCTGGTGCCATCAATATTTGCGTCAATACTTTTTTCTTAAAATTCTCTCCTGACTCATGGGGTCCATATGACCAAACCATCTAAGTGTTTATATTTTAATCTGTTTTATGTATTATTTTAAACATTGTTTTATTAACCACTTACTGAATTAAAATACATCTACCGGTTTCGAAAAATGTCATTTTCTGCTTCAGGATATCAAAAACATATGCTATTATTTCTTTAACAGAATTTATTCATAAAAAACAATAATTATTTCTCATGTCAACATCCAATTTCAATATTGATTTGAATCCAATTTAAAAAATAGCAGTTATGACGGGAATAATATAGTTTTAATAGACACTATTTTAATAAATTAATTAAAAGAATATAATAATCATTTTTTAAATAAATTAAAGATATAGTTTAATGATTATAATGATTATTGTAGTGGAATTTTATTCATAAATAAATTTTTGAATCAAATATCTGAACAACTACCACGAAACCTCAGACCGGCATTTTATACAAATAATAATATAGGAAATTTACTCATTAATTCTAAAGACAAAGATTGTGCTGCTTTTTATATTTGTAAAACAGGTCGAAGGTAAAGGAGCATTTGAGATATTTGAACAATAGTGGCTTTTCAGAATTTCCAATCATTTGATAGAAAATGGTCATGGTTTTGATAAAAAATTAGGATTGTCAATTTTGCATGTAAACGGTGTTGGTTATAAATTAAATCATTTGAAATCGTTGGAGATACGCTAAAACAACCAATTAAATTTAACCACAAGTCTCATTCTAAAAAATTATTCTAGTAATTTTGTATCTCGTAACAAATTAAGTTAAATACTAAATTTTTTTTTTAAATAGTAGTTTTTTAAAAATAAATTCTGTTAAATAAACAAAAACATATGTTTTTGATTAGTTATTAACATTTATGATATTTTTAGAAACCGGTAGATGTATATATTAAAATCTAAAATCTATCTTAAAAATATTAATCTTTTTTAACTGCTACTGGGGATTTCAAAAATCACCCAAATGACGTACATGACGACAATGATATTGGACGTTTAACGTCTGAACGTGAAGTAAGGTGTGTCCACGATGAAGTCAAAGGACGAGAGTTGTCTCCAAAGCATCTCATGGGAGTAAACTCCGTATTTCAGAAATGAAATATATCTTAAAAATTTATCCCGTGGACATGGACCATAACTTTATCGTAAATAGATTTGTCACACACACGTCCAAGTGATCTAATTTCAACTACTTTTTCATTCAAAGACATTAAATTTAAATTAATCAAATTTAAAATCAGACTAAAATGACACTTGCATCAATAGAAACTGTAACCAAATCGTGTAAACTTTTGCTGAGATAGTAATATTATTTTACTATCGAGTTTAAGTCCCTCGGGCAGCCTGCGGCGTTTCGAAACGTAGTACGATGGTGCTAGGCAAAAGTAGAACCTTAATCAACAGACGAAACAAAGGACCGCATCTCTTCGTTGCGGTCTCTGTCTCTCTGTCTCTCCGCGTGGCCTGCGGCGACTCGTCTTTTCTCTTCACTGACGGGTATAACGTTCACCGTCAACTCGGAACAGACGACCCCCGACCGCTATTATAATTTGTAAACAGTTTTGCAAAATCTTTTATCATTTCCGAAAATCACACAAAAACTTAAACCATTATATTAATTTTACTCCCTTACATTCCGCTTTGCCACGACCACCCGAATTTTCGGTTATATTTAACGCATTGCACATACAGTTTTAAACTAACTAGGCAACTTGCTCAAAATCTCTTTAACCAAAGGCAATAGTTTGGCCAGTCCACCCTAGAACTTCTATAGCTGTATAGTCAATATCCGTTCAACTGATAAGACACGAGAAGAAAAAAAATGTCTCATAATTTTACTTATTTTTTCAAAATGTATAGTTACGTTTATCTTATTTCAGTGTACTAATTACACAATTTATCTGTTCGGTATTATGATTTTACTATACCTATCTACCCTTCACCCCTCTCCCTCCCTCATCCTTACCACAGAGCACGATTTTTTTCCATGTGTTAACTATGATTTGTGAACTGTCAAAAGGTGTCGACTTCCTACTATGTGGTCGTTACACCGGTCAGATTGAAAAGTTACTCTTGCTATTGTGTGTTTCGATTTTCTCGTGACGCGTGCCAAAACTACTATTGTGTTCAGAGTGCTTCGTGTGAATCGGTTAAGTTGTTCCTGAAGTTCAAGAGAGCTGTGACTGCGGCAGAGAAAATTCAGGTAAGTCGTGCTTCCTGGTTGGTCCTTGAACCCTTATTGTTCTGTCCCTATACCAAATTCCTATCACCCTTCCTATATCCCGTTTCCGCACCTTTTATGTAAACAGTATACTTATCTCAACCAATATTTTTAATTTTTAATTTATAATTTATTTTTGTAAAATATATTATTTTAAATCTTCAGAACGTGAAGTTTACGATGCATGTAAAATTGGAGAACAAATCTTTTATTCTCAGTCTCAATGCTTTCTGGACAATACAGCCATTAATTTCCCGTATCTATGCTCTTCTAACTTCCGCCTGCAGCAAACATTTCCGTAGCTCCACAATCGTTCCCGAATTGCAGTTGCAAATCTCCAAATGGAAGTAAGACTGCATAGACAGGATATTCAATATCACGGTCTCGCTAGTAACTTCTGAGCTGGCGCATCAGCCATCTGTGATTCCATACCATTGTCAATACGGGTGTTAATTAATAATTCATGTTAATACAGGGTGAATATTATGTTTCAGGCCTATTTTTTAGTTTGGCAGACATTTGTCACCTCGCATTTAGTAGTCATAGGGTATAATAATTTATTAAAAAGCATCTCAACAACGTTTTAAAGTTATTAAAACCTTTCATCTAAATAATAACGCCAATGCAATTGAGTCAATTGGACTTACAACACTTGTGTTTTCAACAGGGCGGTGCCTCACATGCAGCCATAACAAATTCCCGGCCGCATTATATCAAAAAGGATTGATATTGACTGGCCTGATCTCGACTATTTCCTGAAAGAGTACTTGAAATGAAAGATCTACGTCAATAAGCCAACAATTCCGGTGCTACAGGACAATATTCAAAATGAAATTACTGAAACTACGCGAAGTGTGCGGGAATGTTATGAAAAATATGGTTAAAAGAGCATGCATTTGTGCCGCTGCCAGAGGTGGCCACTTAGCTTATGTTATATTTCACATATAATTGTAATAAACTATGTGAATAACAAATGAAAATTAAATTATAAAATTTTGTTTAATTTTTTAGTTATTCAAAAACAATGGAACATAATATACATCCTGTACTTATCAATGAAAAGTATTCAGACTTTGGTAGGTGTATTATTATTGTTCGTGTTCATATATATCAGTATTTACCTTGGTTTGCTCGATAAAAAGGAGTGGGTATTTATAACTGTGTATAATGTATAATGTAACCAACGGCACTTGCGTGATTACAATGATTAAGCAGCTAATATATATGCGGTGGAATTCTAATACAGAAGTCGGAGCGAAATGTTGTTAACCGACTCAGGAATAGCGGCTTGATTCAGAACACAGGACTAGCCTATGGCGTTATCTGCTTTCAATAATGTGCATGTCAAGCTAACCATTACACTATTAATACACATTTGTATACTCAATTTATATTATGTAATGCACGTACATACTTTACTACACCAGTATTAATAGTTGATAAATATCTGAGATTTGATCTCGATAGTCATTATACAAATTAATACTCTTAGCACTCTAGCTCTTCAGTAGATACTTTTTTGATTTTGTAGGAGTTGAACTTTGAGGATGTTGAGGTTATTTAAATATGATTATGTGTGAAGGTTTTGTTGCTGTAAGACAAAAGCTTCTAACATCTTCTTGTCTCACGCGTGTTGCTTGTATGTCGCAGTGTAGAAATGAAAGAGCACTTATAAAATTTAATTTAATAATGTGATGAATTATACAATTTAATTCGCGTTGAGCTCTAAAGTGACTCGCTCGAGATGCTGTTGAATAGAGATTTCTATGAGAGAACATCTGCGGAAGAGTGATCACTAGCTGCTCGGGCAGTGTCCATCTCTATTGCATATTATTTTATTGCATCTACTGATTGGTCACTTTGGTTCGGGCCCTATATGGTTGATAGGTTTATTCTTATACGGCTATGTCTATGAACGCGTGTAGGATCACAACAATTTCTTTAAAAAATATTTAAATCATGTAAAGTTTTATTTTTGTAGTTAGTTATTCGAAAAGAAATAATGCGTTAGTAAATTTCGTAAATTTTTCTGTACTTGCGTTTAAAATTCCGCTACCTCTCACATTAGCGAGAGCTTTACCATCTTGCTATTCTACCATAAGTTAAATTATCATATAAATATTTAATACGAATTAATTCGACTAGAAAGATGATTGCTTTTTAAAAGTGGAATAACTGATGTATCAATTTGAAAGGGCTACAACATATAAGTTCAAAAATTTATCATCGACCTACTTAGTTGGTGTGGCGAAACTGGATAACGCATTTCCCAGGATAGAAAAAGATCCAGATAAATTAATTTTTTCTGTATATCTACCTACTTAATTCACTTAATTTTTATTGAAACACCATAAAACTACATATATTCGGAAAAACTGTAACATCACAATAATAATGTGTTTTCTATATTTTTAAATGTATGAACACTTAATTACTTATTTTTTCAACAAGATAAACATGCACTATGCGGGGATGATATAATACACATAACTGAGACACATAATGCGTCATATTTGAAATCACTAATCGAAGGTTTAAAATATATTAAATTCGCCATATTAAGAGTTTAGTCGGATCATGGATTGTTACTTTTCTCTAGCAAATATGTACGTTAATTACAAACAAAATACTGAATATGAATTTCAGATAAATTCGTTGAAAATGGCTGATGTGATCGGATTCATTCAGCGAATTTATCTCCCTCGAGTCAGGCTCGCGGGCTTCGCGTAGAAGAGAAGGAATATATTTAATATTGAAAGTACGGAATAGCTGAAATATTACAGTTCAAATCCTATCATAATATTCCCGTGATAGCATGTTCGTTCCAGACCCTGGAAACGGATTTATCCTCGTTCGTGAAGTCCCAAGAACTGCGACGGTAATCAGCCACTGGTGGACCTGTGGTTTTATATATGTGTAAACATATATAGTGAGTATTGCACATCTAGTATACAGTATTTTAGGGATAGATACATATTAAAAGTTTGAAAATAAAATTGCAAACTACTTGGGCCTAATCTCAACCATATCAAAGATATACACATTTTTAAAAAACGATTAATTGAATATATATTGAAAATAAAATATAAAAATAATCGAGTTATGGTTGGACTAATTTTTTATAAATAATTTGAGACCTGAACAATAAAAGTATTTAAACTAGGGGTCGAGAAACAATATGTAGAAAGAGTGGTAGGAATTTGGTATAGAGACAGAACAATAAGGGCTCAAGAACCAATCAGAAAACACGACTTACCTGTATTTTCTCTGCTGTTTCATAGCTGTTTTGCGAGAAACCGAATATATGCTAGTAACAGTAACTGTACAAATAACAGATCAGTGTATCAAACAGCAGAATGTTCACTTCTTGACAGTTCAAAACTCAGACAACACATAGAAAAGTCGTGCTCTGTGGGTATAAGGTAAAGACAAGTGGGGTACAGATAGGTATAGTAAACCTAAAAGAGCATCCACATACGCTCACGGTGACTGGCGATCTAATCCTGTCTTACCGAACAAACGGTATATAATAATAATAATAATAATAATGGGTCAATTTCGTAAATATTTATTTCGAAGTACGTAGACTCAAAGCTTGACATGATGATATACAAATCTTATCCATTAAGATTATACGAAACGGTAAAGTATTCATAAATGCTCATTAAACATTTTCACAGATGAAATATTGTGGACCATGTCTGGTATACTTTGTGTATATAATATATATACAGGGTGTAACAAATCTAGTCCACAATATTGTATGGGTGAATTATTTACTAAATTACCAATCGATGTCAATAAAATAAATCTACAAATAATATGTGCTTGATCTCAACCATGTCAGAAATATAAACATTCCACAAAAACATGTATTTTATAATTTCTAAATTATATCTTGAATATAAAGGTCATCAAATTTCGAGCGATCAGACTATTTTTTGTTAGTCTATGATTTAGGGCCTAAAGCAAAGATGTATATTAATAATTGAACAATTTCACATTATTAATACATATTGCAAATATTTATTTCGAAGTACGTAGACTAAAAGCTTGACATGATTTTATACAAATCTCGTCTAATAAGATTTTTCGTAACAGTTCAGTATCTGCAAGTACTCCTCGAACATTTACATCAACATTGACTGGTAATTTTATCAGGTATACACATTATTTATATATATACAATAGCCCCCGTTCATCGCGATCCCGGTGAGAGCGGATTCGTTATATCACGATCTTTAAAAAAAATTGTCTTTGAGCTTGTCTGGCTTTGACACGTGCCAGAAATTGTCATAATGAATGGTAGACATTCAAGTAATTAGGTACTGACAGATGGAGGGAGAGGGGACGAAGTTACTGGTGAACGGTAGAGGGGTGATTGTAAAGGGAGTATTGAGGGGAGAGGAGATGAGTTAGAAAATATAATATTGTTTAAGAAATTAATAACCATGTTCAAATCCCTTTATTTCTAATCTAAATATGTTTGTTTTTTGTGTTTTTTTTTTCAGATTTAAAAATGATTTTTTCTTAAATCCCCCGTTGATCGCGAAATCTCGCTTATCGCGACCATTTCCAAAACGTATCTCCCACGATCAACGGGGATTACCTGTAGTTGTACGTATAACTGAATATATATTCTCTATACAATTCTACAACCTTTGACCCTTACTCTTTAAGACCCAGCACAAAACATCACCATACCACCCCCTCCTTCACCATCAACCCTTGGCCGTAACACTCGCGCCTCATGAGATAAATGTATTTTAAATTAATTGCGATCCATTCCAAATTTCGCAATGATACCTTTTAGGGTCTGGCTAAAGGCCATATTTCTTTACTTATTTCATATATTTGTATTGACATATGGCCTCAATCAGATGAAATTCTTTTTTCATTAGTGATGGTAAACCGTTATGTGTCTGTGATAGTGTTGATGATTGACAACTGAGATTTAACTATCGAAGGCTTGATTTGTATTGTACGGTTATTGTTCGAAGAATCGTGTTAATCAGTTATCAATCATCGTTACAATCGAACAACAATCACAGTCACAATAACGCTCTTATTAACGGTTTAAATAACGATTTTACCATCACTACTTATCATTTAAAAAAATATATTTATTTTAAATAAACTACGTTTGCTAATGGCCTCTAAACCACCAAATTACTCATAGAGGAAGGAGTAACTAAAATCACTTAAATAAGTCGATTGTCCACAGTTTTGAAAATCTTTTTCCAATCTGGAGATGGTGCATTATCCGACTATGCTAGAGCACACAATACTTTTACGACAAATTTTCGAACCTATATGTTACACTTTTTAAATTAATACAGCTATCATTCCATCGGTAGCAACAACAGTATTTTTTTGATAAAATTGATTTAAAGAGATTATAGTGTATACAAAAGATAATAAACCCATGAAATAGACAAATAAACTTTATTTATTAATTTTGTTTATTTAGATACTACATATTCTGCATTCAACCTATGAAAAGTAGCAAGACTTGTTGCTTCCTTCACATTTGCCGACAGTTCATTGAACATATTGAAACCTTTATAAATTGTGTTTTTTTAGAGGTTTGTTTTTCGAAATGGAAATTCGAAAAACACTTTCAACTTCACAATAGCTGACAGCCGATTTGTGCTCAATTTAGTTTGCCATTTTATCGTGAACAGACTTACGCCAGAACAACATTTGCGCAAATATATTTCGAAAATCGTGGTTCAGTTCGCGAAACTTACCGTGCTATGTCCATTTTACGGACGACATAATCGTCCATTCGAGCAAGTAATTCGAATAACTATGGAACGTTCTCGCACCACGCATACTCTTAGTGATAATACGCATCCGCAGTGACAGAGAGTCGTACAGTGCGCATCGAAGAAGCTGTTGTTTCTTCAAAAATGATGGCGGCCAGAACGTTACAGCCAGATCCATTATTACCGACTTTTTCGTTGCCAAATTGAATGGCATTAATGTGGATGATCTGCTGTTTCAACAAAATGGCGCGACATGTCACACGGCGCGTGCCACAATCAATTTATTAGCGAAAACATTCGATGAGCGCATAATTTTGCGTAATGGACCTGTGAATTAGCCTCCAAGATCGTGTAATTTAAGTTTTTCCTAGTCTACGCTGATTTACCAGAGACGATAGATGACTTAGAAGTCAACATTTGTCGCGTTATTGCCGATATACGTCCCCAGCTGCTCCAAAAAGTATTCGAAAATTGAACTTCGAGCCAGCCACTATGCGCGAAATCATATTTAAGCACTAATAGCATAAACGTGTTCCTGCCAGATTTGTTTGTGGAAATCTAATATCCCACCGATATCTCGTAAGATAAGCGTGGACCTTAAAATTAAATTGATTGTAGATATTTTTTAATTAATATTATTTATTCGTTTATTTGTCTATTTCTACATACCAGTATTATACACACACACAAGTGATCTAAGAAACATTAACGTGTATTTATTTTGGATTATGCTATTACAGGGTTGGTTTCTACACCCCTGCAAATTCAGGTCGGTTGCTAGCACTCACCGGCTGATTACTCGTCCCCTGAGTACACACGCGTACTACCTATAAATTAATTCATATTGTTTAGAATAGATCTATATGCAAACACGTACATAGATGGATGCTCGAGTATGTGCTTCAAGATTTGAGATATATACGGAAATGCTGCAGTAATTATTAATTTCAAATATTTACATTTGAATTTACGTGATTTAATTTAGATATTATGATTATACATTATCAAGGTTGTGTCAATAATTGCAACCAATTATTCGTGTTTAAATATTTCAGTATTCAGCTTAGCTTACAGTGTGAAATAAAATGAATAAAAACAATTTTACCATTTAACAATTTTCAATTTTTTCGCCTCTAAATATATATTAAGCTCGGTGGAGAAGTGAAGTTAGCGGAACGACGTGATGCGCGCACCGCTGGACCGAGCGAATTGAGCTTTGAATTAATAAATGCCACATATTATATTAATTATTATTATTCACAAGTTGACAGTATTTTTTTATAGATAGGGTTTACCTGTGTTTAATTCGATAATCATTAGCGTCATTGTTGGAGATTTTGGAAAAAAGTAATTACTTATATATTCAATAAATATCAGATATCTCATAGAGACATACACCAATTCTCAGCCCTTAATCTTCATATTTTTCAAATTTTTGAAAGTTGTATATATATTAGTACGTGGACTCGCTTCGAGTACCACCACACCATCGCCATCTATGGACCAAATTTGATCATTCATTTTTCCTAGAAACAGCATATATTATATGTCAACTCAATGAGAATATAATTTTTTTTTAATTATTTAAAACAATGTTCTTTATCTGTAAAATGATTTTTATAACACATTATACTAAAATACAAATAAAAAATTAATATTTTTAAATTTTTAAATATTTTTCTTATTTTAACCAGCATATTATTTTAGTAATGTTTGAATACTAAATATATATTCGTTTCCCTATCTGCTAAACTAGTTTTTTTTATACTATTGTCTATTTTAAGCACTTGGAAAAGTGAAATCTTTTTACAAAATATTTAATTCATTTATGGTACAAAATCTATAATGTGCTCGATAAGTGGCTGGTGGTATTATCAAATATATTTTTCGGTGATCCTTCGTTACGACGATGAGTCCGAGTGTGGCTGATGAGTCGCACATGCATCCGCTGGGCACGGCGGTTCTGAGCGACGGATCTTCCTCCATCATTTTCGTGACCGCATTCTTATGATCCTGCTGAGTACACTGCCGCTCGGCTTATAAGGTTTAATTGTTTAGGGTGTAGGTGATATTACACAGTACCATCCACATGTGCATTTAGAATATAACACATAATAGAGGGCTTGGTTCAGTGGCAATGGTAGTTAGTCAGAGACGACTGGAGCTCCAACCTTTTCCGGTGTATGCACAAGACTTTGTACAGACCTCAAAACAGTAGGTTCCTAAATGTGTACAGTGGTACAGGGCAGAATCATCATGACATATGCGAAATAATGCATAAATTCAGTCAATTGTGGTCTGACATCTGACATCTGTCATTTGTCACGTCAACTTGTCTATTCCTGTTTGTAGGCAATCGGTTGAACATTATTAATAATGGTCGATTATGACAACATTCGTGGCGTTTCTGATTGGAACTCGATAACCTAGATAACAAGCGCAGGTATTACCAAATATATACTAGTACATACATCTGTGTATTTAATATCTACGACGTGGCATTTATTAAAAAAATGATTTTAAGGCTGACGATTAAATACTTGATACATAATACATGGCTGACAATTAAATACATGAGCATAGAAACGTTAAAAATTCTCCAGATCGAATACATATTTTTTTAATGAATTCGAATTTTATTAAATTCGTTATTTTTATTTTTCAATTTGTGATAATAAATGAATAAATTATAAAATTACGCGGCTCGATGCTTCAGAGGCGTGTTAAATGAAATGTAAGATTTGTAAAAAGGTGAATTTATAACGGTTTCGATATGTTTATTTAGCGGATCATTTGTCACAGATACTGCAATGTATCGTATAAATACGAAAATTTTGTACCATTTTTATAGACGCCTCGAAAACTTTTTTTTATATATTTTTATAAATTTTTTTAAATAGAGATGCGTACACGGAATACATTCCACATTAATATTCTACCACTTACTATTTGTGCTTTAAAAATATGACCATCTTTGTGGTCTTCTTGTACGAGTTCACTAGTATCTTAACCACTTACTTAGGCGAGTATCTTAACCACTATATCAACAAGCAACTCAAATGAAAGTGCTGAGTATCGATCCAGCTACCTTCATATGCTAAGCGAGTGCTCTATCTTCGTGCTATTTCCACCCACCTTGTCAAATATTCAAGTATACAGGGTTATTGGTAATTCGATAAATTCCTTTAAAGGAGTAATAGTAGGGGTTGTAAATAATCGATTTAGCCTCATATTGCTGTATCCAAATGTGAACCGTTTCTTTGATATTTGGAATTTTTCTAATAATGTCCAAAATTAGAGTTAGTAAGTCAAATAAAAAAAAACTGGACAAATGTACGGTTGCATTTTTTTCTTTTGCTTATACAACATGCTCACACGTTACTAAGAACCAGTTTATTTTTAAATTAAAATTTTGGATATTATTTAAAAAATTCAAAATATCTAAGAAACGGTTCAAATTTGGATATGGGAATATGGGGCTAAATCGATTACTTACAACCCCAACTATTGCGTCCTCATAGGAATTTATCGAGTTACTAGTAACTCTGCACAATACTTTTTTCTTGTGTCAGCATTGATTTGTATTTCTACATACCTTATAGCTTGAATTTTTTTTAAATATGGTCATACTTGATGATTTTTAAAGAAAATATATTCTTATTTTGAAGTTCCTATTTTACAGAACGTTGGTTTATGATATTTTTAATACAAAATACTTAAATGTATTAATTAAAAAGGTATACATACAAAATCAATTTATCGAAAAAATATTGTTGTTGCCAAGTATTTATTAACTGTGTCCTGTCTACAAAATCTGTCGGAAGTCGCTACGAAGGCAGTGACACGAACAAACGTTAAGCCACACAATCTGATTACGTAACTATATGAGCTGATGTCAGTAGTGAAACAAGAACAATACAATTCCATAGGACTATATGACGTCCGATATTACATTGTTTACTGCTTGTGACGTAATCAACAACGTGACGTGCTTGGTACAATAAATCAAATGCACATAAATGCAATGAAACCCATCTGAAACAAATCGATTATTATGCCTACTTAGGATGACAATTCTCCACAGCTAGAGGTATATTCTTGGCTAGAGAGGTATTATTTTAGAGGCCTACTTTGTTCACCGCGCCCAGTAGTTATAAAATAATTTCATTTTCTGAAAACTGACGCTTAGTTGATATTTCTCTAAAATATAATTAATAATTAATAAAAAATGTTGGCTAAATGTTAAATAATTTAAACAACGAGAATGCCTCGTTATCCTGATTAATATTTCCGTTAAATGTAATCAACATCATAACCATCATGATAAACCATTTTTAATCTACTTCTGGATGAAGGCCTCTCCATGACTATGTATCTATCGAGACTTTGAGCATCCTATAGTGGCTATCTGTCTCATATTCAAAAATATTATTTTTAATATTTGCAAATTTAACTTTGTGGTTTATTATATTCATTTGTTAATAATTAATTAATTTCTAATATTTTTTTATCATCAATAATTTCCACGTCTTTCATCGTTACAATTTAAATAAAATACTAATTTTTTTTTTTTACATTAGAATAACGTGACATACTCGTATATGATTTTGGTTTGTAAATTTTATATCCTGAAGAAGAAAATTGTGTTTTTCGAAACCGGTTGATGTTTAAAAATTAGTCATTAAGTGGTTAATTATAAATAAAGTTAAATAATCAATGTTCCGTATTCGTAAAACACTCATTTGGTGCGTCATTCGATTCAGCCGCAACCGCTGTTATTGACACAATTCCGAATCCAAATTCCCACCCATACATTTTCTCATGCTCGTCTAGTCAGTGTGAATTGTGAGATTTGTTCGCGACATTGCGATAGCATTCGCGGTGTGGACTTGTCAGTTCCAGTGCACCAGCACATTATTTTGTGATATTTTATTTGATCGTGTATTGTTTGTTGTTTGTGTGAATTTGTAATCACCGTCTTCAATTGGAAGCGGAGATCTACTCATTCGCGTGTCATTTGTGCGATCTCGGCAGTGACTAGAAGGATATGAAGGCGTCATATACAAGGTAAGGCCAGCAGTCTTTCCGAATCTCGGTTCCCGAGATCACTGGTCCTTCGACTGGAATCCCTATCCTCTCACCAATCTCATATTTTACCCGGGTTTTCCTAATTTCCTTTCCCTACCCTGCGGCGATTCCGATTTACGACCGAAAGCATCGTAATTAATTCCGCGGGACTTGCGACCTGGAGATCGCGTAATTCGAATTCGTTCATTTGCATACTATCGGTACAGGATTTACGTTGCGAATTCAATCTATGAAATAACAAAAATATTATTTATCCACCGATCTACATCTTGAAATATGCACAATGCCATTTACGCTTTTAGCAAGGATAATTTCATTTAATTAAGTTTTATAAGTATAGTTCTTCTAAATGCTTCATCGTATGCTCAATGCTGAGCTTCGTGTTCACATATCTCTGATAAAAAACACATAGACATAATTTCACATAGTGTACAGTTATAATGCAGGCTATTTGCTAGGTAGTAATAGGCACAAAGTCAAGCGCAAGCCAGCGAGATCGATAAGGGAAGACCAGACTTAGATCTGCAAGAGTTAGGTGGTTGCGCGGTGGATGGATTGGATCACAAAAGCGATGTCAAGGGATAAGTGACGCACTATTATGACTAGTCCCAAGCCCTATAAGACTATTGAAGAAGGACAAGAAGATAAAGGGATTTTTTCACATTGATAATTTTATAGTTAGCCTGTTCTCCCGGTATCGATCTATTTAATTAAAAGCAGGGGTAAAAATTGTCTATCGGGAACGCCGTGTTCATAACTGTCAACCCATTTTTTCTGTGATGGCTGGAACCTCTTTAATAAACGTATTCCCCAAGCCCTCGTTAGCTGGGGCTGGAAATTGGATTGGAATTAGCCCTCTCGTTGGATGATGCGAACCGGCTCTAATCAAAAAATTCGGCTGATTTTCGACGAATGGATTTAAAGTATTTTAGCCATGCAAATAAAAATAATACGCGTACCTGTCTATGTATTATTACCCTGTAAAGAAACACGGACCCAGAAAAAATTTAAAAAAGAACCCACTCGACACCTTCGAAATGAACCGCTGTCTCCATTTTTCAAGAACTTCGCACTAAAGAAAGTCACCGCCGAAACCACACACTACAATGCTCGAGAATATCCAATGATCTCCGCTCCCAAATGAAGATGTATGCCACACTCGAACAACAAAATAACAATCCACAAATCAATACTAAACAGAGCTCCACCGCACTGGAGATGACTGGTTCACAACGCGAATAATATCGCCGTTATCGAGATCAAATTCCAGTATTGATCTACTGGTGCCCAACGGTACCAGGAGTCAAACTCAAACCAAATTCGAACATAAGGAAATGGATCGAGGAAGGGAATGTAGGTGCGGACATGTGACAATAACATTATTTGCGGTCGATATTAGCGCGCGCCAAAAGTAGGATTAGATCATTGAACCCCCGAAATGATGACCTATTAAAAAATTAAATGAATCTCGGACTTTTCCCGGAAATTATTAGGGTGTGGGTCTCCCGCTGGGGGTTGCTAGGATGGATGATGCCGAGAAGATCGGCAACTAGGAAGACCTGGCTAGCTGTTTTTCGCGCCTTCTTGCCACCTAGACAGGATGAAGGGTTGCGTAACTTCAAGACATAAATTTGCCCATTATTATGAAAGTGGTCTAAGTCATGTTTCTTTCGTTTCGAGATATTCAAAGGTTTGCGTTTGAATTGATTCAAAAATATTTTTATATTACATAACGTAATTTTTCAAAAATTATTTAGTCTACTGTACATGTAGCTTGTAAGGAAATAAAAAAAAATTGGTTTGAAATGACTTACTCTTTTATCAAAAAAAACAATAGCGGAATATTGTTAAAGGTCGTAACGGTACACTGAATATAACGCTTCAAATTGTTTATGCCCGTTGTAACTACTTTATATTATAAAATTTTATATCCATAAGCTATATAATAAAGAAAAAACTATGAAAAAAGGTCAGTCAGGTATAATATAACTGACTGACGGAGCCGAACTAATCGAAAATTCATATTATAATAATATTAAGTATTTTTTTTTTTATTTATTTATTATCTTAGTTTAATAACCACAATTGAGTTTAAAAAACATCTACCGGTTTCGGAAAACACCTTTTCCTTCTTCAGGATATGTCAAAATTAACTAAAAATATAGCATTGTTTTTCTATTTATCCAAGTTTTAAACTAAGATAATAAATAAAATAAAATATGAATCTTAACCACCAAGTTAATATTGCTAATTTTAAAAGTATTAATATTAAGTAGTTAGTTATAACATCCTGAAGAAGAAAATAGTATTTTTCGAAACCGGTAGATGTATTTAAACTCAATTCAGTGGTTAATAAAACAAAGATAATAAATAAAAAATATTATAATAATCTAATAAGCTTTGCAATAATTAATGCACGCGTCTTCAAATATGTATATGCGTGATAAACAAATATCAATGGAAAAAAACTCTTCAAGAAGCCAAGACTCTCCCAAGAGCCAATAGTGTTTGGTAACAGCTCTGAAAATAATTTAATTTTAGGATAAAGACTATCCTAAAATCGTTACATGGTACATTTTTTACACGAGCATAATGTCATATTTAAAGGTTAGATTTTATTTTGACTTCTTACAGACAACGTGCAAAATACTTAAAGGTAATAAATGTTTGGAAGAAGTAGATGATTTTGTGTATTTGGAAAGTTTGTTTGATAGAAACGGAAAGGCTGAGAATGATATCGAAAAGAGTGGTGATTGCAGGGAATAAAGTGAACGTCACTTTGAATGAAATTATACCTAATGAGAACTTATCAACCGAAGCAAGACTAACGGTTCACAATGGAGTCCTGGTACCGACACTGATGTATGAAAGTGAAGCCTCGAGCTGGCAAAAGAGGAAAGTAAGTAGACTGAATGCAGTGGAAATAAGATCACTTAGGCGTGTATGTGGCAGATCCATTTATAACAGAGTAAATAATGAAGAAATAAGGAAAGAATATATAACCGATCTTAATATAGTGATTAAGATTAAGAAAGGATCACTTCGGTGATTTGATCATATGGAACGGAATAATGAGGAGAGAATGATAAGAAAGATATATGACACAAGTATTGGTGACACCAGAAATATAGGACGTCCGCGTAAGACTTGGCACGACCAGGTAAACCAGATACTGTAAAACGAGCCTGTTAGAAGTCACAATAACCAGCGAGCTTGTATGAGAAGATGTATGAATGTGAATGAAGAGAGATTAGTTCTCTCTCCCTATCCTCGCGGCGATGCAGCGTCATGGTAATTAAGTAACTTCTTACAACTGATAACCAGAACACTGTGATGCATCTACTGCCGCTTTGGGCTCATTATACCCAAAAACCTTTGTCTACTAGTTAATGTAAACACTCATTGTTTTAAGGGAATTTTTTAGGGCTAATCTAAACAATTTTATTGACCTGGTCTTTTCGGACCTTTTTATCCCAAGGGAGACCGAATAAGGAAATAAATGTGCTGATAAATTGGCCGAGGAGGCCACTCTTTCAGGTGTTTTCACTCAATAGTACCATGCCTCGATGAATGGCAGGTGTAAGGCGTACGAATACTAGTTGGACTTCATAATGGGTGAATCCAAATAATCACAAGGGCTTTCAAGAATGTATTCCCCGAACTTCCTGGTTCTTCAAAGCGAAAGCCTCCAAGAGAATAATTTCAAATATTTCTAGAATGAGAATTGAGCATTGCCAAATTGCCACCCATTTATTCAGATTGAACCTTAATATATAGGCTGATATATGAGTGTGACCCATTACCACGTATTTTTTGAGATCCTTGTCCATTGCGGATCACAATTTTTTATAATAGTGATCTCATCATATGGTCATATGGTCGCCTCACTACATTGTTCACTCGACGGCGGTGAAAGAATCCAGAGAAAGTTTTTAAGATTCATTAATTTAAAATTAAATATACGCTCTGAGGATATCAATTATAATTATCTCCTTAGCCGTCTGAAATTGTTAAAATTATCAGTGAGGTGCTCCATGAGCGACCTTACATATCTATACATGATCATCAATGGTGTGATAGACTGCCCCCAGATTATTGATCTGCTTGACTTTGAGGTCATCAAGACACAACTCATTGTTCTATTACTATCTATCTTGTATTGTATTCTTTTGGTAATGTATATACGGAGACAGTCGACATTTTTGCTATAAATTTAAGTCTTTATAGGACTACATTTTTACATTTTTTTGTATCTCAACTCAATTACCTAATACGGGGGCTGTAATGTATTTGATTATAATATTCATCAACACTGTATTTTCTCCTCCCTTAATGTTCCGTCTATCAGTATATGTATTCCGTCTCTCTCTTTCACATACGTCCTGATGAAGCATTAGCTAAGCGAAACCGGTTGGTGTGTAATAAAATTCGTAGTTTCATACAAAGTATTTTATTTAATGTAATATGTCAAAGCACAAAATGATTGCTTTCTACGAAAATACTAAATACTACTATTTTAATAAATAAATTATCGTCGATTATATGTAGAATCGGTGAATTTTCCTTTCGACGAATTGCGTGTCGGCGAATTGTTATCGGTGAATTGCAGTCGATGAACTTTCCGGATACTGATTAATATAATATAATATCTTAATTTTTGAACGATAATGGTATTGACTTGTAATATTTCTTATTCTATACGTTTTTTTTAAATTTTATAATTTAAAAAAAAATAGTGATTCATACACGGAATACATATCACATCGATATTCGTACCATTTTTAAACTAAGCTAAACGTTCGTACTATGAAAATAGGAATAACTTGCTGGTGTCCTGGAACGAGGCGCGAACCTCCGACATACCCATTATTAGGAGAACACATCCGTATTGTGAAGTTGTAATTATTCAGAACAGACGGTCTGTGATATTTTAAATATGAATTAAATGTTAATTAGAAAGATATACATATAAAATCAATTTTGTCAAAAAATATTGTTGTTGCGCCACCGGGATATATTTAAAAAATCACACACCTATGTTCTGAATAAATATAACTTCACAATAAGAATGTGTTCTTCTAATAATAAAGTTGTATCAATGTGTCTAAAATTAAATAAAAATGAATTGATAATTCTGGCGTCTGCTATCAGATTACTCAAAGGTTTTTGAGATTCTGTAAAAATAAGGTAGATGGCACTTTCAAATAATGGAACGATTAAATGTATTAATATCAAAAAGGTAACATATAAGTTCGAAAATTTGTCGCTAAAAATATTGTCGCTGTAGCATAGTTGCGTAATGCACCTTCCCCGGTTAGGAAAAAGATCCAGGTTCGAATCCCGGTGGCGCAACAACAATATTTTTCGATGAAATGTATATCTTTCTAATTAATATATTTAATTCATATTTATAATATCATTATTGGCAAAAATCACTCTTAAAGGGTAGATTGCCTAAGTAAAAGAATAAGCGACTAGATACAAACAATCCACTCCTTGACCTAAACAAGCGAACACAATGAGGATTTTTGATAATATTAATCAATGAAAAGCTGAAAATCGAGAAAGTAACTGGCACATAACATACCTGTCCAACTTTTAAGACATTACTTCATTTATAATATTAATTTCTTTTAAAAGTGCAAGATTCTAAATAACCGTTCTAATAACCAATAAGAAGGAGAAGTTCTAAGACAAGCATTGGCTATGTATATATTCGAGACGATGACGGTTCCGGTTCCACTTCCAGGAACTGTTTAATTACCCGAAATAATTGTTCATTATTTCTTGTAATTAGCAAGTTTCTGAATATGATAGCCAACATAACTGCAACTAAAACTAACTCCTCCGCTCGTAGTGTCGACGACAAATCTACTTAAAACTTTCGTCTTGAAGGTAGGGAGTTTAAGAAAGGTCATGTGATACCTCGGGGACCAATAGCGGGGGACGTTCTATATTTCAAACTTTAAATTATCCTATCCATGGCTTAAAGTGTTTTCGGATACGCACTTAAAGTCGCTATCGAAAAGAGGCTCTATATCCCATAAAGTGGCGTAATCATTATTTTATATTATTTGAAAACTTTTTGAGTTGTTTTTTCGGGCCGCCCGGTGTTCGTTTTTTGATATCGTTGATCGGTATTCGTTTTCTTAACCCATGCAACAAAATTTTTAATATGAACAAGTCAATGAATGTGTTAAAGATACACATTAAGAATGAAGGAAAATATTATATTCTATTATATTATATTATATTATAGTAAACGTACTATACATTTTTTATAACATGAATTAAGTATTTTACATTTTTTAAATTACATGGTTTTTCTTTCGCTTACCTCTCCAAAAAAGAGAGCAGCTCTTGTGCTTGGAAAGGAGGTTACATTATAATAATTTTATATGATACCTTACATATTCATTGTCCATTTGTGTGCTTCTGAAGTGTTCTGTAATATTGTTTATTTTTCAATTATGTGTTTTTGAAGTGTTCATTTAGTTCTTTCTAAACTCTTTTATATCTTTTATTTCTTTAATTTGTGTAGGGAGGCTATTGAAATTTTTTATCTCTAAATATTTAAAATTTTGCTAACAGTGTTCGGTGTTAGATTTGGGGATTTTAAAGTTATTTTCTTTGATTAATTGATTAATTGAGATTTTTTTGTAAACGTTTTCTATTTTGGATACTGGGAATTTTGCAAAAAGTGTTTGTGTTGGAAAAGTTGATTTTTTTTTAATATTACTTTAATGATTTTCTCTGTATTATTTTTACTGGGTTTATTTTATAATTATATGCTCCTCTCCACCCAATTATTACATGATGGAGTAGTGAGTGAACAATAGCAAAATATACCTTTTATAAATTATTTATACTTAAAATGTTCCTTAATCTTATGAATATATAAGTAAATTTTCTTATTATTTTCAGTAATTCGCTAATGTGACGGTGCCATTTTAAATGTTGATCAATAATTACACCGAGATATTTGATTTATTTTTTTGGGCTTAAATTTGTACATGAGTCGTAACAGGTAACTTTGTTACAGTTGTCGTTATGGACAGTAATTTTTATATGGGGCGGTGTTTTAAGACTTTTGATTGAAAAGGGAATGTAATAGGTTTTTGGGAGTTTAAAGAAAGTAAATTACTATCGAACCAGGATTTTAGTGTGTTCAAGATGTTATTTGCATGTTCGTTTGTAGTGTTTCAGTCTTGTCCGTCAACAATGATAGCAGTGTCGTCGGTGTGTGATATAATTTTCCGGTCAATTTTAGTTTGAAAATGTTATCGACATAAATTATAAAAAGAAGTGGGCCCAAAACTGTCCTTCGTGGTGTACCAAATTCACTGATTAGGGGTTGGTTTAGAGTTTCGTTAATTTTTACGTTTTGCAATCTTTCGTAAAGATAGCTTTGAATCCAACTTAGTGCTTTGTCGTCTATGCTGACGGATTTTAATTTTATTATTAGTTTATTATGAGAGATACTGTCGAAATATTTTCTCAAGTCCACGAAAATGTACGGACACATCCATATACGTACATCTACCTGCAAATACACATACACATAAGTCCCCATACGCGACATTTCTTGTGTGCCATATTTAACGATAAAAAAATAATACCTGCAAGCCGAACATCTAACCAATTCCCGCGTTATTTAATTTGTAAAAATACATGTACATTTTTTAATTTGGTTTTTATTTATCGAATGGCAGCGGCACAAATACGGCGCCACTTTCAATCATATTTTTCATAACATTTTTGCGCGTTTCGTTTGTTATTTCAGCAATTTCATTTTGAATATTATCCTGTAGCATCGGAATTGTTGTTGGCGTAGGTCTTTTCTTTCAAATCAGGTGATCGAGGAGGCCAGTCGATATCACCACTTTTTGACATTATGCGAGCGGGAAAAATTTCAAGTGTAGCTTGAGCTGTGTATGTGGTGACACTGTCTTATTAAAACCACATATGTTGCATATCCAATTCGGTTACCAACATGTGATGATGGTGATCTCCATTAATGGTTACAATATTGTCATTATTATTTAGATTAAAATATTATTTTACTGACTTCAGCACGTTGTTGAGACATTGAATGCTCCATAATAAATTGTAATCAACTATTCTCTACGACTACCAAATGCGAGCTGACAGATGTCTGCCAAACTAAAATGAAAAATCGGCCTGAAACATAATATTCACCTGTATATCACGTCTATCATACCCTAGTAAATAGCAAGTGTGTTGTAATTCTACCTATATAAGACGACAGTAAATATTTTCTAAGCTAAGATGACAACAACAAACTGAATTTTCATTGACGGAATTATTTATTTTTGATGTTTTGTGAAATTTTAATATATTATATAATCTTCACACATCTCCCTATGATCAGTATCAGTTTGTTAAAATATTATATAAATTGAAAAACTAGCATCTAAGAAAGAGTAAAAAGATGACTAAATGTAAGCAGTCTCTATTCTGTACGTAATACGCATATTCCGTGGACCGAAAGACGTCTCTATCTTCCTGGAGTAAAGAATTACATAGAGTATTTTCGCAGAAAGCAATCACTTTGTGGTTTGACATATTAAATTAAATATAAAACACAAACACTTTGTATGAAACTGTGAATTTTATTACACGCCAACCGGTTCTGCTTAGCTCAAGCTTCGTAAGGGCGTATTTAAAACTGTTTTAACAGTGTTTTATGGAATCTAATTACATAAAGACTTTCACCATTTTTTATTTATTTTTACATAATTTGGAGATGTTGACAGAAGAAATGAAGAGAGGCTCGTGATCACAAGGACGATTGAGAAAAGAATGTGGTCTTCTTCAAGATGTGTAGATCAAATAAATAACTTAATAGGTTAGCAACATTTGAATATGTTCAAGAACACACAATTACTGAATTTTTACCTACAAAGGCACTATAATTAAACAAATATCAGATATCTTATAGAGATAAAGCTATGTGTTAAATAACAGTGCCTTTGTAGGTAAAAATCCAGTTATTGTGTGTTCTTGAACATATTCAAATATTACTAATATATATAAATACTGATCAAAATAAAAAAATATATAAAAAATTCTAGTATAATACGTTAAAAAAGCATTTTACAGATAAAGAAGTATTGCTTTAAAATAATTTCAAAAAAATCAGATTCTAATAGTGATGACATATATATACATAAAAAAAATAAAAAAAGATAAAAATTAATTATCAAATTTGGTCCATAGATGACGATGGTGTGGTGGCACTCGAAGCGAGTCACGTACTAACATATATACAACTTTCAAAAATTTGATTATTGAGATTGAGGAGTGAGAATTGGTGATCACTTAAGCCATCCATGATCGTAAGCCCTGTAATTACCCCATACCTTCATATATTATCATTAAAATATAATAAAGAAATAGCTTTGTCTCTATGAGATATCTGATATTTGTTTGAGTTAATAGGTCTTTGAAGACCGGAAGGGATGGAAACGCATTGTGTACCAGGTTCCAGATATTTCAGGGCACCGCGACGCTCAGTTTCATTAAATGTTTGTACTCTTGCTAGTATCATTATTTTCTATGAAACCTTTTTATTATTACGGGCTTTTATATAACAAATATGATGTAAAAAATTCAATTGATATATATAAAACACTGTCCGTAATAATGGAACGATTAAATGTATCAATATCAAAGAAGGTAACATATAGGTTTGACAATTTATCGCTAAAAATATCGTCGCTGTAGCATAGTTGGACAATGCACCTTCCCCGGTTTGGAAAGAGATCTAGGTTTGAATCCCGGTGGCGCAATAACAATATTATTCGATAAAATTGATTTTATATGTATATCTTTATAATTAATATATTTAAGTCATATTTAAAATTAAAATTGTCAGAAACCGTTTTTAATATATTGTTTTAACATTTTAGTTCCGTTTTTAATTTTAATTTCATTTGTAAATGACAGAGGAATAAAGTGTCGGAGGGAACAACTTTAGGGGTATCATTCGTAAGGGAACCGAAGATTTCACCCCTTTTTACAAAACATCTTCAGACGAGATACGGACTCTGATCTAGTGAAGTGAGCAGGGAACGCATTAAATATAGTATGAAATACTAAATAAATGTATTAATTAGTAAGATATACATATAAAATCAATTTTATCGAACAATATAGTTGTTGCGCTACCGTGATTCAAACCTGGATCTCTTTGCAATCAAATAATGGAACGATAGATTCATTTCATTTGAAAAGTGTAACATATGGGTTCGAAAATTTGTCGTCAAAAGTACTGTCGCTATAGCATAGTTAGATAATGCACATTTTCCGGATTGGAAAGAGATCCAGGTTCGAATCGCGATAGCGCAACGATAATATTTTTTGATTTTATATGTATATCTTTCTAATTAACACATTTAATTAATATTTAAAATATCACAGAGCTTATGTTCTGAATAATTACAACTTCACAATAATAATGTGTTCTCCTTAATCATATAAAGCATGTGTTGAAATTTGTAATTTATTTATTTATTAATAATAGTTCCGGGGAATGTTTCGTTTCTAAAATAGCACACGTACTTGTACATTTGTACAGGCTTTCTAGAAAGAACCTTCTCGATCATAAATCTTCATTCCTCGCTGCGTGTAAACCGTTAAATATTGTTTCGAACATTGTGATGTAAGTTTCGTGATAATGGACGTTAAATTATTATTGGCATGGCTGATTGATACCGCTAGACCGCCATGACAGTTTCGGAACGCCGCCGTTCAAAACATGACAGTTATTTGAAATATTGTTTTAGCGCCGACGCTAGATTGAAATGTAAAAAAAAAATATATATATTTTAAAGTCAAGTAGATATTGCGACGATGTGCATTTTATTACATTACACTATCATGATAATATTAAACAATTGTTTGTTTTAACATTAATTAATAAATTTGTCTATTATTTATTATTTCTATAATAAATTTGTAAAAATAATGCAGATGGCTTTCAAATAATGGAACGACAGGTGTATTAATTTTAAAAATGTAACATGTAGGTTCGAAAATTTGTCAAGAAAAATACTGGCGTTATAGCACAAAGGTAGTGCACTTCCCCGGATTGGAAATAGAGATCCAGGTTCGAATCCCGGTGACGCTAAAACAATATTTTTCGACAAAATTGATTTTATATGTATATATTTATAATTAATACATTAATTTAGTATTTAAAATATCACAGACCTATGTTCTGAATAATTACAACTTCACAATAAGAATGTGTTTTCCTTTATAATAAATTTGTCTTTCACTAAAAAAAAAAATAATAATCTTTGAATATAACCACTGTTGTTTTATATTTTAACGCCAACCAGTTTCAAATCGTCTATTTTATTATCTGGCCCGAATAAAATTAAAATAGGATAACAATAAATTAATTACTTTTTTATCAATCATATCCACGGTTGAGAGTTTCAAGGCAATCTCTGAGGCAGGAATTATGAGATTTTTTTCATGAGAGTCTTTCGTAGTTCAGCGGATACACACCAAGTCTTTACGTTGTTCACGATGTTCCATTCGTCAGTTGGGTAAATTTGAGTCTCCCCAGCGGCGGTTGAAACGGAATCAATTATATTTTGAATACTTGTTGCAAATTTACTTACTTACCATCACGCCGTTTCCCCGTGGGGGTAGGCAGAGAGGATACAGCGCCACACTCTTCTGTCCTGACACACACAATTCTCGCCTCATCTACATTCATACATCTTCTCATACAAGCTCGCCGATTGTTGAGGCTTCTAACAGAACCATCCTCCATTATCTGGTTTACCTGGTCGTTCCAAGTCTTCCGCGGACATCATCTATTTCTGGTTCCATCAACCCTTGCATCATTTATATTTCTTACCATTCTCTTCTCATTCATCCGTTCCATATGACCAAACCACCTAAGTGATCCTTTCTTAATCTTACTCACTATACTAACATCAGCTTTACATTCTTTCCTTATTCTTCATTTTTTACTCTGTCATAAATAGATTTGCCACAAATACGCCTACTTAAATAATCTTTATTAAAAGTAATAATAATGTCATGTATTTACGTCATCATAGTTATCACCCGTTTACTATCCACTTTTGTATGAAGGCCTTCCCAAATGCATACAAATCATATACAAATAAGTCTCAATTTTTTGTAATCTTAAATAGTTAACACAGCAAAATCGGTGTCACAGTTCTCTGGCGTAGAAAAAGTTCTGAGTTCGTATCTATAATTTTTTTTGTTCATGTCTATTTCTAATTAGTTAGTCTAACTTACTTTGATGTTTATTTATTTATTTATTTATAAACTGTCATAACACCCAGTTTTGCCTGGGTGTAGACTTATATAGACATACATGTAGACATGTTAATTCTAGTTCAAGATTCAGATTTAGTATTAATTAGTTAAGATGTGCTTTATTTTGTAATGGACGGCATTTAATATAACACACATTTATATCACGACTGATCATTCTTCCCCTGGGGGTGGGAGAGGGTATTTATGTTTTGTGCGGGATCCTTAAGATAAACTTTTCAAAATGATAAGAGTGGTCACTGCCCTTATAAGATCGGGTGTATGTGCTAGTGTATATGATCTAGTTAGTAGTTGTTGACTGATTGAGTTACCTTCTTACAAACTGCTCCAGCAATCATGGATGCCGATCAAAATTTGTGCTCATTTTCACACTTGGGTTGGACCACATATTAAATTTTACGAGTAGGCTTATCGAACCTTCCGGTTAAGTACCCTGCGAATTATTCATCGGATCCACCTACCCTGGCGACTATACGCGACGAGTTTCATTATTAATGTCACCCAATTAATAAAGAGCTTAATGCTGAACGCCAGGTGGAAGCAAATGTAACGTCTTCAATCTGGAAGGATATAACTGTAAATAAATATTTTGTTTACACAGTACTATAATGTTACGAACGTGGATATAACAATATCATCCAAAAATTGATGAACATACATATTATGGATACATGATACTCCATGTACGATATTTTCTGTGTGCCGCATTTAACGGAAAATTTAAAGGACATGTCACGTCCGCCATACACGAGTAAATATCACGTTGATAGGAAATTTGACTATATAAGATGACTGTAAATATTTTGTAACCAGTTCTCTTGAATAAAACCAAGGTGAAACAACTAGATTTTTTATTGATGGATCATATCCTGAAATCGTAATATATAACCTTAATTCTGAAAGATTGAAAAAAACAGTTTTTATTCTGGAGGTAATATTATTGTTTTTCAATATTTACACCAAAGCAGTATTCTACAATACACCCATGATGCCTTGGTGTACACCAAGTGTTAATAGAAACATTACACAGACGTCAAGGTCGACGTTTTCTATTTTTGAGTGTTAGGATAATAATCACATATTTTACAATTATTATGTTTTTAATAAGCCATAATATTTTTTTATATGACTGCACACTGTTATATCATTATTCTAAATGCTTCGATACAATGTAGTTCAGGTCAATATATGACCGTTACAGTTCAATGGTTTGGAGGCAAGAGGCGCGATACATTTATCTCTTCACACATTCGTCATTCGTATCAACCATTACGCGCTCACGCATTCGTCCCATAGATACATCACACCACTATGTTTAATTTTATTTTATTTATTTCTAATACATTCTCATTGACCTAATTTATTATTATTATTTTAACGTTCTACTATGACCTTTCTCGCTGTATATACAATCATTATTTTTGTAAATGGCAGAAACTAAATGGAGACAAAATAATGAAGTGGCCTTTTTCATAAATCCTCTGAAACGGAAATGTTATATCGTGTGAAATATTAAATAATGCTCCATTGGTCTGTAACCACTGAGCTGACGTGGACCTGCTTTGAAAGTGTCTCTCACAGTCACGCTGGTGAATCGTTGGAACATTCGCTCCACCGACCTGTGGAAGAGGAATGTCACCATTTGGGGTTGCGTTAATGTCAGTGGTTGGAAATGTTCGTATAGTGCATAAACAATTCCAGCTATACCCTATTTTCATCAACAAAAATCCTTATCATATATTGCGCTTCCCCATCTATTTCTATGACTTTCTGAATGTATTGGACGTAGTTTCATTATCGCTGTATAGTGCTTGGTTAAACAGATAGCTCTGTAAGACGCGAGCAGGGTAAAAATAAACATATTTTTAATATCTCTACTAGATTAAGATTATATTTTGTCTTTTATGTATTCAATTAAAAGTAAAAAAAAACATATTTTAGCGAAATCATATGCAACGACTGACATCTGACATCTAACATATTGACATCTGACATATCTTTTTATCTATGCTAAGGTAAGGGAGAAATTTTACTTACCATATAAACTGTCTATTCGCGATTCTTGTATGTCAACTAAATGTCATTTTTGTTCATTTTGACAGCTAACTTACAAAGGTGGAATAATTTTAATTACATCGACATTTTATTTACGTGTAGTTTGTTTTGGGGAAAGCTCTAAAACGGTTACCAATGTCCACATAGCAGTCACTACCAACCGCGAAGCGAACACAATAGCTGCCCACAGGGTCTAGCAAATAATGTACAGTGAGATGAAAATTTTTAATGAAATGCCAGAAGGTTTAAGATAGAAGAAGACACTATACAGATTCAAAATGAAACCAAGTTGTAGTAGAAAGGAACATTTAGATCTTATTTATGTTAGACTATATATAAATACAATAAATTAGTAATTATTAAGGATAACACATTCTTATTGTGAAGTTCAGAACATAGGTCTGTGATATTTTAAATACTAAATTAATGTATTAATTATAAATATATACATATAAAATCAATTTTGTCGAAAAATATTGTTTTTGCGTCACCGGGATTCAAACCTGGATCTCTATTTCCAATCCGGGGAAGTGCACTACCATTGTGCTGTAACGCCAGTATTTTTCTTGACAAATTTTCGAACCTATACCGGTTTACTCAGAGGTATTTGAGATTCTGTAAAAATAATGTAGATGGCTTTCAAATAATGGAACGACAGGTGTATTAATTTGAAAAATGTAACATATAGGTTCGAAAATTTGTCAAGAAAAATACTGGCGTTATAGCACAATGGTATTGCACTTCCCCGGATTGGAAATAGAGATCCAGGTTCGAATCCCGGTGACGCAAAAACAATATTTTTCGACAAAATTGATTTTATATGTACATATTTACAATAAATTAGACTTACGTATGCACTATATTAAGAATAAATAAATAAATATTTAATTGTCAGTGCATAATTCATATCCACTGCAGTATCTATAGCAATAGGCTACGGTGGGTAGACACATTATGGTAAACGCGTGTGATAAGCATTTGTAAAAGGTTTAATAATCATATTTGTCATTTATTCTAACCTGTGTTAATGTTATGTATAATAGAAAAATAAAATATATAAAAATCTCAAGTATAGAACATATGTAGAGTATTTCTGGGATGTGACTGCAATATTCATCCCTTTAAACTAGAATCCCCGAGTGGCGGACCCACCCGGCGAGCTGATCTCCCCAACACCCCACCCGGCTGCGTGGCCAGCGGGCGTAAAGAGCCAGGCTGACCTGCGACTGACAGGCTCTGACCTGAATCGACAAGCCTTGCGTAAAATGCAACATTAATTCCTTTAATTAAAAAGCTCACCAAATTTTTTTTTTAAATTCAGATGTCGAAAATCTCGGTCAAAAAAATATTTGTAAATAAAAGATCCTTTCCATACTGGGGTCACAAGAATTAGCTAGATATCGTCCATGTGTGTTCAATAAATTTTCAGAGCTGCTAGTTGTGTTTTACACTCTATAAGTGCTGTAATAAAGAATTATTAATTCGTTATCTTTCAAGCCAGCGAGTTTGCATCTTTTGATATATTATTAAGTTGGATTATTATTATGACCATATTAATTAAGTTGGATTATTATTATGACCATAATAATTAAGTTGGATTATTATTATGACCAATATTAAATGAAATGTTGAAATTTATTTATTTCTGTTATGAGTTTCGGCTACGATAATTATTTGTAAAGCTATAATCTTTATTTTAATATACATTTATGACCATTGTTAATATTTTAAGGGAAATCGAAAACAGAGCCGATAAAAGAACTTGCCTTTTTTAAAATAAGAATAAATTCACAATCATATATTATATTTATATATATATATTATAACATTACGTTATAGTACCTACCCGCCGATAGTGCCCTCTAAGTTTAACATGTCATAGCAATAGCAACACTGCTGGCGCGAAAGGATCTTTATCTAAGCATTTCTGTTGACTGACAAGAGAACCGCTGTCTGAATTTCGTGGAACGCATTTATTACAAACATGTTATTTCTTAGTTAAAATGAATGGTGAAAAATTATATTTAATGATAAGCATCTGTGTTACTTGTGTCGTCTTATCTAAGTGTGTTTGTTATTATATTTGTTTCTTACAGGGTGTAAATCCCTTCCTGAGAATGGACCTCCACTTCGGGAGGCGCCATTTTTTGTACGAAGCGCCACTTCATCCGATTATGTGATGCCTCTGATAAGAGTCCTGGAGGATTTGTCTAAGGACAGATTAGGATGACAATCACAATTTAGATCCATCCGTTCGAATCATTTTCATAAGGATGGAAAAATCTTTACTTAAATCAAATAGGAGTGACAGTTGATTTATTTAGTTGTGTTAAAACTTATTATTTTTATTTGTTAACTTTGTTTTATTGTGTGCTTTTTATGAGATTTACTTTGTGTATTAAGATGTAATTTAACAGAATGTTTTTTGTTAAATAATTTGTCAACGTTTTTTTCTCTTTGCTAATTTGTTTTAATTATGTTTTTTTATTTCTAAATTATAATGTAGTAAAAATTTTCTAAGATTTTATTTATTTTCCCTTGAGAATGATTGTTGAAGGCGGGTGAGAGATAGAATAGCCAATTCTGTCCATCGTGCCCACAGTCCCATGTTCTACCTTGGGTGTAAACGGTGGACGCGCAAAAATTTTCACGCACGTCACAATATATATATATATATATATATATATATATTTATTTATTATGGAGAACACAGAACATACAACATAACAACAACAATATTTTTCGATAAAATTGATTTTAAACATATCTTTCAAATTAATACATTTAATTTGTATTTAGGAAATTATTCAATATTTTCACACGCATTGATGAACTTTTCAGCGTTTTCCTTTTAAATCCTGCAAACGACTGAATAACTCTAGATAAACAATAAGTACAATTATTCTCGGTTCGTAAATTTTAATCTGAATTTCAAATTATTTTATTAAAATTTGTCAATAATTCTGACATCAACAATGTTTTTTATTCATTTTTTCATTCAATGTAATTCTGCGTATTTTTTATTCAGATCCTTCCAAGATATCCGGTGACAACTCGCTGCCAATGCTCGTCTCTTCAGACATAATGATTGATGTATCAAGCGTTGATAAAGAAGGCACCTTCCCAGAATTCATAATCAACCCTTCTCCACGAGCAAGGTCTAGAAACTTCTCAAACAATTTAACCAGACAGATTCAAATTTTGATAATATTTAGACGCCGAATATCCGAGCGGCCATAATCGTTTCCCAGTCTTAAAATCTAAGTAAAAAGGATGAACTCTCTTGTAACTGTTTTCTTAGTGAAAGCTTAGTAATGAGTTCGCTATTTTACCGGCTGACTGCAAAAAAATATTTTCCAGCTTTGTTCGTCCAGAAGATCTTTTGCAAATCATTGTCAGTTATTTAAATGTGACGTTCATTTGAAGCTAATCGTAATAGATTCTATTATATTTGATATTCATCAATTATTATCCCGATTCAACCAAATTACTTCGTAATTCATCATTATTTAATTTTGTGATGAACTTAACCGTTATTGTTACTGAGATTGTGTAATTTAAATTTAATACCGATGATTGACACAGTATAGGTTTAGTGTCTAGTGTACCCATAATTGCTCGTCTACAGCTGGTCAAAAATTTTTAATAAAATTTCTTATACTCATATACCTATTTATATTAGAAAAAAAAAACAGTAAAACAACATATAAAATATATCTGATTCTAGTGGCCAGTGTTGAAATATTTTTTTATTTTATTAGTAGGGTTATATAACATGATATAGCAGTCGTGAAATATATACTTTAATACGTTACGAATGCAAGAACCTCTATTGTAAACTTCGTATAATTTATCGAAAGCACAAATAATTATGGCCGCTAGGGTAACGAGATTCGGAAACAATCTATCGCCGGTGGCACGTGCATCTTAAGTATTTTATGCAACATAAATAACAATTTAGATGCATTATTCGGTTAAGTTATATTGTATTGTGGTGGATCTTTATTTTTGATAATAAAGGCCTTAGGTCATGGCTGTGGCCGCGAAGCTGTAAGCTGTAGCCGGGTTCGTGCTTAGTAACGAGATAAACGGCCGCTGCTGAAGCGCGATGTTCTTCTCCGCGGGGTGCTGCGCGTGTCGTCATACCGTGCTGCCATCGCTAGGTATGCTGTTAATATTGTACAATTAATATTTAAACCCAGTCCTAGGATAGACACATGTATATAGGACGGTAAGCATGATAGAGTCTAATTTGAGTTTGTTCCAATTTTTTTCATTTTTCATAATTTTTAATTCTAATTAAAGTATTAGTTGATTTCTTTATTTACTATTTCGAAAATTATAACTTTATAAAAAAAATGACTTAATGTATAAATTTTCACTTATGCCGAACAGGCATCAGAGTTCTTTAGCATTTATTTATAAGGTAAAATATAATATTTTACTTTTAAAATATTATTTTTTTGCTATCAAGTATCTCGACCCACCCCCGAGGGTTGCTCACTCCCAAGCCCGCCGTGTCGAGAGTCGACATTTTCCAGTCCTCGGCGTTGAGTGCACAGCGCGAGCTACGGAATAACTCTACAGCTGTACCTATCCACGACATGGAAAATAACTTTACTCTTGGAATAGTTCGTCGCGGAAACGGGCGCGACTCGAGAATGCTAAATTTGCCAGTTCCCGAGTTTCAAACCCGAATTTTCAAACATTTCCAAAACTGGCGAAAGATTTACGACTCGTCGGAGACAAGACACGAGGATTATATTCACTGGAATCAACTGCTGTACTAGAAACTTGGACCTGCGAAGAAATCGTAAATTTTCCCTTGAACAGATAGAGCCTCGCCGAGCTTGTGTACTTTGAAATTCAAATTCAAAATGTTTATTATTAATTCGACGTCTTGCGTTTGCAATTTGAAGCGTTGTTTGAAGAAACCGTATGATAAAGTTTTCGTTAGATGGGCCGTTGGCTGCTTCTTCCTTCTCCCGCCATAATACATGGAACAAATTTATTTATAAATTTTCACATTGTAGTTTCTTCAAATTTCGAGTTAGCCGCAAAGTAGTTTAAACCACCTCTGGTTAAACTGCGTCTGATAAACTTACCTGTCTATTATCAGGCGATCTACTTTGTTATTGATGAGAAACTTGTTTACCGACGTCTCCATAATATTATTATTCGAGTAAACGCGTTCATGGTGGCAAAAATCCATCACGAAAATTATTAAGTTCATTCTTCTTCTCGTTTCTTATCCGTTCAACTGACGTTGATTGTCATCACTTTGTTCACTGCGGCCCGGAAAATTCAGCCTGTTCTTCAGTAACGATGTCCTCCTTCTTCCAGGGCCTCGACATCGAGCAATCTTTATATGATATCACATTAATATATAATCTCTCAAGTAGTAACTTTAACAACTCGCCACATTTACAAATGTAAACACTGAAAGAGAGGTAAGTAGGTCGGTCGGTACTGCCGCGCGCGGTACTTGACCTTGTGGAGAGGTTCAATGCGCATTGCGCGGCCGCCAGTCGTACACGATCAGGGAGAGGGTAAGGGTAATCTTTGCGATGCTAATGCACATCTATATAATATTGTAGTATCTAATTGCGTTGTACTCTCTTCCTATGCAGAAATAACAATTTTCTTTCATGGCTAGGGGGTGGAGACACCCGGTAAACTGGAGATTGGCGACACAGGGCAGCCGAGATGTGCGATAACATTTTGTTATTTTTATTTTATTGAGAAACATGGATATAAAATTTTTACATATTAAACATTATAAACATTATTATACAAATATACATTTACACTTATTAATATACAACGTATATAAAAAAGGCGAACAAGCTTCATAATGTTAGAGATGTTCACTGTCTCCTTAACTAGACCGAAGTCTGTACTAAAGGAGACAGGTTCATCCGTTATCTGTCATACAAATATGAAAACCATTATTATTATTAATATTTATATGTATATTTTTTTTATCTAATACTCTCTCTATGCCGTGATTAAAACTGCAAAATTAATGTGATGAAATGATGTTCTGTTCATGTGATCATTTCCATGAATATTTGCTCAGTTTCCTTTCTGCCGACACCAGCTCCTGAGATGGTGTTTGAGTTTGTCCATCGAGAATTGTTTCATACAGCTCGGCAAAATGTTATAGGCTTTGGGGGCCAGAAATATATGGAAATATTTGACCAAAGCTTGTTTTCATTTTAGGCTTCACGGTGATCCTATTCTTTTTTGCTCTTGTAGCATAATTATGAGATGATATTGATGATATATTACCATTTGGGGATGAAGTAATGAGATTTTCTCTATCTCTGATCTCATACTCTCATCACATATCCGAGATTTATTGTTTTAAATACTTATTTTTCTTTATTTATCCGAACCATGACATATTCATTTATCCAGGTTATTTGGAACATTATTTTATAGATCCACATCTCAATACTTCAAGTTGTTGCATTCCATAAAATAATATCGAAAACACATATCGTCTGACCATTCGCATTCGTACTCTAAGATTGAAATCGTGTCTGCGGTACATCTTTTTCATGCGGATAAAGGTTGCACGAGCTTGCTCAATGCAACAGAAGGATCCTATATTTCATTTATATTGCAACCCAGGTATGTATGTAATACTTAAGTTTATTACCATCCATATATGTCACCATCAGTCTGTTCCAGACACCTATACCGTGCGGTTTATATTACGATTATTATACGAGTATTCAGTGATGTATATCGACTAGTGTACTAAAAAATGCACTCTCTAACTAATTTATCATTGTGCCGTTTCTCCGTAGGGGTAAGGATAAAGGATAAAATTACAAACTAATGTTCTGGCATGCCACTCTTGCCTCGTCTACGTTTATACATCTTCTCGTATGCGCGCTTATGTTGTTGAGGCTTCTAACAGGGCCCCAGTACTTAATATATCTGGTAATGCCAGGTCTTTCGCGGGTGCCTCCTACTCCTGATACCTCCAACACTCACCTCGTATATGTTCCACTAGACCAAACCATCTCAGCGACCCTTATATTATTCACTCTTAACTTGTTCAACCCTCATTTTATCGTGCATTGATTTCCCACTTTTTTTCAGGATCTTTAGTAGTATTATTAAGGAAAACACATTCTTATTGTGAAGTTGTAATTATTCAGAACATAGGTCTGTGATATTTATTGATATTTTAAATACTAAATTAATGTATTAATTATAAATATATACATATAAAATCAATTTTGTTGAAAAATATTGTTTTCACGTCACCGGGATACGAACCTGGATCTCTATTTCCAATCCGGGGAAGTACACTACCGATTGTGCTATAACGCCAGTATCTTTCTTGACAAATTTTTGAACCTATATGTTACATTTTTCAAATTAATATACCTTTAGTAGTTATTAATATAGTCAAAATCTTCAAAATAAAAATACAACAAAGAAACCTTTTTTTTTATAGAGCCCTTGTGGGCCCCGGAAGGACCCACCCTTTTCCAGAAACGTTGTAGAAGTTTGAAACTCCCCTTATCGGTTCCACGCTACAGTGCTATACTAATTCGATTTTAAACTATTTTAATGTAAAAGCAAAACCGAGACTAATTATTAGTTAATTAAAGTAAAGTTACGAGCAAAATCCAATCTTCCGGTGCTCTTTAAGAGCTGTCTTTATTTATTGTAGTAATACCTATGATACTTCCAAACAATATAAATATTAAATATAACAAAGAGTACAAGAAAATTTAAAAACAAATATATGAACAAATTATACAAAAAAAAAAAAAAACAATGCTTGGGAATGCCTCCGAACAAATAATAAAATTATGGACACACACCCTAGCATTGCTAATCAGGTCGACATTTACGGACCCTTGAACAATGAAACCCTTGTCACCACATACCAATAAATGAATAGACATGAAATAAAATGTACATATAGGAGAGGGGTTCGGAGTATTAGCATTCTACACACATTATTTGTGAAAATATAAATCCGATAGTAAAAGTATTTACTCTTCGAAAATTAAATCTTTGTGTAAACAATACGTATTTTCTGCATTAATGCATTGTCAGCGTTTAAATCTTCGTACCAATCGAGTCATATTTTTTTTTAAAGTCGCGGAGCTCTTTTATTGCGTGAGTGGCACCAAAATAATCACATGGGTGCCACCAAAATTTTAATGTAAATTTGCGTTAGTTTATGTATATTTATTTGATGGTCTGTAAAGAAAATACATTTTTAATATAATGATGCAATTGCAGAATTAATCAATTTATTTAATTATCTATATTAATATATCTAAAATTACGGACTATCATAAATTTGTAACTGAAGTAAAAAAAATATGTACACAGACTATCTAAAACATAAATTAACTCGAATATACTCCTTCTCTATACACGAGTCTTACTCTCATAGAGAAGAAACAAATGTTTAAATATATATATATATATATATATATATATATGTCCACTGATTATTGAAATTGTATTATATTTTTAATATTAATAAAAAAGAAAAATATATATATATATATAATATTAATATTATTTTTGTATATCTTTCTAATTGATTAATTTAATTTGTATTAAATAAATACTACCTATTGCAAAAGATCTCTCGACGCAACATCCGATAAATTGCAATGCACTTTTTCATATCCAATTTTTACAATACCGTTTAAGAATCTACTGAATTCACAAAGAAGTTCTTTACCATGGCATAAAAGTACGTATTTGATTTTTGAACATGTAAATATTTAAAATGTGTCCAAACGCCAACAATTTTTGCTCAATTTTTTGTTTTTGGAAGAAATTGTTTAAGAAGTTTACACATCAAAAAAAAATACCCACGGTTAGATTAAAATGTATACGTTACACCAGAATTATATTCTAAGGTTATGCCGCTCTTAAAGGGAGTATCCATTAGCATGGCAAATTGCACCGGCATGAAGTCATCTTACAATGGCAGACTGCTACACTGGTTAAAGCCGGACGCACACTGAAACAATATTCAAAGTCAAATCATATGACGATCTATTGATTTTTATGTTATAGCATCTAAATCAAGTCGAATATATATGTCACATCGAGCGCAAGTGAGGTTGGTGAATTATACACCTAATAATAATAATGTGCTTATTCCAGCGTGATCAGGTTTTTTCGCCATAGAGATAATACATATTATGTTATACATTAAGGTTATGAAATAAATATAATGCTATGAAAAATAAAACCAAGGAAAATATAAAGAAATAAAAAGTTCACACACATATATACATAAATATAAACAAAATATAAATACTTTAGTCACGGCCATTATTGTATATGTAGCTATTTTGTAGTCGTTGCCATTCTTTGATCAGGGAACCAGCTTTCCATGAGAGCGACCCTTACACCAGAGAGTTGGTGCTGAGCTCCAGCCGCAGCTTTACGCCCGTAACTCGATGTCTCGGAAGCGGAACGAATCCATGCATACGGCATTCGGCAAACATTGTAGATGCGCTGCAATAACGCGCCAATCTAAACAATATTCTTTATGAGCTGTTGTACTGAATTCGGAGATGGGTGTACGTCACTCGCATGTATTTCGACCAGAGTATACATGCTGGTGAAGAAGCGATTTAAACAGAATCATCTTCACCTCCTTACTGCATCGGTAGAAACGCCGTGACTGCATATTTGCGCGAACGCTCAACTGTCTCCTCTGTCGTTCTATGTCATCATCGTCTTGTCCAACTTCATTGAATATATGGCCAAGATATTTGACCTTATTTTGAATGCTCAAGTGTTGTCACAATCGTATTTTGTTCAACCGATTGCTTACACGCAAGAATTGACAACTTGATGTGACAAATGCAACAGGCGTCAGGTGTCAGAACACAATTAACTGAATTATTAATTCACGAATTAAATGTAATGAGTAATTAGCTTCATTAAATAATGCATTATATCGCGTTTTCTATCGACGCCTGTGTTACCCTATCCCTACTGTACTATAGTCTGTTCAAAGCCTCAGTCGTCTCGGATCACCCTCGCCATTCCTCTCCAATATTGCATTATTCCAAGAATGCCTGTGGATGGTACAGTGCAATACCACCTACTCTTAAACAATCCACGCACAAGCCTTTGCCATGGCTATGATCTTGTATTATGGGATGACTTCGAATTTATATAAAAACATCAAGATTTATAATAGTACAGAGTGAAATTTAATAACAATAATATTTTATAACACTTTATATGGAAAGAATATATTACTAATCTCACAAACAAAATAAGTAAAAATGCCTACATATTTTTTAGACTCAAAAACATCTTACCACTTACATATTTGAAAATAATATATCACGCGTTTGTACAGTCACATTTGCAATACGGTATTATTGGATGGGGAGATGCATATAAAACTTCAATGTCACAATTAGAAATCACTCAAAAAATGATAATAAAAATTATTCAAAAAAAAAAGGACTATCCAAGTATACAACTTTTCACAGATTTTAAAATACCAAAAATAGTAGACATATACAAAAAAAATTCAATAATTCAAATTTTCAAAATTAAAAATCAATTAAATTTAAGAAGCGAATTCCGATCTACAAGATATAGAGATCAAATTGATATCCCAAAACTAAAATATACCGCAACTCAAAATCAGTATATTTATCAAGGTATCAATTTTTTTAACAATCTTCCTATCACAATTAGAAAAATTACGGACTGTCATAAATTTGTAACTGAAGTAAAAAAAATATGTACACAGACTAACTGAAACACAAATTAACTCGTGTATATATATATATATATATCTACACATAAATAAATAAAATTAATATATTTATATATATATATATATATATATACTGATTATTCATAATTGTATTATATTTTTAATATTAATTTTTAAAAAATCATTTTTGGTTCTCTGTCAGTTTGTTCAATTGACAATGTTTAGTTATATTAATATTCATTTCAATCGGTACATCATCGAGCTTGCTCAATGCTTTCAACAATCGTCAAATTTTATTTATCAACTCATTTAATATGTTGCACGTACATATAGTATTTTAATAGCTGCCTCACTTAGTTTCATTCTACATGTAAATCAAAAACCATATTTTACATGGTTAATTTGATAATAAAGAAATAAAGAAGAAAAAAAGTAAAATGAAAATTGTAAATATCAAAAAGATTGAAAGAAATGATGAAATATTTGAACTTGAAAAATATATAAGGCAATACCTGAAATTTGTTAATATGGTAATGATTTAAGTTTAGTATCAAATCAAGATTGATATTTCAACCCCTCAGAATAACAAGGTTCCTTCTGACACTGACACCGTTTTGAGATAATGAGCTCAGAAGTGTTGAGTGAATTTCAACATATATTCATATATTTTATTTGAGTATGAAAATATGATCAGTTTTAAGGTCTTAACTTATTTTCAGTATTATCAATGACCACTGCGAGATGAGGGAAATTAAAAATAAAATAAAACATTGTAAATTAACAATAATTATCTATAAATTGAAATAAATAACTGATGCAGTTGGAACTTTCAGTTCTTGCTGTTTCCTTTAATATCTGTTAAATAGAATTGGTAATAACTCAAATTAGCCCAAAATGTTAGTTGGAACCTTGTTATTCTAAGGGGTGGATTTGTAAAGATACAAACGTTCATTTTTCTGCTCGCATCAGGACTTTTCTATTTTACCTTTTTGAATATAACATAATTAATTTGATTTAATTATCAAAGAGTCATATTGTGTGTAAAAATCACATCATCAAAAAATCATATATAATATCATTCAGGATATGAGAAGAACATAACAAGATTGCACATGTAACTAAAAGGAAGTACCTCACAATCGAGTTGCCTGGAGAACGGTCTTGACATCGATCTTAATATCCCATAGCGCCAAAAGAATCAATGAGTGATCTTTCAGCAATAACATGTTAGTTCCGTGTGTTTCAGACATAATATCGCGTTTTTTTGTAGCGAGTTGCCAGTTATATATTGCTCCAGTGGGAGATCTTATTCGAGATACTAAGAGCAACCCTCTACCCTATTTCCCACCTCGAGCAGTGCGCATTGAGTGAAACCGTCCCGGGTTAACTTGATTGCGTTTATTTTCTGAATGTTTTCATTTCGAGCACTATTAACCCCATATTACCACCCTCGGTTCTGTGTCGCGTTCGTGAATCAAGGTCAAGGTTATTTTGATATTTTTTTACTTAACTATAAATCAAAAGAATGTTCTGTCACCAGGGTTAGATAGACCTGCCAGGTATAATATTAAAATTTATACTAAACTAGTCGTAAATTAAAAATAGATATATATTTTATTGCATTATAAATCATTTATTTTTCTAAAATGTTTTGTGTACGGAGAACAATGTCAACGTCGAACCGGATAAAAAATATTATAGATTGGGAAGTTATATCAACGACAATAGAACAGAATCGTTTATGTTAATATCAAGATGTAATTTTTAATCTGTTAACGTAGCTAAGTGGGTTATTAAAGAGAAAACGTTTTTTTTTTTGTGACTGGTGGTTTTAAACTGTTAAACCATAAATTGTAAACTGTCACAGGCGTTATGTTTTAACGTTACAAAATAAGCCAATTACAAAAATATTATGTATGTAATTGAAAACCATTTTAATAATTGTCTCGAAAATTTTCTGGACCAGTTTGAACGCTCTCATTAAACTAAAATTGATGTATTTATTTAAAACATTAATATATTTATAATGTATTTAATATTAAAGTGAGATTTATATTGGTAGGCTAGACGACTAAGTAAGTAATTCAATATCAAAAATATTAAGTATTAATTGAAAGGTATAGAATCGAAATCAGACATTTCCATTTTTGAATTAGGTATGTATAAATATAAATCAAATTAATGTCTACAAGACTAGCTTATGAATACAATTAAAATTTAATTGTTATATCAATCGCAGACATATCCAATAGATAATTAATTCAAACCCAGACAAATGTGTTTTAACTTTGGTCATGTGATCTGGTCATTTTCAATATGATTCCAAAAATGACAATTGTGTCTGTTTTTGATTCTATACCTCATAATTAATAGTTTCATTTTTAATGTTGCCAGTATAATAAGTTTTGAATCCTATTGGAAAATATTTTTACGTACTTACATAAACAAATACTTTGTTAAATACTAAATTAATGCATTAATTATAAATATATACATATAAAATCAATTTTGTCGAAAAATATTGTTTTTGCATCACCGAGATTCGAACCTGGATCTCTATTTCCAATCCGGGGAAGTACACTAACAATTGTGTTATGACGCCAGTATTTTTCATGACAAATTTTCGAACCTTTATGTTATACTTTGTTCCTTAGAACGAATTATATATACAATAAAATAATAAAAAATTACCAAGCTTAGGTTAGGTTATTTATTTTTTATTGAACAAAGATATATTTATTTAATGTTCACTTTTATTATAGTAATGCTTAAATAATTCGTTTTATGGAACAAATTTTTTAATATAAATCAAATTTCTTCAAATAATTCTCTGTTAAATCATACCCAGTTCTATTCAGTTTTAATATAAATATATTTTTTTAAATGAGCTTAGAAGTTCAAATTGTTTTGCGACTAATGTAAATATCAACAATCAGATTTGTTAGCGCCATTTGAATGTACTACGCGCGCGTATCTCATTGGATTACAGAAATATGTCTTGTCCCTCTTACTCTTGTCCTATCCTAGTCCATAGGCACGAAGGAGAAAGAAGATTCCTGCAGTCTGCTGATACCACCGCCCGAGCCACTCCGCTTTTGAAACGGTACGTTGCCTTCGCCGTAAATCCGCTTACAACCGCTAACCTTAATTACCGCTAATTTATAATTTTTTACTACCGCTAATACTTTTAAATCAATTACTTTTTTAACGCGAGTGTCATCAATTACGAGACAATTCTGCGTCGCTTGTGAATTGGTGGAGCAGGGAGAAACGAACCAGCGTCCAGACATCGGAGACCCACAAGTAAATGCCATCCTATCTTTTATCTCCCGATAACCCGCCAACTTTCCAATATTTATTAATTTTTAGTATATTGCTTTTAATTTCAACTATTTAATAATATTTAATGTCATGCATGTATATGTTATCATTACAAATTATGTAACAATGTGTTATAGAACGATAACCATGTCACTTATTTTACTTCTTCCACATCTATACAACTTCTAACACGTCCATCTTTTACTTAGGTTTGTAATATTATTACATTTATGAATGTCCAGATCTCTTTAACACTAATGCACTTATTTATTATCAATCTCTTTGCGCAAAGGGTAGGCAGAGAGGTTAGAACGTCAAAACGTTCTGATTGTCGATTTTTGGTGGAAATAGATCCCGTGGACTGTATCGATTAAAATCTATTAAACCTGAATTGGATTAAAAAAAGAATAATGACAGATGGATCTGACTTACCTTGATCTCAGTCCTGGGTTGGACGGCAATTTACACCTCCGAGTTGACTCGCACTGTTGTGAAGAACGTAGATATCACTGCACTTTAGGATGCTGTAGAAAACCGCTTTTGTTTTGTGGTCCGGATTAAAATGCACGGCACTTTTCTCATAACAACCAAAACGCGTGTTGACAGTTCCTCGTTGAAATACAATATGTGCCACATCCGCCGAAATCCTTAGATATTAGTTGACTAGAATGGAACAGGTATATTAAGGTTTATTAGAAAGACGGAATGCACATAGAGTACCCGACTTGCGTGAACAGTTATTAAACCTCCAATATAATAGCGTGACTATGCCAATGTAACCGATGCAGTGCATTTTAAATCGATATTTTTGCCATTATCGATATCTATTCCGGCGTTAATAGTATTCAACAGCAAGAAATGAAATTTAACATTTAAAAAATCAATTCTTACGAAAACATTTCATTTCATTTCTGTGGATTTTCATAAATAGTATCACATGTTCAATATTTATTATGTCAATTATTATAATAAGTTTATAAACTGTCAAAATCCCTCAATACAATAAAATAAAATAAAACATTACCGATGTATACAGCAGTAGCTAATATGTCGGGATAGAGATAAGCCAGCAAAGTAAAAATCGCCTTAAAAGTCAAGCGAGTATTTTTCAAATCGCAAGTGTATGTAAATTCCTTGCAACGTGTGAATATTATGTGAGACTTATTTTGATATTACTATTTATCGAATATACCACGCAGTACTAATATTCATATTTAATCTGATATACAATATTTAGGGGCGCCTTTTGTGGGCCTTCTACATTGGGGTCCATGATGCTCCAATAATTGATTTATCTTATTGTACTAGGTCTTTCGTGGACGTCTTCAACAGGACGTTTATAATCTGGCATCACTATATTCTATCTTCTTGTTGTTATTATTTTTCTTCTCGTACCTTATTCGTTCAAGAAATCGTATTGACAATCATCATATTATTTACTGTAGTTCGGAATAGCCCTACGATGTTCTCTTTCTTACTCTGCATTTTTTTATATTTTCTTGTTGATGTTTATAGCGTTAACTTTGTGGTTAGACATAATTAAAAATTACATATTTATATAAACTACTGTGAGTTATTTTTACGTCAAACCTCAACCGTACGTCAACGGTACGGAGTTTTAATATTAGAATAAAATAACATTTAAAGTGACTCGATAATAGAATCTTCTCAAAACTTTCCGACCGCCTTTTAGAGATAAGCCACAATTTTGTAAATTGAATTTTACATATATATATATATGTACATGTGAAAAATAAAGGTTTTTTAAAATTTGTAATTGTTTATACGTAAGTAAGTATAGTGTTAAGTAAGTTATAAAAAGTTATGTGAAAAAAGTACAATGTAAAGTTATAAAATATTATTGTCTCTAATATACATTAGTTGGAGACAAAAATATTTAGGTAGTTAGGTAAACACAAATGACAAATTAAATTCATTTTGATTTCCACCCACATCAAGCAACCACTTTGTTATTTTTGGTTTGAAGTCGTTAATCACTTTAGATCTAGTGGCAATTTGTTAAATATTCGCGGAGCGCAAAATAACGCGGTTCGATGAGCGAATTTGTTATTAAATTTTGGCAATGAAATATTAATAATATATGCTTTAAATTAGATAATTTATAAATTCAAGAAATTAAGATATCCCTCAATACTAAGTCTAACATAATTAATAACCAATTGAACTTAACAAACAACCCGCTATATAACACATTCCCCATTTCAATGTCTCCCTGTCAAACCTACCAAGACTCCGCCACCGCCTCGTAACTGATATTGTGTTAATATTTTTATTTTTTTTATTCAGTTGCACGCCAGTCCTGACGAAGATACCTTAGTATCGATACCGGTTAATGTAAAAATAACTCACAGTGATTTATACAAAGTTAAATATAGATATGTGGAATCTCTACTCGCGTCTCGCAAGACTTGGCTGTCAAACCAGTCACTTTGCAGTCATTTCTAAGCACCTAGTACCGCCCAAAAATCTAGACAACAATGCATCGCAACGCAACCGATCACTTTTCCCCTGGGCACATTCTCGGAACCAGTGAGCTCCGCTAGTCACGAACATTAACTTGCAATTAAACCTTCCAACAGCTTAAATTTATTTGTGCATCATTCGACAATAAACGCCAACCGATTTTAAGTCCTGTTTCATTTCATCAACCTACTCTAGTCACAACATCAACACCTATACTCACACGCATGCTCCGTAACATTCATACATACGTGTGAGAATCTGAGGAGTAATAGGGCTCTCAGACTCACCTTAAACAGTCACTCCATCCGAGTGACTCTCACAATATACAATTTATTCAATCCTTAAAGATATAATTTTAATTCGTAACTCTATCCATCCAGCTTATTTTAAGCATTATTCTCTAGATCCACATCTCAAACACTATACTACTTATTATATTTGGAATTACTAAATGGTAGTGTATAAATATATTTAACTTATATGGTAGTTAAATCAAATTATTACTTTTTGTTTGTTGTTCTCACTCTGTGGGATTCTCAATCAACTTCAAGGAGAATTAATTGTTATATTAAATAGCATAGTAATCCAGGGTTAGGTAAAGTTATATTTCCCAAAATTTATCATGTTAATATAATCCTGAATATGATTATTTCTTATTGATATTATCAGAGTTTGGCTTTGCAAAGTCTCGCTGAGGTTTAGCAGGTGCTGATGAAACTTTATAGACTGGTGCCAATTTGTCAAATTACGACTAGCGTTAGTTCTAAGCTCTAACCACGTAGGTATGTTCAATTTTTTTGATATTAAACCGTCCATCCCTTGTGTTAGAATATTTATTTCGTATGACAATTTATCAATACCACCCCCAAATATAATTTATTTATTTATTTTTGTTGGTTTTTGCCATTCATTTCCTTACTTTATTGACTCGATTTATTTTTTAAATATAATTGTCTTTATCCCTTACTTAATCGACAGTTTTGCTCAATTTCTTGCAACACTCTTATATCTATATATATATATATATATATATATATATATATATATATATATTTTTTTTTATTCGATAATCGTTCAGTATGGGTAATATTTAACCAAAAACATTATATTATTTATTTTTGGATAATGTTGAAGATCCGACCTAAAGAAAAATATTCAAGTACGTACAAAGTTGAAAGAAATACCTTACTTCTAAAAAGAAATTGCAGAATTTTTTTTATCTATTTAAAATATTTAGAAAAAATTAGGCAACACTGAGACTTAAATAACTTAAAAAGTAAAATGTGATACCACGTGGTGAATGAATACTTAAGAGAAAATTGTAAAGGAGGATTAGATATCAACAATAAAAGAAAAGAAAACTTAAATAAGTCAGAAATTAAAATATCATCTCGAGTTAGGATTTTGTACCTGACGTTTTTTTAACATTGTTTTCGTAATAAAAATTACTTAAAGCTCTCTGAGTAACCATATTCTGAAAAAGTACACCGCAGTGACTGCGAAACAATAATATAAAAACTTAGCAAAAATAAAATGCCTACATTCTAGAAAATCCTACTTCGTGCATAGAAATCTCATGTTTATGAATGTGAATGTCCTGAAGGGCGACCTATCAGAACGGTGGCGAAAGCGTGCACGTTTGCGTTCAGCGTCGCGTGCGTGTGCAAGTTCAAACGAGTTTGTGTTTGAACAGCAGCGTTTCGTATTACATGAATGAATGTATTAATTATAAAACGAGATTATTTTTTTAAATAAAAACAAAAGTTTATTAAAGTCAAAGGTCGACGCTGACATTTTTGTATTTTCGTAAAATTTGCCTTTATTTAACCTTTAACTAATGTTGAAATTCGAATTGAAAAAAAAAATGCCACTCAGACCTTTCTTTTAGTCAAATTTTAAAAATGTATTTTATTGGATGTTAGTTAGTTGAAACGTTGTTCGTTCACATTCTATTTAACGTACGGTTCGCACGCCGCACGCGACGCAGACGCTTTTTCACGCAGGCCTTGAGTTTTCCTCTAAAACAAAACCACTGAATTTATCTCCAGAACAAAACCTCATCACGTATGTATGGTATTGAGATGTATCTTAACTAAATCTCTGTTATTGTCTCCTTCAACATTCAAATTTAACACCAACCTTAATTATTGTAAAAAATATATATATTGTGAGGCGTCTATTAAAGATATATGTTTTAAAATTGCAACTTCGTAATAACACATTATTTAATTTAAAATTAACATTAATACATATACAAAACACTTTATAAGGTCAAACGCATCTCTAGCAAAATAAATGAGTAGAATCAAAAAGCAAGTGCTTTTATTTTCATTACATTTCACATATATATACATTTATACGTACATTATATACATTTTTGTACTCTATCAGCGATGCTAACTTGGTATTAGTTAGGAAGAATGATCTGGATGTAATATTTGACAGTAAATTACCATTTATTCCCCACACTCATTTAACATATTTGGATTTGTTTTACGGACTCCAAAAAACTTTTCAAACATGCACACCTATAAAGTCCTCTACACTTCTCTAGTCAGACCTCAGGTAGAATATAACTCGGTTATATGGTCGCCTCACTACATTATTCACTCGACGGTGTTTGAAAGAACCCAGAAAAAGTTTTTAAAGTTCATTAATTTAAAATTAAATATTCGCTCTGAGGATATCAATTATGATTATCTCCTTAGCCGTCTGAAATTGTTAAAATTATCAGTGAGACGTGCCATGACCGACCTTGTATTTCTATACAGGGTCATCAATGGTATATTAGACTGCCCCCAGATTGAGGTCATCAAGACACAATTCATGGTTCTATTACAATGATAATGTCAGAACACATTAATTAGCTAACTCCGTAGTCCCCAAATTGCATTCTTTGGGGAATGAATATGCGTAGATAGTCAACGTTTTTGCCGTAAATTTGACTCTTTATAGGACAACATTACATTTTTTTGCGTCTCAACTCAATGGTGACGGATAAATTGCTCTACTTCACATTTTATATTTATTTTTAATTTTGATTATAAAAAAATATTCTGATATTATATCATTTTCTTTTTTTGTATTGCACTTCTGATAAAATTTTCTATTTTTTTTTAATTTATGTTAATGCCTGAATAAGGCGTGTATAATAATAATAAATGAATAAATGTATATGATTACGGAGTTCTACAAACTTATTTCGGAATCTATAAATATTAATATTATTTACTATTAGGAGAACACCTTCCTATTGTGAAGTTGTAATTATTCAGAATATAGGTCTATGATATTTTAAATACTAATTAAATATTACTTAGAAAATTTGTCGTCCAAAATGGTATCGCTGTTCGGTGGTTTGAATCTCGGTGGCGCAACAACAACATTTTTCGAAAAAAATGATTTTATATGTTTATATATATTTTTAATTAATACATTTAATTAGTATTTAATATTATTTACATTTACCCTTAATATTATTTACATTTGACTTGATCCATCCTACATCTTACGGCCAGCGATCTGACCTGCTGATCCATCCACTGTACCCTGGACCACCAGCCTCACACCTTGTGGTGGTAACCAGACGGCGCTCAATTTTAAGTGCTGAAGTTCAAAGTACTTTGTGTTTCGATAGATGTTCGCACCCTTCAAATTCATACATTTGTATATTACTAGCGGTTAGTACCCGGCGTTGCCCTGGATTCAGATTCAGTTATAGTTTAAAAATTTAATTGAAGGAGAGTGGCTTTATTTAGCACAAAACCTAAATATTATATCTAATAACGATGTATGAAAACCACGTCCAGGTAGTGGAAGGTTGTGGCGAGATGACCACATTTTACTAAGGTTCCTAAATTATCTGATCCCCCGGAACGATGACCTATTAAAAAATTAAAGGAATCTCTGATATTTCCGGGTACTTATCACGGTGTGGATCTCTCGCTAGGGGTTGCTGGGATGGACGATGCCGGAAAGAGCAGTGGTTAGAGATACTTAACGGAGCATTCTACTGGCTCTCCCTCGCACCTGGACAGGGTGAATTTCTGCCGGACTGTGACCGAATTCTGCGACTGTAACACATAAATGTGACGACTACCCTCCCCTTTTGGGGGTGTATGATTTCTATAGTTAATTTCTGGTTACCTTCTGAATTTAATATGATAACGAGTCTCACGTCAAATTATACACGTATGGCTCTGATATGATGATACCGGAGCCAATCTGTGATGATAATGTAATTATGACGAATCGAATCCAAATTTAATAAATATTAATTTATTTAATTCTAGCGTATATTATTCAGAGGTAATATTTGAGATTTGTCGCAATATGTATACATATATATATATATATATGGTTAATTCTAAATTTAATATCACATGTATCAATTTGAAAAAGTTACAGCATATATGTTCAAAAATGTATCTTCAACATACTTAGTTGGCGTGGATAACGCATATTCCTCGATAGGAAAAAGATTAGGTTCGAATCCCGGTAACAACTGAAAAACATTTTCCATAAATAGATTTTTTTCTGTATATCTTTCTAATTGATTAATTTAATTTGTGTTAATAAGAAATTACTTACCAACAATATAACATCATTGCAATGTTACAATTATAAATTACTGACATGTTTTTAAAAATTAACTATTTTTTTAAACATGAATTTATTTATTTATTTATATATATATATATTGACGTACATATTTTTGTACTGACAGAGGTGGATACATAATAAACATAAGACATTCTCATAGTTTATTGTGCGGGATGGAGTAGACTTCACCTCTGATATATACAGCGTTGTCCTGGCTACTTTGCTAGACTAAAGTCTGTGTTAAAGTAGCCAGTTTTTTTTTCGTGCTGTTGTGGTGTTATTTATCAACAGGAATAAAAAGAGAATTACAAATATGTATAAAAAAGTTAACTAGTGACTAGTGAATTATTAGTGAAGGTATTGTTTAAATTATATCAAAATATTGGTTAGCCATGCTTTTGATTCATGTACAAGTCACATCAATATTCTTACCATTTTCAAACTAATCTAAACGTTGATCTCCTGGAACGAAGTTCAAACCCCTGACCGCTTGATCATTAGGCGAGTGTCTTAACCACTGCATCAACGTGCTCGGACGTGCCACGTTAATCTCAAAGAACGAGATTATTTTTAGCTCATTTAAAATCATGAAATTGTGTAAATGCGTAGGGTTTCTAATTTTAAATTCAGTTGTCAGTTATTTCGAGCCGTCACGATTTTATGGCCTGGACAGCCGGTTGATTGGGAATGAGCACTTTTGACAGTTAGGCTATAATCAAACAGGCCATTATATCGCGATTGTGCCATTTCTGTACCAAAAAAAGTTTAAACGAATAATTGAATAAGGTATAGTATTTACTTACCCAGATTCAGAGACGGTAATTTAATCTAATACTAGAAATAATCTTGTATTAAAGAAGGAAAATTATTATTTTATGTAGCATCTATTTAAAAAATATCAAAGTTCAACGAAAGTGATGGTATTCGAGAAGGAGAAAAGCAAAACACCGTGCTAAATACTTGTAGGTAATGAATATTTGAAACAAGAAGATGAGTTTGTGTATTTGAGAAGTTTGATAGAAACGAAAAGGCTGATTATGAATGATATCGAAAGGTGTAAAGTGAACGGCGCTTCGAATGGAATTATATCTAACGCAAACTTGTCAACTGAGGCAAGACTAGCGATGCACATTGGAGTTTTAGTACAGACAATGATGTATAGAAATGAGGCCTGAAGCTGGCAGAAGAGGAACGAAAATAGACTAAATGCAGCGGAAATGAGATCACTTAGGCGTATATTAATTATTATTATCATTAATATAATAATTATTTTAAATTAATATAATATGATGCAAATTGAAACAATTTTAAAATATTTGAAGCTTTATATTGAGTGTTCAACGGTATTCCGCTAGTGTTTATTTCGATAATAAAGAAAGTCATTTCAGTCTTATTTCTTTTATTTCCTTATAAGCTATATGCAACATTTATATGTTGAAATAAATTATAAATCCAGTAGACTAAATACATTTTTAAACATTGTGTTGTGTAGACAAATGACAATCAAAATGAGAAGTCTAAATAAATAGTCTAAAAAGAAGAACGAAAGTAGACTGAATGCAGTGGAAATGAGATCACTTAGACGTATTTGTGGCAAATCTATTTATGATAGAGTAAAGAATGAAGAAATAAGAAAAGAATGTAAAGCTGATGTTAGCATAATGAGCAAGATTAATAAATGATCACTTAGGTGGTTTGGTCATATGGAACGTATAAATAAGGAGATAATGGTAAGAAAGATATATAACGCAAGTGTTGATCGCATTATAAATAGAGGACGTCCGCGGAAGACGTGGCACGACCAGGAAAATCAGACGAGACGAGAATTGTGTGTCAGGACAGAAGAGTGTGGCGCTCTATCTTCTATGCCTACCATCGCGGGGAAAACGGCGCGATGGTATGTTAGCTAGTTAGTTAAATTTAAAATCCCCACAATTACAATACAAAACTTGTTAACTTTGTTTAAAGCGACAACGGAACAGTTTAACGTTACATAATTTACTTGATTTTTGAGTTGTGAAATAAGTAGCCTTCACGATATGATTGTTTTAAGGTGCTATGCGATATGAAGAGCTCACATCATTATAAGTACGTTTTATATAGCCATACGACAATTGTTAGTTTTATGTCGTTATACGACATGAAGAGTTGTCATTATAAATGTATTTCATATTACTGTGCGACATAGATAGCTGTCAATTTATATTGCATCACTACATAAAGCTGTCAAACATTTTTATTTTATATCTACTCCATCCCACATAAAAAACTATGTTAAATACTAAATTAATGTATTAATTATAAATATATACATATAAAATCAATTTTGTCGAAAAATATTGTTTTTGCGTCACCGGGATACGAACCTGGATCTCTATTTCCAACCCGGGGAAGTGCACTACCTTTGTGCTATAACGCCAGTATTTTTCTTGACAAATTTTCGAACCTATATGTTACATTTTTCAAATTAATACACCTGTCGTTCCATTATTTGAAAGCCATCTACATTATTTTTACAGAATCTCAAATACCTTTGAGTAAACCGACTGCAGACGCAGGTGACGCAAAAACAATATTTTTCGACAAAATTGATTTTATATGTATATATTTATAATTAATACATTAATTTAAGATTTAAAATATCACAGACCGTCTGTTCTGAATAATTACAACTTCACAATAAGAATGTGTTTTCCTTAATAAAAACTATGTATTATGTATGTTTATTATGTATTCACCTCTGTTAGTACAAAAATATGGATGTCAAAATATATATAAATAAATTTAGTCAGGTATTGCTACGTTGCACGGATAACTGTCGATACGTTTTTGTTTTACATTGCTGTGCGACACTTACAGCTATCATTGTAGTTTTGTTTTATTTTTGAGTATGTCATTTGTTTTATGTTGCTAAACGATACATCTAATTGTCAATATATGTTTATTTTGTTTGCTATGCGGCACGGACGTTCGGGTGGTCGGACGTAAGGGGCACCCCAACAAATCCGCGCAAGATAATGCCGCCCGATACATTGCCGCTACAACAAAACCGCCCAAATATAAATGATGACTTTTATTTCTATATATTGTATTTTAAATACTAATTAAATGTATTTTTTATTTATTATCTTAGTTTTATTAACCACTAATTGAGTTTAAAAAACATCTACCGGTTTCGGAAAATACCTTTTCCTTCTTCAGGATGTCATAACTAACTAAAAATATAGCATTGTTTCTTCACCAGAATCTATTTTTAAATTTTTTTTAAAAATAACAATTATTTTTAAAAAAAAATTTAGTACCGAACTCAAATTGCTGCTCAATACAAATTTAGTCGAATAATTTTTAGGAAAAAATTTTAGAATAGGACTCGTAGTTAAATTTAGTTGGCTGTTTAGAATTTCCTGATTACTTTTACATGCTTTATTTATCTCCAACGATTCCAAATTATTTAATTTGTGACCTACACCGTTTATATGCAAAATTACAATTAGTGGTTAATAAAATTAAGATAATAAATAAAAAATATGAATTTTAACCAAAGTTAATATTGCTAATTTTAAAAGTACTAATTAAATGTATTAATTAAAAATATATACATATAAAATCAATTTTATCGAAAAATATTGTTGTTGCGCTGCCGGGATTCGAACCTAGATCTCAAATTAACACATTTAATTAGTATTTAAAATATCACAGACCGTCTGTTCTGAATAATCACATCTTCACAATAAGAATGTGATCTCCTTAATATTGTATTTTATATCCGATCAAAAATTAAAACATACTTAACAGACAGTTTAAACTTCACTAATCTATCCTAACAAAAATGACTTCTTTTTTTATTTCGTTTCAGTTTTTAGTGTTGTTCCGAGCGGCATTGTCGGCGCGTGCTTGTCGGCGCGGCAATGCCTTGGGCGGCTTTGTTGGCGTGGCATTATTTTGCGCGACCTTGCTGGGATACTGACATATGTACGCAAAATGATTCCGAGAAAAAATCTGCAATCAAATCTATTTGTCAGATCTACATCATCATTGGGGACGAATGGCCAGCAGTGGTGCTCTGATGACAAGTCAGATCGTAATTATTTTATTTCGTCTTTTTCCCTTTTTCAGGGGTGTGTTTTTTTTTTCCTCGACTCCCCGACTATGATTCTCCGATGTTGTCTCCCTGAACTGTCTTCTGAAATTATATAACTCTGAAATTTGTCAATTTATTTATTTTGTTATTTAACTGTTCTTTATATGTTAGAATTTCTTATGTACTGTGTTTTTTGTGATGGTATCCGTAAATGTATAATTTTACTTTTCTGAATAAATTTAAAGGTCGGAGACAATGAGGGTGTTTGTGTTGGCGGCTGTGCGGCTCCGTTTTGTCACTCGAGTGACAAACGGAATTGCACAGCTGTCTTTTAGCATTTAAAATAAAACCAACCAGGCGGCGAATGAGAAAGACCATATAGGAGCTTTCGCTTATAAACTCTACCCTCACTGTCAGATTTACAATTCTTTTGAAAATATTACACTCTCAATAATGCGCTTGATTCGTATTATGAAACAAAATAGGTCACGTCTTTGTGCCAATTACGCGGTCAATTACTCTCGCCGGCCCTGTTCACCTTGAAACCCTGCCGTCTTTGCATCAAGCTTCACCGGCATCCTGCGCTGTCAATGTCATGTGGATTTCCCGAGCTCAACATCTTAACCGTTTCCTTCCTACGCCCTTTGTAGAAGGTCCGCACTCAAGTGAAATGGTCTTAATTGCGCGATTGTTGCGGCCTTTTTTCTCTCGTGATTAGCCTAACCGAGGGTTACCAGATATCCATCGAGGGGACTTCTTATGTGTAGTGGGTATTTTATACCTGACATTGTGGCATTCTTAAATTATTTATTTTACTTGAAAAATCTTCCTTCAAACAGACACAGTTTGCAAAGATTTACCAAGATAAGTCAGATAGTACAGGCTGCAATCTTCCTTATATCGATTTAAGCGGATTGCGCATAATTTCACGTCAAACTTGAGCCACATGTTCTGGCGTCGCTGCTGACGTTGATGGTCCCTGAGGAATTTGGTTAACCATTATCCCTTCTTGTCTGAACTTTTGAACCCAACACCAGATAAGACACTAAACTCCAATATGATGTCAGTCTCTTTTCAAATTTACCAACAAATAAATCGTCATGACCCGTGTCTATGGCAATCCCTCAATGAGAACTTGATCTCTTAGTATTAGCAAAGGTCATCATTATAATCCGGGTAACACATACGATATTTACGCATGATTCAATTATTCATACAACGCTTCGTACTAAACTCTATACTGATCTTTACCTTCTTTCGACACGAATCTACGAGAGAAATCTCATCAATGGTTACAGGCCGTTAGATAAGAATCTGAACTTTTATTTATATCCAATGTACATACAATCGCCATTGTGCTGTGCATTATGTCCACCTATTTATCAATAGTTTGAAGATAAACCACTATTTAAAAACACTTTCATATATCACGCCTTCTGGTCGTATTTCAGGGCTAACTAGATATAAAAATGTCAACAGACAAATAAAGAAATCCCTTTTATAGTCGTAGACCATTTAATCCTAACGCATTATTTTGTCTCAGATTGAACCTTTCATTTTCATTTCCTTCGCGAATTTCTAGCTTCGCGTCTCTCAAAGGACGCGCTATATTTTTGCCGTAAAATTAAAACAAAAAATCTTTTGAAATAGCTTAAACTTTTCCTGTTGCCTGAAAATGAACTTCTACAACAACTTTTGAACCAAAACTGTGAATAACTGTGAAACATTACGCCCACACTGAAATTTTGGAAAAAAAAATATTTTCAGTACAACGGTGTTAAATGGTATAAAGTTAAACATCTTTGAAAGTTATTAGGATTAGATTGGAGGTGGTAAGTATTGGAAATTTGAAGGATTCAAAAGACACGCTCGACTTGAAACTTGGAAATTTTTAACATAAAACGGATTTTTTTTTTAAATGAAAACATTCTTAATTTCTATTTTATTTATGTATTTATTAAGACATGTAAAATACAAGCATTTTTCAGCTTTAAAAAAATACAGTTTGTTTCATGTATTTTACACAAATTTTAAAATGCATTGCCCAACTAGGAAAGCCTGTTTTAGGGCAAATTGGCAAACAAATTACATTTCACAAAACAATATAACTCATTGAAGGCAAAACGCAATCAAATCGAATACAGAGAAAGGTTTCAATTTTGCTTTTGCTGCATTAAGCGTAAATAGGTTTTTATCTAATGGAATTATATGTAATTTGGTACGAAAGCAATATTTATATTAATTTGCTCCCACTTTATCTACTACGAATGTAAATACTTGAAGAAGCTGGAAGATCAATCGTCGGAGGAAAAATAGCCGGGAGACTAACTGTCGGGGGATAAACTGATGAGGGATCAATCGTCAGGGAACCTTCATCTAGCAGAAAAACAATCGGCTGTTGCCGATTGCTTGCTGCTAGGCCCTGCGAGCGGCTGCCCGGCAAGGCCTTCCGTAGAATCTATATTTCAATGCGAAAATTTTATTGCTTTAACAATGCACCACGTAGTGTATTTTGTCTTTATTGCCAGTAATAAAAAACAAAATATTAGTAATACGTACACCTACAGTTATCTTAAATTAATATAATTATCGACAGAATGTTATTAAAAGCACAAACACGAAGGATATAATGAATTCAAATAAATAAAATAAAATGAAGAGGTAAATAAATTAACTTAAAATCATTTTGAACTGTAATGCATAAATTATCGAGTAATTATATCTAAGAATTATTCATGGCTGTTTCAACAAATATTATACACGGGTGGCAGGCGCGGTCGCTATATACATACAGATACTAGCAACAGTGGATTCTATCATTCGTTCCGTCTCCACAAAGTTTTCGCTTGTCAAGGTCTGCTAATACTGTATACGCATTCGTTAACTGCACCCAACGTTCAAAAAACCACTTTAATGCTTATGAGTACAATGAACAGAATAGCATACATACGCGAGCGGATTGTTTGTGTGACGCATTTTTTACAGTTTGACTTAAATATTTGATGCCGATATATTGAAATATATAATATCCTTTGATTATCTATTTAGTTCATCATTTAAATAAAAAATTAACACAAAAAATAACATGGTTACTTCACAAACGTGTTCTAACGCTGTAATCGAAAATAGTGAATTTTGTGAGTATTTAATTGAATCATTATCCAACATTAGGTATAAACTCATTATCCAACATCCCTTCTATAAAAAGTCACCGACCGCCACTGATGGATGGCATCTATTGCACAATTGGGAAAGATTGTGAATGAACATTAATGTTCATTATTTGCTAATCTGTACTGCCATCTAGCGGAAGACTACTTTGGTAGTTTTTGACTTCTTTAAATGACACTTACAATAGCGATAACGATATTATTCATATTATCCACGCGCGTTCACTCACAATCGCTAAACATCACTCTATAATTCTTAACCAGCGTTCCTGTTCCAAAGTGTCGATCCCTATCGAACCTCATAGACTCATCGAAGAATGTCAAGAGATGGTCACAAATTGACTGAAGAAGTGTTGTTAGCTGGTCCACAATACAGTGTACACAATATTAATATACGAATACGAATCGTGACATACTCGAAAAACGTGAATGCTTAGTAGACTGACGAATATTGAGGATTTTTTTTACGAGCCATTAAAAAAGTATTTTGAATATGATATATTACCTGTCACATCCCTAACACTATGTTGATTCAATATTTAAATATATTTTTTTAAAAGATCACGCTTCTGGCGGTACCCAACGAGCTTGCAGTAGACACATCCAGAGGGACGTGGCGCTAGTGATCGAGGCGGCCGGGAGACTTTAAGAGAGAATCATCCGTTCTCTCTTAAAGTGTAACTTACTTTGTACTTATAAATCTAACAGCTACCTGTACTTTATACGTGTGTTCCGAATGCGGACCTTAAATAAATCAGACAACAGATACGGTTCTCTTTATTTAACACTCCCAAAATGTCATACTTGTTGGTAAGCCTTCTAATTTTGGAATATATTCCACCCTGTTCCATAAATTAAACTGTGCGAGTTCGTAATGAGAATACGGGTAGTTTGATTAATTAATTATTTATTATGAAATCTGTATAAATTATGAATTATCCATCTCGCTTGGATTAGACGGGCAAAATTTACAAATTAATCAATAAATATAATATATACATACCAACTATTCTTCTGCCCGTCTTAAGAAGTGTTGGTAAGAAAACGTTAAGTAACTGTTTGGGCAAAACGCAAAAGACAAGGTGCTGAGAGAGATGATCGACAGAAGAAGAAGACGAAGATAAAAAAGTGAAAAATAGGTACATTAGTGTTTTTAAATGCACAATAACAAATCTTTATTCAGAACAAAGGTAAAATTTTCGATAAAATTTATCAATAATAGTAATATATAAGTTGTATCAATGTGTCCAAAATTTAATAAAACGAATTGATTCTGGCGTCGCCTATTGGACTACACAAAGGTGTTTGATATTCCGTAAAAATAAAGTAGAATTTTAAATAATGGAACGATAGATGTATTAATTTGAAAAGTGTAACACATGGGTTCGAAAATTTATCGTCAAAAGTACTGTGTGCTGTAGCATAGTCGGTTAATATACCTTCCCTGGATTGGAAAGAGATCCAGGTTTGAACCCCGGTAGCAACAACAATATTTTTCGATAAAATTGATTTAATGTGTGTATCTTTTTAATTAATACATTTAATTAGTATTTAAACCTATGTAGCTTAAAAAATCAGGATTAGACGTCTGCATTCCGTACAACTTGAATGATAAAAGTCAAACTTTCAGGACAGCCTCTACTTCAGCCACAAGAAGGGTTGTAAAACCGAGCACCCATTGCCAGAAGTGTACATTTAGTGAATGGGCATTTGCGGTGGCATGCCCAAAACCGTGGAACTCTTTCTCTCTGGCATAAGGAACAGTGGTTTAGTCATATGAAAATTATAAATAAGAGAATTGTAAGAAATATTTATAGCGCAAGTGTTAATGGCATTATAAATAGAAAAAAAGAAGACTTGACACCAATAGGAAAACCAGATACAGGAAGATGGTTCTTTAAAGAACCGTTAATAATCGATTTGCTTGTATGAAAAGATAGAAGAATGTGAATGTATCGAGAATTGTGCGTCATGGCAGAAGAGTGTGGCGTTCTATCCTCCCTACCTATCTCCACCAGGAAACGGCATGATGATAAGTTAGTTAGTCTAAGAAAGTACGTTTTCACAAAATCATGTCCATAAGTTCGAAAACATTTTCTAGTTTTAAAGCCCGTCTCGACACAGAATTTCTCTAGTGAGACGGGCACAGTCCAAACAATTTTTTTATATATATTATATAGTTACTAATAAATAAATAAATAAATACTAGCTTAAGGTGAATTTTTTTGTACATATTAAATTCTGAAATATTTTAGACAGTAGAAATAAAGTCGTTCATTTGTCTATTTGAAAAATGTTCTTCCAAAATATAAAATTCATTATTTGTATTTCTGAAGAAATTTCTCGATGCGATATAAGATTTTTTTTTAATTTACTTACATTGTTACAAGTGTAATATCATATAATATGTGAATTGAGGGTCATGAAGGGATCCACCCTCTACCTTGACCTCTTGTGTTTCACAGCCGAATTAGTCTCCACGGCACGTATTTCCCGTGATTTAATTTAACCAACCACTGATTGGTTAGTCCAGCTAGACTTGTACATCTTGAAACTCTGCCATCGTCTGCTTGCTTTCTGCGATCAACATGTTTTGTTATATAAAACGCAATCACTTTGTATGAAACCACAAATTTTATTACAGGTCAACAGATTTCGCTTAGCTCAAGTTTCGTTAGGGCGTATTTAAAACTAACAATAAATATAAAAAAGTCCACTTGCACGTGCATACATAAAGAGGGAAAAAGAATATAAAATTACATGCGAAAGAGAGAGACAGAATACATATACAGTTAGACGGAATATTAAAGGAAGGGAAAATTTAGTGTTGATTGATAATTACTTGATTTTAAAGGAAACATAAAATACTAATACTATATACTCGCGACCGAATTCTCACGTTACACCGTACCTAAGAATACCTATTTTTAGATACTGCATTTATTTCATGCCCGCCACAAAACCATGGAAACGAGGAATATTTTAATACTAGTTCTCTGGAATAAATATTATGTATAAATAACCTGAATTTTTCTTGACCGAGTACGTCCTGAAACTTTAATACATAACCTAAAATCATACGTAGATTTTTTCATATTTTTTTATTTTTAAAATGTGTACATGGAATACGTGTGACACTAATATTATTACCATTTTCTAACTGAGCTAAACGCTTGTGCTACGAAAATAGGACTAACTTGATGGCCTCCTGAAACGAGGCTCGAACCTCCGATCACTAGATCACTAGCCCATCGTCATAACCATTAGACCACAAGCACGTCACGATAGAAAAAAATAAATAGATCACAATAACAGAAATACAGTATTAGTTCTGTTTTCGTATATACAATTATATTGTTCTTCAAGTTCGTATTAGTTTTTCACTTTTTTCTACAAATAAAATGTAATGTCGGTTGCTGAGATTGCATCCAAATATAATGTCGGTTGCCGAGATTGCAACCAAATATAATGTCGGTTGCTGAGATTACCACCTAGCACCCAAGTTATCACCTTCAGAAAAAAACACCGCCAGAGAAATGGCGGCAATTTCAAATCGGCATCCTCTAATTCGAACGCTTAGAATAAAAATCTTTGTCATAAAACGACATAAAATATAAACATTAAGATCGACAACCCCCCATCCGACCGACATTACAAATTCGACCCCGACGAAGAATGGCCATTTTTTTTTCTTGGATCGCCGCGTAACCTTGTGCTTAAATGACTGCGAGAGAAATAAATCCGCACATAATGTCGAGGAATTGAAGTCATTGAAAGGAGCCATTAAACGAAAACTAGCAGGAATCCCTCAAAACGAAATGTTTCCGTTCTGTATAATGGACGCACGGAGGACCGTAAACGGGCGGAGCTATTAACACAATTGGCTTTAAAACATCCTTCAGATAGACGCCATTATTATTGGATTTCTTTTCGAAATGAGCGAAATATTATTTTTAATATTTATCTGCCAAATAATTGAATTGTGTAGAATTATGAACACGGATTGTGTAGAATGGAATAATGTTGTGTCGGTGTACAGAAATGATGCTCATGAAGATGGAAATAGATACGTTGACAAACTGTTTTGATTATTTGAAGTGTTAACTAGCGCTGCCTGCTCTACACAAGGTGTAACAGACCTACTAACAGATTGTTTGGAGCATATATTCATTTGTATAAATACAAATTTATTATTGAACGAAAATGATGTACTGTACCTTCCCCCCCCCCCCCCTTCCCTGCCTCTCCCGGCCATTCTGCCGACTATTCGATTGGTGATTTTGAATCAATACGATACAGTTTACATTACTACACTAATCTCGAGACTTGGCGTATATACTTTGTGTCGGAACCTTTACGAAATACTGAGTTAAAATATACAGTCCACATCTATGGAGATGCCAGCAGAATCCGTATTGTGGTGAATGTCAATTTCCTTTCTGTCCTGAGATTCTTCCGGCAATACTGACTATCTTACAAGTCGAAAATGTTCAACGAAAATATTATTGTTTGTAATTTTTACAAAATCGTGTTAAGCTTGAAGTCTACGTACTTCGAAATAAATATTTGTGAAAATGTTCAATAATTAATCAGTATCTTTACTCCGGGTCCTAGATCATCTAACAAAAAATAGCCTAGCGTTTTTTAATTTTTTGTATTCGAAATATATTTTGGAATCAATAAAATATTTTAATTATACGAAATAATCACATTTTTACGATTTTTTTTAAATGCTTGTATCTCTAATATGGTTGAGATTAGGCACATATACCTTGAACATTTTCGACTCGTAATTTAGTCAGGTATCCACTAGGTGTGTTATATCCTGTATATAATACGACATAATATTGATAAATCCAATCCGTCACAATTATATAGCTCTCGCCGTTTGTACGTCGGTCAGTATTTTTATTATTGTAAATTTTCACACATATTTCTAATAAAATCATTCAATTAACAAATGAAATTTAAATTTTATAAATATATTTTGACTTTTTTGTGATTACGTTTTGCTTACAGAATACCTGTGTTGTTGTTCTACAACTAAAAATATCCTATAACATTTAAATGTTACTTATTAGTATATTTAAAATTAATTTCATTTTGCATCCTTAATTGCACTAATGTTTTAATATTGATCTGTAATATTAATGTTATAAAAAATTACATTAGGTTTAATTTTTATTTTCATCTGTTGTTTAGACACAATTTTTCAAATATTTTTTTTAATTTTCTAAATATTTGTTAAACGTCATGTAAAAAAGACATGTTTTTTTAGTACAAATTAAATGTATTAGATAGATACAGACAAAATCAATTTATCGAAAAAAAATTGATGTTGCTACCGAGATTCGAACCTGGATCTCTTCCTATCCGGGGAAACGCATTAACCGATTATGATACACCAACACAATACGGTTACGACGAATTTCCAAACATATATGTTATACTTTTAAATTGATTTGAAAGCCATCTTCAAAAATTAGTAATAAAATAAAATAAACATATTTCTTTTTAATATTTCGTCTTTTATTTTTGTAGAGTATCTTTATTAATATTCTTAACTGTACTGGTACCGTTTTAATATTAATCTGTAAGGATAATTGTTGTACCGTATTTACACATGAATAAATAAATAAAACTTTTAATAAATGTAGTAAAATTGTATTCCTTTCTTCTTTCCCAATGAACTGTACATATTCACACAAATACACACGCACTTTCTCCGTGTTTCTTATAAATTAAAAAATATATATATCGTACCTTAATGTCACACTAGAACTGTATATCCAGGTCATTCTTAACCTGTTGGTAGTCTGTATTTTAAATAATAATTGTGATAATTAAATAAATAAACAAATTAATATACCACCCGCCTCGTGTTAAAAGTAATTTAATATTCTTCCAAGTTTAAGAAATTAAACGCTTAATTCTTAACTTGAATCCTGAGGGATATGTATTTCAACAACTTCATTACTTAATTATTAGAAATACCAAAGTGTTCAGAAATATTATACTCAAGTATTTAATTACTTCTTAGACAAATGATGACGACACGCAGTGGCGTGCCCACACCTGGGATCCCTGGACCTTACGGAATTTCGGGGACCCGATAATGCCCTTCGTCCTCAACAAAATGAATGAATGCTAAAAATTTTTTCAAATAACATTCTCAAAAAAATTTAACAACATTCATTTTACTTACACAATAAACAGCATTCAGCTAGAAAATAAAAACTTAAAAAATAATAAAAAGAAAATAGAAATTAAAAACTTTTTTTTCAAAAATCACATTGACCAAATTACTTCTAAGACCTGTAGAATACGAGGATTCATACTTCGAACCTGCAAACACTTCCAAAATATTGTATTACGCATTCGTACTCATCGCAAATCTGGAACCCATGGCATATTAAGTATATTGCGAGATTTGAACAAATACAAAATAGGTTTATTCGATATCTGAATGTGTTAGATCTAATCTATCATTCAACTGCTATTTAGATGCAGCAAACTTCCACAATATAAAAACTCTAGAACTTCAAAGAACACCTGCTGACCAAATACTTCTCTTCGAACTACTACAAAGCCAAATTGAATGTCCCAGCCAATTAGAATTAATATATCTCCACGTACCATCTAGATCTTCCCGGCAATCTGCACTCTTTCACATTCCTAGAAGTAGAACATCTTACATACAAAATTCATTCATTCACCGGTCACGCAAATACCATAATGAGAAATTTACAGAAATTGACTTTTTCAACATTAGCCTTACTACGCTCAAGGGGTTATTTTTATGAACCACCACAATCTCAATTTTAGCCAATCATTCTACCTATAAACACGTCTTGCTCTCCCTTTACCGCAACCATAGTTTCAACCTCCCGACCTTTTCTCTATTTTCTTTTTTTTTATTTATCTTCTGCACCTAAACACACTTAAATATGAATTAAATATATTAATTAGAAAGATATACATATAAAATCAATATTGTTGTTGCAATCGGAATTCGAATCTGGATATCTTTCCAATCCGGGAAAGGTGGATTAACCAACTATACTACAGCTAACAGTACTTTTGACGACAAATTTTCGAACCCATGTGTTACACTTTTCAAATTAATACATCTATCGTTCCATTATTTGAAAGCCATCTACTTTAATAATTTGCAGCAACAACAATATTTTTCGATAAGATTGATTTTTTATATATATATCTTTCTAATTAATACATTTAATTAGTATTTAAAATATCACAGATCTATGTTCTGAATAATTACAACTTTACAATATGAATATATTAATTTTAGAACCACGTACGATATCCGTTATCTGTCAAAATTCATAGATATTCTCCTTGATCAATTGAAGAATAATAATCATTAAAATAAAATACAGGTAATTTTTAATCAAATCTATTTTATTAATATTAGGTGAACACATTGTTATTGTGAAATTGTAATTATTCAGAACAGACGGTCTGTGATATTTTAAATATGAATTAAAAATATTATTTAGAAAGATATATATTATAAAAACAAAGTTATCGATAATAAATAAAAAATAAGGTAGATGGCTCTTTCTAATAATGGAACGATTAAATGTATTAATTTCAAAAAGGTAACGTTATAGGTTCGAAAATTTGTCGCTGTAGCATAGTTGGATAATGCACCTTCCCCGGTTAGTAAAAAGATCCAGGTTCAAATCCCGGTGGCGAAACAACAATATTTTTCGATCAAATTAATTTTATATATTTGTATATCTTTTTAATTAATCATTTTAATTAATAACATAATACATAACAATATTAATAATTATATAACAGTAATACTATGATACATTAACATCACATCAAAACTTAAGATTATTTTTTAATTTTGAGGGTCCCTAAAATTGGAGGCCCGCCCAGACCATTAATCCGCCACTGACGACGTATGTGAAATGTCATAGCGTATCAGGAAAATCCCCACCTATTGAATTAGTATGGAACTTTGTTGAAAGTTTGCTGAACTTTGTACCTTTTATAATCTTATTATTATTATATTAAAAGCCTCGACGTATTTGTTAATTATAATTATTTAAGTTTGTTCGGTTGCTATGCAAATAAAATGGCAAAAAAATGCCATTTTATTTGCATAGTTAGCCATAATCGATAGCATTACTTTTAAAAGATGGATGGATATAAATAAAACAATATTATAACTCTACTTGAGTTTATTAGCACAACTCAAGTTTCAAGAGGTGAAATATTAAATTTCATTTGTCGATGTTAACGTTTCTCTCGAAACTCAAGTTGTGCTAATAAACTCAAGTAGAGTTATAACATTATTATATTTATATCTATCCATTATGATGAAACCCTACAAAGTTAACGTACATTCTATCAATAATATAATTAATTTTAAATTATTAAAAATGTACTTTTAAAATTAGCAATATTAACTTTGTGGTTAAAATTCATATTTTTTAAATTTATTATCGTTGTTTTATTAACCACTGAATTGAGTTTAAATACATCTACCGGTTTCGAAAAATACCATTTTCTTATTCAGGATGACATAACTAATTAAAAACATATATGATTGTTTCTTTACCAGAATCTATTATTAAAAAACAATTATTTAACTACGAGTCCCATTCTAAAATTTTTTCCTAAAAATTATTCGAGTAAATTTGTATTAAGTAACAATTTGAGTTATGTACTAAATTTATTTTTTAAATAATTGTTTTTTAAAAATAGATTCTGGTAAAGAAACAATATTATATAATTTTAGTTAGTTATGACATCCTGAAGAATAAAATGGTATTTTTCGAAACCGGTAGATGTATTTAAACTCAATTAAGTGGTTAATAAAACAAAGATAATAAATAAAAAAATATTTAAAATGTGTCTACTTTACATGAAAACGGCCATAATCTAGTTTTATTAAGTCAAAAACAGTATCAAGTCACACGTAATTGATAAATTTACATTTGAATTGTCAAAAGTTAATTTTCATCGACTTGCATTGAAACTGTCAACAAATTAGTATACAATGCATGAAGTTAGTCGTAATTGATAAATTCGCTTTACCTTCAAATGATCAAAAATTTGTGTACAAAACATGAATTTATCGAATTTGTGAAGACTTTAAATAATAACTATTAGATCAAATTATTAGGAGAACACATTCTTACTGTGAAGTTGTAATTATTCAGAGCGCAGGTTTGTGATATTTTAAATACTAGTTAAATTAGTATTTAAGATAAAATTATATTTACAAGAACTTCAAAGCAGAAAAAAGCATTATAATTCAAATTTTTATAGTAAGATCATTACAAATAAATTTAAAGCTATAAATTAGTATATTTTTTAATAGTTATGATTGGAAATTCATCATAAGTTCAATTCCTAACTTAATAGACCGAAAAATATTTCAATTAAAGATTTTTTTTTATTTACTATATCGCGTGAGTTCGTATAATTTTCGCATAAATCATACGTCTACATAAGTCAAAAAGATAACGTTTGAGTGACGTGCAAACCTATTAAATTTAAAACTCATTTATTTTACTTGTATTTGGAAGCAATTTTTTGAGAGATATTTTTGAACGAATCAACAAATTTAAAACTTATTTTATGAAAGAGATATTTTTTGTTTCAGTCATGAGTCTTTTTTAGTTAACGTAAAAAAGAAAAAATATTTAAAAGATATATTTTTTTTTATTTGAAAACCTGTACGAATACTTAAAATTGTATCGAAAATAAATGTGTCGTGAATAGTTCCAATCTCAAGCCTTTCTCGAAAACTGTTCTAGGAGCCGATGGTCTCATATCAGATGCAAACAAATTTTTTTTAGATTTTATATTTTCATCTGTCCCCCAAGCGCATGGAATATTTTTATTATAAAATATCATAGACTTATCTATCTATCTGTTTTCTACAATATAAGTACGCACACTTAATACTTCGGACACGTCACAAGACGTACGGATGCAATGGAGAGAAATCTGCAAACAATGGCCGACTTTAGAAAGGAGCCAGGAATGCTGAAAATCAGTACAGATGACGCCAAATAGTTTTGGTTGTACTATCATGGTAGTGTACGTCCGTTCTGATGAAGATATCAAATGATATCAAAACCGGTCGACACCAGATAGTTATTTGTTTAAATTGATATTATAGAGGAAATAAAAATCACTTATAGTGGATAGTGTGATGGGTGGTGTAGGAATCGACGATTCAAAACCACTGCCTTTGCCACCGTTCCCACCTGACCAAAGACGCGAGTCACATCTGTATCCAGGGTCCGAGCTTTACCCAAAAAATACCCCCTGAATGAATATTAGAAGCCTGTCTCCGTCACTCAACCCTACTCTCTTGTTCTGTAACATGTGCAAAGCCTAAACGATCAACAACGAGGTAAAGACCGAGACGTAGATGGGTAGAAAATGTCAAGACAGACTTGCAAGAGGTAAGCACCTAACAGACTGGATTACATGACATGGATTTTTGAATACCGTGAGTCCGCTGAAGAAAAAGAGGATCAAATATGGATTTAGAACAAAATTGTGTTCCTGGAACAAAATTGTATAATTTCTTCAATATTAGCAAAATTTCTTTCACATAATTATTGAAATAATTATTTAAATATCACATAATTAAATCGTCACATAATTATTTAAATAATAGGATAAAACACTTTGTTTTACCACTATTTAATCGAACGTGTTTCGTTTTGATACCGATGGTATCTTCTTCAGGAAACAATGTACATATATGCTAAAATTAAAAATGCAAGCATGGATAAAAACAAAACTATAAAAGTATAAGTGGTGGATAACCATATAGGAACTTCTGTGAAAACAAATTTAAAAGGGGACTATTTGCAAGAAGGATTTACTTATTTATAATATTTAATTTGCTATTATCATTTTTTCTTATTTATAAAATTTCAAATTTATCCAACTGGAAATTCCTAGAATTTTTATGCATATTTTTTAAATCTTTGTGTTGACGCAAGTCGAATATTACTTTGTTCTTCCCGTTCTGGCTAGCCTGTACCTAGCGATTTCGGCCGATGGGCGCAGAGTGTATTTCGAACACCGATGTCTCAACACGGGTTTCGTCGAGACTGTGAGATGAATCCGGAACAAAAAAATCGATTTTGATAGCATCCCGAAGTGCCACGAGAACTACCTCCTTCAATAAGAAGGTGCAAATCGAGGGAGGTGCATTTGGTGTCCAACATAGGACTGAGATAAAGATTTTCTGCAAGTGTCCTTTTCCTAATTCGATTCTAAAAGCGTCAACTCAACATAACCAGTGTAAATTACAATCCGCAGGATCTATTCATGCCACCTGAATGTGAATGTATTATTTTAAGGATAAGGGTTGTTGACGCAAGTCGAGTACCTACTCTCTGTGCATTTTGGTTTTCCAGTAAACCTTAATATATCTTTCCCGCTTTAGCCAACTGATTACTTAGAGATTTCGCGGACATGGGAACAGATTGCATTTCGACACCGAGCTGTCAACAGGCTTTTTTTGTGGACCAAAAATATCGCCATGTGTACAAATCCGGACCACGAAGAAGTGGTGTTCTAAACATTTCCAAAAGTGCAGTGATATCTTCGTTCTTTATTACAAAAGTACAAGTCAACTGAAAGTGAAACTTGACGTCCAATCCAGAACCGAGGTAGGCCAGATCCATCTGCCAATATTTATTTCTTGTTCCAATTCGGATTGCGTCAACTAACCATCAATTTTAATCGATACAGTCCACAGGATCCTATCCCACCAAGGGTATGGATATGAGTGTGCTAGCAAATTTGGGTGTATGTGTGTCTCTGGTGGCCAGCTGAAGACTTCACATCAAGAAAGTTGAAGTGAAAATTAAAGGTTTCCCCAAGACCATCTGCTACCCTCGTGCTCAATGTATCGTAAAACATATTACATATTTGGGTTTATGTAGATATATAGGTGTGTATAGATGATAGGTATTACTGGTAGAAACTACTTGCAGTTGCCACTGAATTTATTAAAGCAAGATACTGTATCTTGAGGTTTAAAGATAAACACACGAACCATGCACCGACAATCGGAAACGACATCGAAAGCTGCCGCTGCGGTCGACGTCGGTAGGTGAAGTGATCGGCTCGGCCTGCACGGGCAAATTGACACGTAGTGGGACACCATATAGCTACGTTCAACTACGTATTTTACGTAATATACGATTTTTTTCCAAATGTACATTTTGTAATATATAAAAATGAATTTACATTTTGTCTCGTACCATAGTATGCGAAAACTCACTGGTAAAGTATTTTATATGTAAGAGAGAGATTTAGTTATTTTAATATTTCACGAGTTGAGAGTTTCGGCCAGTAGTGGTTTGCATGAAATTTTCTTAAAATAAGCCAAACAAAGTTGACTTTAGAAATTAATATAAACTTCAAAACTGAACAAATATATCTACCGAAAACGTATAATGCTAAATTTTTATGAAATTTCTCTCGAATTTCTTTTAAAAGGGCTTTCTTTGTCAACATATTATATTACTTTTTTAAATATGGTGTTGGGAATTTAGAAGTTATAGTTTTTTTATAGTCTTGAATGTTAAACGAAGTAATCTTTAATACGAAATACTTAACCGATTAAAATTTTGAAAACAGTGTTACAAGGTTGGAAGGGGTAGGTTTTTCATTTTTTTTTTTCTAAATTTTTTTTTTAATTTTGAATTTTTGAATTAAAAGATAAAATGATGTATTATGCTGATTTAGTTTTAATTACCTTGATGACGGATAATCATTTTTCCGTCCGCAGGGCCTAACAACAGCAACAGATGAAAGGCGATTGCTTTCTATCAGCCATTAATAAAATTATTAAATTTAAAATACTAAATATCTTTTCATTAAGATTTTTTTCTCCAATCAATGTCATCTCAGAATTAATAAACAGTATCGGTATATTTTTTTAATAAACATGGAGATTATTAATAAAATGAGATGAAAGGATATTTAGTTTTTTCTGATTTGTAAAGATATTTTTTTGTTGTTTCTTAATCTTTTGTTAGAGTAGAGCTAAAAGCAGTCTTTTTAATGATATTTAGGTTAATGGATTAGTTTATTTATAAAAATATCATATTTATATATATATATGTAAATGTATAATGTATAATAGTTCCACACGTACATCAAGAGTACCCTAATTGAAAGTCCTGCTATACGTCCTATTGAATATTGAATCTGAATTTCCAAAAATTAGAATAATTTTTGACCTCAGTCTGATATTCAAATCCAATTTACAATAAATTGAAGAGAATTTTTCCATGATGTCGTTACTCTGTTCATTATATTTTTTTTTATTAAAACATTTACATTTTGACTTGAGTCTTGAACCTTCACCGACAGTTTCATCGAAGATACATGTGAAATGAGTTTTCAACGTCAGAATTACCTACTCACCTTTCAACAATAAAATCTCTCTCCTTCATTTGTGGAGAAATAAAAATATAACAAAATCGTATATCCAATTTTTGTAAGGACACAATTACTGGATTTATCTCAAGAGCCATTATTATTGAGACATATTATAGATATCTCATGAAGATGAAACTATTTATATGGGAAGCATGGAACTCATGGGTTCGATTGCTTACTGCTAGGTCCTGCGGGCGGCTAATAGTGACCGCTACTCGGCCATTAGTGACCACTCCGCGGCCAAGGTCTCATCGGCTATCGCCGATTGCTTGCTGCTAGGCTTCCTGTCGCCGTTGCTTTCTGCTTTTTCCACTGGCAGAGAAGCAATCGGCGATAACCGATATTATATATCGTTCTGTATTGCTGTTTCTGGAATTGTACAATTTGTATTCTTGCTCTCTCCGCTGAAATCTGTACCCTGGATATAGATGTCGCCAGTATCAAAGTCCGCTGGGGACGGTGACGATAACTGTAAATTTGAATTGCCATCCCCACATACAGGTATGTAACCATTTATTTATATTATATAATAAAAAACATTATAATTGTACCCAAGATATTCAATACGTGTACCACAGAGCAACCGGTATACTTACTTAACATTATATATATTTGATAGTAATGAAATCCTTTTTGGTTAATGTGATTCTACCGTTGTATACTTAAGAACGTTTCCAAAGAGCAGTCGTACTCAATCTTCAAAGAGATTCCCCCGTATGTAAACTACTATGAACTACTAGGAATAGAATAAAAAATAGTTGAGGTACAGTGTACTTTTTCGCTTCCGCTCACATGCGCACAAGTTCAAAAATTTCTCACTATTCAAAATATAAAAGGAAACGTCAAAACCGTTCAAAAGTAGCTCACTTTTAACATTTTTTATAACAAAACGAATACCGCTTGTTTTACTTATTTTTACAGAAATATATTTGTTAAATTTTCAATTAATGATTCTCAGTTTTCCAAAACAATGGTAAGAAAATTACTATTGCTATTCAATTAAACGTGCGCTATAACATCGATCGGGGTATGGTTCGCATGTTAAATATGCTCATTTTAATAGTCAATATTTACAAATTCACTACTGCAAGGACTATTGAAAAAAATTTCTACATATAAAAGACACTCATAAGTATGTGTATTCAAAGTTTCAAAAGGATTGTAAGAAAGGTGATTTTTTTGGAAACGTCCTTAAAGTGCTGCAATTTGAAGATAACTGGACTCCCTTAAAGGAAGATAGAATAAATTGTCAATACAAAATATTTATTTAGCTGTAAAAAATAGCGTTTACGTATAATAATTCAAAAGAATGCTAAGAACCTACATACCTTCTTGACACTTTATTACCAGACTCGGCCAAATATATTCTACCTATTTTTCTAGTATTCTGCCTGGTGATAGGGTTTTGATCAGTTCCTGGAACCTCGCTCGATCCTAGGCTCTGCGGAACAGTTATTCTGCATTAAATTTCTCTAAGGTTACTCAACCACAAGAGATTTTTTTCCGACCAATCCACTTCTTTCATATATAATCACATCGAAATGACAACACTGTACGACGACCCAGTGGCGTGCGTTATTTGTTGAATAAATCAAGTGATTTCAAGTATATACAAGCATTTTTTTATTCCAACTTTATTACATATATATTTATTATAATATTATTTTTTGCCAAACTGCATGACAGTTTTACTGCAAGGATTGCCTTTCATAAAGTTAAACTTTTTTTTATCTAAATAAAATATAACAAGGCGAAAAAAATGAGATAATTAACGGTACTCTCACGGTTCGACCCGACGATCTGGTGAGGATCAGTTTTTATATTTCCATTATTTATTAATTCTTCGAATATTATAGCATACATATGTTACTTTATTGTCAACTGGTAAGATTTTGAATATAGTAAATAATTTACTTTAATCATCTTTATACGAACACTTTGTTTTGTTATCTACTATATAAAAAAATCTTAATTGTAACTGTTTAATTTTATTAATATATGTTTTATATATAAGTCTTTAGCTACTCACTCCATAACTGTTAACCGAGTCGACCATCATAACGAACAGTGAGTAAACTGTAGCCCGAGAGATGCATAACCTAAACAAATAAAATGCACTTAACATGAATTTCTTATTTGAGTATTTGGAATTTGGTGATCTTCTTATCTCTTAATTTTTCGTTATTCGGCAACTTTTCTCGTCATTCTGTAGATCTGAGGGTCATCTTTAAAAAAGTATAAATTACCTTTTCCACTCGGTCGGTTTGATTCGATCTTCAACATTCTCTCTATCCTTCAACGTAGTAATTCTTCATTTAATACAAATTATGCCATCGGTCCATTCTCGCTGAGGCGTCTCGGGCGAGGCATTTGCCAAGGTCTCGAGACCCGAGTGGTACAACTCGCCTCACCTCGCCTCGCCTCATCCACGCTCCGACCAGAACGGAGCGTAGACGAAGTGAAGCGAGGTGGGCGAGGCGGAGCGAGAGAAACCGAGGCCTAACTGTAAGCTGTACACTCGCGGCGAGGGCAGACGGCATGAAAATAGCCTATACAAACCGCAAGCCGCAGCACATTCTCGTTCTCGACTCTTCTCGCCATGCCTCGGCGAGAGTGGACTGCTGGCATTAAATGTATCAATTAGAAAGATATACAGATAAATTCAAGTTACGGAAAAAATATTTTTGTTGCCATCCGGAATCTAACCAGGAACCCTACCTGTTTACGCGCTTTATACTTCGATAGGTAGGCCTGATATAAAATTTTGAATATTTATTTATTTATATATATTTTGACATCCATATTTTTGTAGTTACAGAGGTGGATACATAACATACATAATACATAGTTTAATGTGTGGGATAGAGTAGACTTCACCTCTGATATATACAGCGTTGTCCTGGCTACTTTGCTAGACTAAAGTCTGTGTTAAAGTAGCCAAATATGTATGTTCTATTTGTGTAGATTTGAAAAACAGAAAACAAAAGCGAAGCTGCTTCTGGGAAAAGAGTTATTGTAATTCGGACAGACTTTTTACGGCGGCAATAATAAAACTTTTAGTATATATAATTTCGGATTATCGGTGTTATCGGTATTATGTGTAATTTGAATTTACATAGATTGAATAACTGTATTCATCATTACCAATAGAAAACCCAGAACTAACTATCGAAGTATTTACGGAAACACTACCTATCCGGAAAAGTGCGCTGACCTATTACACCACACCACCTAGAAAGATAACGAAAATTTTTCAAAATCTATATGTTGACACATCTGTCATTCCATTATTTGAAAATAAACTTGTTTTCAGTGCCTTTTATCAATATAAAAATCCGTAGTTCATATAAACTACCAGTTCTGAGTTAGGTAGCCGTAAGGTTCCATAAGCTAGAATATAAGTTGGAAGTAAGGTAACAAATTAAAATAAATGGTAAAAAACATAAAAATTAAAAATCCATTTATATGTAGGATAGAAAGGGTTTCTGGTTCGAGTCAGGGTGGCAACAAAAATTTTATTCGATGAATTGATTTTATGTATATATCTTTCTATATACATTTAATTTGTATTAAAAATATCACAGAACTACGTTCTGAAAAACGATAATAATTCTCCTTAAAAATATATTCATTTATAGTGCAGTGACAAAAAAATTCTCTTAACTCCCTTTTTTCTTCTCTTCTTTAGGGACCATAAAACATTACTAACGGCCACATTTATTTTGTCTACGTCACATTTCTGTCACCCGTCACTGAATTCACGAGTAATATTTTAAGTAGAACACGTAATTCTGTGGTATTTGTAATACAAATCTGTTGCGTACAAGCGTAGATGCTGGAAGAATCTCGGGATAGGAAGGAATAGGCACTCACCACCAATTCGGATTCTTCTGACATCTCCAAAATGTGGACTGTATATTTTTCATTCGCTATTTCATCAAGGTTCAGACACAAAGTATAGACGCAAAGTCTCGAGATTAGTGTTATATTGTAAAATTTACAGGGCTGGGAAGGGGGGAGCGGCACAGTGCATAATTTTCGTTCAATAATAAATATGTATTTACACAAATAAATATATGCTCCAAAAAATCTGTTAGTAGGTCTGTTACACCTTGTGTAGAGCAGGCAGCGCTAGTTAACACTTCAAATAATCCAAACAGTTTGTCAACGTATCTATTTCCATCTCCATGAGCATCATTTCTGTACACCGACACAACATTATTATAGACGTGTAAGTCTCAAGATTGTATAACATTATTAACTGTTCCGTTCACTTTGTAATTAATATATGTTCTAAACATGTGGAAAGATTATACAGAAAAAATATGTCATTCTAACTTAACAATAATGTGTTTTCCTTAAAAATGTATAAGTTGTATCAAAGCTTATCTAAATGTAATAAAATGGATTGATTGAATTCTGGCGTCTCCTGGCATGGTGTATTACTCAAAGCTAAAATTGATTGCTTTTAAAAATGGAATAACATATGTATCAATTTTGAAGAGTTACACAATATAAGTTCAAAAATTTGTTGTAAACGTATATTGTTGATATAGCGAAAATGGAACGCATTTGCCGGATAGGAAAAGACCCAGCCGCAAATTAATTAAAATAAATTGTAATAGATTTTTTCTGCATATCTTTCGGACACAGCAATGAACGCACCTGGCGGAGCAGCCACACGCAGCTAATTCCACCGACCGGCTATGCGCTCTGAAATAAGCCGTCACTCTTTTGGCGTTATTGAATCATTTAACAACGTTTCGCTTCGACCTCTGTATTAACATTTCACCGTATGGATGTTAGTCGCTTAATCATTGTAATGTTATTTCACGTTAGTAACGTTGATTACATTTTACTCAAGCGTTTAATAAAACATGCCTACCAGGAAAAATATTGCAACATCATTTGATAATGCTATAAAATATAAAAACCTTCTGCTTTTATAAAGTTCCTTCAATATCAAAGATGAGCCATTTCTTCAACTCACATATTATTATCGTCAATGAGCGCTTTAGGCCTCTTCCGACCTTCCCCCGGGACTTCTGCAATGCTGGCGCCTTCCTAAAGTACTGTCGGATTTAAGGATATCCTTAAAACATCCCTATGGGAAAAATAAAACGTGTCTGGAATCCGAGCCTCCGTTTGCAACAGTTTATTACAATGTTTCAAATTGTATTATTGACCGATTTTATCAGACGTTTTGGGTTAACTTTTCATTATTTATTTTGCATAATTTTATTTTATACTTACTTACCATCACGCCGTTTCCCCGTGGGGGTAAACAGAGAGGGTAGAGCGCCACACTCTTCTGTCCTGACACACAATTCTCGCCTCATCCACATTCATACATCTTGTCATACAAGCTCGCCGATTGTTGAGGCTTCTAACAGAACCATCCTCCATTATCTGGTTTACCTGGTCGTGCCAAGTATTCCGCGGACGTCCTCTATTTCTGGTTCCATCAACACTTGCGTCATATATCTTTCTTACCATCTCTCCTCATTCATCCTTTCCATATGACCAAACCACCTAAGTTATATATGATTATTTATTTTATATGATTTCATATATGTTGCATATCTAATACTGATACTCTCCCAGTATTGAAATGTCAATGAGTGGGTCTTTCGAAGAACCACCTCAAGTAATAATAATAATAGGTTAGCTAAATAATCAAACGAATCAAATTAATCTAATGACGTTTATAGGCTTTTATTTTTGATTTAAAATCTTACAATTTCTTTATTTTATAATATAGAAGATCAAAACAATAATAAAAATATTTTTTACTAATATTAAATTTTGATGAAAGTACGATAATTATTCATCAAATTTTAAGGCGATCTTTGAGATTTAATGGATCCGAGTTTTTTAAAATCAGGTTCAACTGAAGATACATATAGCAGGATATATATATATATATAGAGCTATGTAAGGCTTATTGCAATATTTATTATTTACTTCTTCTTATTTTATTTCAACTCTCTTTACTGATGTTTTCCGTCATTATCGTCTACCACATGCCGCCAGGAGTTTGCGTACCAGAGGTTGGGTACCGCTGCTATAATAGATCTTGGTCTCTAATTGTCATATGTAGGATATACAGCTGATTTTTTGTGTTATTTGTATTAATGAAATTATACTTTTAAAATTAGCAATATTAACTTGGTGGTTAAGATTCATATTTTTTATTTATTATCTTAGTTTAATAATCACAATTGAGTTTAAAAAACATCTACCGGTTTCGGAAAACATCTTTTCCTTCTTCAGGATATGTCAAAACTAACTAAAAATATAGCATTGTTTTTCTATTTATCCAGAATCTATATTTAAATTTTTTTAAAAAAAAAACAACAATTATTTAAAAAGTAAATTTAGTACCTAACTCAAAAAAAAAAAAAAAAATTTTTAAATAGATTCTGGATAAATAGAAAAACAATGCTATATTTTTAGTTAGTTTTGACATATCCTGAAGAAGGAAAAGGTGTTTTCCGAAACCGGTAGATGTTTTTTAAACTCAATTGTGGTTATTAAACTAAGATAATAAATAAAAAATAATGAAATTATATTTTTTAAGCATTATTTATTATATATGTATTCATAACATCAAATTTTCTGAGCAATAATGACACCAATCCCAATGAAACTTAGTATGCGCAATCAGAGCAATATATCACAGATTTTAAGGTACCTTAGTGTAGGCAATCTGGTTAACACATTGCATATCTTAATTTCAATACAATAAGAGTAATATTTTTACTCCATGCGCCTTATTATAGGCAATCTAAGCAGCATATCACAATGATGCTATTAGTATTGAGTTAAGTCGTTATTGTGATCGTGATTGTGTTATTAAAATTTAATTGTAACGATGATATAATAAATACAATATTTATCGATGTATAATGTATTTTTATATGTATATCTTTCTAATTAATACATTTAATTAAATTTAAAATATGACAGAGCTATGTTCTGAATAATTACAGCTTTACAATAAGAATATGTTCTCCTTAATAATATATAAGTTGTATCAATGTGTCCAAAATTTAATAAAAATGAATTGTTAATTCTGGCGTCTCTATCAGATTACTCAAAGGTATTAAGTAAAGATGACTTTCAAATAATGTAACGATAAATTAATTAATTTTAAAAATGTAACGTATAGATTCGAAAATTTGTCGTCAATCCACTGTATTGGTATAGCATAATCGAATAATGCACGTTGCCCGATTGGAAGAGATCCAGGTACGAATCCCGGTAGCAAAAACAATATTTGTTGATAGAATTAATTTTATATGTATACCTTTCTAATTAATACATTTAATTTGTATTGAAATATACAAACACCCAGTGAACATTAATGAGGATGGCGGCCTAAAATTAAGAAGAATCTGGCACTTCAAAACCCCGAAGTCGGAGAACCCTCACAGATAGTGATCCGACAGTATATAGAACTTCACACTTCACACAATACCTGTTTTCGACACCGCACCTAATAAACGACAGACCGTGTTTTCGACATGGTAACTAAACCACAACACTAATTGTCATACATCACACTATCCCTGATGATGGACCTTGCAATGGGATCCGAAACGACGACCAGAAATGTCACATATATACGGCAGATTAGCCCAAAAAACTATTCACAAAAAAATTTTAACGTATTTTTTAAATGTATTGTTTTGTGCTTAGTTTATAGAACTCCAAATTTATTTTTTAATGCAATTTAAAAAATATAGATACAGATGTCTCACAGAGACGAAGCTATTATTTTTACATGGGAAGCATGGAAGTCTTGGGCATTACAAGGCTTACGACCTGTCATCGGCTGACTTATGTGATCACTTTACACAATACAACGTTCATTTATTTACTGTTACAGGTAAACGTTACATTGTATAAAGTGTTCCATACTTCGCATACAAAAATAATAGCTTCATCTCTGTGAGACATCTATATCTTGATAACAATTCCTCAGGAGATAAACCCCAGTACAAAAATTTTGACATACTCAAAAATGTTAAAAAATCTAATTTTAATCAATATTATTATTATTATATATCAAACTGTGGATGCGTCACCAATTTATTATAAAATCCCTTTAATTTCAACTCACCTTTGTAACTAAGGCGTAGAGAAATTTTCAAACGAAACTCCCAATCAATGAAAATACAAATTAGATGTCCCAAATAAAACCTTGGAAAAGTCCAAGCTCGTTAAATAAAACTTTGTATTATTATTTTTCAGATATTTTCAAACACGTCATAAATATCCGACGACATTATCAATTCCAGAGCAGCAGTGTGCCAAATCGACTGCAAGTTTGGTGCCACCAAACGGTACACAAAAGTTCAATTTTCTCCGTGAATTTTAAATATTTTAAATATTGGAAAATGGCCAGCGTTACCTCGCTCATGTAAATCAGAAGCTGTGAACTTGAAGATATTTAAATGAAGGTTTCGTTTGCCCAATTTACGGTGCAGGTTTCCAATGCGGCAAATGTGACTAAATTTATTTTGATTGCATTTTTTTAAAGGGTATGATTTAATAGAATTATTTTAAGAGACTGTGCGCAATGATATACATTTTTTATTTATTTAACGACTCTTAGTATTTCTTTGTTTACAGTTTGTGATATTGCATTGATAATAATAAAAATACTTATTAGAAAGATAAACATATAAAATCAATTGTATCGAAAAATATTGTTGTTGCTACCGGTATTCGAACCTGGATCTCTTTCCAATCCGGGGAAGGTGCTTTAGCCAACTATTCTACAGCAGACAGTACTTTTAACGACAAATTTTCGAACTGATATGTTACACTTTTCAAATGAATACATCTATCATTCCGTCATTTGAAACCCATCTACTTAGTTTTTGCGGAATCTCAAATACCTTATAGTAATCATATTTAAAATATCAATATATTGTATATATTTTTCGAAGTATAATATATTTTTATATCTGTACCTTTCTAATTAATACATTTAATTAGTATTTCAAATATCCCAGACCTGTGTTCTGAATAATTACAACTTCACAATAAGAATGTATTCTCCTTAATAATATATAATTTGTATTAATGTGTCAAAAATTTAATAAAAGTGAATTGTTAATTCTGGCGTCTCCTGTCGGTTTCCTCAAAGGCATTTGAGATTCCGTATAAACAAAACAGATGACTTTCAAATAATGGAACGATAGATGTATTAATTTGTTCAAAGTGTAACATGTAGGTTCGAAAATGTATCGCCAATCTACTGTGTTGGTATAGCATAATCGGACGTTCTCCGGATCGGAAAAGATCCAGATTCGAATCTCGGTAGCAACAACGATATTTTTCAATAAAATTGATTTTATATGTATATTTTTCTAATTAATACATTCAATTTGTATTTTTAATGCGCCTATCAATTGTAAGTAGCTCTTATTTTTCGATATATGAACAAAAGAACAGGCGAGCGCAGGTATAAATACTATGCGCTCGCCCCATAATTATTTTCTGATACTTAACATTTTACAAATCCATTTAATTGCAATACATAATTCACGTGCCACAAGAACCATATCAATATTCATCTCCCCATACATCAATTTATTTTGAGCTATACTAATTATTAAGATGTCATAATATACTATTGTGACTTGTCAATTTATAAAATCAAAAAAGGGCAAACAAAAGTTGTGCCACCTAGATGGTATGTTAAGTAACACCCGTATAGATCAGCAAAAATAATGGAATCTGCCTTATGAACGTTGTTTTTCAGAAATAAAATAATCCTCCTGTATTCTAACTCAAAAAGTTTTTTAGAGGGTCCTCATTTGTTATTCCTTCAAATGTATCACATGTACGTGCCGCACCCTGTACATACAGGGCGACCAATGCGTCTCTGTTTATTTTTTTTTAAATATCGCCACGAAGTAAGCCACTTTTTCATATTTGCCTTCTTTCACATCTTTGGGAGATCATTACTCTGATATTCTTCCATTATTACTCAATTCACACTCTATTTAAAACTCGAACGAGTTTAAAACCCTTTAGGACAGGTTTAAAACAGAGAGTAAACGTCCTAAGAGATTGGCATGAATACGCATTGCTCTTTTTCAAATGTTTTACTTAATTATCATCACAATAAATCAAACACGATTTTTTTGGTTCTATATTTAATTTATCCAAATAATTGAACAATCTTTTTGGCTAAACAAAGTTCTTTATCATATAATATATGCTCTCCTTCATTTTTTACAACGTTATTTCATTTTTCTGATAGACTTACACACCTCTTTTCCAAAATTCACTTATCCGTGACGAAAAATACTCCTCCAGTTCTGTTCTGACCTCGTCTACAGAATTCATATTTTTTCCGTCCGAATGATTTTGAAGACTACGGAATAAATGATAATCAGATGGGGTAATGACCGGCGAATATGGTGGGTGAGGCATCGTTTCCAAAAAAATGTTCATTTCTAAGACGTGATAGCAAAGAAGAGCGCACATTCACTCTCTACACAAACTCAGATGGTTGAATAAGTAAGTCCAAGCTTATCTGTTAGTTACAATAGGATTTTGGTTCCACCAGGGCTTGCAGGACGTCTCCGTCGAGCTTTACAAATTTTCCAGGATTGCTCGACTTCTAGGCTGTAGTTTCTGGAACCACCGTTTACACTGGCTTACGCTTATTTTCTGATTCCCATATACTGCGTTAATATTTCTCGCACTTTTCGTTGTATTGTTTGTTGCCTTTATTGAACTCATAAAGTAAAATGTGCCGAATATGCTCTTTTATCACTTCCATTATAGCTTTGAACAATATAACTGTTAAAATCGAACTGCACTAAACTTGCACTATGAATAAGTTACTACCTGCTTTTATAGCAGGTGGTTAATCCCATTTCCCTCCGACTTTTAGTTCATGTAATTGAAAAAACCGCATTGTTTATAGGGTGACCCATGTATAATATATTGGGCGTTAATATATATTTATAATTATATTTTAGTTTTTGTACGCAATTATGTTATTCTAAGCTTTTATGTATTTTTCATGTTGATTTATTCAGCTATATACTTGTTTTTAAAGACAGCTGGAGTGACCGGGGGGGCGCTTTCCCGGGACCGGTTTAGAAGCTAGGGGTTCTTTGTCGGTCCCACTCATCAAAGGTAATCAAAATACGCGATTTTAATTCAATTACGTATTTAAGTGTAAGCAAAACGAAAAAGGAGAAGAAATTCAATGTGGTTATTAGCAATTAAGATTTAAAATTGAGATCCTCCAGCGTCCCTTAAGTGCTGTATATATTCATTAAAAATCATATAACATAAATCCATAGAACATACAAATGTAAAATTAATATAAAATTAAGGTGCAGTAGTTCAAAGCAGACACTCAGAGATCTATTCATCAAAAATACTCCCAAAAGAGAGACGGTGAACGAGGCACAAAATGATTGAGTCACACTTATACGGACAAACTAACGGGGTTGCAAAACACGAGATATGGAGAGTGAAAGATAGGCGAGTCCACCAAAGGACTACCCACTTAAGGAGCTCCAATGAGTCACCCATACCCGAATAAATCCCTTATATATAACAAGATTCGTCCCATTACTAATTAGGTCTGCATTCCTGGGCGGGCGGTGTCCAGTCAAACCACCAATCAATCATACGTTCAGCTATATGTTGCAGTATTAGAAAAATGTTGTAAGGTGTGAAGACTATATTTTTTAAATGAATATATAAACCAATATATTTTGTGTGTTCTGTCATTGAACTGTTGATGCTCTGCAAATAATAAAATAGAATGTGAAGGTCTCCAGAGTCATCATCATTGCCGATGGCCCCTGAACGCACCTTGCATTTACCGGTGCGTAAAACCATACCTCCTGACAGTTACAAAAATGCATCCAGTACCAAAGTAGTGTGTCAATAATATGCATATTATATACATAATGTATTCGTGAACTTCACTCTTCTCGCCACCGCCTTCCAGATAACAAACACCGGAAACGTCCCTACGTGTAGTTATTGTATATCTCTCATTTGTAACTACACTTTTTCAATCAAACATGTGAGTGAATGGATATATTGTCGCACTCACCACTCATAATATACATTACCAAATCTAATTTATCTCCTATATCCCCCTTCATAAATATTAAACATTAATTCACAAAACACTATTTCATAACTACGTCATTTTTTCCCAAAAAATAAATAAAATTGTTTTAAATACGATTTTTTGCTGTCAGTCAGTCGTGAAACACCGTGTACTGCTCGATCATTGTATTGCGGGCCGTGAAGTTTCCAAAGTAAACAAATAGGCCCAAGCCCGTGGAACGATACCCGTTCCATTTGTTTTCCAAATATCAGACCTCTTACCGTAATCTCTTTCATCCCCGGTGCGCAGTAAATATCCCGGCGCTGTGTAAAATCTGGCAATAGTCATATAAACTTCCGATCTGCGCCTTTTGACAATCAATAAGGGAGCAAGATGGACCGGAAAACATCCCCAATAAAACCTTATATTCGCGACAAATACGTCATTTAAAACGAAACTACAAGCCCCTGTTTTTATGTAGAGAGAGTCACGAAATTACTATTGGAAACAAAAAGGTAGAATTTAAAATATATTTCTAGATGAGTAATATATTTCTTCATGTAATATATGCTCCATTATTTTTACTATACCTATCTGTCTATACCATATACCTCAGAGCACGACTTTTTCTGTGTATCGTCTATAAGAGTGGATGTCCAGCTATATGCTCGTCACTAACTTTAAGTTTTTGTAAAGTTACTTGTTGCTAGTGTATTCGGTTCCTCGCGTATGCGTGCGCAAACTGTCCTTTTACCAAATTTTTATCACCCTTCCTACATCCTCTTGTGTAAAGGGACAATTTTTTGTTTTTAATAACTTTTATTATTTTATAAGTTATTTAACCACTTAATGAGTAATTTTTAAACATCGACTGGTTTCGAAAAATACCATTTTCTCCTTCAGCATGTAAAATTAACTCTTGGCTAGAAAAAATAAGAAGACGATATAAGCGATCAACCTCACGCCAAGCTGATGGAGATCTAGGGCCAATATTATCCACGCTACTTAACTTGACTTTCGTTAATATGTTTGCGAACCTTCTCATTTCTAGCAACAGGGTTTAAGCAGTGTTTCCGCCATCCAAAATTCGGAATAAAAAAATTGTAGGTGAACAAATTTTCTCTTTTATGCACCTTTCAAAAACCATTTCAGTTTTCTCAAATACTATCACTTCAAATATATGATAGATATATCCGATGAATCTATCATCAAAGCAGTCGTGGTTTATCGACATCTTAATTATATTTTCAATACGAAGCGCGTTTTTTAAGTACTGAAATTTTTTTTATAGAAACACAACACTTTCTTCGGACGCTACACACCTTCAACTACTTCTCGACATAGTCACCGCCATTATTAAGGCGCTAGTCATAACAGGGCACCAATTTTTGTATACCTTCGTCGTATAAAAATGCCACCAGGGATGAAAACCATGTCTGTACTCCGTCTTTAAGTTCGTCATTGTCATCAAAACGCTTGCCAGCAAGGAACCGCTGCAGATGAAGGAAAACATGGAAATCACGTGGCGCCAAATCAGGACGATTTGGCGGTAAATACCAGGTGGTTTCATATTTCGTGCATTCAAGAAACAAATCACGGAATCTCACAGTCGGCGAGCTAATCTTGAACATTTCAACCACTCACCACAGTATGGCCACACTATGTGAATGTCTCTAACTTTGCATCTGGTGAATCAACTGACGAAGAAAACTATTTTTCCGCAGCGCTACACCGGGAATATCAGGCAACAGTAATTATTAAGGATAACACATTATTATTGTAAAGTTGTAATTATTCAGAACATAGATCTGTGATATTTAAAATACAAATTAAATATATTAATTAGAAATATATACATATAAAATTGATTTATACACTGGAACCCCGATTTTACATGCCCAGAATTCACGTTTTCCTTTCATTTGCATGTAATTTCTGCAGTCCCATGTCATTTTAGTACTACGCGGGAAAGACAAAATAAAACTCTATTTTACGTTTGTCTTTCCCGCGATTTACGTCGAAAATTTATTGAAATTCGTTCAGCCTGTTCGCAATTCACCGTAGAGCTAAGAATGTGTCAGTCGTTTATACGCATTTTTCATCCTCACACGAACGTAATTTTAACGTTTCATTTTATCGTTTTTTACAAGTTGGAATCACCTAGAAAGTTACGCAGAAGATAGTATAGACAATATTGATGGCTTGGAAAGAATTTGTGAATAACCTTTGCAGACTTACTTAGACGTTGACTCCAACGTAATAACATCAGGCGTAGTGGAAATTGATGAAATAGTGGACAGTCGTAGATGGAGTGTCTGCTCATCCCACAAACCCAGTTTCTACAAACGACGATGCCATTGGACATGTCTTATTGAAGACCTCAAAGCGTATTTTACTTGAATTAGTAATGCACTATCAGAAACCTTTAATTTAATTTAAAATATTGTAAGAACTATTTAAAAACATGCAGCAAGAAATATTGTTAAATTTTTTTAATTAAAAATAATTTTATTCAGTTTTTTAATACCCCCAATATACATCTGTTTACATTTTTTTTTGTTGGTCCCTTCAAAAGCTTTAAATCGTGGTTTCATTATATATCTTTCTAATTAATGTATTTAATTTGTATTTACAACAGCAATTATGTACTTAAAATATTGGTCTATTGGTCATAAATACTAATCTCTATTTTTTTTTATAATTCAATTTTAGGAATATCGTTTTTTATCTGTTATAAAAATACTCCCATTAGGAGATTCGTCTCTAGAACACATTAAGTTGTAAAGAACTTATTGTAGGTGTGATAAAAATGGAACAATTTAAGGTTATGTTGCTGCGGAATAAGAATATCTTCTTAGGTCTAGCTCAGTGGAGATGTGAGATATTCTACTTGTTATGTACCTGTGGATTAATGTCAATCAAATGCGATCGTTTCAATAAAAGAGAAGTTGATTTTAGACAGTATTTATTCTAAACAATTTATACAAAACTTCAGTCGGAAAATATGCACAAAATGAAATGGATGGAATGAATTCTTATATTCAAATTTACATGTAATACAATATGGACTAGATATGCGCCTTGCAGGTAGTGGCTTAGTTTGACCTCCTTAATTTAGCGCCTGTAAGGGCTGCTCTTATTAAATCGCCCCGTGGGCCAGATCACTCACTGAATTTACGGAGAATAACCGTTCAATAAATACTTTACGGTTTTCACATAATAAACCTGATTATGGAAGGAGACTGCCTGCACAGAAGCTACAGGACACTCGAGATTATAGATAGGATCCTGGTGGGACGATTCCAACCAGGAAGGCAGGAATGATCACAGTGAGCAGCAAAAACTGCTAGCAAGGTTCCATAATTGATATTGAATGGAATGGTGATGCTATATGGTGGCTGATGCAATCGGGAGTAGATTCTGGCGGGTCGGTCGGATATTTTCGAGATCTTACAACAGCGCTTGGCACACTTAGATGGTACGAATGTCGCGAGATGAGTCATGGATGTGAGTCCGATAATACAGCGGTATTAGATGGGTAAAGAACGAATCTTGCGAAACCGCGTGGAACACACGATGGTGGTCCGGTACACTTTACAAACAAAGAAGACCGGAATTGTTGTATTAAATCACTCGCAGATTTGATATTCGTATTTTACACAATAATTAAATATATTAGATGGTGGATTAGGATAGATTGATTTCGAACTACAGCCCTTTAGAAAATAGAGCAGAGTTGTTTAAATGGAATCCAAAATTCACATCCAAAACTGTTAGGGCTTAGGGCTCGCCGGGCAGAATGACGGTTGCGAATAGCGTTGACAGACGGAAAAGGATATCTCTATGCTTTGTACGAAAATGAGGGACTAGACGTCCGCGTGCAGTTTAATTATTTATGACGGTAGGTACTCAGATAATAAAACAAACCCACGACAAGGTGCAAAGTTCAGTGCGAAGCGACTTACGTACTCGTAGATTAAAATGACGCATCCAGTTCACACGTTCTTTTAACATCTCTCAGAGATCAAAATCTCATTGAGAATTCACCATGATACTGGCCTTAAGGCTTATTTTTTTAAGCGAAATTCTTTCAAAATCATACATATTATTTTTATTCGAGATTTTTATGGGTTTATTCAATTGTTTTTCATGACATCGTTTTGTTCGACGGTCTCAAACACTCTACATCAGCTTTCTGCCCTCTCGACAAGAGGACGTTGAGGAAAGTAATGACAAACAATTCTAGGATGAAAAATATTTTACGTCAAAAAATTTTTATTTCAGCGTCCCACGGGGATGGCATAAGTAGAACGAAAAACCGTTTCGGGCTACTCAATTCATATTTCATCGGTGTACACTTACTAACGAAAACAAATTCACGAACTATATTATATAACATGACAAGCTATAGAAAGACCGCTGTATCAAGATCAAGTTTTTTGAGTTTCTGCTACATTCAATATTTCGGTGTGGTGTAGAATCGTGAAGCCTGAAGGTAAGAGAGAAGAGATGGATCATGCCTTTGAATTGTGATGCCGCTCGTATCTTTACCAATTTTTTGGACATCTTGCGAGAAGCAAAGATAGCTTAGAGAAGCTTGTTGTTGTGAGCCACGTCGAAGAACTAACAAAGTGGACAAAGCATCAGGCGCGTCGCTGGTGGTAGCCGTCAGATCTACGGGAAAAGCGGATGAATACGGCGAATAGGGCATCGACGTGGATGTTGATGAATAATTATTATTTTAAGATTTGTGGTGCAATCGCACCTTAGATCACTTCCGGACGCAGTGGACTGTATGACATTCACACTATTTCGCCAAAGGTCGACTCACGAAGTTTTCGAGATTTATAACAGTATTTTAAACTGTGCTGATTCAGGATTGCCGATTGACTGGCGCTCACGTGATTAGTATAAGTCCCTAGCATGTTGTTTGATATATTTAGGCCATACTGAGAAAAAATACACAACCTAGACACAAATTAGATAATTATATTGGTGCCCTCCAATGACGTCTCAGTCTATGTTGATTAATTAAATAAAATTTATTTCTGACACATTTGATAACAAAAATTAACTATTATTCCAAAAACAAACGGGGCATTCTTATACCTGTATCGTAATAGTTAGATTTTTTGAATTTAATAATATTGTTAAGCAGTTGAAAATAAAATAAAATTGTTTTTAAGTACACCATCCCCTCGTGGTTTTGTCGCGCGTTTTTCTTTCCAACTCGATAACATATTTGCTGATAACCTGATGTTGTACTGTAAAAAATACATAATTTAAAACTTTTACAAATAAATTGTTAATAGGCCGGAGGAAACCGCCTAGAAATCGGTACAGCCGTTCTAGAATTATAGAAAAACAAACTGACAGACAAACTTGCGTTGTCTTTTATGTTATATAATACTCGTATATTGGAATTTTTTTTGCTATTCTTTCATTATTCCCCAAAGAAATATGTAAATTTCAGAGACCAAACGAAATATAATAGATGAATAGGAATAGAAAATTTGTTGAAAAATATTAAATGACAAAATGAAACAATTTTCTCGAAATTCTTATTAGAGCTGTCTGAGATCCAATTATATTATGTATTTTTTAATTGCCTATTACTTAGTAATGATTGTATTTTTATTCCCAGGGCGTACTTTTTTTCTTTGCTCATCACAATTTTTAAAAGTTATTATTAATTTGTCGACGCGTCGTCACAAAGAATATGGATGAAATTTTATTTGATAATATCCAACACCTTTACTAAAAATATTACTGATGTGATATCTCGTAATATTTACTTATTTTCTTAATATTTAACTAATAGCTGATTTTGTATTAGTCATGTACAAATCAAGTTTAATGGTAATAACGAATATCTCTATATGTCGGTCTATTATTCGTGTTCATGTTACTTAAATATTCACCTTGGTTTGACAGGTAGGAATACGTATATGGACAATGATGAGAGATGAACAGAGAAATGCAAAACTTATTTGAGATACACTGATCTAAAGTTTAGAATAGATTTCACGGATATGAATAATTTTAAGGTGGATAACAAAGTGTAGAATTGTAGTGAACGATGTTGAGAGCCTTGGGTTTAACAGAAAAATGATCGTTTAGCGGAGCGTTTGGTGTTACGGCCCGCTGAAGGCGCTAGCTTCGTCTGCCAGTGACTTATGTACCTGTACCTGTTGGCGTGTGGTGAAACATCATAGAATGATATATTGTATATGGTCTTGATAGCAGATTTTGATTCTTGTTAATTTTTTCTCTTGCTTGGTCCAGCATCTGGAAGACTCTTTCCTCTCCATCCTACGACGTGGTCAATCACAGCAAGTTTCTCCAATACTAATGACGTAAACAATCTTCGTTAACTGTATGAGAAATCAGAGTAAATCAATGTTCACATCATCTGCTCTCACGGGCCTGATGCAAACTCCGAGGTACCTGGAAGGTAGGACGCCAGTTAGCAGGGTCATTATTTTTATTGGACGGTTAATACCCTTTTCGGGGGTATTTTTCGCAGAAAACAAACGGTTTTTTTAATGCCCTTTCGACCTTTTTAGTACCGTTTTGTTACCTATGTATTTAATATCAAACATTTGAATATCTGAGGCAATAAAAACGGCGAGACCATAAAACTACATAGCGTATCTTTATTTATATTTATTTTGTTTCGGTTTGGTTATCTATTTGAAAATAAATGGTACATAATCTGCTGTTTGCTCATTAATCATTATAAATAATATATCTTTTTTTTTCTTGTATGTTTAACATCTTGCGGTTTATTCTGAATATCTTAAGAGCGACGAGTGATGATAAGGAATTGGCCTTCCCAGATGCCGTCAGTACCCAGTGCTTTTAAGGCTGACGGGAGTTGCGTTTCACGCACCGGTACTTTCTGAGTACGTTCAGTATTGCCGGGCAAAAATACTAAAACTTATACGCAAGCTTGTTAGATAGTGAGATAAAACAGAGGGACATTGAATTAAATAATCACAAGAAAATCATCACCAAAGTTTTATCTCAAAACAAATACAATAATCCGGCTAGATTAATATATAGGATATACAAGGATAGAGACGCAGCATACTCGAGGATAGTATTGTTTTTAATTAATTAATGACAAACTGAAGAAAATAAAAAAAATTGGAAACCGGTAGACGTATTTAATTTATTAAGTGGTTAAAAAAACAAAGTTAACAATCTAAAATAATGGATTGTAACCACAAAGTTGATTTTTCTAATCTTAAAAATATTATATTATTTAATTACTTATGTTTTAGTTCTACTCGTTTTATTCCCGTGAAACGTGTTTCGCCTTATAAGGTCATTATCGATTTAATCATTTTAAATTCAACAACTTGTACTTGTATGAAATCTTTTGACAGAAATAGCGATATAATTTTAAGTATTTATATACTTAAGGTAATAATGGGAATTTTGGTTCTAGGTTTGTTACACCTTGTATTACTAGTTTTTCAAAATAAAAATACGTTAATTTATATTGCTTGGTTGGGTATTTGCTCATTTAAAACACCGTGAATAAACACAAAATTTATCATGGAAACATTACTGCTACAGTAATGTTAATAATTATTTCTCAATATCTATTGAACATACGTATTCATATTTTTATTTACCTTACGCTAAATACAAATCTTTTTTCTGAATGATATTTGCTGAGTCGTTCAACGCATTTCGCTTTACTTACAATAATTCGTAACCTTAATGGAATTCTGCAGAATTGTATTGGTTTTCGATAAAACCCTTACGATTAGTAAACTTTATTAACTATTTGCTGAAACTATCCGAATCAAGGAAGTTTTTAAGGTTTAACGCACAAGCAGACAAATCGAAAATTAGCATTGTTCCAAATCCGGACTTTCTACGTTTACGTTTTCTACATTAACGATAGTGAAAATCCTTTTAAAAAATTATAAAAGAGTGAGTTCAGAACACAGACCAATCATGTATTTTATTATTTATTATTATATATTAAACCTACGTTTCTGTTACGTTTATTCATGCAAAATGATTTATGCTGTAGTTAATAACGAACCACCCAGTACCAGAAACGAAAATATTCGCCACCATATCTCATAACTTCTTCGGTGGCAACATAGCCACATCATTATCAAACATCTAGGAGGAGTGGTCTGGGATTATTTTTCGCCTTCAATTCTTCATGGCTACAATTCTTCTCTAACAATTCATTCTGGCTACAATTCGTCACGACCACAATTCTTCATGACCACAATTCTTTTCAGCCACAATTTTTTATGAGCACAATTCTTCATGGTTACAATATTTCCCCAACAGTTTATCCGGTAACAATTCTTTACGGCCGCAATTCTTCCCGGCCACAATTCTTCCCGGCCGCAATTCTTCCCGGCCACAATTCTTCCCGGTCAAAATTTTTCATGGCCACAATTCTTCACGAGTATAATTATTCCCCGACAATACTTCCCGCCCATATTCATCTTCTTGGTGCTGCGTTACATATGACTAACGATTGTACATTACTTCTTCAATATTTGCAAAATTGCTTTGTGGTCTCATTTTACAATAATAATTATACAAAATACTTTGTTCAAACCACCATTTATTAATTATTCTACATGTTTCGACACCTATGGTATCATTTTCAGGAAACAATGTGTACTGAAATTAAAAATACAAGCATAGATAAAAACAAAAATATAAAATGGTGAATAACTAAAAACTAATATGAAAACAAATTTAAAAGGTGACTATTTACAAAGAGTATTTGGCTATTTATAATATTAAGCTCGCTATTAACACTTTTTCTTATTTTTTAAATTTCAGATTTATCTAACTGTAAACCTCTAGTATTTATATATATAATTTCTAAACCCTTATTAATATCAAAGAAATGGTTTGTTTCCAAAAGATGATTGGAAAATTCCGAATATTGTTATTGTTATTTAGGTATCTCAAATGCTTCTGAATTCTAATATCGAAATATCTGCAAGTTTTATCTAAATAGCAAACATTGCAAATTAATTTGTAGACCCTCGATTTTTTTTAAACATCACCTTATCCTTGTTATTTAATATGTAATTCTTTAATTTGTTATTAGTTATTAGTGTAAAAATCTGGTTGTATATAATTTGGGATATTTTTTATAATTGAATTTGATGTACGATTATTTAAAATCACAATTTTTCTCCATTGGTTCTCACTATCTAAGTGGGTAAAAATATGATCTGATAAACTTCTTCTTGTACTTTTTGTTTAACAAATTATCTATTATTTTAATATTATAACTATTTTTAATTACAATTTGTTTGATAACATTTAATTCTATTTCATTTTACATTATTTTTAAAATCAATAGAAACCAGTTAGATAAATTTGAAATTTTAAAAATAAAAATGTTAATACCAAGCTAAATATTATAAATAAATAATCACTTTTTAAATTTGTTTTCATAGCAGTTCCTATTTAGTCATCCACTACGTATAATTTTATAATTTTTTATATGTTTTTATATATACTTGTATTTTTAATTTTAGTATACATTGTTTCTTGTAGAATGTACCATAGGTATCGAAACACGTTGATTTATCAATAAATAGTGGTTTAAACAAAGTGTTTTATATCTTATTATTTAAAATAATTCTGCTAATATTTAAAAGTTAATAGAAAAGATTATATCGTAGAGAGCAAGCACGCCTTAACGTTGCACTTATAATAAAATTAATTTTTTAATTCATTGAGTCAGATATTAAGTTCTATTTTTCCATAAAAATCTTAAAATTACTACCTTTATAGGATGTGGTTAACAGTGGAGAAGTAGTCGTGAATCTTTTATTCTTTATTTTTGTAAAATTTGACCTTTTTGGATATTAATATTTGTCTATTTTTAATATATTTTATAAATTTCAACACAAGATCCTTTTAGTTGATTTCATTGAAGTGTATGTTTATGTAAATGCCTTCGATAGCTGGTTTCCAGGTTTCCGATTAGTAATAAGCACCCATATGATACATGAACTGCACTAACCGTTTAACTTTGCTGTCTTTAGATTTCAAACTAAAGCACGCACTGGTGGTTTATTAGGACTGCCGGACTGGTCGAAGCACGGGATATAATGAAAATGACGCCTCGGTTACCGTCTTCTTAGATTCCGAAAAAAGGCGGCAATACTCACATACACACATGCACAATATTATCAACCAGCAAACCCGGTGGTGCAAACCGAAGTAACAAGGCGCGTAAACATGTACATTGTCTTTATTACGAGTAAAAAAAAACATGTATGATATTTGTCATCATTTTTTATTATTACTGTCTACGGTAAACCATAGAATCGTGTCTGTGGTATACTATTCCGAAATTTCAAAAAATGACCGATTCCAAATAGCATTTTTGTGTTTATTTTTGTCTAATCGCGAACAAAGGTGGAGTGTGCTTTGTTTTGGGGAAAGATTTATAATTGAAATATAGATTTTGTTGAGACTTCGACCGCGCAGCGATCACTAAAGACCGCGTAGCGACCACAATAGCCGCCCGCAGGACCTAGCAGTAAGCAATCGGCGAAGCATGTATTTGTCTTATATTAAAGACATCTAATTTATTATTATAATTAATTATTTATAATTATTTTATTATCGTCGATACCTGGCGTCTTTTTTGAGGTCAGGAGCTCTGTTTTGCGTAGAGGTATCTGCAAGGTGCGTTCAGGGGTCGTTGCTTGTGTTAATGATTGTGGAGGCGGGCGATAGACGTACACAAATTTAATATTTTAATACGTATATTTTAATAACCCTTAAAAAATTATGCATTAGGTGTGTTATATTGTATAAAAGATATACGTGATGATTTATTCAATGATTTTATTTGCGAAATAAATTTACAAGCTAATAAACTGGGATGAACGGCAGATTTCCTCAAGGGTCGTTCTTCCTCACGTCCGCGCGCGGTCCGCACCCCTATCACTCGAAATAAACCCTTTCGTAATTTCAGTTTATAGATGTCATAAATTTTATGTACAATTCATTTTCAACCCCTTCCCAGCGGCGACCAAAATTCTTGGAAAATGTGCGAAGACGTTAACCACTTTTCGGATGGTGTTCTGGGGTGGCGATCTAAGCAATCTGTGCGCAAACAACATGAGTCGCATTTTCTCAATTTGTTTTATACACAGATCAGTAAATGAATAGGCATGTTAAATAAAGAGGGGTTTGGAAGATTTGTTATGGGACGAGGAGCATTCTACACACACTCTTGATGGAAACATAAATCCGATAATTTATGAAGCATTTATGCAACGGTATTTACTCTTCGAAAATTAAACCTTTGTGTAAACAAGATGCATTTTTTACATTAATGCATATTATATTGTTAGCGTTCCAATCAAGTCATATTTTTTTTTTTTTAAATCGCGGAGCAAACTGATCACGTGGATGGCACCAAAATATAAATATTGAAACAAGAGATTCATGTATTTACGTTCTATATTATATTTTATTTGAAACTAGATAGTTTTATTTTTATTGATATTTTATAACACGGTACTCGGTTAAAAATTTCTGTTGAACAAAGTAGTGAGACCTTTAAATTAAAACAAAATGCTAAAATCTTTAGCAAATAGAATTATATATTGTAATGAAATTACAAATATACAGTATTTTTATGAGAGTTTTGGTGATGGTGGTATGAAATGGTGTTTAGTCGTTTATTAGAAAATAACTTACAGTGAAAAAATACAAACAATAGTCGAGCGCGAAATATGACGAGTGAGAGAAACGAGTCGGCGGCGTTTAGTCGCTGACGGTCGGATCCTGAATGCAGATGTCGCTCGCGTCTTTGGTTCGCTGGAGACAGCGACGATGGTGGTGAATTTGAATCAATGTCGCCCACATATTAAAAAAATTCTCAGGTTTTTACAGGCATTCAGAATCAATTAGGTATGTCGCTGTGTAAATTTTTCTCATAGAGTCATTTTGTTATTTGCACTGTTATATTTGTTGATTTTATATTTTGTTGTCACTTTTTAACTAGTTATGACAAATGGCCGGCGATGGTGGTCTGGTGATAAGTCAGATTGCTATTATTTTGTTTTGTTTTTTTCTTTTTTCTCTCGGCTCCTACCATATCGTCTCCCTATTCTGCTATACCTTATGCCTGAAAAAATGTAATTTTGTGAGATTTTTATTTACCATTTTTTGTAATTCTTCTGTTTATTCTTCTACAGATTTGTGTGTTAATATTTCTTATATACTTTTTTTTGTATTCAATGATTCTGTCTACACATTGTTGTGTTTCCTCAAACGTATTTTTTTAATTTTCTGAATAAATTAATAGGTCGAGGACAATGAGAGTGTTTGTTATGGCGGCTGTACGGCTCCGTTTTGTCACTTAAGTGACAGACGGAATTGCACAGCTGCCTATCGGCATTTAAAAAATGCTAACCTGGCGGTGAATGAGAAGGACTAGGAGCATTTGCTTATATACGGTCCTGGATAAGTGGCGTGTCCATCTTCACTGTCGCTGTGTCTCTTAATCTATCTTGCATCGAATTTATTTAATTGAATGCGGCGGCCGTCGGTTAGTACACGGCGCCATGCAGCCAGTGCCGTTTGGTGTGGTCACTGGTTGCGGTTAGGTACTACTTCAAGTATCGCGTTGCCGAATTCATTTAGCGACGTGGACGGGTGTCATTTAGTTTTTATTACAAATGTTAAAATTATGTGCAATTAAAATATTTGGAGATGATGCGTTTTTAAAATACATGATTCATTTTTTATTTTCTTTGTGAGGTACGGTAAAGACTTTGCGATTGAAATATTATTCCAAAATGGGTATTAACATAACTCGCCTACACCTCCGAAGGTTGGGGTTAGGCTTTTGTTTTTTTAACGCCATTACGCTTTGTTACGACACGGGGCAGGCAGAGAAGACAACGGACATTTTTCACTCAGCTCTACATGATTTCGCAGTTATAATTAACATATAATTGTTGTCTTTATATCTGTCCACGATGGTCTATAAATAAGGCTTTTATTTCTGTGGTTCATTAAAAGAACTGGATGTTTTGGAAGCGTCATTCTAATCTAAATATACGATTCATAGATCATTTCGCGCTGAACTTTATACAGTATTTTTTGCAAAATCGATTTGAATATCTGAGAGAAATCCCATCAATGGATACGTAACAAAAGACGCAACGGTCTGGCAAATCGCAAGAGTTAGAGAGCTCTATTGAACACTGACCTAGATTCATAATCGGAAGGCTGTCTCTCGATGTGCTCCTGACAAAGCATCTTGGCAAATTATTTGTATCCTGGACCAACCCTTACAACTTCTGCTGAACCAAGTAGTAAACACGTGTGAAACTTTTGGGTTAGAATTTAATAGAACTAAAAACAAAATATATGCTCATTAGTACGCTGACAATAAAAGACATCTACAGCAGCCATTGCTACGGTGTAGAAAGCACAGAGGATATGGGTGTAGGAAGAGGCTAAGGAGTACTGTCGGAAACAGGACACTTTGCTGCACTACATCAAGGTTATACACTTTGCAAAGAAGACATAAATCCTGCGCCGATAGGATCTAACGAACGAATTGCGCAATCTTCGGGTCGCGCGCCCCGCAGATTGGAATACGACAATTCCGGTCGTAAATCGGAATCGCCGCGGGGGGGTGGAAGAAGAAAATAAGTGAACCTGGATATGAGGGTCGATGATAGGTAGGGATTCCAATCGAAGGACCAGTGGTCTCGTGGAACCAGGATTCAGAAGGACTACTCGCCTTAACTTGTATATGACGCCCCCGTCACCCTGCAGACGCCGCCGAGATCACACAAACAGCACGCGGTGGGCAGCTCTCCGCTTCCAATTGAAGACGGCAATAACACAACATCACCCGCAACACAGAAAAATAACAAACAACAATATCACTGTGCACACAAATCACAGGATAATAAACAATACAGTGCTGATGCACTGAAGCGGAATAAATCCACACCGCGAATGCTATCGCGATGTCGCGCTCGAACAAGTATCGGTCACGTTGACGTCTGCTGACGTCAAGGTCATTATTCACACTGAGAATTTGATACCCTTGATTTTGATACTCATGAACATTTACATCGGTTCTACCGAAACTACCTAATTACCCTTGGATAGAGGAAGTGGTAACTAAAACCAGTTAAATGAAAATGACCTTAACCGCCGAAACAGCTGTAACATATAATAATGCTTACAGAAACTGGCAGAACTCAATAATAATATTTATTACAACTTGACTCTTTAAATAATTTACAAAAATAAAAATAAAATTTTACTCATTTTTGGTACCACTTAATACAAATATATACAAAGTTAAAATTACCTGATATTAAAAAAAAAAACAATTTCTCTATTTTCCCCGAACAGGGTCTCCCAAAAACATATTACCCCATTGTTGACAAGAGGGCTCAACTCTTATCCCTCCCTCCTTTAAAAATCGAACCAGAAGCACCATCGCATGGTTTTGCTCGTGAATTTGAATGGCATGCTTTAATTTTTCCAGTTTGAAATTTGAGAAATTGTACGCGAATTACATACGCTTTCATCATGAGGTAATAGTTAAATTCTTATAAGTATCAGAGATTTTTAACATAATTTTATTTATTCTTATAAGCATCTTCCCTTCTACTTCTCGGCCATGACGCTGTACTTTTTCAATACTGCAATCATGATTTTTAATACTTTATACTACTTTATATTTTCTTCTTCTTTATTAATAAAGTGATTGCGTTGGGGACAATGGGAGCAACTTTTTATTTCGGCAGCTGTGCGGTATCACCTTGAGAGGCGCTATCGGCCAGCCGCCATGGTAGCATTAAAATAATGCCAACCAGGCGACGAAAGTGTTGAACCGAGATAGGAGCCTTGAGTTTATTACGTCAGTCCTGGGTAAGCAGTAGGTCCGCCCTCATTAGTGTCCGTGAATTAATTAATGACTTAATTTGATATGTTATTAGTTTTTAATGGTTGTAAAGGTCTTATCTAAAAATAGTTTTAAAAAAATTCTAATCCAGTGTATAACTTCTGATATAAATGAATAATAATAACCCATATTTTCGTAAAAAACGCGAAAATTTTAATTATTATTAAAAGTGGAACCTCAAGATTAAATGAAAAAATAAATTAGAATGACTTTAAATTCACAATACAATTTTTTTGTATCTTAACAATCAGGATTGACGCAGCACATGCGTTTTTACGTACAGAAGGTACAATCAGTTTATTTTTGTTTTTCGTAATATTTTTTGAATTCTGGTTTTGTCGATCTTCATATGATTTTGTAGAATTTAATGATAATAAACGCATTCAGGTAGAGTATACATACATAACTAGGAAAAGGTAATCATTGCCATAAAACTGCCATGCAGTTTGATAAAAAAAAAAAATTATCGTGAATATTTATGTAATAAAGAAGAAATTAAAAAATGAGAAGATTCGAGATGAGCATTCTTTATATAAGCAGATTTACAATCTATGTGTTAACCAAATTAGTTATTTATTTATTTAATTGGTCCACGTGGACTTCGTAGAAATCTGCGTAACAAATCGTTTACGGGCACGTGTTATTTTTATGACTTCATGAACTTAGGGGTCGCGACACCGGTCCCTTTTACTAAAATCTTTATATTTTTTATTTATTATCTTAGTTTTATTAACCACAATTGAGTTTAAAAAACATCTACCGGTTTCGGAAAACACCTTTTCCTTCTTCAGGATGTCATAACTAACTAAAAATATAGCATTGTTTCTTCACCAGAATCTATTTTTAAATTTAAAAAAAAAAAAAAAAACAACAATTATTTAAAAAATAAATTTAGTACCTAACTCAAATTGCTGCCCAATACAAATTTAGTCGAATAATTTTTAGGAAAAAATTTTAGAATAGGACTCGTAGTTAAATTTAGTTGGCTGTTTAGAATTTCCTGATTACATATTAAATAATTTGGAATCGTTGGAGATAAATAAAGCATGTAAACATGCTTTATTTATCTCCAACGATTCCAAATTATTTAATTAAATCTTTATTTTCGATATTGAAGTTTTACGAATAACGGAATCTCTATATTTTCGACATTTACAGAAGCTATCGTCGAGTTTAGATGTGACGATTTATCAATGAAATAAAAATACTCACATTTAAATTTTAAATAAGCTTTTAACAATAATACAAATGTCCAACTTCAGAATTTAATCAAACAAATAAAAATAATATTCCTGATTTTTCGAGTATTGAAATAATTTGTGTTTTTCTCAATCTTTGGTTAAATTTTATTAATGAGATTATAAAAGTGACAAATGTACAAACGCAAACAAACTTTACAAATGAATCGCAGAACATAGATCTAGTCGGTCGTCGGGCGATTCCATCGACAGCTAGCGCAGTTAAGACACGTGGTGTGAGGAGTTCGCACATCACATAAATTATTAATATGTTCGGAATATTTCATCAAACTTTCGTGACACCCGTCTTAGGACGAGTAAAGATAAATAATAATAAACAATGTATAAAAACTTACAACAATGAACTATCTACGATATACCAGTTGATAATAAATGGTACACTACAATAAAAAATACGACAAAGTTTTCAGCGACATTTTCCAGACAAACATTTTCTCTGTAAAACCTTTCTCCGAGCTCTCAATTTTCTTGGGATTTCTCAGGGTCAAAAAGCTTTTCATTTGTTTCGCAAAATGTATAAGACGTCCAGGATTACTTTTATCGTTCCGACTGCGCCATACCAACTGTTGTTCTCGCCTCCTCGATCGGCACTTCAGGACGCCATGCAGGTCTCGTATTATTATTTCAGTTTTTTGAAGAAAATAAGAAAAAAAAATTATAATACTATATTTAAATATTTTATTGAAAATGCTTCTTATTGTAAATTGTAATTGTTTGCGCCGTTTAAAATTAATTAAATTCTATTAAATTTTTTGGCTTTTGACTTGTTGCCTCGTGCATACATTCAATTCGCGGTTTAACAAATTTTAACATGCGTATCTCTTTCCCTTTCTTTCCTCACCTATTCTTAAGAACAAGGAAGAAATAAGATATCGCCGTGATTAAAAGTTTTCCAAATGCAGCAAGTTCAGTGCGCTTGGAACTTTTGTACGAATAACTACCGACGCTTTACTCCTCTAACGCTTATTAATTAATCTTTCTTTAATCTTGCTTATACATAATAATCATTTTTGCCAGTGTTAGTATACACTCCGCGACGCTTGTATTTGTGGTGGAGAGGAACCAATAAATGAACCGGCATCCGGCAGACGAAAGGTATGTGCCTTCTAAAGTTCTAATTTAATCAATTTCTCTACATTTTGAATAAAAATTATAAAATTTCACAATGTGTTATTATAGGTCTTGACCATGTTTTTATATAATTGTCGATATCAACCCCCATAATTTAAGATCTTTCTTATTTGGGGGTACACGTCTCTATTGTTACATATTGCTGTATATATACATGCATAACTTATACATTTTAATAGTATTCAAATCAACGCTTGTCACTAAACTAACTAACTAAATAAATAAATAAAAATATACAGAAAGCATCTACATATTGAAAAAATTTTACCACGTAAATATTTTCAGGTTTCCGAATTACAGTCGAAATCTGAAAACTTGTGTTTGCAACTTTAACCCTTCCCAAACCATGCAGTAACACAGGAATACTATCATAATTAAATCTGTAATAATTCGATAAATACATGCAACATAAAATTCATATTTTAAATAATCTTAAAGAAAATATTAGCGCTTAGGAATGATTAGTGAAAAACCAATTATGAAAAGTAAATCCTACAAAAACAATTATTTTTTCCATTCAATCCGTTGGTAAAAATACTATTTGTCATATAAAAGACAAGGATCACACACAATTTTTACAGTGAAAAGTACAACAAACATACAAATATAATTGTCTTTTTCTCAATAATTAAATGAAGAGAGATAAGAAGGAAGAACACATTATATATGACTTAATGAATGCTCTAAATTATGTAATTAATTATTTTTTCAAATATTTAAAGTAAATTCGAGCCATTTAAGTTAATAAAAACATTTTTTCTAACTATTATTTACGGTAACACGAGTTGACAGTATGGCAGCGTTCGGGTATTTTAAATCATGGTATGTTAAAGGTTAACTTCAACTGAAGAGCCACAGCTGATAAGACAGTCTGGACTAAACTATTTTATTCATGACCCGGACCTTCCGAAGACAAATTATTTCTATTAACTAAATGTAGGTCTAAAAGCGTAAGTGTTATTAGCTTAATTTATAAGAATATAAAATAAGCATATACACGAAAGTTAACTGTGAGGTTAACCTTTCTCTTACGGTGCCAAAATAAAAACACTCGTTCCGGTGCTGTAAACTCAGTGTACATGGAGACTTTTGCCATTTTTAAACCGGATAAATATGGATATTTTGCATGTATTACTTATATTAATCAATAAAATGATAGTTATCTTAGTATAGTGAGTAAGATTAAGAAAGGATCACTCTCGCTAAGGCGTGTATGCGGCAGATTCATTTACGACAGAGTAAAGATTGAATACATAAAGAAGGAATGTAAAGGTGATATTACTGGGTAGTATTACTATGATGGTTTTGTCATATGGAACGGATGAATGAGAAGAGAATGATAAAAAAGATATGTGACGCAAGCGTTGATGGCACTAGAAGTAGAGGACATTCGCAGAAGACCAGATACTGGAGAATGGTTCTGTTAAAAGCCTCAATAATCGTCGAGCTTGTATGAGAAGATGTATGAATGTGGATGAGGCGAGAATTGTATGTCAGGGCAAAAGAGTGGCGCTCTATCCTATCTCCCTATCTTCGCGGAATCTCTCCCTAAAGAAACAATAACATATGTTTTTCATTAGTATCGACATCCTGAAGAAAAAATGGTATTTTTCGAAACCGATATAAATATTTAAACTCTAATTAAAATATAAAAATAATAAACTAAAATTTAAAAGCTAACAATATTTTATGTGTATTTAATTTACTATTGCATAAATGTGTCATAAGCTATCGTATTTATGTTTCCACCAAGAATGTGTTTAGAATTCCCCTCGTGCCGCAACCAATATTCCAAACCCCTCTCTTACAATGTACACTTTATTTTATGTCTATTCATCTACTGGTCCATGGCAAACTGCCTTTGTAATTAAACCTTTTCAACATCAAAAAGGTTTTGGATGCGCCTGGTATCGATTCCGGAACCGGAAAAGGTGAAAATAAAACACAAAGTTGAAGTGAGAGTATATTTTATTGCAATTTTATTGGAGTAGTTTTTGAAATTCAACTTATTTGTTAAATGCATCTTCTGTTAATAATATATTGTTATTCTAGAAAAGCACTTAAAACTTGTGTCATATTAGTCAAAATGTTGTTGTGTTGTTTTGAATTCAAACTATACAATTGTTCTCTAAATAACTTCGGAAAGCTTTGTCTCGATTTTCAAATGTGGCCGTTTCCCACGCATTTGTTTTTCAGCATTTCCCATTGTGAAATACCTCCCCCAAGAACCTCTTTATCTGTGAACCCGCGCGGCGTTTTACAGACCTTCCCGACGCCAAAATACATTATCGATTTTTTTCGTATATTGAATAGGTACATTCAGTAAATGTTTAAAACATTTTCGTTTTGATTTTAATTAAAAAAAAAAACAAGGTGTTTCAGATTTACCTGAACGAATAACAAGAAAGATTCGTCAATAATAATGAAATATATAATTTTTTTTATTTGTTACTTTGTTTTATTAACCACTTATTGAGTTTAAATACATCAAACGGTTTCAAAAAATACAATTTTCTTCTTCAGGATGTCAATACTAACTAAACGTATATTATTGTTTCATTACCAAAATGTATTTTAAAAAAAGCAATAATTATTTTAAAAATTAATTTAGTACCTAACTTAAATTGTTACTTTATACAAATTTATTCGAATAATCGTTTTGATAAACAATTGGGATTGTCAATTTTCCATATAAATAGTGTCGGTTCCAAATTAAATAATTTGGAATCGTTGGAGATAAATAAAGCGTGTAAAACTAATCAAAAAATTATAAACAACCAACTGAATTTAACTACGAGTCCCATTCCAAATTTTTTTCCTAAAAATTATTCGAGTAAATTTGTATTAAGTAACAATTTGAGTTAGGTACTAAATTTATTATTTAAATAATTGTTGTTTTTTTTTTTAATATAGATTCTAGTAAAGAAACAATAATATATGTTTTAAGTTAGTATTGACATCCTCAAGAAGAAAATGTTATTTTTCGAAACCGTTAGATGTATTTAAACTCAATAAGTGGTTAATAAAACAAAGTTAACAAATAAGCTCTCAAATACAATTTTTAAAAATAAGTTGTTGTTCCGAATACGTGAACACACTTTTGGCACATCTTTTCGAATCAACCGTAATCAATATTATGAACATATTTGGCGTCCAAATTCCCATCCATACATTTCCTCATCTTGCCCACCAGTGTGAAATATGACCTTGACGCCAGCAGACGTCAACTTGACCGACATCGCGATAGCATTTGCGGTGTGGACTTTTCAGCTCCAGTGCACCAACACTATATTGTTTGTAATCCTGTGATTTGTACGCACACTGTTATTATTTATTTGTGCCGTCGGTAAACTTGTGACGTCGCCGTCTTCACTTGGGAGCGGAGATCGGCTCATCCGCGTGACATTTATTGCGCAATCTCGGCGACAACTGCAGGGATTACAGAGGCGTCATATACAAGGTTAGGCGAGCAGTCCTTTCGATTTCCGGTTCCCGAGATTACTAGTCCTTCGATTCAAAAATTCTTTACTTTACCTACCGATACGTGAAAGAACATATTTTAATTTTCAAACATGTAAGTGTTACATTAGCAAAATAGTTCACATTTAATTGACGCGATAGCCGCATACTTAGACGTGATATTGACAAAAAATCTTGACTGTGTTGTGCAACTCAACGTCACAGTAAAGAACAAATATAAATACGGACAGCTGTCCATGTTAATGTATGATGGTCTTAACTAAAAGTGTTTTGTTCAGGAAAATACTAATAATGTACAAGAAAATTATTTGAAAGCCTTTTTGGGTGGTTCACTCTTCACAATTGATGCAGCTTCCTGTTTTATAGATCATGGTCATTGTTTATGTACTTTTTTATTCCTTCGGCTGGCACCCCTGGTTTTTGTGTTGTCGGTATGGCTGGTTTATGTAGTGTGAATGTCGCCGCTTTTTGCAACGATAGAACAGCTTGTCGGAGAGGTTGAAAATTGTGATTGATACCTCGCCAGATAAACATCTCCTAATAAGTTGCTCCTAGAGTGCATAATTTCGGAATAATATCTGGAGATCCGGAATAATTCCAATTTACGACGGACAGAGAAACCACAACTATCAGTCCAGATTAGTGGTGATTTTTCATTCTGCAAAGGTGATCAAATTACTAATAAAATAAAAAACATAAATAACAAGCTATCGAAGGCAATCACTAGAACAGTCATTATTCAGAAGTTAATCCACTTTTACTCAACAGATAATTTTCGCTTCTTCGTAAATTTGTTCGCTTTCAATGTCACGTCATAATTTAAAAGTTTCTCAACTTTAGTACTAGTCCATAGCGTTTTATTTATAAGAATAAATTATTAAATTTAAATTCTCATGCATGCATCTCTCCTTTTAAGGTCATGCGAATAATACATTGTTAAATAAAAAATCAAATTTAAAAATAGTTTTCCTAAACCATTAACGCAGAACACCCACTTGATCTGTTGAACTATCCCTCAGGATGGATAATATATCATCTAACCCACGGGTTGGCGACCTTTTTTATGGGAAGAAACATTTTAAAATTGAATCCTCATATGAAAATGATAATATTTGAGCGATTTTTATAATTGCGTTAAATTTTCTGTTTAAGATAATCTCCGAGACAAGGATTATGCTCCCATTAAAATCCGTGTCCACGGAAGGAGACAATCTCAGAAATTTAGTTGAGATACATTTCAATACCTTGTACACTTGTTGAGATTTTGTTCTCGAGATAAACTCTGATCAGTTTGATATTGTTAGAAAAACCTCTAACCATTGTACATGGCGAACGTTCTGACGGTGAGATATGATAGATACATATAAATGTCTTCTATAACAACCATATATTTCTATAACTATATATTCTGAAAGTTAGACGCAAGTTATTAAACATTAATAATAACACATACTTGAAAATAAAACACCTGTTTTTTTATTCAACTCGTTTAATTTACTTGACACGCGTTTCGCCTTGTAAGGGCATTATTAATCTAACAATTCAACTTATAATTATAACTATAATGGCGGCCAACCCTTCCAGTCCCTTTTCATCGCACACAAATAAAATTGTATAACTGTCCTCCGTTATGGTTATGAACACAAGCTGTTAAATTGCTAGATTGTTAATGCCTTTACAAGGCGAAACGCGTCTCAAGTAAATTAAACTTGTAGAAACAAAAAACAAGTGTTTTATTTCAAATATGTGATTATGGAGTTCTGCAAACTTACCGCGGAAACAATAAATACATTAACATAAGGCGTTAATTAATAATATTTATTGCGTTTTAACTGTTATTGGGGAGATTCAAAATCACACAATTTACGAACATAATGACAATGAAATTTGACGTTTAACATACGAGCATGAAGTAACGTGCGAGAGGGCGAATCTGAGATGCGGTGAATACGAAAGCCGTGAGTTGTCTCCAAAGCATATTATGGGAGCAAAATCCATATCTCAGAGATTGTCTCGAATCGAAAATCTCCTTAAAATCTCTTCCTTATATGTGCACGTGTCATTAGATTCTTACGAGAGAAGTCTAAATGTAGTCCATGTAAAAGATTTTTCTCAGTGTGATGTCCTTGGAATGGTGGGATAGTGTGTGTATGTGTGTACGTGCGCTACACCGCCGGTGCTGGTATGTGTGACTATAAAGACGGCATGCAGGAATGCACGCGTTTCTTTTATCTGCAATTCATCGTATACCTTGTATTAAATTGTAGCTTATTGTAATAAAAGATTAATTGTTACAAAGTCTATTTTTTGTACCTTCACATTACGAGGTGTACACTAAAGACGTACCAAGAAGTCAAGTGCGTAACACTTGGAATATTATTTAAAAATGGCTCACATAAAGAAGGTTGCCGATCCACGATAGAACCTAATGTATTTCTCGATCTTTTTCTTGCTCGTCATGACCTATCTACTTTTTTTTTTAAACCGTAAGCCTACATCATTTACAAACCTTTTTAACGTCTTTTTCAAAACCCATTAAAAGTAAGACGTCATTAACCGCTGTAACGCTGGCAACATTCCGTGGAAAATTAAAGGAAGCGTTTGGAGGTGATCAGTTTAAGACAGATGTTAACATAGACAACTAAACACAGTGATGAGAAAGAGGGAAATGAGAGTCGAAAAAAGCACAAAAAAGATCAGTGCAGAAGTAAAGCTTTACATCTTTCTGCTGTCTCTTGACACAGAGTGATAGTATGTCGGTTTGTAAATATTTAATCATATTTTACTGTCGCGATAGTCCTCGGCCTTCTTACAAGCAAGTGATATATAACCGTCTCCGAATTCAGTACAATAACTCATACAGAATACTGTTTGGATTGGCGCGTTATTGTAGCGCATCTACAATGTTTACCGAAGGCCGTATACATGGATTCGTTCCGCTTTTGAGACATCGAGTTGCTGGCGTAAATCTGCGGCTGGAGCTCAGCACCAACTCTCTGGTGCAAGCGGCGCTCTCATGGAAAGCTGGTTCCCTGACCAGAGAATGGCAGCGCCTACAAAATAACTACATATACAACAATGGCCATGACTAAAGTAGTTATATATGTAATAATTATATTTTGTGTGTATATATGTGTGAACTTTTTACTTTTTATCAACTTTTTTAAAAATTTTTTGTATTTATTAATATTCCCCTCGTTTTTCTTTTTCATAGCATTATATTTATTTCATAACCTTTAATGTATAACATAATATGTATTATCTGAATGGCGAATCAGGTTAAAAAAAAACCTGATTCGCCATACAGATAATACATTATTATTATTAAGAAATCTCTTCCATTTCTGTCAACCTTAAGCCATAATTCTCCTGTCTCCTTTGCTGTTGCACTTTGATCCGAGTTAACACTGTTCAGCTATCGCATCTTCGATAATAATCGCATAAGTTAAATGTAGTTTAATTTATTAAAATCAAACTAAAAATAAAAAGCAACATTTGAACACGTCCAAGAACACACAATTACTGAATATTCATCTACAAAGGCACTGGTATTAAACAAATGATAGATATCTCATAGAGACGAAGCTATTTTTATTATATTTAATGGAAAAATATGGATGTATAGGTAATTAAAGGGCTTTCGACCTGTCCTCGGCTGGCTTAAGTGATCACTTTATACAAATATAACGTTCACTATTCTCACCCATTGATCAATCTGCATATCTATTAAATTTTTGGAAATTGTATATATGTTGATATGTGGAAATACATCGAGTACAACTGTACTATCGCCTTCTATGGACTAAATTCCCTGAAACAGTATAGAGAATCTAATTATTTTTTAAATTATTTAAAGCAATATTCTTTATCTGTAAAAACATGTTATAAACACATTACACTAGAATACGCCTGAAAAATCAATTTTTATATATTTTCTTATTTTGAACTGTATTTTATCAGCAATATTTAAATATGTCCAAGAACACACAATTACTAGATTTTCACCAACAAAGGCACCGCTATTAAATAAATTCTGCCGCTGTAGCATAGTTGGATAATGCACCTTCCCCGGTTTGGAAAGAGATCCAAGTTCGAATCCCAGTAGTACAATAACAATATGTTTCGATTAAATTGATTTGATATACATATATATATATATCTTTCTAATTAATATATTTAATTAGTATTTAAAACATCACAGACCGTCTGTTCTGAATAATTACAACTTCACAATAAGAATGTGTTCTCCTTAATAATAATAATATTTGTTTATATTACAGCGTGTATACTCTGTTGCGCGATTAATACGAGATTAGATTTCTTTTCATTTGCCGATTTTCGATGTTCATTCTAAGATGTTTCACATCAAAAATTCAAACACTGACATGAAAATATTTTTTCTCTGTTGCCATCCAATCCCTAATGGAGTACTGTTATAATAATGGCCCACGTATACTGGTATTATGTGATGCCTTTATTTTTGATACGAAACTTGCGTGTTTTACATTCCATTCGTATAATGCATCCGGTGTGCACTGTGCATTTCCTCATGCATGCAGCTCTCTGTGAGTGCACTGTAAAGCGAAGAGTCCTAAGTCAACATTACGATAATTTTTAATCATTTTAATTTAATTTCCTAGTTATTTAAAAACAGTATATGCCTAGAATATAATATTCACCTGTATGTACGGATAGGTCACACACGTTATCCCTCTTTCGAACTACTTGCCTCCACTCTTACCGATCCTGACCCTTGTAAACAAAAAGTGCGACAGCTGTGCTTATTTTTCTTTGAACTTAGTCTATCCATTTTACTGGAGATGGACCTCTTTCCCTTTATCCTTGTATATTCCCCATGATAGCGGCTCTCTTTAGGATGTATCCATCTCTTCTGGCAATATACCCAAAGTACAAAATAATTATTTTACTAAATCTTATAGGAAGTCTTTCTTTAGCATGAAATTAATACTCCACACCATATCTCGAAGGCGTTTAATTTGTTTCTATCTTTCGTTCCTTCCTATGACCCAAGAAAGAAAATTCAGATGAATTTAAGTTATGCTTAAACTATGAGTTTTAAACATTAATAATAAAACAAAATCGTTATAAGAGATAAAAGCACGTTTAGTGATTAAACCCCAATAGTTAAAACAATCACGTGAAAAACTTAATGCTTTTCTCGGATACAAGTCCAAGTCACGCAAAACTACTTCACGGGACCACCCCCGCATTGGAACAGGAACAAGGGCAGACCAGGGGTGGATTAATAAATTAACAGTTCGAAAAGAACTAAAAGAAACTTTGTTAAATTTATTATAACTTGAGTGTTTACACCTACGAGCTATCTATCGTCAAATCGGCCGGATCAATCCCGGGGGTTGGAAGTTTCACGAGGGTTGAAGGGTTGACAGCCAGTGACGGGATTACTGATTTCATCAGTGGCTCGATGTCCGCTGCTGTCGCTTGGTAGACGAGGATTACGTTCCATTATCATGTTCGCAATTCAAAACAACAAATAAATATCTACATTCCACTTCCGAAAACAACAACGAAATTTTTTCAACGTTTCTACATGTACAACACACTTAACACTAATTGGAAATCATTACTTTAAAAAAAATAACACAAATATGGACTGAATATGTCATTCAGTTGGGTAGAGATCAGTCAGTATCCAATATTCCAGCTTAATCACAATACAATACATTAATAATTCACTTTAGATTTGTAACACATTAACCTTTCCCTTACGGCGCTAAAATAAAAACGCGCGTTTCGGTACGGTTAACTCAGTATACATGTTGACTTTTTGTGATTTATAAGTCGGATAAATATGAGTGTCTTACATTTCTTACTTACATTAATCATTTAAATATTAGTTGATACATAAATAAATTATTGTGTAAACGTGCTAAAAATGAACAAAAAACATTGATCATCACGAATGATAGCACAAAGATGCGTAAGACGCGTCTAACTAGGCCAGCGCACGCTCTGTCACTAAAATGACGTTCGGCATCCGATACCCCGAAACCCGCGCACAACCCTTTCCGCACCACTCCGCACGTATACATACACGTATTGACAAATTCGCGTCAGGTTCTTCAAGAAAACATATACATTGTAAATATTTTATCCAATTCATAAAATATTACTGAGAAATACCTAAAATATGAACTCTGTATTTAGTATATTTATAGAGATATTCGCACAATTAGAGGTAATGTTAACACGGAGAGGAAAGGTTAACTTCATTTTTTTTGTATCTCTGTCCATTTACTTTTTAAGTAACACCACAACAGCGCGAATAAAACTGGCTACTTTAACACAGATGGGAGTCTAGCAAAGTAGCCAGGACAGTGCAGTATATATCAAAGACAGATACCGATTGCATCCCACACCTACTTAATTGTGATAAGTTTATCATATCAATATTTTTCATGAAGTATTCATAAAAAATTGGAATTTAAGAACACCATAATTTGAACAAAAAACATTCATTGTGTTAATTTTACATAAGAATATGAAATATCAACATTTATCTGTAATAATATTATTACCCAATGCCCAAAGAGCTTGAATAACAAATTACTGTCGATTCGCGTTCGCGAAAAAATCCGCAATCTTTTGAATTTCCAAAACCCAAAAATATATGGTAAAATATTTCCAGTGTCATAGTTGAAGAGTTTCGAGAAGCTCTCAATCATCCGACCTGCTGAAAATGTTTCTATGAATTATTCCTTACGATAATTGATGTTCGCGCGACGGCATTTTATTCTCCCACCGCGAAGAAGTTCTTGGCGAACTTTCCTATGAATTTTGCAATTCGAAAAAATTCCCAGATTAATAAATTAGTATTTCACGTTTGACGTTTTAAATTATTGATAATTCGAGGCTTGTCGAATTACGGCGGGCGTCCAATTCAAGGGGCGGTTACGGTTTAACAGGTGTAAAAAAATAATAAAAATAATGAGAAGGGGGAGCACTCCACTTGTTCACGAATTAACCCTGGAGCGGCTGAATCGAGTTTCTCAGATTCGCAACTGATTATGATGAACATTTAATTTTAAAGAGAACACATTATTATTGTGAAATTGCAGTTTTTTCAGAGCATTGTTCTGTGATATTTTAATACAGTTAAATGTATCAATTAGAAATAAATAATATTTGAACCAGGAACTCTTCCTATCGCCTAGTAAATTGATGACAAATTTTCGAACTTATATGTTGCGGCTATTTCAAATTGATACATCTGTAATTCCATTTTTTTCAACTGTCACTTTTTATTGCAAATAGCCTTGATATATTATTACTGTAGTCATGTTTTCTTCGTTTTGAGATATTTAAAGGTTTGTGTTTGAGTTGATTAAAAAATATTTTCATACCATCACACATACAATGTTTGTTATCTGTTCTGCGAAGTTTTTCCTGAACTAGAATCGGAACTGGATGAACTACTGGATGATGACCTGAAAGATGCTGAACCGCTTTCGGAACTGAGGAAGTATAAATACAATATATAAAATACAAACATATTAATAGTTGATTATGTAATATGCCATATAATTTCCTGATTCCTAATAAAACATAAATTGCAATAAAGGATCTTAAATCTTTCGAACTGCTAAAGCAATTTAATTGAAATTCACAAATATACTCTTTAACAACATGTTCCGAAAGAAGGGTTTTATAAATTTACGAGTTAAAATTATAATTATATATAAATATAATTTTAACAGTAATCAATTGCTATGTGGTTCTCATCTGAATCATTCTGGGTCTATGGTAACTTTTAAGTGTGATAATTTAGTAAAATCTCTTATCTTCTAATCGAACTTAAACGATGAAGAAAGCTAGGTAATGTTGCAATACGATAAATAATAATTACCTTTGTCTTTTATCATCATTTTTCTTGGAAGGAGGTGATTTAGAATTACTTACTTACTTACTTACTTACCATCACGCCGTTTCCCCGTGGGGGTAGGCAGAGAGGATAGAGCGCCACATTCTTCTGTCCTGACACACAATTCTCGCCTCATCCACATTCATACAAGCATATAAGCTAGCCGATTGTTGAGGCTTCTAACAGAACCATCCTCCATTATCTGGTTTACCTGGTCGTGCCAAGTCTTCCGCGGACGTCCTCTATTTCTGGTGCCATCAACACTTGCATCATATATCTTTCTTACCATTCTCACCTCATTCATCCGTTCCATATGACCGAACCACCTAAGTGATACTCACTATACTAACATCAGCTTTACATTTTTTCCTTATTTCTTCATTCTTTACTCTGTCTACTTTCGTTCTTCTTTTTAGACTATTTATTTAGACTTCTTTTTTTGATTGTCATTTGTTTACACAACACAATGTTTAAAAATGTATTTAGTCTACTGGATTTATAATTTATTTCAATATATAAATGTTGCATATAGCTTATAAGGAAATAAAAAAAATAAGACTGAAATAACTTTCTCTATTATCGAAATAAACACTATCGGAATACCGTTGAACGTCGTAACAATACACTCAATATAAAGCTTCAAATATTTTAAAATTGTTTCAATTTGGATCATATTATATTAATTTAAAATAATGTGACGCGAAATAATTGATAAACTCATTTCTTGACTTAAATCATTTTCATAATAACGGGCACAACCCCTTAGAATAACAAGGTTCCAACTAACATTTTGGGCTAATTTTAGTTATTGCTTGAAAAGGGTTCCAAATGCATTATTCTTTATTTCTTCCATACTGTTACGTAAAAGCATAGATGCCGGAAGAAACAAGGTAATCGGAAGGAGGTTTGCACTCACCACAATCCCGTTCTTCTGACACCACCAAAGTGGACTGTAAACTATATCACTTTCTTCGTTCAGGGGTCCTAGTCCTTTAGATTACACTGTATTAGATGACATCTCAATTTAATACTATTCTTCGATTCACAAATTACCGCACCGTTTCAAGGTCGTCTTTCGACTGGCGGCGGCGTCCTGGGTGAGGAGAGGAGGGAAGAGGTAGACACAATACATTATTTTAGTTCAAAAATAAATAAATACATGTCCCAAACCATACATACCGACTCTATTTAACGGATATTAAAGAAAATAGCTGAAAGTTCCAATAGTTATTTATATCAATTTATGAATGTTAATTTACAATGTTTTGTTTTAATATTTAATTTCCCTCACAGTGATCATTGATTATATTTAAAATAAGTAAAGACCTTAAAATCTTACATCATACACTATTATTAGTGACGTATAAAAATAAATTGATAAAACGAAGATTTTCATCCTACATTACATTAATTTTTAATATTTTATTGATAATCTTTATTATACTGTTGCAAGATAGAGGTTAACTCAAGAGTGTACGCAAATTGGTATAACTAACAGTGTGTATTTTAGAAGAATATGCAAAAGTTTAGTTATTTAATTACAGATTTATTCAATAACTTTAATGAAATAAAGTCAACTCCATCTCCACTAAAAAGCTTAAAGTGCGAAAAGAAGTCAGATAAGGATGTATCTCCAGATTTTTCTTAACATATCGACCCTTTAAAATAATAAGGTTTCAACTAACATTTTGGTCTAATTTGAGATATTGCGTTAAAAGGGTTCCAAATGCATTATTCTTTTTTTTTTCCATACACACCAACTCTATTTAACAGATATTAAAGGAAATAACTGAAGGTTCCAACTGCATCAGTTATTTATTTAAATTTATAGATTATTATTGTTAATTAACAATGTTTTTTTTATTTTTTATTTCCCTCATCTCACAGTGATCATTGATAATACTAAAAATAAGTTAAGACCTTAAAACTGATCATATTTTCATACTCAAAACAAAATCAATACTTTTGAGCCCATTATCTCAAAACAGTGTCAGTGTTAGATGGAACCTCGTTATTCTAAGGGGTCGATATGTCAATACTGATATAAAGTACAGAAAAAAACAAATGTATGCGTATATTTTATTATCCAATACGCATCGTACTGTAGTCTCGCACATTATTTAAACTCTGTAAATAAAAAAGACTTATACAGAATTAGACTCGCATAAAACCTACCTATTCTATTTCTACTTCAATGGTTTACATATTCCATACATTTCAAATCTCTTGAGGTGTTCCAAATTGAAAGCCCGGCATATCTTTACATAGTAAAGATAAAATATTTCCATTTAGACAAACACTGAAAAAATGAATGCATAATTTCGGTTAGAAATCTATTGTTTAAAACATAGTTAACAATACGCATAAACATAGTTACACGCAGTTTATATTTTTAAACCGTATATTACCGAGAGGTATCTTTACAATTATTAAAGATTCTCCTTAAATACTTATATGAAAACAACATCATCAGAGTTATCGCACATTCTAAGTGTATTCGGGCAAAAACTCAAAGAAAACTAGCTGTCTCATTAATGAAAACCTCATTTGCTCAAAGACGTGCATGTTTTATATGACCGCGGATATACAATAAGCTACCGCGAGAGATGGCAACGGTATCGTATCCTTTCAAAATTGGAAGGAGTCAGCTGAAAGGGTTCCTCAAATGATCAAAGCTACTCATTTCAAGTAATTCTCTTGTCCTTACATCCTACCTCGTACTTATCATGTTTTGTTAGCTCCCTGCTGATTTATTTTCTTTTACTTCTTACATATCTTTAGTATGTATCAAAAAAAATACTTTGTTCAATTTACTTAACATCTCTGCTTGTCTCCATTTTTGAATTTTTTGTTTTTTACCATTTAATTTAATTTGTTACCTTACTTCCGATTTATATTATAGCTTTGTATGTACCTGGAGAGGTAGAAAGCGGCCAAAATTGTAATGTATTATAATATTCGTACTAAGAATTTTTATATTGAGCAAGCTATAAAAGTAATGTTGTTTTAATAGTAAACGCCGATTTATCGGCTCCGAAATTAATTAAGCTTTGATAATCCTATAAATTGTACAAATTTTATCAGCTCATGTTTTGTTAAAGGCTTCGCCTTTGTACACATGTATCGCGTCATCGCCGAAAGGGTATATTGCACATTTAAATTTTAATTTAATATATTAATTAGAAAGATATACATATAAAATCAATTGTACCGAAAATATTGTTGTTGCACCACCGGCATTCGTACCTGGAACTCTTTTCTAACCGGAGAAGGTGTATTATTCAACTATGCTACAGCGGCAATAAATAAATTTTCGAACCTATATGTTACCTTTTTAATATTAATTGTTCCAATATTTGAAAGAGCCATCCACCTTATTTTAACAATATTTTTCTATATATATATATGTGCATATCTTTCTAATTAATATATTTAATTCATATTTAAAATATCACGGACCTATGTTCTGAATAATTACAACTTCACAATAAGAATGTGTTCTCCTAATAATTTTATAAATATGTCTAATTAGATATTTGTTTTTGTTAATTGATTAAATTAAGTGGTAATGCGATAGACTATTTCTAATTATCATTAAAAATTTGTTTTTCGGAGAGTGCCACCAAACAACGTAATCGTCGGCAGCTATAAATAAAATTGGCTTATAATCTATGATCATGGCTTCTTAATAGTTTTCTCCTCATTCTACTGAGTTCAGTCTGTTCTCATCCTCGTCAATACAATCTCTTATCGAGAGTCAAACTACGTTATCTAAATATATATAGGTTAACCTTTCAAGCCGAATTGTTGAAATTTCTACCATGACGGCGCCTAGCAAATCATCAAAGATTTACCGGCGTTGCAAACTTCGGCAGTTAAATTTGTTGGGGGATAAATATTATTGCTGATTAGAATCTGTAATTTCAGAGTGATTCAGTGATTCCAGTGAACGGGGAACGGGGGAACATGATTCAGAATCGAAAAAGTTTAATATATTGCACAGTTGGGTGCTTTTATCGCCTTGACTAAAGGGTATTTCAAAGGGTAGATTTTAAGATACGTGTTAACTTTAGTGACTTGCTTTAATAAATTGCAAATAACTCAAAATTAAACAAGCAAGAACATAATTCAAGATCATTCTTATTTGGGGGTTTGGGTATAGTTGTATTCATATCAACAGTTGATCTAAATAAATTTATTAATTATTAATTAAATAAAAGATACAGGAATTGAAATTACTACATGAAATACTGAAATAATGTCACCTGTAATCCTGTTCTGGAACATCTCCAGTCAATGTCCAACAGTAGTTTGCAAGCATAGCAGAGTTTTACCCAACCTGATATTTTCGTTTTATTGTTGAAATGTCTTGATGGAACTGTTCACAATGCTCATCATGAAGAATTCTAGATATGGGAGATGTTGCAGCCTAATCTAGAAGGTTGTTTGCAAGCTGAATATAATCTCCAGCTCTTCGGTGATTCAAGAAGCCACGCATAATACTTTAAAAGGCTTCGCAATATTATCTTTGGGTAACTTTGTGTGGCTAACTTAGGTGCGAAATCAGGATCATGTCTGTCTGATGTCGCCTCCATACTACGTTCATGTTCATCTGAGTGCAAATACCATGTAATAAGCGATACCATGAAGAAGTAACAGTTATCTGCGTTAATTATCGGCTGTCTCCAAATCATTGTAATACCATAGAAAACTGAACATCCGTTTTTATGAATCCACCTACACACATACCTACAGAACACGTATTGCAACAGATATGAGATGCCCACGTTTTATCTTGATCCTCTTGTCTCATAGCAAAATAACGGCGGTAGGCAGTGGCGTGCAGCAGATATAGATTTAGATTATGCTATTACCAATGATATTATACAATCATATATAATATATTAACTTTCGTTTAACCAACGTCTTTAGACTAAATAAATCCCTATCATGTATTTATTTTTAATTTTAGAGTACTGTTAATAGTGTTTTTAAAGTTTAAGTTTTAACGTAAAATAATACTTTCTTTCCCGTATAAAAAGTTTATGGACGTTTTTAAGAACACTTTCTATGACTGAACATGATTCATTTATTGTTTGAAAATCTTTCCTGTAATTACTAAAGGAAATAATTATTTTTATTGAAGGTTAGCGTAGGAAACTGTTCTACCAATTGCTTTTTGTTTTTCCCAAATAAAGAACAATCATGAAATCAACATAATAAAAAACAGTAAAATAGTACAATTCGCGAATTAGTAAAAGGGGAAGTAGATACTTCAATGATTTTCACGCAGTTGTAAGCTTTTCTAATGCTATTCTGTTAAAAAACAGTATAAGTAACGACTCCATGCAAAACGGATCAACCGAAAGGAATTTTTTAATTAAGTAAATACCCAATTATATGACTTGAGTAATTAACTAGCTTAAAGACGGCTCAACAGACAACAGAATAGCTCGATGCGGCGAATACACAAGAGCGCCATGAGCTGTCGTTGTAGTTTTTAGAACTAAACAATTAAAGTCTCTACTGATACAAAGATGGCGCTAATTGTAAAAAAATGTTTTTGTTTATATTAATCCAATTATTTAATTTATATTTTTTTCTCAGAATTTTTAGTAAGATTTTTTGCTTGTATACGCTGCACGCCTTTGGCGGTGGGCCAGTGGAGTAATTGGGCGTTTCTGGGTGGTAAATGTCATCAGAAATTATCTTATTTGTTAATACATTTACGTGACTTTTCAAGGTAAGTGTGATCACAAAACAAAACTGCACACAATGACAGGAACAACACATTCCGGTCTCAGGATTGCCAACACCTTATATTTCCTTTACGTACTATCTTACTTAGCCGCTCGGAGCGCCACACGCTTCATTTTATATACATCATGTATGGGCTATATTTCGGAAACGAGAGCTAACTAACCGTTTCAAATATCACATTCGTTTATTACATACTGAAATCAATAAGATTTTTGCATTTTCAAGTAATAAATATTTTTTATTGTCGACCAGTGTTGTACAAAAAAAAAACTTTATTTAATAAATGCTTTTTAAACTCGAGCAGAATGATTGTTTTCCAATGGCAAACTTAAATAACTCCCTGAAGATTACCATCGTCTATTGATTCTGTCAAACAAATAATGGAATGTCGATTATCTGCGCTCGAGAAAAGTAAATCTGGACGTCTTTGTGAAAAAATTTCGGCAAACTATTAAAATTTTATGGACTTCATTAAAAAAATTAAAAAAAAAAACAATTCTTAACAAATTGCTGATGGAAGCTTTTAGAAGCTAAAATCATTATAGCGAATTTTATCCCTTGCCAGTGCTTCAAGTGGACCAATGTGCTGTTCCGAAATTATTCTTTATCGTCGATATGATAATTGTGTGAAACAAATATCAGATCATTCATAATGACAAAGCTATTTTTTATTATATTTAATGGAAAATATATGGAAGTATGAAGTAATTATAGGGCTTACGACCTGTCGTCGGCTGGTTTAAGTGATTACTTTATGTATATATATATTAGGTGTACCCATAAGTAATCAATTATTTTTAGTATGGAATGTTTGCTTCAGTCTAGCTCAGAGCGTGAACGTGTAAAGACGTATTTTATACGCAATATTACAATCCGTGGTCTTTTGACTTGTAACAAGTAAATTTAAAAAACTCTCTCTTGTAAAATGGCGGCCAATCAACTAACTGAAGAACATTTACGTTATTGCATGCTGTACGGCTAGTTGATTTGGAGAAAGCCATTGCTTAGTGCGCTTATTGTCGTTGTACAAGACCCATTTCTCCTCACTAGTAACAATCCTTCGTAAAAATGGATCACATCTTTCTTTGCACAAAAGAGATGTGCAAATTGTACGCCGTTGATCTTTATTCATCTCCGACAATAGAAGTGGGACCTTTATACCCTGTCTGCAAACCTTCCCAATTTCGTGAACATGTCTTTGAACTGTTGACCAAGTAGCCTGAAGAGTGTTTGCTATTTCCTGAATACTCTGTTTAGGTTTCGTTACAACCAGTGTTTTTAAAGCGTCATTATCAAACCCTATCGGGCGCCCACTTCGATCGCTATCAGACAAGTCAAAATCACCATTGGAAAATTTTCTAAACCAACGATGGCACTTATTTACTTTCGATACGTCTCCATACACAATACAAATTTTCTTTGTTGCAACCGTTGCATTAACACCCGATCGAAAATGAAACAGCATGCAATGACGTAAATGTCCTTCAGTTAGTTGATTGTCCGCCATTTTACAACAGAGTAATAAAAAAAATTCAATTTACTTGTCACAAGTCACAAGACCACGGATTGTAATATTGCGTATAAAACACGTCTTTACACGTTCACGCTTTGAGCTAGTCTGAAGCAAACATTGCACGCTAAAAATAATTGATTACTTATGGATGCATCTTATATATATAACGTTCACCAATTCTCACCCCTCAGTCTACATATTTACCAATTTTTTTTTAAATTGCATATATATGTTAGTATGTAGACTCGCTTCGAGTACCACTACACCATCGCTATCTGCGGACCAAATTTTATTATTCATTTTTACTTTTTTTTTAAACATCATATATGTCATCACTATGGGAATTAGATTTTTTTTTTTAATTGTTTTAAAGCAATATTCTTTATCTGTGAAATGGTTTTTTAACATATTATACTAGATTACGCCTGAAAAAATATTTTTCAATTTTTTATACTAGTATATTATATTAGCAATATTTAAATATGTCCAAGAACACATAATTACTGGATTTTCACCTACAAAGACACTGTTATTTTACACTGTCGATTTTTCGAGAGAAATCTGAACCCTGGACAGGAGCCATTGTGTTTGAAGAAAATCTATTGGTATTTAGAATTTTGTATCTTTCTGCAATATTAATTGTATTTTTATTGGATCTTCCTTAAACAAGTAATTTAATGAAACAATATTAAGGAAACCCCAAAGGGTACCATCCTATCCCGGAATCGTTCTGAAATATATTTACTCTCGCTTCAATTCCATTCAACAAAGCAATGCGTGCAATACTTTACAAAGATTGAAATATATTTTAAACCTAACTGAGCATTCCACTGGCTCTTCCTTGCACCCTCATGAGAACTAGACAGAGTGTGTTTCTGTCGAACTGTGATCAAGTTTTGCGACATCAACACATAAATGTGACGTTTACCCTCCCCTTTCAAGGGTGCATGACTTATATAGCTTCTCCCTGGCTGCCTTCTGAATTTAATATAATAACGAGTCTCATGTCAAATTGATATATATTATACAGGTATGGCTCTGGTATGATAAGACCGGTGCCAACATACTCGGCGCGCCGCTGGAATCCAGACAAGATAACGTTATTGCAAAAAGTTGTTTATTTAAGCCAATATACAAAAATACCAAAAAATGCTGTTATATCTCATTTAAAGGATCCTTGCTGGGAACTTTCATTCTGTATAGCCACCCTGAGTCTCTTACCAAAGAGTCGAAACCAGTATTCGTTATCGTAAAATATTCCATTTCGGTCGCCAGTCAATATCAGAAGACAAAAGAAGAAGTTGAGAGGAAATTTCAGCAGAATAATCGAAGCCGGTGGCTCGAGTGAAAAGATCAGATTGTGCGTGAATTTCCTACAACACAAACCCACCCGCCTACCCTCTCCCTCCAACCCTTAAATACACACGAACTTTAGATTGCGGGGTTGTGTATTTTATTTAAAATCATTTCGCGACTGCCGTATTGTTCATTGAAAAACGTGTCGAGCTTCAATAAAAATGTCACCCAAGCTGACGCGGATATTCGATAAATAGAAAATATATTCTACATTAATATTAAACATTATTTATTTATTTTTTTAACATAGAATATTATTCAGTGTTCCCTCACTAAAATGTGTCACAAAAGTTCTTTAGAAACCGATAGAAAATGAAGTAACATTTTTGTATTCTCTCACATAAACCTTGTTTTTTATTTCCACCTCTACCGGTACCGGGATCGATACCAAGAGCCTGCAAAACTTTTTGAAATCAAATGCTAACCCAGTATTCCGCCACCTTTGCTGTTCCCCTAGTAGACTATGGTATCAAATTGTCAAATAAGTATATAATGCTGATTTTTGTGTTATTTTTAACCACTTTATGATATATATTTAATACTCCAACCGGTTTCTGGGAAAATACCATTTCCTTCATCAGGCTGTCAGGATAGAACGCCACACTCTTCTGTTCTGGCACACAGTTCTCGCCTCATTCACACTCATACATCTTCTCATAAAAGTTTGCCGATTATTGAGGCATCTAACAGGATCATCCTTCAATATTTGGTTTATCCGTATTGGTAGTACCAAGTCTTTCGCGGACGTCCTCTATTTATGGTGCCATGAACACTTGCGTCATATATCTGTTTTACCATTCATCCATTCCATACGACCAAACCACCCAAGTTACATCTAATATCAGCTTTACATTCTTTCTTTACTTCTTAATTCTTTACTCTCTCTCACTGCCACTTATACGCCTTAGTAATCTCATTTCTATTTCATTCAGTCTATTTTCGTTCCTTTTCTGACAGCTCCAGATCTCACTTTCATACGTCAGTGTCGACACCAAGACTCCACTGTGTACCTCTAGTTCTACTCAATCAATCACAACTGTCTTTTGCAACCCTTGGTGGGTTTTCATTTATTTATTTATTCTTAATATGGTACATGCGTATGTAAATATATATTAACTCTAATATAAATAAGATAAAAATATTCATTTTGAATCTATGTTAATAGTTTCTCCTTCTTTCTCATGTCTTCTGACATTTCATTGAAGATCTTCATCGTACTATACATCATCGATTTCTGAAATTTAGTCTTCTTCGTGAATGGCAGCCTCAGTCTATCTCTTCCTCTTGTATGATGTTCGTCCTCGTGTTGATTTGCATCTATTTTCTTATAAATTCTGCCGATATTTTTTAATGAGGATTTTAAAAAGACACACCATAATACAGGCAGAAGAGTGAGAGAGTAAGTACATCGAGAGTATTGTTGTAAAAATTGTTTTGAACAAGTAAATGAGCTCGCAACACACTAATTCTGTACCTGATATTCGTGATGAATTTAGAGACCAAAGTTTCATTCGTGAATAGCCACCCTTAATACACACCCTCTTGTATAAACCCGCATTGGCTCTTGAAGGTTAAGGATGTTTTCATTTGTAGTTCTCTAACGTACTTCTAAAATGTTATTTTTATTGCAGAGTTCGTCGAATTTACGGCAGTTTATTTTTTAAATTACGACAAAGCTAAAAAATCTGTTAAATCGCTCCAGAGACAGAAAATTATTTCTTTATTTAATTATTTTCGCTACGTAAATCGCATTGAAGCATTTTTTTCATAGTCTGTACTTCTACATGCACGAATAATTTTATTTTGTGTGAAAACATCCCAGACTTGGACGCGGATGTAGGATTTAAGATATTGAAATAATATGAATAGATTCATTTTAAAACAAATTTATCAGAAAAAATCTATGTGTCAACACATATGTTTACCATTGAGACTCGAACCGGAAACTATCTACGATTAAATCTACGAAAAGAAACGACAAATGAGCGACGTACGTGTGAGGTTTCGACCCTATTCAAATGATGCAGTCGGCCTTCGGCGAAGAATCTATTGCATATCGGAAAGAAGAATTTATGAGAGACACAAACGTTTTATAGAGGGCTGTAAAGACGTGGAAGATGGTGCCAGGTCTGAACGGCCAAGCACATCAATCAATCAACGAATTATTGTTAGAAAGCTTGCAGAAGAAGGTACTATCTTGTTCAGGTCATGCGAACCAATTTTAACCGACGGTTTTGGCATAAGGGAGTGGCTGTAATTTTTTTTTTAAATTGTTAAATTATCAACAAAAAGAGTATCATTAAGGAGAACACATTCTTATTGTGAAGTTGTTCAGAACATAATTCTGTGATATTTTATATACTAATCAAATGTATTAATTAGAAATATATACATATAAGATCAATTTCATCGAAAATATTGTTGTTGCGGTACCGGGATTCGAACCTGTAATAAATTAATAATAAAAATAAAAATTTAATAAAATTTAATTAATAAAAATGAATTGTTAATTCTGGCGTCTCCTATCGGTTTACTCAAAGGTGTTTGAGATTTCGTAAAAACAAAGTAGATGGCTCTATCAAGTAACGGAACGATAGATATATTAATTTGAAAAGTGTAACATATAGGTTTAAAAATATGTCGTCAAAAATAGTGTCGCTGGATAATGCGTCTTCCTCGGTTTGGAATGTGATCCAGGTTCGAATCAGTACCGGTAGCAACAACACTATTTTTCGATAAAATTGATTTTATATATATCTTTCTAATTAATACATTTAATTAGTATTTAAAAAGAGTATCGTAAAAATTGTTGACTAGTGTTGCTACTGACCCAAACTTGCACAACGCGTAACACTTCACTATGTCGTCATATTTCATCTACATATCATCACTAAACTAGTAAGACCTCGTAAGGTAATTTTAAGAAAAATGTCGAGGGGAAGAATAAAAATTAACGAATGAATAAAACTGTCTCGCGCGTAATGGTTGCACGTTGCAGTGTAGGGTGCATGTTGTAACTAGAGCAGGGTATATAAATGAAAGGGCACTTACAAGGTTTCGTTTATTGAGATGATGAATTAATACAATTAATTGCGCGGTTAAACTTTGGAGTGGTTCGCTGAAAATGCGGTTGGATGGCGATGTTGGTGATAGAACGGTCTGCGGAGAAGTGATGCTAGCTGTTTGAGCAGTATCTGTCTCTGGTGTTACTTGTTTATTTGCGTCTGCTTATCGGTCGCTCTAGCTCGGCCCCTGTAGGTTGATGGTGAGATAAAAACAAAGTTTCTCATTACTATGTCATTGAAAGCCTTGATCGGTGATGGCGAACCTATGACACGCGTGTCAAAGATGACACGCCACAGCGTTTTGGGCGACACGCCAGCGTTAACTAATATCAGAGTTATCACAGAACACGTGTCCCGCTACCAGACGTCAAGGTTCGAATTGATCACTACGTACATATTACATATGTATCTCTTTTGGGTCTCACTTTGTGAAAAAAACAATTAAATTAATTAAGCTATTAATTTATTGACATCAAATCAAATACAATGGTTTTTTTTTGGGGGGGGGGGGGTGACACGCCAGCAAAATTAAGTTAGATTTTCTGAATTTTTAACACGCCGAGCCCAAAAGGTTCGCCATCACTGGCCTAGATGGAGAAGATTGTGGGGGTCATTCTGTAGTTGATAACGACCAACTGAAAGCGTTAGATGATTTAGAACCATGTCAACTTTTAAAGCTTTAAAATATTTTATTTTTGAATTCATTAAGACTCTTTCTGTAACTTTGAGGCTCTTTTATGTAATGTAGACCCTTAATACCAGCAGCAATATTCTGGATTCAAAGATACTGAGGAACCTATAAACTGTGCGCACTTACGTTGGTTCGCTAATAACTCGGACACTATAAGAGATTTTGTTTCAACCCGACTTTAAAGGGATAATCTATAACACAAGAGATGTTTTCAAAGCACTTTAGAACTCGTCCATCCTGATCTCCTGAGACAGTTCCGCCTGGTAGTAGGGGCGTCTGTGAAACTGTGGAACAAATAGAAATACACCATTTTATTTATTTGTACCGACATAAATATCTGTAAAATTGAATCAAAAATACAATGTTTTTAATGCAAGTCTAAAAATACTATTCAAAATCAATCTCAGATGAATCCCGCTGTACCTTAAGGGGGTAACGCTTGTCAAAAGCAAAATTCTAAAAAAAAATTCACAATTTAAATTCATATTTTAATCCAATCTCAGGGTCGCACATCCCGCGGAATGAATTGCGACAATTCCGGTCGTAAATGTGGAAAATTAACTCCTAATTTTGTTTTTCTTTAGTTATTTTTAATAAATATGTACATACATACATACATACATTTGAATATATTATAGTCATTTTAGTTATTGTAAAACAGGAAAAAAAATTGTTTGGAATCAATTATAGTCTTTCGTATGTAGTTGGTTCCTCGATTAGTCCGGTTTCAAACAGTGGAACCAATTAGTCGGACTATGCGAGGTATTGATGTACCATATATATTTTGAGAAGTAAAACGAACATAAATATTTATTAGAATATTACGACAATATATTATTTTGATTTATTTCGCAGTAATTCTAGTTATGAGGGCGAATCAAAAATTATCTGCGCTTTCGCCATAACACACCTTCAAGGTTATCATACCGCCTTCTGCGCATGCGTACTTAAAATTAATACGACCGCGGCCACGTATGCAAATTTTGATCCCGATCGCGTCATTTGCCTTCCGGCTATCACAGTGTAAACATGTCCGCTCTGATCGGAAGGAGTGAAAGGGGCTGAAGATGATCGTAAACTTTTATCACAATACGGGGACAGTGCTTTATCATGTAAAAGTATTTTTTTGTGAATCGAGAAGTTTAAAAGTGGCCGGACGAGTGTGACGCACGAATCTCTACCACGGACAATAATATTCAGCAAACTCGAGAGATAGTTGTAGCAAATAGGTGAATTACCATGAGTGAGGTAGTGTCTTCTTTGAACATCGAGCTTGACTTTCTGCGTAAATAAATTTTAAAATGAAAATATATATAATTTTTGACATTCCCTCGTAAGTACAGTTTATTTCAAAGAACTGACTGCACGCCACTGGTGGTCACCAGTCTATAAATGTTCAAAAATACTCGTCCAATAATTGCAAACCTCTCCAAAATACACAACCCTGATGATGTTTGAGTGATCTCGAGATTCTGACCTCACGCGAGATTAAGTAACAATCAAATTGACCTTTCTTTTCTTATTTGACATTAAGTATTGCCGCATTGTTCAGTTCTCCCAAAATGTGCCCCGGTCGCCTACACACAAGTGAAATTACACCATTGATTATATGACTACACTTATGCATACAAGCATCCACAAAATCACTAACGTATTCGTTGAAATTATTCATACTGCCTACAATTATAAAGGTATATTTTACCTACGCAGTTATTCATTAGCTCGGGGGGTGCCGACCGCCCTACGCCCTTCGTGCGCGCGGAATCACCGGAGGTTTGGAAAATTTACCAGCGCGTAGCTAAAGGGCCAAAGTCAACGAAATGCCTCAAACGCTTACACGGTGCAGTGTTCAAAAAATTAAACTACTACTCATATATATATACTACTTAATAGAAATATAATATATATATACGACAAATCTATATGTTGAGACTCGTCCAATATTTCCATGCTAACGACAACTCACCCCAAGCAATAAATCATGGTCACAACACAAGACAAAGAACGAACGACGGCGACGACATTTTATCAACGATTCTACACGTTCTTAGCTCCGAAACTGTACAACACTCTCAACACTAACTGGAAATCGTTCACCTCCAATAAGATTACACAAACATGGACCCAATATATAATCCAATTGGGTAGAGATAAATCAGAAGCATACCAACATAATCGCAATACAATGCCTACACTAATAATTCACTAGATTTACAACATTCTCACAACATACATATTTATTTTTTATTCCTTTCAAATCTTTATCTTTCTTGAATTAAATAACAACATAACAGTACGAAAAAAAACTGGCTACTTTAACACAGATGGCAGTCTAGCAAAGTAGCCAGGACAATGCTGCATATATCAGAGGTATAGTCTACTCCATGCCACACAATATACTACGAGTATTTAATTGCAATATAATTGTATCTTATGTTTATCATGTTATATTAGAATATATTCACCTCTGTTACAATAAAAACAATTATTATAATGAGACGTTTTCTATCCAATTCCTCTCAATTTCCTTCCGTTACCTATGGATGAATACATTTGTTCAACGATTGTCTGACCTACTCTATCATTTTCTTGACATTTCTAATCTATCTATCTTCCACACATATGAAACAATATTATCTAGACTTCACCTTTATATAAATTAATAGAATGTGTAAGTATATATTTATAAAATGTGTTTAAATAGTAATATCTATTAGTATATATTAATGCGCGTTTGAATTGCGAGAATTATGTGTCAGGACAGAAGAGTGTGCCCCTCTATCCTATCTGCGTACCCCCGCGGAGAAATGGCGCGAAGACTGCTATTATTTTAAAAAAACATTTAATTAATTGTAATTGTGATAATTGTAATTAATCATTTTTATGAAATGGTAGTTTCGGGGTCTCTCGATCATGAAATCGAAGAAAATGCACTGAAATTTCCCAGAAAGTACTTACTACAGAAAGACCTTACTAATTACAGAAATCCATTACTCATAAAATGTACGTTACTCGTATAATATTTTGTATAATTAAACATTAATACATTACCTTCAAACTTAAATCTCATCTGGATAAGAATAGAACATTCCAGGCTCTTATCGAGCTTCTTGTGATTCAGGGCTGGTTCCACGTGCGTTCGCAGCCTCACCGTTGAGTTGATCTACCCCTCAAAACATCTAAATAAACAAACACCCCTACGTTCGGGTAGAAATTTCATTTTGTAAGAATCCAGAATCGCTTTTAACTTGTGTACTTTACCAATTAACAAGAAGCTTGGATAAACAAAATGTAAGTACAGAGTACGCGAAAGTATCTAAGAACCGTGTTAATTTTTTTTTTATATCAAACCTACTAAATAAATTCTTCTTCTTTATTTGTCGTCTTGCTTCGAAGACTACCGAGTCTCAGTATGCTGATTTATTCGGCATTTTAGACACTGGGCCACTTTCTGAGGTGCAGCCAAGATAATCTCTTTCTACCTAAGCATCTGTTGCTTTCTGAATAAAGAGTTGTAACAGATCATACTTCTCATTGCGGAAAATGTGTTCAAATTTATATTATGTACTTAACATATAAACACCCCCTATTACATCTCCTCTCCTATTCATATTAGCCCCACCCACAACCACTTTCACTTTTCACCGAAAACCCCCTCTCCTCAACACCGCTTTCATTCCCACCTCTTCCATCATGTAGCCGATAGTCTATGTTCTAGCTTTAAGATATAGTTTATTACTGAAGGTGACGCATTAAGCGTCGAAAAGGTTTAATTTTCATTTCAAATATAGTATGAAGTAAACAACGTTGTTTTTTATTAAATATGTTTAAAAAAATTAAAGTTACTTACAATAGATTTCCACAAAATTAATTACGAAATATTTTTAATATTTACATTATAGTCAATTGAGAAGATCCTTTGTATACGTCGATGCTTCTATCCTTTAAGATAATTAACTTGCGCTTGATTAAATTTCCCTTCGGTGAAAGGTATAGAGAATTGTGCGCCACACTATCTGTCCTGATACATATATCTTGGCTCAACCACACAAACACATATTTTCATGCATATCAATTATTTAGTGATGCTACTAATACGACTAATCCTTCATCAACAACCGCGTCATTGACTTTCTCACCTTCTTTATACATTCATTTCAAACCATGTGAATCACCTTAATCTGTTGGAAATTCTAAACTCCCGGAGTTTTATCAGATATCGATTAAAATTTTCTAAATTATTAACCTTATTAATATCTCATCTAAGCTCGTTAGCCAGCATGATCAGACACCTTGTTTCAAAATGGCAGCTCTTCAATTTTTTTTTTAAATCATCCACATTGGTCTCTCGTGATTGAGGATCACGATTTTCTTGATCTCTCACTCAATTAACTGTGCTCCTCCACTTTTCTCGGCATCCTGCAGATTTTAAGGTTTCCACCAGAGAAGTACCGTTGAAGAAAAGTTCCCACTCGGTTGGTCCAGCGGGCGGGGGATCTTCTTTCTCTTCTTTCTCGCAAGAAGACCAAAAAACTGAAGGATTCATCTCAGACTAATGCGGAAAGTTTTTCCTTCATGTTTAATTCCTACAGAATGGAGACATTCATGAGTCTCGTCGTCCATGGTATGTGCAACATACATCACCAGCGCCGCATGTCAAATGCATTATTTCCTTTAAATGATTCTGGAGAACCTACTTACCGGGTTCCATAAAATGGAAAATATCCTTTTCTATCACGCACAGAAGAAAACTACCTGATTTTTAAAAACCAGTGACGGAAAGAATTTAAATTACTCATACCCATTTACAGACATTTGTTAGAGTAAATTTAATTTACTTTACTGATACCAGGCTCACTTGAAGTCCGACAAATATTTAAATTAGGACCTCGTGGCATGTCGTAGTTTTAAAAAAATTAATTAAAAATTTAAATATAAATTTCAAACTGATTCCTGGAAGAAGCTTGTAATCGAAAGCTTTGTTTCGTCGGCAGTCTGCTCGTTCCAATATACTCTGCTCGCATTGTATCCAGAGTGTTATAAATCGTCAATATTAATTTAAAATCATTTTACAAATTTCTGTAAGAAAGCGGCCATTTTAATTTTATTGTATACGAAAGCGGCTTGAAAATCAATATTTCTTAGACATAATAGAAGCTAACGAATCGCGTTTTTTTCCGAATTAAGGTAATTGCATATTTCAAAATTCGATTTGCAGATGATACCACACTGAGAAGGAGAACTCAGTACTGGGTCTTGAAATAAATAGAAGCAATACAAATTAAATGTATTAATTTGAAAGATGCATATAAAATATTGTTGTCGCTACCGGGATTCGAACCTGGATCTTTTCCTATCCGGGGAAATTGCATTATCCGATTATGCTACGGCAATATATGTTGTGACGTGTTGGACGTCAAAATGTGACGCCGTATGTGCACATCCACCGACTTGCTCAGAGTATTGCATGCAGTGCGTGGGTCTGGTTCATAGAATTCACCATATCGCTTGCCACTCACTTCAGCCAGCATTCTCATGGAAAATAATAAGATTAATTAAAATTTTTATAATCACAAAGTTTAATTAAGATGACAAGAAAACAGAATATTGAAGTAGAAAACAGTAAGCGATCCATCACTAGAATGTAATGTGATGAAAAAAATCCGATTGGTAATTTTGCCTCAATAAAAATAATAAAATTTTACTACTATTTCAATATCTCAATCAACATAATTTTGTACAAGTAATAGCGTGCTAAAACACTTGGTTGTGAAATAATGTGAAAATCTTCACCTAGGAAATAACATACATAAATTTGTCATCTGACAAGTTTTTCGGGTTAGATGTAGCAAAAAAACTTTATCAAATACATTGGTTTAACCCGAGCAGAATAATCATTAGTTTTAAATCAGAAAAATGAAAAAAATTATAATAATACTACAATACTCTCTGGTGAGATAATATCCCGTGGACTGTATCGAGAATGGTTTTAGATCTTTGACGCAATCCGAAATGGAAGTCTGCGGGAAATTGAGGCAAATGGATATGGCCTACCTTGCTTTGAAGTCCTGGATTGGGCGTCGTTTGCATCTCCGGTTGACGAACACGTAAACTATGCCGAACCGAGATCTCTAGAGCCGCACTTCTGCAACAGCTTCCCTCCGGTCCGAGCGATACGCACGGCGTGAGGGTAGGACGGCGGGATCTGTTTACGAGGAGCCCAACAAAACTGTCGCGTTTCGCGGTCGAAATACAATTGCCCCCCCCCCCCGTCCCGGAGGGCAAAAATGTAAGGTACTTTGCCAGAGCAGGACAGGTATAGAAATGATTGGATGGACGAAAGAGGACAAGGAATGAGTATTTGATTTGCGTCAACACTCTCAATATGATTAGTACACAAAAAAAATATTTTGCAATCATTTCACGCATAGTAAGTGTCCATTGCAGCAGAGATCCACAGTCTTCATTCAGATTTGACTTGTCTTGACTTGTAAATACTTGTAACTTTGACTCGTCAGAACGTCAGGAAGGCTGGGTCATCTACTCGCATTTGGCTCGTCGTGGATTGCTTGCGTCTTCTTCAATTGTAAAATTATCCTCTCGGGTACTGTCTAGCAGCAGAGATCAACTCCTACCCCTCCTTCATTGTCCAGGAGAAATCCTTCCTGCGGTCGAAAGTATTGTCGTGGCATGACTCTTTTCCCGTCATGCCAGCGGAAGTAGTTTAAGCAAAAACGTAACAACAAAATAACGATTGAATAAAAAGAAATGAGAAAAAAACGAGGAAGGGATGCGTCCATTCTGAAATTACACACATAATTAGCGAATAGAAAATTACATATGATGCAGGACAACACACATGTCAAAAATATTCAATTATTTTCACCCTTTTTCACTTATACGAAGTCACATTTTCGTTATTTATACATCGAACTGACCGCCCGCGCAGGATGATATCTGTCAACCAGAAAATGGCCGTAGCAAGAATTATCTTCCTTACGCGGTCAGTGTTGCCAATTGGTGAATGTTAATTCCCAACCTATCTCGTGCGCGGTAGGTACCGTATATAATGTAATAAGGCATATCTTTCTAATTAATACATTTAATTAGTATTTAAAATATCACAGAGCTATGTTCTGAATAATTACAACTTCACAATAAGAATGTGTTAACATTTAATTTGAATTTAATAAAAATATTTTTTATACCTAAAAAACCTTATCAAGGTACTCAGTCTACGCCCAGTTTATTTATTTATACACTTTGTCATGCTATACAGCCTTGATGAGTTCCGGAAATCTACACGCGTCTGTCTTGTAATCTCTGCCTTTATTCCTGTAATCCTAAACTTAATCCCACGAGAAAAGGGCTTGAACCACACAATCGCTAATGCGCAGTGCCAACTTAGTTCATAGTCTCTTCCGATAGAAAATTCTCCATGTTTTGTTGACGAAATATTTTTTTAATAGAAGTGGATAGTATTTTAATGGCCAACCTCGGCGAGTTTCGTCCTGTACATATTATAATTTACTATACTACGTGAAAGTCCACAATGATCACAGGAAAGACATATTTTCAATTTCACATCGAATAGTCGGTAAGAACCTCTGATTCCATGACAACTGCACACAAGATAAGTACACACAGTCAGCTTATCACTGTGCTGCAGTGATTTTGTATTAAATAATCTAATCTTACTCAATATAAAACAAATATCAGATATCTCATAGAGACAAAGCTATCTTTTATTAAATTTAAAGTAAGAACATATATAAAAAATTGAAAAATGTTGATTTTTCAGGCGTATTCTAGTATAATATGTTAAAAAACATTTTACAGATAAAGAATATTGCTTTAAAATATATATATTTTTAAATCAGATTCTCATAGTGATGACATATTTGCTGTTTAAAAAAAAAAGGAAAAATGAATTTTAAAATTTGGTCTATAGATGGCAATGATGTAGCGGTACTCGAAACAAGTCACATACTAACAAATATACAACTTTCAAAAATTTGATAAATGTGGAGATTGAAGGATGAGAAATTATGAACGTTATATATATAAAGTGATCACTTAAGTAAGCCGAAGACAGGTCGTAAGCCCTGTAATTACCCCATACTTCCATATAATTACTCCATATTACCTGTAATTACCCCATATTTCCATTAAATATAATAAAAAATAGCTTTGTCTCTATGAGATATCTGATATTTGTTTAGTAACAGTGTCTTTGTAGATAAAAATCCAGTAATTGTGTGCTCTTGGACATATTGAAACATTACTTTTACTTAATATAACTTAACATAACATATCTTAGAGGAACGAAAGCTTTTGTGATTTACCTTATGTTGATCTACCTAATATTCTATTACTTTCTGTGGCGTCATCTATGCGTACAGACGTCACGTATTTATTTAAGATCATATTGACCCCTTCTAAGTAAAGAATTATAAATAATAAACGTAATTTTTAATGATTCTAGTATTTCGCTTGCATTTAATACTTATTTAAGTGGGAGATTTAAAAAATGTATATTTTATGATTTAAGTACTAATAAACATCATACCTATTTAAAAAATTACAGCCATTTCAAAATGTATCATTCTAGAATGATTAAAAACTAAAACTAATCTAGAAGATTAAAAATTTCGATTTTTACTTGCAATACTTTACGTAGAAGGGGTCGATATGTTGTAAGTACAAATCGTATTTTAATATCTGCCATGTTAAATATGAATTAAATATATTAATTAGAAAGATATACATATAAAATCAATTTAATTGAAAAATATTGTTGTCGCGCCATCGGGATTCGAACCTGGATCTCTTTCCTAACCGGGGAAGGTGCATTATCCAACTATGCTACAGCGACTATATTTTTAGCGACAAATTTTCGAACCTATGTGTTACCTTTTGATATTAATACATTTAATCGTTCCATTATTTGAAAGAGCATCTACCTTATTTTTACGGAATCTCAAATACTTTTGAATAATCTGTTAGCAGACGCCAGAATTATCAATTCATTTTGACAACACTATTTTTCGATAAAATTGATTTTATATGTATATCTTTCTAATTAATATATTTAATTCGTATTTTACATTTGATTTGTATTTATTTTAATATTGACTAAACTTGTTATTTCAGTCGCTGACTTTCAATACCCGCTATAGGAAGTTTTCATATTTTCGAGAAAATCAAGGAAAACCGCTACACTTCAATGACAGGCGTTAATTACTTTTTGAGAAAATGTATTCGTTATTTTCATTTAAAATAAAATAATTATGTATTTACGTTTATTATTATATTAATTTTAACCCAAATAATTATTTCAGAATGATAAAAAAGATCGTGGTCTATGATCATCCTAACCTTTTATACATAATATTGCTAGTTAATAAAGTGTATTTTTATAATGAAACATATGTTTATTTAAAATAAAAAAATATTTCATAATCCAATTATATATTGTATACAATACAGATTTGTTAAAAAGGTGTTATAGCGGATTTTGAAATTCAGTAATACGTTGCCTAAACCCTGCCAACAAAAGGTAACATATGAATAATCTGCGTTGTTTTATTTTAAAATTAATAATTTTAGGTATTAAAATTTTTAGTAAAATCTACCGTACTTGAATATGTACACAAATTTTAACAATTTTAAAAAACGCGTTTTATATCTCTCACACGTGTATCGCACCACTCCTACAAAGAATACGTTTTTCCGGTCCGATAAAAATATTTATAAAATCAGTTACATGCACTGGGTGAATCGCAAATCCAGGTTTCACGTTACTAAACACTATATTTCCGAGAAATCAAGTAAGACATGAAATAGCAGTTTACTAGTATAAATATCTAGACGAGTGTCATACTACCAGACCAGGTGTCGGCAGATTTTCTAGTGAAAAGAGACAAAAATTAAGTATACAGAATCTCGACATTTTTATTAAAGTCGCAACATAAATTTTCACTGCGACTAATAAAACGAGATATAATCAAAAATTTTATCTAAAACTCAAATTCATAATACTTAGAAAAACAGAATAGGTATATGGGAGTTTTAAGTTTCAGTCGCTCAGTGATCTACTTATAAACCAAAAATCTTAAATAATTGAACAATTATTGGGCTTTGTAAAGTTTACTAATTAGAACAGTGACCTGGCATCGCTTTTCTATGTCTGCCAAGTAACTACTTGTTCAATTTTAAGCAGGATTTAAGCATGATTGATTTAGACATTAGTCACTACTTACTCGCAATCAGTACTAATTTGGTCGCCGCACGGTAAACAGTACAACCTGTGCACCTTTTTGAGTACGCACCGGTTATCTACCTATAATACTTGCAAAGTGGCCAACTGTACTTCCTACATCAATTTCTAGTATCTTAAAAGTGACTCCCAGCATCGCAGCAACAAAAAGAGTGGCGGGACTTCAAAAGGTGAGTGGTAGTTTCTAGAGTACTGTATCATCCTGTTTCTTCCTCCGTATTTATTTTATACAGTCCACTCGGTTATCCCTAACATCATCAGTTAATTTACTTCTTAACTTATTTTTATTTTATTAATGGATGTGCATTTTTATTCGCATAAATAGGTGGAGCCAAAGATTGTGAGAATGGCAAATGCCAGTATTGTGCCGAAATGCACCGACCGACCAATAGCGGATGTCAATACATCGTGTCGGACGAGTCCTAGGAGCTAGCCAGCCACTTCTCCGCAGACTGTTCTTTCGACAACACCTCAAGCGAGCCATTCCAACTTTATTGGCGCAATATTATCCCTTTATTAACTGTATACTCGTAGTATCTGCAATTGTAAATCATCTCGCAATAAACGTCAACTTTTGTAAGTTCCCTTTTATTTAAATACCTTGCTCTAGACACACCATAAATACTCACATATGCGCTGCGACATGCACCCACACGTATGAGACGTTGAAGATAGTTAGGGCCTTCAGTATCACTATGCACAAAACCTTCTAATCTGAATCGCATAACCTACAAACGTCGGTCACCCACATCAAACCATTAAATTCTAATACAAAAAAAAAACACCATTATGTGCTTATGTATATAACAAATTGGCACCACAGTCTACTAGAAGAGTAGTAAATATGGCAGAGCACTGGCTTGGTACGCGAGAAGTAATGAGATCGATAATCGGATATTCGTTGCATACTAATAAAAATTATTTTTAATAATTTCAGAGTCGCATTGTATCGATCACGGTGTGAAAACATAACGCAATATAAAAGTGAAAATGTATACAAATGTTACGAAAACTTTTAACGCAATTTTTGTGACAAATTTTACTGGACAACCTGCTGAATAAAACGTTTTTCATGTTTAAAAAAATACCTTGAGAAAATGTGTTTTTCTTTTGAAACATACATTTATCATTTATAACTCAAATTTGAAAAAAAAATTCCACATTATATGAAGACCGCAAGAAGGTTTCCATTTGATAAATCGTTGTGCCTTCGAATATATTTCACTGAATTTTGTGTGAGGTTCTTAGAAACTTTTCCGTTTCGGAAAATTTCTCTCGGAAAACTCACAATACGCTGCAATTATTCACCTATGTGTTGCGGTGCCTACCCGGTGTTGCTAGGAATTCTGTTTTAATTATAATTTAAAATAGGGATTTGGGAGAGGGATCGGTTGAGGGGTGCCTTTGTTTTGTTTTGCTTTGTGTGAACCGCAAAATAATAACAATGTACGTGCAATTTATTCCGAATACGGGAATAGTAAGATGTCCGAAGGAATAGAATGCGATGACTATCTTCTCAGAGTCATAAAGTGCAATTGAGCAAAATTGAGATTCCGTTTAATACATATTAATATCAAAGAGAGCGGATGGGGTAGCCATATATATTTAGTGAAGGGTCCTTAAGTGTGTTTTATTTAGATTATGTTATTGATAGAATGGGCGTTAACTTTGTAAAGTAATATCATAAAAATGGATAGATATAAATAAAACAATGTTATAACTCTTCTTGAGTTTATTTTCACTATTCAAGTCAATAGTAGTCGTGTTATTATTTAAATTCAAACTGTAAATTCTGAGCGATAGGATCTAAATAAACAAATTGCGCGATCTCCGAGTCGCGCATCCCGCGGAATAGAATACGATAATTCCGTTCGTAAATTGGAATCACCCCAAGGTATGAGATGGAAGTAGGGAAAAAGTAGGGAAACCTTGGTACAGGATGAGGTCGGTGAGGGGATTGTGGTCCTAGTCGAAGGACTAGTGAATTTCAGGGAACCGGGATTCGGAAGGACTGCTCGCCTTACCTTGTATATGACGCCTCCATTATTCCTGCAGTCGCCGCCGAGATTACACAAATGACACGCGGATGAGCCGATCGCCGATCTCACTTGAATACGGCGATGTCACAAGTTCACCCACGGCACACAAACAACAAACACGAACCAATGTGATCAGAATACAATACAGTGCTGGTGCACTGGAGCTTAAATATCCACACCGCGAATGCTATCGCGATGTCGAGATCGAACAAATATCGGTCAAGTTGACCTCTGCTGGCGTCAAAGTCACAATTCACACTGAAAGAAATGTATTGATGGAAATTTGCGGAGATGCGGAAATGTATCAATAACATGAGCATGAAAAGTGTGGTTACGAATTCGGAACAGTATTAATCTCGAGAAGTGCAAATAAACTCGAGTAGAGTTATAACATTGTTTTATTTATATCTATCCAAATTTATTTAGATTGGTCAAAGTATATTAGATACTTAAATCAGTTTTGTTTGTACAGCTGTAGAACAGAATTTGATCTTGCACGTAAAAATATATATCTTATGAAGATATCCTGCAATAATCATAGTCGGGAAAAGTCATGTACTGAAAATTGTTTAAAAAAAAATTACCTTATTGTTATTATATAACAAAAAATTGTGTAATGCATCATAACCTTAACTTAAATTTGCGAATGAGAATGATTCAATGCTACAATGCTAAAACGATTTGAAGCATTTGAAACGTATCATCAGCATAATCAGTCGTTTTCTAATTACGATGACGACGATAATTAGATGAAGGCCTCCCAAGAGTTTCCCACTTTTCTGTTATTATTATTTACTGCCACAAATTTCTGCCGAGTTTGATGACTTCATTTGATTTCCCTTTGATGCCACCGGATAACTGCGTTTGTCCAACGATTGTCCGCCCTCCGAGCGATGTGGCCTGCCATTACTGGCAACTAAAATATTTTTTTCTGTATGTCTTTTCTAATTGATCTATGTAATTTGTATTACTCGTATATCAGAGTGAAAGCCACTATTTTTTTAAGTAGAGGTACCTTTATTTTTTTAAATTTGGGTGTACCAAGATTAAATGCGACTTGTGAAAAAGATGAAAAAAATAATATTTTGAAGTTTTGACAATTGGACACACTTTTGTTAATTAAAAGACATTTTTTCAATAAAAATAATGGTATTAAAATAATTATACTTTAAAATGTAGTGAAATTATTTGGATTCAATCATTTATCGTTTCTAAAATAAAGTGAAGTTTCATTTAATATAGAACAGTACAGAATTAGTCTAATACGATCGTAAAAATAGTTTTTAGTATTGTCGCATCTCCGAATGGAGTCATATCATATTATGTCATAAAACGATCTGAAATTCAATGCAAGACGTCATAAAATCGTGCAAATAGTTTCATTGTTGTATATTCTGAGCTTTGTATTTTATTGGTAATTAAAAATCATTACTTAGTTTCTTGTGAACTATTCTACTTATAACAGAAAGCACTTGTATGGAAATACTCGTGTTAAAAGGGAATTTTTTTAAATCAACATTAAATTGATTAAAAATGTACACGATAAGTTATTATAAAAAAGTTAATATTGATATTGTTTATATTAGACCATATATACATATATGGTGCAATCGCACCTTAGGTGCCAGAAACACAGGAACATGAAAAATGGTCTTCCACCTCTCCCGGATCCTTCAATCACCTCCGGATGCAGTGGACTGTAAAGAATTATATCACTATTTCGACAAAGGTTGGCACATGGACTCACGGAGCCTCCGAGGTTGATAATAGCGTGCACTGTTCCGATTCAAGGTTGCTGACCGACTGAACACACGCTAGCGGCGGGGAAGGGAAGGGGAGGTGATCATATAAATATAAATCCCAATATTATATATACAGGGTGCGCCGTTAGAATCCAGACAAAATTGTATTTGAAGTTCTCGCTATATTTGAATTCAGGGTTAGGTGCTAGTTGGCGCTACAGTTAGCTAAATATGTCAGTAAGACTTTTATAACCTCAAAATAGCCGAGCCTAACAACCCAAGCATGGAGTACGATAGAAGAGCGGCGATTATAGAAAGCCTTCGTGCCGGAAGAACTCCCATCGTAATTATTAAATTCTTCAGGTACCCAAGATCGACTGTATATGGGACGCCCACAACCTCAAGGACATCCCCGTGGTGGGCAAAATCAAGTTTCCAGCCAATATCCATGTCCTGAACGTCGTCTCAAGTGAGGGTGATGTCATGCCGCCGCATCTTTCCCAGAAAGACGAAACGGTCACAAAAGAGGTAGGTTTAGAGGTCCTGAAGACAGTGGTAAAGCCGTGGATGGAGAGTGTGGCCTCTGGAAGACCGCATATCTATCAACGAGATGGGGCACCCGCTCACACGAGCCATTTAGTGCAAAATTGTCTCTCTGGCAACGTTGACAAGTTTTGGTCGAAGAACTTTTGGCCTCCTAACATTCCCGACTTAAACCCTCTGGACTACTAAGTGTGGGGCGTAGTCGAGAGACAAACCAAAAGTCTAGGCACCATAACGTCAACTCCCTCCGGGCCGCTAACGAATCAGAGTTTGAAAATAACATGCTCGTGCTTTAGGGCGAGGATCGAGGAGATGATAGTCTCAAGGTGGCTATACAGAATGAAAGTTCCCAGCAAGGATCCTTTAAATGAGATATAACAGCATTTTTTGGTATCCTTGTATATTGGCTTAAATAAACAACTTTTTATAAAAACGTTTTTTTGTCCGGATTCTAACAGCGCACCGTATATATATACACTTACGACTCGTGAAAAATGATTATTTTACTTAATTCCTCATCTGCCTTAGAGGCTTCATGGAAATTCCATGACCGCAGATACAGTTGAGTCATGCATCACTTGATATCAGCTTTGTGCTTTAGTCTAAAGGGCACTTACCTATCTCTTGCAGATATTATCCGTCTACAGCCTATTGGCTTGTGTATGAGGGCTTTGTACTCGTCACAAGACTTCTTTGCTTCTGTCCAATGCAGCCTCATTATCAAGATATCTGGAGTGGTATACCGTTTCCAGATTCTCTAATTTCCTCAATACTGCGGTCAAATCATCACGCACTGGGCCGCAAATCTTCTCAGGGCCGGTGTTTTGTGATCAATAAATTTTTACCATGGTAAGTAACTTTTCACTGCAGTATCTAACGTTTATTAACTCTCGTAGTAAAAACCATTTGCGGGGTATTGATACATCAAATTTACTAGTGTCAAAGATGGTCAAAGATAATCTTGCCTCTCAGTGTGGCAAGGTGAATAATACTGAAATTCGCTATATTTTATGCTTTATAATAATAATGATAATGGATAATTTATATAGCGAAATTTTCATAAAAACTTTCACCCCAAGGGCACTTCACACATAAGCTGTTTATAGTTCTACAATTATCTTTGTTTTTATGTTTAAAAATTGTTATTTTCACTTATGGAAAAGACTTTTTGAAAAGGTGCGTTTTTAGTTTCTTCTTAAATAAAGTCTCTGATGCGCTGTTTCTTATGACGGAGGGCAAAGAGTTCCACGCTTTTGGGCCTGCCACCGCAAATATCCGTTCACTAAATTTAGACTTCTGGCAACGGTTGGTCGGTTCTACAACCCTTTCTGCGGCTGACCTGCGAGTTTGATGTATGCCATTCAAATTGTCTAAGGTATATAGTTCTTGAAGATACAGAGGCGCCGTTTATATTAACAAGCACAATTCAAATTTAACTCTTTCAGGGAATCGGAATCAATACAGTTGATATAAAAGGGATGTTATGTGAGAGAAATTGGAAACTCCATATATTATCCGTGCAGCCGCATTTAGAATGGATTGTTATCTATTCAGCTGAAACATTTATAGGCCAGCATGTCACAGTAGTCCACACGTGACACCACAATGAGTAGACGAGCTGCCTCAAGAGGAAGATGTCTCCGAATACTTTTAATCTGTCTAAAATGACAGTTTTACAGATTTGTATATCCATTGAAAGATCTGAATCACTGTGCGCGCCCAACAACTTAACTGAAGATTTAGCATCCGTAGACATTGATTCCTGCATTAAGTTTTGCCTTCTAGGTTCTAGGTCTAGGTGCTATCCATAGTAGTTCTGTTTTGAATGGATAAGTCTATTTTATGTCATCCACTCGCCTATTATATCTACGCATCTTGAAATTTTTCCTTTTCTTATCTATGGTTTTATTCACTCCTGCATTCGAAACTTATAAACCGATAAACTCCCATTACTAAAATAGCTGGATATTGAATAATGTGTCAGATGTACCATATTTAACCGTCAATTGTCGTTATTACTATCGGATATCGGAGAGTAAAATGAGTTTACTACGAGATGCACTTTTACTTAACTGTAACACGTGACCTGTAACTATTTTTACTAAAGAAAAAGTTACTACTGATCACTTAACCGGCCCTTTATTACTTTATTTACTTACTTAAAATGTTTATTTGGCTGCCAGCAAAATTCTTCCACATCTATGTGATAAGATTGCTTGCCAATTAATTTTCCATGTATCTACGACATCGTCCTGCCGTAGTAGTTTTGAACTATCTCTTCTAGGCTGATTTCTTTACTGGTTCCTGATCATCCACGCACTGCCATGTAACCTAACCACTTAACCTACTATAACGCGTAACATAGATAGCTGTACATTTGACTTTTCTTTGAGTTAGTTGTTGTACGCCAGCTCGCCGATAATTTATACTACAATACACGATGGATAATTTATAAGCATATTACGGTAACACTATTCCACTTATCGTACCGCACCGAAATTACCAAAGCGCCTGAGGTAGGCAAATTATTAACGCAAGTGTTGTACAGATTGCAAATACATATAATGAAAGGCGCAGGCCATTTACACGCATAACTAACTTATTAAGGAGTACACATTCGTATTGTGAAGTTGTAATTATTCGGAACAGACGATCTGTGATATTTTTAATACTAATTAAATGTGTTAATTAGAAAAATATACATATAAAATCAATTTTATCGAAAAATATTGTTGTCGCTACCGGGATTCGAACCTGGATCTTTTCCAATCCGGCGAATATGCGTTAACGATTGCAAGCTATCCAGGTTCGAATCCCGGTAGCAACAATAATATTTTTTTCAACATGCCGTTTCCCCGCGGGGGTAGGCAGAGAAAATAGAGCGCCACACTCTTCTGTCCTGACACATAATTCTAGCCTCATTTACATTCATACATCTTCTTATAAAAACTCGTCGACTATTGAGGCTTCTTGAAGTATCTGGTTTACCTGGTCGTGCCAAGTCTTCCGCGAACGTTCTATATTTCTGGCACCGTCAACACTTGTGTCATGTATATTCCTTACCATTCTCTCCTCACTCATCTGTTTAATATGCTAAGATCAGCTTTACATTCTGTCCTTATTTCTTCATTTTTTTCTCAGTAAAAAATGCCTAAGAGATCTCATTTCCACTGCATTCATTCTCATTTACAATGTCGGTACTAGGACTTCATTGTGTACCGTTAGTCATGTTGTGGTTGACAAGTTTCCATTAGATGTAATTAGCTTTGTTACCTGCACTCACCCTCGTTCCGATGCCATTCTCAGTTTTTTCGTTTCTATATTCATAGACTATCTATCTACATAATCATTCAAATTTATAAATACACGGCATCTTTACATGTCGTAAATTAATATAAATAAATAATTTGATACTATTAAGCTTACAGGATTTGAGGCGGATAGGTTGGAGGCGCGACGGTACCATTGAATCCATAAAATATTAATATAATATCCTTACACATAAACTCTTAACCACCCTGTCCCCGTGAACTACTTCCAGCTACAGCAGTAATGTTCTATAAGATGAATACACTGATTTATCATTACACGTTGGAGGTTTATCCCTGTTTTGTGAGGGCGAAGATTTATGTAGGTTAAAAAAAGGATTCTCCGCAGAATCGACGGAGCCGAGCAGGTGTCCGAGGGTGGATAGATATTATTTGTGTTGTAAGACAGCCCCATCTGACCACCTCTTCGGCCTCTCTACAGCTAGAGGATTACATTTTACAACAGTGCAGATTATTTATTGCCATTAGACATAACTCGTAGGAATAATAAGTAGTGATGAGAAAAAACTCACTAGTGTGATTGTGATTGGTATTCGATAATATCAGTAATTGAAAACTGTGACTGTGATCACTATATCATTACTAATGTACATGCGCCGCACGATATCACAATACACGAAGTAAATAAGAAACATAATTTTGAGCGCATTTATTTATATTATTCTAATTAATAATTAATATTTACTTATTAAATAATTAGAAAGATATACATATAAAATCAATTTTATCAAAAAATATTGTTGTTGCACTACCGGGATTCGAACCTGGATCTCTTTCCAAACCGGCGAAGGTGCGTTATCCAACTATGCTACAGTGACAGTTCTTTTGATGAAAAATTTTCGAACCAATATGTTACACTTTTCAAATTAATACATCCATCATTTCATTATCTGAAAACCATCTATTTTATTTTTACGGAATCTCAAATACCTTTCAATTAACAATTCATTTTTATTAAATTTTGGACACATTGACACAACTTATATATTATTAAGAAGAACACTTTCTTAATATGAATTATCTGTATGTGATATTTTAAATACTAATTATATATATATATATATATATATATATATATATATATATATATATATAATTAGTATTTATTTTTCGGGTCAAATTCTCAGCGTTTCGGGTCAAATGAATAAAACATTTTGGCAGAATCTACTAGATAGCGGTGATAGCGAATTATAAGGTCAATCCTTTATGAATATTTTCGTATCTTTATAATATGCGCTGAATCATGGTTCACAACCAAATATAAATAAAATGAATCACTATTTTCAATATTTCTAAATATTCGATCACTGATGGTGAGTTTGACTCAAAAATATCAGTGATTGACTCACGGTTCGTGATTTTGAGCTCATCGCTAATAATAGGTATATACGTATGTATGTACAGAATATGACAGATTTATATTATTGATAGAATCGGCGTTAACTTTGTAATGTTTCATCATCAAAATGGATAGATATAAATAAAACAATGTTATAACTCTATTTGAGTTTATTAGCACTATTCAAGTTTGTTAAACAATATTACATGTTCTAACTCATCTCCTCTTTTCTCAATATTTCCGTTAGAACCTCCCCCCTCCACCTTCTACCAGTAACTCCGCCCCTTCCCCTTCTCTTCAGTATCTAAGTACTTGTATGTCTACCACTTATGCCTTGTTTTGTATATTTGTTTGTATTTTATTTAATACTTCACTGTCGACAAAAGTTACTGTTTCTTTTAAAACTCGAATAGTGCTAATAAACTCAAGTAGAGTTATAACATTGTTTTATTTATATCTATCCATTTTTATAATAGATTTATTCCGCAATACTGAATAAGTGGATCGATACAATGGGCGCGCATTACATACATTCATATGTCCTGTGAAAAACTAACATTTCTGGGAATAAAAGATCTATCTGTTTGGTTAATTTGATAGAAATTTGATAGATGTTCAGACAGTGACCTGAGCGATCGAAACCGCCGATGCGTATATGAAAAACTTCTGAATTTATTGAATAATGATTACAATGATTTCGCAAATGAATGCAACTACGGAGGTCGAAACGAAACGCTGTTGATCAGTTTAGGAGCGAATGGCAGCTTGGCAGTATAACTGACGGTGCAGCTCGCCATAATATCAACATTACCATCATCAGCAGTAGCCTATATACTGGAATATATTCCTCTGCTTCATCCTCCGTATGCTTCTCATCTGTTATCATTCATCATTCTCTTCTGACAATCGAGATTGAGGATGGCCAACGCTATTTTTACAAGTGCGATGTATCTCAAAAAACTAATTCAAGTTATATGATGATCTGATTATTCGACTCATTTGTATTTAAACATAAATTCAGAAATTTTCAACCTGCCTTTACAAAAAAGCTCTGCGCTATTAATATTCAACCAATCGTGATGAAATTTGACACACGTGTGGTGTGATAATGCAGTTAACACATAGACTGTCAAATTTTTGTTTACGGCTGATGAAAAAAGCTTTTATAATCTGTTTACTGAATATCACAAAATAATAACTTCTAAACCGTTTTCGAATAACCCCATTCGACGTTCATTGGTTATTAGTAATTTCTCCTATCCGAAGGCTCCGTTTGAACTGCTATCTCTAGGAATATCACAATAAAATGTATATATATATACATTTTATTGTGATGTAATTATACTTGTTGATTGTTAACCCGTGATATCTTTCGTTCCAATAATTCCGTCACGATGTATACCCCGTCCCTTTTTTATTGACTTTTCCTCTGAGCGCTTTGGGCGGACGATAAGGAGCGCAAATTCAAGTATCAAAGGGTCAACACGCGCATGGTTCCGCCGATTATTGCCGAGCTTTAACGTTATCCGAACTGGAAAACCGAATTCTACAGCATCTGCAGTGCAGTGAGATCTTCTTATTTTAGTGCGAGTCCAGGAAAGTGCAAAGTGGTGTCCAGCTCATGAGATTGAGATAAAGATACAACCAGATTCTTTCCGCCTTAATACCTTTCTAGATCAAAATCGGGTTGCGTCTAACAAACAATAACTAGCAGTGATACAGTCCACCACTGGATCTATTTCTCACCATTACTTCACCGCGTGAGTTTTCCGAACCCTCAAAGATTATAAATAGGTTGCCAATCGATATAGGATAAGATAGGACAGTTTTGAGTTTAGAAGATTGATGAAGTTTAAGAAGCACATTAGTTTTAACATCGTTGTTTAATTTTAAATTTCCGTAGCCCTTGTGCCGTGACCAAATACTAGAATTTTTTTACAACGCTTATAAAATTGATCGTTTTAAATATTGCCTTCCACCCTAAATTCCGCGGAAAGAAGAACCCTTTAAGCCCCAACCCTCGGGAGTTTACAAAAATATACACCACTTTCTTTGCAATAATTTCTTCCTTTTAAAATAAAAATAAATCACTAAGCCAGAATTTAAGATGAATCAGCGCCATTTATTCATTATTAGTCATTTTTTGTTTATTGCTGGATGAAGGCCTCCCCAAATGTCTCAAAAAAAAATATAAAAATATGTTCAATTTTCTAAGAGGAGTTAGTTTTTTGCTATATGTTAAAAAAAGTAAAGACTTACGTGACATATTTAATGGAAAATATATGGAAGTATGGGGTAATTACAAGGCTTACGACCTGTTTTCAGCTGACTTTAGTGATCACTTTATATGTATATATATATATATATATATATATATATATAGAATTGGTGAACGTTATATATATATATATATATATATAACGTTCACCAATTCTCACCCCTCAATCTCAAGTCTCCCACTTTTCTCTGTCCACTATCATTCACTACCGCGCATTTCCGAAAAATATTTCATTAGTCCAGCGGGTTTTAGGATGGTCCATTAGCCCCTTGATTCCCCTCGGGTACCACTAGATGATCTATCACTAGATGGTATCTCGGTCATCTGCTGCCACCGCTACATATAAATTTCCACTGCGCATACAATCGCTTTTCAAAAAATATTTATTTAACATTTAATATATTTATATATACTATTTTACGTTCGTAATTATTTGAGCTCCAGATCCGCTTAAATTAGGTAAACTAATACACGGAGCAGACTGTCCTTAACTAATTAATCTTCCCCTGAGCTTAAGAAACGAAATGCATTTGAAAATTTAATTAATTTCTTTTAAAAAGATTATAAGTATAAATAAAATATTACGGAGAAGAAACTAGAGTACTTATGACCATCTAAAAGAGAAGAAAAATAAGCAAAAATGAAAACTTATACAATGCATATTGCAGGAGAAGATTTGAAGAAAGCATAGCGCTAGAAGTAGATATATTTTCTGGTTAAAGAATTTAATGGGTTGGAGCTTTGCAGCTTGCACTTGCATCAGAGATAAATGATGGCGTGATGGTTTCCAACTTCCTCCAAGAAGAGGATAAAATTCATATTTTATTATTTTTTCTTCTGCTAGTCCCTTATCCGTTCAACGGACGAACGTTCGCTCGTTATATTCTGGCTACTTGACACTCGGCTACTCAAATTGGATACAGTTGATACAAATTTAATTTCAATTATATTCTTAATTAATGTGTCCAAAATGTAATAAAAATGAATTGATAATTCTGGCGTCTGCCATCAGATTACTCTAAGGTATTTGAGATTCTGTAAAAATAAGGTAGATGGCTCTTTCAAATAACGGAACGATTAAATGTATTAATATCAAAAATGTAACATATAAGTTCGAAAATTTGTCGCTAAAAATATTGTCGCTGTAGCATAGTTGGATAATTCCCTTCCCCGGTTAGGAAAGAAGATCCAGGTTCGCATCAACAAATTGATTTTATGTGTACATCTTTCTAGTTAATATATTTAATTTATATTTAGAATTTATTGTTAATATTCAATCCCTCTTGATATCCCAGGTTCCAAGGCAGCCATAAACAACTAGGTGTTTATAAAGAATGGTTTGTTTTTCGTGCCAAGTCTTCCGTAGACTTCTGGTGCCATCAACACTAGCGTCATACAACCATTCTCTCCTCATTAATCGGTTCCATATGACCAAACCACGTAAATCACTCTTTCCTTGTTTCTTTATTCTTTACTCTGTCATAAATGGATCTGCCACATGTACGCCTAAACGATCTTATTTCCACTGCATTCAGTCTTCTACCAGCTTCAGGCCTCATCAGTGTCGATAGCAGGAGTTACCTCGGTTGCCAAGTTTCCGTTAGATTTAATTCCATTCAAAGCACCGTTCACATTATTCCCTGCAGTCACCCTCCTTTCGATGTCTCTCAGCCTTTCCGTTTCTGTCAAATATACTTCCCAAATACACAAACTCATCTACTTGTTCCAAACATTCATTACCTCCAACCATATAGCACGTTGTCTTGCTTTCCTCCTTCTCGAATACCATCACTTTCGACTTGTTGACATTCATTATAAGGTCGCTTTCCTTGCATACATAGTATTAATACGGACGCAATTAAGACAGTTTTACTCCAAAAAAATTGAAGCGATATTCACAATATTATAAAAATAACAGATTTTAATTGTTTAGATTCGTATTTCATTATTAATAACAAATATTATTTAATTGTTTTATAAATTCGTATAGAATACGCCAATATTAATATTACTAATTAACATTAGATAGCTTGGACGAGCGCGCGCAGCGTTTAAAACAACCCCTATATTCAGTAAAAGTGGGTGAAAATGCTACGTACATTTTGGGGTGTAAATTTCCAGTTCCGGCAGGTGTGTTAAATGGAATTTCGGATCCAAACGAGTGGTGAGATGTTGGCTGAGCGTATTGTATAGAACAGCGAGTTATAAATTGTGCTGTGAGTGTAATATATCATTCAAGATTAAGAAATATTTTTTTTTTTTAAATGCGAAACAAAGGATTATAATATATTTTGACAGCACCCCTGCAACAACACTGTATATCGTTTTGGGCAGATTTACGTTATGAATGTTGTATGTCAACGTTGTATATCTCCTTGAACAACCGGTGGTATATTATATAACCATAACAAATAAATAATTATACTATCACACATAATTTCTACCTGATCTTACCTGCAACAACACTGTATGTCATCCAAGATGGACGACGCTTCGTCTATCTATTAATATTTAATATGTAATCTTAACAAGATTTGCGTATTAGATGAATACGAGTTTGGTTGCAGCAGCTTTTATGAATCTCTCTCTCTCTCTCTCTCTCTCTCTCTCTGTCGGTCTACTCATGACTGAGCATCGTAATTCTCTCTTCTGCTTCTACAGCACGAACTGTTTACCTTCACTCTTCTCCATCTTGGGATTTGTTCAGTGCGACGTGTAGCGGGGCTCCGACCATGTCTCGGAATTGGTCGAACATCTTATTGGAAATCGATCTCTAGCCCTCACCCCTTGTACGTTCCCTTTTTGTTAGTGCGATTAATGAGATTAGAGAACCTTTTTGTTAGTGCGGAGTTCCTGAAGAATGAATCTAAATGTAATACCATGCGTATAAACTGGTTGCGGCAACCATGATGGCTACAATGCCATTAAAATAATAACAATAATTTTAAAAAGGTATATTTTGCTATTGTTCACTCACTACTCCAGTATGGAATAATTGAGTGGGGAGGAGCATACAATAATATAATGAACTCAGTAAAAATAATACAGAGAACCATCATTAAAGTAATATTAAAAAAAAGATCAACTTTTTCAACACAAACACTTTTTACAAAATTCCCAGTTCCCAAAATAGAAATCATTTACAAAAAAATCTCAATTAATCAATTAATTAAAGAAAATAACTTTAAAATCCCCAAATCTAACACCGAACACTGTTAGCAAAATTTTAAATATTTAGAGATAAAAAAATTCAATAGCCTCCCTACACAAATTAAAGAAATAAGGGATATAAAAGAGTTTAGAAAGAAACTGAATGAACACTTCAAAAACACATAATTGGAAAATAAACACTATTACAGGACACTTCAGAAGCACACAAAGGGACAATGAATAGAATATGTAAGGTATTATATAAAATTATTGTAGTGTAACTCCCTCTCCGAGCACAAGAGCTGGTCTCTTTTTTGGAGAGATAAACGAAAGAAAAACCATGTAATTTTAAAAATGTTAAATACGTGTTATAAAAAATTTTTAAAATGTCACATAAATAAATAAAAAATAATATAAAAAATGTATATTATCCACATAAATGATTGTATTTCTTCGTTTTAGAATCTTTTTCAGGTTTGTAACGATTTGTGTATGTGTGTGTGAAAGTTATACATTACAATTTCAGGATGTACTTCGTCAATAAAAACTCAGCAGGTATTTCACTTTGGACTTATTAAAGAGCTTAGAACATATTTACAGGCGTTTTATATAGGCAGAATTTCTGCCTGTGTGCTATTTATTAGAGTATGATAGACGTGATATTATTAGGGCCTATGTTTTTACATATAAAACAAAGTGTAAATTCATCGCATATTTGGCTTGCAGGTGTCCTTTTTCGCCGTTAAATACAAGTTGTCGTGGATACTCTGTTATACATATTCGTAATAATGCATTTATTATATATGAAACGTTATTTATAAATATCTAAGATATATATTTTCTCAATTATTTTCTACCCATTGTAAAACTAACCACCCTCAGATTATAGACGACTACTCCCATCCCCTTAACATAAAGGAAAACATTTTTGCTCCGAAACATTGTAACGAACGGTTTAAGGGTTGTAATATTATCATTATTTTACACTAATTATAGCAATTTGTTAAAGTGAGTATAATGTGCATTTAGCTTTAATACAAAATTTTCATTTCAAAAAATTGCCTAATATGCTTTTAACGAAAAATTTTAACGTTGTTCTAACACGTTCTAAACGACAATTCATATTTATAAATATCATAACATCACACGTCCAAAAAGTTAATTGTCAATTGAAGGGAAGATTTTAAATGGTACATACGTTTATTAATAATAAGAAAACACATTTTTTAATCATGTCCAAGAACACACAATTACTGGATTTTCGCCTACAAAGGCACTGTTATTAAACAGATAATAGATATTAATCTCATATAGACGAAGCTATTTTTATTATATTTAATAACAAGATATGGAAGTGTGGATAATTACAGGGCTTACTACCTGTATTCAGCTGGCGTAAGTGATCACTTTATACAAATGTAACGTTCGCCATTCTCACTCATTAATCAATCTCTACATCTATCAAATTTTTTCAAGTTGTATATGTGTTAATATGTGGAAACACTTGGAGTACAACTACACTATCGCCATACTTCTATATATTTCCATTAAATATAATAAAAATATTTATAATTTGTTTAATAACAGTAAGTGAAAATCCAGTAATTATGTGTTCTTGGACATATTTTAGTATAATGTGTTAAAAACATTTACAGATAAAGAATATTCCTTAAAATAATTAATTCTCACTAATGACATCTATGCTGTTTCGGGAAAATAAATATCAAATTTAGTCTGTAGATGGCGATAGTGTACTCGTGCTCGAAGTGTTTCCACATCGAAACATATATACAACTTCCAAAATTTGATGGATATGGAGATTGATCAATGGGTGAGAATGGTGAACGTTATATTTGTATAAAGTGATCACTTAAGTCAGCTGAAGACAGATCGTAAGCCCTGTAATTACCCACGCTTTCATATATTTTCATTAAATATAATAAAAATAGCTTCGTCTCTACAAGATATCTATAATTTGTTTAGAAAACACTTTGTTTATGCCACTGTTTATTGATAAATCGACATGTTTCAAGACCAGTGGTCCCTTCTTCAGGATATAATGTATACTAAAATTAAAAATGCTTACATTGACAAAAATAAAACTATAAAAATGGTGGGTATCTAATTAAAAACTACTGTGAAAACAAATTTAAAACGTGACTATTTGCAAAAAGGATTATAATGTATACAAATAATTAGTATGTTCTATTAGAAATATTCACTAATTATAAAACATTAATAATATTGTATCGTAATATTAGAATTGTAATAATAAAGGAACGGCTATTGTGAAAACAGAGCACTTATTTTAACACATCTTAGTATAATATATTTCGATATTTTTGACCTTGGAAACTATACGCTTTGCAATGCAATAATTATATTTAAGGTTTATTTTTAACAGGGTGTGGGGGACCATGAGGTACGGAGAATAGGTCAGCTAGAATAATTTATATTTAATAATACATTTAAATATTTAATTACTATTAATTAATAATTTTAAAGTTACAAAAATGGTTCAAATGAGACAAATACAATTTATATAAGATTTTTATATTTATATAAGTAAGTAAGGAATCTTTGAACAAAAAAATATCGTAAAGAATGTGAAAAAAAAAATAGTTTTGTTATTTAGTCTTAGGGCCAGTTGTACATTTTAACTTATTTTACTCTGCGATATCTTACATATCTGAAAATAATATATTACGCGTTTGTACAGTCACATTTGCAATACGGTATTATTGGATGGGGAGGTGCATATAAAACTTCAACGTCACAATTAGAAATCACTCAAAAAATGATAATAAAAATTATTCTAAAAAAAAAAGACTATCCAAGTATACAACTTTTCACAGATTTTAAAGTACCGAAAATAGTAGATATATACAAAAAAAATTACATAATTCAAATTTTCTAAATTAAAAATGAATTAAATTTTAGAAGCGAATTCCGATCTACAAGATATAGAGATCAAATTGATATCCCAAAACTAAAATATACCCCAACTCAAAATCAATATATTTGTCAAGGTATCAAATTTTTTAACAACCTCCCCATCACAATTAGAAAAATTACGGACTATCATAAATTTGTAACTGAAGTAAAAAATATATGTACCCAGACTAACTGAAATATAAATTAACTCGAATTACTCTCATAGAGAAGAAACAAATGTTAATATATATATATATATATATATATATATATATATATATATATATATATATATATATATATATATATATATATATCCATTGATTATTGAAATTGTATTATATTTTTAATATTAATAAAAAATAAAAAATTAATTAAAAAATATATATACATATATCCGACAGTAACAACAGGAATCGATTATTAAACATGGCGGACTTTTCACAGCTGTTCCAAAAATTTATCTGACATTGACATTGACTGACATACTTTGAAAGTTGCAGTTTACGATAATTAATCATTCAATATCCCGCTATTTTAGTGATGAGAGTTCCTCCAATGATGATCTCGTTGTTTAATATATATTATTACTTAATACGAAAAAATGTTACCACCAATGTTACAGATATCGAAGGTCTAGGCAAAAAAATCCACAGATAATGCATAAAATAAAGCATGTTATTTGTCACATCTCCATATATGCTTTGACAATAGTAAATTTAACGTTCGAACAACCCGCAAACGAATTTTATCCACGAGCGTTAGTAAAAAATTACTAATTATCACACAACCGGCCCTTAACCTAATTTTGTTACCCCGAAATTAATTCAAAATATTAACCCCAAAAATTTCAGAATTATATTTAACCCCGAAAATTTCGGGATTATATTTAACCCCGAAAATTTCGAGACTGGTGTCCCGGCGTCACAAATTGACTGCTAATTTTAATATCTTACTAATCGACCCTTACTGTACGTGAGCTTATTGATTCTCAGTCTCTTTAGCAACAATTCAAAGAAAGTTTTTAGGACACAATGGTCTTTAATTTTTCACTCAGATCCTTTTTACTTTGGCCTCTCGGGACGGTCCCCCTTTTTTTTACTCGGGAATAGGTCCACCTTCACGACGGGGCGTACTAGGCGACAACCCCGGGCGCCGGTGAGGTCACAAATTGAGTTCAACCATTTATTACTTGTTAATTGTCTTCGAAACCAAAATATCATAATATATAAAGACTTACAACCTGTGTATGCCTCCACTACTTACACAAGAGCAATGGAAATGGATATCAATGTAACAGACGTTGCCCAAAAGATTTTTTATATGCTGTTCCAAATACGTAAACACCCTTTTGGCGTGTCTTTTCGATTCAGCCGCGACCGTTGTTATTGACACAATTCCGCATCCAAATTTCCATCGCATACATTACCTCATGCTCGTCTTGTCAGTGTGACAGTGACCTTTCAGCTTCAGTGCACCAGCACGGTATTTCACGTATTTGTTGTTAATTGTGTGCCGTGGGTGAACTTGTGACATCATCGTATTCAATTGGGATCGGAGATCGGCTCATCCGCGTGCCATTGTATGATCTCGGCAGCGACTGCAGGGATTGCGGAGGCGTCATATACAAGGAAAGGCGAGCGGTCTTTGCAAATCCCGGTTCCCCGAAATTCACTCGTCCCTAGAACCCCTATCCCCTCACGGACCTCACCCTGTAACAAGGTTTCCGTACTCCCTCCCATATCCTGCGGTGAATCCTCATGTTCCGTGGGACGCATGATTCGGAAATTGCGCAATTCGTTCATTTTTATCATATCGATCCAAATTTACAGTTCGAATTCATATTCCAATGGACTAGATGTATGTAGAAGAGATGTTGGACGATCATTTACTGGTCTATGATTTTTGTTAATTTTATATGAAATAAAGATTACGTTACAAAAATATGTTTTACGTTCTTGGGTCGAAAATATTAAGCAAGGGTAAATAAAAGGCAATAATTTTCTCGCGGCGGGCCTGCTTCTGAATGAAGTATTTTGAGAGTTCGGCTCCCTCGGGGGCGGAGGAGAATGCTGAATGTTCCTCGAGATTCCTAGAAAAGCGAGCTGTGTGGAACACTCGAGTGCCTGATAGAGCAGTCGCGGGTGTGGGTCACTTTTCAGAAAATCCAGTTGTTCCAATCGCGCCAAGTTTCAGGGCGAGAAATATATTATATAGGATATCAGGCACTCATTTCCCTTAAATCCTGCCATTGGAAAATCGCGACTAAATTCTCTGGAATGTCGCTTGTGTGAAAAATGGAGTAAAAAATGAACAAATATAATTGTAACATACGAATCAAATACGTATGAAATATACATTTTTTTAGATATATAATATTACATTTGTTTTATTATTCTCATAATAAATAGTTTCTGAATAAATAAAGGGTGTTATTTTTAGAAGTATAGAACTTTAAAATGACACATAAAAATCGTGGTAAAGGCCATGGTATTGGCTTTATTGGAAAGATAATTTTATGGCATCAGTGTTTAAATATGATTTGGCGCATATGGGCGCCAATTGTTAACCACTTTTTGAAGCAGCTGGGACCGTATATTGGCAATAACGCGACAAATGTTGGCTTCCAAGTAATTTATAGTCTCTGGTTTATAGGCGTAGACTAGCGACTTCACATATTTCTGCATAAAATAATCCAAAGGTGTTAAATCATATGATCTTGGAGGCCAATTTACAGGTCCATTACGCGAAATTATGTTTCCTTCAATAAATAGATTGTGGCGCGCGCTGTGTGGCATGTTGCGCCGTCTCGTTGGAACCACAGCTCTTTCACATTAATGCCATTCAATTTGGGAACGAAAAAGTCAGTAATCATGGATCTATTGCTGTGCACGATGACAAGTCGACTCATTCGGGACCTCCTCAATACTACGCTCCACTGCAACAACAGCTTCATCTCTGCGCACTGTACATCTCTGCGGATGCGTATTATCAATTAGACTATGCGTGGTGCGAAAGCGATCCATGGTTATTCAAATTACTTGCTTGGATGGACGATTATGTGGACGTAGCGTACGGTAAGTTTCGCGAACTGAACCATGGTTTTCGAAAAAAAAAATGCACAATTAGCAAACATTGTGCTGGCGTAAGTCTATTAATTGTGAAATGGCATACCAAACTAAGCACAAATCAGCTGTCAACTGTCAAATTAGCTGTCGTTGGAATAAGTGTTACCAATTCAATAAACACACCTCTAAACAAATCAAACATTTAAGTAAAATAATACTTTTTTTTTCTCGTCATGTCACGAGTCTCAGGAATTGAAAAAGTTCGGGTATACAGAAACACTAGTCCTACAGGTGGCAGATTACAAAATGATCTCATCAAAATATGTGTCGAAATTATCGGCAGTATACGCATTCGCTTCAATTCAAAACATAACGAGATCTGTTGAATCATTCATTCAGACTCTCAAATTCTGCAGCCACAACGTTCTGCTGCGATCAGGCCCTCTTTCGTGATTTAACCTTTACCGTACTGTGATATAAAATACGCGTATGCAGCCATGATGTCAACTCGTGTTACCGTAATAAATTAGAGTTCTATTAGCCTTTAAAATGTGAAAAAATGGTTAATGCCGTAAGTTTACTTTAATATTAAGCATTAAATATTTTTTTTAAATGTAATATTGTAATTTGGAGCATTCATCAAGTTCTGTATAAGAGATTGCATGGTATAGTACAACCTTCCTTTATATCAATCTTCGTTTAATTAGTGAGAAAGAGACACCACTATATTCGTATGTTTTTTATTGTTATCGCTGTGAAATTAATGTGTGATTTCTTTCTGTTTTGCCACAAATTGTATTTTTGTCAACGTATTAATTTAAGAATTAAAAAAATATATTTTTGTAGGATTTGCCTTACATAATTGATTATTCACTATTAATTTCTAAGCGTAAATATTTTCCTTCAGATTAACGAAAATATGTAGTGGACATTGCGTATATTTACCTAAATATTACAGATTTAATTAGAGCGGTAGATCTGTGTTGCTGCATGGTTTGGGAAGGGTTAATCTTGCACTGATGATAAAATGGAGAGTATTGTATTACATATATCTCTCGAGTTTCGCTTCCAGTTTTCGAATCTTCATTGATTTCTTAGTTCATTTTCCAGTTATTATTAAGATTATTACAGCTGAGGTGATCCTTTTTTAACGGCACCCCATAAGATAATACTGGAGAATTAGCTGCCATTCTCCAGAGCAACACGGTTTACTCGGCGCCCCGGCTTGCCATCGGGCGGGGCCCGAGCTCGCCCTCCCCTCGGGCCGGCCCTGGATCCAAAAATACACTTTAAATGATGTATTAATCAAAATAAATATCATATTGATAAGCCTATGTGATTAATTATTTATTTTCTATTGTTTTAGGGTACTGGCCTTTCGGCTGGGTGTGGTGCAATGTCTACGTGACGTGTGACGTGCTAGCGTGCTCAGCGAGCATCATGCACATGTGCTTCATATCTCTGGGAAGGTAAGATATTACGGAGATGCATTATTATACGTGTGTGATTATGGCTTCAGAAGGATGAGGTGGGAATGGCAATCCGTCTCCACAGTCGGTTTATTTAGCATTCTATGTTCGAGTAGGTATTGTGAAGTGTACCTATGATGACAGGCAGAATTACATGTTTCAATGAATTTTATAATAATAATAATATTATTGGAAAATTTGTATAACGCTATTTTCGTAAAAATTTTCACCTTAAGGCCACTTTACACATCAACTGTTTATAGATACAGTATATTTTTTTAAATTAAATATTGTTATTTTAACTTATGGAAATGATGTTTTGAAAGGGTGCGTTTTTAGTTTCTTCTCAACCTTTTAAATGCCATGAGCGCGTTAACACGCCAAACTTTGTATGTCACGCCAAGCTATAAATGTGTTGATACGCACTTTTAGACCTTGCAAACTTGCAGGGATTAAAGTAATGATTTTAAATATTTTTTCCATCTGTGGACGACAGGACCCCACTTTTGATATTTCGCGACCCTCAAAGTCTAGTCTTACCCCATGTAGAATCTTCCATTTCAAATAGAGTTGGCAGTTAAAGGATTAAATAAAGTCTCTGATGCACTGTTTCTTATAACGGAGGGCAGAGTTCCACGCTTTTGGGCCTGCCACCGCATATACCCGTTCACTAAATTTAGACTTCTGGCAACAGTTGGTCGGTTCTACAACCCTTAGTGCGGCTGACCTGAGAGTTTGACGTCTACCATTCAAATTGTCTGGGATTCAAAGCTCTTGAAAATACAGAGGCGACGTGTTGTGTGTCGCTTTGTACAGTTTAAATTCAACTCTTTCGGGGAATTGGAGCCGACATAGCTGATGTAAAAGGGATGTTGTTATATGAGAGAATTTGGAAACTCCATATATTATTCGTGCTGCCACATTTATAATGGATTGTAATCTATCCAGCTGAAACTGAAACAGCAAGTGTATTTATAAGTAGTTTATGTAAAGTTAAATTACTAAGGTTCAAATATAATGATTTATTAATATTTATAATACTTATAGTTAGATACGCAGATTTTGTGAATACGATAACTTTCCTATTTCATATCAGATTTCGCTCAAACTTTCATAAAAAAATGACATTTTAAATATCTCTGATGATTTCAAAATCAAAATCATAAATGAAAAGCACAATTTAACACATGAAAATTTACCTGATTCTTGTGACCAGTGTGGAATGGGATTATTATTTCAAATGAGATATTTTCATACTTTAAATGCTTGGAGTATTTTAATAAAAACATTTTTTAAATTGTATTTATATTTAACCTTGTTTCAACCACTATGTTGTTTTCACGTCAACCGGTTTCGATACTGACGTATCTTCTTCAGACTGGTGTACAACTGAACTATTCCATAAAATTTAAACGACATCCATTACGGGGTGCAGGCGGAGTCTCGGTGAGACTGGGGAGATGATTGACAGGGGAATTGAATTAGTGAATATATTAAATAGCGAGTTGTTCACCTCCGCACTCTGTGTGGAATAGTTCAGCTGTTCACCAGTCCTGAAGAAGATACATCAGTATCGAAACAACATAGTAGTTTAAACAAAGTTAAATAAAAATACACTTTTAAATTATATCTAACCACAACGTTAACGCTACAAACGTCAACAGTATTTTAAAATCATTTTTATTTATGTTTTTCAAAACATGCGACAATTTCTATTTTTGAAACGAAATGCCATCGGTCCATTGACGTCACATTCCTCTTCTGTAAATGTCACAAACCATAGATAGAGCCAGAACGTGGGCGTCTGATTCATAGTAAAATCACAATGAGGAGTTTGACGTCACGTTCGCGGAAACACGAGAGCCGTTATTTTAACTTAACAGAAAGTTTATTCATAAAATATTTGTATTAGTGTTGACCAAATTACCTCCAAGGCCTATAGAATGTTAGGGTTCGTACTTCGAACCTGCAAACACTTCCAAAATCCATACTGCTTCAAAATATTGCATTACGCATTCGTTCGTAGTCACTTAGAGTACGCATCTCAAATCTGGAACCCATGGCAGATTAAATATATTGTGAGATTAGAACGAATACAAAATAGATTTATTCGACATCTGAATGTTAGATCTAATCTATCATTCAACTCCTATTTAGATGCAGCAAACTTCCACAATATGAAAACCCTAGAAAACCGTAGAACACGTGACCGACCAAATACTTCTCTTCAAACTACTGCAAGGCCATATTGATTGTCCCAGCCAATTAGAATTAATATCTCTCCATGTACCATCTAGATCAACCCGGCAATCCGTTCTCTTCCACATTCCCAGAAGTAGAACATCTCACGTACAAAATTCATTCATTCACCGGTCATGCAAATACCATAATGAGAAATTTTCAGAAATTGACTTGTTCAAAGTTGTTTCAAACTTACTACGCTCAAAAGGTTCTTCTCATGAACCACCACAATCTCAATTTTGGCCATTCGCTCTACCTATAAAAACACATGTTGCTCTTCCTTTACCGCAACAATAGTTGCAACCTCCCCACCCTTCTCCCTCTTTTTTTTTCTTCTTTTCAGTCATTTTCTGCATCTAAATATATGTATCTAAATATTTTAGTGTAAATGTAATCTTAATTTCATTTAAAAAAAACTACTGATAATTATTTTATGAAAAAAGTTTTATTCGATTTAATACGGATAATATCACTATTTGAATAATTATTAAAATATTTATCATTTTTAATTAAATAAAATTATTGGTTTCAATTCCTGGAAAATCCCGGGACTTGAAAATGTTGACTATAGAGTCCCGGGAATTGAATAAAGTCGAGAATACGGAATCCCTAACCGAGAAATAGATGATCATTCTATCGAAATCTACCTAAAACCATCAGAAATTTTTGAATCGTACAAGCTTTGTAGACTTAAATATTGGAAAACTCAAATGGTGGAAATACGATCGAAAAACGTGCAATTACTGTGATTATGATTTCGGGGATTTCCGTTGAAAAGGAAAAAAGAAAATTGCCAGTCGTCGCGACTTCTTTCCATTTTTATTTAAATGAAATATTTTCCTATCGGATGTTGGCTCCAGCTCGAGACTCCTTCAGCAAATTGAGTTCAATAAAACCCCGAGTACCTGTGGATCCATTCAGGTTTATATTAACTTCATTATGCAATATTTCTTCGAGTCGCCTGGTAATATTAACGACGAATTTCTCAAAAGAATTCTAATAACCCGCTCGAAGAAAGCAATCTTGTGGCGGCAGCCTCTCGACTACCCGCAGCCAGGCGAATGCCAAGTACGTGTAGATTGAGATATTGCGTGCGTAAAAAATATTTGATTTTCTTTTTTATTAAGCTGGTAATCAACAGGTTTTTGCAGACCTTTGTACACAATCCTGCAAAAATATCTGAGAGAAAATACTAAAAAATATGTGTAAAGAGCTATCATTAATTAAATCTTGAGATTGTGTGTGTGTGTGTCAGCGCGCCAGCACCGCCGGTTGTAGATATATGTGTGTGTGGCAGGCTTAAAAGGAAGCGCGTCCTCTTACTCAGCCGCTTGTCTCCGTGTATAATTGTAGATCATTGTACAATAAACAGTATTATTATTTTAATTGGCGCCTAACGAGTTTCTTATTAGACTACCAACAATCAATACGGGGGAAGTACTGATACGTAACAAAACCAAATTAGATAAAAAAAATCTTAATGAATTAAGAATCTTCTATGTATATAACTGCGTAGTATCCATCATCAGGGTTGAACATAAATGTGTACAAAAAAGAGGTTCTAAAATGACTTCTAAAATGAAGGTTTTCAAAATTATTAAATAATTTTGTATTTGACATCTTTCCCATGTTTAAATTTGATCAATTTCTCAACTTTTTTATTTTATGATAATTTTAATATAAAGTATTATTATTAGATGTATGTATATATATTTTTATTAGTTGTAAATATTTTTTTACATCTAGTAGATCTTGATCTTGTTTTATACAAATGTTGATGTCACCCCCATAAGCGATGGGATTGGAAGGGAGGAAGGGAGGAAAGGAGGAAGAGAGGAAGGGAGGAAGGGAGGAAGGGAGGAAGGGAGGAAGGGAGGAAGGGAGGAAGGGAGGAAGGGAGGAAGGGAGGAAGGGAGGAAGGGAGGAAGGGAGGAAGGGAGGAAGGGAGGAAGGGAGGAAGGGAGGAAGGGAGGAAGGGAGGAAGGGAGGAAGGGAGGAAGGGAGGAAGGGAGGAAGGGAGGAAGGGAGGAAGGGAGGAAGGGAGGAAGGGAGGAAGGGAGGAAGGGAGGAAGGGAGGAAGGCTGGAAGGGAGGAAGGGAGGAAGGGAGGAAGGGAGGAAGGGAGGAAGGGAGGAAGGGAGGAAGGGAGGAAGGGAGGAAGGGAGGAAGGGAGGAAGGGAGGAAGGGAGGAAGGGAGGAAGGGAGGAAGGGAGGAAGGGAGGAAGGGAAGAAGGGAGGAAGGGAGGAAGGGAGGAAGGGAGGAAGGGAGGAAGGGAGGAAGGGAGGAAGGGAGGAAGGGAGGAAGGGAGGAAGGGAGGAAGGGAGGAAGGGAGGAAGGGAGGAAGGGAGGAAGGGAGAAAGGGGGGAAGGGAGGAAGGGGGAAGGGAGGAAGGAAGGGAAGTAGGAAGGGGGAAGAGAGGAAGGAAAGGGGGGTTTGACTGTTGGTGTTGTGATTAAGTTCCGGCTTGCAGTACCGTGTCGAAAGCAGCGTACATCGTTTTTAGATACTGTCTTGCAATACCGTGTCTCTATTTTGGAAATATTGTGATGTTTGAATCTGTGCGCCGACGCCTGGGCAGCCTGTTTCATCGACCCATGACACAAGCGGTGATTAACTATCTAAAAGGACGAATCGGGGACGAGAATCCGACTCTGGCGGGCAGTTAAGCAAGATGGAGAATGGCGGCGGCGTGGATACAGAAACTGAAGTTCCCGCGGTGGATTCAGAGATGAAAAATCGGCCTGATCCATTCGCGGGATTATAGAAGACTGCACTGCAACCAGCGGAGAGGCCGGTAGCGAGCGATGGCAGACGGATGGGATCGACGGACTTCACAGCGACGAGATATCATCAGGGTAACCTACTGGAGGAGAAGATCAATTTTGGTATGAAAGCGTGGTTCTCATGGTTCGACCCGACGATCTGGTAGAATAGCTATGGTGAGGATCAGTATTTATATTTACGTTATTTATCAACTCTTTGAATAATATAGGATATGTTACTTTTTTTGTCAACTGGTAAGATTTTGCATATCGTAATTTACTTATCTTTATACAAACACTTCGTTCTGTTATCTGCTATAAGTTTTAAAAATCTTAATTGTAAATGTTTACTTTTATTAGTATATGTTTTATGTCAGTCCATAGCTACTCACTCCATAATTGATAACCGAGTCGACCATCGCAAAGTACAGTGATTGCAGTTTGGCCCGAGAGGTGCATAACCTAAACGTATAAAATGCACTTAACATGGATCTTAGTTTCTTACATATATAATCAAATACGATTTCCAGCAAAATATTTCATCAATTATTAAAGCTAAATATTTATTTGTCACATTTACAATTCATTCATTTTAAATACTAATTAAAAATATATACATATGAAATCAATTTTATCGAAAAATATTGTTGTTACGCTAATGGGATTCGAACCTGGATCTCTTTTCCAATCCGGGGAATGTGCGTTACCAACTATGCTACAGCGAGAGTATTTTAGACTACAAATTTTCGAACCTATATGTTACTCTCAAATCTCATCTATCGTTCCATTATTTGAAAGCCATCTATCTACACTGTTTTTACGGAATCTCTAATACTTTTGAGTAAACCGATAGCAGACGCACCTTCCTCGGATTGGAAAAGAGATCCAGGTTCGAATCCCGGTAGTGCAACAACAATATTTTTCGATAAAATTGATTTTATATGTATATCTTTATAACTAATATGTTCTGAATAATTACAACTTCACAATAAGAATTTGTTCTCCTTAATAAGATACATTTTAATTGTTTTTTGTTTAGTCAATATTTTTAGAGCATAGACAGAGCTATATCGGTGGCGGCATCTCGGACATCCTATCATCTAGGTCCAGAAGGCCTGTAATAATATATATGTATTCATGTTTAATTTTATGACTGGATTAAAAATTATATTTTCTCCAGATTATCGTTATTTTTACAATAATGGCTCTCGGGACGCGGGATTGTTTTTATGTTCAAATACTGCAAAATATTGTTTTAAATTGAACGATTCCCTTCATTTTGGTTGTTTACACTCGGTTCACATCCCCCTCTGCACGCGCGGAACGAAGCTTTGTGTTCAAAACGATATACACAAATATTTATTTTCGAAAAATAATCATGAAAAATTTCGCGTTTTGTGTAGCCTTACCGGCTTTGCCGAGATTTTTCTCTTTTGATGCGAAATATTATTGACGCACATATGCTGAAATTTCCTGCAGGCAGACCGGCGAACCCCGCCACTGGGGGGTTAGATGAAATAAAAATAAATACACTTTTCGAACGCGATAATTCGGGTAGGCGCACAATGTGTTAAAGCCCGTGTCCACGGGAGGACATACGACGAGAGAATCTCAGAGATTTAGTTGAGATACATTTCAATACCGCGCACACTCGTTGAGAATTTAATCTGGAGATGTGAGGGCGACCCTAGACCGGCACTTGTGTAGGTGCATTACGAGTTTCGTACGATATGAAGAAGGAAAGAAGAAGATATCTAATATAGGGTCTTTCAACGAGGACACTCGATTTTAAAATGTAAGTTAAACAGGTTGTATGTGAGATATTCACTCAATTTTTCTTTCATTTGAAAGTATATTTTATGGCATTAAGTGTGGAATATAACGTTGTTCGAATATCCGCTGCGGCTTTGCTCGGTGGCATATTTGGGAGGTCCAATTTTCTATGACTTTATCGCATAAATCTGGCTAAATTTGCTGGATGGCGTTTGTTATGTTGACTTTGAGGGGGTCAATTGTTTGCGGCTTATTTGTAAAGACTTGCGATTTAAGATAGCCTCAAAGGAAGAAGTCTAAAGGCGTTAAATCGCACGATCTCTGTGGCCAGTTCACGTCACCGTCGCGCCAGATAACCGTGCCCTCAAATCGATTGTCAAATTGCCCTCAAAATTTGATGATTTACACACGTTGTTCAACCTTCCGTGGTGATTTGCCGTATACTATTTAACAATTGACAATAAATTTGACAGATGTCACTTTAATAACATGGCTGCTATAACCTAACAAATTTTGAGCGTCCCTATTAAAAGACCCTATATAATAATAAATGATAGATATATAATAAATGTCATCTAAAACCACCGTAGATCCATACAATCATCTATTCTGACAAGTTAGCATAGGTCATTAAACTTTTAAAATTTAATACAAGACGTTAAATTACAAACATTTATTTAGTTTTAACTACCGCTAATGATATTTACTGTTTCCGAGGTATGTTTGTAAAACTCCATTATCACTTATTATGCGACAATAAAATTCTTGTTTTTAAAATACTTGAGACGCGTTTTGCCTTGCAAGAGCATTATCAATCTAACAATTTTAACTGAACAATTTATATTTATAAGTAACAAGGACATCTTTACAATTTATTTACATGAAATAGAAAGGGACAACATTATTCATTGAAATTCTGAGGATTTTTAATTTTGCTGTCTTTAGGTCCGATGTTGTTCTTTTATCTGGGTTGTATTCTTTATATTTCGACCGACCGAAGCGCGCACTGGTGGTTTATTTGGACCAATGAACTGATCGAAGCACGGGACGTAATAGGAATGACTTCTTAGCTTTGTACATTATTATAAACCAAGAAACCCAGTGGTGCCAATCGAAGTAACAAGGCGCGTAAATACCCACAAATTAGGATAAGCTAACAAACACTGCCATCTGTGTATCTATGAATATATTTTTTTATTAGGAGAACACATTCTTATAGTGAAGTTGTAATTATAATAATAATAACAATAAAGTTGTATCAATGTGTCCAAAATTTTATAAAAATGAATTTATAATTCTGGCGTATTTGAGAATCTGTAAAAATAAGGTAGATGGCTCTTTCAAATAATGGAACGATTAAATGTATCAATATCAAAAAGGTAACATATGGGTTCGAAAATTTATCGCTAAAAATATTGTCGATGTAGCATAGTTGGATGATGCACCTGGTTTGGAAAGAGATCCAGTTTCGAATCCCGGTGGCGCAACAACAATATTTTTCGATAAAATTGATTTCATATGTATATCTTTCTAATTAATATATTTAATTCATTTTTAAAATATTTTTTTTATTAACTATGTTTCAGATATCTGGGTATAAGAAATCCACTTCGCACGCGTCACAGCGCTACCAAAAAGATGGTGGGGATTAAAGTGGCCCTGGTGTGGCTGCTCAGCATGCTGGTCTCCAGTTCAATTACCGTTCTAGGTTAGTAATACAACCTATAATGCGGGTGACACTCAAAATTACCGTATATGTACAAGTTGATTTTTTGATCATGGCACTTCAAGAATGTGTTGTATACCAATTATTATTATTATTAAGATGTGATTTATATTATCTCATTTTCTATCAATGAGATTTGTTTAATTTGTTATTATTTTGTGGATAGGAAATAAAATACTATTAATCACATCTTTATCATAATAATTGGTATACAACACAATCTTGAAGTGCCATGATTAAAAAATCGACAAACTATTGCTAAGTTTTCCTGTCAAAATTACCAACACGCCTCTAAAAGACAACTAACTAACGTAAGTATTCTATACGAATAACTTAAGACGCAATGAGGGCGGACCCACCGCTTATCCAGGACCGATGCAATAAGCTCAAGGCTCTTATCTCGGTCCTACTCATTCGCTGCCTGGTTGGCATTTTTTAATGCTACTAGGCAACTGTTCGATAGCGCCCCTCATATATGACAGGGCGATACCGCACAGCTGCCAAAACAAAATTTTCCCTCGTGACTCACTTTATTAGTAAATATGTATTTAAAATACATTTAAATAAAGAACAAAACATGTTTACATATAAAAGTGATAATACAATTAAAATATAATAAAGTGAAGAGGCACTCACTTCCGGGAAAGAAAAACATATAGGAGATTCACCCTCCGCGCATCACTACCGGCAGATTTAACCCACAAGAATAGGACACCGTAGGTCATATTTGAACAGAAGGTAGAAAATAAAAATAAAGTAAACAAGAGAATTTAATGCTCAGAGTATTAATGATTTTTTAATTATATATATGTGAATATGTCTTGCAAATAATTTATATTATGTTTATATTTTTTTTTTATTTATAATTAAGAAATTATTTGGCCAGCCTCTACAAAATATTCTCACAGGACTGAAACTTACTAAAAGATACGAAAATGCGTCACGGAACTTTATTCGTATCCCCATTGTATAATTTCTAATCTAATATATAAAATTCTAAACGTAAGGTAATTAATTTATTTCTTTAGAGTCAATAAATGTGAAACAAAGTTATTATTAGAATGTGAACATTGGAACTAGTGATGAGAAAAAATGCTACTCTCAACTCACTGGTGTGATTGTGATTGGTATTCGATAATATCAGTGATTTAAAACTGTGACTGTGATCACAGTTTCATTATATTAAATAAAAAAAGCATAATTTTGAGCGTATTTATTTATATTATTAAAACCTCATTTGCGTAAAAAACATATTTTAGCATAAATAATTAATATAAATCTAATGTAATATCATCACAAGGAGAATTAAAATGCTAAAAAAATGTTAATTTATTTTTCCGGTCAAATTCTCAGCAAATATGCGTAAAACGTTTTGGCAGAATCTACTAATCTATAATAATCTATTTAAACAGCGGCATCAGAAAATCAATCACGAATCACGATATTCCTATATATTTAATCACTGACAGTGAGTGACTCAAAGATATCAATGATTGACTCACTGTTCGTGATTTTGAGCTCGTCTCTATTTGGAACACCGTGATACACTGTAAATAAGGAAATACTATTTAATATCTATAGTAACAACATCAAACTATTTTTCAAGATAGTCCGAGACGTTGGTTATAGTCATCATCATTATATTTTCGTAGCCCTCGCTAATTGACTTTTCCTGGTCGTCCTGTCCATAAAGAGAGTGATAAGGATCGATGAAAGCTCTGACGTAAAACGCGTCTGATGCTGTGCCTTTAATTAACGCATAACTCTTGACATCCTCATATCGTCGTCAATTGTTTCCTGGAACGTTTCGTAGGCATAAGCAAGTAGGGGTTGCAAACTCTAATTAGCAAATATTAGATTCCCCGTCCCCACAAAACTATGCTGTGAAAATTTGATGAAAGAAGGTAATGTGCTCGGCCATAAAACAATACAATTTCTAAAGACACAATGAATTTGATTAACACCAACAATAGGTTAGGTTAGTAAAAATATTAGGGGCGCCATTCTAAAATTTTCTTATCGGCAGAACTTTACCTTGGGACGTCACTAAATCTCTCCCATTATTGGAGAATTCTGCTCCTAGGCATCTGCGGATTTAATTAATGTGGAAGAAGATCTTATTCATAAAAGCGACGTTCAGGGACAACACTAGGTTGTTACGATGCGGTCTGGCCCCTGCGGATAGGACACCAGGGCACCGCCACCGACTAGACAATGGTTGTGTGAAACGTGTAGATTCGGCTGGAAATAGAGTCCTGGGCACTTGCCTTCGGCCGACGACCCTTCTTTCACCTGTGGTAAATTTGTAGTGTTGTGTAGTTCGGACTAGAAATTAATACACATTATGTACACACATACCTGGGCTTTTGTTACCGCATAACTAATATAACTTACAAAATGTTACAACATTAAAAAATACAATATTTGAATACGTCCAAGAACACACAATTACTGGATTTTCACCTACAAAGGCATTGTTATTAAACAAATCTCATAGAGACGAAGCTATTTTGTATTAATGGAGAAATATGGAAGTGTTTACGACCTGTCTTCGGCTGGCTTTAGTGATCACTTTATACAAATATAACGTTCACCATTCTCACCCACTAATCAATCTCCATATCTATCAAATTTTTGGAAGTTGTATATATGTTACTATGTGGAAACACTTCTAGTACAACTACACTATCACCATCTATGGACTAAATTTGATATTTATTTCCATGAAACAGCATAGATGTCAATGTTTAGAGCAATATTCTTTATCAGTAAATGTTTTTAATAACATTACACTAAAATATGTCCAATAATACACAATTACTGGATTTTTACTTACAAATTTGACTTAATGACTTATGACTTAAATAATGTAGCAATATGGCTAAGGAAAAATAAACTAAAACTAAATTATATTTTTTATTTATTATCTTTGTTTATAATAAACCAAAAAGAAAATTGTATTTTTCGAAACCGGTAGATGTATTTAAACTCAATTCAGTGGTTATAAAACGAAGATAATAAATAAACTACCAACAATAATCATAGACGGTGAAAGTCTGAAGAAAGTGACTGAAATAAAATATTTGAGAGTAATAATAGATTCAAAATTGAATTTATCGCAATGTACAAGATGCGTGACTAAAAGGATTGCTAAGAAAATCTCACTTCTGGGAAGCATCAGCAGATTTATTAGTACTGAGCCTTGTAAAATAGTAACGAAGAGGAAATACAACAATGTCAGTGTTGCAAAATAAAGCTATGAAAATAATACTCAGAAAAAATAGATATACTCGGATCAGTGCAATGCTAGAAGATCTGAATATGATAACCTTTAAGCAGAAGATATATAAGATGTTTGAACAATAGTGGGTTTTCAGAATTTTCTAATCATTTGATAGAAAATAGTCACGGTTTTGATAAAAAATTGGGATTGTCAATTTTGCATATAAACGGTGTTGGTCACAAATTAAATAATTTGGAATCGTTGGAGATAAATAAACCATGTAAAACTAATCAAAAAATTATAAATAACTGACTGAATCTAACTACGAGTCCCATTTAAAATTCTAAAATTAAATAGCTAGGTACTAAATTTATTTTTAAATAATTTAAAATAAATTCTGGTAAAGAAACAATAATATATGTTTTTAGTTAGTTATGACATGCTGAAGAAGAAAATGGTATTTTTCGAAACCGGTAGATATATTTAAACTCAATTCGGTGGTTAATAAAACAAAAATAATGAATAAAAAAATATATATTTTAATATAATAATATTTATTTTTTAAATCCTCAATAAGAAAGTATCAGCGGAATTTACACGAAAAATTGGTGCAAATCAACATGAGCACGAGCATCGTACAAGAGGAGGGACACCATAGACCGAGACTGCCATTCAGGAAGAAGACCAAATTTCAGAAATCGATGATGTACAGTGCGATGAAGATTTTTAATGAAATGCCAGAAAACATAAGAAAGGAGGAGAAATTAAATAGATTTAAAATGAAACTGACTAAATATGTAAAAGACAAGTTTTAGTAAAAGAAAATACTTAATCTTGTTTATATTAGAGCATATGTAGGAGTGCTTATGTATGCACTATGTTAAGAATTAAATAAATATATATTTAGCGGCCTTAACCCTTCCCAAGCCATGCAGTAACACAGGTCTATCTTCATAAATAAACCGGTAATATTTCGGCAAATACGTGCAACATTAAATTCATATTTTAGATCATCCTAAAGAATGTATTATCGCTTAAGAATGACTAGTGAAAAACCAATTATGAAAATGGAATCGTACAAAAACAAATATTTTTTCCATTCAATCCGTTGTACAGTTAATAGATTGGTAAAAATACAATTTGTGATTTGAAAGACAGAGATCACACACTATTTTCACAGTGAAAAGAACAACAAATATGTAAATGTAATTGTCTCTTTCTCACTAATTAAATGAAGAGAGATAAGAAGGAAGGACACTTATATAATAATACTTAATGACTACTCTAAATTATATTATTAACTCGTGCCATTAAAGCCATTTAAGCTAATAAAAACATTTTTTCTAATAGTTATTTACGGTAACACGAGTTGACAGCGTGGCTGCGTTCGGGTGTTTTATATCACGGTATGGTAAAGGTTAAGCGATGCTAATCTTCCCTTGTATTAAGGTTTGATTGGACCCAGTCCCCGGCCGGTCCCAGCCAAATAATGGAATCTTTTCAAAAAACGATTATCATTGTGCTATTTATAATGCTTTGTTAGTATCGTAGCCATTCTTCCAGTCTTTTATCGTGAAAATTCCAGTCATTTCTTACGTACGGCGTCTTTTCTAAAGGTACGGTGTGGGTAGCTTTGTCTTCGTACCCGCAATTCTTCGAAGCGTAAAGGTAATGGTGGACATTATTTATAAATGTATTTTTGCGATAATCGTAAACCGCATTCGATGCGGCAAAGTGCAACGCCGCCAAATTAAAAAACTGCAATTTTCTCATATCTAACATTCGAAATGTGTATCGGAATGATGGATGAATATATTATTCGTGATGTTGAAATGAAAATGCGATAACGTGGGAAGCTTCGAGCAGAGCTGGGCCGTCGTATTTATGCACTCGAATGGAAATACAACGCTTCATCAATATTTGCAAAATTACGTTGTGACCTCATTTTACATTAATAATAATACAAAATACTTTAATACTTTTAAAATTAGCAATATTAACTTTGTGGTTAAAATTCATATTTTTTATTTATTATCTTTGTGGGTTTTCAGAATTTTCTAATCATTTGATAGAAAATGGTCACGGTTTTGATATAAAATTGGGATTGTCAATTTTGCATTTAAACGGTGTTGGTCACAAATTAAATAATTTGGAATCGTTGGCGATAAATGAAGCATGTAAAACTAGTCAAAAAATTATAAACAACCAACTAAATTTAACTACGAGTCCCATTCTAAAATTTTTTCATAAAAATTATTCGACTAAATTTGTATTAAGCAACAATTTGAGTTAGGTACTAAATTTATTTTTTAAATAATTGTTTTTTTAAAAATAGATTCTGGTGAAGAAACAATGATATATGTTTTTAGTTAGTTATGACATCCTGAAGAAGAAAATGGTATTTTTCGAAACCGGCAGATGTATTTAAACTCAATTCGGTGGTTAATAAAACAAAGATAATAAATAATAAGTAAAAAAATACAAAAATACAAAATACTTTGTTCAAACCACTATTTATTAATTATTCTACATGTTTCGATATCTATGATATCATCTTCAGGAAACAATGTGCACATATACTGATATTAAAAAATAGAAGCTTAGATAAAAACAAAACTATAAAATGGTGAATATGTATGAACTAATGTGAAAACAAATTTAAAAGGTGACTATTTGCAAAGAGTATTTGATTATTAATTTAATATTAAGATTGCTATTAACACTTTATCACTTATATATATAATAGTGGTATAAACAAAGTATTCTGTATAATTATTAATAGTAAATACAACCAACTATTGCAAATATTTATGAAGAAAACATGTTAAGTTCAAATTTATTATTAATTTCGGCTGGCTTTATTTATTTAATTCTTAACATAGTGCGTACACAAGCACTCCTATATAATATAAACAATATTAGATTAAAGTCTTTTCTGTTACTAAAACTTATCTTTTACATATTTGGTCAGTTAAATTTTAAATCTATTCAGTTTCTTCTCCTTTCTTATGTTTTCTGGCATTTCATTAAAAAATTTCCTCGCACTATACATCATCGATTTCTGATATTTGACCTTCTTCCTGAATGGCAGTCTCAGTCTATCCCTTCCTCTTGTACGATACTCGTGCTCATGTTAATTTGCATCAATTTTTCGTGTAAATTCCGCTGATATTTTCTTATTGAGGATTTTATAAATGAATACCATTATATTAAAATATATTTTCTGCTTAAAGGTGTAACACCTATTCAGATCTTTCAGCATTGCACTGATCCGAGTATATCTATTTACGGCCCTCATCCACTGATGAGATATCGGCTCCGAGACAGGGTGCTCGCTTAAGATTCTTTGATACAACTTTGGTAATCCACCGTGTACACATCGAGTCTTAGAGATTCGATATCGCGCGCCTCACTTCATACTTGATGTTCGTCAAACGTCTAATGTCAGTTTCGACGTGCTTGTTGGTCTAGCAGTTAAAACACTCTTCTAGTTATGTAGTGGTCGGGAGTTCGAGCCTCGTTAAAAGAGCAACTGTGAATTGTGAAAGTGTATTACAAGTACTCAATTTATCATGACCGCTATATGTCAATACTGACATTAAGGATAAAAGAAAAAAATAGCAAATTGATAATTCAAATAGATAGGATTGATAGAAATTCTATTAAAAGAACAATGTTTCCCCGTTATTGAGGGCAAATGAATTATTTTGGAATTTGAATTTGAATTTGAATTTGAAAAAACACGTTGATTTTCGGAGAACAACGCAAACTTCACGCCGTTGGATCAATTTATTAACCAAAGAACATTCTCGACAATTTTTTGAGATACTAATGTTATCTTCACTAGTATTAGAAATTTAGGCCTTAACACCACTGGTTAATATTGCCTTTGCCACACGCACAATTTGTGCTTAATAATTTATTTCTTTTTAATCAAACATACGAAATACATGTCACATCAATATCCTTACTTACTTACCATCACGCTGTTTCTCACCAGGGGTAGGCAGAGAGGATAGAGCGCCACACTCTTCTGTCCTGACACACAATTCTCGCCTCATACACATTCCTACATCTTCTCATCCAAACTCGACGATTATTGAGACTTCTAACAGAACCATCTGATTTACCTGGTCGTGCCAAATCTTCCGCGGACGTCCTCTACTTCTGGTGTCATCAAAACTTGCGTCATATATCTTTCTAACCATTCTCTCATCCTTCATCCGTTCCATATGACCAAACCACGTAAGTGATTCTTTCCTTATTTCCTTATTTTTTACTCTGTCATAAATGAATCTGCCACATATACGCCTAAGTGACCTCACTTCCACTGCATTCAGTCTACTTTCGTTCCTCTTCTGAAGCTCCAGGCCTTACTTAAAAAAGGACTAACTTGCTGGTCTCCTGGAACGCTGCGCGAACCCCCAATCACTAGATAACTAAGCCAGCGTCTTAACTACTAGACCAACAAGCTACTCATACTAGTCGAGTACCTACTCCCTTTGCATTTTGTTCTTCCAATACATATACCTTAATATACCTGTCCCGCTTTGGCCAATTAATGACTTAGGGATTTCGCCGATGTGGGAACAGATTGCCTTCCAACACTAAACTGTCAAGATCTGTATTCTTTTTTAACGTCCAAAAGTAGCGCCGTGCGTAACGCTAGGACCACGAAGAGGCGGTGTTCTAAACATCTCCGGAAGTGCAGTGATATCTCGGTTCTTCACAAAAAAAGTGCGAGTCAACTGGAGGTGAAAACTTGACGTCCAACCCAGTACTTTAGAGCAAGGTAGGCCAGATCCATCTGTCATTATTTTCCTTCCTGAATCCAATTCGGGTTGCGTCAACTAACTAACTAATTAATTTAATCGCTATACAGTCCACGGGATCTTATCCCACCGCTAGTAGTAAACCAAAAAATCAGTTACTAGAAAATTTTTACTAAATCATTGAAAGAACACCCCATTTTTAAATGTAATAAAAACTTTTTAATGTTCTATAATTACCCTAAGTTATCCGGGATCAGTTATAATAAAAAATGCTGATTTAGGGGGGTGGGGGGTAATTGTCTTTGTTTTGCGCATGTCATAATGATGATGAATTTAAAATTTTATCCAGGCAAAGGTGGGTCAATAAAAACTTGGATGGTGTATAGTATAATGCACATTTGTAGCAGGGGGAGGTAATAGGGTGACCAGGGGGAGGTAATGGGGTGACCAGAGGAAGGTGCCGACGTTTTTCTCAGGTTTCTAAGGAGTACCTAACTATGCAAAATATGGAATGGATTGCATTCATTGTAATTTACAATTTATGACAATTGTATCGTGGGTTGAGGATATGGTGGCCAGGGGAAGGTGGGTCCCAAAGAGTAGTTATGCAAAATTTGGTTTAGATTAACAGAAGACATCCGCGGAAACTTGGCTGGAAGATGGTTTTTTACGCTCTTCTCTGCCTATCCTCTCGGGAAAACAGCGTGATGGTAAATTATTTGGTTTAGATTAGTCAAACGGTTAAGGATTTAACAGAAAATATGCGGACAAACATTCAGTTTTATACATTTGAAATGATTTCGACTTTTCTCTACTAATATTAATTTATAATAAATAATATAACTCCTGGTCCAAGGCACCAATGTAGTGATTTCGATATTTCTCTAGGCTTATATTTAAATATTATTAGGTTTATTATAAATAACAAGCCTCTAGGCCTCCTGGTCGCGAGCTCTATTGAGGTGATTTCGGCTTTTCGAAGCCTATTTATATATAATTTTATATTAAATAATAATTCTCCTGTTCGCCGGCACCACCTGTGGCAGTCCCGTATTTCCCTATGTCTAACTAAATATAATTTTGATATTACTATTTCTAAATTAATGCGGAATCTTCAATTTCCCTGTGCGGGCGTCCTGCTCGCAAGACACGCATCTGTTATGGATTCGGTATTCTCCTACGCGCGAGCTCTCCCGGTCGCCAGTGTGGAGATCTACCTTTCTACCTTACTTAATACTAATTTTACGCTAAATGCTAGTCTATTCGCTTAATATCTAAATTTGGCCAACGTGATCGTCCTAGTAGTTAAGAATATTCCCCATGTTATGTCCGTAATAATCCTAATTCTTTTAACCCGCGTTTTCAATTATCAGGATGTCTAAAGTTCACAAATATCCAAATATTATAGCCGTTAAAATACCTATAGAGCAATTATTAAAATAAATATACCGATTATCTTATGGTATACGACTAAGTAACAGAAAACTTCCCGTCAAGCGGTATGATATTCGAGCGCGCCCGTTATAGCATTAATTATGTACGCGTTATTCAGGGCTAGAATGTAAGAGTGAGGAAGAAATTATACATATGTACGCATTATTCAGAGCTAGAATGTAAAAGTGAGGAAGAAATTATACATATGTCCGCATTATTCAGAGCTAGAATGTAAAATGGGGGTGAAACTATACGTATGACACCAACCTTGTCGTAGACTCGTACTCGTGACTGTGGCCGCTTCGTGGCGTCGCCTAGCTGTTCATAAATTATGTGGACATGTGAAACAACATGCGACATGCTAAGTGTCTGCCTCGCTCGACAAATATGTTCCGTGGTTACATGATAAGTTCCCCAGACACCAGACTGTGGCGTACGTTCGGCTCCCCTTTGACCCCAAATTCAAAATCCGTACGTCTGGCGCATATTCGCAGTAGACGACGGATCCTGAACTCCGAACCCTGATCACCCAACGCGTTCAAAAGTTTAAAGATGATGATGATGATAATCCAAAGTTCTGATTCGGCCAATGTCTAAGTGAACAATATCATTTGTTATGACTCATTCAAGATGCATGGCTGAGGTCCTTGTATCTCCAATACGTTGCTGTTCAGTATCGGTAGGAAAGAGGCCAATCCGGGCCGCGTCCACCACTGAAGGTAATTAATTGTGATGATTGTGACAGCTATTCAGTATCGGTAGGAAAGTGGCCAATCCGGGCCGCGTCCACCACTGAAGGTAATTAATTGTGATGATTGTGACATGACAGTACGATTATCAGGAAATTCCCTTAATTCCTTGGGTGCGTCTGAACACGTAGGTCATGTGACAATGGTGTCAGAAGAATAGTTTAATTTATCTGCAGGATGATCCTCGGTGTCTCGAACAATGCATCTCGAATAAGGCCAGGAACAAATAGTTAGGATTATTATTACTGCATGCTGGTGCGTGTGTATGTGTGTGGATTGCCGACGTGGCGGCTTGATTGTAGCACATTTCAGGAACACTGTCTCGGGGCATTAACCTCTAGAGACACTACTATCATCCTCCTCATACAGCTGAAGTACGGGTACCACGGCGACCACACAGAAATCACCTCGATGCAAACTCAGTGCGGACTAAGCTATTTACGCCAGATTATATATCGGAAACAGATCATGAACGGTAAACATACGTAGGGTTAGCCTGTAGCCTTGTGCACCCTACGCAGACCGATGATGTCCAGAACTCTTTCGTTATGGCTATCATTACCAAACCAATATAACCATAGCTAGCCCGTCCACACTTCATGCCACCGAATGACTCTGTTCAGCCTCCAAAAGCACCTTTTCCTCCCAATCAAATCATCTTAGGAAAACTACAATTCACATAGGCGTTGAAGGTCGGTAGAATGAAGCACCTGGTTTCGGCTTGATAACCGAAAAGATAAATGTTTAGATAATGTAGGAATCAGTGCGGAATCTTACTTGTGAGATGTATCGTAAAGTAAAATGTTCAGTGAGTTGTTAGCACAATATCAATTATAAAGGTCAGTACGATTCGCATACGCATGCGATTGTGTATTCCCAAAGTAAATACACACACAAAGTTCTCGGATAAATTCTATCATTTCTACCTACTAGCCATTACTTCGGATCGAAATGTAATCTATAAAATGCGCCCGTCAGGATTCATGAGATTTTTAGATCTAGATTTCCGCGGATAAGTAAATATACAAATAATTTCGTACATAGTTACATGATTATCTACACGGCCAATAGTAGTATATAATTGGTCCTAAACAATGAGATACATGTAACTGAAACTTGTAGGTGGGTGTTCCCAATTTATAAAACGGACAGTAATTAAATAAAATGAAATATCAAGTGGCCTAGCAGTTACTCCAGTCCCTTTCTATGAATGAGTGATTACATGAGGATCCGATTCACACTACAGTATTTGTTATCGGTTTTAATTATGTATACAAGCATGCTAAAAGGTAAACTTAGTATTTTGGGTCCTCTGCTGCGGTTCTCAGCGTCTGCGCCAAACCCGGTCTGCCTTCAGTCACCACACTCGCGATTTCGGAATTTCAACACGACCTTCGCGGACCCGAAAAACAACCCGATCACCCCTAAAACACTCGCGGCGTAAACCTCGAAAAGAAAATCTTCAAAAGCGACTCTCTCCCGTGCGATCACGAAACTGACTCCCCGAACCTGCCCCTTGGACCACCCGAAGCTCGAAGCCGACCCCCCGCCCGCTCGGACCTGACTAACTTGAAGCTTTCGTTTTTCAACCCTCGACCGTCTTCACCCCTCCCCCGCCCCTGGCGTCTCCGCCCCGGCCCCTGCCGTATCAGCTCTAGAAATTTCTAGGAATTCATATTTTTTTATCAGTTCGGTTATATGTGGATCATCACAGACCTCCCCATATTGAAAATGGAATTAGAAGGAATTGATAATTACATTTCTCAATACAATAACGCAATGATCCACCCACGGATATACAACTATGAAGGTTTCGTTTTACTATCACCACTACTTCCACCCTTACAAGTTTCTTGTAGGATTCTGCCAGGCGCGCAAATCATATCTCTCCCTCACTCTGCGATGTGGCCAACGTTTATAGTTAGAACTAGACGCTATCTCTCCTCCCCCAGAGATTACTCCCATCGCTTGGTGTGTTACCATCTTAATTCTCTCGACTAGATATCCGAGCCGATAATCCCTACACAAGTCCTCAGCTATCTTAGAATCTACCATAAAGATAACGCTTCTACACATCTAACTTAAAGGTAGTCATATACCTAAAGTACACATTAATATTACCTCCCCCAGTGAATAGCTCATTTGTCTCCGGTAAACTCATTGTGATTCCCTTTCATCTAGTCGTCCGAGCTAATAATATTTATACATAGTCTTAATGTACTTCTTATGGATAAATCATTCATACATCTTAATAACCGACCTCTCATCAAAATTTCTCGTAGGACTCCGAGTCGTCTCTTAACTCGGCGCTCCCAACTTCGGTTAATGGCGCGATTCCAGTTAGATCCTCTGCTTTTGTAGAAGCTTTCCAGTCCTCCTGTAAAAGTTCCGTTGTTTTTTTTTTCTCTCCTGACAAAGCCTACAGTATCCGATCGCAAAAAAAACTCTATGTCCTAAATTCCTGAATCGAAGTACTAAAATGTTTAAAATTAGCGGTTTGGCAGTCGGTCTCATACACCTATTACATTTTTCACTCCAGTAGTATCATTTTTCTACATTATATAAGCGAGTTTTGCTTATATCTTCCAGTAGCTTTTAGGGGCTATATCTTAAAAAAATGTTTTTTTTTTCAATTCTCACATTTCACAAAATTAGAAAAAAAACTTCTCAATGTCGAAAATCGGGAAGACCGAAACATAACCTAAATTTTTCTTAATTGAATATCATTAATTAATAGTAGTTAAACTGCAGGGATACGTGGTACACTCACAGTACACCTAAAACCCATCTAACCACTAATCAATTCCTCTGATAAAGCTTAATAATATCTTATAATCGATCCGAACGATCCATTAGTTATGCAAAATCTCGCCAGGCGGTCGGTATCACGATAGCGCCTCTTTGTATTTTAGAAATCTAACTAGTTCAACTAATTACTTATACTATATCTTATTATTTATAAGTAAGGCTTATTGTAGTCCCTCCACTTAATTAACCTATAAATACAATTAACATAATTAATTAATACTAAATACATTTCGAACCCACATCCCCTCCCCAAGTGTTTAAGCAGATAAGACTGGCGTCACACTACTCGTTTCGTCAACCAATTTCCGTCTTTCCATAGAACTCCTCTCAATTCGTCCTTACTTTATACATCCTGGAGTCCTCACATACATAGTATTTCTAGTTGTGCTGACAAAAACAATTGTTTTTTTTTTTTCTCTAAAATAGGTATACAGCTCCACACTAATCGATCGAAAACGCGGTTGCGTAATTCCTTTCCAATTGTGAATCTCCAAGTCTCCACATACCAGTGCCCTCCCATGTTTCAATAGCATCATTTTAATATCAGTGCTTACAATTATGATTTTATACGTGCATCCTCTCCATTATGTCCTCGTATATAACGGTTAACCTAGAACTAACTTATTACTATATATTAAAACTAACTATTATTATTACTATTTTTCTCTTATATATATATATATCTTTGGCAATTTGTCACTTGCTTATTGATGGTTGGATTCGTTGTCACAGTTCTTCTGTAACCATTACGGACATGTACGATCCACTTAGGTCAACGTGCCTACTTAGATAACTGTTGTATATCATAATGATATTTCTAAAGACAATATTCTCGACTTGTAAGTGAAAGACTTATATTTCTATTCTATATAGCGATCTTACTCTACCTATCATTTTGCTATCCCATCCAATCTTATTTAATTAATTAATTATAATATCTCGTACATCGTAATTATAAGATAAATTCCTAGTCGTGGACATCCAACCTCCTGATTTGCATTTGTTTACACAATTATAATTTCATTTCATTCCAATCCGGTCATGTCGACCGGTATGCAATCCCAAGAATCGTCGTGTTCTAAAAGAATAACACATGTCGCCCACCATACAATCATATTACGCCTATTTTTTTTCTGTTATATCCTAGGTTCTTAACGCCATGCTGAAAGAAAGAAAACCGCAAGGTTCCAGGGTAATATTTAACTATCATTGCATATCGAAGCATGATATACACCCTTTATACATTTGGATAAATCTGCCTAATAATTTAATTAACCCATATTAAATTAAATCTTTCAATAAAGTTACACCATGTGTCAATTGAAGTCGCTTTACAATTAAGTACCTATTTGTGAGGATAATCCGGGGACATGTTTGTACTTAAGTTATCCCTACGTTTTAAAATGGTGTATTATCATAACTCCACAGATAAAATATTATTGTTTACTTAAAGGCCCATAAGAGCGTTGTCGATAATAAATACTAAAATAACCTCAGCTTTAATTTTTTTTTTCTCTTTCGTTCGCACGACCCAGGCCACAGCATAAAGGATCGAACCCAAATAAGCTAATTTATCACCTCAACTCGGTCCAAAGTCGTCCTTAAAATCTCAAGTTGAACTTATGGGTTCCAGCTTATTCATATAATAATTAATGGTTCTTCTAAGATGTAGAGGACCCGTGACATTTATTGACCGGTCGGGTAGGTCTGTTTCCTAAAATGCACATGTTGCATAAATACATGTCTCCCATTATCTCAACCCAGCGATGATACATATGCGTCAGATGTATCAAACCATTTTATCCCTCGGTCCAGCGTCTGTTTTTATTTTCTGAATTAGTTCATTTAAAAACCACTAACTTGCTTCATAATATGGGTTTCCTGTATGTTATTTCCATCCATATCAAAGATGGCGTAAACTAAGTACAAAGACATCTTGCTATATGAGTAATTGAAACCTTGTAAACGATCTCTCGTATGAAAATACGTAATAAGCCATTCCCGTAGAAAATGTCATAATGAAGAATTTTTATCATACTATTTTTGCCGACCGAGTAATAAGATAGAGATATTTACAATCTAACTTAACTAACTTACACAATCTAATTTATGCGAGGTATTTACAAGCTAGCTTACCGCTAGTTTCCTTTCGTATCTTTAACACACAAGAAAGTGTGTAAAATAGTGAATCCATTACCTTCCGTTACAGTATGGATAGTGTCACTCTTAACGTATCTCAGAATTAGATTTCGGCATATCATTCGATGAAATCATTCATTCGTCCTATGCACTAATGAAATCACATATAGGCTACCAAATACTGTACTAAGGCGGCGAACGCTATCAATCCTCTTATACGCGGCTGCGACCCATAGCAACTTAGACTACAGTTTGACAGTTGACTAAATAGTCTCCATTCTACCTAAAATCTTCTTAATCCTCTAGAGGTATTCTATAAGTTTTCCTGAATCTTCACTTAAAATAAAATTATTATTTTTTTTCTCACCGTATCTTATTATGTTTATGTACAGGTTTCCATTAAAATTAATACTGTGCACTCCTACAATTTTTTCTCTTGTTCCTATCTATTCTATAAGGTATCCTGCTTGACCCGCATATGCTTCCATATATACTTTTACGAAAACCCACGAAGCGCAATTATAAAATACTTAAATAAATAAAATGAAGATAAATAATTGGATAATATTTGGATTATTAACATGACTACATCCCTATCTATAAATAATAATAAGTAAGTCAGTAATAATCAACAGCCGACCCTACGGTTTATCTCCCCTGCAAATGCAGAATGTTTTTCTAACTTATCGTCTTTCTAGCCATGCTAGATGTTCCCGGCACTATAATACGAGGTGTTACTTCGATCCTTCCCAGGCCAAGATTTTTTTGTTGAACGTATTCTAAACACTTGAGGAAAGTATGCTTTCGGTAAAAAAAATAAAAAATGGCTCTCTCGCTTTGAGTATAGATCGTCCACTTCAAAATTCAGGGAATTTGGATTTAGCCAACATACAATCTCACGCCCATAAATAATAAAAGGATACCACCACCCACTTATTCTCCGTGTTGTCAAATGTTAGACCCTGTCTCTTATAAATGCACAAGTCAGACGACCAACCAATTCAACGTAAAGTTTAATATTTCAACCGTATCAATGAGAACTACTTTGATGTACTAAATATACAAAGTAACATACGCCAAACGCATTTATAATATCTCTACCTAATGTTAGTTGGTATATGGTGGAAATTAATTAGTTCTTCTTTACTATACTAGTTGTAAGGATACTACAATGCATATATAATTTTTTTCTTATACGCACACCTTTCAATTATTGTTTATATTTTGATCCGATTCGCCACAAGGACAACAAATACAGTACATCATACTTTTAAGTTACAAAGTAATATTTTATTTTCGCAATTAAGTAAATTTATATTTAATAAATCATCCGGACATTCATTTATATTCCAATTTTTTCATTATTTTCTTATTATTTATATCCGATCATAATACGATTTTTATTATTTTACCTATATATTTTTTTTTTGTAAGTCGGAAAAAATATTTCGCCTGTATACCACACCGCTGCATTTTAAATAAAGCTGTGTGCTTTACGAATAGTATACAATTATGAGACAAACACATCACCAAGACGACAACGGGACGTTTCAAACCGACAATATTAAACAAAATAATAAATTGAAGCTTTCATAATTATTTTTTTTCGATTCAAGCGACCACCCAAACACGTGTGGGCACTCTGTCCGACTTCGAAATACATTCAAGATAGAGTATTAAATTCCGATCATAGAAATAAATATTTTAATATGGTGTTTTACTAATCTACAAATGTCTATCAACTATTATTTTTTTTTTTTATTTAAACCACGTCGCGCGGTATTTTTAAACAGTAATGGGATCTATAAATTTAATTCTACATGCGTGCAATTATATTCTTATTTTTCGGCTCTAGGATTAATAAAATGGATACTATGATTCAGACATTTGTAATGAAAAACTAGCTGACTGGCTACCTGGTCACGGCGACACTGAAATGATTTCGACTATTCCTCTAATTTACTAATATTAATTTATAATAAATAATATAACTCCTGGTCCAAGGCACCAATGTAGTGATTTCGATATTTCTCTAGGCTTATATTTAAATATTATTAGGTTTATTATAAATAACAAGCCTCTAGGCCTCCTGGTCGCGAGCTCTATTGAGGTGATTTCGGCTTTTCGAAGCCTATTTATATATAATTTTATATTAAATAATAATTCTCCTGTTCGCCGGCACCACCTGTGGCAGTCCCGTATTTCCCTATGTCTAACTAAATATAATTTTGATATTACTATTTCTAAATTAATGCGGAATCTTCAATTTCCCTGTGCGGGCGTCCTGCTCGCAAGACACGCATCTGTTATGGATTCGGTATTCTCCTACGCGCGAGCTCTCCCGGTCGCCAGTGTGGAGATCTACCTTTCTACCTTACTTAATACTAATTTTACGCTAAATGCTAGTCTATTCGCTTAATATCTAAATTTGGCCAACGTGATCGTCCTAGTAGTTAAGAATATTCCCCATGTTATGTCCGTAATAATCCTAATTCTTTTAACCCGCGTTTTCAATTATCAGGATGTCTAAAGTTCACAAATATCCAAATATTATAGCCGTTAAAATACCTATAGAGCAATTATTAAAATAAATATACCGATTATCTTATGGTATACGACTAAGTAACAGAAAACTTCCCGTCAAGCGGTATGATATTCGAGCGCGCCCGTTATAGCATTAATTATGTACGCGTTATTCAGGGCTAGAATGTAAGAGTGAGGAAGAAATTATACATATGTACGCATTATTCAGAGCTAGAATGTAAAAGTGAGGAAGAAATTATACATATGTCCGCATTATTCAGAGCTAGAATGTAAAATGGGGGTGAAACTATACGTATGACACCAACCTTGTCGTAGACTCGTACTCGTGACTGTGGCCGCTTCGTGGCGTCGCCTAGCTGTTCATAAATTATGTGGACATGTGAAACAACATGCGACATGCTAAGTGTCTGCCTCGCTCGACAAATATGTTCCGTGGTTACATGATAAGTTCCCCAGACACCAGACTGTGGCGTACGTTCGGCTCCCCTTTGACCCCAAATTCAAAATCCGTACGTCTGGCGCATATTCGCAGTAGACGACGGATCCTGAACTCCGAACCCTGATCACCCAACGCGTTCAAAAGTTTAAAGATGATGATGATGATAATCCAAAGTTCTGATTCGGCCAATGTCTAAGTGAACAATATCATTTGTTATGACTCATTCAAGATGCATGGCTGAGGTCCTTGTATCTCCAATACGTTGCTGTTCAGTATCGGTAGGAAAGAGGCCAATCCGGGCCGCGTCCACCACTGAAGGTAATTAATTGTGATGATTGTGACAGCTATTCAGTATCGGTAGGAAAGTGGCCAATCCGGGCCGCGTCCACCACTGAAGGTAATTAATTGTGATGATTGTGACATGACAGTACGATTATCAGGAAATTCCCTTAATTCCTTGGGTGCGTCTGAACACGTAGGTCATGTGACAATGGTGTCAGAAGAATAGTTTAATTTATCTGCAGGATGATCCTCGGTGTCTCGAACAATGCATCTCGAATAAGGCCAGGAACAAATAGTTAGGATTATTATTACTGCATGCTGGTGCGTGTGTATGTGTGTGGATTGCCGACGTGGCGGCTTGATTGTAGCACATTTCAGGAACACTGTCTCGGGGCATTAACCTCTAGAGACACTACTATCATCCTCCTCATACAGCTGAAGTACGGGTACCACGGCGACCACACAGAAATCACCTCGATGCAAACTCAGTGCGGACTAAGCTATTTACGCCAGATTATATATCGGAAACAGATCATGAACGGTAAACATACGTAGGGTTAGCCTGTAGCCTTGTGCACCCTACGCAGACCGATGATGTCCAGAACTCTTTCGTTATGGCTATCATTACCAAACCAATATAACCATAGCTAGCCCGTCCACACTTCATGCCACCGAATGACTCTGTTCAGCCTCCAAAAGCACCTTTTCCTCCCAATCAAATCATCTTAGGAAAACTACAATTCACATAGGCGTTGAAGGTCGGTAGAATGAAGCACCTGGTTTCGGCTTGATAACCGAAAAGATAAATGTTTAGATAATGTAGGAATCAGTGCGGAATCTTACTTGTGAGATGTATCGTAAAGTAAAATGTTCAGTGAGTTGTTAGCACAATATCAATTATAAAGGTCAGTACGATTCGCATACGCATGCGATTGTGTATTCCCAAAGTAAATACACACACAAAGTTCTCGGATAAATTCTATCATTTCTACCTACTAGCCATTACTTCGGATCGAAATGTAATCTATAAAATGCGCCCGTCAGGATTCATGAGATTTTTAGATCTAGATTTCCGCGGATAAGTAAATATACAAATAATTTCGTACATAGTTACATGATTATCTACACGGCCAATAGTAGTATATAATTGGTCCTAAACAATGAGATACATGTAACTGAAACTTGTAGGTGGGTGTTCCCAATTTATAAAACGGACAGTAATTAAATAAAATGAAATATCAAGTGGCCTAGCAGTTACTCCAGTCCCTTTCTATGAATGAGTGATTACATGAGGATCCGATTCACACTACAGTATTTGTTATCGGTTTTAATTATGTATACAAGCATGCTAAAAGGTAAACTTAGTATTTTGGGTCCTCTGCTGCGGTTCTCAGCGTCTGCGCCAAACCCGGTCTGCCTTCAGTCACCACACTCGCGATTTCGGAATTTCAACACGACCTTCGCGGACCCGAAAAACAACCCGATCACCCCTAAAACACTCGCGGCGTAAACCTCGAAAAGAAAATCTTCAAAAGCGACTCTCTCCCGTGCGATCACGAAACTGACTCCCCGAACCTGCCCCTTGGACCACCCGAAGCTCGAAGCCGACCCCCCGCCCGCTCGGACCTGACTAACTTGAAGCTTTCGTTTTTCAACCCTCGACCGTCTTCACCCCTCCCCCGCCCCTGGCGTCTCCGCCCCGGCCCCTGCCGTATCAGCTCTAGAAATTTCTAGGAATTCATATTTTTTTATCAGTTCGGTTATATGTGGATCATCACACATTTTATATAATATATAGATTAAAAGTTAGCTAAGATGTTCAGGTTAATAAAATATCTTTAAATAGATGAATCAGATGAAAATATATTTTATACCTGTGACTTAATTAATGTTTCTTTCACAAACAAGTCACTTTTGAGATATTAATTATATTTTTAGCTGTCATTCTTAAAGTTAATTACGTTTTATTTCCATGTTTTATTTTCTTACTGAATATTTTGTTTTTACTATTATATTTTTATTAATTTTTACCATGCCATATTTTATTTATAACTTATCATATAAATGTCAGTCTTCTAAATCTTATAAATAGTCTATGAAAAGAAAACGTAGATCCTGCGCCGAATAGAATCTACCGTAACAAAATTGCGCAATCTCCGAGTCGCGCGTCCCGCAGATTGGAATACGACAATTCCGGTCGTAAGTCGGAATCGCCGAAGGGGGGGATGGTAAAGAAAGGAAGAAAGAAAGGGACTTGGATTAACGGGGATAAGGATCGATGATGGGAGGGAATACAGTCATAGGACCAGTGGATCTCGGGGAATCGGGAATCTGAAGGACCGCTCGCCTTACCTCGTGTATGACGCCTCCGTTACTCCCGCAGTGGCAACCGAGATCATACAAACAGCACGCGGACGGGCAAATCTCCGCTACCAAGTGAAGACGGCGATATCAATCACGTCACCCGCGGCTCATTCAATATCACTGCACAAATTACATGATCACAATATAACAGCGCTGATGCACTGGAGTTGAACAAAATCTATGCAATCGCGGGTCGCGAAAAAAGAATGGGTGGGAATTTGAACGTGGAAAGGTGTCAATAATATGTTCGCGGCCGATTCGCAAAGCGCGCCAAAAATGTGTTTCACGAATACGGAACAGTCTAATTAATTTTTTATAACTGTTAAATATTTATAATTTGTCATTTATTTTTTTATACTCGTCTATATAATTACTCTTATTTTATTCCACTTGATCGCTAATAGCACAGTTTAAAAAAATATATATATTTTAATTTATATTTTAAAAATCTCTTTTTAACCACATTCTGTGAAAATTGACATATGTCTCCCAGTCACTGTCCTTATAGTAATTCTTAGAAATCCAGACTATAATCTGATATAGATTTCTTTGAAGAAAATGCATGCCATAACAAAACACCTATTAACTATTTAATAAATATTGTTTTGTCACACAAGGGGTGGTAAAACGGGATTAAGGAAGGGTGGTAGAATTTGTTATAGGGACAGAACAATAAGGGCTGAAGGACCAACCAGGAAGCACGACTTACCTGGATTTTCTTGGTGTAATCACACCTCTTCTAAACTTCAGGAAACTTCTTCACCGAGCCGCACGAAGTACTATAACATTTTTCGCACACTTCGCCTGTCACATCAGCAATTTCATTTCAAATATTGTCCTGTAGCATTGAATTGTAGTTGGCTTACTGGCGTAGACCTTTCCTTTCAAGTACTTTCACAGAAAATAATCAGCTGATCATATCATCGATATCATCACTTTTTGATATCATGCGGCTGGAAAAAATTTCTAGCAAAATTTCAAGCGAAGCTCAGACTGTGTGTAAGATGGCACCGTCCTGTTAAAACCACATGCATTGCAGGTCTAATCGACCAAATTCGGCTACCAAGAAGTTTTCCAACATGTGACGATAGCGATCACCATTAATGGTTATCGCTATCGCATTATCATTATTATTTAGATAAAAAATTGTAATAAATTCAACGCGTTTTTGAAACGATAAATTATAATCAACTATTCTCTACTACTACTAAATGCAAATTAACAAATATTTTCCAAACTAAAATGGCAGTCAAAAAAAATCGACCTGGAACATAATATTCACGTGTATAATTCTGATCTTAGATCTGTGGATTGGATTAAAAAAGGATCGCTTAGATGGTTTGGTCATGTGAAACGGATGAATGAGAAGAGAACAGTAACGACACTAGTGTCAGAAATAGAGAACGCCGTGGAACACTTGGCACCACCAGGTAAACCAGACGGTCCTGTTAGAAGCCTCAATAATCGACGAGTTTGCTTGAGAAGATGTATGAATGTGGATGTATGTCAGGACAGAAGAGTGTGTCGCTTTATTTTCTCTGGCTACCTCCGCGGAGAAACGACGCGTGACAAGTTAATTAGTTAGTCATTTAACTTTTCTTCTTCAAAATTCGACTGATATCACATCTTTGACATGCGCTGTATATAAAATAAAGAAAAAGCGGTGAGGTCGCCATTAAAATAATTCTTAAATCTTTTTCGTACGACGGCGCGGTATTATTATTTTGATTTCCCTTGATAGCTAAGTTTCCATTTCACACCAAAAAAATATACGACATAGAATTTGTTCATTTTTTTTATTTATTTTCTAGTGTTTAAAACTTGCCTTAGGAGGTCGTTTAAAAGTCACTTTTTCTCGAAAAATTGAATAACTAAAATCGTGTTTCAAAGTTTTTTTTTTGTTATTTTCATATTTCTTACGCGCAATGATTTACCATTTCATCAACATTTTTCCTTCGTTTCTTTTTCAAGGTCGTCATTTTTGCAATCTTTATCTAAGCATCGTCTTTTCTGAACTGGATAGCCTTCTATATTAACGAAACACTTTAAATTCCTTGCCAACATCTTATGAAACGTCATGAATAATATTTCAACGTTTCAATTTTCAAAACCTTTAGTTACTAAATATATTATTACGGAGAACACATTCTTATTGTGAAGTTGTAATTATTCAGAACAGACGGTCTGTGATATTTTTTAAAATACTAAATAAATGTATCAATGTGTCCAAAATGTAATGAAAATGAATTGTTAATTCTGGCGTCTGCTACCGGTTTACTCAAAGGTATTTGAGATTCTGTAAAAACAAAGTAGATGGTTTTCAAATAATGGAACGGTAGATGTATTATTTTGAAAAATGTAAATGAACAATGTATGGGTTCGAAAATTTGTCGACAAAGGTACTGTCTGCTGCAGCATGGTAGATAATACGCCTTCCCCGGATTGGAAAGAGATTCAGGTTCGAATCCCGGTAGCAACAACAATATACTTTTCAATAAAATTGATTATTTATGTATATATTTCTAGTATTTAACTATATATATATTATATATACCTTCATAAAGTATAACTGTTAAGAATTTAATAATCATCTCCATGAGCCCCCGCCCTCTTGACAATGCTCCTACTCTTTTCTCAGCATCCTGCATATCTTAGGGCTGTGACCAGAGAAGTGCCTGTTGCCTTTTTCACTTGGTCGGTCCGACGGGTGGGGGATCTTCCTCTTCATCAAGCTTCTCCAAGCTATCTTCCCTTCTCACAAGATGCCCAAAAATTTGAAGGATTCGTCTCAGGCAAATGGTTGATATTTAGCCTATGTATAATAGAGATATTCATGCTTCTCGCCGTCCATGGTATGCGCAACATGTGTCTTCAGCACCATATCTCAAAGGCATCAATCTATCTTTTCTACCTTACCTTCAGGATCCATAACTCAACGCCATATAAAATGTATAATGCACCAGAAACTGAACAAGCCTGACTTTCGTTGTCTTGGAAGTCTCACACGAGCCCAATAATACACCCCACTTCTCGGTAGTTCACTTCTTTGCAGCTTACCTTCCGGGGTTGGGGTAGTACAACAAATCGTGCTATTGTCATAAGGGGAGGACAGGTTAATTATAGAAACACAGACGACATACTAAATAAATTTTATCGACATGTATATTAAATATACAGACTCACAAATTAACGTAAATTACTTAAGTACATACTACATGTTTACACAGGGGGGTAGTGAAACGGAATGAAAGAAGGGTGGTAAGAATTTGGTATAGGGACAGAACAGTAAAGGCTCAAGGACCAACCAGGATGAACACGACTTACCTGGATTTTCTTCCTGTATTCTCACAACTCTCCTGAACTTCAGGATACTTTTTATCTCTTTCTTTCTCCCTCCCCCCTCCAGCTGTCTTTTTAAGTGTTAAAGTTCAAAAACGAATAATTTTTCAAAAGTTTATATTTTATTTTGTATTTTATAATTTCTTATATCTAACGCTATTAGATATACAATGAAATTTTATACTAGATATAAGAATATTTTATTATTTTCACAATTAAATAACAAACAAATATTTACCATTACATTGCCGAAGAGTATAAATAAAATAGGCGTTTAGTGTAATTTAGTGTAATAGTGTGTTTAGTTTAATTCTTTATATCTCTTTATTAATACTTTGTCAATAATGTCCATATAATGACACCACAGTCTATTAGTGGAATAGCGAAGACGTCAGACTCAAGACTGGCTTAGCATATAACCATTCACATGCTAAGCCAGAGCAATAGTGTCAAAATAGCGATTCTGATATCTTTATCAGTTTTTTTTTTCTAGTGCGATTATTTTAATGTATTAAATTTGGAAAAAATATTTAAATGTATTATATGATTTTCCAGGTATAATGAACAAGGCCAACATAATGCCGCGCGCGCAGGAGTGCGTCATCAACAATCGCATGTTCTGGGTGCTCGGCTCCCTGGTAACCTTCTACGTGCCCATGGTGGCCATGGTGGTGACCTACGCGCTCACGGTGCAGCTGCTGAGGAGGAAGGCCAGGAGGCCGGACCCCGAGTGCTTCAGGAGGTAACTCTTTTATTTGATTCTCCAAAATAATATTGTAATTGTGTAATACACACACACGCGCACACACGCACATACATGCACACACACGCACACACACACGCACACACACGCACACACACACGCACACACACGCACACACACGCACACACACGCACACACACGCACACACACACACGCACACACACGCACACACACGCACACACGCACACACACGCACGCACACGCACGCACTCGCACGCACACGCACGCACACGCACGCACACGCACGCACACGCACGCACACGCACGCACACGCACGCACACACACGCACACGCACTCACCCCTTGAGGTAAAAGTTTTTACAAAATAGCGCTATACAAATTATCCATCTTCCACCTATTATTAAAGTCGTAAGCTATATTCCGTGTTGTATATATGTCGCGTTGTAACAATATCCGTAACACACGGAAAGCGCTGTATCTAGCGAGCCTGCGAGCCATTTGGGTATTTTTGAATTTTTCCAGATAGCTGAAGAATGACAAACTTTTTCCCTTTGACACTTTTTTCTTCCTCTTCTCCTCTATTTGTTACGACCGTTTAAGTTTAGTGAATTTCTTGCTATTATGTTTTTAATTTAGCCTAACTTTAACATTTTCGCTCACAACTCTGCGAGTTTAAAAGCGAAAATTATTTTTAAATATTTCCGCAATGGCTGATGGTGGACGGTATTGTTGCGTGTACTTTCAAAAATTCTTCTTCTTCTAATTTCGTCTCAAACCCTGATTAAGTGAATTTCTTGTTTTTGAGTTTACCTCTGCGACATTACCACCAAATTTTTATTATTCAAGATATACAAAGCGATAGCGCGGAATTTATTCTGGAGGTTATAAACTCCCATCATTTCAATTTCATCTTTAAATTGTAAAAAACGCGTATTTTTTTTTTTTGAAAAACGTACGAACCTACCCAGATGCGCCGAAAATTCGACAAAACTGAAACAACCGACTCCGTTAAATGAAATCTCACGACCGCGCAAGGAAATAAATGCAATGCGTTTTTTTGCACATACGACACGCGAAGCGGTGTCAAACTTTGCGATTTATGAAAAATGTCGATTTCGCATGAGAAATTACATTTTTTAAGAATTGTAAACAATCTCTTTACGCAATGCAATATGAGCGGTATATATTAAATACCGTATTAATGTAGATATCTTTGCGTTTATGCTCCCTGAAAAATAATATTTACCCAATACGAATTGTAAATAGTATTTTTAATAAATTATGTTTTAATATTATTTCATTTTAATCAAAAATGTCCATTTTCACATGAGAAATGGAACGTTTTTATTTTTGTAAACAATCTTTACACATTACGCGAGATGAAACGGATTAAAAAAAAATTGTAATAATATAGGTAACGGTTCATTCGACCACCATGAAGCGAAATATGTGACGAATCCGAATTAAAAAGAGTATTTTTATTTCAATATGTATATTGACATTTTTCGAGATGTAGATTTTTCTCTAGGAATTTTTTTGGCAACCTTTAAATAGCAGAGTAATACGATATTTTTGTAGAAATTAATTTATTTTATTCACGGAAACTACTATTTATCTATTCAAGGCGTCTTATAGGGATCTCAGATGTGTTATACGTGTTATAATTAAAAAATTAAAATCAATTAGCCGCGATGTATTTATATTTTTTTAACAAAAAAATGAAATATAGATGTCTCTATATACATGTCGTTTAAGTAAATAAATTTTCCGCAAACATTTTTCACGGCCGGCCAGCTGTAGAAATTTGTTTTTTTAACTATTATCGATAAGATTTTTATTATTATTTTCATGATAAAAATCATCATCATCATCATCGTTTAAATCGCCACCGTCTTCTATGATTTTCACAAAAGCGTAGAGGATAGTAGACTTTTAAATACTATAATAGTATTTGCCGCCGTGTATTACGTATTTTTTTGATAATCATTTTGAAACATAGATGTCTATATATATGCCCTTTCAATGAATATATTTATTTTTGATATTCAAATATTGAAGATTTTGATATTTCGTAGAGAATAGTACGCCGCACAGTGCAGGAATGGAATGCTGCCTCATAAATTTTATTCAACATGTCCAGTATGTCTATTATTATTTTTAAATTCAAAATAGTATGAATATTGTTTTTAGACGTTTAATACTTAATAATCTTATTATTACTTAACATAACGCCGTTTCCCCGCGGGGGTTGGCAGAGAGGATAGAGCGCCATACTCTTCTGTCTTGACACACAATTCTCGCCTCATTCACATTCATACATCTTCTCATACAAGCTCGCCGATTGTTGAGGCTTCTAACAGAACCATCCTCCATTAACTGGTTTACCTGATCATGCCAAGTCTTCCACGGACGTTCTCTATTTCTGGTGCCATCAACACTTAATTATATTGGTTAGTTTAAGTGCGGTTTTAATTTTAAAAAATTCTATAAATAGGTGAATATGTTATGCATTTAAAAACATGAAACATTAATGCTTTTTCTTCTTATTTTCCTATTAAAACACTTTTTATAGTTTTATTAAGTGTATTGAAGGCTTTTTTTTTCCGCAAATTGACAACAGATTACTGCGTTTCGGATTGGTAAGCTAGTCTATATATATTAAAATAATAATTTTGCGATGTTTATATGTAACCGATTTCGTCACACACGTTTTGGTTAATTTCTCGGTTATTAGGCGTTCTATCCGCATTCTGACATTTTTCCCAGACGTCTGAAGGTTGACTGTGTCTTTGCATCCTTTTTTTTCATTCTTCTTCTTCTTCTCCTCTATTTGTTACAACTCTTTTAGTTTGGTGATGTTTGAAAATTTAACTTTTTAATTAGCCTAACTTATTTTTCATTTGCTTATAACTCTGCGAGTTTAAAGGCTAAAATCATTTTAATATTTTTTGGCAATTACCACTGATGAGCAGTATCGTTACACACTTTTTTTTAAATTCTTCTTCTTCTAATTTCTTTGTGAAGCCTGATTAAGTGAAATTTCGTGTTTTTGAGCTTTTCTCTGCGACTTTACGACCAAAATATATTTTTATTACATCTGTGCATACATCACAATGGAATAAAATTTATTTTCGTATTTGTAAGCTTCTATTGTTTAAAATACCTTTAAAATCTAAAAAACGCGTATTTTTATTTTAAAAAATCGACGTACCTACCTACGTACGAATGAAATAAAGAAAAAGCTTGATATTTTGCAGACGTATTAATCAAACACAACCCTTCATATTTTCAAGCAATAACCGTGGGCTGTGATTGGTCAATCTTTTTATTGGTCAATTTTCATAAATGGCTGCCTGAAACTTAAATAAACAGCTGTTTTACCTGTCATTATGCGTAATTTTCGCACAATTTTTTTTGACGTTTCAAATGTATGACTTTATTTCGACTCGGCATTGTAATAAACAGCTGTGGATTTTCGCGCGTTTTTTTATGTCAGGTATCGACATCCAGATTTCACAGCTTACAATAGTCATAGATATTTTATATTTTCCCGCATAAGATAAAATTGATGATTTCACTCCGGAATTTGGTTAATTATGGTGAAAAATTTTCTATACGTTTTTTTAAATTTTTATAGGTTTATAGGATATTTTTTCTAGAATGACACAATGATGATTTTTTAAATGCATCATTGAATTAATTATTATTTCGCAGTTGTACACGTGACTTAAATACGTCTGCTTTACTACAGACCGGCCGAAGGAGTTTGTTCTTTTACGCGTCTGTTATTCAATATTTAAATTGAACAGTTCTGGTGATAAATAAACCTGTAACTTACTTACTTACCGACCATCACGCCGTTTCTCCGCGGGGGCAGGCAGAGAGGATAGAGCGCCACACTCTTCTGTCCTGACACATAATTCTCGCCTCATCCACATTCATACATCTTCTCATACAAGCTCGATGAGTGATGGATTATTATTCTCCTCTTTGATTTTTCTTCTTTTCCTGTCCAATTACTTTTTATGGTTTTATCAATGAAAATTAACAATTTTTTTTAAATCCTAGAAGATGGGTTGTTAGTTGTATACATCGGCTAAGAAAAGTGGTCTTTTTTTACGTGGTAACTAATCTAACCTAACCTTTCTCAAAGATCAACATGCCTTTGACCATCTTGGGTTGTTAGTGTGTACCTCAGCTCTGTCGCTTTTGAAAAATCGACGTACCTACCTACATACGAATAAAATATAGAAAAATTTGATTTTTGCAGACTTATTAATCAAACGCAACCGTCTATATTTTCAAACGATAACCGAAGGCTCTTATTGGAGGAGCTCTGATTCGTTGGTTTAAAAAATGGCCGCCTAAAAACTGTGAATAATCAGCTGTTACCTGTGCCATAATTTTAGCACACTTTTTTTGACGTTTTAATTTTTCCCTAAATAGCCGCTGAATAAACATCTGTTTTACGTCATTCAATTTAACCTAAAACTTTGACTTTGACGTTTCTGGTCGGCCATGTTTTTTTTGAGCCATGAAATGAATTCGATAGAGGGCGGTAAGGATGCCAAGTGCGCAGTAACCACTGCGCATGTTGCCACTGCGCAGGATGCCAAGTGCGCAGTAGCCAGTGCGCATGTTGCCACTGCGCAGGATGCCGAGTGCGCAGTAGCCAGTGCGCATGTTGCCTCTTCGCAGGATGCTAAGTGCGCAGTAGCCATTGCGCATGTTGCCACTGCGCAGGATGCCAAGTGCGCAGTAGCCAGTGCGCATGTTGCCTCTGCGCAGGATGCCTAATGCGCAGTAGCCAGTGCGCATGTTGCCACTACGCAGGATGCCGAGTGCGCAGTAGCCAGTGCGCATGTTGCCTCTGCGCAGGATGCCTAGTGCGCAGTAGCCAGTGCGCATGTTGTCACTGCGCAGGATGCCAAGTGCGCAGTAGCCAGTGCGCATGTTGCCACTGCGCAGGATGCTAAGTGCGCAGTAGCCAGTGCGCATGTTGCCACTGCGCAGGATCCCAATTGCGCAGTAGCCAGTGCGCATGTTGCCACTGCGCAGGATGCACATTGCGCAGTAGCCAGTGCGCATGTTGCCTCTGCGCAGGATGCCTAATGCGCAGTAGCCAGTGCGCATGTTGCCACTGCGCAGGATGCCAAGTGCGCAGTAGCCAGTGCGCATGTTGCCACTGCGCAGGATGCCTAATGCGCAGTAGCCAGTGCGCATGTTGCCACTGCGCAGGATGCCAAGTGCGCAGTAGCCAGTGCGCATGTTGCCACTGCGCAGGATCCCAAGTGCACAGTAGCCTGTGCGCATGTTGCCACTGCGCAGGATGCCAAGTGCGCAGTAGCCAGTGCGCATGTTGCCACTGCGCAGGATCCCAAGTGCGCAGTAGCCTGTGCGCATGTTGCCACTGCGCAGGATGCCAAGTGCGCAGTAGCCAGTGCGCATGTTGCCACTGCGCAGGATGCCAAGTGCGCAGTAGCCAGTGCGCATGTTGCCTCTGCGCAGGATGCCTAGTGCGCAGTAGCCAGTGCGCATGTTGCCACTGCGCAGGATGCCAAGTGCGCAGTAGCTAATGCGCATGCTGCCACTGCGCAGGATGCACATTGCGCAGTAGCCAGTGCGCATGTTGCCTCTGCGCAGGATCCCAAGTGCGCAGTAGCCAGTGCGCATGTTGCCACTGCGCAGGATGCCAAGTGCGCAGTAGCCAGTGCGCATGTTGCCACTGCGCAGGATGCCAAGTGCGCAGTAGCCAGTGCGCATGTTGCCTCTGCGCAGGATGCCTAGTGCGCAGTAGCCAGTGCGCATGTTGCCACTGCGCAAGATGCCTAGTGCGCAGTAGCCAGTGCGCATGTTGCCACTGCGCAGGATGCCAAGTTCGCAGTAGCCAGTGCGCATATTGCCTCTGCGCAGGATGCCGAGTGCGCAGTAGCTAATACGCATGCTGCCACTGCGCAGGATGCACATTGCGCAGTAGCCAGTGCGCATGTTGCCAATGCGCAGGATGCCAAGTGCGCAGTAGCTAATGCGCATGCTGCCACTGCGCAGGATGCACATTGCGCAGTAGCCAGTGCGCATGTTGCCTCTGCGCAGGATGCCAAGTGCGCAGTAGCCAGTGCGCATGTTGCCACTGCGCAGGATGCCAAGTGCGCAGTAGCCAGTGCGCATGTTGCCACTGCGCAGGATGCCTAATGCGCAGTAGCCAGTGCGCATGTTGCCACTGCGCAGGATGCCAAGTGCGCAGTAGCCAGTGCGCATGTTGCCTCTGCGCAGGATGCCTAGTGCGCAGTAGCCAGTGCGCATGTTGCCACTGCGCAGGATGCCAAGTGCGCAGTAGCCAGTGCGCATGTTGCCACTGCGCAGGATGCCAAGTGCGCAGTAGCCAGTGCGCATGTTGCCAATGCGCAGGATGCCAAGTGCGCAGTAGCTAATGCGCATGCTGCCACTGCGCAGGATGCACATTGCACAGTAGCCAGTGCGCATGTTGCCAATGCGCAGGATGCCAAGTGCGCAGTAGCCAGTGCGCATGTTGCCACTGCGCAGGATGCCAAGTGCGCAGTAGCCAGTGCGCATGTTGCCAATGCGCAGGATGCCAAGTGCGCAGTAGCTAATGCGCATGCTGCCACTGCGCAGGATGCACATTGCGCAGTAGCCAGTGCGCATGTTGCCTCTGCGCAGGATCCCAAGTGCGCAGTAGCCAGTGCGCATGTTGCCACTGCGCAGGATGCCAAGTGCGCAGTAGCCAGTGCGCATGTTGCCACTGCGCAGGATGCCAAGTGCGCAGTAGCCAGTGCGCATGTTGCCTCTGCGCAGGATGCCTAGTGCGCAGTAGCCAGTGCGCATGTTGCCTCTGCGCAGGATGCCTAGTGCGCAGTAGCCAGTGCGCATGTTGCCACTGCGCAGGATGCCAAGTGCGCAGTAGCCAGTGCGCATGTTGCCAATGCGCAGGATGCCGAGTGCGCAGTAGCTAATGCGCATGCTGCCACTGCGCAGGATGCACATTGCGCAGTAGCCAGTGCGCATGTTGCCTCTGCGCAGGATCCCAAGTGCGCAGTAGCCAGTGCGCATGTTGCCACTGCGCAGGATGCCAAGTGCGCAGTAGCCAGTGCGCATGTTGCCTCTGCGCAGGATGCCTAGTGCGCAGTAGCCAGTGCGCATGTTGCCACTGCGCAGGATGCCAAGTGCGCAGTAGCCAGTGCGCATGTTGCCTCTGCGCAGGATGCCTAGTGCGTAGTAGCCAGAGCGCATGTTGCCAATGCGCAGGATGCCAAGTGCGCAGTAGCCAGTGCGCATGTTGCCTCTGCGCAGGATGCCTAGTGCGCAGTAGCCAGTGCGCATGTTGCCACTGCGCAGAATGCCAAGTGCACAGTAGCCAGTGCGCATGTTGCCACTGCGCAGGATGCCAAGTGCGCAGTAGCCAGTGCGCATGTTGCCACTGCGCAGGATGCCAAGTGCGCAGTAGCCAGTGCGCATGTTGCCTCTGCGCAGGATGCCTAGTGCGCAGTAGCCAGTGCGCATGTTGCCACTGCGCAGGATGCCAAGTGCGCAGTAGCCAGTGCGCATGTTGCCTCTGCGCAGGATGCCTAGTGCGTAGTAGCCAGAGCGCATGTTGCCAATGCGCAGGATGCCAAGTGCGCAGTAGCCAGTGCGCATGTTGCCTCTGCGCAGGATGCCTAGTGCGCAGTAGCCAGTGCGCATGTTGCCACTGCGCAGAATGCCAAGTGCACAGTAGCCAGTGCGCATGTTACCACTGCGCAAAATGCCAAGTGCGCAGTAGCCAGTGCGCATGTTGCCACTGCGCAGGATGCCAAGTTCGCAGTAGCCAGTGCGCATATTGCCTCTGCGCAGGATGCTAAGTGCGCATTTTATTGTCAATAAGTGCCAGTACACATTTTAATGTCTTTGTAGGTCTTGCTGTTAGGTTCCCTTACGACCATTTAAATAAGTAAAATTTTATTAAGGACAACACATTTTTATTGTGAAGTTGTAATTATTTAGAACGTAGGACTGTGATATTTTTAATACTAATTAAATGTATTATTTATAAAGATATGCATGTATCGATGTACTGTCGCTGCACCTTCCCGGAGAATTGTATTGGAAATGAGATCCAGGTGCGAATCCCGGTAGCGAAACAACAATATTTTTCGATTAAACCGAGATTATATGTATATCTTTCTGATTAATAAATTTAATTAGTAATTAAGGAAATTCTGTATCCACTGTATTCTACAATTTAATATTTTGTCACATACATATATTTTGATAATTTGCCAAACTGCACAACAGTCTTCCGGCAATTATTAGCATATTTTGTCCGCTGTTGGATGACTTATGTTTTAAATCATCACATATATTAAAATCATCTACCTGCTATATTCCGTGTTGTTTGTATGTCGCGTTGTAACAATATCTGTCACACACGGTAATCGCTGTATCTCGCGAGCCTGCGAGCCATTTGGGTATTTTTGAATTTTTCCAGATAGCTGAAGAATGACAAACTTTTTCCCCTTGACACCTTTTTCTTCCTCTTCTCCTCTATTTGTTACAACCGTTTAAGTTTAGTGAATTTCTTGCTATTTTCTTTTTAATTTAGCCTAACTTTTAGATATTCGCTCACAACTCTGCGAGTTTAAAAGCGATAATTATTTTTAAATATTTCAGCGATGGCCGACGGTGGGCGGCATCGTTGCGTGTATTTTTTTAAATTCTTCTTCTTCTAATTTCTTCCCAAACCCTGATTATGTGAATTTCGTGTTTTGGAGTTTTCCTCTGCGATATTACGACCAATTTTTTTTTTATAGTATTCAAGTTATACAAAGCAATAGCGCGGAATTTATTCTGGAGGTTATAAACTCTCATCATTTCTATTTTATTTTTAAATTGTAAAAAACGCGTTTTTTTTTTTAAATTTGTGAACCTGTCTAGATGCGCCAAAAATGCGAAAAAACTGATACATATAACCCCGATTTGGCTAAATTTTGCGATTGAGTGAAGAAACAAATGAACCGTTTTTTTTGGCTATTTGACATACTGAACGATGACAGACTTTGCGATTTATGAAAAATGTCGATTTAACATGAGAAATGACATATTTTTAGAATTGTTAACCATCTATATACACAATTCGGTATGAAACGGTATAAAATAAAAACTGTATTAAAGTATTAACCGAATTAAAAATAGTAAAAAATTGAACAGTTCTGGTGATAGATAAACCTGTAACTTACTTACTTACCTACCATCAGGCCGTTTCCGGGGTAGGCAGAGAGGATAGAGCGCCACACTCTTCTGTCCTGACACATAATTCTCGCCTCATCCATATTCATACACTTTCTCATACAAGCTTGATGAGTGATGGATTATTATTCTTCTCTTTTATTTTTCTTCTTCTTTTCCTGTCAAATCACTTTTTATGGTTTTATCAATGAGTATTAACAAAATGTTTGTTTTTATTAAAACCTGGAGAAATGGGTTGATGGTTGTGTATGTCAGCTCTGTTTTTTACAATTTTAGGATGCCGAGAATAGTGGTGTTTTTCTTTACGTGGTTAGTAATCTAACCTAACGCTTCTCAAAGATCAACAGGCCTTTGACCCTTTTGGGTTGTTAGTTGTGTACGTCGGGTCTATTTTTTACAATTCTGGGATACCGAGAAAAGTGGTATTTTTTTTTTAGGTGCACGGGGTGAGTTTGTGTAGCTCCTGCACAATTTCTCTACCACCCCTTAGGTTGTTGGCTATGTACGTCGGCTCTGTTTCTTCCAATTCTGAGATACCGAGAAAAGTGTTTTTTTTTTTGTTGGGTGAGATTGAAAACAGAGTACTGCGTCTCTGCAGGATATGTCTGCTACCGTGCGGTAGCTGTGCGGGCAGGCTAGTATTATTATTATTATTATGAATTGGATAAGGCGAGAATTGTGTGTCAGGACAGAAGAGTGTGGCGTTCTATGAACGGCGTAATGGTTAGTATGTTGATTACGTGAAGAAATACATTAAGAGTATTTAAAAGTATATAAAATTATTTTTTAAATTAGCAAAATCAATTTTGTGTTCAAAATCCATTATTTTAGACTGCTAACTTTGTTTTATTAACCACTCAATGAATTAAATACATCTACCGGTTTCTAAAAATATCATTTTCTTCTTCAGGATGTCATCAACTAAACAAAAACATTTGTTATATTGTTTCTTTAACATAAATTATTTTTTAACTATTTGTTAAATTTAGTCGGTTGTTCATAAATATTTCGAACATTTTGAAATTTAACCACGAGTCCAATTCTAAAAATTTTTTCCTAAAAATTATTCTAATAATTTTGTTTAATTTTTTAAATTTGATTTAAATACTAGAAATATATTTTTCGAAACCCATAGATGTATTTTATTCATTAAGTGGTTAATAAAACAAAGTTAACAATCTAAAATAAGTATATAAAATTATTTAATATATAATAAGACTATAAGACTTCCAAAAATCTCTGGATATCCCTCGTATTTGAAGTATATATAAATAACGGAAAAAAAATAATATTCCAACATAGTTTTCGATTCGCCCTAACAAATAAAGGGTGACTTTCAATATGGCCGGAGGCAAAATAAATCTAATGTAGTGTAATACATTTTTTAAGACAGCGATCTCAAGGCATTTTTAGTTTTTGTCTTCGAATATACGATAAACAATCTTTTTATTTCTAATTTTTTTTTGGTCTTAACTTGTCCAAGGTCATTTTGAAAAAATGTCGTATTTATTTACTGTTTCCGGAGTAAATTTGTGGAATTCCATAATCACATATGTGAAAATAAAATTTTTGTATTCTACTCATTTAATTTACTTGAGACTCGTTTCGCCTTGTAAGGGCATTATCAATCTAACAATTTAACTTAACAACTTGTATTTATAACTGTAATGTGGGACAGCTGTACAATTTAATTTGCATGAGATGAAAAGGGACAACATTGTTCATTGGAATTCTGAGAATTTTCATACATTGTGAATGCTTCTAATTATTCAGTTACAACACTGATGATATTTTAATGTCATGGGTAATTTGTAGAAAAGGTCAGCTATATAATTTTACAATCTAAGAAGACAATACGGCATGTACCAAAAATTTATCTTTGTATAAGTGATTGAATATATGAAAATATCATGATTCGTGATTCAATTTTTTTTGTTAAAAATTGTATTGATTTTCTGACGCCGCCGTTTAAATCGATTATCCGTAATTTGATTAGCGCCATCTATTGGAATCTGTTTTTGTTGTTAACGTTTATGCTGGCTTGTTTGGTAACTTAATTTAGTTTTTTACATCTTGCAGGTACGTGCAATAATGTTCAACTAATTATTCTAATTATGTATGCTGGAATATGTTTTTTACGCAAATGAAATGATATAAATACAAACCCTTATTTTATTAACGCGTATTTCGTGTATTGTGATATCAGAAACTGTAATCACAGTCAGAGTTTTCAATCACTGATATTATCTATGCTAGAATATGCTTTTTACGCAAATGAAATGATATAAATACAAACCCTTATTTTATTAACGCGTATTTCGTGTATTGTATATCAGAAACTGTAATCACAGTCAGAGTTTTCAATCACTGATATTATCTATGCTAGAATATGCTTTTTACGCAAATGAAATAATATAAATACAAACCCTTATTTTATTAACGCGTATTTCGTGTATTGTGATATCAGAAACTGTAATCACAGTCAGAGTTTTCAATCACTGATATTATCTATGCTAGAATATGCTTTTTACGCAAATGAAATGATATAAATACAAACCCTTATTTTATTAACGCGTATTTCGTGTATTGTGATATCAGAAACTGTAATCACAGTCAGAGTTTTCAATCACTGATATTATCTATGCTAGAATATGCTTTTTACGCAAATGAAATGATATAAATACAAACCCTTATTTTATTAACGCGTATTTCGTGTATTGTGATATCAGAAACTGTAATCACAGTCAGAGTTTTCAATCACTGATATTATCTATGCTAGAATATGCTTTTTACGCAAATGAAATGATATAAATACAAACCCTTATTTTATTAACGCGTATTTCGTGTATTGTGATATCAGAAACTGTAATCACAGTCGGAGTTTTCAATCACTGATATTATCTATGCTAGAATATGCTTTTTACGCGAATGGAGTTATAATAACATAAATAAATACTCTCAAAATTGTCCTTTTTTTATTTCGTGTAGTGTGGTATTATAAATATAGTGAAATCGTGATAATGAAACTATGATCACCGTCACAGTTTTCAATCACTGATATTATCGAATACCAATCACAATCACACCAGTGAGTCAAGAATAGCATTTTTTTTTCATCACTAGTTGTCAGGAATCAAATTTTATTTCAAATATCTTATTGAAACTTATCAAAAAACTTATTGGCCTTATTCTAGAAAGTTTTGTTTCCTTACTGCGCATTATTTGACAACAAATATTCGATTCAATTCAGAAATGCGACCAAAGTTTTCGACGGAAATATCTTCTTGCATTGTCAAATAACTTCGAAGTTTTCATTTATCGCAGTTAGTTAACAATGTTGCAGTTACCAACGGTTTGTATATTTATCGCTCACTTACGTCGGTGCAATATTAGCGTTAATACAATGAACTAAGCTGGCTCGTGTCCATGAATGAGATTCGCCTCGAGAACGGGTAAACGTCGGCAAATAATTCAATGCAGAATCGTAATCGCGTGTTTCATTATCGAATTAGAATGTCGCGTGCGGTACGTACGTAGCTTTACTGACGCTCAGAGATCAAAGTCTCACTGAGAACCTAGTGACATGAGACGTATTCTTTCTTTGTATTATATATATCTAATTTTTAAATTGCGACCGACGCAAGTCGCCGGTCACCAAAGTGGCTGTGTGATGATGGAATCAGAAGGATCGGTCAGATTGGAAAAAAAAAATTGGGGAGAGATGAGGGAATGAATGGATGGAGGGAAGATACCTTCGATAGCGAACCAAGATAGACTAACGAAATCAAAGGACAGGTCAACTCACCTTGTAAAAATCTCTGATCAATAAAACAAAAATCTCAGCGGTGTGTGCGAAGTAGTGATTCAACACTAAATCACATGAAAACACTTCCTCTCCTCGACTTCAAACAGGACAACCAGTCGAGCTAACGGAACAATCTGTACTGGGGAGTATTCTCCTGTATTTATTTCGTATTCATTCGTATTTATTTAGTATTCGTATGGCTAAGGGGGTATGAATAAACTAAAAACTGATAACAATATACTATGTTAACAATAATATGAATGAATGTATTCACCTACAAAAATAATAATTTCTTTTTTTTATTACGAATACGGAAGATACATTCAAAATGCTTTTAAACAAAATCTCGTATTCACATGTTAAGATAATTTTTTTTACATGTCCATATTAGTTAATTTCGTTAAGTTCACTATATCCTTCATTTTTATAACCGTTCACTTTTTTGGTGAAACTTTGTGTAATTCCATGATTATTTTGTAAATTGAGTCAAAGCTCTGTTTTATTCCGCTACACTTTTCATTGTGTTAAATGATATAACGTTTTCGGGAACATCTTCCCATTATCAATATTATAATTCAACTAAAATTAAAAACGCTTTCAGACAGTAATATATGGTGTGTTTGGAGATAACGGAGGTGGGGTCGGGGTGGAGTTAAAATGGATAAGAGAGGGGATGTAATTGGCGGTATTTGAACATTTATTGTTATTTATTGTCTATCTTTTATCTTTTGGCGCAACGCAACTATGTATAAATTGTAAATTACTATTATTAAAAGAATGGCCCTCCATTCTTGCGTGCTCGGCCATTTTGGAGTTTAGACTTTTTTTATAGCTTTCTTGTGTTCCTCCAATCTTTTTCTTATTCTTCTTCCGCTCTGTCCAATATAAATTACATCACAATCTTTGCTACTCAACTTGTAGACTCCGCTTTTTTCTTCCTGGAGTATTTTTAATTTATTATTCAATTCAATTGATATAATACAATAAAACGTTATATTATTTAACACAATGAAAATTATAGTGGAATAAAACAGAGTTTTGACTCAATTTACAAAATAATTCATGTTTATGCTTTTAATAACATTCTAACCATAATCGTGTCAATTTAATATAGCTCTAAGACCCGTATTCCGTATCTTTTTCCTTACTTTTAACTGCCGCTAAAAAAATACCATTTTAGCGGTCCGCTAATTTGAAATGTGAAATTTTCTATTTCGTATCGATTATTTTATCGGTTTCGTTATACTCACATATTTTAGCAGCAAGTTCTCTGGTATTCGGTTGTACGACCGTAGAAAAAATATGCGGCGTCGCGCATATTATTAATATTTTCTTTTTTCTTGTGGTGCATTGTTAAAGCAATATAATAAGGGATTTTCGCATTGAAATATAGATTCTACGAAAGCCCTGGCTGCGCAGCGATCGATAGCAATCGCAGGGCCAAGCAGCAAGCAATCGGCGATTGCTTTTCTACTATTAACATAAGAATATTCAATGTAGCAATAAGGATATTATGAATCAATAACAAAAACAAAAAGAAATACAAATTATTGGACAGACACGAGAATACAATGATGAAACAAGAAACACAAGATCACAAGAAAAATATATAAATAGCAGTTTTGTGTACACCAATGAGGGCGAAATCACCGCTTACCCAAGACCGATGCAATAAGCTCAAGGCTCCTATCTCGGTCCTACTCTGTTGGCATTTTTTAATTCTACTAGGCAGCTGTTCTATAGCGCTCGTCATATTGACAGGAAGATACCGCATAGCTGCCAAAACAAGATTTACCCTCATTGTTTCCGGTTGACTCACTTTATTAGTAAATAAATAAATAATATTTACAATACATAACATAAAAATAATATAAAATAATATAATTAACATTAATTAGATCAGACAGATTCCAACCGACAGTAACTCACCCTGATACGGGAATAGTACGCGGGGATGGCAGTCGGATTGCCCCTACCATCATTACCGCCATGAAAATAGAAATCACTTCTAAGAAGCTCCCAACGCGATACCCAAACCCTAATGAACTCCGGAAAAGTTTAAAAATTACGTTCACTATGGTCATCGTTCCGCACTATCCTTCTTAAACTGGAAATACCGTACGAAACAGTGCCGTTCTATGAGCAAAAACTCCCATATCAGTCCTACTCTATGCTACAGTGCAGCCTCGCAGCAATGCAACACGGTAGTGGTGAGAAAAATGCTACTCTCGATTCACTGGTGTGATTGTGATTGGTATCAGTGATTGAAAACGTTGACTGTGATCACAGTTTCATTATCACGATACCACAATACACAAAATAAAAAAACCATAATTTAGAGCGTATTTATTTACATTATTAAAATCTCATTTGCGTAAAAAACATATTCTATCATAAATAATTAATATAAATCTAATGTGATATCATCACAAAGAGAATTAAAATGCTCAAAAATTGTAATTTATTTTTCAGGTCAAATTCTCATCAAATATGCGTAAAACGTTTTGGCCGAATTTACTAGATGGCGCTGATCAAATTATAAAAAATCTGGTAGATGGCTCTGATTCAAGTGATAAACGATTTAAACAGCGGCGTCAGAAAATCAATAGAATTTTTGACAAAAAAAAATTGAATCACGAATCACGATATTCCCGTACATTCAATCACTGACAGTGGGTGCGACTCAAAGATATTAGCGATTGACTCACGGTTCGTTTCAAGCTCATCACTCCAACACGGCATAGCCGTCAATCAAGAACCATTAATTGTCCCTCGTAAGCTTTATTTAAATAAATATTTAAGATACTTGCAAATTGTGAAATTCCCGTATTGGAAACATTTACGGTAACGCAAATAATATTTTCTGGCCGGCAGCCAAATAATGCATTTCCTTTCTCTTACAGTTTCACTGTGTATTTTAATGCCGTTTTTGCTTTTCGGCAAATTATTTACCTCCGTTATTATTTCAACAAAAGTCTAAAAGGCCTTAAAACATTTTAAAGTACACTTCGTGAAGACGAAGTGCATTTTAAAATATTTTCGTCGCATTGGAAACATACCCTTGTACAAAATTACTTATAATGCAATAGTGCAATCTTACTTAAAATTAAATCAGAAAAAACATTTATATAAAATATTTTTTTTAAATAATACAAGTCTACGAGAAAAGCATATCTGTCATGTGACGGCGTATCTGGGAAAATTCTCAGGAGGTATTTCAGAGGTCTGTAACCATTTTTGTGTCACACCTAATAATTTATATTTTTGCGTTGAAAATGTTTTTAATATTTATTTATGTCAGACGTTATACAGTAGGTTAGACTTTTTTTTAAACTATTACTTAGATAAGACCTTTACACCAATTTAAAACGAATAAACTGAGTATTAGGGCCGGTTGCGCAATCATGAGTAACTTTATACTATGATAACTTTTTATTAACGCTCGTGGTTAAAATCGTTTGCGGGTTGTTTGAACGTTAAATTTACTATTGTTTTTAAATGATAATAGGAAATAATAAGAAATATGCTTTATTTTATGTTATCTGTCACCTTGGTGGTGACATTTTTTCGTACTATGTGCTATAATACATTGTAAACATCGATATCATCATCGGAGGAACTCTCATCACTAAAATAGCGGTATATTGAATGATTAATTATCGTATACTGCGACTCTCAAAGTATCAATGTGTCGGATGACTTTTGGAACAGCTGTGAAAAGTCCGCCATATTTAACTATCGATTCTCGTTTTTACTATCGGATATCGCAGAGTAAAATGAGTCAAGATGTACTTTCGAGAAGTAAATATTTTTTTACTAACGATCAAACAACCCGTTTTCACAAAAAAAAAAATTATTTAGTTATTTTTTTTTACTATAGTAAAAAGTTACTACTAACCGCACAACCGGCTCTTAGTTGCCATAATTAAGATAATACAAGCATTATAAGAAATACCGCGACCATTAAACTCAGCTCTCTAGCAAGACTTACGTAACAAATGACGCAGTTTAGTATTAAGGTGATACTTATGTTAATAAATATGTAATTCGCGTAGAATTTCTCAAATTTTAAAGTAGAAAAATTAAGCAGTTATTCGTTTTTAAAACTCTTTTTTTTTAATATATCAAATTGTAAATTGTTATACACAAATAAATCTCTCGTGTTCATAGTGAAATTTTCAACTCAAGACAATCTCTGAAACGTAGATAATTCTTTAGAAACCACTCCTTCTTTCATTGTTCAAATGTCAGTCCATTGACCATTGACGTTTCATTCGTCAGTTGGATGAATGTAAATCTTCCCAGCAGCACTTAAAATTTAGCTCGTGTTTAGTTAAGGTCTTTCCAAGCTCTTGCGTCCTTGCGTTCTGGTCTTCAGCATGGTGTTTGCTGATGGGTCTTAAAACGACCCAAAAAAAAAATTAATTTTCCTTTAAAATAACCTCCAAGCGTGCGTTTACAATTAATCGTAAATACTTAAGCGTGCGAAATAACTGTTAATAATAACTGAAATTTTTAAGTGTTTCGATAATAAAAGTGACAAGATATTTATTGTGCTTTTATTTTTTTGTAATAATGTTCCACGTACTGTAACCGTTATGTTGAATAACGGTTACACAAGGTTAAAATTAAAACGGGTTAAAGAACGGAGCATGCCCGGGGGGCGGATTTATGATGCGGGGGCCTGTCTCACTAGCTATTTTGGGGACCCCTTAATTTGAGACACGTACACGTAGTTGTGAGTATTCATAGCGTCTGCCAGTATTTCTGGAGCAAATTTTTACTTTTTTTAATTATCAAGAAGAACACATTATTATTGTGAAATTGTAATTATTCAGAACATAGATCTGTGATATTTTAAATAATAATTACTTACTTACTTACTTACTTACCGTTTCCCCGCGGGGGTAGGCAGAGAGGATACAGCGCCACACTCTTCTGTCCTGACACACAATGCTCGCCTCATTCACACTCATACAAGCTCGCCGATTGTTGAGGCTTCTAACCCTCCATTATCCGGTTTACCTGGTCGTGCCAAGTCTTCCGCGGACGTCCTCTATTTCTGGTTCCATCAACACTTCCGTCATGTATCTTTCTTACCATTCTCTTCTCATTCGTCCGTTCCATATGACCAAACCACCCAAGTGATCCTTTCTTAATCTTACTCACTATACTAACATCAGCTTTATATTCTTTCCATATTTCTTCATTCTTTACTCTGTCATAAGTAGATTTGACACATATACGCCTAATTGATCTCATTTCCACATTTGAAATCAATTTTATCGAATTCGAACCTGGATCTTTTTCCAAAGCGGGGAAGGTGCATTACTAACTATGCTACAGCGACAGTATTTTTGACGACAAATTTTCGAACCCACGTGTTACACTTTTCAAATTAATACATCTATCGTTCCATTATTTGAAAGCCATCTACATTGTTTTTGCAGAATCTCAAAAACTTTTGAGTAAACCGACGCCAGAATTGACAATTATTTTTTATTAAATTTTGGACACATTGATACAACTTATATATTATTAAGGAGAACACATACTTATTGTAAAGAAAGTTGTAAATATTCAAAACACAATGTACATATAAAATCAATTTTATCGAAAAATATCCAATATTATACGACAGTTGAATTAATTTGAAAAAAGTGTAAAACATAGGTTCGAAAATTTGTCGTCAAAATTACTAGCGCTGTAGCATAGTTGGTAATGCACCTTCCCCGAATTGGAAAAAGAGATTCAGGTTCCAATCTCGGTAGCGTAAAAACAATATTTTTGGATGAAATTTATTTTATATGTATATCTTTATAATTAATACATTTAATTAGTATTTAAAACATCACAGACCGTCTGTTCTGAATAATTACAACTTCACAATAAGAATGTGTTCTCCTTAATAAAAAACTGTTTAATTTTGTAATTAAACGGACTACAAAAATTTCAAAATACACTTTGGTACATTATTTATGCAGAAATAGGGTGCTGAGAAATTTGATTATTATTTTGATTTATTTCGTACTTCTGAATTTCTCTACAATTTTTTTTATTTTTGTGTATTATCTTGATTTTCCCTTTAAGTGGTATGTGAGGGACTTAGGAACCGCCATTCACTGCACCACTCAGTGCCTCTTGTAGCATTGACCCGCTACGTGGCATTGCGGCATAGCGTGATTGCCAAGTGGTGTTAAAAATTTGCCAACCTGTCGGTGAATGTGAAGGACCGATATGGGAACTTTTAAGTAAGCGGTGAATCATCATTCACTGTCCATCTTGTAAGAAATCAACTTCCTAGTGATCGAACTCTCCAGGATGTCTCTATCTCCGTCTAGCAATATGCCTATGAGGTGACAAAGAATGTGTGGGCGTACGGCATATGAATCGGAAGTATAAGTTGCAGTGTGAGTGATGAGTGCTCCAATGGCCACCCATTCACTCAAATGTTCGTTTGAAGATCGTGGAGTGTATAAGTGTGGTGGTTGAACATGTTAAGAAACGGAAACTACGTACAACGAAATGACTACAAAATATAACTACTAAAATCAAACTTTTTTTTGATGTATGTATGTTTTTTGATAATATTATAAATTAAATTTAAGGTTTCTGGTGGTACATTACTAATACTAGTAACATATGCTATGAAGCCTTCAATATGCCTCATGGCATCGTCTCTTGTAGGAACTAGATTTATGAGATGAACAGGAAGATTCTTCGTCTGTCAAGTTTTCGTTTATAAGACTGTCCACTATTTCATCAATTTCCACTACGTTTGATGTTATTACGTTGGAGTTAACTTCTAAGTAAGTCTGCAAGGGTTATTCATGAATTATTTCTCAGCCATCATTTTTATCTATACTATCTTCTAGGTAATTGTCTTGCTGATTCCAGATTATAAATACTAACAAAAAAAACAAAACGTAAAAATTACTTAGGTATGATAATAAAAAAACCAATACACTCTTGGCTCTATAGCGAATAGCGAACTGGCTGAACGAATTTCAATTAATTTTAGACGTAAATCGCGGGAAAGACGAACGTAAAATAAGGGTTTTTAATGTACTGAAATGACACGGGACTGCAAAAATAACACGCAAATGGAGGGAAAACGTGAATTCCGGGCATGTAAAATCGGGATTCCACTGAATATGGAAGGCGATAGCGAGAAGTACGACTCCCGTACGACTGCTGATCGCGTTAGTTTTGTATAGTGACGGTATCGGGCGTGAGCTCCATTTTTATGCACCACTAAATTTGAGGTGCGTTCATCGGTCGCCGTCGGTGACGTTCGTTAGTCTCGCAGTCTCATTACAACTATAATTTGCATGTAAAACTGGCCACTAGGGTGTCAAAAGAGTTTGAAACTGATTGTCATCAGTGAACTGAGGAAATTTGAAAGAATTAGACAATTCAAACAAATTTTTCTGACTTGGATCATGGACATTCCGAGTAATGAGACGATGGTGAACTCTCTGGATAAAAATTCAATTTCACCAAACGAGACGTTCTGCTCCTTCCCGGTTAGTGATCTCTCTGAAATTATTAAGGATGACATGGAACTCCATGGGCAGACTAACACTCCCGTGTCCGTGGATGAGATTTCTCTCGGAGATTTGACTCGAGCGCGCATAAAGAACAGTACAGTAAACACATTTTTGTTGTGAAGTTATATTTTTAGAACATAGTTCTGTGGTATTTTAATACAAATTAAATTAATCAACTACAATAGGCAAATACGCAGAAAAAATCTATTTATCGAATAAATATTTAGATTATTAAGGACAACACATTCTTATTGTGAAGTAGTAATTATTCAAAATATAGGTGTGTGATATTTAAATACTAATTAAATGTATTAATTATAAATATATACATACAAACTCAATTTTATCGAAAAATATTGTTGTTGCGCTACGGGGATTCGAACCTGGATCTCTTTCTAAACTTGGGAAGGTGCATTATCCAACTATGCTACAGCGACAGTACTTTCGACGACAAATTTTCGAGCCTATATGTTACACTTTTATTATATAGGGTCTTTTAATAGGGACGCTCAAAATTTGTTAGGTTAATTTATTGTCAATTGTTAAGTAGTATACGGCAAATCACCACGGAAGGTTGAACAAGGTGTGCAAATCATCAAATTTTGAATATGTTTAACTTACATTTTAAAATCGAGCATCCTCGTTGAAAGACCCATATATGTATTAACTTATTTCAATAATGATAAAACTATATATTGTCCACAGGCTAGGGGGCGGCACAGGGGGAGGAATATCGCACCACCTGGCTTGGAGGACTAGCGGCGCTCCTGACAGGTAAGGTCAACATTTACAGTACCTACTTGCAACCCCTAAACTTCTGACAATGCACACATACACTGTGAAAGAATTCGCTACAACCAATTCGTAGAATACAATAATATTTACCAGATTTATAGTATTATAATGGCCCACGGATGATATTTCTGTGAGATTTTCGATTCGAAACAATCTCTGAGATAGGGATTATGCTCCCGTGAAACTCTTTGGAGATATTCTATAATACTATGTAAAAAGACTGATCCTTTATTCTCATTCCAACAAAGAGCTTCATCAATACCCATCTCATAATTATGCTACGAGAGCAAAAAAGAATTGGATCACCGTGAAGCCTAAAATGAAGACAAGCTTTGGTCAATCCTTCCATATATTTCTGGCCCCCAATGCTTATAACATTTTTCCGAGCAGAATGAAATAATTCTCGATGGACTAACTCAAACACCATCTCAGGAGCTGGTTATTGGGTGACAGCAGAAAGGAAACTGAGCAGATTCATGGAAATGATCACATGAACAGAACATCAATTCTTTATATTAATTTTTCTGTTTTGCATAGTGTTTCAATCATGGGACAGCGATACTATTTTACTTATTTATCATTTTATTACAATTTTTTTAAAACCCTCTTGACATCATTCTTAATATTTTTGGTTTAGACGAAAAATATACATATAAATATTAATAATAATAATGGTTTTCATATTTGTATGACAGACAACGGATGAACCTGTCTCCTTTAGTACAGACTTCGGTCTAGTTAAGGAGACAGTGAACTATAAAAATGTTTATAATGTATAAAATGTAAAAATTTTGTGTCCATGTTTCTCAATAAAAAAATTTGATAAAAAAACTCTCGGCTTTCATAGTCTACTGTGTACACACCGAGTCTCATAGATTCGCCATCTCGAATCTCATTCACTTATTATTGGTCAAATATCAGTCCATTGACCATGCTCCATTCATCAGTGGGGTGGATTTGAATTATAAAACGAAATAAATATGTTTATTTATTTATATATTTATTTATTTCCTTCAAGGCCCTTGTGGGTTTTTTACATAAGAATAAATTTTTATTTTATTTAAAATATAACAGTACATTTTTAATTGACATTTCAATATAACATAAAAAATAAAAATTAAGTATAATTTACATATAAATATTTCTTCAGCTCAAGTATGCTCCTGCAACGAAAAATGTCAACGGAATTCAACTTGTTACCGAGCCGATGCATCCGCGATAGCAAAACTATACAAAAAGCTATCAATTAAATATAGAATTGTGTCTTGAAATATATATTTTTATCAAAATTGTTTAAAAAATAAAGTTATACGTAAATACACATGTGGAATGTTTAATTCAAAAAATAAAATAATAAATAATTGTAATATTTATATTATTAAAGCTAAACAAGCGTGGCTAAAAGAAGATTTAAAAAATTCTAAGATTCTAAAATTATTACATACAGAATTAATACATGAACTTCACGCCATAGAAAGGGATTTATTTGATGATAAAGTCCGATCTAAAAAAGCCTTTAAGAGAACAATAGTGGGTTTTCAGAATTTTCTAATCATTTGATAGAAAATGGTCATGGTTTCGATAAAAAATTGGGATTGTCAATTTTGCATGTAAACGGTGTTGGTCATAAATTAAATAATTTAGAATCGTTGGAGATAAATAAAGCGTGTAAAACTATTCAAAAAATTATAAACAACCAACTGAATTTAACTACGAGTCCCATTATAAAATTTTTTCCTAAAAATTATTCGAGTAAATTTGTATCAAGTAACAATTTGAGTTGGGTACTAAATTTATTTTTTAAATAATTATTGTTTTTTAAAAATAGATTCTGGTAAAGAAACAATAATATATGTTTTTACTTAGTATTGACATCCTGAAGAAGAAAATGGTATTTTTCGAAACCGGTAGATGTATTTAAACTCAATAATACAAAGTTAACAAATAAAAATAATGAATTTTAACCACAAAGTTAATTTTGCTAATTTCAAATGTATTATATTTGCAGTCAATTAGAAGCATTTAACTTCCAGTAATTTGTTTAGAGGGTTTTTTATCACAATTTTTTGCCCTTCCAATCCATCTATGATATTTATTACAATAAGGTAGTTAGTAAAAGTGTCAAAGCGATCAACGCTGTTACACTTATAGTAGTAGATTAGGTATTAAGGAATTGGAAAAACGTAAAATTGGAAGCAGTCTGCGCCCAGTACGCGAGTCGACCGCACTTTCCGTCTCTGTTCTTCTATTAATCTTGCATCGTTTTTCGTCCTGTCATTTATGTATTTTGCGTCGTTTCTTGCTGTCTTCGGGCTTCTCCCCGATCAGGATAAACAAATGTATATAAGAATGGTTTTTACTCGAACACCAACCAACCTTCCCACAAATATGTTTATCTAACTTCAGAATAAATAAGCAGGTTTTTGTCAAATCAAACGTCGTGTAGATGAACTTGAGTTTTCGACTCTTTCTACGACGTCTGCCATGGTTTATCGATTATGAGTCCGAGTGTGGCCGAGGGGCCATATTCTCGAACTGCACATCCTTCCACATGTTGTGCACGTGCATCCGCTGGGCAGGAGGTTTCTCAAGGACGAATCTTCCTCATTTTCTTTCCTCTTTCTCCTTTTTTCTGTTTCTCTACCAGTTTGTCTTTCTACCAATCTTAAGTTTATCAAAATCTCAACACGCGTGCGTATTACTGAAATATATAGCATCATGCCTCAATCTATATGCAATCAGAGGCGTGTAGTTCATACAAGCAAAAAATCTGTGCATTACTAAAAATTCTGGGAAACAAATATAAATTAAGTAATTGGATTAACGTAAACGAAAACATTATTTTTACAATTAGCGCCATCTGTGTACAAGTAGAGACTTTAATTGTTTAGTTCTAAAAACTACCATTACAACTCACCGTTTTACCTATGGCGCTCTTTTGTATTCGCCGCATCGACCTATTTACAATACTCTGTTCTAGCTTTAAACTAGTGAATTACTCGAGTCATATAATTGGCTATGCACTAAATTGTAAATTTCTTTCGGTTGATCCGTTTTGTATGGAGTCGTTACCTACGCTTTTTTTAACAGAATAACATTAGAAAGGCTTACAAACTGCTTGCAAATCAATGAAGTGTTGACTTTCTTTTTTACTAATTCGCGAATTTTACTATCTTACCATTTTTAACGTGTTGATTTCTTGATTGTTCATTAAATTTGGTGCATGGATTGAATTTTAATTTGGGAACAATAAAAAGTAATTAACAGAACTATTTCCTACGTTAGCCTTTAATAGAAATGATTATTTCCTTTAGTTATTACGTGAAGGATTTTCTAACAATAATTGAATCGTGTTCAGTCATGAAAAGTGTTCTTAAAAATGTCCATACTTTTTTTATATGAGTAAGAAAGTATTATTTTACGTTTAAACTTAAAGTTTTTAAACACTATTAATAGTACTCTAAAATTACAAATAATATAATACGAGAACGGATTTATTTTATAGTAAGACGTTGGTTAAACGAAATTACATATATTGTATTACATATGATTTTGTAATGTCATTGGTAACAGCATAACCTAAATATATACCTACTGCACGCCACTGGATACAACATGTATATGAATATTTTTCTTCAGCATACACAAAATAATTTCCTCACAAATCATACAATAATTATTTCTCCTACAGAAGTTGTCCAAAACTGCTCTTTAAAAATTTCATTAAAATATGATGTTTATCAAATTCAGCCTTTTTATAAACGTGCATGAGAATATTCAAGGGATTTAAAAAATTTTTTGTCTGAAAAAATCTCGTTAATGGCCTAGATGTTGCGAACTTTTGACGTGACATTCTTTGCTAAAACTGAAAATGAAAACTGAAGACAAAATGAAACACAAAATAAAAGTTTTATTGAAAATATTACCTACGTTTATTTTGATGTAAATTGACGAATACTTTGGTTGAAGTTTTTATTTCTGTTGATAGAGTTATAAGTGTTTATGATAGAATATGCTACGCGAGAGCTCTACCATCGTGATATTGCCCTATTAGACTAGTTTTAAACTATATTTTACGTGTGTATGCAGATTTTTTTTGTGTTAAGATTTAATGTACTCATTTATATTTTTGATGTAATTGATTATTTATATGTTCTAAACATCAAATTTTAATATTATTGTAAATGTGTGTGTGTGTGTGTCTTGAAAGTGAGTAAATGAGTGGTGGGGAACGAATTTTATAAGAGGCCGTCTCTGGGGGAATAGCTCTCTTCCATCACAGCTTCCGCCGAATAACTAGTCTATCTCTGAATGTATAATCAATATTTGCTGTGTAACGTGTTGTAATAAACGAGTAATATTGTTACCTGAAAAGACTGAGTTGACAGTAATCAGAGGATAGAACCCCAAGGGAATCTGGTTGTAATCTAAGATTTATCCCAATTATTAATATATATACATGGTGGCCCAAAAAAATGAGAACATCTCGTAACACATCAGTTATTTCAAAACATAATATAATTAATTATAATTCTTAATGTATTTTTTTCGCACAATATTTAGCTAGTCAGAAATCATCAAAACACCCCATATTGCATAATCTAGTGGGCTTAAATCTGGGCTGTTCGGTGGTCACATGCCTGGCTCGATGAAATTAACACTTAGTTACAAAATTAGTATTTCTGGCTGTGTGAGATGGAGCTCCATATACTCCAGGCTTTGTTTTGAAACTCTTTGATAATTTTCCCAGCATCCCGACGTTTTCTTTTATTCTGCGGTGATTTTTGTCATTCTGGGTAACAATTTGAAAAAACCAAATATAAACAATGAAAAAATTAATAATCAAAGATGGCGACCGGTAAGTGAGTAAATTAGTAAACTATTTAAGCTATTGTTGATATAGTTAAACTAATTTCACATTTTACGAAATGTTTTCATTTTTTTTGGGCCACCCTGTATATTTTTTAATTGGTACTTTTGAAGAAATTTGTAATACATCAGTATTAATATAAAAAGCTGGATATATTTGCTTTTGCTTAATATCTAGGTAGTGGTTAATATTCCCGCCCGTCATTTTTAATTCATTTATTTTACCCAATTTATGATTTTTTTTTACCACCAAAAAAACATATTTTATGAAGGTATGGCTTAATACTCTGATAATCTTAATCTGAAACATATAGCGCATTAATATTGGTTAAATAACCTGTCGGAATACAGGCATGTGTCTAGTCCGGCAGCAACCGGTACAATGTAGTGTTCAAATATCTATAATATAATAAAAAAATAATTATATAAAAACAATTTATATTACAGATGTGGTGGCATGCGAGGAAGCCTCTCTCAGATGTCGCTGGGGTGCGGTAACGGGTCCGCGGGGGGGGACCCCCACCGCAGGGACCAGGGCAGGAGGGACCAGGCCACGCAGACTCCGGAAAACATCGCCAGAGACGTCAGGAGTTCGAGACTCAAGTCGCTGAGGCTGCCCCTCATCGCGCCAAGTAACATCAACCTCAAGTAAGAATCTCACAAGTTTAATCTACTAATTCATTTTTACCTAGCATAAATAAGTAAATAAAAATTCAATCAAGATATCTATGAATAAATCTTTAAATAAATTCGACAATATTTCGTTGGTGATTGTGACTTAACACACTAAAGATTAACATTTACCACACTATGACATAAAATATCCGAACGCAGCCATGCTGTCAACTCGTGTTACCGTAAATAACAGAAAAAATGTTTTCATTAGCTTAAATGACTTTAATGGCACGAATTTACTCTAAATATTGAGCATTCAATCTTGAAAAAATGATTAATAATATAATTTAGAGTATTCATTAAGTATTATTATATAAGTGTCCTTCCTTCTTATCTCTCTTCATTTAATATGTCAGAAAGAGACAATTAAATTTGTATGTTCTTTTCACTGTAAAAATAGTATGTCATCTCTGTCTTTCATATCACAAATTGTATTTTTATCAAAGTATTAATTTTATAAAGGATTGAATGGAAAAAATAATTGTTTTTGTACCATTCCATTTTCATTCATTTCAGTCATCCCTAACAGCTAATAATTTCTTTAAGATTATCTAAAATATGAATTTTATGTTGCATGTATTTACTGAAGTATTACTAGTTTAATTATGATGGTAGGCCTGTGTTACTGCATGGTTTGGGAAGGGTTAATAATACTTTTTTTTTATACATAGTACAGTGCAGTGTGTTATTTATTATATTGTTATAATCAGATAACATTGCAGCAAAGTGAGACATATATTTGGGTACCCTGCCTGCTACACTAATATTTTACTGTATTGTAGCAGACAGTGCCTTTCCGGTATGGTAATGAACAAAGTACGACGTTCAATATACAAATAAATATATATATAAAGAGTTAACAAGATGCGATTAGATAGCATATAAATACATTGTAAAAAAAAAAGTAGATGCATTGTTCAATATAGAAAAATATCTAAATATTTATAGTTAGCATATAAATACAATGTTCAGTGTACAGGTGGCCTAAAAAAATGAGAACATTTCGTAAAATTCTAAGTCTTAACGGTTTATGTGTGATGCGCCCTTGAGGTGAATTTTTTTACTAAAATGGAGCTATAAAAATTATCCATTATTATTATTATGGTTAAACTGTTATTGTGATTGTGAGTTCGATTGTAAATCACTGGTACCCTAGAAAATAAACCTCCGACAATTAAATCTCAGTTATAATCGAAAATAAGCAGTTATAATAACTTCTTTAATATTAATAAATAATAAGATAAAACACTTTGTTTAAACCATTATACATATACTGATAAATCAATATGTTTCGATACCTATAATAAGGAACGCTTGAGATATCTAAATAACAACAACTATTCTAAATTTTCCGATCAACTTTTGGAAACAAATCATTATTTTGATATTAACAAGGGTTTAGAAATTATATATATTTGAATTTGAAATTTTAGAAATTCTAAAGCAAATTAAATATTATAAATAACTAAATCCTTTTTGCAAATAGTCACATTTTAAATTTGTTTTTACAGTAGTTCTTCAGTCAACTTTTATATGTTTATAGTTTTGTTTTTATCTATGCTTGTATTTTAGTATACATTGTTTCATGAAGAAGATACCATAGGTATATCAAAACATGTTGATTTATCAATAAATAAATAATCTTATTATTTTATCTTATTATTTAGTTACAATAACGCTTTACCATCACTGGTTTGAAGCATTCTTGGTAGGAGTTAATGGTGTTCTTTCTTCTTCTTTCAGGTTCCTGGGTAACAGAGGCAAGCGCCGCACCATGTCAGCCAACGCGGTGATGACGGAACAGAAGGCCACCAAAGTGCTCGGGCTGGTGTTTTTCACGTTCGTCTTCTGTTGGGCTCCCTTCTTCTTGCTCAACATTTTCTTCGCTGCCTGTCCGTCCTGCGATGTTCCAGGTAAAAATCGTATAAATAATAGTGCACGCTTTAAACTATACGGTGTACAGGTACGGTTATAAATACAACAAAATATTTATTCGTATTTCTTCAAATTCAAATTTCACGTTGTGGTTATTCATTTTAATATTGAATTATTTATTACTTTGTTTTTAACCACTTTTAAGTGTTAATTTAATACATCAACCTGTTTCGGAAAATACCTTTTCCTTCATCAGGATGTCAAATAAATTATATATAAATTCTTCTTCGATGTTGATGGCATTGCACTAGCAGCTGCAGCTTCCCAGCTTAAAGCGATCATCTCCAATATAAAATAATCGACATCCCTCTAAAATAGAAGGAATGCCTATAAAAAGTAAAAAATTATACGTGAAAGAATATGGTTGACATACTGTCATTGGTAACGCAATCTTCCGGCGAGAGAAAGTTCCGGGTTTGAGTACGGGTAGTAACTTAATAATTTTTAGATAGATAGATTTTTTCTAAATGATTCGTTTAATTTGAATTATCATAGAACTGTGTTTTAAAAGTACAACATCACGATAAAAATGTGATTTTATTAAAATTAGATTTCTCACGGAGATTCAAGTACACATAATGAACAGTCCAAAATATAACGCGAAGTGATTAATGAATCGGCAGTCTGTATGTTTTGCGTGCGGATTAGAATGAGATCTCTCTCAGAGATCAAAGTCTCATTGAAAGATTATCGCGAACAGGCCTTAAGATGAGATCATCAATAAAATAATCAACAATAAAAACCTTTTATTTTATTTGATTTCATAACTTGTTAATTGAATTCCAGAACACATTGTGGACATCTGCCTGTGGTTGGGCTACGTCTCTTCCACCATTAACCCGATCATCTATACAGTCTTCAACAGAACCTTCAGGGCAGCCTTCATAAGACTGCTGCTATGTCGGTGCCACAGGTCCGTTCTAAATGTAATACTTACACAATTCATCCCTTTCTCGAATTGATGATTTTTAGAAAGAACTCTGATGATGCATGTTACATGGATGAGACATAAATAAAAGTAAAAAATTATGACTCACTTTCTGCAGTATATTGTACACAAGGTAGAATGCCGCAAATAATACATATCTACCTTTACCAACAAATTTTTGAGAGGAGAGATTCATGTTCAGGGGGCAGCGGTTCAAATTTACCGCCGTTCCAGCTGGCATCGACACCAGCGACATCTGCATTCAATACCTAGCCAGCGGCATAGTGCTGCCGCCACAGCCTGGCCCTATAGCTCACCGACGACACATCTTTTGTTCCGCTACTGTAACACAATAAACGACTCTACACCAATAAACGACATCTGCATTCAATACCTAGCCAGCGGCATAGTGCTGCCGCCACAGCCTGGCCGTGTAGCTCACCGACGACACATCTTTTGTTCCGCTGCTGTAACACAATAAACGACTCTACATATGTATGCATAATAACATCGTACTTTAACCCTTGAAACTGTGTTAGGAGCTGGTGCCCCTAAATCAGTTTCAGTCAGCAAAGAATCTCAATGTATTTTTTTCGGAAATACTAATTAATGCCATTCAATGTCTGATAGTGTTGAGTTTTTTTTATTACACACGCATACAAAGATGAAGAAATACATATTGTAGGCAGTTATACTTTTAGGAGTTAGGTAGATAATTTAATTAAATGATTAATAATAAGATGACGTTTATTGTGACAGAGGTAGACAAGGAAGAACACAGAAGTTGAGCGTACAATATTAAATGTAGAGAAGAAAGTCGGCGGCGTTTGGTCGAGCTCTCTAACACCGGACGAAACCCGTCTTGGCGAAGCGCTGAAACAGAAGAAATGTCGTCAGTGAGCGATAGGGCCAGGCTGTGGCGGCATCACTCTGCCGCCGGCCAGGTTTTAAATGCAGATGTCGCTGGTGTCGATGCCGGCTGGGACGGTGGTAAATTTGAACCGCTGTCCTCTACATACTAATTCGTTAAAAAATTACTAACGAATAAAAACCAACAGAACTAAATATATCTTTACCATTGAAAAAACATTATTTACTAAACCGAGTATGTAACGCATTTAATTTTTAATTAGTTGTTAGTTATTATATTAGTTGTGAAATTGCAATTTTAGAACATAGTTCTGCGCTATTTTTAATACTAATTAACTTAATCAATTAGAAACATGTACCGAAAAAATCTATTTATATGTTTGCTACTAAATATTTTTTTTTTCGATATTCCTATACATTGTTTTCTTTGTATATCTTTCTAATTGATTAATTTAATTTGTATTACATATTATATTTTTGGTACCAGCGTAATCTAAGTATATGCCTACAGCACGCCACTGCTCAATGGTACCATTAAATCAATTTTTATTTATATTTAAGGCGTACTCGCTCTGTTCACTGCGGCCCGGAAAAGCTCTACAGTAGACTGGCCAAACTATTTAAAAAGTACAGCTGGAGGGGGGGGGAGCCACCCTTTCCCGGGACCGGTTTAGAAGCTAGAGTTTCCTTGTCGGTCCCACTCATCAAAGCTAATAAAAATACGTGACTTTAATTCAAGTTTATGCAAAACGAAAAAAAATAAGAAATGTATTTATTAGAAATTTTCGCAGAAAATTTAAAATTTAGGCTCTCCAGCGTCCCTTAAGTGCTGCCTTTATTCATAAAAAAATATATTATGTACAGTACAGGAAACAAGAATGTAGACAAGGGTGGTTCGCCGATCTCATCTTCTCTCAACAGGCGATGATGATTATGATTATGAGATCGAAAGAAATGAAACACAAAAAATGTTCAATATCGGTACACTACGGCGACACGACACGATCGAGAATGACTTCCCGCTTGCCAATTGAATACCCATTTTTTATTACGATTCATAACAATACATATAGTCATATTTGCAAGTACCTACACGCCGACAGGCCGCCGCTGTACGTTTTAGTAAAATGTCTTTGTTTTCCTGATATCTATCTCACGGGTTTTTTGGCGCCACGCCGATGATTACACCTTTAAATTTTTGACACGTGTCTAATCATACCAATTAATTGGCGCCTCCTCGGCGAGTAATTATGTGCGATACATATAACATAAATACATAGAACATAGTTGTACATATTGATGGAAAATTAAGGTGCAGTAGTTTATTATATATATATATATATATATATATATATATTTATATATGATATTTATTGTTTTAAATACTTACCTTTTTTTATTCATCCGCCTTATTTTGAGCATTCTTCATAGATCCATATCTCAAATGATCCATTTATATATTAATGTTCAAATAAATATTTATATATAGATAGCACAATACCATATATAGGTTGCACCAGCAAGTACCGTATAGGTCCCGGTAACAACCAAAATTATTTTTTCTGCATATCTTTCTAATTGATATTAAAAACTCTTTTTATATTCAACAACCATGAAACGATTAAGTAACACAAAATTGAAGAAGAAGAAGAAGAAATTAAACTGTTTTTATTTTCAGATCTGGCCGTGCCGCGCGCTACCGCTCGGGCAACGCCGGACGAGGGGCGGCCAACATCTCCGCCCTGCCCCTCGCCATATCCCTCCAAGGCGCGCCCCTCCTGGCCAGGACGCCGTCCTCCCCCGCCCCGCACAACTGCAGGGCCAACTCGCTCATGGAGATAAACGACGATGACTGCTGAATATGCGCCGCTTCCCCTGGGAGTATCTCCGTCAGCCGAATCTACAGATTCAGCGCACTCCGATCGACAAGACCAACGCAAGAACCTATCCATTAAAGCCAGGGTGAAGTTGGCCTCTAAAAAACTGAGCGTGTTTTACAAACTATAATAACGCCAACTTCTAAATCGGAAGCGTCATTGAAGCCAGGATGAAGTTGGTTCGTCGAAGCCGATTCAGACCAATCGACGATCTTTTTTTCATTGAACCTACTCTGAAATTGAGCTGAGTAAACACGTAAATTTCCATTCTACACTAACTCAAGAAACAAGTTTAAGCTTATTTGAAGACAGCCGTATCAAAGCTTATAAATATCTAAGATCAACATCTCAAGAAGATCCAGATTATAACATAAAAAATCTAAAGTTTTGTCAGGTCGTTAATTCAGTCAGGACTCTGTAGACGTAAATTATTATAAAATATTACATGAGCGTACGTACTAAAGGTTGCAATGCAAGAACCAATTGATTTCTTGAATCACTATCCAATTGAAATTATCATAGTATTTCTCAATAAGTATTGTTGAAGTAATTCAAATATATGTGATTGACTCGAGATTGTGTCAGAGGGTTAAGATGCTGTGAGACAGAAGCTCGTAACTTTTTCTCACGCGTGTCGGTCGTGTCCCGCAATGTAGGGTGTCTATTGTAACTAGAGCAGGGTATATGAATGAAAGAGCACTTACAAGGTTTCGTTTATTGAGGTGATGAATTGATTAAATTTAAATACGCGTTTGAATGGCGATCCTGTTGATCGGACGGCCTGCGAAGAAGTGCTCGGTAGATGTTTGGCAGTACCCGTCTCTGGTGCTTAATATTATGTCGCTCTGGTTCGGCCCCTAATGGTTGATAGGTGAACCCTTGCCCGGCCATGTTTACGAGCGCGAATAGGGTCACCACAGTATTTAATATACTTTCAAATATTTTCCAAAGAAAGGAGACTTCTTTATGGGTAGAACCGCGTTCCAATATTAACCATTCCATCGTCCATTTGATTGTTTTCGTACTTTTAATTGTTTAGTTTATGAGAGACTAATGCATTATTGATGACGAAGGTCAGATTTGTACAGAACACCGCAATATGGTATGGAATCATGGACCCTGAAGGCAAGGAAGAGAAGACGAATTGATGCCTTCGAGATGTCCCGGAGATACATGTTGCGCATACCATAGACGGCGAGACCCACGAATATCTCCATTCTGCAGGAGTTAAACATCAAGGACAGGCTCTGAATCAGACCTGAGACGAATACTTCAATTTTTGGGAAGCAATTAGCTTGGAGAAGCTTATTGTAGTGGGCCACGTAAAAATAACAGAGACTTCTCTGATGAAAACTCCTCAGATGAATGGCAAGGGACAGGAGTCGGTGGAGAAGACTTGAACATATCTTCGTAAAAGAAGAATAACTTTTCCGGTGGCTGCCCTAAGATCTACAGAATGCCATTAAAAGTGGAGAAGCACAGTCAAGAAGACGAGAATTCGTGTAAATCACGATTCAGACTTGAGGGACCGACGTGGATAGATGAACAGACTTGTTCCTAGCCTATTAAAATAATGCCTAAGGGTGGCAAATATTATTTTAAACGTTTGTATTATTCCATTTCATTATAACAATGAAAAGTAGTGGCGTAAAAAGATGTTTGTAGTATTTAAAACGATTATTTGAATAAAACATATCTTCACATTTTCAAAATGGACTTAGGGTCAAGTATAAAAGAATTCTGAAATAAAGAAAAGCGGACGAGAAAGGGACTGATAATTACCTACTTATATTCCATGGCTTCATGACTCATTGGTACCTTTCGCCTGAGGTACATCTCGGCACCGACGGTCTCCCCACTCCACTCGGAGACAGGAACGTGAGAAATATGAAACGTCTCACATCACTAATTATTTTAAACAATTATAAAAGAATTTTTAAATCACGACCAGTAAGGGCCGGATGTGACTTTTTACTTTGGTAAAAAAAGTTTTTAAAGTTGTTTAATCGTTGATAAAAAAAAATATTTCCTTCTCGACAGTACATCCCGTAGTAAACTAATTTTACTCTGCGATATCCGATAGTAAAAACGAGAATCGACAGTTGAACATGGCGGACTTTTCACAGCTGTCACAAAAGTCACAATAATTAATCATTCAATATCCCGCTATTTTATCGATGAGAGTTCGTCCGATGATGATCTCGTTAGCACATAGTGACAGATTTCGAACGGAAAAGCGAAAAAATCCATGGATAAAATATATTTCATGATTATTTGTCGCGCTTATAGACAACTCATGTATGCTTTGACAATAATAAATTTAACGTTTAAACTCGCAAACGATTTTAACTACGGTCGTTAGTAAAAAGGTACTAAAGTAAAAAGTTGACATAGTAAAAATTTACTATTGATCACTCGACCGGTCCTAAAGGATATTTTTACATGTTACATAACATTATTCCCGATATAAATGATATTTCAGTTATCGCCTTAAATTCAGATAGTCGTAATTTTTCATTTAATTCTTCTTCTTTCACTGGTTACTGCCGGGCGTCACGGTCCCCTGAAGTCCACAACACGTCTCCATTCCTCTCGGTCTTGAGCCGTGTTGACGGTAGAAATGGTAGACGACAGAAAATGTTTACTTTTTTTTCAATGTTCTTAAGTTTTCACGGCCGTTCAGAATCTCGTGTGTACAGTTTTCTGGGTCAATCTGTCGTGTATATTTGCCCTGATAATGGATCCTGCAATGGGGTCCGAAACCTCGACCAGAAAGATTAGAAATACGCGGCAGATTAGCTCAGAAAACTGTAAATAGATTTTATTTATGTATTACATGATATTTTACATAGCATGGAAATTTATTTATACTTATCATGAAGAGTAGCATGTATAAAAAAATATTTAATTTTTAAATGATAAAGTGATTTTTGACCCACTTGTATAACGATTCATCAATAATTTGATAGTGTTAATATTATTTTTATGTAATATTTGTTGTTGGTCTTATGGAGGTAGATTATGATGAGAATAAATAATCAAAAGGATATGCAATATTGATCCACCTCCTTATTTCGAACCACCATTCGTGTACAAATATTTCAGTATTTACCTTGGCTTGCAGTGAGGTATAAAGGGAATTAAAACAGTGACGTGGCGTGAAACAAAGACCACTAACATGAAAACACTTGATTAATTATATTAAAGATTACAATATTATGCAAGAATATATTAAGAACGAGTTGAAGAACTGAGAGCGAAAACTGTTGTCTAGTTGAAACTCGATAAGAAAAAACTTGCCCGCTGTTGTGCATGCCCTCGGTGTTAGTTTGCTTAGCATTCACAGATGCCGTTCTGTGTCCAGCTCACCTAACATCTCTTGCCTGAGGACGGAACATTGCCTAGAAACAAACCATATGAAAATAAAACGTAGATCCCACGCCGATACGGGATCTACCGTAACGAAATTGCGCGATCTTCAAGTCGCGCAATTTCGCGATTCAATCCCGCGGATTGGAATATGACGATTTCGGTCGTAAATCGGAATCGCCGAAGGGGGGCGGTAAAAAAAGGAAGGAAGGGACTTGGATTAATGAGGATAAGGATCGATGATGGGAAGGAATCCAGTCGAAGTACCAGTGGATCTCGGGGAATCGGGAATCTGAAGGACTGCTCGCCTTACCTCGTGTATGACGCCTTTGTTACTACCGCAGTCGCAGCCGAGATCACACAAACAGCATGCAGACGGACAAATCTCCGCTTCCAAATGAAGACGGCGATATCAAATCACTTCACCCGCGGCTCACACAATAATCACTATGCCCACAGATCACAATATAACAGTTCTGATGCACCGGAGGTGAACAAAATCACACTACTAATGCAATCGCGGTGTTGCATCCGAACAAGTATCGCGTCGCGTTAACGTCTGCCGATGTCAAGGTCACTATTCACACTGGTCAAGCAGTAGGGAAAAAAGGGTGGGTGGGAATTTGAACGTGGAAAGGTGTCAAAAATCTATTTCACGAATACGGAACACCATATTTAAAAAAAATCAAATCTGTTCAACTGTATTGAATCCAGAAATTTGTATCCATTTTTATCGTCACTCACCAGCGCTGTTCATGAAGATATGAAGATAGTTCTACTTTGTGATCTGATGGAATATCCCTATCATTGAAATACTATTCTCTATCAATTGTTAATGTTGGATATGGAAGGATTAAATCTTTAATTAATCCGTTAGCATTATAAAAACGTTATCAGATTTTCATTTTCACGGCCATTTAAAATCTTCCATATAGAACTTTCTGGACTGTTCTTCCGTGTATCTCCGACCTCTCTGAATGAGGTTCCAGAGCATCACGATTAATGTCGCTGATGCGACATTAGCCATGATTCGCGAGATTTGCATTAGCGTTACTATGCTAAGTGTAGATTTGCAATACCGTGTCAAAAGCAGGGTACGTCGGCGTATGTCGAAAGCGAAGATACCGTGTCGGCAACAGATTTATGCGTAAGTTCAACTCGACTGAATTTGCGGGGTCGGGTACCAAGAAATTTTAATTTTAGACCATTCATCAGTATCGATGTGTTTATAAATTTCGTGTGCCTCCTTTGACGAAACGTGCACGCTGACCTTGCAACATAATTGATAAATATACAAAGTATGAAAAAGCAATCATTATTTAACATGTAAGAATCTACTCCAGATCTTACATATACCATTAGTCTATTATAAATTATCATAACTTTTAACTATAATATGGATGTACAGTAACTGTAAGATAATCAATTCTTATAACAATTTTAAAATTTGAAATCATTGTCAAAAATATATTAATTAATTTGAAAAATAAATATATTTAAACATGTTTTTAATAGGTGCTGATTATCCATTATAGTAGGTATATACACACTCATTATGTATATAATACATTATTTAACATTCCTAGTACGCATTCAATGTAAAAAAAATGTTCATCACATAATTATTTATGTTCATAAATCGTAATCTTATCTCAAATAAAGTTAAGAAACTGAACCGAATTCTACATCCATAGTACTTTTTAAAAAATATAAATGTTAATATTTTTATATTTTTCAAAAATGTTGCTCATTTCTTTAAAATGAACAAGATTTACGTAAATAACATATGTTTTCTTACGCAGATATTTTAATATTATGTATATAGATGAATACATAATTATATTAACTCATGTACAGACAAAAATTTAGAACATTAATATTTTCTTAGAAGTTTTTCCATAATTAAAAATATGTATGTACTTATTGTCTTGTAATAGAAACTTGTTATTCGTGTACAAAGTATTTGTTAGACAAAACAATTTTAATATAATTTAGTATTAATAGTAAGATATGTATTTCACTTAAAGTAGACACTGTTATTATTTATGTATGTTGTAGAATAAGTAATGTTTATTTTGTGTCACAAAAATTCCATAATGGTGAAATATAAATGTTGATGACGAGCAAATGTTTCATTTTCCCAATTTAAAAAACCATGTACTTCGACAATAATATTATTGTGCTAAATATAAATAGTAAATTTGTTTATTTTCACTTTTTATCTTATCAGTTTATTAATGCTTAACATGGTAAACCACAAATAATAATAAAAATTATATGTTGTTATCGATTAGATATGTACAAAGAATAGGTATCATAAATAAGAGATAACAAGAACACTTTCTTATCTATGGTACGAAGTTAGTGAGTTAGACGACGAGAAAATCAACGATAATAAAATTATTTTTGTCAATCCATATATAACAGATCTCGCGTTCATATTTTCGATCAACGATCCTAGAGCGGTTTCCCTCTTAAAATCACATGTGTTTTTCTTAAAGATGTAATTCATGAAGTAAGATAAAATATCAAACGTCTAGCCGCGATATTTATGCAGTTTGTGTATTATACACATTTATAATTAAATTTTTTGTGATAACTACTATTTTTGTGAATTTATATATTTCTGAAAACAAGAATTTAATTTTATAATAAAAAATGGTTAACTTATTAAAAAGAGAATTCATTTGATTAAATCCATAAAATAATCTATAAAATATGTCAGAAAGAAAACTATTCACATAATATTTATAAAACGTTATAAAATCCGCACTAAAATATTGTCATCTTCATAAACATATAGAGTGGAACCTCGACTTACGAGCATAATTCATTTCATACACATGTTTGTATCTCAAAATCACTCGTATGTCAAAGCAAATTTCCTCATATAAATAAAAGAAACTCAATTAAATAATTTATACAACATAAATAATCAATTAATTAATCAAAACATACATCCATTTTTTAAATATTTTCATTATGTAGGTATTTAAATTTTTAATAAAATCTGTAATCGAATTTATCAATTTTCTTTTGGTGGAACTTTACCCAGGAACCTATCCATTGATACTTGCTTTTGCCTCTTTTTGAGGATTTGATGAAAATGTTACATCGCATCATCGTTGAAAAGATTAATCTTTCGCTAATCTATAACCAACAAGACTATGAGTGACATTTTTTTTCCAAAAAGTAAGTCTTCACTGAAGGACCAAATACCTCGTTAATCCACTCAACGAACAAAATACGAGTGACCCAAGCCTCGCTGTTGGACCTCCACATGACATTTAACTGCCTCTTCTTTACCTTAAATTTTTTGAATTCTTGGAATGACACACGAGCAAAGGTTTAACTTGATGAGACGGTCTTTCATGGGTTTAAGTTACGTAATACGCTTTTTACTCGTATGTCGAGACATTGCTCGTAGGTCGAATCATTATTTTTTTATTTGCTCGTATCTTGAAATACTCGCAAGTCGAGATTCCTGTATCTGTAAGTAAGTAATAATATTCATTGGCACAATTTCTTATTATATTTATAATTTAGGCACTTTAAAAAAAAATGATAAATCTTTTTTTTATGAATAATCACGCAAACTAAAGATACATAATTAAGAAAGTAGGTATAAAGTTTTATTGTGTTTTAGCATTGTATATGTTTTTTGTATAATTATGACGTTAGCTTTAATTTAAATAATTCAACTTTCTCACTATAAACTTTGTATTTCACATCGGATTTGTTTTGACCGATTACGTACGTATTTTCAGTAGTCTACGAAAGATTATATGCAATATTTCAAATTTTTATTGTGGCTGTAATGTCGTTGGATCTAATACCGCATGAATCAATGATCACCTTGAGCTTTAGTTGGCTGGATCCATAGATAAGGCTGGATCTTTTGTCGTGGATGTATAGTCGTTGGTAAAAAGTTCATGGAGCTTTTGTCGTGGAACCAGCATGGATCTTTTAAATTTTGTATGGAGCGTGTAGGCTATGCGTTATATTTAGTATGTAAGAATTCAATAGTTATTTCATTTATCTTCATAATCTAATTACACGAGTGTTTTCATACATCGTCGTTTTGTTGAGTTCCTACTTTGCGCCACAGTCAATTATTCGACATCGACAGTAAATGTTTCACTTAGTAGCCTAGCACTTTAAAAAAACAATTTGATGTATGTGTGTTTTTCGTTTCTTATTTTCATATTTTTTGGCGGCATGTGATAAATCTAGTCATTGTTTAATTCATGTACAAAATAATATTTACATAATGACAATAAGTTATAGTAGTGTCATTTAGTAAAGCATGGCTGTCGAGTAGCTCGCACATAATTCTACTTAGGCGTTAAGAATTGGGCTGTGTCAAAAGAATATTCGTCGGTACACTTCTAATACACAAATATATAAAAAGTCGTACTTACGGGGGCTAGATTTCGGGATATCGTTTCTTACGGTGTGTGAATCTTAGTGTCTGTGTGTAATATCGTATCATTATTGTTTCAATTATGGACGATTCCAGAGTGTGTCCTCTTCTTGACAACCCATCTGCGTATAACCCGGACACTTTGGATTTAATCCAAGATTTCGAAGCCAGGACCTATTGGTTAGATTGCTTTGAAAATCTGGTCAATAAATATGTGAGTTACGCTCTTCAGAGTGATTCTGAAGATCCCTCGGTAGTAACAAGAGCTGAACAATTTAAAACGTGCTACATTGAAGCCATAGGAAAAATACGAAAAGATCCATTGTAAGTACAGACTTGATATCTCTCTTGTTAGAAAACTGATTATTTTAAGCCATTTTGTTTTGTTTGTAAATTGTAAATCTTTAGTTGATTTTTGGGTTTTCGTGAAATTACACATTTGAGAAGAGCTTTTTAATTCTCACGTTTTTATAAATTGAGCAAGTATGCTAACACAAGTAAACAAAATTTGTTTACCAATTTAATAAAAATGTTCATGTCACTTGTCAGACTTTGATCACATAGATTTCTGTCGGATGGCCACGTTTATCTCAACATGATCAATTTTGGACTTGCAGACCAAAGACCACAGAAATATTTTTTGTATTAATATGTATTTATATACAAACAAAATTACTTTACAAAATATCTTTCTAACCTATAATATTAAAAAAATGGCATTTCTTAATTGCATTTAATCGTTCCCATACGGTGGTAAAATAATAACGTGCGCTCCGGTGCTGTAAACTCTGTGTACATGGAGACTTTTGCCATTTTTACCATTTTACATTTATTACTTATATTCATCATTAAAATATATCAATTATTGTGAAAAAGTGCTAAGAATGAGAAAAAACATCCGCCATACGGAACGACAGCACAATAACTTGGCCAGTTACCCACTAACTAAAGTGACGATTGGCACCCCGCGCACTACGCCTTCCACACTTCTCAACACGTACACATACATGCATGTATTGACAAATTCACCTCAGGTTCTTCGAGAAAATATTTTTTATTGTGGCGTATGGTAAATACTTATATATTGCAATCATTCTCTGACCCCCCACAGGGAAAATAAAGAAATCATCAATTTCAGTCTTAGGGGAATGGATCATGACCGCCTGGCAGAAGATCAGTGGCACGTCTATTGAAAAAGGTTTTAAGAAATGTTGCATTTCCAACAAGCTGGATGGGAGTGAGGATGATATTTGACAGGAAGAGGAAGATGCCATAAATGATGCATCAAGTAGTAATTATTCAAGCGACACTGATGATAATTCAAGCAGTCTGAATAAAAAAAATCACATTTTTTATAATACAATTTACCTAATTAATTTTTGTTTTATATTTGAATTTTTCCTTTCATTCCTGATCCAAATATATAGGTTGCGTTATATTCGCGCTAATACGGTAATACATTTAATTTGAAATAAAAATATCACTGACTTATCTGAATAATTACAATTTCACAATAAGAATGTGTTCTCCTTAATAATAATGAACTTCCTCTAATAAAATCCAGTGACTACCTCTCCATGGCTCTCAGCCTCATATAAATATCATAAAGCAGATTGCAGTTTCCTTGTCTAAAAATTAATATAAACATTCTTTGTTTTATTAGAATCAGGATCAGATCAGGTAGAAGGGACTCAAAACAATCCCATGAGACTTTTGTTCACTAGCATATTCATTTGTTGGAACAAAATGTAGCTTTCTTTGTTCAATCAGTTAATCTAAAAATTCACACATATCCTTTGTTCTATCGGATTCTTTGACTCACTTAATCTAATTTGACAAGCTGTCTGATAAGAAAGTTGCAAGGATAAAACATATACGTTAGGCATCACACAAAGCGACAAGATAACAGACAAGAGTATATGCAATATAAGAGAAAATGTAATGACCAAGGGTAGACATCTTTTAGAGAGCAGATGCAATCATCTAATGATATCATGAGGCCACACTGATGAAAATATCAGACTCAATAACAATGGATAGATAAAATGGGAGATACTTGGGGAAGTTTTCACCAAGCAGTGGGTAGATAACAGCCGATTAGGGGTGAACTACAAATTAGGGTGAAAGTCAAATATATGGCAAGAAAAGTAAAGATTTTATAATGTTTCTGTCGATATTAAGCCACTTTACTTCACAGTACAAAACAGAAAAGTGTTCATTGCATCATATTTTTTCAAAAGTATTTTATGTACTGGTATCAATTCCAATTCAGTCACTCGTGAACCTTTCCTCTCCGATGATGTAAACTGAGTTGACATTGTCTCTAATTATGTGAATATCTCTGTAAATATACTAAATACAGAGTTCATATTTTAAGTATTCCTCTGTAAAATATTTATGTATAGGATAAAATAATTGCAATATATAAGTATTTACCATACGCCACAATAAAAAATGTTTTCTCGAAGAACCTGAGGTGAATTTGTCAATACGTGTATGTGTAAGTGCGGAGAGGTGCGGATGGCGCATTGCACGGGGTGCTGGATACCGATCGTCACTTTAGTGGAAGAGCGTGCGTTAGCCGAGTTAAACGTGTCTTATGCATTTTTATGCTGTTATTCATGATGATCACTATATTTTCTCACTTTTAGCATTTTTACACAATAATTATTTGAATAATTAATATAAGTAATAAATGCAAAATATTCATATTTATCCAACTTAAAAATTTAAAAAGTCTACATGTACACTGAATTTACAGCTCTGGAACGCGCATTTAATTTTAGCACCATGTAAATAGAATATCTAAATTTTAATAGAGCCGCAATATTAATTTTAATGATGAAAAAACTGAGATTTTTTAATTTAAATCTCAAATCCACAAATCTGCTGATCCCTGCACTAGAAATGGACTCTAAACAGACTCAATGTTAACTTATCGAACTAACTTACCATCACACCGTTTCTCCGGAGGTGTTAGCAGAAATAATAGAAAGCCATATTCTTCTGCCCCGGTATATCACTTTCATACAGATTTTCATTACCATCCTCTCGTCGCTCATACGTTGACAATGTCATCTAACCGTCTTAGCAATCCTTTCTTAATCCTATCGACCATGTTTAAAAATACCTCTACATTTGCTCGTAGTTTGTTAATTCTTCTCTATTGTTCACCGATTTTCCATTTTTGCTGCATTCAGTCTATTTCAGGCTTGGCTGCCATACATTAGTGTCGGCGCCAGAACTTCGTATTAGTAAAATATCCGTGTATTAGTTACGGTTGACAAATTGTGACCATGTAATAATTGCTAATGTTCGTTAATCAGACAACCGCTAAAACTATGTACATCAGTTCTGATGATTTTTGGTGGCATCAATAGCCAAATAATTTATCAAGCTAACACGATTATCGCTCACCTTATGTTTTTAAAAATATTAACAATGGTTCTGACCAATGTCCCTCTAATGTATGCGGATGTATGCGTGTGTTATATTCCGGCTACCGGCTACTTTCTTATACTTCATACTATTATATTACTAACTACTTTCTTTATGGCTTATCAAAGAAGATGCAATTTATACAAGTTAAATTTATACCTACATATTATTATTTTTTGTTTTTACTTTGAGTAAGCCAACGGATGCAGTCACTTGGAAGCCCACTTGAGATTCCAGGGGTTGGTGTTTACGTTAACCAGCGGGTTCAAAAAAACTGTTGGGACTAAAATGTTCATGTTAACCAACAACAAAGGATTATAGATTGTTTTGCACAGGAACAAGACTGTTTCTCGCTGAGGTGCTGGTGTAAATTCGTCGCCGCTCCGTAGCTCAGACGACGATATCCTGCCGGTGCGCAGTTGTCCAATAGGTTCCAAATCGTGTCCAGTGAGTTTTGCCAAATCGTAAAAATTCTTCCGGGATCAGTCCAAAGGTGCAGCCAAAGTCAGTAATCCAGAGGGAAGAAAGTCCAAGTGAAGGCAGGGGTCAAAATGTAAGAAGCTCTAGTAGTTGTTGTCCAGCGGTGCAGGTGTAGCGAAGCGAGAGAGTGACTTTGCAACCGCTGGACCGTTTATTTATATTTAAACCTTTTGGGCTGGAGCGTAAGGCTCCAGCAAAACTCCGGGACCAATCAGGGGGCTAAGACAATCCCCGCGCCACCCCGATTCGGTCCCGCGCCGACAGCGCCTGGCGGCCAAAACTGGCAACAGCAGCCATTTTTTCCGCCGTCCCGTAAGGGGCGGCAGATCTCTAAATTGTCTTACATTTCTCTTTATAAAGTGTGAACCCAACATTTCCCAGGCATCGCGAGTAGCCCGGAGAATTTATAAATGCACCTTAAACCTTAAAATTCTGTTTTTATTGCCCAAACGATTTTTAAGGTGCATTATATTATCCCCGGCCGGTCGCCCGCTCAATTTTTTATTCATTGATATACATATTTCTATCATAATAATTTTTTACATCGAGTTATTTGGCAAAAACATGATTGATAATTTCGGCGGTGGCCGGGGCGTGGCCTCGCCTGCGGCCCCGCTCCCCGGCGGCCGCGCGGTGTCTGCAGTGGTGGCGATTTCCCAGGAGCGTCCCGTGCCGGACGAAATATTGCCGTGAAGTGGCCAAGTACAAGTTTTCGTCCGGCGTGTGCGCGGACCGCGGTCCGCCCCCCCTTTCAGCCGCGTAGCTGTGCGGAACATAGATTATAAGAAGCCCGAAGCCCCGTAGCTTGCAGATCACTGTTTTGGGTATCGGTCATGGGAAGTGCTTCTTAAAAAAATTCATTAATTTCTTTTGCATAGTGTACAAAGGATGTACTTCTCCTTTAAATTTGACACTACGCTGGTGCAAGAAATATAATTCGCGCACACAATTCTTAACAAGATTTCTTTTTTCATATATCAAAGGCTTGCGACCATGTTACAGTGTGTTGATTTAACTAACTTACCATCACGCTGTTATTTCTGCGGGGGTGGGCAGAAAGGATAGAACGCCACACTCTTCTATCCTGACACACAATTCTCACTTTATCTGCATTCATACATCTTCTCATATAAGCTCGTTGATTATTGCGGTTTCTAACAGGACCATCCTCCAGTATCTGGTTTACCTGGTCGTGCCAAGTTTTCAGCAGACGTCCTCTACTTCTGGTGCTATCAACACTTGCGTCATATTTTTTTACCATTCTTCTCATTCATCCGTTCCATTTGACCATACCACCTATGTGATCATTTCTTAATCTTACTCACTATACTAAGATCAGCTTTACATTCTTACACTCTGTCTGTAGTCTGCAGTGTATGCATTTCGTTCCTCTTCTGCCAGTTCTAGGCCTCATTACCATATACCAGTGTCGGTACCAGGACTTACCTCGGTTAACAAGTTCCCATTATATATAATTCCATTCAAAGCGCTATTCACTTTTTTCCTGCAGTCATCCTCTTTTCGATATCTTTCTCAGCCTTTCCGTTTCTATCAAACATACTTCTCAAATACACAAACTCATCTACTTGTTCCAAACATTCATTACCTGCAAGTATTTAGCACGGTGTCTTGCTTTCCTCCTTCTCGAATACCACCACTTTCGACTTGTTGACATTCATAATAATTTCGCTTTCCTTGCATACATCTTACAATCTGCTCACTAGACTCTGTAATTCTTGTTCCTTATTTACCATTAGTACTGCATCATAGGCGTACAACAACCACTTTCTGAGACTACACGGTCAAAATAATCTCTATCTACCTGCTCCTCTGCCACCTTCTAACTTCCCCTACCTAATGAGTCGTAAAATATCATATCTTTCATTGCGGATAATATGACCAGAGTATGCAGCTTTTCTTAAACTGTTGGAGGCCATGAACACGCAAATGCGCAAAACTTTTCATGTCGCGTCTGGCCATTGATGCACAAACACGCACACACTGTTCGAACTTATATGAGCGTAAAGAATCACAATTTTCAACACGTCACCTATTCGAAATTGTACTGTCATCTATGGACAACGATCCTAAGCTCTCATAATATTTCTGAAACCTTTAAATCTTGTAAAATTTCTGATTTGTCAATGCGCTTCATTTGACAGCTATCAGAGGCTGCTAGGGTTGCCACTTACGAAGTTTTTTTTCAAGGGGATTTCGCGAATTGTCCAATTTACTTTGTTTTCGTTGGTGTGATTTTTTGCTTGAGTTTGTTTCTGATTATATTTGATATACGTCAGGTTTTTTTTTACAAATTTGTAATTTTAGTGTATTGTGAGTGAATATATCTATCTAGTGTGTCTATAAAATTCACTTTTTATCTTTATGTTAGCCATATTTGACTGACTTTCTGTGTCTGATTTTGATTCTTTGAATTTTCTCTATAAGTTTTCTCAAATATCTTTTGGTGACTTTAACATTAAAAAGTATGTTAAAAAAACCAAAAATAATGAAATTGTGATAGCCCTGTTGTATATTTTCTTAAAAGATTTTGATGAGATTTTCATATAAAAAACTTCATAAATTTGGATAACCTAATTCTTGGTAAGTTTTTACGCTTTTCATATTGTGTTAATTTTTATTAAATTTATGTTATGGAAAAATGACTGGCTTACAGGTGTCTCGCATAATAAATAAAACTGGCATTCAAAAGGTTAAAATTGAAGTTTTTCAAAAATTATAAATTAAATTGTATTCACATTTATTTATTGGAATGAAATAAGGTTATTTGTTTCTAATCACACAACGCCAGTAAGTGTAATAGTTTGGAGCATTGTAATTTTACTCAATTAAATGCTATTATTACGCGGCATCAATGATTTGTAATAGTTCAAATATTATTGAAAGATGTACTTAGATTACTAATTATTAATATCAAACTCGTAATTATTTTCTTACACAACGATAATCACAAAGACTTGTAATGTTTACAAATTAACATGTGCATGCACAAACTTGTTGTCTTTGTTTTGTGCCTTTGTTTCGTTACCGGCCGTATCAATAATTCCACCCGCGCGACTCGTGAATGCGCTGCGCTGACGTCATTCGTAATAGTTTGTGCATTTTCGGCGGCTGCGCCAGCCAAACCTTTGATAAATTTTAGTGTGCAACCGAAGGTAGCCGAAGCTTTGGTCGGATTCTAATTATTATGAAAATGGTCTAAGTCATGTTTCTTTCGTTTCGAGATATTTAAAGATTTGCGTTTGAATTGATTAAAAAATATTTTTTGCACAATCTACTAGATTTATAATTTATCTCGACATACAAATGTTGCATGTAGCTTATAAGGAAATAAAATTTTTTATGTTGAAATGACGTACTCTATTGTCAAAATAAACACTAGCGGAATACTGTTGAACGTCATAACAATACACTGCATATAACGCATCTTATTTTTCGCAATTGTTACAATTTGCATCGTATTATACTAATTTAAAACAATGTGATGCGAAATAATTGATATACTCTTTTTTTTTTCATTTTTTTTTTTCAATTTCTTGACTTAGACCACTTTCATAATAATGGGCGCGTATAGGCATTTTAGAAACATTTCTTTGCAGAGCATCAAAAATTATCAATAAAAAAAAAATCTGGCGCACATGTAAATAACCTTCTTTATGAAAACAAAAAAAAAAACTTTATTTGCTTTTTGTACATATTATACAAATATATTCAGTTTTTCAGTTGAAATCTTTGATCGCAGCTGACATTGTGGTATAATTTAGTGAAGGAAAATAATTATATAACTACACTTCTACCTGCCTGAATAATTTATTGTGCGCGTGTTAAAGTAACCTTGTACAGAGCATAATAGTTATCATTATTTACAAGATACACCGGGGCATTATATTTTATTACTTTGGTTTTAATATACTCAAATTATACAATTTCCACTATTATCTGTCTAGAAAGTGTTTATATTATTAAGTACTTAGTTGTGCAATATTTCCATGTGAATAATATTTTGCTTACCTATTACATTTGATGGGGGTTGGGAATTTTCATATTTTTCAAAACTGCATTAAAATAATCGTTCTGTAAAAAATTTATTACCATTTTTTAAAAGTTTTCACTTTTTTACCTTGTGTTTCATTTTCATATTGGGATCGATAGCAGACATGCCTGCAAAACCTTTTTAAAATTAAAATGGTTTTGGATGTGACGAGTATTGATCCCGGTACCTCACGCATGCTAAGCCAACACTTTGCCAACTTAACCAATACTCTAATGATAATAATTAATCCGTTCCGATGCCCCAAAAAATAAAGTCTTTTTTTATTATTACATGTTTTTAAATAAGAAAAATTTACAATGAATATTGTATAAAAATACAATATAATGTACTGCAATAAACACAACCACACCATCGGCAGATTCTCCATATTTTCATGAATAAATCTCCGTTGCTTAGAAATTATTCTAATGCCCTTGGCTAGCGTTATAACTTTTATCGACTCCTACTTCAATATGGTGCAGATCGTAGAAGTGCTATGCTCATACTGCTTCGCCAAGTCGACCACACACACCTTGGTCATGTTTTTCAATAATTTCTTTGATTCAATACACATCATCCGCTTCTTCTTCTCAGCACTGTCCTTAGCACTCACTTTCTTCCGACCCATGGTTGGAAAAACGAAGTTTTCAAAATTACTGCAAACGTAATGTAATGCTTACACTGCGTAACCGCTTAAAATGTAAGAGTGAGACGCAAGATGCTGGGCGAATGTTGCAGCGTCCACTATGGCATTTGCTGCGCCAACTAACGATGGGGAATCTGAAGCTGACTTATAACCCGAATTTTAGCTCTCAACTCAAAACATAAAATCAGTCGAAAGATAGCTTGTATCTCTAAAAACTCGTTAGTTGGGGCCGCTGTACAATGCTGATATTTTGTATTTGAATTTAACGGATTCATTTATATTTTTAATCTTCTTCTTGCGCCCTATCCATTCAACGGATGTTGGCTGTCATCACTTTGTTCACTGGGGCCTGGTGCAGCTATTCAGTAGACTGGCCGAACCATTGCCTCAGGTTCTTCAGCCACGACTTCCAGCAATCTTTCCCTGCATTATGAGGTGCAAGGTCTCGTACTTTTCCAGATGTCACGTCACACGTCTGAGATATTGAGTTTTCAAATTTTTATCGTTTTAAATACTCATTCATCCATACCATAACTTCTCCTTAATAATATATAAGTTGTATCAATATGTCTAAAATTTAATAAAAATGAATTGTTAATTCTGGCGTCTCCTATCGGTTTACTCAAAGGTATTTGAGATTCCATAAAAACAAAGTAGGTGGCTTTCAAATAATGGTACGATAGATGTATTAATTTGAAAAATGTAACAAAACTTGTAGTCAATCCCCGGATTGGAAGAGATCCAGGTTCGAATCCCCGGTAGCGCAATAACAATATTTTTTGATAAAATTGATTTTATATTTATATCTTTCTAATTACTGTATTTGACATAACTGATATTCAATCTTATTTGAAAACTAGTCAACCCTGATGAACTTTATAACTGCTAGCTTTTGATCACATCTATTTTCACATTTCATTTGTATTCGTCGGTGTGCAATGGTTAGCATCTCTCCCCTGTCAAGTGGAAGACTGAGGTTTGGTTCTCCGCTATGGATATTTTTATTTTATTGTGCCACACAAATAAATTATATGCGTAGCTAAAATTTCGCCCAGATTTGTTTTCGTTTTCTCATATTTTCAGTATTTTTGTCATCAAATCTTGACACCAAATATCGTGTATTGTTTGCCTTTCTTTAATTATTTTAGCAGCACACCCTTTAAGTATAAATTTATTTATTAATTTTTTTTTTATATTGTTTTCACACAACTGGTAACACAACTTTTACCTTTCATTCTATGATTTTCCTCTCTCATGTAATCTCTTCCATTTACTAGGATCTATTTTTTTTTTCTTGCTGTAAGTAATAAACAAACTAATTATTTATAAATCCTTATTTAAATTGTCTACATTTTGTAAATATACAATGTTGGATTTCTGAAAATTCTTGGAGCAAGAAAAATACAATAGAATTGTCATTTGAAATAATTATGATTGCAGTGAGTACATCGATAATTTTGATCTATAGACCTGAAATAATACAATTATCTTATAGCGTAATAATGGAGCCATCTACGTGATTTACATAAATGTATCAAATATTTTTAGATGGATTAGCTAAAAGATTGCGAAAATTAATCTATATATTTAGAATACTTAGTAATATTCTGAATAAAAAAAAGATTAAAACTGTGTACTATGCATTGTGCCAATCAATCTTGAGCTATGGTATTGATAGTTGGGGGAGTGCATCTGGTGTACATATATATCAAGTAAGCATTGCTCAGAAGGCTATACTCAGAGTAATACACCGCCATGACTTTTCCTATCCTTCAGAGCCACTTTTTAGGGAATTTCAGGTTTTGGATATAAGACATTATATGTGCAGAATATATTAACTAGCTTTCATAGGAAAATAAGGGCTCCATCTGTGAGGACTGAAAAATATTATCCCACAAGAGCAAACAAGCCTAAAATAGTTCCAAGCATGAAAACTAGTTTTCCTTACCTTTCAAGCTCCCAGAATATATAATCAAATTGATAATAAAATTAGAAATTTAACTGACATTAGGACTTATAAAAAGGATATTTCAAATTGGTTGTTGCAATTAGGAAGAGCAGATACAGAGAGTAAACTCTTTTATATAATGAAATAATTTGTATAACTACTTTTGTGCGTTTTGGTCTTGTATATTTACATCTATCTTATATCTGCTTACATTATTGGTATTATTTATTTATTTTTTTCTCTTCTCTCTTTTATATTTTATATATATACATTTATTTATTTTTTTTTTTTTTTTCTCCTTAAATATTTTCACATTATATGCTATGTATGTATTCGATCTTACTGTGTTTTGCCTTCGATGCGTTTTGGTTTTATAAAATATTATATATATATAATTTGCCCAAATAGGCTAGCCTAGTTGGGCAATGTATTTAAATGTGTGTAAAGATGTAAATATGATAAATATGATATATTTCTGTTAAAAATCAAAATAAAGTTCAAAAAACAAAATTGACTTATAAAATGTTTGTTATACTTACAGTACACTATTTATTATTTTTTTGTAATTAAATTTCACATGAAGTAACATAACCGACCATGTTTGCATCAAGGAGTACCTACTTGCAAAACCTTTCAACTTTTCAATCCACTATTGTTCTAACACCAATAGTCTATGCCTTGTGGTTGAACAGTTCTGATAGAACAAGGTAAGCACGAATTATTTAAATAATTAAACTAATAGGGTTTATTTATTATTGTATTTTTAAAATTATGCTCTTAATAATCTTAATAAAATAATAATCTATCGAAATGTCGATTTGGTCAAAAAAGTGGTGTTAAAACTACGAAGGGCCGGCTGTGTGTGGTCAGTAGTAACTTTTGACTATAGTAAAAAAAATTACTAAAGTAAATTTTTTTGCGAAAACGGGTTGTTTTATCGTTGGTAAAAAAATATTTACTTCTCGACAATACATCCCGTAGTAAACATATTTTACTCTGCGATATCCGGTAGTAAAAACGAGAATATGACAGACTTTTCACAGCTATTACAAAAGTCATCTGACACATTGATACTTTAAAAGTTGCAGTATAATTGCAGTTGCAATTAATCATTCAATATCGCGCTATTTTAGTAATGAGAATTCATCCGATGATGATCTCGTTTAATACATAATACGAAAAAAATTTCACCGCCAAAGTGACAAGAGTCGAACGCCTAGGCGAAAACATCCATAGATAATGCATAAAAAAAGTATATTTCATAATTATTTGTCGCGCCTATTCTATGCTTTGACAGTAGTAAATTTGATATATCAACAACCCGCAAAGGGGTTTTTTTTTTTACTACGGGCGCTAGTAAAATGTTACCATGGGAAAAGTTTCTACCGATCACAACCGGCCCAAGTGCTCGCCCCGCGACTTATCGATTTCGTTATTCAAAATGGCGGAGGGTGACTTTCGCTAGTGGAAATATTGCCGACTTTTAGACGTTCCCGATATGCTCGTTACTAGCGCAGAGTCAGAGAACGACGTCGGGGATGATTATTTTGAGGATCACGTCTTTGTCACGCGATTTAATTACGCATTAAGTTGGAAAGTATCTGGAACGTTCCAATTTGAGTCAATTTTCAGTTAGATTTTGACGTACTTTCGCAATATTGCTCATTTTCGTTGGTAAGTAATTCAAGATATTATTATTTTATTTTTTTTAGTTATTAGTTACAAATTGGCATTGCCGCGGCCGGTGGCATCATTTTATGCGTGTTATTATTGTGATACTAATGGCGGGTGCTAATATTAGTGTATATAAAATATTTTAGGTAAAGATTAAATTAAATATTACAATAGGTTGTGTTTATAAAATCTGAAGTCGTTCTTCCAAAAAATAAATAATAATTTTCTAAATATTATGGCTAGAAAACACTGTCGCGGTAGATGGACGATTAAGCTCTTTAAGGTATTTAAAAATCGATAAAGCTGGCCTGCGAGTTATATAGTGCATACATAAGTATCGAGGGCGTGCACTGCATACAAGCAAAAAAAAGAACTGAATTACATTAGTTTCAAATACGTCCTGATGATGCTCGAGATAAGCGAAACCTGTTGACATATAATTAATTTCCTAACTTTATACAAAGTGATTGTTATTTTATTAAAAATAATGTTTATGTTATTGAATCATTCAAATTCATTTATTAGATTTATGTTATTATAATTTCAATACAAATTAAATAATTAATTAATTAAAACAATATACAGAAGAAGACAAAAAAATTGGTTTGAGTTTTTTTTTCTGCATATTTTTCTAATTGATCGATTAATTTAATTTGTATTAAAAATACTGCACAACTATATTCTGAAATTGTTATATCACAATAAAAATATGTTTTCATTTAAAAATTTTAATCTTTAATCACCAGTTGCTTCGGCCGACTATCCATGAGATTACTGCTCGACCTGAACGAGAGCTGCCTACGTTCCCAGGGTTTCGTGGACTTGTGGATGAGACAGAAGAGCCTGGAGAATGCCGCAGCGCTGGCCCGACTGAATGGGAGACTCGTGGAGATAGACGCTATAGAGGACCAGAATGCAAAGTGGACAGAACTATGCAGAGGACTATTGGCCGGTATGTTCATTTATTTAAAAGGAGTATGATGAATCTAATAAAATATTGACAAAATCTTATTGTTACTGTATAATTATTATAAACACCTTTTTATTGTGAAATTGCAATTTTTAAACATAATTCTGTGATATTTTTTAATACAAATTAAATTAATCTATTAGAAAGATACACAAAAAAAATCTATTTATTCAAAAAAATATTACATATTAGTTCCAAATTTGTTGAAAACGTTGATACGGCGTCGGGCTTTCTTCCCGGCCTAATCATCGTATCGTCAATGCGTCGTTGGTCACTTAATTAAGTTGGCGATTCGGTCCGGGCTTCGGCGATCGATGTCTGTCGCGCGGATGGCGACCGACGACGCAATATGGGCGGGACGGGATATGGCTCCATGTCCGCCCTGCAACACATCCTTCTGATGGGTAGTCTCGTTCACCAGCTCCTCTGAACTACTTTCCTCCACCTCCGCTCGAGTTATTCTGAGTCTCCCTTCCAGGTGTAGTTCCGAGTCTTCCCTTCATGCTGGCCGATCTCGAGCGCTGGTCGTCAGCCGTCCGATGGCTGACGGTGGTGTAGAATATTTAACTCGAGAGTTAACTTTTTCTGTCTCCAAGTGTCTAAGTGACTAAGTCTCAAGTCACTGTCTAAATGTTAGTGACTAACTCCATGTCTCTAACCGTCTTACTCACTAGTGTCTAACTGACTGACCAACTCACTAACTCCAAGTGATTAACTGTGGGTGTTCTTTACTAACTCCAAGCATCTGACTAACTGACCAACTGTTTTCTTCACCGCCGCGTCCAGCCTTTTAAGGACCTCGGGGCGTGTTCGTAACATGTCGGTGATCGGTGCTCTCTTTTCCTCGAACAGGTGCATTTTACGGCTGGTTAATTACGGCTGTCTTAGATACAGCCATTTATTATTCTCGGAAAGGTACATCGCCGACAGTATACAATTAGGATTAGATGCATTTCTTGGGGTTGGACCGTCATAAAATGTCCCTTAATCCCCCAAGAAAGCAAACACATTCACCTAATCCTAATTGGTTACACTGCCCTGTTACCCATGCTAATAATCCCTTAAGGAATACACCGCATTCGGATTAAAGTTAAGTGCTTTTTTTTTCTCCATAATATGGGGAAATTCGCGGCACCCTAATCGCCGGGCACATCAACGTGATCAATTAATATGGCGAAATGGTTACACTTTTCCCCAGATAGGAAAGTTTCAGGTTAGCAATCAAAATGGTTTTTTTTATTTTATTTTTTTGTTATTCAGCGTCAGAATTTAAACAATTCACGCCATGCTTACAAGACAAATTATTTTCAATAAGGCACTTTTTTTTTATCATTTCTTTCAAATTCGGAGAAAGCGTACTATTATGTTAAGATCCAGGTAGTTAATTTTTTAGTGCAGGAACAACATATTCTAATGTCCTAGATCCACACTTATTGGTGATTTTGGGAATTGTTAAATTCAAATTAAGCTACACCTCTTGTATTTTTTCCATGTGAAGCCACCACCCTATTTAGAGCATTAATTTAATTTGTGTTAACATAAGGGTGTCTGATGACACTTCTAATTTTGTGTCTTATTAGTTCAAAGGCCTGGAAAAGTGCCAACCTGGCCGAGGACCCTGAGTTTCAGAAATCTTTCTCCGCCTTAGATGAGACGTTTAAGATATTAAATTTTCAGATTTACATTGTTTTCAGTGCTCTCTTAATTCATCCAAACTGTACCATCTTCATTTGTAACTCTGTCCATCCAGCTGATTTTGAGCATTCTTCTGTAGATCCACGCTTCAAGTCACATTGTCTTATGTAGGTTTCCGTACTTCCATTAAATAGTAGTATTTTGTACTCTGTAAGTAAAGCTCAAAAAATGGTTTTGAGAGTTATTCATAAGAAGCCCCTTCTCTATCCTTCAGAGGATGTCACGTCCTAGATATCGGTCAAATATAGTACACTACATAAAAAAAAAATTACCAACATAAACAATATCATCAGCAAATAACGCATCCTCACTTGACAATTGACAAGGACACTGGCCACAACTGTCACTATCTCGTGCCAAAATTAAACAAAACTTTTGCACAAAAATTTCATTTGTTTCTAGCACCAATAATACACAACAGTCTAAATGCAGATGTGAAAAATTGCAACCATAGTATTTATTTTTCAAGAAAAGGGCAGTTTTGGCTCCACGGGGAGAAATTACGCTCAAGAACTTTTAAAAGTCCAAACTTGAGATTAAAACTGTTACAACAGTACTTACATATTGAATTTTGCATTTTCTACTCTTCTCTGTAGTTGTGTTAGTATGCTTCCGAACTGAACTTTTTTCAATCGTTTTTTTATTGAGCATTACAATATTACATAAGTTTACATCATATTTGTATGTTATTTACTTATTTTACACACTCTTACTTCATATTTGTATATTATTTACTCTTACTTTACAACATTACATTTATCTTAAGTTTTACATTATATTTATATGCTATTAATTGCATCCCGTTTTTCTCTTTGTATAATATTTTTTTTACTTTTTATATACAAAGCAAAGTACTTACCATCACGCCTTTTCTCCGTGAGGGTAGGCGGAGAAGATAGAGCGCCACACTCTTCTGTCCTGACACACAATTCTCGTCTCATCCACATTCATACATCTTCTCATTCAAGCTCGTCGATTTATTGAGGCTTCTGACAGGACCATCAGGTTTACCTGGTCATACCAAGTCTTCCGTAGACGTCCTCTATTTCTGGTTCCGTCAACACTTGTGTCATATATCTATCTTACCATTCTCTCCTCATTCATCTGTTTCATATGACCAAACCACTTAAATGAACAATCAAAGGAAATAAACATGTGGAGCTCATTGAATGAACAAGACATTGCTAATTATTTTAATGAAGATGAAGATAAGGACGTATTCGATATAAATGTAAGTCCACAAACCCAATTATCGAAATGCCTTTCTTTAGAGTCTTGTTTTTGGTAAGTGAATTTTTTCTTGGTAGAAATGATCTGCTTTGACGCAATCGATGGTTGGCTCAATCTGGATTAGGCTTGCATATTATCATCGCTAAATCACGTATATTGGCAGTGATTATGGTTTTTATTCATAACATGTATTTGTTTTGGGACAAAATATGGTTTTCTATAAAAAAATGTTAAGATTTTAAAAACTTAACAACCCTCTCGCGGAGAGGTTAGTTAATTTACTACCCTTAATTAAAACTTTTTTTTCATTATTTTAATGGCCCGTACCAATGTATGAGATTTTTAACTTCAGACAATCTCTGAGAAAAGGATTATGCTTCTTGAGTACAACTCTCAGCTTTCATAGTTCACCGCCTCGTACTTAACTTCACGCTTGTTGTCAGACCACTGACCATGTTCCGTTCATCAGTTGGGTTAATTTGAATTTCCCCAGCAGCAGTTAAAATAGAATAAATGTTTGTCTAACTTTCCTAAATTAATAGTTGCAGGTTTCTATAGTTCTAAGTGATATTTATGTCAAATTGAATGTGTGTACACAGGTTTTGTGTTTGTCTTGTTCTCTCAACACGAGATTTATCGCATCATGTCTCATTCCATTACCACGGGCACGGGACATAACATTGTTTGATCAGCTACCAAATAGCAAGGTTATATCCATTCTCCTATTTCTAAGATGTAAAGACAGAATGAGAGACAGATGTATTTATACCAAAGCAAATCTAGTATAACCTTGATTACCCAAGGTAATGTGAACTGAGCCTACCTCTAATAATACAGACAGTCATAACTATTAAGTACATGTGTTATTTTTGATGTGATTATAAATAACTTTATTTGAAACAATATTCCAGTTTACGGTGAAACCTATATATTCATCATCAAAAAATTCTGTTTTTTTTTTTTCAAAAGATAGATTTTTGTTTTTTTTTTAATTATTTGAAATGCTCCGAAGAATCACAACTTCACTACAGGTGGGGCATTATTTTGTAAACAGTAGGGATTTGAATTCGGCACGCAAATTATTTAAAAAAAAAAAAACAATAAAAATTTTGAATATTTCTTCACCAACAAGATTTTGGAATTTTTTATATTAATTTATTTTTGAATTTAGTGATAAATTTAGACCAGTTTATTTAAAGAAAGATTTCACATATTTAATTTGGCTTATTGTATATCAAGATACAAATGTGTTCTGTATCATTTAATTATTTTATTGGTACATACATGGCTTAGAGCATATTACATTCCGTGTTTCAGTTCAGCCGGGTGTCGGTGGCGTACTGCTCATTTAATTGTATTAACCAATATCGTACTTGGCTTGTTTAGTTAGAGCAAACAATAAACAGGTAGAGTGCCTAGTTTTATGTGGTTAAATTCTAAGAAATAGAAATTATAGAAATATTCTAGTGTTTTAATCTGTCCTAGAATGTTGTTTATTTCTGAATTGAATTCCATACTCATCAAATACCGTAACACTTTTAAATAACCAGAATTATCTTTTAAAAGTTTTGCATTCACTTTCTTATGTACAACGATTTACCATCAACATTTTTGCTGTCTCTGTCTAAGTGTTGCTTTTTCTGAACTGGATCATCTTCTATATTAATGAAACATCACAGACAATTTATAATACCCCATGTTTTATGAAACAAATGAAATGTAAAATAAATGAAAAAATAAATATTTTTTCATTTCTACCAATATTTTATTTTGTTTACTATTTTGAAATAAATGTACCATTAAAACAAAAAGAACATGTATATAACTATCTGATCCACCCGTCATTGCCACTACATGCCGCTGTGTCTTAAGGTCGAGCTTTCATTTTTTCAGTTTGAAATTTGAGAATTTATACACAAATTAAATATGCTTTCAAAATGATGTTAATAGTTAAATTATTATAAGTATCAGATAAATAATTAATTATGTTATTTGTTACGTTAATCATGCGAGAGAGGATGATTTGAATAGAAAGAGACAGCAATAAAATTGTTGGTGTTGTGAATAAGTTCAACATTAATTCATACCGTGGGTAAAATATGTCTGAAAACATAAATTTTCAGCATTTTTAAGCAAAAATAATGACAGCGCAGATTCCACGACCGTCATGACCAGATCGAGCGGCGTATTAAAGTTCGTTGGACAATTAAAATTATCATATTTTATAAGACTGAAAATATATTATTTAAAAACTGATTATTGTGTTTTTGATAAGAAGCATGTGAGTAAATAGAATATATTATTTTAAAATATATGTTTTCACTAAAACAAAGTATTTTAAAAACGTTGAAAATTTATAATATATCCTGCAAATTGAATGGTTTATAACATTATTAATTTTGAACATTTTGTTAATTTGTCTCTGTACTCTTGACTTCAAGATTATAAGAAAATATACTTCGTTTATACAATAATTTACCAAAATAAAAATAATTTTGTAGCACGCAGAAATTGCATCTAATGGTTGCGGTCTTTCTTGTATTGTCCTAATTATAGCAAATGACATTCAGTTTATTTGTTTTAAATGAGTGTTCAGTACAGGAACAAGACTGTATCAAATCGCTTAGGTGCTGGTTCAGTGCGGTCCGCTCTATCTCTCGAACGCCGATATTCTGCAGCTGTATGCAGTGGTCCAAGGGGGTCCAAATCGTGTCCAGTGTAGTCGCAGAGTCGTAAGTATCTTCCAGGATCAGTCGAAGTGTGCAAGCCAAAGGTCAAATCCAAGGGGAAGAAAGTCCAGGTGAAAGCAGGGTCAAAGTAGAGATGAATGAAACAGTTTTCTAGTAGTGAAGTCCAGCGGTGCAGGCGAAAGCGAGGCAAGTGATTTTGCAACCGCTGGACCGTTTATTTATATTATACCTCTAGCCCTGGGAACTTATGGCTCCCTCGGAATGCTGGGACCAATTAGGATGCGCAAGCATCCCCCGCACCACCCCGATTCGGTCCCGCGCCGACACCACCTGGCGGCCAAATTCGGCAACATTTGCCATTTTTTCTGCCGTCCCGTAAGGGGCGGCAGAACTCTATTTTGTCCGCAATTTTCTTAATTACAAATCAACCGGACATTTCCCCAGACATCGCGAGTATTTTTTATTATTAACATTAACCTGCCTCGCGATGTCTGGTAGTTTTTATTGCGGGTGATCCCCCGGGGAATTTATTAATGCACCTTAAACTTTTAAAAATCCAATTTTATTACCTAAACGATTTTTAAGGTGCATTAAACTATCTCCGGGCGATCGCCCTCTCAATTCTCTATTTATTAACATATCGTTATTAGACATAATAATTTTTTAAAGCGAAATATATTACAAAATCATAACAACAAATTCTGACGGCGCCGGGGCGTGGCCTCGTCCGCGGCTCGGCTTCCCCCCTCTCCCCGGCGGCCCACTGTGTTTCCAAAGGCGGCGGATTTTTCAAAGGCGTCTCGTGCCGGACGAAATATTGCCGTAAAGCGGCCAAGTATGCTTTTTCGTCCGGCGTTTTTTCGAGCCGCGTAGCTGTGCGGAACAATGAGCATAAAGGTCCTATCTAAGTAATAATTTTTTTTTAAATGTCAAATCTAGTGTATAACTTCTGATACAAATGATTATCATTGAAAGTAGTCCCTTAAGTGAAGAATCTTTGACTAGTGCACTCTTCCAATCCTTACATACGGTAATAAAATTTGAACCTTAAATTCTAAGCTATTTTAAGATAGTACGCAAAGAAGCGTTTTGGAAATAACTGGAAGAGACTAAAAATGAAATACTTAAATTAGAGCACAGGCCAAGCTGAAGGTTTCGAGTCGCTGAGATAACCGAGGGACAAAAATATTATTGATTGGTATCCACAAGACAAAAAATTACCTAGAAGACACCCAAAGTCTCAATGGATAGGCAAAATAATTGGGACAGCGGGAATGACATGGCGCAGGACCAAAAAAAGTGGCAGAATCATATAGATGACAATCACAATATAAATGATACGCCTAAAAACTATGCTCCACCAACAGACATCAGTTATCTGCTGGGAAAAAATACCCATAGTGAGCCCTTTACTTTGCCCTTAAAACCATTTATCTCGCCTAGGCATTACATACATTTATATGTATATAAACGGACAAAGGACATATTTACACGGCATGGAAGTGTAACTTCAGCAGCAACAAACAACAAAAAAAAATTGTCTACTCTTATTTTATTTAGAACAATTATTGTGTTTGTTTCCAGGTAATATGTTTGACTGGGGCGCACGCGCGATATCGGATATCCTGGAGAAGAATGCCAATTTCGGTTTGCGGGAAGCTCTAGAAAAAATTCAAAGAAGACCTTGGCTTGTGGATGGATTGGACAGGTGGCTGGAAAGGCTCAAGGTAGCTTCATCAATTTTTGAAATTTTAAAAAATATTTCGAGACACGTTTTCTCAGCCAGATGTGAATACGTAGCAAAGTTTATCACTATAAAAATGTTAAATTGCCTTGTGCATTATTGTGGTATGATAAAAATTTTGTTTAAATATTTATATAAACAGAAGTGGTAATACTTGTTTCAGACTTGTGTATCATACGTCAATACGTTTTTCTGGTCCCGTCCCCCCCCCCCCCCTTTGCCTTTCCACCCCCTCAAACCGTGGTCCGAATTTTATTTTGAGTCTAGATGTACTTTTGATTTTTGTAAATATTTCATACCCATTCTTTCCCTTATCACTTTGTGCACTTTTTTCATGCTGTTTCTTGACACATTTTATCCGAAAGCCCCCGAAAAAAACAAATTCTATGTTAATTAATATAAAATTTGCCAATTGATTTATGAAACACGGTACACAAACTTCGAATACATTCAACGTATTATTTTTACGTTAATATAAAAAAAAAACATTCAACACTAGTCAAATACAACCCGATTATTAAATTAACCATAAATTCACCTGAGTCGCGCAAACATATCATTTTCTCCTCATATTAGTCCTCATTTTGTGATTTGGATTTTTCAGGTTTGATAGATGCCATTTTGTAATTCATTGAATATAAAGGTCCACCAAATTGATTAACTTTAGCAGAAGATCTCATGATGCAATATCCAGAACAAGATTCAAGACAAAAAATATATAATTCCATTAATAATAGAGAATCTACTGGATAAGTAAATTAGGAAATATACTTACCTTTCACACACAAATGAAATCTTCCTGATTCTTATGACCAGCACCGAAATAGGTTTTTCTTGTATTAATATTGGATATATATCACAAACTAGTAAATGAATAGACATGATATGAAGTGTATATATAGGAGAGGGGTTTGAAACATTACTTTAAAATTTTTGAAATTTTTTATATGTGAGTTACTTGAGTATTTTACAAATCTAAAATTACATATTTCTTAAATCACTTACCTCTCCAAAAAAGAGACTAGCTCTTGTGCTTGGAAAGAGACTTTTTTTAAATGATTTATATAGAGTTAGAAGTTATACATATGTAATCTATAATATTATGTATTATCTAATTGTGTGCTTCTGGAGTGTTCATTTAATTTATTTTTTAGTCCTTTTATATTCTTAATTTCAACGAAACATAAATCTGATAGATTGTGACACATTTATGCAACACTTACTCTTCGAAAGTTAAATCTTTGTGTAAACAAGATGTATTTTTTACATTAATGCATATTATATTGTCAGCATTTAAATTTTCATTCCAATTGAGTAATTTTTTTAAAAAAAGTTTTAAAATCTTGGATTGCGTGAGTGGCACCAAGGTGATCACGTGGGTGCCACCAAAATGAAAATTTTGGGACTAGGAATTTGCGTTAGTCTATTTATTTGCTGGTCTTTGATATTTATATATATATACAGTGAAACCCTCTTAATACGTTTTCCAAGGGACCGCCAAATAAAATCTTATTAAGCAGGAAAACATATTAACAGTGATTTCAATATTTCAATGCTTTATTTTACCACAACATCATCTAATAATGTATTTTAACTAATATTAGAATAATTAAAATATTTTATTTATAAAAAAATTATTAAAAAACAATTTTACTTGTATAAATATGTATTTGAAAATCACGGCCATAAATAGGCATACCTAAAAATGTAACAAATTAATAATAACGAAGAAGATTAAATGAATGATAACAAAATGTAACTATAAAAATGCTAATAAAAAACCTAGATAAAAATAAAATTATTAAAAACAAACTTATAAAATGTTGATGACTATCTAATAAATCTACTAAAATACAACTAATCTCCTAATGTACCCTTAAAATATATTAAATACTACTTATAGGAAACTAAATAATATTATAAGGAAACTAAATGAAGTATAAAATTTGAACTATCTAAATAATTACCTATAAAAAAAATTACTATCTTAACTATAAAAAAAAATTACTACTAAAAAGTGATTATAAAAAAATTACTAATAAAAATTTTTAATTAAACTCACATAAAATATCCAACTACCTAAATAAAATAAATCGACGTAACAAAAGAGAATATAAAACGAAATTAAAATTAAACCCGTAAAGTATCTATCTAAATAAAGTAAATCGACGTAGCAAAGAGTAAAAGAACCACTGACAACAAGATCAAAACACGAAATGATTCCAAATTCAAATTATTCGGCGTTTTGTAGTAAAATAAGGGTAGGTCAAAGTTATTCGGAGATAAAATACGCCACCTGTAAAAGTCCGACGAAAGTTCATACTTTTTACGAAATGTAAAATTGTTTGCACGACAAGGCGTTCGTATCTTTTTCTGGCCAACTTGACAAATGCATATTTAAAAAAAGTACTGTTTGTAAATGAAAACCTGTTGGACAGCATATCTATAATTTATCTCTTTTGATGAGTTTTACATAATTTAGCTGTACACTCGACATATTGCCTTGATCAGTGTAATTGAGACATGGAATACTCGCCCTTACTGAATCTCAGTTCAGGGAAATTATTGTCGGCATTGACATCGACGATGGCAGGCCCGAACTTACAAAAATACGTTAATAGTATTTTTGTCCTTAATTTTACGATTTAATTTTTTTAATCACAAATATGATTATATTATTTTTGCTTTGTTTATTTATTTCGTGCTGACGTAAAAAATCAATCAAACAAATAGATCAGCCGGTTATGTTAATTCAGTTGTCAGTGCCCTGTGGTTTGCTCTGTTTTGTTTACTTGTTAATAAATTTTCAAATACGTATCGGTTGCGAAAATAAATAATTTGGTTATTTTAGTTGTCAAGAAATATTAATCAAAGCTGAACCAGAAGTAGTTAAAATGAAACAGCTCCCAATGAAAGCAGTTCCCTGTGGTTTCTCCGAAAACAGATGTTATCAGATTTCGAACATAATAATAAAAATATTTTTTTTTATGAGTTAAATTAATACATAAACCGCTTTCGAAAAGTTCCTTTTCTTTCCTGCAAAAAACATGGTTTTAATTAGTTTATTTGACATTCTGATGAAGGAAAAGATATTTTCCGAAACCGGTTGGCGTATTAAATTTAACTCATTAAAGTGGTATAAAACAAAGTTATAAATAATATATGTTTAAATAATTTCGTGAACTACAAGTGAGGGTATTAGTTGCAAAGTCAGCATCCTCCATTATTATTTGTTCTAACTTTTAATGCAGTTGTCTTTTCAAACTTAACTCATATTTATTGGTCATTCAAAATCGGTGTTAGTTGCAAAATCAGTCGCTTTTGCCGCTGCCATTTATATTAGAATTGAATCAATAGCAGTCTTCGTTACTTAACTTTACGTTTAAAGGGCCGTTAGTATGGAAATTAGATTATTTTTGGAAAAATATGTTGTATTTATTATCTATTTCAAACCAGATTATGGGGATTATTATTTATAATAAGAAATGCATTAATAAATATATTCTTTATGCTTCTATCAGATTTCACGTTTTCTCCAAATAAAAAATATGGAGGTAGCTGAGATTGCAACTAAATAACAATAATACGAAGAAATATAAGCAGTTATATTAAAATTGTTGTAGTCGAACACGTTCAAGGAGTGTGTACAAATTCTGTACCATTACAAAAAACATTATTAGGAGATTTTTACAAAATCATGTTAAGCTTCAAATAAATTTACTTCGAAATAAATATTTGTGAAATTGATCCATTATTATTATTATTTCATTATCATTGCTTCGTGCCATAAATCATCTAATAAAAAATAGTCTGGCTGCTCAAAGCTCAATGACTTTTATTTTTTTTGTAACTAACTAATTAACCATCACGCCGTTATGCCGCGGGAGTAGGCAGAGAGGATAGAGCGCCACATTCTTCTGCCCTGAAACACAATTATCGCCTCATCCACATACATACATATTCTCATACAAGCTCGTTGATTATTGAGGCTTCTAACATAATTATTTTCCAGTATCTAGTTTACGTGGTCGTCCCAAGTTTTCCGTGGACGTCCTCTATTTATGGTGCTATTAATACTTGCGTCATATATCTTTCTAACCATTATCTTCTCATTCATCCGTTCCATATGACTAGACCACCTAAGTGATCCTTTCTTAATCTTACTTACTGTATTAATATCTGCTTTACATTGTTTGAAGTGTTAGGAAGAGTATATTATCCAGAATAGTATTAATGGTTAATTTTATTGCATAATATTTTTACTTGATGTGTATATCCTTGAGCACACATTACATTTCGCATGTACTTCTCGGAAATTCAAAATACGCAGTTAAATTTTTTTTCAAATTTGAATAATTAACTCCGTGAATTCCTAGTTAGCATAACAAGAACGAGAAATTAAACGTGAATAAATGCTCCTTTCAAGATCAGCTTTAGATTCTTTTCTTATTTCTTCATTCTTTACTCTGTCATAAATAGATCTGCCGCATATGCGCCTAAGCTATCTCATTTTCACTGCATTCAGTCTACTTTCGTTCCTCTTCTGCCAGCTACCGACCTCACTTCCGTACATCGGTGTCGGTACCGGGACTTCATTGTGCGCCTCAGTTGACAAGTTCCCATTAGTTATTTTTTGTATTCAATATATAATTTCGAATCAATAAAATATTTCAATTAATCGAAATAATCGCATAACCAGGATTTTTTTAAACACTCGTATCTCTGGCATGATTGAGATTAGATACAGCGTACGCAGCTTCAACATTTTCAACTTGTATTTTTAATCCATATGTATTTACCCCTAAAATATAGCGTTCCACTCACTCACGTAATAAGATTACACAAAATTTATTCATTCAATTATAAACTCAAAATTTGACGAAGCAATTCGATACTTGGAATTCCCGAAATAAATTGAAGGTTCAGGCCAAACATAATTAGGGTAATACGGGCAAACAGATGAAAATAAAAATGTCAATGTATTACATATTTTGTCTATATGTTATTTGAAAAGACAAGCTTGTCCTAAAATGAGGCCTAATTCAATGCGGATTATCGTAAGAGTTAAGTAAATTGTTGTGGATTCCAAGAATTTATTCTTAGGGTTTTTCTGCCTCCAAAGCAATTAGGAATATTTAAAGGTAGATATTAGTGGAAATAAAGCAAAATTACCAATGCGGCTCTGGTATTGTACATGCTGAATGTATTGTTTCTGACAGCTGGGGTTTTGTTTTGTTGATTTTTGGGATTTATTTTGCTTGGGCACTATGTTTTATTAGCCTATTCAAATATTACCATCTTTGTAAATGGATAAACTTTTATGACACATGGAAAAACCCATTTAAAGAGAGTTCATTTTATTGCACCCATTGAAAGAATATCACTTTCATTTTTATAAATGTCAAACAAAAAAAATTCTGCGAAAAACGTATTACAAGGGACATTTTGTAGGGATAAACTGAGTTCTGTCAGAAATATTTTAATTTATTAGGCGGGAAACTTATTATTTGGAAAACGTATTAAGCATAAAAAAAATATGTAATTTGTATGGGACTTTTTCGGGACCGAAAAATGTAATCCTATTAGGCGTGAAAACGTATTAAAGGTGATTGTATTAAGAGGGTTTCACTGTATATATATATTTATTTTATTTAGCGAAAAAATACATTGGCAAAATTTGGCAACATTGGCAACTTCAAATTCATTGCTCTCTCTTCCAGGGCTCACCGCACACCTGCTCAGCAATATTTGTAGACAATAGCGGCGTGGACATAGTCCTCGGGGTCTTACCCTTTGTGCGACAGTTGCTGCTGCGGAATACGGACGTCATCATGTGCGCAAACTCAGAGCCAGCCCTGAATGACACCACTTGCACCGAACTGGTGGACATCATCGATAAGGCCGGAAAGCTGTGCCACACGTTTGCGCGAGCCTCGGAAGAGGGCAGGCTGGTGGTCATGGAAAACGGACAGAAGGGTCCGTGCTTAGATCTGACCACATTAGATAAAGGTAATTGGGAAGAATTTTGTTTTATTTTAATACAAAAATCGCTTTATGAAAATAAATAATATTTTATTTTTGATAAAATAGAGATCGTTATTCAAAACTATATTCTGTACCATGATAGTGCCTATATTAACCCTTCATAGGTAAATAGGTCATTTTTATATGTGAAATATATAGTCTATATATTGTAAAAATAATTCCACTTAATATGAATCAAATATAATACAGTAAACTCCCTCTCAGCAATCAGTAAACAGCCTGATTGCTGAAAAACAGAATTTTCCAGATATCTAATCGTAATTATTTAAATTATCATAGCATCGTACAAAGCTCATTAATATTCTATATACCTGTTGCTAGTCAAAACAAAACATATAACAATAAACAAAAATATAAACAATAAACAAAAATATTTTATTCCATACATTCAAATTCAATTTGTATTAAAATAACACAAAAGTATCTTCTGAAAAACTCAATACTACATCTACCCATATTGTGAATCCATCTTTTAACTTTATACAGTAGAACCGCGATATAACGAAACCCGATATAGCGAAAAATGACATATATCGAGAAAAAAAATTGAAATTTAGTCCCTAAAACCAACTTTTCATACAAAAATGCATTTATATAACGAAATCCCGTTAATATTTATAACAAAATCATTTTTGTCCCGTACGAAAAAATGCCAATACATTTACGTAAATTTATAATGAAACAAAAAAATGTTAAAAGATGAAAATATTATTTCGCACTTACAAAGCCGCGCCGTTGCATCTGCCGTATGCGAACAGTTTTATGGCCTTTTCGGCGGTGCGCGGCGGTCGGCCCACAAGGTAGTAAAACAATTCAAACTTTTTCTTGGGTTCATAGCAGGCCCATAAAACCATTTGACATAATTCTTGCGGCGTTCTCTGACACGTTTTACGTATGCATACGCCTCTAATATGATTGCAACCCAGACCCAAACAGCTGTAAAATACAAAAATTAACAGGAACCCCCCGAAAGTTGCAGAATGTACTTATTGGAAATGTCAGTCTCAGTGTAACGTCTGTAGAGTTAAGTTTGTTCAGCTTTTAACGCGATTATTGCATGACCGAACTGAATATTTACATAAATTCATTTTCGTTTGACAATTGTTTTCGTGTGAACTCGTCAATAATATAAATAATTCGTTAAAATATTTTATGAACTATTTTTGTACAGTATTTTGTATTTCTATTAACTATTGTTTTCGTGTATTTTAAGTGTACAATGTTAATGATAATTTTTAAGTGAACAATTTTAACGATTATAAATATATTTTGAAGTGGTTGCCGCTGTTACCGGTAAATACCTTCGTAATTTATATACAACTCATTTTATAAAAATGCCGCGATTCAACTGTAAGATTGTTTATTTTTGAATTATTATGTATGTTTCATGCCCAAAACTATGTTTGAAGCGGCTCTACATTTAAACACAATTAAAATATTGTTTTGTGTTTGCAATATTCTGGAATTTACAAAAATATCTTCCAATTGGTGTTGAATAGATTCTGTTCTTAATTTAATTCCTTTGATTATCCATTTGCTTATCTGTTTTAATAACAAAACTACTAAAAATATGTAGGTATTCAGTTCCCTATGGCCTTTTTCCTCCTTTGTTTGCAGAATTTGCGATCTTTTTTGAAGCCGCGCAACATTTTTTTGCGACGGCGCGTAACATATAAATAGTAGGATTTTTTTCGTTATATGTGGGAATTCATTATTACGAATTTTTATTTTTTGGTCCCTTGGATTTTGTTATATCGCGGTTTTACTGTATTAAATGTGACTGCCAGTTATTTGAATACTGGATAAGATTGTATGTACTAGAACAACTAAAAATGACCTATTTGTTAGTTACAATACAGTACATAGGAGGTGTATATATATGTTCGATATGTTGAAATTATCAAAACTATATTATATCTCAATTTCCTTCATGACTGGTACCATGTATATTGGAGTGAAGTCTAAATTTCTTTTGAAATACACATATGAATTAGGTGGATATGTGACCTTTTTTTAAATAAAAAACATTTAAATCTTTTGTGAGAAATTTTAAAATTAGGAAACTGTTACTGTTGGTAGGTAATTATTTAAATTATGCATTCTATGTACCTCTCTCGAGCTCATCCTAACAGGGAAATTAATTTTTTTCACAATATTTAAAAATTACTCAGAAAGCAGCCGCGGCAATAGTACAGCGTGGACAGTAATTAATAATATGATTCATTTATTAATTTTTTTTTATGTTTTTATAGAATTGTGTTCAACGATCCGCAAGAGAAATGTCGACCTCGTGATCATCGAGGGAATGGGCCGCGCCCTGCACACCAACCTAAATGCCAAATTCAAATGTGAATGTTTGAAAATGGCCGTCGTCAAGAACCCGTGGCTGTCCAGAAGGCTCGGCGGGGACATCTTCTCCGTCATTTGCCAGTACGAGACGTGAACTACGGCCGCTGTTGTACATCTTGCATGTAAATATTTTCAATTTACTGATAAACTGTTTTTTGTTTCTGTCTAAAATACAAAAATATCACCATTGAACTGACTAATTGGCGTTCAAATACCGACAGGTCTTCATTAACCGTTTTGGGCTGAGCTCATTCTCCGGGCGCAGGTTCAGATCTTACAGGCCACAAACATTATTTATATTTAGCTAAGATACAAACTGCTCTATTTAGCAGGATGTCATAATTTGTTACCAGGCGCATGTGTGAGGCATTGAGCTGTTTTTTATGATAAATTATAATTTCAATATTGAAAAAATGATCTCATGTTCTTTAACTCTTTCGTGGGCAAATTATTTTTATGTTTTTTTCGCGATTATTATTCATTGATACATTGTGGTGAAGGTCAAGACCAGTTATCCGCCGACTGCACCAGCCCGGCAAAGCATGCGTCAGCGGGTTCCATCACCGGGTCTGCATACTTACTCATACTCGGATCCATTGTCTCCTGTCCTCGCGGAAAATTTAAATTTGATTGACATCCAGGAGTGCATTGAAGGATATTCTCGTTTAACAAAGGTTTCTGTTTAAAACATAAACAAGGCAGTACAATGAATTATGAAACGAAAAGAAAATAAATCCAAGCAATATTTGAATATGTCCAAGAACACATAATTACTGAATTTTTACCTACAAAGGTACTGTTATTAAATAAATATCAGATAACTCATAGAGACGAAGCTAATTTTTATTATACATATTTAATGGAAAATATATAGAAATATGGAGTAATTACAGGGCTTATGACCTGTCTTCGGCTGGCTTAAGTGATCACTTTATACCGTGTTTCCTCAAATATAAGACCCAGTCTTATATTAATTTCATAGCCAAAAAATGAACCAAGTCTTATTTTCAATGTAGGTTTTGTTTTTGTGAGGAATATCAAAAGTACAAAACACGTTACTTTATTAAACCTCAAGATTTATACAATCAAAATTGTTTATTTGCCAAGCAAGAGCAACGTACATTAACAAAACAAAACATTTAAAAAATAGATACATGAAACATTTATTATTATTCTAACACCATCATTTCATCCTCTTTTGGGACGTCGTCATAATACATCAAACCTCGAGCGCCAGACTGTATTTCTTGCAAATAGATCTCTTCTAGAATACGTAGACCGAATCTCTCGTGTTTGGCGATATAACTTTCTTCGAAGGTACACTTCTTGTCCAAATATCCTGCACGAAGTGCAATGGCGACACAATTTGTGATAATTTTATTCCATGAATTATTTACCCATTTCACGATTTCTGTTTCCACGTTGGTTTCTCTCCATTTTACGTTTGATATGATCATTAACTTCAATCTACAAATAATCCTTGAATGGTTTGTTGATTACAAGATCTAAAGATTGTAGGTGTGAAGTCATTCCAGCGGGAATCATTATTTGATCAATTCTTCTCTTGTACAGAAATTGTTTCATGTCTTTGGCACGATGAGTGCTGGCCGAATTCCACACCAAAAGACCTCTTTGAGAACCTCGAAGAATAGATAGCAGAATTAATTCAACCCATTGTCTAATAACGGCTTGAGTGCACCGTGCTTTTTCCGTTTCAAGGACATCAATTCCTAAAACCTTTTGTATTTTGTCTCTCTTGCCTTTTACAATTATAAGTGGTGAGACTTTCGTTCCATCAAGGCGAATTGCCAAAAAACAGGTAACTCTTGCACTATCGTATCCTGTTGAAGAAACGTAGATCAACGAGACACTTCTGATTTCAACAGTAGTTTTTGTTTCTTGGCCCATGTATACTGAAGCATCCATAGCAATTATATTGAGAAAAGTCAATGGTATCAACAAAGTGCTTGAATGCAAATGTACGTTTAATCACTTCGATGTCTTCTAATTTGAACAGCGTTGTCGTTCTTCGCAAAGAAAGCTCATATCGCTGAAAGAAATTATCCAACCAACCTTGTGATGCTTTGAATATCTTTGGGGATATATCCAAATGTGGTGTTGTTGCAATAGCAAATGCTTGAATATCCGCTCTGCGTACAACTAAAGCTCTTGATCTTCTGTTAGCGATCCGATCATAGGTGATATCTTCTAGTTCTGGAAATGACGGTTGCCGAACTGATCCTAACTTGCGCCTTTTAGCATTTCCCTCCTCCACCTGCTTGCTGAGATTATCATACTCTGCTCGCCGTTTACGAACCAATCGTAGATCCAACATCTTTTCCTTGCAGAAAGCTATAACCTTTTTATTATGTAATTCTTCGACGATTCCCTTCTTGTACTCGATGGAATAACTTTTTCTTTTTGCACTCATCTTGTTTGAGAGAAAAAAATATTATTGGGTCTAAATTTATAATTAAAATAATACGGACTTTTATTAAACACTTACGAAACAGCCGAAACAAACAGTAGAAATGCCAAAAATAACGTCAACAGCATACATTCCTACTACTTCACGTCGCTTCTCAATCTCAACTGAATCAGTGCAAAAATGTAAAGAAACAGAAGTCAAATGGAGCTAAAAATAGCTCATAGGCACGTGCAACACAGCGGGTCAAACTTGTGAAAAACACATCAAATTTTTGATTTCATTTAATTATTCATTAGGTCTTATATTAAAAATGTCCTGAAAAATCGTGGTAGGTCTTACTTTTGAGGTAGGGTGTGTAACTTTGTTATTTAAGGTTTTAAGGCCGCCGACCGGGAGAAATATTATAGTTTTGCGGCCCTGATGTAGGCTCTTTTTGGGCCGTCGAGCAGGAGGCTCGCTGGCGGCCCTGATAAAGGCCTTTATCAGTGTTTTGATAGGAGCGCTGGCGAGGTGAAACAAATAAATCTTTGGGAGTGCTGTGGCTTTTATTAACTTATTTCCACGGCACTCAGCGGTAAACATGGATAACGGGGTGCCGTAGACTATAACATTTGTTTAATCTACTGTGTCCAAGGCACCTAACATAACAAATAAGACAATTAATAGGCGACGTACCAACGGGTGGGCGAGTATTTATTATGATTCCGATCTCGCGGCACGCCGCACAAAACAAACTCTGCGCAACACATTGCTGGGAAAAATCTTATATTTGACGATGATGGATGAGGAATATAATAACGTGGAGCAGGAATATGCAAACTTGAAAGACCGACTAAATTATACATAACTGCCAGTCATTTCAATTTTTTTTTCTTTCGCTTTGGGAATTGTAAAGGTAGTATGCATTTAGAAGTATTGACTGAAAAATATGAATCCCCATTTTCTCGCACCATATCCTTCTTGTCATTCGTCGGCACGGATAATAAGCCAACATCTGATCGTGGCAATCATATATATTTATTATATTCGATAACCATTTTTGGTTTTGAATTTTGAAAATATTGTGCAAATCCCTATATTTGTATATTGGCTTACACCTTTTAACTTTCAATATTCAATCGTGGCATCCCAGGGGCGTATTTTTTTTCACAGAGTAAATGTATCAAAGGAGCGCTGTTATAAAAATTGTCTGTATACAAACCATGGCCAAATCCAGTTATCCCCTCAAATTTCTCGACCACTTTATTCGTATGGCCTTGTTCACCCATTTTGGTGAGTGCAGCATCGCCGTAAATAATTAACTATAGTGCTATTCCGTTAGATTGTCTTAATATCTATAACTTTACAGCTTTTTGGCTCTTTCACCTTTCATATAGTGGCGGATAATAAGCCTTCCTCTCCATAGCAGCGACGACTCGTTAATGGAAAGGTGTTTATTAAAATATATGACCCCCATTCGACCACTGAATAAATCATTGAGATTGAATTTTTCCCAAGCTCGACGATTCCTCCTTAATATTGAAATGTGGTGCCCTTAAAATGATGAGGACACATTGAGAAAAAGTGTATTTTCCAATAATGGTTCATCCGTAGCCTCCATGTGGAATATAAGTACAAGGTATGTTACACTCAAATAAGACTTGTTGAAGACGCCAGCCACGGGAACAGAATGGTAGTGTCGGCTCAAACCTACATACAGTGTTTCGCCGCACCCTAAAACGCTGAACTCGTTTAGAGTGATTTCTTTCTATTTCGCAATCCTACTTTTATCTTCCTCGGATATAGACAAAACGTTTACCGCGTATCCATTTGTTCCATTCCATCAATCGGAAAACTGGCTGACGATTTCGGTGAATTTGACTATCTTCTTTATTGTTTACTGGTGCGAGTCGATGTTGAAGGTTGGTCCTTAGGCGCCGTTAATTCTGACTGAAGATTTTGAATTTACATTTGGAATCGCAATCGGTGACAGAACACCAGAGCCCGCTCCTTATTTCCGAGTCACGCGTCATCAAGCTCCTGTGAACCGTGAATAGATGCCGCTACTTTACAAATTTTGTAAGTCTTGTATTATAATTTTCAAGAAATATTCCCTAGCTCAGTATTCTTAAATTATCAAAGATTTAAACCATAAAAAAAGAAACTAAATATAATTTATCTTAATTTTTAAAATGCCTACAATATGGAAATTGACAATGATAACTTATTATTATCTTATCCAGTAAAATAAAAGTGTATCGGATGACATGCAATAAAAGTTAAAGAAAAAAAATTGACATTCGAAATTATCTCAAATCCTGATCATTTTTATTATTTACCGCTCATTTTTAAAATGTAAGATTTTATTGTTTCTTACACAACCCTCGGGACAAATATCTCATGTTTCTCCCTATTGGTAACAACACAAGCACGACATGAGATTAAAATCGGAATGCCATAAGAACCACCAATATTTATCTATCCGCAATTTTAACACAGACCCACACCATTTTAAATGTTATGAGATGAAACCTCAAAACGGCTCCACTCGACGCATGTACATCAATTATGACCTGTGAAAAAATGTTTGGCACCCCATATAGGTCTACGAGTGCTTTGAACTCCTTTGTCACGTCGCAAATTATCATACGGGACACCCCGTGCTGAATAAATATTCGTTCTTCCATTATTTTGTTGATGGCCGACGCCGTAGCCCTTGTTAGTGGAAATAACCAACAGAATTTGGAAAACACCTCCACTATACTCCGTATAAATTGGTGACTACGGGGCAATAGTCCATTGAGATCTATAGACAACATTTGCATGGGCCGATCTACCAGTTTTTTGTTGGACATGATTCCCAGCGGGGGATCTTGTGCGATATTTGTAAGCCTTGCAGGTATTACAAGTCGACACATATTGTCGGAAAATGTTTGGCCAATAGTATCGCAAACGAAGCTTGTTGTAAGTTCGGCATGCACCCGGATTCACCGCGTGCGGGTGCATACCGAACGCGCATGGCAAGCAAAAATAAGAGCTCGGCTCTGTTGGGCGGGAATTACACGTTTCCACACGTGATCCTGAAGTATAAGGAAGTGAACCTTTCCATAACGAAATATCTGACCGTGGTGGAGTGTATAATTTACATAGTTTTGAGGGGTGTCACGGCAACTGTTGTAAAGCTTATCGTACCGTGCGTTTGGTGTGGCTTGTTGCGACAGGGAGTCGGAGCTTAGTGCCGATACTTCCACTGGATAGTGCATCCGGCACAGCATGCTGTGAACCTTTCCGGTGGATTACTTCAAAATCAAATTGGCCAACGGACACGTTGGGTTTTTGAGCGTGGTCAACCACTTTAAGCCTATCCATCCCTAACAAAAGGCTCTTGCACGTTACTATTATAATCAGGAAGTTAATTATAATCCTAATTGTCAGTTATCAACTCGTGTTATCGTGATCAACTCATGTTTGTTAAGCATTTACAAAATTCGCGCTCAGTGTTCCAAAACGCGTTCTGCCTGGATCACATTCGCGTGTCAAAACATATTATTTATATACAACATTCTATTACAATTAAAGCTGAATCGGTGGGCATATTATTTTTTTGTTTTGTTATATCAAAGGTTTTTTAAGAGTACATTCATTTTAGTCGCGATCCGAGTCATGCAGTTCGTCCACCACCGTGCTAAGATCCAACGAAGGATCCAACGAAGGAACTACACCTTTTGTCTTCATCACATCTCGACCCTGGAGGCTAGTTAAATGGTCACGTAATGGTGCTTTCCTAAATTCTCCTTCGGAAATCGATTGTCTGGCCAATAAACGTACCCTAAGGTAAAAAGCCTCGAAAAGTCTGAAAAACCCCCAATGTTCTGGAGAGTCACTGCTGAATTACGCGACGTGATTTGAAAATGTTTATCACTGTCACAATAATATCGAAGCACTGTATAATCCTGTTAATCCAATGGTAATCCTGGTTGGCACTGTGTGACCACTTTGCAAAAACTTAGCGAACACGAATGCGCAGAGGCTCCCTGAGAGAGGGTGATCCGGCTGTCGGCACTGAGTTGATCGGTAACGAGAAACAAGACCGAGCGCGAGCGCTGTAGGAAAGCGAATGTGTGTGTCGTGAGCCCCGAACTGCAGCAGCGCAGTATTTATTCCATCCTGGGGGAGCTCGGTCGCTCGCAGCGCCCGCCACCCCCAATTCTGCCGCTGAGCCAATCGGGGGCGCTTACAGCCCTAGTCGCACCCCGAGCTACTAAATATTTGTGTGGCCTAGTTTACCCATTTTGGTGTGTGCAGCATCGCCGTAAATACTTATCTGTAGTGCTATTCCGTTAGATTGTCCTAATATCTATACCTTTATGGCGTTTTGGCTCTTTCACCTTTCATATAGTGGCGGATAATAAGCCTTCCTCTCCATAGCACTCGTTAATGGAAACGTGTTTAAAAATATATGACCACCATCCGATGACTAAAAAAATCATTGAGATTGAATTTTTCCCAAGCTCGACAAACCTTCCTCGTTACTATTGAAATGTAGTGCCCTTAAAATGATCAGGACATATTGAGAAAAAATGTATTTTCCAATAATGGTTCATCCGTAGTCTCCATGTGGAATATAAGTACAAGGTAAGTTACACTTGAATAAGACTTGTTGAAGACGCCAGCCACGGGAACAGAATGGTGGTGTCGGCTCAAACCTACATACTGTGTTTCGCCACACCTTAAAACGCTGAACTCGTTTATAGTGATTTCTTTCTATTTCGAAATCCTACTTTTATCTTCCTCGGATATAGACAAAATGTTTACCGCGTATCCATTTGTTCCATTCTATCAATCGGAAAAGTGGCTGACGATTTTGGTGAATTTGACTATCTTCTTTATTGTTGACTGGTGCCAGTCGATGTTGAAGGTTGGTCCTCAGGCGCCGTTAGTTCTGACTGAAGATTTTGAATTTACATTTGGAATCGCAATCGGTGACAGAACACCAGAGCCCGCTCCTTATTTCCGAGTCACGCGTCATCAAGCTCCTGTGAACCGTTAATAGATGCCGCTACCGGTCCGCCTCGACTTAATTTAAAATATTTGAAATTATTTTTCGGTACGACTGCCGATTTTAACATATATATATATTTTTTTTTTTCTTTAGTGGATGATATAGGTATAGCGGTGAGTGGGGTATCGTTTACAGCATTGTCGGAGCAGGGTAGCTCGGGTGAGAGCGGGCTGACGGTGTGCCAAGCGCTACTCGCTATGATTGGATGCGTTGCCTGGGTCCTTCCAGTAATCTCCTTAATACGAGGGGCAAGTAAAAAATAAGGTTCCTACATTTTTTTCAGGTATAAGGTATTTTTTATTGCAATAAATAAGTAAACCATCTGAAAGCTTGTACTTTATTCTATTTTTCTACATAGTCTCCCTGATTTTTCTATGCATTTTTCCTGACGAGTTATCCACTTCTGAAAACCCGCTTCGAAGAATTCCGCTGATGAACTTGGTGACCGCTTCTTTCACCTCTTCATCTGTATTGAAGCGTTGTCCACCCAAGTGTTGCTTCAATTTCGGAAACAAGTGGAAGTCGCTGGGAGCAAGATCAGAGCTGTAGGGGGCATGGTCAAGCAATTTCCAGCCGAATTTATCCAGTAGGGCGGTGGTCTGTCGAGAGACATGCGGGCGAGCGTTGTTGTGGTGCAGCCTAACGCCCTTGATCAGCCTTCCTCTCCGGCGATTTTGGATGGCTCTTTTGAGTTTTGTCAATGTCTCGCAGTACCTGTCCGAATTGATGGTGGTCCTTTTAGGCATAAACTTGGTCAGCAAGACGCCTTTTCGGTCCCAAAACACCGTAGCCATCACTTTCCCTGCGGAAAGCGTCTGCTTAAACTTTTTCGGCCTAGGCGATTCAGGATGGCGCCATTGTTTGGACTGTTCTTTTGTTGAGTGACGTAGTGACACCGCGTTTCATCCCCCGTAATAATGGAGTCCAAGAATTCTTCGGTATTCTCGGCGCATTCTCGAAGAAACCCCTCGGCACACTTGACACGATTGTCTTTGTGGGTTTCTGAAAGCATGTGTGGGACCCACCGCGCGCACACCTTGCGATAACCAAGTTTATCGGTCAAAATGTTATCGATGGTTTTTTCACAAACCTCAGGAACCTGGACAGCAAGCTCCCGAAGCGTTACTCTCGGATTTTCGAGGAGAATGCGCTCAATCGAATCACCGAACGGATTTCACACCTGGCGATGGCGGATTCAATAGCGGATGGCTGTCAGGCCTTTACTGAGCGTCGCAGCGTTTGCTCCCGGTCGTGGGGATGTAGTTAAGGGACCAACAATCAGGCAGTGTTGCCGGATTTCGCCTAGCATCTCGCACGGCGAGTGTACAGCGTAGGGAACCTTATTTTTTACTTGTCCTCGTATCTGCTCCATAAGCCAATTTTATGCCTTATTCACCTAGAAATAATTGTAAAGATTGGTTATATATTGTCACCATTGCCAAATCATCGCGAGTGACATGGCTCCCTGTATCCACTGAACGATACACGTGTCTGGTATCATTAACAGCTGCTTTGGCTTCCGGCAAGTGAATACCCAGAGACCTGCCACGATAGATATATCGCTCTTTTACAAGCATTCTCTGAATTATCATTTATTCAATGATTTGCACGTGTGGTTTTCTGATTTCTCGGCATTGAGGTCGGTGATCGTATCGTCAGATGGCCTACACGCGGTAATTCGCCACAGTGGTATGAACCACCTTTACCAATTTCTGGTCAAATAAATGTAAATTATCAGTAGTATGATCCATAATATTGTTGAACCAAGTTTGTCCTTGGTGAAATAGTTTTCATACAGTCAGTTTGCACATTTAATATGCACGCGTTGCACATGATGCGTAGTTTTTCTATATTCTTGAACATTTTATCAACGCTTTCGGATCAACGGGAAAATCATTTATCTGGGATTTTTTTCATCATTCATAAAGTGCTATCTCACATTAGAATATTATAAATACAGGGTGGCGCATAAGTCGCTTTACCATTTTAAAACAAAATATCTTTTTTGTAAGTTAATGTACTTTATTAATTCTTTTTTGTTTACATAGCTTAAAAATTACAATTTTATTTTGATTATGTATGAAAAATGATGCCATGTAAATGGCCTCCATTTTCAGCTTTGCAAACACGAGCTCTTTGTAAGGCATTTTCCATGACAGTTCTTAGCGTCTGAGGCTGTATGCAACTAATTTTCTCCTGTATGTATGCTTCAAGTTGTTGGATAGTTCGAGGCTTATTTATGAACACCTTTTCTTTAAGATATCCCCAAAGGAAAGATGTAAATATGACATATTTCTGTTAAAATCAAAATAAAGTTAAAAAAAAAAAAAATCAAATAACCTAAATCTCAAAAGCTCCTGGATTCCCGCGACGGGGTCCCGTCCCTCGACCTCTCCTGATGCTGTATGGGTACCGGACAGCCGTCACTGAACAGTATCTCTCCGAGCGTGATACGTCCACCTGAGCGCCCCACCTGCTCCAGCAGCCCTCCTCCCTACTCCCGGCTGCTCCGTGGGCTCTTGATACGCTGGATAGGCATATTCACCAGAGCAGCCCACCCTCTTGATAGCTTTTGCAGAGCTAGTGTCCGACGGATACACAGGCTGTCATCAGCCTCAGCATCGTCCTTGATGCTCTGTAGGTCTGGGCACCATTGTCGCACAGACTCTTATCTGTGCGGGATACATTATTGCCAGCGCGCCCCACCTACCAGCAGCCCTCCTCCCTTCTAATCCTTCACGATGCTCTGTGGTTACTGGTCACAAAGTGACCTCCTGAGCGCCCCACTTACTCAGGTCTTTCCGGACGTCGCCAGCCTTGACCATGATGCCGAGGCACCTCGGGCCCTCAAAGTCAGCATTGTCGGGGCTCTTATTGTGCTGACCCGATAGCCTCCGCTACCTCCAGTTAGAGATATCGGCCGCGTACACTCTTCCTCCGGTCACCTCTGCTACATCCGATAGAACGTCCTCCGTATTCGAACCACCATCAGAAGAGGGATGGTTTGGAGTCTTTAAACGTTCTACCCTCCTCCTTCCTCCCTCGGGTTCGTCTGGTGTACCAGTTATTATAACTAGGATCCAGCGACTTACCCCTACTCCCTCCACCTCTGTCGGATTCGTCCGGTATACCAGTTATGATTATAACCTGGGCCTGGTCCAATTGGTGAGGTATAGCTGTCGGCGGGGTTCCGAGCGCAGGTGCATCAGTAGAACTTGGATCCTAATGCTGGGTTTTTAGATACACGTGACAAGCGCTGTTCTGATCAGATGGTGCATGCGACGGCGAGGGTGTTATGTATTGAAAGTGAGCCGCCTTCACGCCAAAGATATGTCTACTAGCGATCTTGGACCTCGCTTGACTGTAAGGCCACTTTGTGCCTCGCTGCATCTGAGCGCTGATGGTTAAAAACCGTATCATAACATCACCCCCAAAACTGCATAAAAATAACGATGACTAGTCCTATTACAGACGTCATTATTTTTGACAGAAATGACCCAACCCGTTTGTCGTCTAACCTATGGATTTGCATGTCAACCAAGTCTGGTGATCAATGACAACGAGCAACCATGAATGTACATCAGAGACAACATAAAGCAGTAACAATGAAGGCAATGGGCTTTCATAACAAAAATGACATATTTCAACAACTCAGGAGCGTAGTTACCAACCAAGTTAACATAGAAATTGACGACGCTGCACTGAAGCTAACGCCAGACCATGAGCACTAGTAAAAAAATGACCATACACATTTCACACTTTGGGCGTGGTTGGTTGTCAATATCGTGATGGGGAAGCATCACTCTGCCGGTGGTCTTCTGCACCTATGGATTAGTTAAAAGGCATTCTTTATTAGTGTCACCCTAACTGCGTGACTGATCCAAACCTCCCTCAAGTTTAATATTTTGCAGTGACCTTTACCTTATGTATACTGAGTGTTCCCCAATTTATCCAACATATAGTAAATTTACTTCATCCAACCATTTAACAATGCTAGCTCAACTTTTTCTACAGGTTCTGCAGTCACTAGAGAGATTTTCATTTAGGATCCCATTTATGCAACCCGCATCCAGTAATATTCCTGCCTTTGGTGAGTTACCGTATTCTAGCATTAATAGGAGGGCGCTCATGCCTGGAGTTTTGCTGCGATAGGTATATTGCTCCTGGATCATGATTATAGGTAATTTAAACTCTTCAATTACGCGTTAGAATGAGAGAGTTGTCGCACGAGCTCGTGCGACGTTGACCTGTCTGATCGTGATACGTCCGGACTCGGCCGTAGTTTGTAATCTTCACACTCAAATCTATGGCCGCTATGTGAGCCGAAGTTTTATCACCAGTAGAGTAGTCCGCCTGGCGATTGAAACGTGTACATGTTGCACATTTGGGAGCGGACAGTTTGTTAGTGCAGTCTTCTTCACTATGTCCAGTAGTGGTGCAGTGTTTACAAATTGGTGCTTCTCGTCGATAGTTTTTGCTTATGTGACCGTAGAGGTGGTATTCGGAACATCTCGTGGCGCCAATGAAGTCTCTCACTCGGCAGGCATGCCATCCGATGAAGTATAGTTCATTATCAACTAAAACACTTGTTGTACTTCGGGTGTGACCACATAAATGCAGTTTACAGTGTTTCCTTCATTTTGACCAAGGCCTTATCCTCGGAGACTTTCTTCTAACAGTGTACTGCTCCTGTATAAGAAAAAATGAAAAGTTTTGTTCGCCAATCACGTGCGCTGCCTCAAGAGACGCTGGACGTGATTTGGCCAAGAAATAGCACCATTAGCCATAGTTAGTAAGTTTTACCGACAGCTCCACTGCGGTTTTGAATGCCGGGCATTCACGATCCGAGTGGGGTGGTCAAATGGTTTCTTGAAGCGAGAGCAGGTTGCACAGCACCGGGATAAATCTTTATTAGGGCATGCCTCATCAGGATGGCCCTTCTTGGCGCAGTGCCGGCATGTTGACGACGACTGATATGACCACACAAATGGCATTAGAAACATCCTACCGCGCCAATATAATCTCAGACGCGGCAGGCCGACCTTCCAATAAAACAGATGCCCGCATCAACCAGGATTCATCTGACCTCCGGTGACATTGTGTATATACAATTGCCGCATAGATACCCTTTTTGTAGTTTTGATGAAATCTTCTTTGGTTATGTTGCACGATTCCTTGATGTTTGCATTAAATACAGTGGGCATCAAAATTGGCCCAATCTTTTACAGATTGAGATTTCTGACTGAATATTGTTGTGATAAATTTTTTATATTAATAATAATGAATGATATCATTGTTGGATTGTTTCATAACAATTTTGAGATTTATTGAGGAATAGAAAGAGAAATAAGTTAAAAAACTGATTGGGCCATTTTTGATCAGTATTTTGTGTAGCCACCTTTTGCCTTCAAAACAGCTTGGATTCTTCTTAGCATGCTTGAAATTAGTTTTTCACATCTCTCTGGAGTGATTTCCCGCCATTTCTGAGAGAATTTCTCCCACAAGTCCTTTGTTGAAGTCGGAGGAGGATTCAATTTGGCCAACTCTGGTTTTACCTGATACCGCAGATTCTCTATTGGATTGAGATCCGGAGACTGTGCGGGCCATTGTAATACACTAAGATACTCATTTTCCAGCCATTTTTTGGTTTTCTTGGAGGTGTGTTTGGGGTCATTGTCGTGTTGGAAAATTATTTCCTGACGATCCATACCATAAAACTCCAGAGTATCAAGAAAATCTGTTGCCAAGATGTGAATGTAAAGATCGGAATCCATACTTCCTTCAATAAGGGTTTCATATCCCACTCCCTGTGCAGTTAAACAGCTCCATATCATGATTGATCCTCCACCGAATTTGAGAGTACCGTTGACTTGTTTCTCGGAAATCGCAGAACCTTTCCTTTTGTAGCAGTACTGCTTTCCATCAGAGCAGATACGGTTGATTTTGGTCTCATCTGAAAATACAACCCGCTTCCAGTCTTCTACAGTCCATCCGGAATAAGTTCTGGCAAAATCCAACCTGGCTTTCCGGTGTCGAGCTGACAAAAATGCTTTTTTTTTCTTACTGACAGCAATGTATCCCTCTTTTTTCAAAGTCCTCCGGATCGTTGATGTACTGACACTGATGTTGTGATCATTGGAAAGCACTCTCTGAGCTTGAACAGCGTTGTCAACCTCCTTCGAGTTGATAATTTGAACTATAAGTCTTTTGTCTCTTCGAGTTAGAACTGCTGGACATCCTGGAGAATTTGGTTTTGGAGCATCTGGAAACTCCTTCCGCATTCTATTTACTGTTGACTTTCCGAGGCCCGTTCGTTTTGAAATATCTCGAGAGCTGAGACCTTGAAGCAACAACACCTTCACAGAATGTCTCTTCTCATTGCTGGCTGAAAATGGAGGTTAAACTTGAGCTTACTTATTCAGTTAGCGTGTATACTTACGGAGAGCAGTGAAAAAGTGAGTAATCAGATATTGAAATTTTTGTACTTGACCAAAACATGCTTCAAAATTGGCCCAATCAAAAAATGAGTTTTTTTCTGTGAAATATGTTCTGTTAATATCAATTTTCAGTGAATCGTTGATATAGATCAATGGGATACTACTCTCAAAGAGATTGTCGAAATACATGCTTCATTATTGTAATATCTCAATGTAAAAAACATTGGGCCAATTTTGATGCCCACGGTATCTGTTCTAGGAGAGAGAGTTCCTCAATCTCCCTTGGGAGTTCATAGATTTCAACTCGCGTTAGTCTCTGTAGGCTCCACAATTGTAAATCCTTTTGCAATAAGTTTGTTCTGTACTAACTCGACTGCATCGTTTTGCCAACGTATTAGAATCGTAAGATGCTTTGTTTTCATATGCCTGGTAAGATATCCGAAAGTTCACTAATTATTTGGCAACACTAAAACTGCACTTGGTTTTATTATTCTCGGTTGTGATCAAAAAATAGATTTAAAATATATATATATTTATATATTGTATAGCTTAAAAAAAAGTTTGTTACATAATTTTTTTTATGGTGGATTTTTAAAATGCTTTGTTTCAAAAACTAAGCAATACTCCTATCAAACCATAGGGGAGAGTAATGATGGATTGGAATGGAGGGAATAATGATGGTAAATCATTATTTGGAATTATTGCAATATGAAGAAACTTTGCACTGCTCTCCACAATAAAACGTATTTTGAGAATGCAACAGATCTTTCCGACAGAGCGAACGGATTAGCGAATTTCTTTTAAGTGTAAGTGTTCCGATTTCAACTGTTGTAAAACAATGTAACAGAAAGAAAATATGTGTCTGATAACGGGTGGTAAATCCTTTTGTTTTATTTTATTATTCTGTGCGATGTTGGTGATAGGATGGCCCGCGAAGAAGTGAAGTTAGTCGCTTGAGCAGTATCCGTCTCTGGCGCTTTTGCATCTGCTTATTGGTCGCTCTGATTCGGGCCCTAATGGTTGATAGGTGAGCCCTTACCAGACTATGTCTACGGGTGCGAGTAGGGTCACCACACTCTCAATCTTGATAGTTAAAAAAGAACTTTTTCATTATTATGGTATTTTATAAATATCATCACGAAAGCCTGGATGACGATGATTGTGGGTGTCATTCTACAGTTGATATCGACCAACATCTAATGACCAACTCCATCGGAGTTATCCTTAGATTGGGAATTACCATTGAGAGAAATATATATCGAATTTAATGTGGTTTAGTCATTTGAAAGATAAGAAGGCTAATATGTTTGAGGTACAGAAAGTGGTTTTCTTTTGTCAAGATGGTAATCTTTTCAGACGCCATAATATGCTTGATGTTTTTTTGTCTTTTAAATTCAGGACAGATGATGTCAAAACAATTGAGGCGAGACGGCATAATGTTTATTTCCAACAGGGATTGAACCTGCATGCGGTTTTTGTACGACCAAATCTGCAGCATAGGAAACATTGAATAGTAGGAAAAACACACTGTTCTACGGGAAGAGAATTGTAATGTAAGTAAACATGCTTTGAAAAATTTTGTCTTTCAAATGTAATCACGACCGATTGTGATGGAAGCCACTGAACAGTGCCAGATTTTGTATCTTTATAATTTAGTCTTTAATTAGATTTTGTATCTTTATAATTTAGACTTTAATTAGTTTTCCGAAATGATCTGGAACATTGATCTGTTCGATGGTGTCATTATCGACTGGAATACCCTTAACCAGACCCATGCGAGTAACCCGGTAAGCCGGAATTACTGCTGAGTACTGATTAATAATCAAAGAGGAGCAACAAAACTCATTTGCTGATTTGTAGTTGGTGAGATAAGATCCCGTGGACTGTATCGATTACAACCATGATTAGTTGACGCAATCCGAATTGGATTCAAGAGAGGAATATTGGCAAATGGATCTGGCCTATCTTGATCTGTTATGTTAAGATATGTTACAAATGTCCTTGATATTAGATGTGTGCATGAGCTTGTAAAAAACTACTCACGGGAGTCTTCCCATCGGCTGGCTGGATGCTGTCTCTATTAGATTGCCAGATCCTCGAATCTTACGAACATTAACAGGTTGAAAGCCGTCGTTCACCGGATCTAAGGATGATTGCACAATATTCTCAGTCTGGTCTGAAGTTCCATTCTAGTTTTTTCAGGTAGATCAGAATGGCCGGTTTGGGAGGGCCAACCATCCCGCAAGGCCTTAATTACAGCTTTCATTTCTTTCATGTAATCCAAATTTGTCAGTTTCTCCTCAGTATTCCTGGCATACATTTTCTTAACTACATTATTCTCAGTGTGCAGACGCACCACTGTTGTCAGAATCTCCGAAAGACAAGTGGATATTTTATTATTACCCTCCTTTCTCGGACGAGGCTTGTCGACACTGTCGATCCTTCTTGTTAACTCTCTAACCTTTGTTACCATTTGACCATCTTCTGATGATTGTTCCTTGTTGTTGCCATCATCATCAGAATATTCGAGTTGTTCCTGTCGTTGCCTTTTGGTACGTTTTCCCTTTGCTCTCGGCGGTTCCTCTGGGGGTTTAGGTTCCAGTTCCGCAGTGGGTGAGATGTCCAGGTGGGACAGTGATCTCTCCTCCTGTGGTAGGGAACAACAGTGACTGCCGGGGACTGAAAATCTCCTCTTGATCCATGGACACCCTGACCCTAGACGGGCCAGGTAATTGACCCATCTTATTATTAAAAATCATCATCGCACTACACATCATCGATTTCTGAGATTTGGCCCTTTTCCTGAATGGCAGTCTCAGTCTATCCCTTCCTTTTGTACAACGCTCGTGCTCATGTTGATTTGCATCAATTTTTCATAAAAATTCCGCCAATATTTTCTTATTGAGGATTTTATAAATAAATACCATTATTTTAAAATATATTTCTGCTTAAAGGTCATTATATTCAGACCATTCAGTATTGCACTGATCTGTGTATATCTATTTTTTCTTGAGTATTATTCTCAAAACTTTATTTTGCAACACTGACAATCTTCTTGATTAGCCAAAAACAAAATGCTGCTGCAGTAGTCGATGTGAGGAATAATGACACAGCTGTATACTATTTTACAAGACTCAGTACTAATAAATCTTCTGATCCTTCCCAGAAGTGACATTTTCTTAGCAACCTTCTACTTTATTCTCAAATGTAAGAGTGCGGTCCTGCCACCTAGGGAGGCTGGACGATCTCCACCGGCTGGTCAGGAGAGAATATGAGATAAAGTGGACTCATTGCCGGATTCAGATCACCTACTTACCTCATACGACATCTGATGATCATCGTCGGAGATGTGTGTTCGTGTAGGTGTGCATGTGTCAGTGTGAAGTGAAGGTTATTCCAGAATAAAAACAAAATTAAATGTAACAAACAAAAGAAATTTTGTTGATTGACGAGATTTCTTGCTGTATAAAAACAAACTTATTTCTATTCCCATATAACCCCAGTTTAATCGAAAGATCAAAGTCGCCATAAATCAACCTTGTAGAATTTGTTCATAACTTATCTGGTACACCCTTGTCGCGGCGCTCCGTCCAATGTCCAAGATACTAAGCGGGATCCGAGATGAAAATTCCTGTATGCCGAGCGTCTGTTATCTCGACAAACTCATCCCAAAATGTTCTTTCGTGTGGTCAGCAGTTTATCAATAGGCCTAGCAGGACCCAAAAACTCTGCCAGGCACTCAATCCGTTCCGAGTGTTCGTGCGCGTCTCTAAATCAATTATGGTCTACCTGAACCTTGAAGGTATGTAGTGGATTACTCGGGGTGGCCTCGTATAATTCCGTAAAGATTTTCGACCGCTGACCGAGCGGCTGGCATAATAGCCAACCCGCTTTACCCGCCGCCGGTATACATCTGCTTCATGCACCGTAGGTATCCTTTCTTTTTTTCTATATAAGGAATTTATTCGGGTATGGGTGACTCATTGGAGCTCCTTATGTGGGTAGTCAGACCAGCCTGTCTGTGTGGGACTCCCACCTACGCACCTATCTCTCACTCTCCATGCCTCGTGTTTTTGCAGCTCCGTTAGTCTGTCCGTGTAAGTGTGACTCAATAATTTTGTATCTCGTCCACTGTCCATCTTTTAGGAATGTTTTTGATGAATTGATCCCCGAGTGTCGGCTTAATTTAAATTTTCCATTTGTATGTTGTGAGGTGTGTATCCACGGTAGCCCTCCACCGCTTAGCTACAACGGAGAACATGAGATGTGAGTTTTTCGATAGTCAGTCAGTCAGTCAGTCTTAACTGAATTTATTCAAATAAACTTGGAACATAACTACAATTTAAACTTCAACATAAAAAATGTGGGTACGCATCTATTTAACGTGTAACCACTTTGACAATGACGACGCGTCGACCATGGCAATTCTTCTAGTGGCAAAACACGGCATCTTCCCGCATCCGTCTCTCGCGGTGTCCTAGGAGCGGCATCTGCCGAGGTATCCGAGTGCCTGGCAATTTCGGTCAGGTACTCCTTCCTCCATCGGCACATGCACACGTCCTCTTCTCCAAGGTGAACCATTGTGAGATAACGTCGACGGGTGTTGGGATGAACCGTGAGTTTGCATGGCAAGTTAAGGCAAAAACTATAGCCAAATCAATATCTTCCAGATGTGAGAAATAAGTAAAGAAGAGGATTAAAGAACAAGAAAGAAAAAGAAGGGAAATTTCAATATTTCCTGCAACAATAGAGATTTTTACGATACGATATACTTCAGGTCTCTATTTGAATCTTTATTCAAATTTTTTTTTTTTCATCAAGATGATTCAAACTGAAATTTACAAAATAAATTTTAAATTCTTTTCTAGTTCACAGGTTACTCTTAATAGCAGTCACGAACGACAAGATTAATTTGAGGAAAACCAAAAAATTTACCAATTATTATTTTTTATTAAAACCAAATTAATAAATCAAAGAATGTTTGGTCACCCTGTACTTTACATCTCAATCATGCGTCGTAATTAACAAACAGTTACAAATTTTGTAAGTCTTGTATTATAATTTTCAAGAAATATTCCCTAGCTCAGTATTCTTAAATTATCAAAGATTTAAACCATAAAAAAAGAAACTAAATATAATTTATCTTAATTTTTAAAATGCCAACAATATGGAAATTGACAATGATAACTTATTATTATCTTATCCAGTAAAATAAAAATGTATTGGATGACATGCAATAAAAGTTAAAGAAAAAAAATTGACATTCGAAATTATCTCAAATCCTGATCATTTTTATTATTTACCGCTCATTTTTAAAATGCAAGATTTTATTCTTTCTTACACAACCCTCGGGACAAATATCTCATGTTTCTCCTTATTGGTGACAACACAAGGTAAAATTGCTGTGGCTTATACAACCACGGCTAGTCACTACCACCAAAATACCGCGCACAACGGCACAACATGAGATTAAAATCGGAATGCCATAAGAACCACCGACATTTATCTATCCGCAATTTTAACACAGACCCACACCATTGTAAATGTTACGAGATGAAACCTCAAAACGGCTCCACTCGACGCATGTAGATCAATTACGACCTGTGAAAAATTGTTTGGCTCCCCATATAGGTCTATGAGTGCTTTGAACTCCTTTGACACGTCGCAAATTATCGTAAGGGGCACCCCGTGCTGAATAAATATTCGTTCTTCCATTATTTTGTTGATGGCCGACGTCGTACCCCTTTTTAGTGGAAATAACCAACAGAATTTGGAAAACATGTCTACTATACTTCGTATAAATTGGTAACTACGGGGCAATGGTCCATTGAGATCTATAGACAACATTTGCATGGGCCGAACTACCAGTTTTTGGTTGGACATGATTCCCAGCGGGGGATCTGTGCAATGTTTGTAAGCCTTGCAGGTATTATAAGTCGACACATATTGTCGGAACATGTTTGGCCAATAGTATCGCAAACGAAGCTTCTTGTAAGTTGTAAGTGTAAGCGGTGCATACCAAACGCACATGGGAAGCGAAAATAAGAGCTCAGCGCTGTTGGGCGGGAATTACACGTTTCCACGCGTGATCCTGAAGTATAAGGAGGTGAACCTTTCCATAACGAAATATCTGACCGTGGTGGAGTGTATAATTTACATAGTTTTGTGGGGTGTCGCGGCAACTGTTGTAAAGCTTATCGTACCGTGCGTTTGGTGTGGCTTGTTGCGACAGGGAGTCGGAGCTTAGTGCTGATACTTCCACTCTGGATAGTGCATCCGGCACAGCATGCTGTGAACCTTTCCGGTGGATTACTTCAAAATCAAATTGGCCAACGGACACGTTGGGTTTTTGAGCGTGGTCAGCCACTTTAGGCCTATCCATCCCTAACAAAAGGCTCTTGCACGTTACTATTATAATCAGGAAGTTAATTATAATCCTAATTGTCGGTTATCAGGTCTATCATGATCAACTCATGTTTGTTAAGCATTTACAAAATTCGCGCTCGTTCCAAAACGCGTTCTGCCTGGATCACATTCGCGTGTCAAAACATATTATTTATATACAACATTCTATTACAATTAAAGGCTGAATCGGTGGGCATGTTATTTTTTTGTTTTGTTATATATTAAAGGTTTTTAAAAGTACATTCATTTTAGCCGCGATCCGAGTCATGCAGTTCGTCCACCACCGTGCTAAGAGCAGATCCAACGAAGGAACTTTGCCTTTTGTCTTCATCACATTTCGACCCTGGAGGCTAGCTAAATGGTCACATAACGGTGCTTTCCTAAATTCTCCTTCGGAAATCGATTGTCTGGCCAATAAACCTACCCTAGGGTAAAAAGCCTCGAAAAGTCTGAAAAACCCCCAGTGTGCTGGAGAGTCACTGCTGAATTACGCGACGTGATTTGAAAATGTTTATCACTGTCACAATAATATCGAAGCACTGTATAATCCTGTTAATCCAATGGTAATCCTGGTTGGCACTATGTGACCACTTTGCAAAAACTTAGCGAACACGAATGCGCGGAGCCTCCCTGAGAGAGGGTGATCCGGCTGTCGGCACTGAGTTGATCGGTTGCGAGAAACAAGACCGAGCGCGAGCGCTGCGGGAAAGCGAATGTGTGTGTCATGAGCCCCGAACTGCAGCGGCGCACTATTTATTCCATCCTGGGGGAGTGCGGTCGCTCGCAGTGCCCGCCACCCCCAATTCCGCTGCTGAGCCAATCGGGGCGCGCTTACAGCCCGAGTCGCGCCCCGAGCTACTAAATATTCGTATGGCCTAGTTTACCCATGTTGGTGTGTGCAGCATCGCCGTAAATACTTATCTGTAGTGCTATTCCGTTAGATTGTCCTAATGTCTATAGCTTTACGGCTTTTTGGCTCTTTCACCTTTCATATAGTGACGAATAATAAGCCTTCCTCTCCATAGCACCGACGACTCGTTAATGGAAACGTATTTATTAAAATATATGACCACCATCAGTTGACTGAAAAAATCATTGATGTTGAATTTTTCCCAAGTTCGACGAACCTTCCTCGTTACTATTGAAATGTAGTGCCCTTAAAATGATCAGGACACATTGAGAAAAAGTGTATTTTCCAATAATGGTTCACCCATAGTCTCCATGTGAAATACAAGTACAAGGCAAGTTACACTCGAATAAGACTTGTTGAAGACGCCAGCCACGGGAACAGAATGGTGGTGTCGGCTCAAACCTACATACTGTGTTTCGCCGCACCTTAAAACGCTGAACTCGTTTAGAGTGATTTCTTTCTATTTCGAAATCCTACTTTTATCTCCCTCGGATATAGACAAAATGTTTATTGCGTATCCATTTGTTCCATTCCATCAATCGGAAAAGTGGCTAACGATTTTGGTGAATTTGACTATCTTCTTTATTGTTAACTGGTGCCAGTCGATGGTGAAGGTTGGTCCTCAGGCGCCGTTAGTTCTGACTGAAGATTTTGAATTTACATTTGGAATCGCAATCGGTGACAGAACACCAGAGCCCGCTCCTTATTTCCGAGTCACGCGTCATCAAGCTCCTGTGAACCGTTAATAAATGCCGCTACCGGTCCGCCTCGACTTAATTTAAAATTATTTTTTGGTACGACTGCCGATTTTAACGTGTATATATATTTTTCTTCTTTAGTGGATGATGTAGGTATAGCGGTGAGCGGGGTATTGTTTACAGCATTTCCGGAGCAGGGTAGCTCGGGTGAGAGGGGGCTGACGGTGTGCCGAGCGCTACTCGCTATGATTGGATGCGTTGCCTGGGTCCTTCCAGTAATCTCCTTAATATCTGCTCCATAAGCCAATTTTATGCCTTATTCACCTAGAAATAATTGTAAAGATTGGTTATATATTCTCACCATTGCCAAATCATCGCGAGTGACATGACTCCCTGTATCCACTGAACGATACACGTGTCTGGTATCATTAACAGTTGCTTACCTGCCACGATAGATATATCGCTCCTTTACAAGCATTCTCGGAATTATCATTTATTCAATGATTCGCACGTGTGGTCTTCTGATTTCTCGGCATTGAGCTCGGTGATCGTATCGTCAGATGGCCTACACGCGGTGATTCGCCACAGTGGTATGAACCACCTTTACCAATTTCTGGTCCGATAAATCCATAATATTGTTGAACCAAGTTTGTCCTTGGTGAAATATTTTTCATACAATCAGTTTGCACATTTAATGTACACCCGTTGCACATGGTGCGTAATTTTTCTGTGTTATTGAACATTTTTTCATCATTCATAAAGTGCTATCTCTCCGAAACGCAACCCCCGCTATCATCAAGGCCTGTCTGGATTTGTTAGTCTAATGGCAACTGGAAAAATATTCTTTGTTTAAAAATATTTTCCATTCAATATATTGTTACGATGCGTTCTGGCTCCTGCGGATAGAACTCCAGGGCAACGCCACCGGTTAGACAGTGGTTGACATGAAAATGTAGGTTCGGCTATATCCTGTACCGCGTACTCTCCTAACGCGGACCGTCTGAAAGCCATCGTTGGACGGATCCAGTTCTGATTGAACTAGGGTTTTTGTTTGCTCCCTCCGCTTTCTCTGGAGATGAGGATGGCTGGCTTCGATGGACTCACAATCGGCTCTGCTTTCCGTTTATCTTGACTAAATTAAGTTTTTAACTACTTACCTAGGTGGTAAAAGACTGATATGCTCTCTCCCAGGATCGAGGCTCTCATAGAGCGTAATGGTTCTTTCTGTAAATTTTATTTAAGCACTCAACGCTTCAACAGCAAAGAAGGCAAAGGGCGTGACATCACACGTATGGACGCTCGTGCCTTTTCAAGCACTCGCTCTGACTCGACGTCGGCGACGAAGCCCTCGGAGAATGGCTTGCAGTTGATGCTGTCATGGACCCGCTGGAAGTGAAGCTGGACCCCGTCAAGATGATGATGCTAATAATGAATACCGCGTAAAAAATAACTTTCGTTATGAAAACAAAGACCATACCTTTTCAATATGCTGATGATGTATTGTGACAGTTGTTTTTTGGTTCAACAAAGTAGACGCTCATACGCTACTGTATATAACACGCGGGTCCTTATGGTATATTTTAATTTTCATCAATTTTGAAAATGGTCCAATTCTATCACGCACTATTTGTCGATGTTTGTATAAATACTCCTGTAAACCTCGGGGGGAACGGTGCGATACTGAATATTTCAGTGTGCATACCGAAATTATGTATGAATTGGAATCCATGTCGGGTGTGAATCGAGCGGTGCGGCACCCTGTATCAACGCAGCTCCCGGACTGCGAGATCGGGGGGGGCTGGTCGATCGACCCTTCCTCGCCATGCGTGCGCGGTAACGTGCGTAAAGAGCCAGAAAATGACCGCGCATCCACAAGGAGCGGGAACCAGATAATATTTTATAACACCACGGATTCCTCATGTTTGGATTTTGCCTTTTCTTTGAGCATGCTACGCATATATCCTGAAAAGTTAGAATGTCACGATTCCTCACGTCCAAATGGCACAAGCGTTTCCAATGACAGTTTTCTTATATAAACTAATTCCGCTGCCAACTCCAATCGCGTGCCTGAACGTATTAAGCATAGAAAAGTTTCATAATGTCTCATGAAATATAGCCCTTAATGTAAGTGGGTTAATATTTTCCATTTTTTTTTTACATAGCCTTATAAAGGGTTAAGCTAATTATAGGCCTTAATTAATCTATGAACTATTAGATGTGAAGTATTAACTTGTGTTCTCGATCTCCAATCTGAAGAAATTCTGTTGGAAGTCGCCAGACGCACTACGCATCGGTAATTGAGCTTGGTGATCGTGTCATCAGATGGACTACGTGACGTGATTTGCCACAGTGGTATGAACCATCCTTACCAATTTCGGTTCTGATTAAATGTAAATCAACAGTGGTTATGATCCATAATATGGTTGAACCAAGTTTGTTTTTGATTAAATAATTTTCATATAGGCAGTTGCATATTTAATGTAAGGCGCTGGTCGAGTTCCTATCTCCTGATTGTGCGGCGGGGTAATATCTACCAATTCGAGGTACAGTCTATGAAATGCCCCTAGGAGGCACGTCGCAACTTCCTGTCCGGGCTTGATAGAGTATGTCATCTCGGAAGCAATTGCGGACGGCTAGGAGCTACCTGAAGGTTGGCCCCTAGCGTTAGCAGTACGGAAAGAAAGGAGGTTAGTGTTAGCCGACGCTTTTGGGAGGAGGAGATCCAGACAGAGGGAGAGAGAGATGTCCAGGGGAGTGAGGCGGATGACTACATTTTCCTCAGGATCCTAGAGTGAGCTCAATCAAATCAAATGTGTAAATAGGATGTTTTACTATACAAGCTTAGTTTACTACAAATTTAAGTTATACACTTGTGTTACTAATTAGTGTATACAACCCGTCGTCCGAGAGAATAAACCTTATAAAAAATGTGGGTGTGAAATATTGTTATATTTTTATGTATATATGTTGCGAGGGTAAAGAACAGCTTTCTATCATCTTCGCCGGCTAGTCAGTGGAGAGTACAAGAACGGCGTTTCTTCACCTCATAAACGGGTACCCACCTTAGTTTGTCACATTCTGCCTTCATCCTAAACTGGGAAAAATTATTAATAGAGAGGATTATAATAGGAGAGGTATATGAAAAGATGTTTTACGTTAACTAATGGAATATAATCAACAAGGAACAAAATATAATCCTTATTTCGTCGGGTTGGGCGTATATTCGACGTTCTTCAGTGCAGGCTGATGACAACAAGATCAAAATGTTACGAAATATGGCATAACCTCCGATCCATGCACTTTCCATCGTAGCTTACCATCTCCACGACCCATCGTCGTAGTTGGTTTGTTACGCGGCCGAACACAAGGATTAATCATTATTTTGACAAACATGAGATACCATTTATCAGGTCGTTCGGCTGTACCGAAATGAGTCTGATCCGCTGCATCAATCATGCAAACAAGGGGGAAGAAGGAATTTTCAATCAAATGAATGTTGTAATTTTCATATAAATATTTATCTTAAATTATCAAGATAAAAAAATTATATACGTGATATTACAAGATACATTCATGGTAGCACCCCCACCAGGTTATAATTCAAATCATATTATCATTTTTAAAGCTAAAATAAAAATCTTAAAACTATTCTAATGCTATCTTAATTACATGAATTGGGAACTTTTTGAGCGGGAGGGAAAGGACTTGTGCCAAGGCGCGCTCCATAAATAGATGTAGGTTATATAGGTTAGAAGTACTTCTTTTCTTCTGCCTTGGTGGATGACAATGATCTAGCCAAGCTTCTTGGCGTGGCCTCAAAACAAGGCCTGACGATGGAATTTCCTCCGACGTGGCTCCAGAAATTGCTGCTTACCACGTGATTATATATTTGATTCTTATCGTGGCACTAAGGTTCCCGCAACTTGGTTTTATTTTAGATAAGTTCGGCAGAGAATGATTATTGAGCACTCAAAATCTAATAACTTGCAATTATTGATTGACTTGGGCTGTCTTTTAAATTGACTTTAATTTAATGAGCACGTTATAACTTATTATTGGGAACTTAAGTTGCCAAGTCAACTGCGATCTTAGTAATCGAATTATACACTGGTTGATCGTGAAAGCCGAAATACGCGTCTCATATTTCAAATTAATCTGAACTTTAGAAAAGTTTCTTTATTACCCCGCGCTAGATCAGAACTGCGGCCAGCAGCCGAACTCGCGATTCTTTTCGTACCGTATCAAGAAGATATTTTTTGGGAGACAAATTTGCGCGCCTTCACTTACGCATCCTGAATTAGAAAGAGAAGTCTATATTTAACACCTCGCAGGACACTACATTTCTTATTTGCAAGAAGTGGTCCTGCACGCATATCTAAATATAGAATGCGTGCTGGACTTTCTCAAGTTGTAAGCCAATTTTGCATCCTTATATCCAAAGTGATCAGCATTCAAACCAAAACGACGCGCAAGACTCAGAACCTTTCTATCCGGGGCGCCTGATTTGCTTATTATGCGCTATCTAGCCCGGATTATCCTTGACACATGCCGAGGACATTTGCGCAAATTAATAAATAAAGTTCAGTAAAAATAATATACAAGTTTGCCAGCTACGTGCATCAAATTAATACACGCGACAATAAAAGGCACAGTCATATGGTATCAGAACATGCCTACATAAGTAGGGATATTCTATGCGGTATATGTGTCTATATTCACTAAAAAAATAAAAGGTTGTGAACTTATACTACTATTGTTCATAATACATAAAGAAAACGAAAATAAAAAAGAGAAAGAAAAGATAGAGAAATATATATCTTATAATTTATTAAGGAGCAACTTTCCTTTTTCCAGTTTGAATTTCGAGATTATTTTGCATACCCTTTCAAGATGATACTAATAGTTAATTCTTTTACAATATCAAATAAATATAAAAGTGCATTATTTTTTACGTAAATATTGCTAGAGTGAAAGACATCAATAGAAAAGGACAAGTATACAATTGTTGGTCTTCTTAAATTCCTAGGTAATAAAAGCTATCAGAAAATAGCCATTTCTTCAGCATTCATAATACATATGTGTTGCCATTTGAAATTATCAAGCGGAAATTAAATAATTTGTTAAAGTTCTCACTTAAGAATTGTTATGTTTATGATAAAAACCATTGATTGTCTCGATAAACATATGATTATAAAATATTACAATTTTGCCCCGATTTATAAGGAAAAAATGGATGTAAATTCATACTGATAAATAATATTGATAACTTTTTAAGCAGCCGTATTTGTAAAGAGAAAACTATTTACTTATGCGCTAATATTATATTATATAATATTCATACTCCGGTTGTAATAAAAAAAAGATTTTTTTTTAATATTTATTTAGTCAGTGTTTTAATAAATCACATGTATATTTAATATTAAAGCATAAATGAAAATATGACAAAAGTATTATTATTCACAGTTAAATAATTAGTTGTTCATCGTGCATATTATCGTTCTTCAGAATATCATTGTTTTTTTCTTTACACATATTCAAAACAAAATTTGATCCACATATATTACACTTTAAACTGAATTTAGAAATAAAACCAATCTTACGTTCTTTCACATATTCAATATTCGTTCCTGTGCTCCCAAACATCGATTTGTGGGAATAAATTTGATTATTTTGAGAAAAAAATTGGTGTATGTCGACCACTCTTTTGCCATCCAATTTAGGAAGTTCACACGAGTCCACACATTTAATGTTCAGTTCGGGAACATCCTAAAAATAATTTATAATATTATTGTTATTAGTATTTAGTTATCAGTATTTTTATGTCTAAAATATTGAAATACGTGTTTATTCATTTATATGACTATTACAAATACATTTGTATCAATCAGACAGATCTATCATGTATAATTCTTTTGATAAAATTATTTATCTTTATGGATATGTATTTCAAATAGAAAATAATTTATCTGCACTACATAATATATGTATATTGAACTATGTAATTTGTATTGTTAAATCAAGTAGATAATTGTTTTGTTAAAAATTATCTACCTTGCGATTTTTTTCCAAGAAAACTATTTAAAATTTTGTTGGAACATTTCCTAGAGCGTGTCAATGGATACTTTTTGACCTTAGGCATCTATAATCGCAGGAGGCATTAATTTCAGAACAATAATGTGTATAATAATATATTATTGACTTTTAATGAGAACCAAACAAAAAAATTGACAGTTTCGTAAATTTCAACGTTGCCATTTATAATAGAATGTTGTCATGCGTGTTGGCCACACAAAGTTGCCATGCGTGCTGGTCGCGCATGCGCTGTCATGTTGGAAAGTGTCACGTGAATTTGACGCATGTTTAATATTAAAATGTCAATATTATAATCTGTTTTTGTATAAAAACAGCTCAAAACCATACAATTTGCACAATAAGCAATTGGTATTGAGAATAAGTATAATATTCATTCATATTGTAGTAAAAAAATTTATTAAAATGTGTTTTATGGGCAAATTTTATTAAAACTATGGGAGGGCAGATTTCACGACCGCCTATAATCACCTGTCTAAAATAGAATTCCCTCAAAACTTGACTTCTTATGTCAACAACACATTATTATTATTCACAATATTGGATTATGACACCAAATATCGCTTGAGCCAAATAACAGTTGATAATTCAAGAGAAAAAAATAATCATATTAATAATTCTGGTAACAAAAAAAATTACTACACTATTAAATAAAAAATATAAATCATGAAAGCCATTCATCATATTGGTCTATAAACCTTTGCAGTTTAAGGGTATGCGGCCTCACGTTGAGCGCCAAAATGTGACGTCGTATTTCATCCGTCCGCCGGCTCGCTCAGTGTAAAGCATGATGGGCGTGATTCGGATGCACAGAATTCATCATGTCGCCTCCCATTCACATCAGCTGTCATTCTCAAGGAAAATAAAATTAGTTTCAAATTTTTATAACAACATAATTTAATGGTTTACTCAGATACGAAAACATATGAATTATAAGATAGAATGTAATAAGAATCCTGTCACTTGAATGTGATTTCATAGAAAGATTTATTGGCAAATCTTGTCTTAATAAAATAATAGAGTTCTTATTAACGTGTGAAGATCTAAATCAACAAATTATCATCTAAAACCAATGGTGAGATAAGACACTTGGATTCATTGGATATTAAAATCTTCACCTCGGAAATTATATTACAACAATTTAAATCCCCCAATATGTTTGTCAGGTCAAATATAGCAAAAATCATATCAAATAAATGTGATCACAAATAAAGATTGTTTTAGTATGCTTTCTTTAGCAAAAGAATGGACTTTCGTCCAATTGTGATTAACAAGATTAGTAAGTCATTATTTGAAATTAAAAAGGTGAGAATAAAGACTATGATACTTCAAATATTAATAATTTACATTGAAATTCGTTTTACAACCATTTAAACACGAGGTGTCTTCACAGTCTTCGTTCAGAGTTGATGTTCAGAGGTACCTGTAAATACTTGTATCTCCTTACTTATCAAAACGTCGAGAAGGCTGGGTTATCTTCTTCCATTTGAACTCACATGGAATCCTTGCGTTTTCTTCTGTTGTAAAACAAGTTCAGTTGTGAAATAAAGAAGTGGAGGAGACCAAATCGTATCCCCATCCTGCTTTATTCATGAGAAATTCTTCATGAAGATATAAAAATATTCTCATGTACATGACCTCTCTGTTGTCATGTAAGAAAGGTATGTTTCACATCCTGCAAACATACAAGTAAAATAGCAAACAAATCTCACAATATGGTGCAGGATAACACAGATGCCCAATATATTTGATCACTCTCACCCTTCCTTAATTCGATATGAAATCACATTTTCTTGATGGCAGTAGTAGCAGCTATTTCGTGCGCGTTAGCCGTTAAAAAGAACAAGAAATACCACAGAGAAACTTTTTCTTACGCAGTGCAGTGTTGCCATTTTGTAAATGTCAAGTCCCGTCACATCTCGTGCGCGGTAGGTACCAGATATAACGTCATACCGTTTAGCACAAAGAGTTGATGGATAAGGCGAGCTCTGAGTGTTCCTTGGCGAGATCGGAATTTATATTGCAATAGGTTCCACACGATGATGTAAGCGAGACCGCGTAGAACGCATAAGGGTGATCAATGCACTAAGCAATAATAAATAAGATATGTATAAATATCTTGGAACACTCGCGGGTATGATGATAACTAATTACACAACAAATGGGTAAATTAGATGATGGATCACGATGGTTTCGAACTACAGCTCTTTAAAATCGAGCTAAGTTGTATCAATAAAATCCAAAATCCACGCGGGATGATGTCAATACTCTAAGCTCGCTGGGGAGAGAATGTGACCATTGGGACATGTTGGTTTTTCGGAAGTGGATATTCAAAAATGTGCAAGGGAGCGAGGGACTAGACGTACCGCGCATCGTTTAATTATTTATGGGGGTAGGTACTCAAATATTAAAATAGACTCATGATACACATCATCATCGTATTATAAGGCCGATTACCTATCACATTATCATCGTACTATAAGATCTACTACCTATCACATTGCATGGTTATGCTATCAAAGCGCACCCAAAAAATATAAAACAACACCAAAAACTCAAAAAAATTATTTATTAAAAGTTTACTCCTGAAAAATTTCTAAACTTAATCGATGGACGACGAATACGAGACGAGTCTCAAATATACGAGCTCGCTCGGCATACGCCAGCTATAAGCCTGAACAAAAAGTTAATAAATAAATAAAAATTACTTACCCTAGTATGAATTTGAAAAAATTGCTTACCATATTATGAATTTGAGAACAGTAAAATCCTTCTTCTAAATAAAATTCTTCTATCAAAGAAAATGATTTAAAATAATAAATAAAAATATTTGTATCAATTTAAAAAAAAAATTTTAACTTAAAAAAATTAAGTTTAATTCTTAGTGCAGATGAAAACTAAAATGTTAATGCAAAATTAAATATAATGAAATCAACTCTTTCCAGGAAATAACATTGACTCTTACATCTTGCCCGTCTCGAGACAGAATTTCTCTAGTGAGACGGGCACAGTCCAAACAGATTTGTATATAGTATTATATAGTTACAAATAAATAATAATAATAATCAAGTTGAATAATAGAAACCACCTATAAAGAAAACTAATTTTTTAATAGAAAGAAACTAAAGATTAATAAAATTATGCCATTATAGTCACCGCGACACTGATGCTAGTTTAACGAGGTTTCGCTGAAATGTTTTAGTTTAACAAGGTTTCGCTGAAATGTTTTAGTTTAACAAGGTTTCGCTGAAACGTTTTAGTTTACAAATCAACTTTACAAAAAACAATTCAGATTAACAGGATTGCATTGCTGTTCTTCACAGATGATGATGGTATAATCGACTGCAGATGCTCTAGGCAGAATAGACATCATCAGTATCTCAAATTTCGTTCCTTGCTTTGTCCAGTTCTCTGAAAATCATTTTTAAAAAATTTGGAAGTATTTTATTAAGTAAGAATAAATCTCGTTAATAAAAAAATTAAAATGAGAGAAAGAAATATTACTTAAAGTTTACATAAATATTTGTAAAAAAATCAATAATCATTTTAAATACAGAAATTACTAATATTCAAAAACTTAAAAAAATAAGCTATATGGATGATGCTGGGTTGGTTTGAAATAAAGATTAGTAGTCGAATAAAATACAATATAAATAGTTTGAATGTCACGTAGAGAAAAAATTCTACCTCCAAATGCTTCACCATTTCAAATTTACAACAAGTGTAATTAATATCAATTAACACATGTGATCATAATATCATTGCAACATTTTACACTAAAATTTGCATCACTAATACCTGTCATATACCATCAGTACCTGTTGATATATTGGCGATGGATGGACGGTGGTTTATTATTCTAACAGCAACTAGCATACCAAATTACTATTTATTCGAAGAATTCAATGTATTTGTACTTTTATGATATTGTGACTGTCGTGAAAGAAGAAAATTAATAATGTTTTGGGACCCGCTACTTTTAACGCATGTCTGTCTAGACGAGCCCGTCTGGTATACGCTAACCTCTGGGAGTGGGGTAGCTCTACGGAAAGATGCCAAGTTCCACGGACAGTCAATGTTGATAGTAGATGGGGATAGCGATGGATGGACGGTGGTTTATTATTCTAACGGCAACTAGCATACCAAATTACTATTTATTCGAAGAATTCGATGTACTTGTACTTTTATGATATTGTGATTGTCGTGAAAGAAGAAAATGAATAATGTTTTGGAAACCGCTACTTTTAACGCATGTCCATCTAGACGAGCCCGTCTGGTATACGCTAACCTCTAGGAGTGGGGTAGCTCTACAGAAAGATGCTAAGTTCCACGGACAGTCAATGTCCATAGTAGATGGGGATAGCGACGGATGAACGGTAGTTTATTATTCTAACGGCAACAAGCATACCAAATTACTATTTATTTTAAGAAATAAATGTACTTGTACTTTTATGATGTTGTGAATACTATATTAGATACGCACTATATTAGAAAATAACTGTAATGCATCACAGCGACAGCTATTACCTGATTTTGGTGTCCTTATGATGCCAGCTAGTTACCACTGCGCCAGATGATTAATTCTTCCGAAGACCGTTGGTTGATCAGTGGCATGAATACAACTCTGTCTCAGGTAACAATTCAGAATTTATTCATGGTCACAATAAGTACAATAAGTAAGTTTACAATATACAGTAGAGCTGCGTTAATTTAAGTTCGAGGTATCAAAAAAATTGAATTTGTATTACGCGGAACCCTGTTAATTAGATATTCAAAGGAGGGACTAGAAGAAATTTAAATTGTGTGGTGTGATCGCGTAAAAAATTGTGAAAAATGTTGCTAATTTTGAAAAAAGCATAACATATACATATCTTGGCGTATTTTGCAAAATCATCTCGAAAATGAATTATACTAATACAAAATCCTGATGTAATTTATTATATGCTGTGGGGTGTGAACTTACGGCAGCCCCTCCACCGTCTAGCCGCAACGAAGAGCATGATAAGTGAGTTAGTTGTTCGGTAATCAGATACTATCTACTTACCATAGTCTGTAGATCCATCTTAACCATCTTCTGGGAAAATAAAAGTAAGATTTGAGAGATGACATTCCAGAATAAAAGAGTCAACAAGCTTTAGTTGAATTTATTCAAATGATTAATGGAACAGAACTACTTTGGTAAATACGAGGGGCAAGTAAAAAATAAGGTTCCTACATTTTTTTCAGGTATAAGGTATTTTTTATTGCAATAAATAAGTAAACCATCTGAAAGCTTGTACTTTATTCTATTTTTCTACATAGTCTCCTGATTTTTCTATGCATTTTTCCTGACGAGTTATCCACTTCTGAAAACCCGCTTCGAAGAATTCCGCCGCTAGGCCGCCGATGAACTTGGTGACCGCTTCTTTCACCTCTTCATCTGTATTGAAGCTTTGTCCACCCAAGTGTTGCTTCAATTTCGGAAACAAGTGGAAGTCGCTGGGAGCAATATCAGGGCTGTAGGGGGCATGGTCAAGCAATTTCCAGCCGAATTTGTCCAGTAGGGCGGTGGTCTGTCGAGAGACATGCGGGTGAGCGTTGTCGTGGTGCAGCCTAACGCCCTTGGTCAGCCTTCCTCTCCGGCGATTTTGGATGGCTCTTTTGAGTTTTGTCAATGTCTCGCAGTACCTGTCCGAATTGATGGTGGTCCTTTTAGGCATAAACTCGGTCAGCAAGATGCCTTTTCGGTCCCAAAACACCGTAGCCATCACTTTCCCTGCGGAAAGCGTCTGCTTAAACTTTTTCGGCCTAGGCGATTCAGGATGGCGCCATTGTTTGGACTGTTCTTTTGTTTCTGGAGTGACGTAGTGACTCCACGTTTCATCTCCCGTAATAATGGAGTCCAAGAATTCTTCGGTATTCTCGGCGCATTCTCGAAGAAACCCCTCGGCACACTTGACACGATTGTCTTTGTGGGTTTCTGAAAGCATGTGTGGGACCCACCGCGCGCACACCTTGCGATAACCAAGTTTATCGGTCAAAATGTTGTCGATGGTTTTTTCACAAACCTCAGGAACCTGGACGGCAAGCTCCCGAAGCGTTACTCTCCGATCTTCGAGGAGAATGCGCTCAATCTCAATCAAGGCAGTGTTGCCGGATTTCGCCTAGCATCTCGCGTGGCGAGTGTACAGCGTAGGGAACCTTATTTTTTACTTGGCCCTTGTAAAAATTCAAAGAATTTAGGTACAGAACTACTTAACAGGTCACGACGATGACAATAATAATATCACAATAATGATGCGTCGATTCCTCTTGATCCCATGGCAAAATATGGCATCTTGATCCATCTCTCGCGGTGTCCTGGGAGCAGCTTCTATCGAGGTATCTGAGTGCCTGGCAATTTTGATCAGGTACTCCTTCAACCAGCGGCACACGCATGCGTCCTCTTCTCCCAGGTGGACCATTATAAGGTAATGTCGACGGGTGTAAAAGATTTTTACTTAGCCAAACAAACACAATTTAATAGATTATTTGATTAGCATGAGATTCCCTTACCAGGTCGTTCGGCTGTACCAAAATGGGTCTGATTCATTGCATCAATCATCCAATCAAGGGGGAAGAAGGAATTTTCAGTGAAATTAATATTGTAATTTTTGTATAACTATTTATTCTAACTTATCAAGATAAAAAAATAAAGTGAAATTAGAGGTTACATGCAAGATAGCATCCTCATCAGCTTATAATTCTAGAGACATTCACAATTTTAAATCTAAAATAAAAGTCTTACAACTATCCTAATTAATTACATTAACTGGGGACTTTTTGAGCGAGAGGGAAAGGACTTGCGCCAAGGCGCGCTCCGTAAAGAAATGTAGGTGGTGTGAGTTAGAAGTACCTTTCTTTATTTTGATGTGGCGAGTGGCGATGATCTAGTCAAGCTTCTTGGCGTGGCCTCAAACAAGGCCTGATGATGGAAAAATAAATTACATATATATTGTAACGTAAAATGGGGGGGGGGGTTATGGTGAGGCGCGTGAAGCGCACCGATTCCATCCCACCCCCGAAAATCCACGCATTCCATCTCGACGAGGTGAACGCGCTTTCCTCAATTAATGCAACCGAGCGGTGATCAGTCTGCTGGCATGCTGTTACACAATACACGCCAACTCGTCTTCTCACACAGGTTGCTGATATTCGGAATAGGAACTGGGAAGGTTGTCAAAGAGAAGTCTGGTTATATAGATTCATATATTGTAAACATAAAAATAACTTACAAGCTATGACTTAATTAACTAAATAATCCTAATACTTAAGAGCTACCTTAGAAATAATCTAAATCTAAGCTTAATCTAAACCAGCCATCCTCGGCGTCAATGGCTCCTGGATCCCCGTTCCTTGACCCCTCCTGATGCTGTGTACAGCCGTCACCGAACGTCCACCTGAGCGCCCCACCTGCTCCAGCAGCCCTCCTCCCTACTCCCGGCTGCTCCGTGGGCACCCTACACCCTCCTGAGCGGCCCACATACTCGATAACTTCTGCCAAAGCTACTGCGTCTGACACACAGGTCACAGGCTGTGCACAGCCTCAGCACCTTCCGCGACTGGAGCCTCCGAGCGCCCCGCAAGGCGGATCCACGGCGCCCTCCTCCAATCCTTCATGATGCTCTGTGGGTACTAGTCACAAAGTGACCTCCTGAGCGCCCCATCTACTCGGATCCTTACGGACGTCGCCAGTCTTGGCTTTGATACCGAGGCACCTCGAACTCTCGGAGTCAGCGTTGTCGGGGCTAAAGCCCTTATTGTGCTGACCAGATAGCCCTCCGCTACCTCCAGTTGGAGATACCGGCCGCGGATGACCCTCCTCCACCGGTCACCTCCGCTACCACCAATAGAACGTCCTCCGTATTCAAGCCTCCCTCCGAAGAGGGATGGCCCAGAGTCTTTAGACATTCTATCCTCCTCCACCGGTCACCTCCACTACCTCCGATAGAACGTCCTCCGTATTCAAGCCTCCGTCTGAAGAGGGATGGCCCAGAGTCTTCAGACGTTCTATCCTCCTCCTCATCCGCGCCATCTAGGATAAACAACGTACCAAGTCCCAAGGAACAGGATAAACGTCAGCATTCCTAGATGCGCTTCCCTCGGGTTCATCCGGTATACCAGTTATCATGATAACCAGGGTCCAGTGACTCACCCCCACTCCGTCTGTCTTCTCTTGACTTTGATCGATTAGAATATAGAGTACCGAACTAAAAAGTTCCTTGCTCTTCCATCTGAAGTGCATCGAGATGTGATGCTTTAATTTAACGGAAAGAATTTACTGCTAAACATGGCGCAAGAATTGACGGAGCGTTAATTATGCAACCGGAGGTCTTGCTTGTAACTTAAAGTTACGGATTCTAATTAAAATCGACTGTGCTTCTTGCATGAAGTGTTGTATATCGTTCTCGAGAACGTCTAGTGCTTCTACTTGGATGGAAGGTCTATTGTTGTTTGTAGGAACGCGGTCCTGTAAGTGAGACTGATGCTGCGCGGCGGCATCGTAATCTTGGTTCGGACTGGGGGTGGGAGGGGGGGAGGCCGTTCTAGTCGCCACTGTTGGGAATATTGTTCTTGGTGTGCCGGAGGGGCAGTCTGGTTTCTCCAATTTGAGGATTGCGTGGCTTGATTGCGTCTATTGTTTCTAGCGGCGCCGCTATACGAACGATTATCGCATCTTTGTAATTTGTAGTATCGTTGATTTACAGGGTGTTCAGGGCATCCCTTGTAATTTGCCGGGTGGGGACCACCGCAGAGGGCGCAGGTCGCCGGCGTGTCGCGCATTTTTGTGCAATCGACGGTGGCATGGTCGCCTGCACATTTTATACATTTTGGCCTGCCAAAACAGCATTGGGCTGAGTGCCCGTGATTTTGGCATTTGAAACATTGCCCGTGTCTAGCTCGGGCTATCAGGCGTTCTACTCGCACTTTAAAATTCATTACGGATTTTAGTTCTGTGTAGATTTTTTTCCCCGCGTCAGTTTTATCTAAGGTGACGAGAAGGAGTGGTAGGGCGGTCCTTCCGGGACCTTTACGCATTCGGTACACGTTTTGTACCGGGTAATCTACGGCCAGCACATCGGCCACTTTTTGTGCTTCGACTGGCTCTGGAATGCCCCTGATAACAATGCGAAGCGGTTTGTTAGAGGGGAGATTAAACGAATGATGATGGATATTGTTTTCAATAAGCCACTTTGTAAGTTTGTTGTGGTTCGCCGGTGAATCAACTTTATAATATATGTACTGGTCTTTATTTTCGACCGTGTACCGGATGTCTGTCTTCTCTAAGATTTGCTGGGCCTTATATACCCAATTTCTGGGTTCCATCTCTTTCTCACTCAAGGGTAACCCTAAGGGAGAGATGTCCTTTTCCCACTTATTGGTTCAAATGGCCTGTCAGCTTTCTCCTCTGTCGGCTTTCAACCAATCTCTATTCCTGGTAAAAATAACAATATTAGTTTATTCCAAGAGCAGCTTTCTAAAATAATGACAATTTCAATAGTCCCGCTCGGTGTTAAAAACTATTGTTTTGCAGATGTTGTATGCGGCCTCGCGCATCGAGTGAAGGTCCCAAGGATTTCTCTTTTACCAGGAATTTGGCCGCCAATGTTTGCAGTTCCGTTACAATATGATTATTATCGTAGCACTAAGGTTTCCGTGGCTTTCTCGGTCATATGTCAGATGCAACTGTTTGTCTCATTTGATTTTATTTCATTCAAGTTATTTTAAAATTAGCTATGTAACACTCAAAATCCAATGAGTCATTAACATGGGCTGTGGTTTAAATATACTTTATTTTAATGATGAAATTTTATGTTATTGAATTATACGTAGGTCAACCTGAGAGTGAAAACCGAAATCCGCGTGTTGTATTTCGAGTTACTCCGAGCTTTAGAAGAACCTCTTTGTTGCCCCGGTGCTAGATCTGAACTCCACTCGGCAGTTGATCACGCGATTGTTTTTGTACCGTGTCAAGAAGATATTTTTGGGAGACAGATTTGCGCTTCTTTACTTACGCATACTGATGTTGGAAAGAGAAGTCTATATTTAGCACCTTGTCGGACACTATTTCTTATCGGCAGGAAGTGCTCCTGCACGCGTATCTACAGATGGCGTGCAGAACTTTCTCAAGTAGGTGTCAATTTCGGATCCTTTCATCCAGAGTGATCAGCGCTCAGACCAAACTGACGTGCGAAAGTGAGAACCTTTCTATACAGCGCCTGGTTTGCTTATTATGCGTCATCTAGCCCGGATTGTCCTTGACACATGCTGACTCTCCTCGACTCTAACGGAGTTGCTTTTTATAAAAATATAATTGCAAAATGTTTTTACGTAACAAGATGTAGGAAAAAATAAAGATCGTCAGAAAGAAGATCATAAGGTAGAAAGAACCAGAAAGAATTATAAAGATGCGTAAGAATTATAGAGAAGTGTAAGAAGTATAAAGAAGCGCAAGAAGGGATATTTCCTGCAACAATAGAAATTTTTACGATACAGTTAGAATTTGTAATGCTAGAAATGAGTGCGTTATGAGATTGATCAAATAAACGTTATTTTTACCCTTCAATCGGCATTCTGAGCGCTACGTTCAAATGCGATTTTGGCGTCGTATCCGCTCCTGGATTCTGTATAGGCTCCATCTCCAAACAAAAGTTCTGAAATGTGGCGGGACAGTCACAGCCGCCCGCAGGGCATACCTCCCAACTTGAAACGCAAATGCAAAGTGAGCTACCTACTCGCGCCGGTCTGATCTGTTTACTCGGTCACACCTAGCAACGAACTTGGAAACCGGTGATCGGCATTTCGCTCTGCGTGAAATTTATCAGCCGTGGTGATTGTTATTTTAATTTAGGTACCACCGTTACTTGTTGTGTCCAAAAATTTATAATGTTACAATGCACTTCTGAAACTAATTAGGATGAATGTTAGATCTATTTCTCGTAATTAGTAAAGATCCTACCTTCAAATATTCTCACAAAATTAAACAATCATTAAATAAAATACACAGTAACTAATAACTGTAACACTAAATTAAGAAAAATAAGAACAAATTTAAACATTTCGGCATGAAAAAATCATCTATTTTTCCTTGTCTCATTTTTTAACACTTTTGCAATACAAATTTTACTTGCATCAAATGAGCTCTTAGTTCCGCCGGTGTCTCGCGATCTCTTGATGGAATAATAAGATAAGTTAATAGTTTTGTTATTCAAGGAAAATAAAGATTATTAACACAATAAACACAGTTATTAGAAATGAATTATTCATTAGTATATGTAATAATGCTAATATAATAATAAATAATTATTTTTAAAAAAAAACATTTTAACAACACAAACACAGTGTTCGGTCTGGCTTCTGCGAAAAGGGCGCCAGGGTACCGCTACCGTCTAGACAGTGGTTCAAAATTCTAATTATAATTCAAAATAAAAACTAGACAAAACAGACACACACTTAAAGCAAAAAAAACACATTTTCACCGGATTGCTTTCAAAAAAATTTATTTTATTGATGAAAGGGTGGTTTGATATTCCGGTGAAATATAAAGAAATTTTATACTTAAAATAAAATACGTAAAAAATAATGTCATACAATTGTCAAATGATTTTTTTTAAACTGAATCACGGAATGACGTAACAACGTTTATTTTGTTATAAAAAATATATAATATTTAAAAATCAGAGTGTATTAATTCAACATCCTCATATAATGTTCTGCCTCGTTCATAATATTTTGCCTCAATTTTCATCACGTTATGGCAACAGTTTTACCATTCATCAGCACTGATGCTCTTAAAGGCATTTTCTGTCAACTGTTTTATATTGTTTGTGTTTCCGACATTCTGAGAAGCGATTTTTCATTTAGCCAATGCCCAAATTAATTCTATTGGATTTAGGTCGCAGTGGTAAGGGGGAAGCCTTATAACGGTGTGACCATGCTCCCCTAATATTTCATCTATGTTATATATAGGCTCCGGCTTAGTTTTCTTAACAAGCGCCAATAATGATAGCTTCCTTAATGAATCATTAAAAACAATATTATTATGTAATAGTCATGCTTTTATCAACTCTCGTCGCGGACGTTGGTGCCTTGTTCCTCACATCGCTGTGATAAGACGCATTCTCTATAACAATTATAGTTGACTCTTTTATATTGTATGAGCTTCTCGACAACCCGCTTTTTAAAATTATGAGCATTCATTTCAGAATGGTAGTTTTCTTTTTTGTTTGTCCCACTAAAAATTAAAAGGGCATTAGGGACAAAACCCTTTTTACTTCAGCATGAACAATAATCCAGCGTTTTCCTTTTGAAATATCATGTTGAACTCCTGTCACATCTATTGATTGCCAGCATTTCTTCAGTTTGTAGGATAACTTTTATCCAAATAAATAATATTTTTTTGTAATTCTTCGGGTAACTTTCGATTATCCATGATGATTTTTAAATAATGCTCTCTCTTCGACGCTATATTAGATTTTTCAATAAGTGCACTTCAGTTTGTTCTACATTTTTTGCAAACAAAACTGATTGAATGCAAAATTTTCCTTAATTCATGGTTACCGTCAAATCCTGTGTCTTCTTTGAGAACAGTCAATAAAGTTCTTAATGTTGGCACTTCCTTTCGTAGGATATAAAAAAAAAAAAAAATTTGTCGAATGGCACAAATATCAAAGTCGTCCAACTCTTTTCTTGGGCGCCCCTTTTTCCTTTTGCCCGGCGTTTCAAATTTGCCATCTTCCTTTTCACCTTCCTTGACGATACGCCCGACAGTTGATTCAGATTTCCCTGCGAGTGTAAGGTACATGAGTAGAATTCTGATTAATTGGGAAGTGTAATTAATTAAGAAAAAGGTTACTTTTTATGAGTTCAAAGAAGTAGAAAAGATAAAAATTATAAATAAAAAATTGAGTTATGACATTTTTCCTTTCGACGTCGATATTTGTAAACAACAAACTGTCAAATACGGAAACAAAACATAACCTTACACATGAATGCACAAAGTTATAATTGTTTCAAAATCGGCATAAATATACTAAAATATTGTTTACATAAATACAAAATTAATGAAATTTGTTATGAAACTGTAGTACGTTACCAGTCATTTCAGCAGTTCGTTTTTAAACATCATTTATTTTGGACAAGAGCTTCCCCGCTCCAAATTCAGCTAAACAGTGCTGAAATACGCAGTAAATTACTTCACTGTGTATTGGTTTATTCATTTTAAGTATTCTTAATCAGATTTAAACAATGAACACGTGAACAATTTTTATATAAAGGATAAGTAAAACTGACGTAGAGCAAACTTTATAAACAAAGTGAGTAATTTTGTGTTGCCGTAGAATGAAAAATTTTAGTTCCACTTGAATCAATTTCTACACTTATTTGACAAGCCATGCAATGCAATTTGATACTACAGTATTTACAGACGTGCATTAGCATCCAAAAGATATTATTCTTACCCTCTCCCTGATCGTGTACGACTGAAACTACGACCGGTGGCCGCGCAGTGCGCCTTACCTCTCTCTCCACGAGCTCAAGTGGCACTACGAACCATGTTGCCATGCACGGCAATACCGACCGACCTACTTATCTCTCTTTCAGTGTCATTACCTTTTGTAAATGTGGCGAGTTGTCAAAATTTCAACTCGAGGGATTAAATACTACTGTGACAACAGTTATTAATAAAAAGAATCAAAAGTGGAATTCAGAATAAGTGAAAAACAATCGTTAACGCATCCAAGTAAGAGCAATTAGCGCAAACAATATTACATATTTGTCATCATCATCTACAACCATTTGCCATCTTTTTTTGTAAATTTTCAATTCTTTTATAAGAATGCTCTGGTTGTGATTGTAGGTGAGTTTTGACATTGCTGACATTTAAAAAAAAATTATTATCGAGGGAATGTCCCGTTGATCTAAACAGATCTGATAGTGCGACATCGGGTGAATATGGTCGGTGCGGTAAAACCTTCCAGCTCCTTTATTTTTTCTTGGGTCGTTTTCGCTGTGTGGAGTCTGGCGTTGTCATGTTGTGGTACAACCCATGGTTTTTTTAACAATTCATTATTTAACCTTTCTTGACAATAAACAATGCTGGTTATTGTTTCGCCTGATTTTTATAACTCAAAATGAATAATATCAGTGCAGTCCCACCAAACATACCTTGTTACGATGCTGTCTGGCTCCTGCGGATAGAACGCCAGGGCGCCACCACCGGCTAGACAGTGGTTGCATGAGACATGTGGGTTCGGCTGGAAATAGAGTCTTAGGCACTTACGTCCGGCCGACGACCCTTCTTTTACCTGTGGTAAGCCCCTCGGACCCGAAGTTAACGAAATGAAGCGATGCTCTGAAGTACAAATTGGCTAGGCAGTTAAACTCTGCATACTCCTCCATGGTGGCAAATCGATTGTTCCACTTGACACTAATCAAATAATAATAATGTCACATAACCTCCGTTTTCAGTGTGCACTAATTAACGCATTCTTTCGATCTGCCTCATCGCTGGTTCTTGGCCGTCATGCTAGATGTACTCAGTGTTCGATGGCAGAGAACAACTCGTCGCTCCATCCCTAATGTAACCTAACATTCACCGCACATCTCAGCTCTTCGTGACACAAATCTCTAAACTAGCGGATGTTTCTACCCTGTGCCGAGAAAGGAAATTGTATTTCTACATAGGAAGAGAGTACAATGCAATTAATCACTACCATATTATACAGGCGTGCACTAGCATCCCAAAGATGTTAATCTTACCTTTCCATTGATCATGTACAATTTAACTGCGGCCGCACAACGCGCTCCGCACCTCTGCGCAAACTCTAGTGACGCTATGAGCCACCGCACCAACCGACCTACCCTCTTTCAGTGTTTACCTTTGTAATTGTGGCGAGTTGTCAAAATTGCAACTTGAAGGATTAAATACTAATGTAATAACCCTTTTTAGTGTCAGGCCTGGTTTGGGGATGGGCCTGGTTTTGGAGAAGACATTTTTTGGAACATTCCAAATTGCTGTATAGAGTCCATTTTTCATCACCAGTAACGATTGCTGCTGAGAAATGGATTGGTTCATTGCCTGTTCAATAAAGATGTGCAAATTCTTTGTGCGTTGATTTTTTGTTTAAATTTGACAATTGATGGGGAACCCAAGTGCCTTGTCTAGATATTTTTCCAATTTGATGAAGTGGCTCCAAGTGTAAATGTTATTTCTTACACCGCTTATCTTGAATCCGAATCAACCACCGATTATAAATCATTATTATCAAATTCAGCAGATCGCCCACTTCGAACACTATCAGATAAGTCAAAATGCCACTGGGAAATTGTCCAAACCAGCGTTGGCCCTTGTTAACCTTTAAAATGTCACGTAGATATTGCGACTTCTGCGGTATGTCCCAAACGAAAATGAAACAACATGGAATGACATATGTATTCTTTTGAAAGTTGATAATCTGCCAATTTAGAAGTAAAGTGTTAATTAAACATTGCGGAGTTTTGGGACATATTGTTGTAATGCCATCCGATGACTGACGGTGGCTCCTCACTTCGAATTTCCATTCCACTTAACTTCCGATTCTGCTGGGATTTTTGCTATCACGGGCGGTCTTCAACTGTTCCCTTGTCTTCCGTGTTCCACCTTCTTTAACTCGGATGTTCGTTCTGAATGCTGGCTGATCTCGACCGCTGGTCGCCAGCCGTCCGATGGCTAACAGTGGAATAGATTATTCAACTCTCCCTACTTTTTTTTTAATTGTCTTATTCTAAATCTGACTAACTGACTGATTCTAAGTGTTTGATTTTAAGTGATCTTATCTGATCCTAAGTAAAAAGTCCTTGATTCTTCGATTAAGGCATGTCCTCAACACGTCTCTCGGTCCATCCCTTAAACGGTGATTGGGTGCTCTCTTTTACTCAAATCAGAAGCATTTTACGACTTTGTACCCGGGATTAGCTGGGAAATCTCTTGTGTTAATAAATATTTGGGATCTCCCGTACGAGATCCGAAACCCTTTATTCAGCCAGCTAATTGCAGCCATCATAAATGCATATTTTCCCAGCCATATATTAATATCAAAAGGTACGTCGCCGACAGTATATAGTTAAGATTAAATGCATTTCTTGGAGTTGGACCGTTGTAAAATGTTCCCTAGATCCCCTAAGAAAGCAAACACGTTCACTTAATCTTAATTGTTTACACGGCCCTGTTATCCATGCAAATCCCTCAAGGAATGCACCGCGTTCAGATTAGCCATTAAGTTCTCTTTTCTTTGTTAATAATATGGGGAAATTCGCATCACATTAATCACCGGGCACATCAAGCTCCTATCGGTGGGATGCCAAGTCAGGTTCAATTTTTCCACATCCTGGCTGTCTGAACTTCGATGGGCCACCAGAAATTTATTCATGATAGTTTTTGGCAATTCATTGGAACATTTATTAACATTTAATGGTTAATACTGTATATTCCGGATCTTTCATTGTATGTAAACTCTACAGGATTATCTTCATCCTGACTTAGTCGGGTCTGCAAGAGTGTCTTCTCCAAGCCACACTTCTGGTTGAGAATGTTCACTTATACCTTGGTCATAAATTTTCTGAAATTACATCCTATGTACAGTTTCAACTCGACCTCTGCGACTAATCTATATCTCCATCACCGTAACTAATGGCGCCAGTGATGAAGAAACGAGCCCATCCCTGCTCCCAAAGGGGTGATTCTAGACGTCACGCAAATTATATCTCCTCGAGGCGATCAGGAACCTAAACCGTAAAATTTGCAGGTGCAGTTACCTCGTGTAATGCCTCTTAATTTTAACTGTGCTGCGAACCTGGTTCGCTAAATTTCTCCCCTCACTCCATCTCAGTTGTTGCTGGATAAGTGGTAGAGCATAGGCTGCTTGAGCCAGGTTTCTCAAATGATACGGCACTCCTGTTGAAGGATATGAAAATGATAGAGAAGGAAGGTCTTACCCTCCTTCACTCACTGGCGCATGAAAGTACCCCACTGACACGTCCTGAGGGAGATGTAGCCATCCTCGAATCGCGCTCCGCGTCTTTTGTCAATTCTGTACAGCTGGTTCATAGTAATTCAAAAGACAAACTTAGATGTATTGGATATATTGTTTCATGTTTTGCCCTTTGAACACAAACAGAAAATGGAAAGATAGCCGAATTTGAGTACAAGAGTACAAGAAAAGTATCAGGAGAAGCAGAAGGAGGATGTTGGGAGTTATAATTGGAGAAGATAAAATGATATCAGTGATCTTATCTGATCTTTGAAAATTTTACGTTCTCTGAGGGGAGTTGAGGGAAAATGGGATAGGAGGGACAGAGGATCATCATTTTCTAGTCATCGCCTTCAGTTCCATCGTTGATACATATTTGAAATATAGCATTTTTGAGCCCCTCATTGTGTGTGAATTATATTTTTCGCACCAGCATTGAATTTAAAGGATATACTTTATTTAAACACTTAGTAAGGAATTTATTTAATTAGAACCGCCACTTCGGACCTTTTATACCCTAAATCCTTTGTCTATGTTAACGTAAACACTTTTTAATGGAAGATATTTTGAACTAACCTAAACCTTTTTTTATGAGTTCATTGATCTGGCTGGTTAAAATAAACATCTACCCCTTTGACACGTTAATCTAACCCTATGAACACAATAAAAATTTGTATCAAATTAAGGTAAGTAGCCGGAATATAATGTGTGCCATTAAACTATTTACAATATTAATTTTGGATGTAAAAAACATTACATTCTATTCCAATCAATATGAGTAACTTAAATTATAAAGACAAGTAGAATTACGAAGATTAATGAAGAAAAAGTTTATAAACATCTAGTTTTTGTGATATATCCAATCATTATCCAAGAGAGCAACCACAAACACGACTGTCTCTCTCTAGTCAATTATTGTTTGTTTACTCTTTAACATGAAAATATAATAATAAATATTTCTGTCCCCATGGTTTTATTTTATAATAACTATTGTGAGCCCCCGAGTGAGGCTGGACCTTCTCCAGGAAAGATAGTGAAATTCCGCGCGTTTGTTGCAAGATTCAGATCACCTACCTACTCCGTACGCCATCTGATAATCATCACCGGAGGAATGTGTTTTCATATATATGGTACAAGTGAAGGTTATTCCAGAATAAAAGTAAATTAATTTTAACAAACAAAATAAATCATAAATTATAAAGCTCTTGAATCTAGAAGAGATTCATATCAGATCGCGCTGTACAAACAAATAAAAATTAATGACAAATAATAATCGTACTCCTACACAAGTACAATTTTAATCAAACATATAAAGGTCGTAGAAAATTATTCACACTTATATTTTTTTAGTCCATGTCAACTTGCACCGCCTAAAGTCCATAATCATTTGCGGAATCCAAGATAAGAACTCGGTATTCCTAGATTCAGCCATAATTCACCGAGCGTCCATTATCTCAATGAATATCAATCAATTCGGATAGCATCGCCCTCTATCCAATAATAATATGGCAATATTTTGCCATCCTCTAGGATAATCGGCAAATCATCAATTAGGCCGGTCCAACTCGGACGACAGCTGTAATTCTTTTAAAAAGTGATTCCTTCGACTTTGTAATAATAGCGGAACAAAATGGCTAGTGCAGGGGGACCACCCGAGATGGCGGCCAGAGCGCATCTGTTTTGAGCGTGTTCGCTGCCTTCCCAACAAACTGCTCTCCCCTCCCGTCGCCGCATTAGGCATAAACTAGATCAACTCAAGACGGTGATACCATATAAATAAATGACAAATTGATGATATTAAATTTTTTACTAATTCAAATTTTGAGAATTACATGACGTAAAATTCCTAACCTCACACTATCTCAAGAAAAATAAAATTTCCATTATGTCTCAGATGATGCTCTTAATATTTGAGTTTGAGTCATCACGTCGTATTCACTTGATGACTCCTTCCACCAAAAACATCACAAAACTTTGGTTACTTGCTTATTCGCATAGTTCCTGATGAAATGTAGAAATTATTATGTTGTTATCTTGTTAAAGATCATGTTGAGCAGATGGGAAGCAAATTGTATTCTCATGGTACGCGGGATCATGAGTCAAGAAAAATTTTATTGCCATCACATTCCCATGTCTTGAGGTGACCGTTAACCCAAAAATACACCTCCGTATCATGGAGGTCAGAGTAGGAAGGGATTTTTACATCCTGTAAACACACAAATACAATGACATAAACTCTTAAAAAACATGGTACAGCTCAACACAATGCCTAATATATCAAATTATTCTCACTTCCTTTCTAAATTTAAAGTCACATTCTGTGATATTTAATCGCACGAGCTGCTTGCTGCGCTTGCCCTCGTCTGTTACCGGAAAGTGCCGTAGACAAAAAAAATTCCAGCAGTGCAGTGCTGCCATTGTTCGAAACATCAACAGAAACCAATCTAGTCGCGGGTAGGTACTATAACATAATGTCATAATATCTTTGAAATATAAGTCATCAATTTATTTAAAAAAACAATTGGGTCCTATCTCTTCAATATTGGGTACATTTCCTTCTCATCCATCTTGGATAATTAAAATACATTGTCATCAAAAAAATATTATATGAACATTTTCGCCAAATTTTGTTAAACCTATTTTTTCAATGTTGAAAATGATTTAAATTTGTACCGGCGTCACAAGTGCGCTGCCTAGTGATGATCATATATAAAAGCCTGCTTTTATATAATCCAATGGAAGAATGGAGAGGTCTGTGTCTTTGCTAACATCACATGGGCTATTAACGTTTTTAAAAGCAGTGGATTATACGAGTATATAGATGAATTTATTTATCTGCCAAGAATGTGTTTATCAGTAGTACTATTTAATTTTGGTGATACAACAGTTCCAATGGTGATATTTTGTATTTTTTTTTTCACACCTTTGTTGTTGACAACATTAACTTGTGCAAAAAATAATATTTGAAATGTTTTTGTTATTTAACGAGAATCCAATATCTAATGATGCAATTATGTTTTGCAATATATGTTGTTTTATAATATATGTGGTGGTAACTGTGTAACAAATATTATATTTTTTTTTACTATATCATGAGAAAATGCAATGTGTTAAAAAGTTTAATTGGACATCGATCCACATACTCCAATAACTCTGCATTGCCGAATTGGAAGGTCTTCCTCACTGATGTGACAATGACATGCTATCACCTAGTAGTCGGGAGTACGAGCGTCATTCAAAAAGACCACCTGGTTAACACAAGTGTTCTACTTAATTTGAAAATAGTAAATATATTTATGTGACGTATTTCGCGTATACGTTAACTTTTTTTTTTAAAAGAAAAAATAAATCTTTGTATTGTTTGGGTTTATGCACAGACCAGTAAATGAATAGACATGAAATAAAGTGTACATAGCGGAGAGGGGTTTGGAACATTAATTGAGGGACGAGGGGCATTCTACACGCATTCTTGGTGGAGACACAAATCCAATTGTTTACGACACATTTATGCAACTATTTATTTATGGAGCTATTTGATTGCGTAAGTGGTGCCAAAATGATTGCACCAAAATGAAAATAATAAAATAATAAATTTGCATTAGTTCATGTCTGTATATATGGTGGTTTGTGGGTTTATGAAATTCTTAATTTGTCAAAAAATACAAATTCACTAACCTACGTGATAATAACTCTTAAAGGAATATAAGCTGTTGTGACATTACTTATATTAATTTACCTAATACATATTCCATTACTTTATGTGATGTTATCTATGAATGCAGTTATGCAATCACGACTTTAAATAAGTCATGATTGCATAAGTCATAATCTTTTAAACACATGTGGAATATTAAAAAAAACTAAAAATGAATATTTGTTAGTTATGTTAATTCTTATATATGTATTACATTCCACCTGCGAACCTACTACAAAATGATCCCAAATTTTAATAATTAAATATTAACATAACATATTGCATGTAAATAAAATTACAATTGCATGTGCAATGGCATTCTTCGTAAGATTCAATGTTTGATTATACAATTGACTTCTGTACGGGCTATTTCAGCTCAATCGGTAGAGCTGTCAACCGACAAAGATAGAATGTTCCTGATATGAATAGTTAGAATTTTTCCTGTGTTTGTCTAAATAAAAAAAATTATTACTCGGGCCCGGGAGTGGCGTACCATCCGTACTTCATTGATTCTCGGGCACTAATAATGCCAATGTTGTGATTTTATAAAAACAATTAAATTGTGCTCTATGCTTTTATGCAATATCCATTATGTAGACTTCTGTAAAGCTTTTCCTGGCCGCAGTAATCAAAGTGATGCTGGCCAACATTTGTTGAACGGATGAGGTGCGAAAAGAAGAAAATTCAATAATTTTGCATGCAATAAGATACATATTCAAATAACATTCATTGCCTAACAATAGTGCAAGCGTTACTGTCAGGAAAAATTGTGTATTTTTAATGTTTATTGATATTAACATGCTAATGGCGGGAAGGGTATTAATACTGTTTATGTAAAAGCTTTTTTTAATTGAAAAAATGTAATTAAACTCCATCATTTCCTTTGGATATTATGATATGCAATATGTTGCATTATGTAGATAAGATATATCAATTTAATATATTAGATCAATCATTATTTACCCGCATTACGTCACCAGTTTGCGTGAAAAGTACCCAACGGAAGTGTGTTAAGTTGAGTTTTAAACAATTGTGTTATTATTTAAATGATGGACACTCCCCACCCTTTACTAAAATACCCGCTACTGCCTACCACATCTTGACTAACTTTCTCATTGCATTGATGTGATGTCAACTACTTTGATTTTAGTTTTTTCCCAATCATATTCTTATATCTTAATATAAGTATAAATATACTCATCTTGAATGTCAGAGAAATTATATTTTTTTCTTTAACACTTTGAGTTAATAATGGGGGTATCGGAAAGAAATCCTTTTTTTTTTACATTCCTTGTTTGAGGTCATTTTGGAATCAGATCCTCGTCAAAGTATTAAGGATTTATCCCAAAAACTTGCTGCTCCATATACCACAGTGCAAGAACACTTAAAAAAAATTGACAAAACTAATCAAATGGGTGTTTGGGTTCTCCACACGCTGTCCGTAGCGAACAAAGAGGAACGGATGAACACGTGCAATTCACTGTTGTCAAGAAACAGAATTCACCCATATTTGGATCAAATTGTGACTAGTGATGAAAAGTGGATAGTATATGACAATGTGACGTGAAAAAAACAATGGCTTTCAAAGAACTAAGTACATGTTCCAACCCCTGAGCCCGCTCTCACTCACCGCAAGGTCCTTTTGTGTGTATGGTGGGATATTCGTGAAATTATCCATTATAACTGTAATGATAACTCCAGAGGTTGATTTGTCAATAATTCGATAGATTGAATGACAAATTAAAAGTAAAACGTCCGAATTTGATAAACCGAAAAGGAGTGATTCTATTACACGACAGCGTGCGCTCTCACAGTGCAAAGATGACCCATGAAAAAATACACAATTTAAATTTTGAAGTCTCGAAGCATCCTCTATATTCGCCAGACCTCGCTCTTTTTGATTTTTATCTTTTTAGATCGATGGAACATTCACTTAGGGACAAAAAAAATTAAAATCTGAAGGAATTCGAAAATCATTTAAATTCACATTTTAATTTGAAACCACCAAATTTTTACAAAACGAGAATCGAAAAATCGCCTTAAAGATGGCCAATAGTTCTAGATAACCATGGGGATTATATTTTATAATGTATAAAATAATATGAAAAAAAAAATTCAATAAGACCTATGATGTTAAAAAAATGGATTTCTTTCCGGTACCCATATTATTTCATATTTTTATTCAATTTGAACATCTTAAAACCAGATTGTTTTTATCCAAATATTTAACTGCGCCCCTTTCTGTTAAATATTATGTTTCTTCTTTTCAGTCGGACACTCTTTGTCAATCAAGAAAATCATCTAGCCTTCAGAATTTTTTATAACTTCACAAATATCAAAGTACATTCAGGCACTGGACAAATGATTACTTTGGTATTAAAGAATTCATTTTCACTCTCGTGAACTGCATCAGTTTCCAGCTCAATCCGATTGCACAGATATTTGTCAAAATTACACTTGCGTCTACTGTTACAGGACTTGAGATCACGGCATTATAAAGTTGGATAATACTGTTATAAGATTCGTTTAAAATGATTTTTTAAATTACTTTCAAATGCAAATGGTTTCACTTATCTTATTTTTACTAAAGAATTTGCTGATTTTTTTAAATCTTTTATATTTTCAACGAGATTTACATTAAAAATGTAGCTTTTGGGTAAGTAATATGGATCACGAGTATTCATATAAAAAATTGCCAAATATGTAGTTACATATACATAAATAAACTCGAACAAACGCATAAATAAAAATCGCTTTGTAATTTCTGCAGGTTTCTGGTAGGCCTATGTTATTAACTGTGAAAAGATATGAATCTTATTTAATATATGTTCCGAATTGAGTTTTCTGTCTCAGGATCTCATTGCAAGGTTCATCGTCAGGGCTCATTCGGAGCGGCCGTGAAGAAAGTCTGAAAATATTAGTATAACATATTAACTTTATAGATATACTCTTGCAGGGGTTTTAAAACCCTTGAAAACTATAAACCTACCCCTACCGGTGTAATCATGACCCATTCAATAGGCCTATATTATTCATCCCTTTGTTCATGCCGCCAGAATATATATACAGCCAGACATGATAGACATTCTAAAGTCTATACAGTCTGGCCCAAATGTCACTAGACCACTTTAAAATGAAAAAACTTTTTTTTATTTCTTAATAATTCAAATTTATTATTTTATGAACAGAAAACACACTTCTTAGAAATACATTTTATTTAGTTTTAAAAATTAAATTAAATAAACACCATTTTATTCTTCACACTGACACGTTCTTTCTAAGGCGTGAACTATCACCTGTCGTAATATTTCTTGGCTTATTTCTTCACGGATGTTGGCCTTCAATAGCTAAATGGTTGTTATACTCTATCTTTCAAATACCGCCATAGAAAGAAGTCTGGAGCAGTTAAATCAGGTGAGCATGACGGCCACTCAATTTCAGAGTTTCGCAAAATTATCCTTCTTCCAAAAATTTGTCTTAAGAATTCAATTGTCGGGCAAGCTGTATGGGCAATAGCACCATCTTGCTGCCACCATATCTCTTGTGTGTCCTCGACTGCAGGACGCACAAAATTCTCTAGCATTTCTCGACTACGTTGGTGGACTATTCTTGGATTTTCTGTCCTCCAAAATCTAATATTTTGTTTATTGACAAAACAAAATTTGCATTACCACACACAATAACAATTGTATCGTTGATTTTTTAGATAAAATTACATTATTTTAACATGTTGCTCAGTCGTGAGTTTCTTCATATTTAATTTTCAAGGATTACGCTTTAATAATCTTAAATAAAATAAAAAATTTAAATTGATTATAGGTTATTTGAATTTTAAATAGTCTAGCGACTTTTGGGCCACCTATATAAATGTAATACGTTTATTCTGCATGCTGCAACAATACATATTTTATACAAGCTACATGTTCACAAGACTGAAAACAGATTATACAAAATTAAATGTTAAAATTTTGGATATCAATAGCAAGAGAGAAAGATATGTATTAGGGAAAATAATTAATTATGGAGAATAGCACAAGTTTTTTTTTAAATTTTATACTAAATTTATAATTAAGTTGTGATAGTTTATTAAAATGTTTTGGTGTGTACAATAAATTTTAATACAATGCAAGATTGAACAATTCCAAATAAACCAAAAATTGTAAAAACTCGAGTACAATATGCACAATTTTAGCTTGATCTTTTAACACACTTCAGATACGCAATATAGACATGTAAAAAAAAAACTAAATAATTGTAATTGTGTAAAAAAAATTAGGTAATATATATATTTCATGCTAATATATTGAATGTAAGCTTTTATGACTATATTGCACTAACTAATTTTAATTGGCACACGTTGGATAAAATAACTCATGTTAAAATGGATATGATGATTTGAATAAATCCAAATCTAATCTTATTAATATGTGTGCATATTATACCCAAGATTTTACATATATTATATACACCTTATCCAAGTATAATGAAATTTTAATACATGATTTAAAGTATTTAGTCATATATATATTTTTTAATAAGAAATCTGAGTGTTATGGTTAATTTGTAACAATGGGCATATTATTGTATACTTGAAATGGTTTTAAACATATTCTTATTTAAATACTGAAATGACAATATTTTGGAAAAAACAACTTTATTAAAATATGACAACTATTATATTTGAGATATACTTTTATTATATTTTTTATTCTTAATTTTTTCTTCAGTGATTTAAAAAAAATGTATCATATTGCTCTACAGACTTTGCATATACATTATAGAAAAATAAAATTATAATTATGATATGCGATTGCAATTCACTTTTGTTTATTCCCTTCCTCTCATATGTTGATGGTAATCAATTATCCCCAAAATATTATTAGTTTTTTAATTCATAATTTCTACTACTTTAATGATGGCAACATTTTGTTTACCAAACAAGTCACCGATTAATGTCAAAAAGTTAGCACTGGTTTTATTAAATAGTCGGAAATATCGCAAGATCAATCCAGTGTCAATGCTCATGTGTTATGATATAACAGAATAAGCAGACTATGTGTGTGATTCATAATCAGCGAGTAGCTCCGTCAAACAGTCTTTGTGTAATACACTGTAACGGTACCGTGACTAGTCAGGATCGCCATGGTACCTAAATATAGAAATGGTCTAATCTTCTAATTTTTTAGTGTAATATTGACAAAGACTATAACAACCCTTGTGTAAGGTATTATTCTAATGTAAAGTATTGAGACAAATATGTATTTATATATATACTATTCTGACAAAAGAGACTACTTGGAACATAACGGGTTTGCATAATGTGGAAAAAATAAATATTTGTTTTATACAGACTCTTAAACCTCATATTTTATTTAAATCCTCCACAATAAGTCATTTTGATGAATAGCCCCAAACTGCACATCAATGTCAGTATTGTATCCAGCAAATGGATTATTTTAGTTGTAATATTTTCCACGCATTTGACACATTTTTAAGTGCCAGTAAAAAAATATATATTTTCAATAAGACATGATAGAATGGTTATTTTTAAAAATTACTGTCGCTAATATGTGTCGTCAAACGTATGCGAAATACTAGAACTATTAAAAAGTGATTGACCTATTTCTTATTTATGATCATTTATATAGGACGGGTCGATATAAACCAATATTCTATCACATTTGGGAATATATGTTTAACAATAGTTTGAACTCACAATTATAATAGTTAATTATTTAGTTTTTCAGTTTGTATTCTGCATATAGAAGTTATTGAGACTAAAAATTTGAGAAATTTCAGTTTTCGTATTTCTTTTACTTTACTGTGCCTTTGTGTGAAATATTTAATAACTTCTGTAATAGCATTTGTGATTTGAAGGTTGAAAAATTGAACTCGATTGCCATTTTCGAAATGTACAAGATAAAATTATGTACCTTATCATTGTGACATTCATAATTTTCGCTCACATGTTTTATTATTTTGTTATTAAAATTTTTTTTTTTTATATAGGTAGAATGATCGCAATTTAAATGTAAAATGTATATCATTATTTAGTACTGCTCACAACTGAAACATTTTGTAAATACGTATGTTGCAGATATATAGGTATAATATTTTTCTCAGTAATAATTTTTTTTATACATATTAATGATTAAAATAATGATAAATTAGTGGCAATGTTGGATGTCGTGGGTTTGGATATATTCTATTTGACGGTTGGCAAATTAGGAAAAAATAACAAATTTGTACATATAAAATGATATTTTAATGTTGAATGAATATTTTGTGTTTTCTGTATATATTGTTATGTAATATTTACAAAAGTATATAAAGATAAATAAAATAATGGTGACCTAACTTTGTAGTTTTTATTTTATTCATTATATTTTGGTTTAATAGTACCCCAGAGGCATGTAATGCTAAGTTCAATTTTTATATTTATGGTATGATGAAGGCCGATATGATATAAAACAATTTGTCAATAAACACTGGTTACCTACTGTAGCAATCCGAGTTTTGTTTCGACCATTGACCTTGCCCATCATAAAATTTGATCTACACGCATCTCTCTACTGTTTTACTCTACCGAGTCATCAATGAAGATTGAAAGATACCCTGCAAATATCAAAACAGAAATACTGTCTGTTCTATCACCAACAACATAAAAATATGCCCTTAAGCAAGCATTGGGGAATAAAGCTTAAGAGGTTATAAAAGTGTTTGGATTTATGGTTGATGTTTGTGTGGGGGTGTCGCATGCGAATCAAGAGGATTTGGCAAGTTGTGTGAATAATGAAACCGCTTGCCCCCAATAATCACATCATTCACATGTCCGTTTGATAGTCACGGAAATGTATTGTGTATGTATAATAAAATCTCTACACTCGAAGAGTTACAGCGTCGGTTCTTGCAGCTGTGGTCGGGAAGGCGAAGGCGATAAAAATGAAGCTCGAGAGAGAGAGAGAGACAGTCTTCCAGACGGCTGCTGGTCGCATGGTTATTGTTGCCTGGCATCAGTACCAGATGTGTTTATGAATGTTAGGAGCACAGGGGGAGGCTATTCACGCGCCAGCATAAGCGGTGATGATGACAATTGGAGACGATAGACCTCCACAAATACTTAATCAAGATATAGAAAAACCATTTTTTCCAACATTTTTTTTTATTTTATAAACATTTTAATCACATTGATCAATCAATAGTGCAACAAGAAAATGACAAAATTGATAATTAAATATGTATGAAGAATTTACCCAGCAAGACTAACACGCTTAAACTGCAATACATTTTTTGTAAGAAAATTGCTCAAAATCGCACTTTAATCGTGTCATTTTTTCTTCCCAAAGAATGACATAATATTTTTCGATCCAGATGCCGCCTTTTGCAATTGTTTCTCTTTTGTCGTTAATGACACAGCTTTTACGGGAACTTTTTGAGTTGGGCTTGTGAAAAATTCACTCTTTACTTCGACACTATCAACATTCTCTTTCCCCGCTTCTTTTTTGGCCTTCTTATTAGGTTCGTCTTCCTCAGCTTCTGGTTGTGATTTCCGCTTGTTTCCGATTTTAGCAATTGTTTCCACCTTGAAATTGAATCTGTCGTAGAGTAATTGGCTGAGATCCTCTTGTAAATATTCTGCGACGATTCCGTGAGCGTACTTGAGGTAAGAATCTATAATAATAATTATACACTATAATAAACTAGTATTTTATCTGAACTAAGTAACATAACATAAGTAAGTCATTGAGTAAAATCAGAAGCAAAGCCCAAGAAACGTCTATATATTATATAAGAGGTCTATATTCAACACTCCATACAGATTAATAATAATGATTTTAAATACAAAATAACATCAGTAGCTTAAAAAGCAGAATTAAAAATTAAAATTAAGACAGGTAAAATATAATGTAAGATAAAAAGGTTGAAAACTACTATTAACATTTAAATAAACCAATTTCAATCATTCACCATATCATTTTTTTATATATTTTACGCATTGTGTGATCAGTAGTAAAAAAATTTGCGTAAACGGGTTTGATCATTAATAAAAAAATATTTACTTCTCTAAATAGTAGTAAATTCATTTTACTTTCCGATATCCGATAGTCAAAACAAGAATCGATAGTTAAATACGGCAGACTTTCAAAAATTATCTGACACATTGATACTTGGAATGTTGCAGTATATGACAATTAATCATTCAATATCAATAGTTATGAAAAATGACAGATTTCAAACGTCCAAGTGAAAAAATCCATAGATAATGCATATTTCATGATTATTTGTTACACCTATAAACATCACTATCTGTACTTTGACAGTAGTAAATTTGATGTATCAACAATCCGCAAAGGATTTTTACTACGGGCGTTAGAAAAAAGTTACTACTGATCGCACAACCGGCCCATAGCCTGCCTTAACCAATACAGAACTACCATAAAAGAATACCTTCGTCGTCGTCTTCTTCTTTGAGAGAACTGGTGACAAATGTGGCCGACACCGCTCCAGACTTCACGTGGATCTTCTCCTGTTTTAGGGCGCCCCCCACACTTCTCACTTTAGCTTCTAGCCATTTCAAAGTTTTTTCCTCACTGTACTTATATGCAGACAGGTCTGCTGGGCCCTGAACATAAAATTATACACTTTTTTTTAAATTGAGCTATATCAGCCTTGATAATAACTATGTATATACTATTCAGATGGTATGGTAACTCTGATGGAAAAATATATATTTCATATATCAAATTTACAAACTTCTTACTAAATATACACAAGTCATATTTCCCAGTAATAATGCCCGAAACCGCCTGAAAAATATGACCCCTTTCACATTCGAACTGCCAGAGATTACCCAAAATTTTATGTAAAATTATTCATTTTTGAAACATCTGTGTTATAATTGACAAAGGTACCACACCATCAAGGTTATAGAGCAGAGATGGAAGTAAAAATCATGTAAATTTAACACTGAGTACCTAAATCCTGGGGAAATATTTTTAATAGTATCATGAAATCCGATAACTACCTTCAAATCAGCAACAACACTCAAGTCAGTGATCACATCAGACAATTCCTTTAAATCTTCATCGTCAGAAGACACGAGAAGTTGCTCCAGCGGAATGGCACGGTTTGTACACTGATTTTTCAAGTGAGGCAAAACTAAAATAAAACTCAATGTTTACATGAGCACGTATTATAACATTCATTTGTTAACCATTTCATACGAGAATGAGCAGTAACAATGTAAAATGGCTTCTTATAATTCACCACAACAGCTACACCATTCTTGGGGCACCACAGAGCGGCCTTGTACAGTCAATTTACCTACCGCTGCAGATAAATTGCGCGATGCTAAGTAATAGACAGTTTGATTAGCAAAGAGAATCTCTGATGAATGAACATAGGTATTAAAATGTTGATCTTGGAGACTTAATTTAATTTAATCAGATGAGAGATGGCGCTGAAAATCTGATTATGAACATTATTATCGTTATTAATAACTAGATCAATTATGACAGGAAAAATTTTTCACAAAATAGTTACCTTCTTTTATTGAATTAAATTATTTATCACATGGGAAGTAGGTACCTACCTCAGTTGAACATGCAAAGCCCAATTAAATCATTTATTTAAAAATAAATATTAATCGAATGACAGGAATATTTTATCATATCCAATCAAGTGACAATGTGCTGAAAGATTATAGAATTATTGTATTCGAAAGCATGTAAGTAAGATTTGTAGGCCATTGTTTAAAAGTGTAGTGTGCAAACAACAAGAAGAATGTAGATGAACCTTTAATTTTTATGTCTTCAGAGAAAAAATATTTCAAACTAATGTATAGTTTATTAAACAGATTTGACGGTAATTGGTAACCAAGTGTTACTGTTGAAGATTTACTTTCTAATGTACCAGTCATCGCTCAAATAATCAGCTACCAATCAAACACAATAACGATTTAAATAAAGATGTAATCATCACTGACGCAGACCCAGCTCAAAATATTTAAAGAGACAGTTCAACAAATGATTTCCACAAAATCACTAGTATGAGAAATTATAGAATATCAATGTTATAAACGAGAACAAAATTAGAAACGAAAAAACTTACTTATAAAAATGGGATCTACAGGCGTTGTGATATAAATGCTTCCATCTGACTTGACCGTCTCGCCCATTAACCAGGATCTGTGCGGTTCCTTGTACATTTGAATTTCGTACACTTTTTTTTCACATTTATTTAATAAGAACTTTGCAAGCGTCATGTGTCCAGGATGCTTCAAACTAATAATAGTCGTACTTGAATTCTCCGGAAAAACATCATCTGCAAAGAATTCAAGAACATTCAAAAAATATTATAGGTTAAAAACCGGTGTATTTGTCCTATTTTTACATCAAATTTGGCATGAAAACTAACGATTACCTTTAGAAAGAAACATCCAAGAATTTTCAAATTTACATTTTTTTACTACGTTTTCATCGTTCTCAACTTTCTTTTCACCACTTGTTGACGATCGAGTTTTCCTAGAGGGAGGCATTTTAATTTAACTGACAGATGACAGCCCGCCAACATTTTTTGTTTACACATTTACTAAAATGATTATATTTTTCTATGGTATTAAACAGCCACACAATTGAATCTTAGATAAGAATTGAATACAATTTTGATCGTTTTGCTTATAATTTTCTAAAAAGGCATAAATAAACAATAAATATCCATTCACAAAACTTCTTTCTTCGTACCAGAAAAGTTATTTTCTACCCGGATTTCTATGCTGAAAAATGTAAACGCTAACCTATCATAACGCCGTTATAGCCGGGGAGGATAGAGCACCACACTCTTCTGTCCTGATACACGATTCTCGTCTCATCCACATTCATACATATTCACATACAAGTTCGCCGATTATTAAGACTTCTAACAGGACCATTCTCTATTATCTGGTTTACCTGGTCGTGCCAAGTCTTCCGCGGGCGTCCTCTATTTCTGGTGTCATCAACACTTACGACATATATCTTTCTTATTATTCTCTCCTTATTCATCCGTTGTATATGACCAAACCACCTGTAATCCTTTTTTAATCCTACTCACTACACCAAGATCAGCTTTAGATCCTTTCCTTATTTCTTCATTCTTTACTCCGTCATAAATGGATCTGACACATGTACGCCTAATTTATTTAATTTCCACAGCATTCAGTCCACTTTCGTTCCTCTTCTGCCACCTCCAAGCCGCACATCCATACATCAGTGTCGGTACCAGGACTCCATTGTAAACGCAACCGTTATTAAATCATAACAAAATCAATTAACGTATTCAAAAATAACTAACTGACTTAATCATCATGCAATTTCTCCGAAGGGGTATGCAGATAGGGTAGAATATCATACTCTTCGGTTCTGGCATACCACTTTCTCTTCATTCACTTTCTCAAGTACGCTCGTCAATTGTCGAAACTTCTAATGGAGCCATCCTACAATAATTAATCTATAAGATTATGCCAGGACTTTTGCAGACGACTTCGCCTTCAACACTCCGTTTATTTTCTTTAACATCCTTTTCTCACTCATGTTTATAACTATTCAACGATCTTTTCTTAATTCTGTCGACTAAACTACAAATAGATTTACTTTCACTCCTGATTTATCATTCTTTACTCAAATTAACATAAATTTCGACACATTTGCCTACTTCTACTTATTTTTTTATAAATGTCATCTGTTCGGATTAATATGGATCCCATGATGGCAAAAATATGAACGCGACAATTATGAAATAAAAACGCTAAATTATGTCTGCAAAAATAGACTTAACCAAAAAATACCATAAATACTATTATTGCGTGTACAAATGATTTTAGAAGTATCATTTGGTTTGGAGAAAACATCACGAAATTTTGATTTTGACGTTTACTTTCCCGCCATGTTTCATTAGATGCTTTCGTTACTTTGTTGGAATATTTTTGTTTAACGTAGAGACGGACAATATTGCGAAAAGGACGAAATGCAAGCCTTTCTTAAGACCGGGAAGTTGGGGCCAACCTCCGAGAAACCAAGTGGATCAGATACATCAAAGCCTGTAAGAAAAGGACCGCCGGCTCCATGGGTTGAGAAATAGTACGTTTATTTTTTTACATTTTTAATTAGAAATATATTTTGTCTAGTAATGTGGGCTACAGGATTATTAGTGATCATCCAATTAAATCTTAAATTATGAAATGGTGTTTCTAAATGTAAACATAACCTGAATTGAGGGACCCAAACAAAGCCCTGAAAGACTAAATTTCTCCTTCGTTATTCAGTATTTTCATACACATGTCAAACCAATTAAATTCCGTAAACTTCTGAGGTTAGTGTTCTAAATATTAACAATAATATGTTTTTTATTCAGATTATTTTGTTGTATTTTAGTCGCCCACGTACAGTGGACGATGTAGTGGAACAGACTGAGGTTATCCAAGTCTTGCGCGAGTGTCTTGCCGGCGGAGACATCCCTCACTTACTGTTCTACGGTCCACCAGGAACCGGTAAAACTAGCTCCATTCTAGCCGCTGCGCGTCAACTGTTTGGAGATATCACTAGAGACAGAGTGTTGGAGCTCAACGCTTCTGATGAGAGAGGCATTCAAGTTGTAAGAGATAAAGTAAAAGTGTTTTCGCAGCTCACGGCATCCAACACCAGACCAGAGTAAGTATTTTTAAGCTTTTCTTTTTCAGTTTATGATAATGGAAAAATGCATTCCATGTCTCGAACTGATGTATCATACCATCCCTGCATATAACATGTTTTATACCCTGCCCCACCTCGTTTAGTGTCTTCAAACTTTGTCTGAATTTTATTTCAAAGTCACGCTTTTGTCTTATTCACTGCATATTATTCTATAAAATTTTAAATGTTTCTAACACCCCTTTTAACACAGTTTGATGACACATTTTACAGAAGTTTCCGAAAAAACATTCTATATTAAAATTTGTATTGCAAAAATCTACTTACAAAAAGACTTCTAAAACTAATTTCATACCCTTACATAGATTCCATCCTTGGCAAATAAACTATCTTTATTATTAAGGAGAACACATTCTTATTATGACGTTGTAATTATTCAGAACATAGGTCAGTGATATCTTAAATACTAATTAAATTTATTAATTAGAAAGATATACATAATAATTCTTAATAATATATAAGTTGTATCAATGTGTCCAAAATTTAATTAAAATGAATTGTTAATTTTGGCATCTGCTATCGTTTTACTCAAAGGTAAAACAAAGTAGACGGTTTTCAAATAATAGAACGATAGATGTATTAATTTGAAAAGTGTAACATATAGGTTCGAAAATTTGTCATCTAAAGTACTGTCATCTAAAGTAATTTATTATGTACTTATTGATCTGAGAATGGAACAAAATTGAAATAATTGCTAGTTTAATTTAAAACTTACATCAAAATTTAAAACACAAGTATTCATCAATGTTTTCAAGTTCAACATAACTTAATCTCATAGATTGGCTTTTTTTTGTGGAGTGTAATAGCCAGATCTGATATTTTTACCACCTCATCGTTTATATTATTCACATCATTGTATTTTTCTTCCCTAGTGGCCGGCCCTGCCCCCCCTTCAAGCTGGTGATCCTGGATGAGGCGGACTCCATGACTAAAGACGCACAAGCCGCGCTCAGGAGGACCATGGAAAAGGAGACGCGGTCAACACGATTCTGTCTGGTCTGCAACTATGTGTCTCGCATTATCCCGCCCATCACCAGCCGCTGCTCCAAATTCAGATTCAAACCTCTGGCAAGGGATAAGGTAATCGAAAGGTGAGACAATCTTTTTAATTTAGTGTGTACAGCGCACCACAAATTATTTTACCGACAGTCACGTGTATACAAAAATTTAATATCCGGGACTGTACTAAAACCCATTTAATATAATATATATAAAATAATACTAAGACCCAACAAAAATCATGTCAGAGGGTAGATAAAGGGATGTAAAGCCATACTCTGGCCTCTTTCATAATCTGTTTAATGATAACCATCATCCCTTTTGCGTGAACTGCATTTTCCGGCCGTTTCCTTGAAAGTGAACTAAATTGTGCTGGTTGATGTACAAGACGACACACAACATGGTGCCTCTGTATCTTCAAGTGTTCTGCATCCCAGACAACTTGAATGGTAGACGTCAAATTCTCAGGTCAACTTCCATTTCAGCTGCAGGAAAAGTTGTAGAACTGACCAACCGTTGTCATAAGTTTAAATAACAATTTTAAATACTATTGTAGGACTAAATATTTTACATATAAAGCGCTCTTGAGATAATTTTTTTATAAAAATGGCGCTATATAATTTATCTAATATTATTATTATGTTATTAATCTATTGAATGCTACTGTATCAACAGTTGATACGGCGATTTTGGTCTCTGTATTTCATACAATATTTTAACATACACTAAAAGATTTCTAATTCTTTGATAGTGTTGAAATCTTCTGATATTTTTGGAAAATTAAAACGTACTTCGTTAAAAACATCGATAATCTGTCATGTATTTCAAGTTGCGGCCGCATTGCTGTACCGTTATGTATGTTTTTGAATGGAGTGTATGTTTATTAATTTATAAACATCCTATGGGTTTCTACAACCATGTTTTGGTTTCGTATTGAACAAGATAACTTTTTATCTCTATCTGAGGTGATAAATCATGTGTAAGTCGTGTATTTTGATGATTTAATGCGTATTTGGGTATTCAAAAAAATGTACCATGTGTGACTATCGGAATGTCAGGGCTGGGAGTTGCGTTCAAAAGGTTAATCTTCTGTATTTTTTTCCTTATCTAGATTAAAGTTCATATGTGAGAAAGAGAGTCTCGTCTACGATGAGGACTCCCTCATGGCAGTGGTGGACAGCAGCGGTGGAGACCTCCGAAGGGCCATCACCTGCCTGCAAAGCTGCGCCCGGCTCGGGGGGAGTGTAAACAAAGATTCTATCATCGAGGTATGTTTTTGAATAATTGTTTTCTTTTGGTATCCCAATATTTTTTAGTTCCCTAGTCAACAAAGCTCTGAGATGAGAAACTAAAGTCTCATATGTGTACACCCACCAAACAGTTATACCCTAAGATTTAAACAGCATGTACATGTGTTCAGTTAGTTAAACAACCATTTAAACAATTTATGTAATTATTTTCACTTTTTCCTCAGGTTACCGGTTTGGTGCCCGAAGATATGATGCAGGAATATATGAACGTGAATGACTATACAACACTGGAGAAATTTGTAGACATGTAAGTTTTCATTATTGTTAGCATTGTACTCTGTACTGTCAACTGTTTGATTATTTCACTTATTTATCCTGGGTCGCCTGTATTTTTCTCTCATCACGACCTTACATTTATTCCCGCAAATGATTTCTGAGATTCTATGTAATTCTTACGCCTTGCCAGATGCTCTTTGAATTATTAAGATTTGCCAATATACCAATAATTTTAATTAATTATAATTTTAATTTAATTGCATTCACCCCTGCACATGTCATAAATGTTTTTGGTCGCCACAAATCCATAACGTAAACAATGACGTAATTCCACTCTATCCACCGCCATTCATGAGTTCAATCTGACGAAACTGAATTAGAAGCATCTCTTTATTTAATAGAATTGTTTGAAAACATATCTTATTGACCAGTTCAGTGAAAAATATATTTTATATTTGTATTTGTAAAAATATATTTAACAATGTGCAAAAACTTCATCACTTAAATCCTTTGATAGCTTGTTATTCACGGGTTTCCTATTAATAATATGAAAGTCAATGCAGATTGAAAAATTACCACTAACTTACTAATCATTGGTAGTAACGGATGCTATTTCTCTGCTCGTCGTGGATTGTATTGTTCTTCTGTGCTCCGATCTTGAATCTGGATGCGCCGACTCGATCTTCACATAGTATTTCGACCAGCCAAAATACTTTAATACTGAAACCGATTTATAGGTCCTTATCTGGCAGAATATCGACTGCAATTGTCAAGCGCCCCGACCATCGTTTAACCGTAAATTCTCCAGTTGCAGAAAGCAGCAACCTTCACACTACATAAATCAATCACACCAACAACACAAAAACCAGGGGTGCCAGTCGAAGAAATAAGAAAATGCTTAAAAATCATTTCTTGCGCTCTTGTTAATTGTTGAAACTCCTAATAGAGCCAGGCTGTAATATCTGGTCTGCCAGATAGTGCCAGGTCTTCTGTGCCTTTTCTCTCCAACAATCGTGATGTGCTTGTTGGTCTTGTGGTTATGACACTCACCTAGTGATCCAGTGATTGGGAGTTTAAACCTTGTTCCAGGAGTACTTTCATAGCACAAGTGCTTAGTTTAATTTGAAAATAGTAAGATTATTGATGTGACATGTATTCTGCTTTCATATTTCTATTTAAAAAAAAAACACATCGATCCCTCATGATTAAAGATCGCGATCTCTATGAACTCTCGCCCTATGAACTTAGTCGGTCCGTCAGGTGGGGGATCTTCCTTTTCGTCCTTCGATGTGGCTCACCACACAGCTTCTCCAACCTATTTGCCTTCTTGCTGATGCCCAAAAAATTTAAGAATTCGTCTCAGGCAAATGGTTAAGAGTTTGTCCTTATTGTTTAATTCCCGCGAAATGGAGGTATTTGTGTGTCTCGCCGTCCACGGTATGCGCATCGTGTGTCTCCAGCACCACATCTCAAAGGCATCAATCTGTGTTGCTTACTGCAGAAACTTCATAGTAGTTTGAGTATTTTGTGGAGACCAAACATTATTATTTTGCAGGTTTATTCTCGAAGCGTACTCAGCATCCCAGCTCCTAGAGCAGTTGAACGAAGCAGTAATTAACACAACCACCCTGACAAACAAACAGAAGTCCTCCATATGTGAAAAACTGGCCATCTGCGTCTATAGAATATTAGATGGAGGATCCGACACCATGCAGCTTATGGACTTGGGGTGTACTATCATTCTAGCCAATAAGAAATCGTGAAATGTAATTTAAATTAATCTTTTTATGATATTCATAATGTATGTAAGATCGAAGTCGACCATAAAAAAAATTTCTAATGAATTTTTTAGAGGGAGATTTTGCTGTCAACGGAAGCTTGACTCCAGAGTGACTCCAATATAGATATTTCTGCTCAATCCCAGCATTGTGATTACATAAATCTTTTTCCAGAGGTATCAATGAAAACATACTTGCTTCAAAAAATAATCACAAATTATAGCAATTGAGTTGGATTTTTTTCATCTATGTTATTTTCAAGCTAATTCAATTGCCGGAAATGATACTGTATACAAAAAAATTCTTCAAATAAATTTAATTTTAATAAATGTTATTTATATAAAAAAAGAAGCTCATCGATATTCTGTTTGTTTTATTTTAAATGTGAAAATGGTTAAATTATGTTAATTTCTATTATTTAAATTAAATATAGTATCAAGAAGGAAATCCTGTATAGGTTTAGAATTATCTGACTTGCTTTTAGTCTTCTATTTATATAGTATGTAGGTTTATAGCTTCCTTGACAAATTGTGTTTTTAGAACAATAAGGTATCGTCTGACATTTGTCAAGTTTATACATATATTGATGCATTATTCAACGCATCCTAGTGCACTGTCCTAAAGATGAAGATAATTAACATGTTAACAAATTATAATCATATGGTGGTAATGAAGTGAACCAGTCAGAATTGAAGATGGACAAGTGTTAAATTAAGAAGGTAAAACTTCAACCCAAAAACATATAAACTGTGACACGTAGTGATTGTCATGAGATATATTACTCCACTTTTTATTCAGTGACTTCGCCATTATGACTTATTTCACCTACGTTATGACTACTTCAAGTCGTCGAGTATGAAATTTGTGCAGGAATGAAGGGAAGTTACAAATGATGCCATTTTGCAATAGATGAAATAGAAAAAAACATATTTGTAATTGATTTTCTAGTAGTGAAGGGCAAAATTTCACTTCTGATGATTTCACTGATTATCCCACTCCCGATGCAGGTTGAAATAGCTTTGCACTTCGTATAGTTCAATGAAGTGTGGTTAAACTGTTGTTGAATTTAATGAAGTGTGTAGTGTGATGCTTTGCGAAACATACACTTCAATGAACACCATGAAGTTAGCTGCGTATTTAAGTTTTTCGTACTGATTTGTTGTCTACATAGTTTGCAGTTCATTATGTTTGTGTGGGTTGTCAAAGTGAAAGAGAAAGCTTCATTGTATTCACAGTAACTGTGTTGTTATACAGTGTGTGTTTGTGGAATCCATACCCAATACTACACCGAGAGCCACACTCGCAAAGTGTGAACTATTGAAGTGTTAGCACAATTTAAAATGTGTAAACTATGAGTATTATTTTTTTTTTTTTGTAGCATAAATAGTACATATGAAAAAATAAAGATAATTACTAGACGTGGTACAGTTTTTAAAAGTTGTAATTGTTTAGAGATAAGTAAGTTATAAAAAGTTATGTGAAAAAAGTACAATCTGAAGTTATAAAATATTATTGAAAAAAGTTATAAAAATATTATTGTCTGTAATATATAATATAACAAAGTACTTCGTTCACTGTCGACCCATCACTTTTTTCTAGTCATAATGGGGATTTTGAATACAATATATATAATGTTAAACATTTCTAAAGCATACAGAAACATCTTCAATAACAGTAAACTAAATAATCAATTTCAAATAGGTCACTCTTTTTCCATTACAGTTATAACCGTTTTAAACAAACACAGGTTCAAAAATATTAATAAAGAAAAACTGACTGCATATAATGGTAAACTTTGAATTATAACAATATTGTGGGAAATATGTTTGCCATACATGCCTAAATTTTGGCTTTAAGGCGAAATAAATGTGATTTGAACTAAATGGATAAATAAAAGATATATGAAACCCGAATTCAGGAGTCTGAATGCCATTGTTAATTTTCGACGACATCTATTGTGAAGTGCGGTAAACAAAATTAATTTTTCGAACATTTCAAACCTGAACCGCGATCACATAAACAATTTTACAAATATAAATAGATGGCACTAAATGCACTTATCTAAAATGGTAAAAATTTAATCGTTTTATTTCATTATTTTGCGGCGGATAGATGTTTGATTTCATGATGAATGTAATGACAAACGACTATTTATATATTTTAATTAGTGCTTTAACAGCAGTTTTTAATTTATTTTTTACTGATATCTATAGGTGGCTGACATGCAATTGAAAACAATATATTCAAAGTGCTGAAATAAGGAATCGTACCAATGATCATTAGTATATAGTCAGTCAACGTTCGTTGAGGCAGGGCCTGCCTTTTTAAATATTATATAATTTAGAGATTTTGTTTTACCGCCATCTTTAAATGTTTGTGTGTGCTTGAAATGCACAAATTCGAACACAAACAAATAAATATTCCTTATTTATACATAATTTTCGTTTTTATGTATAGATATGTACATATGCAATCCAAGCAACATATAAATCTCATCCAACATTCTTGATATTTTTCAAACTCTTATCTAAATCTTAGATACAACTCAGAATGTAACTGAGCGATCTCTCGGGACGAGGATCGAACTCCAAACATCTTGGTCACCAGACAACCGCTTTATAGTTAATCCAAACATGCTACTTGAACGAATCTTGAGTCTCTCTTGTCATTCGCCGTGGCCATCTTGTCTTTCAATAATAAAAAAAATAACCTCCATCTTGTTTTAATATGTCAAATTAAGACGAGACAATCTTAACTTTTTCCGTCCTTTTTCTTTGAGTTTAAGCGTTGTATTATAACTTATAACATAATATAAGATGGTATAACATGTATGTATTATATAACATAAGATGTAATGACGCTTGGAATAGTCGTTTTGCAATACCGCCCCGTTTACAGCAATGACCGGATTTAGTTTCGGAACTATTATACGAGTATTATACAAGTATTTCGCTTGAAATTCTCATACGATTTCAACCAGTAGCGTAACTATGAGATAGAACGTAATGAAAGGACCTTAACCTACAATACTATAAATATAAATATTTTTTTAAATGCGCTATAGCAAGAAAGATTAAAATTAAAGAAAAAAAACATTTATATTACGAAAAATCGTGAAAGTATCATCGATGTATTGTCCGAGAGCGCTTGGAGCCTCGATAAGATCATATAATTACTGTCCCAATGTTTATATTATACTAATAAACTATATTGTTATATATAATAAACTATATTGTATATATGACCCGTTAGATGCAGAGGACACATATCACAAAGCAATCAATATAAGACTCTCAGTTTCAGTGGACACTCACCTGATGAACAGGCTGAAAAAAAAAGTAGTATTATTTCGAAATGGAGACTATGTAACAATCAAGAACTAGCTGATCTCCTTGAATTGTAATTAATTACTTGCAAAGGTTGACACAAATGATTCACTTTCTTTATTTTATAACACTCTTGGAAATCTAATCGATACTCGTATACCAGTTAAATACGTGTGGCCAAATAAGTATCCCTAATAAAAATTTGCAAGGGGAAATATAAATTCTTCAATATTAGCAAAATTACTTTGTAACCTCATTTTATATAAATAATAATACAAAACACTTGGTGTAAACCACTATTTATTAATTATTCTAAATGTTTTGATACTTATGGAATCTTCTTCAGGAAACAATATAAACTGAAATTAAAAATACAAGCATAGATAAAAACAAAACTATAAAGTGGAGAATAAGCAAGAACTAATATGAAAACAAATTTAAAAGGTGATTATTTGCAAAGAGAATTTGGTTATTTATAATATCTAGCCTGCTATTAACACTTTCTCTTATTTCTAAAATTTCAAAAGAATGGTTTGTTTCCAAAAGGTGATTGGCGAATTCAGAATAGTTGTTGCTATTTAGGCATCTCAAGTGCTCCTTAATTCTAATATCAAAATTTCTGCAAATTTTACCTATATAAAAATAATTGCAATTTAGTTCTTACTTATTCACCACTTTATAGTTTTGTTTTTATCTACGCTTGTATTTTTAATTTCAGTATACATTGTTTCCTGAAGACGATACCATAGGTATCGAAACATGTAGAATAATCATTAAATAGTGGTCTAATATGATTTTTTAAATTATATTAGACCCCACTAATATGTCGGGTTAGGTTAGGACAGTAGATCAATCAAATGCACACTAATACTATTAGTATTAGGTACAATACACATTCCGGTGGCCCTTTCATTTTGCATCGGGGCCGAACGCCTTTTTTCCTTTCTCTAGTGGAGACCAACTTTTTTTAATTACGCCACTGGATTCAACCGTGTGCTACGGTTCTATGTACTTCACCAGCGTATTTTCTCCAGTTAAAAAGATACATTGAAGATAATCGGTAACAACAGACTGTGTGCATGTTACACCTATATTTAATTCTTCGTAAGTAATATTTTTCGTTCAGTTTCAGATCCGTTAACTTTCTCAAACGTGTTTAAATCAAATTGTGTACAAGAAGTTAGACTCGAGTTTTCGTCACTGACGCTGCTAGTGTTGCGAACAAGATTCAGTTTTTGAAGAAAACTCAATTTTTATCTTAATAGATAGGAATAGAAAATAATCCAAATGAAATTGGTATGTATTTTCAAAGAATTCGTTTTCTGTGCCTATATTTTTTTCATGTATATTAGAGTATCATGAATTTAATTAGTGAGTGGCGATCCTCCGCTTACCCAGAACCGTTCTATGAGCAACAGCTCTCATATCGGTCTATGTTGGCATTTTTACTCTACAAGGCACTCGCAAAAAGCCATTCATTGTTCTTTCAGTGCAGATTCTGCCTTTATTTCTCCCTAAATATATATACACGGTGTAACAGACCTAATACACAATTATATTATTAAATTCGAGTAGAAAATGTTCAAGGGATATGTGCCTAGTCTCAACCGTGTCAGAGACAATCATTTTAAAAAAAACATAATTATGCGATTATGTTAATTGATTGTTATTGATTCCAAATTATATTGTATATTTAATACAAAAAATAAAAGGTCATCAAATTTCGAGCTGTTAGACTAATTTGTATTAGATGATTTAGTGTACATTAAAAATGGAATAATTTCCATTAACATCACAAACAATAATATTTTTCGTAACAGTGCAGATTTTGCACATGTTCCTTGAACATTTTCGACTCATAATATCCACCCGTAAAATGTTGTGGACTAGGTCTTTTACACTCTGTATAAGATGTACGAATATCTTGTCTCATGAAATATTCGCACTTTCACAAAAAAACATAAATGTTTTTAAATATTTATGAACGATGAATTTAAAAAATAGTTATAGTTATAGAAAATTTAATAAGCTCATAGCTCCGTTGCTTTTTTTAGTGGTACAAAGGAGGCTGTTCGATAGCGCCCCGCACACAGTGACAGGGCGATACCGCGCAGCCTCCTATACCAAATTTTCTCTCATTGTACCCGACCGACCTCTTTTATTTTCATTATAATCGGGACAACTTTTAATACTGCTTGATTAGGGTAGTCGGAAAGCGCTGGACCGAAGAATCGAACCCACGGTCTTCTTAAAGCAGTGATGGTGTGTCAAAATTTTATAAAATCAAAAAAAAAGTTTCATGTACTTGTTTCCTAATAAGTATATCTTCAGTGTACACCTCGTAATGTGAAGGTCCAAGAAATACACTCTGTAACAATTACACGTTTATTACAGTAAGATACCATTTAATTACAAGGTATATCACTAGTACAAGCCAAACGATAAAGCCGATGGACACGCAGAGAGACGCCCTTTATAACCCCGCACACACGCCACGACGGTGCGGCATTCACGCACACACTCACACACACAACTAAGTGTACAATCCCAAGGACATCACATTTAACGTAGTGATAAATTCAAACGTTGTTATCGGACAGAAGTCTGGTGGTGGGACACCGTTCTTTGTTAACTCTGATATTAGTGAACGCTGGCGTGTCGCCCAAAGCTTCACCTTTGACACGCGTGTCGCAGGTTCGCCATCACTGTCCTAAAGAAAAGCGCGTACGTCAACTACGGGTCTAGAAATGCTTACGGAAATGGGAGTACAAAGCCGTGGGAAACAGAGTCATTTAAATACCCTGACCACCGGCGCATAACGGTGAGGGGGAACCAGTACATTAAATTATCGCATCTACATAATACCCTCGATGTAATATAATGTAGGTACATATTTTTTTAAATCGCTCAAAGGTACGTACGTCATTCGTACAGGTGATCATATGAAAACATACCCAACACAGCTTCATTCATATTGCTTATAGACAAAGGGGCATTGGTGTTGGTATTTTGCGCATACCGTCACGGAAATTTAGTAATATCTAATAAAGTCTTCTACACTTCTCCAGTCAGACCTCGGGTAGAATATAATTCGATCATATGCAGGGGCGTGCAGCGCACGCGAGCAAAAAAAAAACTGTGCATTACTGAAAATTCTGGGAAACAAATATAAATGAAATAATTGGATTAACATAAACGGAAACATTGTTTTACAATTGGCGTCACCTGTGTACCAGCAGAGACTTTAATTGCTTCATTCATAAAACTATCACAGAAACTCATCACTGTACCCATGGCAACTTATGCATCTTGACCTATTCATATTACTCTATTCTATATTTAAGTTAGTGAATTACTCGAGTCGTATAATTGGTTATTTACTGAAGTTTTAACAGAATAACATTAGAAAGGGTTACAACTGCGTGCAAATCATCTTTCTCTTTTACTAATTCGCGAATTTTACTATCTTACTATTTTGAACGTGTTGATTTCATGATTGTTCTTTAAATTTGGTGCATGGATTGGTTTTTGATTTGGTAAAAACAAAAAGCAATCAGCAGAACTATTTCCTGCGTTAACCTTTAATATAAATAATTAATTATATTATAACTTTGTTTATTAATTTATTATTTGTTTGTTAACTTTTTTTATTAACCACTTAATGAATTAAAATACATCTGCCGGTTTAGAAAAATATAATTTTCTTCTTCAGGATGTCATCAACTAATCAAAAACATATAAATATAAAGAAACAATACACAACGTATTACCCGATACTGTCAGGTTATTCCGAACTTAATTAACTATAAAAAAAATGATACAAAACTCTTTTATACACAAATTAATGTTTAAAATAATTGTATACGATTGAAGCTGATTTAATTAAGAATTGCAACCTAGCTTAGTGTACAGCAATAGCCTCCGCTCCCCTACTTTCGGGAAAAATATATCTATCAAAGGATTTAGTATGTATAAATTCGTAGTATTCATTTGAGCAATAGTTTTAAAGGGCTCTTCTGCCGCGTGTATTTAATAGTTGGATTGCAGGTAACTACAGAAATAATATTACTGGTACGTATTTTCATAATACTCGTAAAAACGATTTTTAAGTATTATAATTAAATTAGACCCCTTTCTAACGTGAGTCCCAATGCACTGCATTGGCTGGATTGCCATAGTTACGCCACTGATTCATCTCGACCGAGAACACTAAATAGAACATTTATTTATTTACCATACCATAATAGAAAATACCTGTACGCAGCTATGCTGTCATGTTACCGTGAGATATTTGACTTTTTTAAGCATTTTAAAATATAATAAAATTCTTTTACTAACTTAAATGTCTTTAAAACAATTGGTGCCATATATTTCCCATAAATATTAATGTTGTATTGTGCGTACATATGTAAATATTAAAATATTATAGAAAATATAGGAAAAGTTAAATCAATTCATTACAAAATATAAATTCACGAACACTCCACACAAAATAAATCTCACAATCAAAATGTTTGTCTCTCTAACAGCTCAATATTAAAAACAACAAATAAAATCAAATATCTTGGAGTAATCATCGATAAAAAAATATTTAATTAATAATTGTTAAAAAGATTAGAAAATAAATATACATATTTTTTAAGAATATGAACATTTTTATAGATAAAAAATATGTACTTAGTATACTATACACTTATTAAATCCATATTACAATGTAACATCATTAGTTGGGGATCAGTATATAATAAAAGCCTGATTTAATGTAAAAAATGTACAGAAACTTATCATAAAAATAATATTATAGAAACTAAAAGAAATAAGAGTTTTTTCATTCAGAACAAAACAAAATAAGAAATATATATGACGCGAGTGTTGATAGCACCAGAAACAGAAGACGTCCGCGGAAATGTTGGCGTGACCAGGTAAACCAGATGCTGGAAGATAGTCTTAACAATTAACGAGCTTCTACAAGAAGATGTATAAATGTAGACGAGGCGAGAGTTATTGAGTGACAGAAGAGAGCTGTGCTTCATCGTTTCTGACTACCCCCGCGGGGAAACGGCGTGATGGTAAGTTAGTTAGTATTAAGTTGCAATTGCGAGGGACCCTGCTTTCTAGAAACATGGAAAAAATATAATTAATATCAATAGCGATAGAGAAAGCCATAAAGAAAGAATTTGGAAATGGTTTTAGTTTTTAACTGTTTCTAAAGGGCCCACAAAATATCTAGTGGAAATGGCCCCTATCATAATCATAAATCCGCCCCTGTTATATAGATCAGTATTTATTGAATGACAATCTACATTATAATTCTCAAATGCAGCCAAAGAACGAAATTGGCGTTGTGACGCGCGACGAAGTAAATATTTCAAATTTTTATAGTACTACGTACATTTGACCAGTAGCAAGTATTGGCTACCCTCTTTATTTTGATCTTGCGATATTAAAAATAAAAGGCTTCATAATACACCAATCAGGGACGTGCAGCGCATACAAGCAAAAAAACTGCGCATTATTAAAAATTCTGGGAAACAAATATAAATTAAATAATTGGATTAACATAAAAGAAAATATTATTTTACAATTAGAGCCATCTGTGTACCAGTAGAGACTTTAATCGCTTAGTTCTAGAAACTACCACAACTCACCGCTGTACCCATGGTGCTATTTTGTATTCGCCGCATCGAGCTATTCGCATTACTCTGTTCTGTCTTTAAGCTAGTGAATTACTCGAGTCTTATAATTGGTTATTTACTGAATTGAAAATTTATTTCGGTTGATCCATTTTTGTATGAAGTCGTTACCTATGCTGTTTTTAATAGAATAACATTAGAAAGACTCATAACTGCGTGCAAATCATTGAAGTGTCTATTTCCTCTTTTACTAGTTCGCGAATTTTACTATCTTACTGTTTTTAACGTGATAATTTCACGATTGTTCTTTAAATTTGGTACATGGATTTGTTTTTGATTTGGGCAAAACAAAAAGCAATTGTCAGAACTATTTCTTACGTTAGCCTTTAATATAAAAAATAATTTCCTTTAGATATTACGTGAAGGATTTTTAAACAATAAATTAATCATTTTCAGTCATAGAAAGTGTTCTTAAAAATATCCATACATTCTTTATATGGATAAGAAGGAATTATTTTACGTTAAAACTTATACTTTTAAAACACTATTGATAGTAGTCTAAAATTACAAATAAATACATGGTAGGGTCGTATAAACGACGGATTCATTTTGTCTATAGACGTTCGTTAAACGAAAATGCATATATTATATATGATTGTATAATATAATTGGTAACAGCATAACCTAAATCTACACCAACTGCACGCCATTGATACCAAGGTATGTTACGAAATCTTTAATTTTAATATATACACATTTGATTTATTCTAAATTTATCTAATTAATTAATTTATGAACATTAATATAATTCTGCACGCATATTTAAAAAAAACATAATTATATAATCGTCTGGCAATTGGTCGTTTGATTAAAAATGAAAAAATACTTCTCTCTGGACGTTCTATTTTTTTAAATGAATACTACCATGTGTTCAATAATAATATAATTCGATATCAGAAGGAAGGTTGTGAAATTAAATACTGAAGATTTTAAAATGCGTAAATAACATTGTCGTAAAATATGGAAATGTAGCAATTTTGAGAATAAGTACCGTTACCATATCAATTTGGAGATAGAACGCCGTCAGTGGCTTCACACATTTACATATAAAAATATCAGACAATGTTAAAATAAAATAAAAAGTACAGCGGTAGGTAGAGCGCGTAGAACGCCACACTCTTTTGCCTGCTTGTTTAGTTTCGATCACTTTCATATATTGATGTAGATGAAGTTTGTAACGGGCCCGTATTGCAAGCCAATCTTACTGGACACCTTGTATCTGCAACACTCGCATTAAATATTTCTCCTACCATCCTATATGAACGTTTCACATTCTCAAACCACCTTATCGAATCTCTTTCTTACTTAATCTTGCCGATAGTGCTTCCATTCACTTTGAGATTATGAATAATAAAGTATTTTATATTTTATATTATTAAAATTACATGATTTTGTTTTCGCTTACCTCTCCAAAAAAAAGACTAGCTCTTGCGCTTGGAGAGGGAGTTACATTATAATAATTTTATATATAGAGTTATACATTTATAGTCTATAATTATTTATTGTCTATTTGTGTGCTTCTGAAGTGTTCTATAATATTATTTATTTTCTAATTATGTGCTTCTGAAGTGTTCATTTAATTTCTTTCTAAAGTTTTTTTTATATCTTTTATTTCTTTAATTTGTGTAGGGAGGCTGTTGAAATTTTTTATCCCTAAGTATATAAAATTTTGCTGATAGAGTTTGGTGTTACATTTGGGGATTTTAAAGTTATTTTTAAACCTTAATGATGTGTTTGTTTCAAATTTTACAGTGTTATTTTCGTTAATTAATTGGTTATATGTAACGAACGAATTCAGTTAGGTTGATATATTTGTTTAATTCCACGCCAATATAATAATTCTTTTGTTAATGCAGTATTGATACAATAATAACGCCGTACTGTTTTAATTTTTTTTAGTAGTTAGGTGCGTACATATGATGTGTGTTAAATTGAGGTTAACTGGGATATAAATGACTGCAACGACTTTTCACTTAACGACCATCTCGTTTAACGACAGCTCACACTTCAACTATTATCGTACCCCCTCTATATGAGAACATAAAAACGTATCAAAATTAAAGAACAGTAAAATATTGAAAAAATAATGTATTAATGTAAAAGCCCTTAGGGGTAATGATTAAATATATCATTAAGAGAACACATTCTTATTGTGAAGTTGTAATTATTCAGAACAGACGGTCTGTGTTATTTTAAATACAAATTAAATGTATTAATTAGAAATATATATATATATATATATATATATAAAATCAATTTTATCGAAAAATATTGTTGTGGGATTCAAACCTGGATCTATTTCCAAACCGTGGTTGGACAATAATGGCCTTCCCAGGTTTGGAAAGAGATCCAGTTTATTAATATATCAAATGAATACTTGTAATTAGTATTTAATAAATATATCAATGATTATGTATAAAAAGAACGAACAATTTAAATTAAAATATGAAGTGGAACATTCCATTGTCGAAAAGCCGAGCTGCAACCCTGAAGCTATAATAATTTGACGATTATTTCCTGCCGGTGAGGCGAAAATATATAACAAATAACCAAAATGTTATTTACGAGGTGCAGAGCGAACTTTTTTGAGGTAGGACCCGGTTACCGGCTAGGACGCGGCCATGCCCCCGCGCGGCCGCCATTGGTCCGGCCCGCAATTACCCCCTCCGCCGGGCGGCCGCGCTATCATTTACAAGATTTTTCAAATCTCGACCGTTTATTTCCCGCTCGGCGCTCGGGGGACGCGGCGCGCCGCTCCGCGAACGCACCGCGGACCCGAGGAAGGGACCGACAATCTTTGTGACATGTGACAAAACTGTGAAGATAACGACATTGTGACATAACCGTTCGAGTTTGTTTGTGCCGAATAATGTCAATCTCTTTCGGTGGGTGCGGGTTTAGTGCATGTTCTGTTCGATATTCATGACTAGATCCACACTCATCCACAGAGTTGAATATGCAACAGGTCGCCGCGGATCGGACGGACGCCGGACGGCTTCGTTCTCTTGCGGTACGTAACATTTTATTAACGACGGTGTTGCCGCGCCGAGCGGCCGGTGGCCGTTTCTCGGAAGTGACCGGCCGACGGGAGATTTGGCAACAGGGCGTCTCGAGCCGGCAGATGGCCGGCAGCGAGACGCTATCGCGCTAGCCCGGCGAGACGGAATTATCTGTCTCCTGTCTCCTGTCTCTACCCACCGGGTCTTGTAAATTGTAAGATTTTTTCATTGATGTGTTGTAAATAATAGCTGCATTCCGTAACTGTAATTCTAAAATGTATATATTTCACTAAAAAATTCCAGTTCCGGCAACGCGCACGATTTTATTGAATATTTTGTTACATAATAGATATCAGCTGCAGTTAAGTAAGGTCATCATAAGTCATTCCAGAGAGTAAACAGAAATATAAGTACGTTGCTCTAGTTAAATAAAGATTTCTCATTCATTTTAGCCGTTCGCGAGACACCATTGAGCGTTGCTCTTAAAATAACGCGTTAAATACAGTTAATTGAAATATTAACGTTAAAAACTGTTTTGCTCAAAGAATTAATTTGTAAAATGACTGCTAGCAAACCGTCAAACAAGATGGCAGGTGTAAAAACATACCTGCTCGAAGCGTCGCGGCTCACAAAGCGTTTACTGGTACGAGCGGCGGTCTAGCGTAGTGTTTTTTTGTTGTGTATAATTCTTTTGTGTTCATCGTGGGAAAGGAATGCTCAAATAGTCTTACTAAATTGCTTCAACTACACGCAATGGCGGTTTGCGACGCGGGCCGCGGCGTTCCCTCGGCTGATTTTGAAGCGTTCTTAATTTTGGCGCCATTATTCTAGAACGGCTGTTGGGAAATTACGTCTCCGGCCGTTGGAAGTCGTTAGGCGGTAGGTAGGTACCTACCTACCTGCCCGGCAAGCGCCCCCTCTTACGACAGAGTCATCCGTGGGTTTATTTTTGCAATATTCTACGTAACATGATTACACGCGTGCTTTTACATTCGCTAGCGTTCTTATTTATTTTATACTATTTATGTATCGCAGGTGAATTGGTAAGGATATTAACGAAAAATATATAAAACTAGAGAGGCATTGAGTATTTGGCGCCAAAATTAAATATTTCGTGGTTATATTTTTTACTAACTCGCATCACCTGTTCACTTTATGATTCCAGTGTCTTCAACATTCGCGTCACATATTTTTCTTGCCATTCTCTCCTCACGCGTTTGTTCCACATGGCTAAACCATCTAACTTTTTAAATCTTGTTCACTATGCTAACTAAGATCATGTGTCACATATTTTTTTCATTATTTCTTTCCACTGCATTCAGTCTTATGTCGTTCCTTTAATAATTAAAATAATTTTATTAGTTTTTATTAATTGAATTAAATTTATTCATCATTTCTACGATATTAATATTAATTTTAGAATGCTTCTATTTAAACATTTTAACGATATATATTTAAAAATTTATAATATTTATTATATATATATATATTATAAATTCAGTTTTTTTTGTTGGTATTTTGTGCTTGAAAATATTCTATCAATATATTTAACTTGTTTATTTATATATATATTTGTATTTATCCTTACTATTATAGAAACTTAATTACACATATTACATAATAATAAAAAATTAAAATTTTAAATCTTATAATAACTAATTTTAAGCTACATTTTTACGAGTTTTTCCAATAATATTTACGGGACAGCGATTCCAATTCCGGGATAATCCCGGCCAATTCGGGACGGTTGGCAACCCTAACTTCAATGCAGTTTCACTAGGAAAAAAATATACCTGCTGTTGATTGAAATCCTTTACTACAGATAATAAATTAAGTAATAAAAAGTTAAAGTTCCGTGTCAAAACCCTCTATAATTGAGTACTTAACTTCCAAACGGCTCAATAATGAAACTGACCAATAAGATTTTGATAGCCTGTACTAGAGAAGATCAAATAATGTGAGTGACAAACAACTCTAAAACACGCGTATTCGAGTTTCAAAAACCTCTATAAATGGTATAGACTGGCAAATCCCTCTATAAAAATTATAAATTTCGTAATTTCTCAACATCTACAACATATTAGTGATTTTTTTTCGCATTTCATGTAGTATCTTTAAAATATCTATTAAAGAGTTTAAAATTAAAAAAAGTAAAATTCAATTTTTAAACGTTTTTCGTGATTTCTGACGATTTCTTTTATGACAACGGCTCTTCGCCGACTCTCTGACCATCTTCTCTAGTTCTCAGACTTTCATATCGTGTTCCAGTCCTTTTCCACACTGTCAGACCACCTGTACCTCGGTTCTAGGTTTCCACTCGGTCGTGATCTTGTAATGTTGGCATCTTTCAACACCGTCAGCCCATCGCGGTCTTTGGGTTCAAAAAAAATCTTACGATTGTTTCTTGTTTTTTTCACGTTCGTGGGGTTCGTTTTAGGGGTAGGTTCATAAATTTTTCATCATTAGCATTTGTATATAAATATTATCCGTGCAATTTTTGAACGTCAGAGTATGAAGAAGACGAGACGGATTTGAAAAGTAATTTTCTATAAATTTATATACTTGACCATGATGTTTCAAAGAATATAACACTTACATAACAGACGCAGAAAGCTAAATTCCATTTTTTTGACGGTGGACATCTATTTATTTTATATTTTATTTAATTAAGTTTATTAACAAATGAGCCTTTCACACAATATTGCAAGTAACAAATTAAGTTATTTTCAGTTGCTCTAGTACTTCATAAGTGGCAATAATTTGTTTATATTCCCAGAGCAGTAAATGAATAAACACGAAATAAAATGTACATATTGGAGAGAGGGGTTTGGAACATTAGTTGCGGGACGAGGGGCATTCTGCACACATTCTTTGTGATAACATAAGTCCGATAGTTTACGACTCGCGTGAGTGCGTATTATATTGTGAGCGTTTTCCGATCGAGCCAATATATTTAAAAAAAAGTCGCGGAGCTATTTTATAGCGTAAGAGGTACCAAAGCGATCACGTGGTGTGACATCAGAATCAAACTATTGAAACAATGAATTAGCGTTAGTTCGTATTTAGTTATCTGTGTTTATATTATATTCTATTATGTTCTATATTGAACGCAAGTTTACTGCCACTTAAAAATATATCAAGTACATGCGAAATACTACAACAACTAATAATTATGGTATTAGTTGCAATACTTTACTTAGTTTATATTGTCCTCCATCCACGTCAGTTCCTCAGTCCAATTTTCTCGGCATCCTGCACACCTTAGGGCTGCCACCGGAGAAATGCACGTTGCCTTTTCCGCTCCATCGGTCCGATCTAGAAAGAATAGAAACTGGAACTTTTTCTATGTTTTCTTAATGAGTTCCCGAAACTGATTTTTGTATTTCATACTTATCTACTTACCACTATTCTGCCCTGACACACAATTCTCGTTTCATCCATATTCATACATCTTCTCATTCAAGCTCGCCGGTTATTGTGACTTCTAAAAGTGATGGTAAACCGTTATTTGACTGTCATTGTATCGAGATCTAACGACGATTGGTCACTAAGATTTAACTGTCGGAGGCTTACTTTCTAGTGTAGCAGTCAATTGCTCGAAGAATTACGCTAATCAGTAATCAATCAGTTGCAATCGAACATAATAACAGTCAAAATAACGGTTTAAATAGCGATTTTACCATCGCTAGCTTTTAACAGGACCATATTCCAATATCTGCCAAGTCTTTCGCGGACGTCCTCTACTTTTGGTGCCATCAACACTCGCGTCATATATCTTTCTTACCATTCTCTCCTCATTCATCCGTTCCATATGACCAAACCACAATACCACATATTTCTTAATTTTATTTACTATACTAAGATTAATTTTACATTCTTTCCTTTTTTCTTCATTCTTTACTCTGTCGTAAATGTATCTGCATATTAAGTTCAGTCTACTTTCGTTCGTCTTCTGCCAGCCACAGGCTTCACTTCCATACGTCAGTATGTAGCGTTGGTTAAGTCGTTATTTAAAACGTTATTGCGACTGTGATTGTGTTCAATCACATAACGGTTTAGCATCACTATCAGTCTCGATACCGGGACTCCATTGTGAACCGTTAGTCTTGCCTCAGTTAACAAGTTCCCATATTTATGTTTCATGAAATGTATTATCTATATTTTCATTAAAAAAAAAAAAAATATATATATATATATATATATATATATATTTTATTTATTTAATTTAGCGAAAAAATACATTGGCAAAATAAATTCAATTTTTAAAATATGGTTACAAACATACATATGGTTATATACATACATGGTGTTTCTTTCGCTTACCTCTCCAAAAAAGAGACCAGCTCTTGTGCTTGCAGAGGGAGTTACACTACAATAATTTTATATAATATATTACATATTCTATTCATTGTCCATTTGTGTGCTTTTGAAGAATTCTGTAATATTGTTTATGTGTTTTTGAAGTATTCATTTAGTTTCTTTTTAAACTCTTTTATATCCTTTATTTCTTTGATTTGTGTAGGGAGGCTTTTAAAATTTTTTATCCCTAAATATATATAAATTTGCTGATAGTGTTTGGTGTTAATTTAGGGATTTTAAAGTTATTTTTAAACCTTAATGATGCGCTTGTTTCAAATTTTCTAGTGTTATTTTCTTTAATTAATTGATTAATTGAGGTTTTTTTGTAAATGTTTTATACAAAAAATTAGGTTGTATTAATTCAGTCAGCGCGTCGATGTCATCTTGGACTAAGTTTCCCAGTTAAATGAAGGCGAATATGACATCGTCAACGACTTCGAATCATCATAGATATTTACATTTCTATTTTCTAACTAATGTTGACTTCTTCGCTGGCGTCTAGTTAGTCCTTCGCTGGCGTCTAGTTAGTCCTTCGCAAAACAAAATACACACGACTAATGTTTGAAAAAGAGCGCCGCGCGACGTTGCCAAAACGTCGGCGAAAGTTTATCTTCCGAGAAATTTACCTGCACAAAAATTCTGCGGCCATTTCGGGAGATAAGATTCAGATACCATCACTACAACTCAAAGTGAGGCTTGACTGTCTTATTGGTTCTATCTGTAGCGTCTATTGGGTCGACTACAAGTCTTTGCTTTGATATACTATTCGATAAGGTGAATCTATATATAAATCATTAACTGTTCTCAAACTTCATAAAAATCGGTAGATAACCTTTTAGAATATTGATATTGAAAGCATTTTATGAAAATTGGACGAGTAGATTCACTTGATGAATGTTAGCAAGTCGAAAGTGATGGTATTCGAGAAGGAGGAAAGCGAGACACCGCGCTAAATACTTGGAGGTAATGAATGGTTGGAACAAGTTGATGAGTTTGTGTATTTGGGAAGTATGTTCGATTGAAACGGAAAGGCTGTGAATGATATCGAAAGGAGGGTGACTGCAGGGAATAAAGTGAACAACTGAGAACTGGAACAACTGAGCCAAGACTAGCCTAGTCCTGGTGCCGGCACTGATGTATGTAAGTGAGCCCTGGAGCTGGCAGAAGAGGAACGAAAGTAGACTGAATGCAATGGAAATGAGATCGCTTAGGCGTATATGTGGCAAATATGATGGAGTAAAGAATGAAGAAATAAAGAAAGAATGTAAAGTCGATCTTAGTATAGTGTGTAAGATTAAGAAAGGATTAAAGATAAGATTTATGTGGCAAGCCTTGGTGACACCAGAATTAATGGACGTCCGCGGAAGACTTGGCACGACCGGGTAAAACAGATGGTCCTATTAGAAGCCTCAATAATCGCCGAGCTTGTATGAGAAGATGTATGAATGTGGATGAGGCGAGAACTGTGTGTCAGGACAGAAGAGTGTGGCTCTCTATCCCCGCGGGAAACGGCGTGATGGTAATGTAATTAGTTAGATGCGCTTACCCCAAATTTGGGGTAAAAGCATCTAGTTGTATTATTTCTGACAAATTGTTAAAATAATGAAAACGTCTTTATTGATCTGCTTTATAGACAATACGAATTAATTATTTTGGTCCTTAATGACGGGTAAAACGTACTAAGTTCCAAAATATCTAATAAAATTGCTCAGACGGGGGAAGTGCGACATATCAGAGTGATTGTTTTCGAAATTTTTAATTATTTTTTAAAAATAATGAAAGTGTCTTGCCATCACTAATTGAGAAAGTTTCCATACAAAAATATATGAGGTACACCAACTGATTAGATGCACTTCCCCCATGGAGTAACATTTATGGGGTAAGTGTATCTGGTGTTATAAATCGTAATCAGTGGAAATAATCATTAAAACAATATATACATCACAAACTACAAATCAAAATAAAGGTGGTTATCTAATATCAGCGTCCTGGCACGAAAGATTGTCGAGATATAGGAAAGATTGAAAAGGCATACACAACTCGTAAATTGACATCAAACAACTGTCATACTTTGAAATGGTATTACAAGCAAACTAATGCACCATCTTCAAATATTGATTTATAATATTTCTTAGAATTTCATATTAGAATATCATTTCTCAGATTTAAAACATTCAAAATGCGGCGACAGATTGCGCCACTGGAATCCAATTTAAAGCGTAATTGGGAGACCGTAGATGCACTTACCCTGATTCGCCATTTTTCTGCTCTAAAAATTTCCTGCATCTGATAGTTTTATATATATATATATATATATAAATATAAATAGGGGACGTCTGCTGAAAAGTTGGCACGACCAGGTAAACCAGATGGTTCTGTTAAAAGCCTCGATAATCGGCGAGCATGTATGGTTGTGGATGAGGCGAGAATTGTGTGTCAGAGCAATAGAGTGTGGCGCTCTATCCACGCGGGGAAACGGCGTGATGGTAAGTTAGTTAGTTAGTTCTTGGAAAATTTTCAAGTTATTAAGTGAAAGACTTTAAATATTTTTAAATATAAAATAATAACACAAGTTTAACATGTATTGGAATACATATATTCAACTACTCATTCGCGACATTTTGCAACGCGTCTGCTTAAACGGAGACGTGTATTCGTATTCATATACAGGGTGGCCCAAAAAAGTGAGAACATTTCGTAAAATGTGATATAATTACATCAAAATTAGTTTAACTATATCAACAATAGCTTAAATAATTTACTAATTTACTTACTTATCTATATACCTGTATTACGTTTTATTTGGACAATTTCCGGTCGCCATCTTTGATTATTAATTTTCACATTGTTTTCCAGAACGACACAAAAATCCCTGCAGAAGACCGTATTCTGATCAAAAATTTGCGAATTAAAAAACGTCGGGGTGCTTGGAAAATGATCAAAGAGTTTAAAACAAAGCACTACAGCATAACTGGACTTTACTGCAGGACGGAGCTCCATCTCACACAGCCAGAAATACAATCAACCTTCTTTCGTCGTGAGAATGTTAATTTCATCGAGCCAGGCATGTGGCCACCGAACAGCACAGCTTTAAACCCACTAGATGATGCAATATGGGGTGTTTTGATGATTTCTGATTAGCTAAATATTGTGCAAAAAAAATTACATTAAGAATTATAATTAATTATATTAAGTTTTGAAATAACTCATGTGTTACGAGATGTTCTCACTTTTTTTGGGCCATCTGTATATATATAAAGTAGATGGCTTTCAAATAATGGAACGATAGATGTATTAATGTGAAAAGTGTAACATATAGGTTAGAAAATATGTCGTCAAAAGTACTGTCGCTGTAGCATAGTTGGATAATGCACCTTCCCCGGTTTGGAAAGAATCCCGGTAGCGCAACAACAATATTTTTCGATAAAATTGATTTTATATGTATATCTTTCTAATTTAATTTAATTTGTATTTAATATATGTTTGGGATAGATTTTTCGATAAACACATATTGTGATTTTTAAATTCTTCTGCTAGATGGCATCAGTTAACACATCAACGTGAATATTTTGAATTATTTGCGCGTAGACCTACATACTAATGCGTAACATATCAAATGAATATATAATTTAGATTTATTTTGCAGAAATTATAGTAGTACAAAGGTTTTTTAGTTGTATAGAGTGCACGCCCCTGATCTTTACCCTCTACTCCGTACTCGAACAAAACTTTCCATACTTTCGTATTATCATTCTGTCACACGTCTCACCCACAACACACCCAAGATAACAGATACACCCAAAATACCAACCAAACTTATCAATGTTGTCTATTTTTTAGTGACTATTTTCTCTAAGGTTTACTCTGGTTTGTTTATCGTTGATGTGTTAAACAAATTAATTTATTTTTAAACTAATGTCAATGGCGACTAAACATATATAACTGGAGGTTATTTACGTCGTTTATTTAATATTCTATTCATAAATAGACACGAGTTGAGTTGGCGAACATGACCAAAATAGTATTCGTTTGCAAACAATACCTTTCGTTTAGTTCTTCATTCGTACACTCTGTATTATTTAATAGTGATTCTAAATATGAGAGTCTCTTAGTAGAGAGAGACGCATGAATTGTTGACACAAAATTGAGGTGTGCATCTTCTATTGCTTACGCCGCCAACTGGCATAATCCTGGCTTTGGCCTCATTTATCATGAATCCGACTTTCAGTGCTGTGAACGCCTCTCTCAACGCTCGTTCAGATCTCGAAATGATGTCAATGCCAGCAAACAATTGTATGGACTTATTGACAAGAATACACGCTAATGCGTCGCAGTGTCAAAAGGTTCCGACACATTTGATTGAATTTTCATCTGGCATCCCGCATTGTGAGAAATGTGGTTTTGGAAAAAAGGAAGTTAGCTTATTAAAAGTTTTCACGAAGAATTGTGTGTCATAAGTCGTACACAGGTGTGGATAGAGGCTTCTATAAAGATTTGCAGATTTGATTTGATTGTACACAAAGTCTCCGCGCCTAGATAATTTCTCTTTTTTAAATTGCAGTAAAATTACACTTCCCCATGTATATCGGTTTTTACGAATGTTGCTAGTTATACGGAGCGTCGGCCATTTTGGATGACATACAGTATTAGTAATTATTTTTATATGGTTGTTTTATACGTCATTCGATGCCCAAAAAGACATGTAACGCTGTGGCATTCATAACGTAGATCTGTCCAAAAACGATATACAGTGTTGTTGCAGGCATGTACTCAAATGTTTAAGAGGTTTTTTTTTTATTATATTATATCTTCCAATTCACGCATTAATGTGTTTGTACGAACATTTGTTGCGACTGGTCCAAAAGCGTGGAAATCTTTGCCCTTCGTCATAAGGTACGGTGCGTCAGAGACTTGTAGTATAGAAAGGTAGTGTAGGTCTAAACAGTTTGTGTGTAAAACGCTCTTAAGGATAAATTTTTACAAAAATGCCGCTATAAAAATGATCTAATGTTATAATATACTCGTACAATACTAAGGTAGTTAATAAAAGTGTCACAGCACGTAAAGTATAATAGTAGATGCATGTAGACCTTGTCGTAGATCTGGTAGAGGAAATATAAAAAAAAAATACCGCATGATAATTTGAAATCTTGTTTGATTGCATTTCGACGCGGACACGTCAACAGGCTAGATCTAAAGTGTCGTCGTGCGTAAAATCCGACCCACGAAAAAGCGGGTTTCTACAGCATCCTGAAGTGCGGTGATATTTCCATTCTTCACCGCAAAAGTACAAGTCAACTGAAGGTGTAAATTGCCGCCTAACCCAAGACTGAGATGAAGGTAGGCCAGATTTTTTCTTTCTTGCTCCAATTCGGATTGTGTCAACTAAACAGTAATTTAAATCGATACAGTCCACTGGATCTACCAGTCGTAAGAATCAACAGCGAGAACTTTAAAATCACTGCCTCGGATTCGAACATTAAGACCGTATATTTGATTTTATTTTTAATTAATTTTCTTTTGCGACTGATATCCGACTTAAGTATAGATACGAAACGAACGGTTTTTATTACAAAAGCCTACTTTAACAATGTCACGACTGATTTGTTAACAGTTATCATTTTATTAAATGAGGAAGTTATAACTAGACCATTAAGAATATGATGATGGGGTGTACATTAAAAAATTATTTTAATGTACGCATTTTAAAATCGCCCGGATCGTTAAAAGGGTCGTTAAATTAAATATAAATGACTAATTATTATTTATTACAATAACTGGTTATTTGAAGTCAAAAATCGTAAAAAAATTAAGATTTTAGAAATTAAACTAACAGAAAAATATCTATTTTTTATTTATTATCTTAGTTTAATAACCACAATTGAGTTTAAAAAACATCTACCGGTTTCGGAAAACACTTTTCCTTCTTCAGGATGTCATAACTAACTAAAAATATAGATATAAATTAAATAATTTGGAATCGTTGGAGATAAATAAAGCATGTAAAAGTAATCGGGAAATTCTAAACAGCCAACTGAATTTAACTACGAGTCCTATTCTAAAATTTTTTCCTAAAAATTATTCGACTAAATTTGTATTGAGCAGTAATTTGAGTTAGGTACTAAATTTATTTTTTTAAATAATTGTTGTTTTTTAAAAATAGTTAGTTATGACATCCTGAAGAAGGAAAAATGTTTTCCGAAACCGGTAGATGTTTTTTAAACTCAATTGTGGTTAATAAAACTAAGATAATAAATAAAAAATATGAATCTTAACCACCAAGTTAATATTGCTAATTTTAAAAGAAAAATATCTGTTTCGATTGCTTTTTTTGGTGGGTAGAGACACCTTCGCGGCCAATGGTATCTGCTGTGCGCCCACGCCCAGTATTTCCCAGTATAAATAAAGTAGTTTGGATCACGACATTTTTTTAAAAACTAGCCACGCTAATCAAAACCGCGCTCCAAGTCTGATTCCGATTTGGGGTTCCTGGACACTCCTATCCGGGGAAGCGCATTTACCATTTTCGCTACAGCAATCGAGTACATTTTCGACAAATTTTTGAACTTATATTATGTAATCTTTTCAATTGATATATCTATTATTCAATTTTTACAAGCGATCAACTTTATATTAAGATATTCAGACCAGGTGAAGATTCGGATAACAGGGAACCCTCAAAAAGTTCAGCGTCTGAGAGACGTACGTCTGTACAGTGGGACCTGTATATTCGTCATTAATGCGTTCCCGAAGGTCTGACGAATATAGAAACAGTTTTTCCCAATATGTTCCCAGCCCCCAAAAATAGTTCACAAATGAATAAATTTTAAATACTAAGCCGATATACGTATAAAATCAATTTTATAGAAAAATATTGTTGTTGCGCTACCGGGATTCGAACCTGGATCTCTTATTCAATCCGGGAAAGGTGCATTACCAACTATGATACAGTGACAGTACTTTCTAATTAACACATTTAATTAGTATTTAAAATATCACAGACCGTCTGTTCTCAATAATTACAACTTCACAATAAGAATGTGTTCTCCTTAATAGAATAAACATTATATCCTTTAGCTTTATTGTACTGCGGAGACACGATTGATGGTAGAAGCTGCAGAGGAGGAAAATTACTAATATTTAGAAGAAGACAATTTAAACATGAGGTAACTCTAATTCTGGTGGTGGTATTAGTTTGTCGACGATTCAGTAGCAATCGATTTAACAAAGAACTTGGCGAATGTTCCTGTTTTTGTCTGTTTTTTAAAACCTTCATGAAATATCACTTTACCACTGAATCCATTTATATTTTGGTCCACTATGGCAGAAAAAATAGATACGTGCAATGCTAGAAGATATATTTTAATATAATGGTGTTTATTTGTATTATCATCGATAAGAAAATATCTGCGAAATTGATACAAATCAACACATGAGCACGAGCATCGTACAAGGGTAAGGGATAGACTGAGACTGCCATTCAGGAAGAAGGACAAATCTCAGAAATCGATGATGTACAGTGCGATGAAGATTTTTAATAAAATGCCAGAAAACATAAGAAAGGAGGAGAAATTGAATAGATTTAAAATGAAACTGACTAAATATATAAAAGATAATAATACTTTTGTTTATATTAGAGCATATATAGGGGTGCTTATGTATGCACTATGTTAAGAATTAAATAAATAAACATTTGGGTGCCATTTTTCGATCATATTCTGGGTGTTAGCCTAGTTTGACAGCATTGCCGGGCGCTGGAAGTGACAAATATATAACTTACACGGAAACATTTGTTTGTTATCAAAATGTAACGAATATAGAGGTTCCACTGTACTAGGAAGTGGTTCCATGAAATGTTTGAATTGTAAATCTAAAATATTCAAGAAACCAGGTATAAATTGTTTTTTTTTTTGTTCATTTTATTAATTATATGATCATAAAACAGGCTTTTTCAAGCTTTTAGTGGCCTCAATCAGATGAGACTCGGCTGCCACTTCGACGAACTGTGTGGCGAAAGAATTGGAAGAATCTTTTGTTAAATGTATTAATTAGAAATATATACATATAAAATCAATTTTATCGAAAAATATTGTTGTCGCGCTGCCAGGATTCGAACCTGGATCTCTTTCCTAATCGGGGAAGGTGCATTATCCAACTATGCTACAGCGACAATATTTTTAGCGACAAATTTTCGAATACATTTAATCGTTCCATTATTTGAATGAGCCATCTGCGTTATTCTTTTGTTGTTCATGGCTCGTTGCGGTTGGATTTGTACATTTCTTAGGCGTCTATTTTCCGCTCGTAGCTATTGCAAACGGTCCAAGTGAAGATTGAAAAGGCAAGAGTGTGGCTCGATGTCACTATTTTTCTATATTCTTTACAGTTGGTTCGAATCAACTTTAGTTAGTTGTACTCGTCTTAGAATTTCCTGCCCACTGTGTCATCAGTATTGGTGACATGTTCACGTTCATGTTCACACTGATTAATGTTCATTCGGACATTTCAACAGTGAAACGAACATTTACTAACGATATTTATTTACAAAACTCATACTAAAGTGAAATTAATATACAGTGATCGAGTAGTCGGAGGTTCGAGCCGTCCGGGGAGACAAGCGAGTCAGTCCTATGCTTATCACATAAGCGCTTAACTTAGTTTGAAAATAGTAAGACGTAGTGGTAGGTGAAAACATTAGACCGGCATTTTCTACAAATAATGATATAGGAAATTTACTCATAAATTCTAAAGACAAAGATGATAAATTTAACAATTCTGGTGTCTATTAACTTAGTTGTAAGGATCGTGCTGCATTTTATATTGGTAAAACTGGTAGAAATTTTAATATAAGAGTAAGGGAGCATTTGAGATGTTTGAACAATAGTGGGTTTTCAGAATTTTCTAATCATTTGATAGAAAATGGTTTTGATAAAAAATTGTGATTGTCAATTTTGCATGTAAACGATGTTGGTCACAAATTAAATAATTTGGAATCGTTGGAGATAAATAAAGCGTGTAAAACTAATCAAAAAATTATAGACAACCAACTAAATTTAACTACGAGTCCCATTCTAAATTTTTTTCCCAAAAATTATTCGAGTAAATTTGTATTAAGTAACAATTTGAGTTAGGTACTAAATTTATTTTTTAAATAATTGTTTTTTTTTCCTTTAAAATAAATTCTGGTAAAGAAACAATAATATATGTTTTTAGTTAGTATTGACGTCCTGAAGAAGAAAATGGCATTTTTCGAAACCGGTAGATGTATTTAAACTCAATAAGTGGTTAATAAAACAAAGTAAACAAATATAAATATATTTAAAAAATGATGCAATATTATTAGAACACATTCTTATTGTGAAGTGGCAATTATTTAGAACAGACGGTCTGTGATATTTTAAATGTATTAATTAGAACGATATACATATAAAATCTATTTAATCGAAAAATATTGTTGTTGCGCTACCAACTATGTTACAGCGACAGTACTTCTGACGACAAATTTTCGAACCTATATGTTACTCTTTTACAAATAATGGAACGATAGATATATTAATAAAAATCAAAGTCAGAAGTACTGTCGCTCTAGCATAGTTGAATAATGCACCTTCTCCGGACTGAAAATAGATCCAGGTTCGAATCCCGGGAGCGCAACAACAAATTTTTTCGATAAAATTGATTTTATATGTATATCTTTCTAATTTGTATTAAAGATGTAATAGTATTATCACTTATATTAATACTTACAAACAATATGTAATATAACACTATTTCTGATCTTATTATAGTGAGTAAGATTAAGAAAGGATCACTTAGTTGGTCTGGTCATATGGAACGGATGAATGAGGAGAAAATGGTAAGAAAGATATGTGACGCTAGTTTTGATGGCACCAGAAGTAGAGGACTTGGCACGACCAGGTAAACCAGATAGTTCTGGTAGAAGCCTCAATAATCGTCGAGCTTGTACGCGAAGACGTATGAATGTGTATGAGGCGAGAATTGTGTATCAGGACTCTCCCCTCTGCCTACCCCTACTATAATGTGTGTGTAATGCATGTTGAAACTCAAAACAATTAACCTAGTGAATCATGTCGCTATGTCATAGAGAGGCTTTTTATAATAATGCTTAGAAAATTTTTATCCAACCATCTCGGTCCCGCCCTCTTGACTATGCTCCTCTCAGCTCAAAATGACGAACCGTTAGTCAAATCACTGATATCTTTGAGTCACACTCACTATCGGTGATTAAATATCTGGGAATATCGTGATTAAATTTTTTTTTTGTTTAAAATTCAATTGACTTTCTGACGCTGCCGTTTAAATCTATTATAACTTGAATCAGCGCCATCTACAGGATTTTATATCATTTGATTAGCGCCATCTGTTTTTGTTGGTAATATGTAATATGTTGGTATACGTGCAATAATTTTCTACTAATTATTTATGCTAGAATATGTTTTTCACGCAAATGAAGTTTTAATAATATTAATAAGGACGCTTAAAATTATTTCGTGTATCGTGATATCAGAAACTGTGATCAATCACTGATGTTATCGAATATCAATCACAGTCACACTAGTGCGTCAAAAGTAGCATATATTCTCATCACTATTGTCATCAGAAAAGTGGCTGTTGCCTTTTCTACTTGGTCGGTCCAACGTGTGGGGGATCTTCCTCTTCCTCTTCGTCCTTCGACGTGATCAACCACAACAAGCTTCTCCAAGCTATCTTCATCAAGGAAGATTTCGAATATGAAGTTTGAAGTAATAACGTTTATTGTGTTTTAAGTGTACAAATAACTAATTCACGGAGATGTATTGAAACGAATAAAATTTCAGTTCTTTCTCGTTTGGATGTTAGATAAGATCTGATCTCCGAAGTGTTGTATTATAGTTTATAAAGATAATTCTGAAGATATTTCTCCCATTAAATAATATAGAAGATAATTTAAATCCGTGTTCTGAACCGGGTAAACAAAGCAATAAATGGTTCCAACTCGTAACTCTCCTCGAATCAAAAAGTTTTTAAGGTTGATAAACTAAAAAATAAGGATATGGCTTCGGAGTGTAGGTACATACATAACATCGCAAGATGTCCAAAAAATTGAAGGCTTCGTCTGCAGGTTGAGCTGTTGATTCTATATTTGATGAGTCTATATTTTATGTCAATTATTGGATATGTAAGAATATAACGATGACGTTTTCTAGTTTGTTTGAGAGCGGCAAAATGTCTAGGAACAGCCAAAACCGATGAGATTTTCGACTCTAAATAATCTCTAGGAGAGGAATTTTACTGTCATAAGATCTTTGGCTACAACTCTTGACTTTGGCAGTCTACCGAATACACACATCACATACTTCACGCTTGTACGTCAAATGTCAGTCCATTAGTTTGTTCATCAGTTAGGTGGAACGGAATAAATGTTTGTAATTTATGTATGTCTTACTTTTCATAATTATTTATTGTACACGGTGGCCCAAAAAAATAGTACAAACATTTCGTAAAATGTGATATAATTACATCAAAATTAGTTTAACTATATCAACAATAACTTAAAGTAGTTTACTAATTTACTTACTTACCTATTTACCTGAATTACGTTTTATTTCGACAATTTCGCCATCTTTGATTAATAATTTTTTCATTGTTGCCCAGAATGACAAAAATCACCGCAGAAGACCGTATTCTGATCAAAAATTTGCGAATTGAAAAACGTCGGGGTGCTAGGAAAATGATCAAACAGTTAGTTTCAAAACAAAGCCTGGCGTATAGCTAGACATTACAGCAGGACGGAGCTCCATCTCACACAGCCAGAAATACAATCTAATTTCATTGAGCCAGGCATGTGGACACCGGACAGCCCAGATTTAAACCCACTAGATTATGAAATATGGAGTGTTTTGATGATTTATGATTAGCTAAATATTTTGCAAAAAAATTTACATTAAGAACTATATTAATTATATTATGTTTTGAAATAACTGATGTGTTACGAGATGTACTCACTTTTTCTGGACCATGCTGTAGATATCTATGATCTTTCCACGAATCTCAAGTTAATCTCAGAGCTTATCTTCAGATCAAAATCTCAACACGTACACAGTACCTATAGAGATACAGAGACAATACCAGGCAATTAAGATGGATATTATTATAAAAATTACCTACCTAGGTTCTATAATTTTTAATCTGTGCAATTAATTGGCAAATAAAGAAGCCTTATCCGTAATAATCTTGTAATTAATAATAATTAAGATATTAACATCGGCCAGTAGTTTGTGATAAAATGTCCTCATGCTTGTAAATTGAAAGATTATCGCTCGGTTCTGCGTTCTATCGATCCCAGAGATATCGTGTGACCCAGGGGTCGGCAAACCTCTAAACCAACGGAGCTAAATGAGAAACCTAGTATCAAAGTCTGACACGCGTCACTTTCGTTCAAAATGCATGTTTCGGTTTGTTGTTATGGTATCAGTGATTTCTCTCTCGTGTAAATAAAGAAACATACCGAAAATGAACATTTATATTACTCTCTTTATATACGTACCGAAATCATAGACAATAGTCACAAAAAGTGTCATGGCGGCCGTTATTTTGACAGTTATATACCCCAGCCGTCGAAACAGAGATAGTGTTGTCATTTTTTACAATAAATTTGATGTTTATTTAAATTTTAGAAGAATATAATGGATTTTAATTATGTTACTAATGTTTGTAGCGTGAAACCAACACTGGAGAGTAGAAAAAATACGAGAAAAATTACTATTACAGGTCCGTGGGTTTCAAAAATAGACAAAAATGCAATGTAGATGATGAAAGATAATTAATAAAGTAAAATATGTATAATTGAAAAAAAGAAGACAAAATAATAATCATTATCAGACGTTTTCTGTCTACTACTGGATGAAGGTCTCCCCAAGTGTCTCTTACCTTTATTTGTCCATTGTTATTTCAGAAGAATTTGATAATTGATCGTCTCAAGATACATTGGTGCTCTCCATAGCTCTGTGTAGCATCGAAATATGCACTCTAAAAAGGAAATAAAAGAATGCTCGACGCTTTCGAGATGTGATGTTGGTGCCTCATGCCGCATGTACTGCGAAACAATTAATTAGGCACCGTTTATACAATACATATCATTCTTACAGGTAAAACAGGTTATTTTCCATAAGCCATTTTTTAAAATTATTTCTTCTAAATTAGGATAAGGCGTACTCTTTTGTAAAGACCCGGGCATATTATGTACTAGCTAAAAGGCTGCTGATTGGACCTGGGTTGACCACGTAACTGATGAATATGTGCACTAATATAGACTAAAAGGATTGCTAAGAAAATCTCATTTCTGGGAAGGATCAGAAGATTCATTAGTACTGAGTCTTGTGAAATAGTTTACAACTCTGTTATTATTCCTCACATCGACTGCTGCTGCAGCATTTTGATTTCGGGCAATGAAGAAGAAACACAATTGTCAATGTTGCAGAATAATTTTATGTATTTATAAAATCCTCACTAGAAAATATCTGCAGAATTTATACTAAAAATGGATGCAAATCAACCTGAGCACGAACACCATACAAGAGGAAGAGATAGACTGAGACTGCCATTCGGGAAGAAGGCTAAATCTCAGAAATCGATGATGTACAGTGCGATGAAGATTTTTAATGAAATACCAGAAGACATAAGAAAGGAGGAGAAACTACATAGATTTAAAATGAAACTAAGCAAATATGTGCAAGATAAGTTGTAGTAAAAAATAACGATTTTGATCTTGTTTATATTAGAGCGTATATAAAAATACTGATGTGTGCACTATATTAAAAATAAATAAATAAATAAAATGAAGTTAAGACAACTAATAACAAATATCAAAGAAAGTTGTACACTTCGGACATATTCTCCGCGATGAAAAATATAATATTTTACAACTCATTGTGCAGAGGAAGGGCAGCGGAGGCGTGGGTAGAAATAGGTAGTGAAGCATAACAGAAATCAGCTGTTAAAAAAATTAAGAAAAAAATCCAGATTACCGTGCGTTTTGAATTTTTTCAAAATGTGCAATGCTTTCGGAAATATTGACATTTAAAGTACGTACGAGAGATGTGACATCACTACGTCAATATTCGCCCGCTAGTATCGAGTACCGACTTATTTTGTAATTATAATAATTATATAATACAATGTAAAAATATGTTTGGACTGTGCCCATCTCACTAGAGAAATTCTGTGTCGGAAGACGGGACGTCACACGATAAAACGGTATAAATCGATCGCTTTTAAAACACGCAACTTTAAACATCTGTAACTCTGCCATATATGAAGATATCGAGAAAATTCTTTCATTTTCGTCCAAAATCAACATACTGCAACACGGTAGCCAACCGCGTGCCGCAATTTCGCGACTCCTGGTGAAGCCGAACAGCGTATTAAAAAGCGTACAAAGGTATAAAGCATTCGTTATGCATCAATCTGGAGGGGCAATGGCTTCTACATTGAGAATCTTTCGTGTCGAGATTCATCACTCCCTGACGCGTAACTCCGGTCGACCTTTTCTATTTTCAGTGCCTGCCTAACTGCTTTATAAGAGAACGTACCTACCTCGCGTCAAAAAAAAGATCCCACTGATTTTTTCAGAAGCGGGCAACATTCTGTTCCGGCCGCCATTTTGAAGCGTCGTTTACAAGTGGCCATCTTTGAATGAAATTTGTAGGTACGAGTACTAATGATTTTAGGTAGATTTCAATGAAAATACAGAGGGCCTCGTGACGCAACATCCGATAAATTTCAACGCACTTCTTTCGATCGTGATCAGGAGTCCTTAAAAGCATCCAAGGTTAAAAAGTTTACTTACACTTGATATAATTGATTTGCAAAGAATATTAAATGGCAATGCTCATGCCACATCGCTCGGAAGACGGACAGTCGTTGGTGTCTGAGGTGGATCGAGATGTCTACATGCCGCCCTAAAACCTGCGAGTAACGATGAACAAAGAAGTGGGAGATAAGTGGATAGAATGAATGTGTGGAGTATATCGGTTTTCGTGTATTGTATGAGAACTCACGTTGTTCTTATTAGATTTCAATCAAACTATTCTGAAAAATTGACCTGGTATCGCGGTTATGTTCGTTAACTATTCAAGAATTTGTTAATGGCTACTTTAACACAGGCTTCAGTCTAGAAAAATAGCCAGGACAACGCTGTATACACCGGAGGTGGAGTCTACTCCAACCCACACAATAAACATATAACAATGTTATATTATAATATATTCACCTGTGTTATAACAAAAATATGTATGTCAATAAATAAATAAATATTAGACCTACAGAAAAAATAAAGAACACACTTAGAAACACAGACGAAATCTACTTAATTCTTGCAGCCGGTGTCAGAAAAGATTTTTAAAAATAAGCCTTAAAAATGAACTTACGGGGAGATATATTTAATGGTTTTTTAATTCAATAGATTTATTTTTATGTTTGATAGATAGGATGCCCGCCTTTGGCAATAAAACGTGGCTATTCGATCCAACCAACGATCGTATACTTTAGAAATTTACGGGCATTTAGCGGATTATGTACTATCGTCGTAAAGTAAATAACTGCCATTTTTCTCTTGTTAGGCATATAAAATCCAGGAAATACGTTAACACTATCATTTATCATGTGCTAGATATAAAAAAAAAGCTGATGATATAATAAAGATGCAGGGTTGACTAGCACACCACGTGATTCCAATCGAGTCACATTATATGCGCCGCAGTGTCAACGCTGCGCCGTAAGAGCAATACAATTTGAGGTATTAAGTGAGATATTACCGAAGCGCTGTAAAGCGAGGCATTACTGTTTATCACAAGTGACGCTCCCATGTTTTTTGCTGACTCAAAATCGAATGGCCAACCTGGATTTTAGAAATATTTGCGTATTTTACATTATATGACGCATTCGGACTAAATAAATATATTTTGGTACTTACTTTAACATAATTATATGAATACAAGTTTTGAACATTTGTAATCAAGAAGAAAAAGATTCACATGGCCGAGACACATTTTGCAGATGCCTGCGAAAGGTCTAAAAATTGTAATATGTTGAAGCCGCCCATCCCCAGTCCGCGCCGGGCCCTCGCTCTCCGGCCGCCGCCCCGCGCCGGCCCTGGCGGGTACGGATAATTTAACGTTCGAGGAACACGAGGAAGTGCCACGGAGATCGGCCGCAGCACAGATTGACTAATGGTAATGACTACGCGAGTTCAAGGGCAAAATTACGTCGGGCCTTTGTTGGCGTGCGCTACGGTCGCCGCGACAGGTGGGCAGAGCGGGGCACTCCCGGTTAACCGGGCGCAGATAACAGATCCGGGTAGCAAGGGTCCCTGGCTTCAGCCACATCTCTTCAGTCAGTCATCAACTTGCAATCTATCTGCATATGTCTTCTCTGTATCCGCCCGTCCAAATCGATATTTTTACGTACTACAATTCCTAATGCGATATTACCATTGAATTAATGATTTAAACTGTCATTGTGATTGTGATTTTCTTTGAATAATTATACAAAATACTTTGTTTAAACCACTGTTTATCGATTATTCTACACGTTTCGATACCTATGGTATCTTATTCAGGAAACAATGTATACCGAAATTAAAAAATACAAGCATAGATAAATACAAAACTTTAAAGTGGTGAATAAGTAAGAACTAATATGAAAACAAATTTGAAAGGCGACTATTTGCAAAGAGGATTTGATTATTTATAATATTTAGCTTGCTATTATTTCTAAAATTTCAAATTTATCTAGCTGTAAATCCCTAGTATTTGTATGTATAATTTCTAAACCCCTGTTAATATCAAAATAATGGTTTGTTTCCAAAAGGTGATTAGAAAATTCTGAATAGTTGTTATTTAGGCATCTCAATAGGTATCGAAACATGTAGAATAATCAATAAATAGTGGTTTAAATAAAGAATTTTGTCTAATTATTAATATGAAATGAGGCCACAAAGTAATTTTGCAAATATTGAAGAAGTATTTAATATAAAATCACAGCAGTAGGGGAATAAACAGACTATGTGCAGATGCCAATGTTACTGTTTTCAGTTATTTTACTTATTCTTATTTCTAAAATTTTAAAATTATCTAACTGTTAATGTTAGTTAGGCGTATGGAAAAATCGTTCTGTAAATATTTACTTTTGTTTCACTTTTCATCACTTATATCACATCAGATATGTGATTCTCTGTGTTTTATTACATTTTTAAATTAAGTGGATCTAAATCTTGAATTGTAGTGGAGAGAAACATAATCTTAATTTTATTTCTGTACGTTTTTGTGTAAGAAGACATGACACACTATGACTAACAAGTGACGTAACGAACAACAATATTGAGAACAGACATCCTTTACAATCAGCACCTTCAACATCAATACTTCTGACGAACCAAGACCCTCTAGAAATATTGCATGAACTGTCGCCAATACTAAGAGCTCCAATAAAAGTATCATCAGATGCAAAAAATATCAGGCTCATAGAAGTACATACATGATACAAGTAAAAGAACAAACTTAAGTATAGAAAAAATAATAAAAGTTCTTGAAGATTCCCTAAATTCTGATTATGCTTCTGTTTCCAGTGAAGATATTATTCAGGTGTACATATATATCAAGTAAGCATTGCTCGGAAGGCTATACTCAGAGTATCACCGCCTTGATTTTTCGTATCCTTCAGATCCCCCAGATATATATGCTGAATATACTAACTAGTTTTTATAGGAAAGTAAGCGCTCCATCTGTGAGGACTGAAATAAGCTTAAAATAGTTTCAAGAATGAAAACTACTTTTGGTCAAAGACTATTCACCTTTCAAGCTACCAGAATATACAATCAAATTGGAAATAATATTAGAACTTTAACTGATATTAAGGCTTTTAAAAGGAATGTTTTAAATTGGTTGTTCAAATTAGGAAGAGCAGATACTGAGAGTAAACTTTTATATATAATGAAATTTTGTGTGTTTAGATCTTGCATATTTCCATTTACCTTATAGATATGCGCTTATATTACACATTGTATTGCACATTGGTATATTTTTCTCTTTTTTATATATACAATATATATTTTTTTTTAATATTTTCACTTGTACTTGCTTTATGTGTTACGTATTCGATTTTATTGTGTTTTGCCTTTAGTGAGTTTTGGTTTTATAAAATGTATTTGTTTACCATTTTGCACTAAAGCAGGCTTGTCTAGTGTGTAAAATATATGTAACAAACTGTTTTTTTTCCACTGTACAAATATTATATGTTTAAATAAATATATTAAAAAAAAAAAAATGATCTACCATGGATTTATTCCAATGTCATCCCAAATACTATTAGAATACATACATGCATTTCGGATCCAAATCAAATATGTAACTGTGACATCATTGAAAAAACGAACGAGATAATTTATTTCGGATTAACAATTGATAAAAATTTACGATGGACTCCTCATATCGATCGAGTAGCGTTTTTAAGTTTAAGTTTTAACGTAAAATAATACCTTCTTACCCATATAAAAAATGTATGGACGTTTTTAAGATCACTTTCTATGACTGAACATGATTCGTTTATTGTTTAAAAATCCTTCACGTAACAACTAAAAGAAATAATTATTTGTATTAAAGGTTAACGTAGGAAATAGTTCTGCCAATTGCTTTATGTTTTTCCCAAATCAAAAACCAATCCAACATTAAAGAACAATCATGAAATGAACACGTTAAAAACAGTAAGATAATAAAATTCGCAAATTAGTAAAAGTGGAAGTAGACACTTCAATGATTTGAACGCAGTTGTAACCCTTTCTAATATTAGTAACGACTCCATACAAAACGGAAAATTTTAAATTTAGTAAATAATCAATTATATGACTTGAGTAATTTACTAGCTTAAAGACAGAATAGAGTAATGTGAATAGCTCGATGCGGCGAATACACAAGAGCGCCGTGGGTACAGCGGCGAGTTGTCGTGGTAGTTTTTAGAACTAAGCAATTAAAGTCTCTACTGGTACACAGATGGCGCTAATTGTAAAATAATGTTTCCGTTTATGTTAATCCAATTATTTAATTTCTATTTGTTTCTCTGAATTTTTAGTAATGCACACCTCTTTTTATTGCACGCACTGCACGCCGCTGGGTGTCGCACACTGTGTGCCGACATATCGTCCAAAACAAAATAGTACGTCTTCTCGAGCAGAATTTCCCCTATTTGTCTCCGGAATGAGACTGTTGTGACGGCGTTGTGCGGCACGGTAACAAAGTCCCCGCGGCGCAGATAATGGCCACCAGGTACCGCAGTATTCTATCAAAGTCGTGCGCGTACCTGGATTTCAACTGTCATTAGGAAATGTAATATCAGTGCTGCCCGCGCGGCGCCATTACCGCGGCCGGTACCGGGGAGGGGGTAATGCGAAGGTCTGGCAACACTGAAAGGGACTCGGAAGAATGCGTATTCCAAATTCGAATTCTTTAATGTCATGAGAAGCTCCTCTCGCTCTTGCGGTGGACCCCGACACGCAACAATGAATTAGTAATGGAAGCGGTCTAGTATTGGAAAACTACCTTTTTATATTGTATAATAGCTTTTGTACAACGTAAATGCGATGGTATTTTTACAGAAAAATCTTAAATTGTTTGATAATAGGCTCTCGTTATATTATTTTCGATGGGAAATTCTTTATGTGATTATTTTTTGATACTGAACGAACACTTTTCATTAGTTCAATTATTCGCCCACGATGACAGCCGAAAACTAAGAAATTTGTATTTGAATTAAATAACAGCACGAAAAAAACTGACTACTTTAACACAGACCGCACCTCACCTCAGTTACAACAAAACGTGTATCTCAATAAAATCTAATAAATAAATATTAATTATAAATATATATATATAAAATCAATATTGTTTTTGCATCACCGGGATTCGAACCTGGATCTCTATTTCAAATCCGGGGAAGTACACTACCGATTGTGTTATAACGCCAGTATTTTTCATGACAAATTTTCGAACCTATATGTTACACTTTTCAAATGAATACACCTGTCGTTCCATTATTTGAAAGCCATCTACATTATTTTTACAGAATCACAAATACCTTTGAGTAAACCGACTGCAGACGCCAGAATTATCAATTCATGTTTTTCGACAAAATTGATTTTATATGTATATATTTATAATTAATACATTAATTTAGTATTTAAAATATCACAGACCGTCTGTTCTGAATAATTACAACTTCACAATAAGAATGTGTCTTCCTTAATAAAAATATTAAATTGCCAACCCTATTTAAAATGAAAGACGCCACTAGGGTCGGGGTAAGCTTTAAGTGATATGACTTACAGTATCTATCAAAAGGTGGAAACTGTCGTCCACTGTAAGGCAAAATGATTTTTAAAATATGACTTTAATCCCTATAAAGGACTAGAGTGTCCGCAAGATTAAAAAGTGCGTGACATGCACAATTTGGCGCTTATGGAAAATACCAATTAAAAGCTAATTTTAAATTAACATTTTAATTATTTGAATTAAATAAGGTATACAGGTATATTATGTACTGAAAATAATGATAATAAGTGAAAATTTGGTTAATATATAAGGTGGAACAGCGTGATGGATGAACAGCGAGATGTAAAGTTTCAAGTCTATGAAATTCGATATAATTTTTTGCGAAATTGACCCATTAGTATTCTAACCTTTCTTTAGTATTTCTCTCTCTGGTTGATTATCCAGGTTTCATCAGTGGCGTAACTCGAGTAGTGCTAATGCAGATAAAGCAGTGCATCGGGACCCCAGAAATCCGCGCTCTACAAAATTAATTAACTTTTCCCCCATAATACACACGTGAACTAATTATCTATGTATATGTTATTCTCGACTCACTAGTGTGATTGTGATTGATATTCGATAATACCAGTGATTGAAAACTGTGATCACAGTTTCATTACTAATACGCGTGCGCCGCACGATATAAGCGAAATAAATTTTTTTTAAACATGATTTGGAGCATGTTTAATTATATTATTCAAACATAATTTACGTAAAAAATTGATTCTAGCATATATAATTATTATATATCTTATTGAATATTGTCACAAAGAGACTGAAAACCCTTAAAAAATGTGGGTTTATTTTTCGGGTCAAATGCGTATAACGTTTTGACAGAATCTACTAGATGGCGCTTATTATGAACTATAATCGTTTCATTTGCACATACGCCGAATCATACATCAATAAATAAAATAAACTAATGAATCACGAATCACGATACTCCCAGATATTCAATCACTGATAGTGAGTGTGACTCAAAGATATCAGTGATTGACTCACGGTGATCATCGCCGTAAAGCGAAAATCAGATTTTTTTTCAATTATTGCGAACACATCAAAATGTGAATATTATATATATATATATATATATATATATATATATATATATATATTATATAGAAGAAAAGTAACCAATTTTGATCATAGTATTTAATAGGTAAAACCGCGTATTTATTTATTTAGAACAACAACTGTTGATTTGAACATAAATATAATGATATTATTAAATAGAATCGGCTTTAACTTTGTAGAGTTTCATCATAATGGATTGATATAAACGAAACAATGTTATAACTCTACTTAAATTTATTAGCACTACTCGAGTTTCAATAGAAACAGTAACTCTCATCGACAAGTGAAGTATTAAACTTTTATTAAACATTTAATACTTCACCCGTCGATGAGAGTTACCGTTTCTCTCGAAACTCGAGTAGTGCTAATAAACTCAAGTAGAGTCATAACATTGTTTCATTTATACCCATACAAATATAATGTACGAGTCAAATATATACATATTATATTCAACAACAATATAGTTATAATAATAATAATATAGTGTTTATTCCAGCGTGATCAGGTTTTTTTTTATTTTTAAACCTGATTCGCCATAAAGATAATACATATTAAGTTATACATTAAAGGTTATGAAATAAATATGCTATGAAAAAGAAAACCAAGGAAAATATTAATAAATACAAAAAAAAAAAAATTTTTTTTAAAGTTTAGAAAAAGTAAAGGTTCACACACAAAATATAAATATTACATATATAACTACTTCAGTCACGCCCATTGTTGTATATGTAGCTATTTTGTAAGGGCTGCCATTCTCTGGTCAGGGAACCAGCTTTCCACGAGAGCGCCGCTTGCACCAGACCTCCAGCCGCAGCTTTACGCCAGCAACTCGATGTCTCAGAAACGGAACGAATCCATGTATACGGCCTTCGGTAAACATTGTAGATGCGCTACAATAACGCGCCAATCCGAACAGTATTCTGTATGAGTTGTTGTATTGAATTCGGAGACGGTTATACGTCACTCGCTTGTATTTTGACCAGAGCTCGCAGGTATACATGGTGGTGAAGAAGGATTTAAACAGGATGCTCTTCACCTCCTTACTGCATCGGTAGAAACATTTGACGTTATGCACTCCCAAATAAGAAAGATCTTGAATTATTATTATAGACATTTATATAAAACGAGAACAAGATACAATATGAAATTTAATAGATAATAAAATAATATTTTATAAAAAATGTTTAGAAATTGTTTAGATTAGAACTTGGGAATAAGAAAGATGTCGAATATATAGGTATTTTGAATACCTTTATGCGATTTTAGAACCTCTTTTTTGTACACATATATATTTGCTGCAAATTTAATTGATTTTAGCTGCTAGTTATATAGTCTAGGAGCAATGTACGATGCATGTCTCTGTCCTATTAATAATTTGGACATTTAAAAAATAATATGGTCATTAATTTTTCTTCGACTCTGATAGTAGTGCTAGATTTTTATTTTGTACTCTTTAAAAAATGAAATAAAACACTATATTATTATTAGGAGAACGCATTCTTATTGTGAAGTTGTAATTATTCAGAACAGACGGTATGTGATGTATCCCGGTAGCGCAAAAACAATATTTTTCTACAAAATTGATTTTATATGTATATATTTATAATTAATATATTAAATTAGTATTTAGAACACTATACATCATTAAAACTGATGATAGTATACTATTTATTGCTGATCTATACAATCAAATCAACTTTGTGTAAGCCACGTTCAGTAATTTAACATCAACCGATTTCGATAACACTGTATCTTCATCAGGACGGATATATACTAAATTACACATAGAATGAAAAATTTTACGATCTTAAATATGGGATGGGGATGTGTTTAACATTTTATATAGGTAAAATATCTCAACAATAATAATTTTACAAAATTTTTTAACCATATTTTCGAAATAAAAAGAATACATTCGGCGATTTTACATATTGTCAGTCTTTATATTTAACTTCGTTACATATTTTATTTTATGGATTAGTTAGTGCGCGCCGGCTGGAAACTGCGTCATCCGGTCCTGGTGAGCAGCACGTCACCGTTTCTCTGCCAATGCCTAGCGCGACGGCGGTGAGACGAGGCAGAGGCGGGTTACCGGTTTGACGGGTGACGGTTTCCTGTTGTCTCTCCACCTCGCATCTTCCACATCCTCCCGCCCCACACGGCGCTGGACAGCCGGACCCGATCCAGGGCAGGCGAGATGCCTGCGACACCAATATAATAAACCGTAACACATAAAATGATGATGCAGTTTAACAGTGCAATCGAAATCAGTGATTCGTCCAAAAAAAAAAATTGCAACATGATGTGATATATAACTGATCTGATGTGTCTGTACCCAGCTGCCAGAAGAGGAACAAAAGTAGACTGAATACAAATCAGTCAGGCGTATGTATGGCAAATCCACTTATGACAAAATAAATAATGAAGAAATAAGATAAAAATGTATTGCTAATATTATCATAGTGAGTAAAGAAAGGATCGCATAGCAGTGGTGGTCGATGAGTTTTTGTAGAAGGGATGCTGGATAATGAGTTTAAACCTATTATTAATACTTTATAGTTAAATCGAACATCAAGGGAGACATAATACAAAATTATTTGCGAAAGAGAGAGACAGAGTACATACACAGATAGACGGAACATTAAGAGAGAGGAAAATACAGTGTTGACGGATATGAAATTGATTGTTTGTGTGATTAAACTCTGTCTTTTACATGTAATTTTATATTCTATCTCCCTATTTACGAGTATGTATATATAAGTGCGCTCTTCTTGTATTTATGATCAGTTTTATATACGTCCTGATGAAGCTTGAAATAAGCGTAACCGGTTGACGTATAATAAATTTAGCGGTTTCATACAAAGTGATTGTTATTTTATTAAATATAATATGTCAAACCACAACGGGATTAATTTCTACGTAAATAAAATTATAAGATATATTTTATAAATGTTGTCGGGTATTCCGTTTGGCTCCCGAGCTGATCCTTAGCCCAACCCTGCAGCAGGAGTGCAACGGAACGCAGAATGAGTCAGGTGGTCTTTCTCCGTGCGAGATGACCGGCCGCCCGCCGAATTATGATATATCGAACGAATTACTTTTTCCATCGTCTAATTAATGGAATTTTACTTCGCGTTCATAAGAACTGCCTCCACGTCTGGACGTCTCCTCGCTACGACAAATTTTCGAACCCTTACCTACTTTTCAAATTAATACATCTATCGTTCCATTATTTGAAAGCCATCTATTTTGTTTTTACGGAATCCCGAATACCTTTGAGTAATTACAACTTCGTAATGAGAAGGTGTTACCCCGAAAGAAAATTACCTGGGTTATAAAACGATGCAATTTTAAAGGACAACAGGCATTTAAAAAAAAAGGTTAAATATGTTTTTAATATTTTCTATTGAAGCTGAGAGGTGTAATTTTACGACTAAACAGCAGTGAATGTATAAATTTTGTATATAATATATATAGTGGTATTTCGTTTGCACCTTTAAGCTAAATAATATTCTAATAACATTTCAATAAATGTATAATAATTAAAAATTGTAAAAAAATTATTTTGGTGGATAATGAGAAATATTATAGAAATATTTGAATATATCCAAGAAAACATTGTAAATATGTATACTGGTTAAAATAAGAAAAATATATAAAAATTGAAAAATATTTTTTTTTCTGGCGTATTCTAGTATTATATAATGTGTTAAAAACACTTTACATATAAAGAATATTTCTTTGAATAATTTAAAAAAAAAATCAGATTCTCAATGAGTTGACATACATGCTGTTTCAAGGATAACTGAATTATCAAATTTGGTCCATGGTGTAGTGGTACTAGAAGCGAATCCACATACTAACATATACACAACTTTCAAAAATTTGATTGATGGGGTGAGAATGGTGAACGTTATATTTATATAAAGTGATCACTTAAGCAACTGGTCGTAAGCCCTGTTTCTGTATATTTTCCATTATATCTGATATTTATTTAGAAAATCCACAAAAATTGCCAAAACCCGATAATTGTGGGTAAGTTTATTCTTTTTTTAAATTAAGATATATATTATTCTGTACATTTCGTATCGAGTTTACATCATAAATATTATAGAGGATTGATATCATATTTTTGATAATGGTAGGGACGGCGTTCTGAAATTCGCCTACGGTCGTTACTGGATCAAATAAACAGAGATATCAGATAAGTTGTCCATTTGTTCTTTAACAATCGCATCCACTCATGTCATCTCAGTCATGTGGCGACTTCTATTGATGGAGGTCATCATATCTTCGTTCTTTTACTCTGTCTTGAAGTCTTGAACCACCTTTTGATGTGACCGAGTAATTGAGCACGCGCAAGTGTACAAAAAGATAACAGACATTGCTCAGTTTTAATTTCCTCGAGAACTCGTACATTAGTTCTGCGGTAAGCCTGACCAAATTCATGCTATCAGCGTGTCAACTTCATAGAAAAAAAAATGCACCAAGTAACGATAATATCATACTAAGATTAAAATATCCATTACTCTGGGTACAGAATCGTCATTTGGAGATCACTTAGATAAGATCACATAGATGGGTTGGTCATATAGAACGGATGAGAAAATGGTAAGAAAGATATAGGACGCAAGTGTTAACGGCACCAGAGATAGAGAACGTTCACAACCAGGTTAACCAGTTGATTCTCTTAGAAGTCTCAATAATCGACGAGCTTGTATGAATGAGAATATGTTATGATGGTTGGCTGTCTAAATGGATGAATCAGGGCTGAGAATATGGCGTAGATTAAGAGTAAGATCACCGCGGTGGACCCAGAGATGGATGGCCTCGTCCACCCAAGCAAGGAGGCGGCATGCGAGCGATGGCCGATGGATGGGCGCTATGGACAAGACTGAGACGGTCTATCTTCTGCAGCGAGATATGAATCCTGGCGTGGACATGTGGCGGCCCGGCTGCATTGGCTGATGTTGACAAATAGATAAACTCCGTAAATATAAGAAATAAATTAAAGTGACCTCCTTCGGAAGAAAGTTGACCTGAAGAAGGAAGATCTAAAAAATATTGTTCGTGCATCCAATGTCAGGATTAATTGTGTTTTATGAATAAATGTGTAATGTGTTGCAGCAGAGTTGGCTTTGAATTTGTAGCAGAGGTGGCGGCCCCTATGGCTTACTATCCTCTAGGGGCCAAAGGCACCGTAACAATGTACGAATATAGATTAGGCGAGAATTGTGTCAGAACAGAATAGTGTGACGCTCTATCCTTTCTGCTTACTCCCGCAGGGAAACGGCGCGATAGTAAGTTATTTAGTTAGTTTGACATTTTTAGACAGATAATGCCACGCGAATGGTACTCTGTTTTAAATTTGACTAAACTACTTCGAAGGTAATAAATTAAAATGTATTGAGAACATCAAGAAACTGGCCTTTTTATGACACAAATTTTTATGGGACATCAAATCTCTAGATCTAAGTAGCAACAGCCTCGTAAAACCAGCATAAATACTATTAAAATTCCGTTCTGGAAAGATTTCATTAAAATCAAGCCCATTATTGCCTGTCATGGTATTAACCCCACCAAGAGCCACCAGGAGCTGCGGCCGGCACATTTAATTGTTAGATTTCTGGCGATAATATAACAGTATAAATTTCTAGATAGTTTTATACTGTTAAATTAAGTATTAATAAAACCAGATATAAAATTATTGAGGATAACACCTTCTTATTGTGAAGTTGTAATTATTCAGAACGGACGGTCTGTGATATTTCAAATACTAATTAAATGTATTAACTAGAAAGATACATATATAAAATCAATTTTATCGAAAAATATTGTTGTTGCTACCGGGATTTGAACCTATCGGATTACTCAAAGGTATTTGAGATTCCGTAACTATTTCAAATAACGGAACGATAGATGATAATTTGAAAAGTGTAATATATAAGTTCGAAAATTTGTCGTCAATGCACTGTGTTGGTGTAGCATAATCGAATAATGCATTTTCTCCGGATAGGAAGAGATCCAGGTTCGAATCCCGGTATTGTTTGGTTCACACTCTTGTCTTTCCAATCTTCGTGTATCCACGAAGAGCGACAAGCATAAAATAGACTCATTTCATTTCATTTCAGACTACAACAAATCCGACCACGGCAAGCTCTATCTATGGTAGTAAAGATAATATTATAGACGTCACCTAAAACTACCATAGATTCTTACAATTATCTAATCTGAAAGATAGATAATAGGTGTACCGGAAAAGAATGTCGTTTTTTAATGTTATCGCTTTTGAGTGGTCAGTTGTGCTTCGGCAGTCGAACTTTTACAGTGTTCTGTGTTGTTTCTCTGGCTACGTATACCTGGAGTGTACTAGGACTTTTAAACAAATAAATTTACAACCCTATATACAATGGAGAGCTTTGTGCCGAATGAGGAATTTATTCGAAATATTATGCTTTACCATTTCATGAAGAAAGAAAGTGCACGATAATGCACGACCGCATACCTCAAAAATTACGAAAGAAAAAATTAAATCCCTAGGTTGGACAACTGGACGTCACCCACCATATTCACCGGATCTTGCTCCATCGGATTACCATTTGTTCCGGTCAATGCGACACTTTTTAAACGGAAAAGAATACAAAAATTATGAGGATGTCACAAAAGGCATATCTGAGTATTTTACATCGAAACCAGCTGAATTTTACGAACGCGGTATTAAAAAATTGACTGAAAGGTGGAAGGAGGTTATATCAAACGATGGCAATTATATTTTGAACTAAGTTTTAATTAATAAATACATTAAATACACCAAATTGTTCTATTAAAACAACGACATTCTTTTCTGGTATACCTATTATATTTCATTAAACATAAATTACAAACGTTAATGCTACTGGGGAGTGAATACGACGACAATGAAATTTGATGTTTAACGTCCGAGCATGAAATAAGACGAAACCGAGAGTTATCTCCGAAGCATCTTGAAGCAAAATTCGTATCTCAGAGACTGAACAGATCGAACACGGAGCACTGCAATCGAACTCAATCTCGCAATAAGCGTCTATCATCACCAGATATTATACAACGTGCCCGAAATCATATTAGTTTAAATATTAAATTAATGTATTAATTATAATTATATGTATATATTTATAATTAATACATTAATTTAGTATTTAAAATATCACAGACCGTCTGTTCTGAATAATACAACTTCACAATAAGAATGTGTTTTCCTTAATCATATTAGTTTAGTTTAGAACGTACCCAAATTTTGAAGCTCTGCACAGTGGCGGCCCTAGTCTCTGTGGCGCACTCGGGCCAGCTCTTTTTCGTGATTCAATCTCGCGCTGATGATAAGGCGGAGAGTGTTATATTACACATATCTCTCAAGTTTCGCTTCATATGGGCAAAATATTCCTTTTTCTTAATCTTCATTGATTTCTTAGCTCATATCCCAGTTATTAATAAGATCACAGCTGAGGCGAGTTTTTGGGTGAGCCCTTTTTAACGGCACCCCATAAGCTGTAATGATTGGTACATGCGCGGGTGTGTGTGTGTGTGTGTGTGTGTCATGAAAGTGAGTAAATGACTGGTAGGGGACGAACTTTATAAGAGGCCGTCTCTGGGGGAACAGCTCTCTTCCATCACAGCTTCTTCTGAATAACTAACTAGTCTATCTTTGAATGTATAATTTATATTTACTGTATAACGTGTAATAGTTTCACTTACATGGAATTGGGACCCAAGTAATTAAACAGTAATAAGAGGATAGAACCCCAAGGGAATCTGGTGGCAATCGAAGAATATCACAGTAATGTTTGTAAGAGATGTAGAGCTGGCTCTAGCTCTACATCTCGGTTTGATTATTAAATATCAGATAAAGCTGTGCTGTACACCAAGCGCACAATATTCCAATACTGACTTGAAGGAAGAAAAAAGAAAATTATTTATCGAGACTGTTCTATACTACCAAGTAGTGGTAAGCTCAAAATCACGAACCGTGAGTCAATGACTGATATCTTTGAGTCACACTCACTAACAGTGATCGAATATCTGGGAATATCGTGATTCGTGATTAATTTTATTTATATTTGGTCGTGAACCGTGATTCGGCGCATGCGTATTTGAGACGAAAATATTCATGAAGAAATGACGTTATAATTCGTACAATTATAATTTACGCATTTGATTCGAAACGCTGAGAATTCGACCCGAAAAATAAACTCATATTTCATTGCGTTTTCATTCTCTCTGTGATGATATTAAATTAGATATATATTAATTATTTATGCTAGAATATGTTTTTTACGCAAATTATGTTTTAATAATATTAATAAATTATGTTATTTAAATTTATTTATTTCGTGTATTATGATATGGTGCAGCGTATGCCCAATAGAAATGAAACTGTGATTGCAGTAACAGTCTGATATTATCGAATACCAATCACAATCACAATCACACCAGTGAGTAAAAAGGAGCATTTTTTCTCATCATTACTACCGAGTTGTTCGGAGGAGTCACCACACTCCCAGGAATAACATTACCACATTTTCTAGGTACCGCGAGACATGACGACACAAAATCGCGGATGGCGATTGCCTTCCAAGTAGGTAAAATCGTGTTCCACCAACGCAGGGTGGATCGAGCCATAAATGAAACTTGTCGGAAGACAGGATGCAGAACACGAACACGTTCATCTCGTCTTAGAGGAGTCTGCAGCGGACATTCTGGAAATGCTTTATCGTCAGATGCTAATCCCTGGAAAGACCAGTCTCCGCGTGTGACCATAACCAGTACCAACGGATACATGACGCATTCATATGCTAATCGATCGTTTTAGACGGAAACTGAAGAATAACGGATTTTCTTCTAGAATTTATTTTATGCAACCGATTAAGATATTTAATATAATATCTATGTTTATACATTATCGGGCTCTTCATTTTTGCTATCTTTCCTATCTAAGCGTCGCTTTTTTTGAACGAGATTTTTTTGAATATGTTCAAGAATACAAATCAAAAAAATAAAGGATACAAAAGAGTTTAAAAAGAAACTAAATGAATACTTCAAAAACACATAAACAATATTACAGAATTCTTCAAAAGCACACAAATGGACAATTAAGAAAATATGTAAGGTATTATATAAAATTATTGTAGTGCAACTCCCTCTCCAAGCACAAGAGCTGGTCTCTTTTTTGGAGAGGTAAGCGGAAGAAACGCCATGTATGTATGTTTGTAACCATCTATTTTAAAAATTGAATTTATTTTATCAATGTATTTTTCGCTAAATTAAATTTAAAAAAATAATTTTAAAAAAAAACACACAATTACTGGATTTTCGCCCAAGCATCACTTGAGACAGCCAAAGATAGATCGTAAGCCCTGTAATTACCCATACTTCCATACATAGCTTCGTCTCTATGAGATATCTATGATTTGTTTAAAAGTAAGTTCAATCAAGGTAAAATAATAAAAATCTGAAAACTTCAATATCTCAGACATGTGATAAGAGATATCCGTAGAAGTAGAAGATCTTGCACCTCGTAATTGCTGGATTTCGGTACCCTGGAAGAAGGAGAACACGTTTGACCAAACTGACGGCGGAATATGAGTATAAGATCTAATAAAATTATTAGAATAGCATGTAAAAAAGGAGAAAAGAAACATTAAGAGTACATTACTCAGTATTGTGCAAAAGTAATCAGACCAAAAAAGTTGCAGCATTGGATATTTTAAACAGAAAGCTAATTGGCCCGGTCATAAAACAGTTCATGAATTTAAACAGTATATATTAAAAATAGTAGGCGGGGCATCCTAAAATTTGCTTAAGGGCGTTACTCTTTCTACTATTCGATACTCGTATATTTATTTATACAGCTATTCGAATAATATTTATTTAAGTATGGAATATTAAACAATTCTCGGAATTTTGATTCGGACGTGAAAGAGATTTGCTTGTTCGAAGAGTTCATCGACGTCCGAATAGCAGACTGAATTAAGAAGCACCATTTCATCCCTCGTAGAATCTACAGATGTTTGTTCACGTCTAAAAAAGATTTTAGATATTTGGACATTTTCAAAAAAAAGGACAGAAACGTTAGACAATTAAATTAAAAACATATTTAAAATACGAAATATGCATTTTTTAAATAAACAGTTTATGGTAATATTTAAATATGTCCAAGACTTGTGTATAGAGAAGGAGTATACACGAATTAATTAATGTTTCAGTTAGTCTGTGTACATACCTTTTTTACTTCAGTTACAAATTTATGACAGTCCGTAATTTTTCTAATTGTGATGGGGAGATTGTTAAAAAAATTGATGCCTTGATAAATATATTGATTTTGAGTTGCGGTATATTTTAGTTTTGGGATATCAATTTGATCTCTATATCTTGTAGATCGGAATTCGCTTCTAAAATTTAATTGATTTTTAATTTTGAAAATTTGAATTATTGAATTTTTTTTGTATATGTCTACTATTTATGGTACTTTAAAATCTGTGAATATACTGATTAAAATAAAAAAAATATATAGAAATTGAAAAATATTGATTTTTCGTGCAAATTCTAGTATAGTGTGTTAAAAACATTTTATAGATAAATAATATTGCTTTAAATAATTTTCAACAAAATCAGATTCTCATTGAGTTGACATATAATATATGCTGTTTCAGAGAAAAATGAATTATATAATTTGATTCATAGATGACGATGGTGTAGTGGTACTCGAAGCGAGTCCGTGTAATACCATATATACAACTTTAAAAAATTTGATAAATATGGAGATTGAGAGGTGAGAATTGGTGAAATAAATAATAAAGTGATCACTGTTAAAAATAAATTTGCTCATTTTCTTATAAATTTTGATGTACTCACGTATAATACGATTTATTTGAAATATTCAAAATTAATGTCATACTGTTGTCATACTTTAAAAACTATTCGAATATTTTTAGTTTTACTATTCGATATTCGAATAGTTGGACTCTCTACTAGTGACGTCACTGATGATAGCCAACGTCCCTTGAACAGATAGAGCATAAGAAGAAGAAAAATAAGATTGGCAACATTTTAGACATTGGATCACTTTCAGAGGTTACACTTGTTCCTACCTGTGTGCCTCTGCTGCATTCTATTTTCCACCGCATGACTTGTAAAAGATCATATTTTTCTTTGACTATTATTTATAATTCGAACTTGTCCCTAATATCGTTACTTTATTGGACTCGTCATTTTTGCTGTCTATCTCAACACAAGTGTCACTTTTTTTTAAACTTTTCAATATCCAACGTCAAGAAAATGAAATAATAATTAAGAGGTACCAGTTACAAAGTCTGCAATTATTATTAACAATCAAACTTGGCTCTTTTTTACGTACTTACATTAATTATTTTATGTTAAGATTCGATCAATAACAGTCAGTCTACGGTACTTTGTAATTTAAATGGCAACCAGTATAGAAACTAGCTAAATTTGAAAAAAGGTGTTGCATTTATTTTGTATTTTTTACCAGATTATGGCTACAACTAGTACCATCAATTATTACAATTACAACATTGCAATGTTTCAATTTTTTCAAATATTTGACAGAAGATAGATATCTTTATTATTCTTTCATATCTTTTCAAGGGATTTGACAATGTAACATGTGAATTTTCTATTCAATTTTCATTTGTGACGAACAGACGGACACTTTTATTTATCGGATAAGTATTAAAAAATGTCAATTCTAGCTACTTTCACGGTTCGTTACTTTTTAGGTAATTAATGTAAGCATCAATATTAAATTTATAATGTTGGTGCTTACATTTTTAATCAGTTTTTTTATGATAATAATTTACAGTTTAACTGCTTGCACTCGCAATGGCACGATAAGATGAATCTCAAAGAATTAGTTGAGATAAATCTCAGTACCGTGCGTGACCTAGAGATGGACATCAGCTTGAGATTGGTAGAATAAAGACAATATAAATATATATATTTGTAATATTGTGGTCGAATTTATTCACGATCACAATATTACTGATTACAGTAAGTTATATCTGCGTTGGAAAATGTGGAGCGTAAAAGTCCGCGGTCCGTCATACTTAAACATTCCCCCTGACTTACCACTCCATACGTACACATGCATATAAATATGCGGTGATTCATAGGTTCGCGCGCGTCGCGCTTTTTGTACTCACTTTAATATTCGACGAGTAAGTGATGGGCCGAGCACGCAACTTATGCGGTGTTGGGTTCAAAAGTTCAGATGAGAAGGGACAATGGTTAAACCAAACTCCTCCGGGAGCATTAACGTCAGCAGCGACGCCAGAACATGTGGCTCAAGTTCGACGTGAAACTATGCGCAATCCGCATAAATCGATAAGGAAGATAGCAGCCTGTACTGGAATAGAGATTGTCTCGAGAGAAATGGATGGCATTTAAACGATATTGTTTATAAAACGTGAAATCAGCATCATTAAACTCGTATTTTGTAGTTTTTTCAATAACATTGTAGTTTTTTTAAAATTTAATATTAAACTTTTCCGCTGGACACCCTGTATTTAATAAGTCTTTATTGATTTTATTAACTATTCATGACACAACACATTCTGTCGTTCTCTCACCGTACACATTGTACTCTCACGGTTCATCCTGACGATCTGGTAGAATATTAATTGAAAACTATTAAATTAGCAAGGTTCAGTATTGGTACATGACTTTTGTGTGTAGTTACATTTAAAGCAATGCAAACAATACGTCGATGGCACGAGTCCTCCGTCATTTGAGTCAACCCGTCCCCGCCCGGACACGACACTGTTCAGACGAGGGTTCATCGCGCACCACTTCTGTTTACTGCTCATTCCGCATCATTTCGCCGTCCATATTTAACCGTGAAATGAAATGGAAAATTGGACCAGACAGTGTCCAGTTACAGGTGGAAGGTGGAACACGATACCGGCAGCAGTCAGCTCCGTGAGGCGGTCGACTTCCAAGAAAATATTGCCCCAAAAATGTAGCCATAATAATATCCACCGAGATATCAGTATGGCCCGTTCCTGCGCAATGAGACACGATTAAAAAAAATCTCCCGACATTTGTTGAGATTAATCTCAGTACCGTGTTGAGATTTTGTACTGGAGATAAACTCGGAGATCACCTCTTGAGATTGGTTGGCCGATCCGTGTACGCGCATTTTTCTTATTCTCAATTTGATAAATTTCTCAACATTTCTTGTATAATATTATTTTGTTTATATTATATAAATAATAATTTAAAACACTATTTATTGATAAATCAAAATGTTTCGATACCTATGATATCTTCTTCATTATCAACTATTCTGAATTTTCCAATCATCTTTTGGAAACATTGACATGGGTTTAAAAACTATATATACAAATACTAGGGGTTTAATTAGATAAATTTGAAATTTAAATGAGAAAAAATGTTAATAGCAAATAAAATATTATAAATAACCAAATCCTTTTAGAAAATAGACACCTTTTAAATTTGTTTTCATAGTAGTTCCTACTTAGTTACCCACCACCTCTATTTTCATAGTTTAGTTTTTATGTATACTTATATTTTTAATATTAATATTGGCCCAAAAAAATGTGATATAATTACATCAAAATTAGTTTAACTATATCAACAATAGTTTACTAATTTACTTACTTACTATTTACCTATATTACGTTTTATTTCGACAATTTCCGGTCACCATCTTTGATTATCAATTTTCCCATTGTTTATATTTGGTATTATCAAATTGTCGCCCAGTATGACATAAATCACCGCAGAAGACCGTATTCTGATCAAAAATTTGCCAATTGAAAAACATCGGGGTGCTAGGGAAATGATCAAAGAGTTTCAAAACATAGCCTGGAGTATAGCTAGACATTACAGCAGGACGGAGCTCCATCTCGCACAGCCAGAAATACTAATTTTGTAACTAAATGTTAATTTCATCGAGCCAGGCATGTGGCCACCGAACAGCTCAGATTTAAATCCAGTAGATGATGCAAAAAGGGGTGTGTTTTGATGATTTCTGATTAGCTAAATATTGTGTAAAAAAAATGACATTAAGAATTATTATTAATTATATTATGTTTTGGAATAACTCGTGTGCTACGAGATTTTCTCACTTTTTTGGACCACCCTGTGCATTATTTCATGATATCTTCTATCTTCTACCATAAGTATCGAAACATGTCGATTTATCAATAAATAGTGGTTTAAACAAAATGTTTTTCTTTATAATTTATATTATTTTGGATAGAGTTACGGAAAAAAAAAAGTATTTAAAACTTCTATATCTACTATATGTAATGAGACATTCGGTGAAGTACAAGATCTTGCACATCATAATGCAGGGAAAGATTGCTGGAAGTCGGGGCCCTGGAAGATCATATGGTCATCATCATATGGTAACGTTTTGGCCAGTCAGTAGATAGTAATGGAGCAGTAAACAAAACGATGAGAGCCAACGTACGTTGAACGGATAGGCCACAAAAAGAAGAAGAAGAAGAAGAAGAAGAAGAAAAAGATGGAGACACACACATGCATACATTTGCGTACTGTTGTTCGTGTTCCAATTAATTCATTCAATTTTAGTGTCCAGCGTTTCATTTGTTTCAAATTGACATTCCTCTGCAATACTAATAAATGCGGTGACCACAACGTCTGCAGAACCTGGTAAAGCTCTCTCTCAAGCAGTTTATGCACTCTGAGTATCGTAGTCTCATAGTCTGCTTCTACAACGCGAACTGCTTGCTCCCACTCTCCAGTCTTCGCAATCCTTTAACTTTATTTTCTTATTTTTCTACATACGTTTAAATACATAAATAAAAGTTGATTACAACAATATGGCGTATGAAATAAAACACTTATATCCTTCACGTTTATAACAAATTTTAAATTAATTAACCTAACCTAACCTAACCAAACCATTAAGCATAGATAAAAACAAAACTATAAAAGTATAAGTAGCGGTACTGTGAAAACAAATTTAAAATGTGACAATTATTAGGTTATTTATAATATTTAATTTGCTATTAAAAGTTTATATTATTTAGAAAATTTCTAATTTATCTGACTGTATTTGTATATAAAAAACCCTTGTCAATGTCAAAAGAATGGTTCGTTTCCAACAGTTGATTTGCGAATTCAGAATAGTTGTTGCTATTTAGACATCTCAATTAGTTACCTACCACTTATAATTTTATAGTTTTGTTTTAATCTATATTTGCATATTTAATTTTAGTTTACCGAATACGTCGATGTATCAATAAATAGTGTTTTTCTTATTATTTATACATATTTATATTTGATGTCAATAGCTCGGATGATCAACAAAATCCTATGAGCGGGTTTTTCCAAAGTCAACGGCAACACAGCGACCGCACGGAACCAGCCCACCAGCATCGTCCAATTTCGATTATAGTACTTATTTTTTAATTGTGATATTTTTGTTTTTCTCAATTAAAAAATAATACTCCGCTGTCGCGAGATGTCTCGGAAGACTGATTTTCTTATTTACACCGAAGAAACGTCTAACAAATCATACACAACAAATAATTTAAATAATATACTTAAATAAATAGGAGAAAATGTTTCAACGGATGTATAAAGAGAAAAATTAAAGTTCTATCACATCAATGCTTTCAAATCATTCCGCAAACGGTTGAAACACAACCGGACAAGTCTCAACATACTGCTGTTGAGATGTTTGTCTCGAGATATACCACAGATATCCACGACTATTCATTCTGGAAGTTAGACAAACGCAGATATTAAATTACAAACCCGACTCGAGTCAAGAATCAGGGATTATGATCTCATTTTTGCAGGTATTTTTGGTAATATGTGATGTTTGTGCGCACGTGTCGAGTCTTGATCTCTTACTTTATCTCCAGATCAAAATTTCAACACTTGCCAATCATTGATAGCTCAAAATCGAACAATAAATTATATACAAATAAAATGTATTTATTAGAATGATATACATTTAATTAGTATTTAAAATATCACAGTCCCATGTTCTGAATAATTACAACTTCATAATAAGAATGTGTTCTCAATAATAAATTATATTACTATAGCGCTGTCCACCGGCAATAGAAAGTTCCGGGCGATTGTTTCTATGGTGGTGATTATATTTTTGCGCATGCGCAGACAGCCTGCAGAACGACTGCCTCGATCATCGAAGTATTAAACGTCATATCAATAGCAGTGCCTATTCTCAACAATACTTCGACCACGTTACCAGACACGGTGTCCAACATAAGATTCGCAAATGATACAATGCCTGAGACGAGGAGGAGGCTGAACGTTTTAAACTAGTTTACTGCATGAAGCAGTAAACTAGATTAGTTCAGTTCAAAGATGACATTGAATGGGCCAAAAAGGAACCCGATATATCCACATCACATCAAAATACCTCACTTATTAACCCATTTAAAAAATTACATTTAACCTGTGCGTTACTCATTTTTACAATCGGGTTCATCTCTCTGTTAAAGTTACCCTTGAACACCAAGGCTACGGTCTTGTGTTGCGATATTAGACTTTGTCCTGCAAACCGAATGAGGGGAAATCGCGCAGCTGCTAAAACAAAAAGTTGCCCCCATTGTCCCTAGCAGAATCACTTTATTAATAAAGAAGAAGCGGAATTAGAAGGAATAGGTCATCGGATCCCTCGGAACGGTGACCCATTAAGAAATTAAAGAAATCTCGGACATTTCCGGAATTCATTAGGGTGTGAATCTCCCGCTGGGGATCATGGACAATGCCGGGAAGATCAGTGGGCTAAAGAGATCTAATGGAGTATTCGCATTCTTGCGACCTGGACTGTGGTGGAGTTCTACGACTGTAATACATAAATGCGACGTCTACCCTCCCCTTTTGGGAGTGCATGATTTATATAGCTTCTCTCTGGCTGCCCAAGTCTCACGTCAAATTATACAGATATGGCTCTGGTACGATGATACCGGACCCAACCTATAATGGTATTAAGATGTCAATAACTGAAAAATAAATGTAATATTGACGAATTGAAACAAGAGTAAACAACTCAGAGAATAGGGTGAAAATAAATAGATAAACAAATAGGGGAATCACACTCCGCACACCACTGCCGGCAGATTTAACCCACAAAAGCAGCACGCCACACGTCGCAGTTGAACACAAAGGAAGACACGATAAAGATAAGACACAGGATGTCTAATGTCGCAACTTCACGATAAAATGGATATCGTTCCGCAACGGAGCAAATGGATGTGTGGTCACACGCCGTTCTTTGTCCGCCCACGTCGACAGTCCGATAGGAGCTCAAAGGCGAAATGTTTTATTGATGTCAATTGAAGGAAATCATCCGCGAGCAATCGGCCGTGCGGTAGTAAACAAATAATATAACGCGACAGCTGGGAGGATTATTCGTCTCGTCCACTCTAAGGACACGCACTGGGTGCTGGCCTTCCGCAGCAAAGAGAAGGCAGAGAAGGGACCGTTACACACTCGCCTAGCGATCCAAGCCTTATTCCAGGAGACCACCTAGTTAGTCGCACACGCGTTTAGCTTAGTTTGAAATGAGTAAAATGATGTGACGCGTGTTTTGCCATTTTAGTGCATTGCTGGATAAAGGCCTCCCAAGTGTCTTCCGTTTTTCACTGTCCATTGTTATCCGTATTTTTGCAATTTGATAATTTCATCAGCACAACGGGTTTTATAGATTGTCCACAAATATACGTACCACGAATTGTTGGACATATCGCCCATAGATAGAGCCTAGAAAAACGACTGGCATGGTGAACCAGAGAGGAAATGGGCCAACTGCAACACGGAGGACCGACCAGATCATAAACCAATTCATCTTCTTATCATGGTACCAGACAGACTCGGTCCCGCTTAAATATTACCAGAAATGATTTATTTTGATAAATTGCGCGATTCCAAAAAGCAGAGACTCGACCGATTCGGCTGAAATCTTTCCAGGGTCATTCTCGCGTGAAGCTTTAAAGGTTCTGTGCGCACTCACGCGTATACCTTCGGCGTTCAGCGCAGTGTGAAATAACTAGCACCGTGTATTTTGAAATAACGACTTGAAGGTGTACATTGAATAACTTTGGAAATATCATGTAACCAAGACTACCACCGAGATTATACTGAGACCATCATCCATTATCAAGACCGTCTTTCATATTCAAGACTATCATCCATAATTAAGGTCATAATTTATAATCAAGGCCATCTTTCCGATGGTCTTAATTATGGCCTTGGTGACGGTCTTGATGATGGCCTTGGTGATGGCCTTGGTGATGGCCTTGGTGATGGCCTTGGTGATGGCCTTGGTGATGGTCTTGGTGATGGTCTTGGTGATGGCCTTAGTGATTGCTTTGGTGATAGCCTTAGTGATTGCCTTGGTGATGGTCTTGGTGATGGTCTTGGTGATGACCTTGGTGATGGTCTTGGTGATGGCCTTAGTGATTGCCTTGGCGATGGCCTTGGTGATGGTCTTGGTGATGGCCTTGGTGATGGGCTTGGTGATAGTCTTGATTATGGCCTTGGTGATGGTCTTACTGATGGTTTTGGTGATGGTCTTGGTGATGGCCTTGGTGATGGTCTTGGTGATGACCTTGGTGATGGTCTTGGTGATGGCCTTAGTGATTGCCTTAGTGATGGCCTTAGTGATTGACTTGGTGATGGCCTTGGTGATGGTCTTGGTGACGGCCTTGGTGATGACCTTGGTGATGGGCTTGGTGATGGCCTTGGTGATAGTCTTGATTATGGCCTTGCTGATGGCCTTGGTGATGGTCTTGGTGATGGCCTTAGTGATTGCTTTGGTGATGGCCTTGGTGATGGTGATGGATAACCATCATTAAGACCATCACCAAGACCATCATCAAGATCATCATCAAAACACTCAATCTAGGCCCAACATCATCCATCCCATTATCAGTTATCATTACAAACCATCAATCTAGACCTCGCGGACCTACTGAATACAACCAGGCCATGATGACAGTTTTGTGACGAAGTGGATGTGATTTCCCAAGACGATTGATCGACTAATAATGGAGTCTGCTGGCGTTCCTATCGCCCCAATGGACAGGTCCAGGAAGAATTTGAAAAATTATCTGAATTACACTCGCCGCCACTGTCATGGTCATAGGCAGTGACGTCTCGCTGTTGCGGCATCGAGATTTTCAGCAGAGAACACAGCGTTACACAGTTCAATGTGTACAGAAAAATTCATCCGATGATCGTTAGTTTTTTCCGTGAGACGTTCGCGTGTGGGGGACATAATTACAGACCTCAAACATGCCAATTCCCATCGTCAAACCACAACCGCACTCCACCTGCTCGCCTCAACGCCCCGCTGGCCACAAATGCGCTCAAATCACCGCTGGAACGGTGGAAAACGGTTCTGTAATTTGGTCCTCGTGTTCGTGTTCAGAAGACTGGGACTTGATATTATGGCAATGATAATTTAGGGCAATTACTGTTCGAGTTACACAACAGCGGGCGCTTCTCTGCCGGGCGTTCGGGCCGCAGATCGGCGGGGGAAATTGGCCCTCACGCCGGGATGCGCGTCTGCGATGGTTGTGTGAATTTAGCTAACATACAAATGTATAAAGATTGTAGAGAATTCAACAGAAATGGAATAATTTACGAAGTGAGAGTAATTTTGTTTTGAAATCTTCAAAGCGACGCGTTGATGGGAATGGTCTTTTCTAATACTGCTGACTTTCGAAGTCAAACTTGAGAGTCGAGACGCCGTGTCAAAATATTATGAAATAAATAAATAAAATATTATCTATTAAGGAAAACACATTCTTATTGTGAAGTTGTAATTATTCAGAACAGAGGGTCTGTGATATTTTTTAAAATACAAATTAAATGTATTAATTGGAAATATATGCATATAAATTCAACTTTATCGAAAAATATCGTTGTTGCTACCGGGATTCAAACCTGGATCTTTTCTTGTCTGATGAACGTGCATTAACCGATTACGCTTTACCAACACAGTGCATTGACAACAAATAAAATAAAATAAAGATGATGGCTTTCAAATAATGGAACGATATATGTATCATTTTGAAAAAGGTAACATATAAATTGTTGGTATGGCACAATGTGTTAATGCACGTTCCCCGGACAGGAAGAGATTCAGGTTCGAACCCCAGTAGCAACAACAATATTTTTCGATGAAATTGATTTTATATGTACATTTTTCTAATTAATTAGTATTCAATAATTATTAAATACTAATTAAATGTATTCACTATAAATATATACATATAAAATCAATTTTATCGAAAAATATTGTTGTTGGGCTACCGGAATTCGAACTTGGATCTCTTTTCCAATCCGGAGAAGGTGCATTACCAACTACGCTAAAGCGACAGTATTTTTGTTGACAAATTTTCGAACCTATACGTTTCACTTTTATTAATTATTAATGTTAATTAATATACTTATATTATGTATCTAACAAAACACAATGTACCGTAAAATAATTAATATCAATAGCTGAAATATGTACTTACGTTAGATTGCAAAAGTAAAATGTTCCAAAATTGACGCAGAAATAGGTAGTATTGTTTTAGTAGAAAACAGAGCACTGGATTGAAACTGAAGGTCTCTTTAGTAAATGATGGAACAGAGTAATTCTCGAAATAAATGTACACGTGTGAAGTATGAAGGCTAATCGTATAAAGCATCGTTCACAAAAATATTGCGTTGATCATCGTTTTTAAGCTTTGTTAGTCTATGGACAATAGACAAATGTATTTTATGAGCAATTTCAAAAGGCAATAAAGTTGTATGTTTCATAATACATTTAAATCATCTATAGATTTGATCTGAGAATATTGTTTTTTCTCAATTTAACAAGGGTCTCGCGCGAACCCCTCCAGCCCACCCCTGGTCATTGTATCTCGAATGCCGTGACCCCTCGCAAATAACAGCCTACACCAACATATCTCAAAAGCATCTGCATACACTCCTGTTCTCGGAACTGGTTGTCGGTTGCAGTCGTTAGAGTTGAAAATGACTAACCGTGCCGGCAGTACCGATACCGTCCGTTATGAAACATGACCAGCTCCCGATCTCGATACCCGCTGTGTGAAGCTGTACAGCAAAAAGCCGAAAGATCTTCAACACGGCGATCTTATAATTCAGGTGTAATTATTGTTTTCATTGGTTTCTGAGAGCTCGTGGTTAAGGTAAAAAATTCAACGTTTTGTCAAACCCTTCAACTGCCACACAATGGCAAACTGATCTTTTTAAGTTACACAATAGAAGATTGAGTTGATGATTCGATCAGATAAATGCTTTGAGAGTAGGAAAGATAGAAGTCCATTGAGATGTTGGCTTCGTATGACGTGTCGTGCCAAGAAACGAACTAAATTCTCTATATTATGGATGGATATAAATGAAACAATATTATAACTCTACTTGAGTTTATTAGCACTAATCAAATTTCGATAGAAACAGTAACTCTCATCGACTAACTAACAGTTAGAAATATTTGAATATGTCCAAGAACACACAATTACTGAATTTTCACCTACAAATAATAGATATCTCATAGAGACAAAAATATGGATATAAGTATATTTAGTAAATTAACGTTTGCGACGCATACCGCGTCATCTTCAGTAATAAACTAAACTTAAGCTAGAAGACAGACTATCGACTAAATGAAAGGGAGGGAGGGGACTGAAGATTTAATTTTAGTATACATTATATCATGAAGAAGGGACCATTGGTCTTGAAACGTGTTGATTTATCAATAAACAGTGGTATAAACAAAGCGTTTTCTTATTATTATTATGATATTTTACCCAGAAATTAAATGACGCGTAGGCTCGGCAAAATGCTCTATGTCCAGACTTGACAAAAATATAGAAAGATCGCTGTGTCTTCTGGTCTCTGGTGCATTCTATATGGTTATATGGCGCGGAATCATGGACCCTGAAGGCAAGGGAGAGAAGACAGATGCAGGAGACACATGTTGCGCATACTGTGGACGGCGTGACGCACGTATGTCTCCATTCTGCAGTAAATGAACACCAAAGACATACTCTCAACCATTTGATAGATTTGTTAAATTAATTTAATTGGGGCGGTAGACATGCGTTACAGCATGGTTTGGGAAGGGTTAATGCATATGTGTATAAGAGTTAAATAATAAAAATAAAATTTTTCCCCTTCCCCGGAACACCGCAAATAACTCTGAGATTAATTAAGCAAGCCCCTTGTTAACTAGCGATGAGAAAAAATGCTACTTTTAACTCACTGCCGTGATTGTGATTGATATTCGATAATATCAGTGATTGAAAACTGCGACTACGATCACAGTTTCATTACTAATACGCGTGCGCCGCACGATATCACAGTACACGAAATAAAAATAAAATATAAACATAATTGTGAGCATATTTACTTATATTATTCAAACTTTATTTGCGTTAAAAACATATTCTAGCATATATCTAATTTAATATCATCACAAAGAGAATGAAAACCATTAAAAAAATTGAGTTTATTTTTCGGGTCAAATTCTCAGCATTTCAGATCGTAAAACGTAAAACGTTTTGGTAGAGTTACGAATTATAACGTCATTCCTTCATGAATATTTTCGTTTCATATGCACATGCACGGTATTCCCAGATATTCAACCATCGACAGTGAGTGAGTGACTCAAAGCATCAGTGATTGACTCGCGGTTCGTGATTTTGAGTAAATCACTATTGTTAACGTATTGGCGGTCCCCCGCTGCTTAGAGGGAACATTGCCGGGACCTAATTCTGGATTCAATGTTCCGGATTGAAAGTGTTGAACAGCTAGACCTTCATCCTTTACGGCGTCAGCCGAGCAGCGGATGTGCCGTGGATGTCGAAAAAAAAAACCCCAACGATATTACAACCGCCATCGGCCTGTTATACAACACTCGGCGGGGCAACAAACTCCCGACGGCGGCCATGACGGTTGGTTTCCCGCCAAAAGCCGCGTCGGCCGCAACAACAAAGTGACGTACCTACCTGCCTGCCTGCCTGCCCACAAAATGCGAACCTGTTTCACAAACGACTAATCCGACAACAATAATACGAACTGCCAAGGTACAAATAGGCGACCGCTAAAATTGGTCTGAAAATGAACTTAAATGCAATTGTTCTAGAACGCATGCCAGTGAACATAATATTTTATACAACGCCAGCAAATCGGCCATAATGACGTTCAAATATGGAAAAGGGCGAAATTGAGCGTTCAAAATAAGGTCATATATTCAATGAAGATGGACAAGTTCGTGCAAATATACTGTAAAGATGTGAAGAAGATCCTATTTAAATCCTTCTTCACCAGCATGTATAGCTGCGAGGTCTGGTCGAAATACAAGCGAGTGACGTACAACCGTCTCCGAATTCAGTACAACAACTTGTTCGGATTGGCGCGTTATTGCAGCGCATCTACAATGTTTGCCGAAGGCCGTATACGTGGATTTGTTCCACTTCTGAGACATCGAGTTGCTGCCGGGTGTAAAGTGCAGCGCAGCTCTGGTGCAAGCGGCGCTCTCATGGAAAACTGGTTCCCTGACCAGAGAATGGCAACGCCTACAGAATAGCTACAGATGCAATAATGGCCGTGACTGAAATGTAGTATCTATATTTTGTTTATATTTATATACACTTATGTATGAACTTTTTATTTATTTATATTATGGCGAGTCGGGTCTTCATAAAAAAAAACACAAAATATTATAAATGATGTTATAACAGTCCACACGCGACACCACAAATGTATTTATAAGTAGATGTCTCCGAATACTTTTAACCTTTCCCATGCCGTGATATGAAATACTCGTACGCAACCATGCAGTCAACTCTTGTTGCCGTAAGAAATTAGAGTTCTATTAGCATTTAAAATATGAAAAAATGACTAATGTCCTAAATTTACTTTACACAATTATATTCATATGTTTGTTGTAGTTTTCACTGTGAAATGAATGTGTGATTTCTTTCTGTCTTGCCACAATCGGTATTTTTGTCAACGTATTATTTGTACAACGGAACGAAATAAAAATAATTATTTTTATAGGATTCGCCTTACATAATTGATTATTCACTATTCATTTCAAAGCGTAAATATTTTCCTTCAAATTATCTAAAATATGAAGTGGATATTGCGTATATTTACCGAAATATTACAGATTTAATTAGAGCGGTAGACCTGTGCTACTGCATGGTTTGGGAAGGGTTAATCTGTCTCAGTTGACAAAAGCATGCACTGACAGTTTTGCTAATTTCCTAAGCATTGGAACATGGGCCTGTTTGGTGTTGTAAACAATAAAATAAAATAAAGACAATTCCACTCTGCTTGCCCTCGTGGGACGTACCCTAATGATGAGCTAAATACTCTTAATTACAGTCAGCTTTGTCAGTACCAAGTACCGTGCGTGTGAAATCCGTATTTAAATACCGCGATTCCCCGCTCTGTATGCCGTGTATTCAGTTACGTATACTGGTAGTCGTGACGCCGCGCAGAGGGGGTTGGTAGGTGTGTCGCTAAAATAATTCCGCCAACTGGGTAACCCCAAAATGTCTGATCCAAATACAGCGGAACCTCTATACTCGTCATTAATCATGTTCCCGAGGACCTGACGAATATAGAAATAACTGAAATTCAATTAGCAATATTTGAATATGTCCAAAAGCACACAATTACTGGATTTTTACCTACAAAGGCACTGTTATTAAACAAATATCAGATATCTTATATAGACAAAGCTATTGTTAATTACATTTATGGGAAAATATATGTAAGTATGTGGTAATTACAGGGCTTATGACCTGTCATCGGCTGGCTTAAGTGATCAACGTGATGAACGTTATATATATATATATATATATATATATATAGAATTCACCAATTCTCACCCTTCAATCTCCACATTTATCAAATTTTTTGAAAGTTGTATATATGTTAATATGTGGACTCGCTTCGAGAACCACTACACCATCACCATTATTTGGGACATATATTTATTCTAGAACGACAATAATGTACTGTGCCTTCCCCCTCCCTTCCCTCTCCTCACCCGGCACGCCGCCGCCAGTAAAACGGCGACCTTGAAGCGGTGTAGTTATGTGTGAATCGAAGAATAGTATTAAATTGAGACGTCGCGTCTAATACAGTGCAATGTAAAGGACTAGGACCCCTGAACGAAGAAAGTGATATAGTTTACAGTCCACCTTGGAGGTGCCAGAAGAACTGGATTGTGGTGAGTGCAAACCTCCTTCCGAATATCCTGTTTCTTCCGGCATCTATGCTTTTACGCAACATGGACCAAATCTGATCATATATTTTCCCTATTTTTTTAAACAGCATATGACAAAGTGATTTTTTAAAATTATTTTAAAGCAATATTCTTTATCTGTACAAATACTGAATATAACATACTGAAATATTGAATATATACAAATACTGAATATAACATACTGAATTTAACATATTGAAAAAATAAATATTTTTATATATTTTCTTATTTTGACCAGTTATATGTATTAGATATTATATGTATTAGATATTGAAACGGTAGCTACAATAACTGTAAATATAAATAAGTAAAGGAGTTACCGATGATGACAAAATTTTCAAAAGATGGTGGTGACACGCATACAGAAGAAGATATTTTGAAAAACACTATGAATATAAGAATCACATTGAAGAGTTAATAAACTCGAAACAAACGATAGACAACAAAAATGTCAATAAGAAATATAGTTAGTATTGTATAATTTTTCTATAAATTATCAATAATTATATTTATAATCTTCTAATTAAAATTATCAGCCGGCAATTGTTAACAAAAGGTCGCATAGCGATCACAACAAGCGAATTCCACTGTAACACATTTTAAGTATTGCAGCATTTGGAATACCGAATCGTGAAATAAAAACACATTAAAAATATTCGTTGCCTTTCTTGTGACCACACTGTATCTGGGTCACATTTGATACGCCCGCATGTGCCGCGCGCGCGAGACATTATTCCAACTTAATTTACTATCTTTATTAATAACCTACCCTCGGCTGATGTATCTGTTTACCCCTATTGGCGCAGGCATGGTGGCCGGATCGATATTGGATAATATCGGCTCGCGTCGCGCGTTCAATTAATACAAACTTTCGCGAGAAAGATTCGATGTTGTAACTTCACATATATATGTAACTTCATATACATATTTTTTAGACTCGGAAACATCTTATCACTTACATATCTGAAAATGATATATTACGCGTTTGTACAGTCACATTTGCAATACTGTATTATTGGATGGGGAGGTGCATATAAAACTTCAATCTCACAATTAGAAATAACTCAAAAAATGATAATAAAAATTATTCTTAAAAAAAAAAAAAGACTATCCAAGTATACAACTTTTCACAGATTTTAAAGTACCAAAAACAATAGACATATACAAAAAAAATTCAATAATTCAAATTTTCAAAATTAAAAATCAATTAAATTTTAGAAGCGAATTCCGATCTACAAGATATAGAGATCAAATTGATATCCCAAAACTAAAATATACCGCAACTCAAAATCAATATATTTATCGAGATATCAAATTTTTTAACAATCTCCCCATCACAATTAGAAAAATTACGGACTATCATAAATTTGTAACTGAAGTAAAAAAAATATGTACCCAGACTAACTGAAACATAAATTAACTCGAATATACTCCTTCTCTATACACGAGTATTACTCTCATAGAGAAGAAACAAATATTTATATATACATCCACTGATTATTGAAATTGTATTATATTTATAATATTAATAAAATTTTAAAAATATATATATATATATATTTATATTTTAGAATGTCAATCTTATGAGTAATGAAAGAAGGCCTATTCTCTCTGCGGATGCGTATTACCAATTAGAGTATGCGTGGTGTGAAAACGATCCGTGTTTATTCGAATTTCTTTCTTGGATGGACGATTAGGTCGATCGTAAAATGGACGTAGCGCACGGTTAATTTCGCGAACTGAACCAAGATTTTCGAAATAAATTAGCGCAATTTGTAAGCTTTGTTCTGGCGTAAGTCTATTCACGGTGAAATGGCAAACCAAACTGAGCACAAATCGGCACTGTCAGCTGTCAAATTGGCCGTCGCTGGTAAAAAAAAAACATTTACTCATCGAAAGTATATTCGATAGTAAATCAATTTTACCATTCAATATCGGACAGAAAAAAAATTTATCTTTAATATAAATTAAATTAATCAACTAAAAACAATTTATCGAAAAAATATTTTAGTTGCTGCCAGGATTCGAGCCTGGATCTTTTCCTATCCGGGGAAATGCGTTACCAGTTACACCACGCCAACCGAGTTAGTTGACGACAAATTTTTGAACTTGTATTCTGCAGCTCTTTCAGATGAAAACATATGTTAGGCCATTTTTAAAATGCTGTCACATTGCGACAAATCTCATATACCTTTGAGTAACATACGCTAGGATACGCCAGAAATGAAATCAATTTATTTTTATTAAATTTCGATACAACTTATATATTTTTAAAGAGATCGCATTATTACTGTGAATATAGTTTTTACAGAACATATTCGTAGTTCTGTTGTATTTTAATATAAATTAAATGCATCAGATTCGATACCGCAGAAATATGTTCCGATACGTAAATCGTTAGATAAATGTTGCGAACTCTTCACAGCTGTTTCAAAAGTCATCTGTCATGTTGATACTTTGACAGTTGCAGTATACGACAAAGAATCATTCTATAATGAAGACCTCTCATCAATAAAATAGCGGGATTTATTAACCTAACCTAACTTAACGCTTTCAAATAATGGAACGACAGATATATTAATTTGAAAAAGTGTAACATACGGGTTCGAAAATTAGTCGTCAAAAGTACTGTCGCTGTAGCACAGTTGGATAATGCACCTTCCCCGGTTTAGAAAGAGATTCAGGTTCGAATCCCGGTAGCGCAACAGCAATATTTTACGATAGAATTGTTTTTATATGTATATCTTTCTAATTAATACATTTAATTAGTATTTAAAATATCACAGACCAATGTTCTGAACAATTACAACTTCACAATAAGAATGTGTTCTCCTTAATAATAGAATATACAGGGTGACCAAGAAAAAGTGAGTACATCTCGTAACACGTGAGTTATTTCAAAACATAATATAATTAATTATAATTCTTAATGTAATTTTTCTTGCACAATATTTAGCTAATCAGAAATCATCAAAATACACCATTTTGCGTAATCTAGTGGGTTTAAATGTGGGCTGTTCGGTGGCCACATGCCTAGCTCGATGAAATTAACATTTAGTTACAAAATTAGTATTTCTGGCTGTGCGAGATGGAGCTCCGTCCTGCTGTAATATCTAGCTATACTCCAGGCTTTGTTTTGAAACTGTTTGATCATTTCCCTAGCACCCCGACGTTTTTCAATTGGCAAATTTTTGATCAGAATACGGTCTTCTGCGATGATTTTTGTCATTCTGGGCGACAATTTGAAAATACCAAATAATAGGTGTACCGGAAAAGAATGTCGTTTTTTTTTGCTATCGCTTTTGAGTGGTCCGTTGTGCTTCGGCAGTCGAACTTTTACAGTGTTCTGTGTTGTTTCTCTTACTACGTATACCTGGAGTGTACTAGGACTTTTAAACAAAATAATTTACAACCCTATATACAATGGAGAGCTTTGTACCGAATGAGGAATTTATTCGAAATATTATGCTTTACCATTTCATGAAGAAAGAAAGTGCACGATAATGCACGACCGCATACCTTTAAAAATTACGAAAGAAAAATTAAAGCCCTAGGTTGGACAACTGCACGTCACCCACCATATTCACCGGATCTTGCTCCATCGGATTACCATTTGTTGTTTGAAACTAGCTGAATTTTACGAACGTGGTATTAAAAAATTGACTGAGAGGTGGAAGGAGGTTATATCAAACGATGGCAATTATATTTTTTAACTAAGTTTTAATAAACAAATACATTAAATGCACCAAATTGTTTTATTAAAAAAACGACATTCTTTTCCGGCACACCTATTATAAACAATGGGAAAATTAATAATCAAAGTTGGCGACCGCAAATTGTCGAAATAAAACGTAATACAGGTAAATAGGTAAGTAAGTAAATTAGTAAACTATTTTTGATGTAATTTCACTTTTTTTGAGCCACCTGTATAATAAATAAAATTTGGTATCTGATGATTATTCGCCTTGCCACACTATCAGGTGGCATTAACTTTGACTGTAATACACTTCGAGCAGTCCGCAAACGTTCTCTACAACGAGCGATAGTGAAAAGTTACTATAGTAAAAATTTACTACTGATCACAAACGGCCCTAAGGGACTGGTCCGGGTGCGGTCCCATTTGCGCTATAGCATCCAAACTGAAGATCCTCTTGGACCATTAACGTTCTTGCCTGTGTTAACAATGTAGTTTTAGGATAATAGAATTGTCAGATATTAAAATTATAATGACCGAGGACCAATTTGAACACAGTAACCGGCGCCTTCTGTACGTACTCGTACATGTTTCTACGAATGCCTGACGTCTAGTATCTATTGAATGATTAGTATTCTGAATGTATCCCATTCGAATTCCATTACGAGATTCGCAGAAATATAAATTATTCCATTACATTGGTATTCGATACATTATAAAAAAAAATTCAAATCATTAGCATCGTTACTGATCAAACCAGTACACAAATAAGGTTCCATGTGCTCGGATGAGACTTCTGTCTCTGGTCACGGAGATTTGGTGGTAAAAGTCGGCATGTAAAGTTAGCCATTCTGCTCAGACAACCTCATTCTGATGTTGGAAGATTTCAAATTCTCTGATAAGTTGCTGAAAATTGTAACCACCTGTCCACTGTTTGTGATGGCCAGATCTTTATCTGTACACAGCGCTGAGAATATAAAGTTCCAGGTGTTTGAGACACGTTCCAGCGCATCAGAGCAATCTTCGCTAACTTCACCTGCCTCCCATCATCCCAATGGACCAAAAGTTATTCTGCTATCATGACCGCAAGTTTCTACTTCTTTCAAATAAACTGTGTTATTTTCACTTGACTAGAACTCATCTGTAGGTCACGGTATTCGCCTTGCGTGAGTCTTGATGTGAATCAAGACCATCATCAAGAACATCACCAAGACCATCATCAAAACCATTACCAAGAACACCACCAAAACCATCATCAAAACCATTACCAAGAACATCATCAAAACCATTACCAAGAACACCACCAAAACCATCATCAAAACCATTACCAAGAACATCATCAAAACCATTACCAAGAACATCACCAAGACCATGATCAAAACTATTACCAAGAATATCACCAAGACCATCATCAATACCATTACCAAAACTATCATAGAGGCCATTATCAAGACCATCATCAAAATCAACACCAAGACCATCGCCAAGAACATCAAAAACATCAAGACCATTTTCAAGGCTATCATCACCATCATGACCATTATCAAGCCCATCATCACCAATATCAAGACTATTACCAAGACCATCATCAAAACCATCATCAAGACCATCATCAGGGCCATCCCCAAGACCATCATCAAGATCAACACCAAGACCAACGTCAAGAATATCAAAAACATCAAGGCCATTATCAAGGTCATCATCACCATCATCAAGACTATCATCAAGACCATCATCAAGGCCATCATCAAGACCATCATCAAGACCATCATCAAGACTATTACCAAGACCATCATCAAGGATATCATCAAGGCCATCCCCAAGACCAACATCAAGGCCATCATCAAGACCGTCATCAGGACCATCATCAAGACCATCATCAAGACCATCATCAAGACCATCATCAAGACCATCATCAAGACCATCATCAAGGCCATTATCAAGGCTATCATCAGGACCATCATCAAGACCATCATGAAAACCATTTTCTAGACCATACTTAAGACCATCATCAAGACCATCACCAAGACTATCACCAATTATTTGGTGAATATATTTCGTATGAACCTTCCTCTCTGACTTCTCCTTGCTTCTAAAAGTGTTTTACACATTGACGCCTTCGATTATGGACCTCTTTCGAGTACTCTTCCCAGAATATCTCGATCCAGCTTATTCTTTTCACCCTTCACCAACAGCCGAATACTATTCCTCCCTCTCTTTCTAGTCAATCGTCTAGGTTTCTGTAAAACGCCTCCCTCCAAAGGTCGGTTTCACAAGTTAGGTGTCATCATTTTTGCAGGCAACGTCCAGACCGGATGATCTCTTCTGGATACCAATTATTATGATGAAGGTGAAGGATTTCATTGAAAATGCGTGGATAGCAATGGGCGAGTCATTCTTCAAGACTCGGAGGTGTCCACGACATAAACAAGATGTCCAACGTCTCTAAGTTGTGTAGACGAAATTATCCGAGCGAAATTCGGCGGAGAATGTAAAGATAATTCAGTGAATTTACAATGTGTATAAGTCATCATTCCTGTCTCTACAACCTGGTATGTCACACGGGCTCCTCAAGAATAAACCTCCATCGTTCTCCGCGCTGGAGTGCTTTCGAATGTGTCTCGTTTTGGGTCATTCACCAGGTTTATTATCGATCGCCTCGAAGCCTCTCTCTATTTTATAAATTTTGTAACTTTCGGCTCATCAACGAATAAATAGCCCCGTGGCAACACTGACGCGTCTAAAATACTCGTAATATGCCGGAAATAAAATGAATTACCTCCTCGAAATGTTGTTCCACTTAACTTACGGCAATAAAGAATATTAGAATCGGGTTTTATTACAATTTGATTCAGGTCAGATGTTGTTGTTTCATCTACTGGACCTTTTCTCTGACAATACGATACGGCACAAAAAATCTCATTCTATTTTCAGTCAAAAACAAGAAATCTAACCGCTGCTAACTTCAATAGTTGGACAAAACATGAAACTACAGATTGTATAATATAAAGCGACTAGAAACATCTCAGATAACGAACTAACTAGTGATGAGAAAAAATGCTACTCATTATTCACTGATGTGATTGTGATTGGTATTCTGTAATATCAGTGATTGAAAACTGTGACTGTGATCACAATACACGAAATAAATAAATGAATACAAATACATAATTTTGAATGTATTTACATATATTATTCAAATATCATTTGCGTAAAAAACATATTCTAGCACATATATAATTTAATATCATCACAAAGAGAATGAAAACCCTTAAAAAAATGTGAACATATATTTCGGGTCAAATTCTCAGCATATTGGATAAAATGAGTAAAACGTTTTGACATGATCTACTACTAGATGGCGCTTATCACGATTAATAACGTCATTTTAAATACTAATTAAATGTATTAATTAGAAAGATATACATAAACTCTTTCCAAATCAGGGAAGGTGCAATATCCAACTATGCTACAGCGACTGTACTTTTGACGACAAATTTTCTAACATATATGTTACATTTTACAAATTAATACATCTACCATTCAAAAGTACTGTCGCTGTAGCATAGTTGAACAATGCACCTTCCAGATCCAAGTTCGATCCCAGTAGTGCAATAACAATATTTTTCCAAAAAATTGATGTATATCTTTCGAATTAATATATTTAATTAATATTTAAAATACTACAGACCTATGTTCTGAATAATTACAACTTCACAATACGATTGTGTTCTCCTTAATAATAACGTCATTCCTTCATGAATATTTTCATTTCATTTGAACATGCGCCGAATCTCGGTTCACAACCAAATATAAATAAAATGAAAAAATAATCACGAATCGCGATATTCCCAGATAATGAATCGCTGATGGTGAGTGTGACTCAAAAATAACAGTGATTAATTTATTTAATCCTTAACATAGTGCATACATAAGCACTCCTTATCCTCTAATATAAACAAGATGAAAGTATTTTCTTTTACTAAAATTTATCTTTTATATATTTAGTCAGATTTATTTTAAATCTATTCAATTTCTCTTCCTTTCTTTTATTTTCTGGCATTTCATTAAAAAAATTCATCGCACTGTACATCATCGATTTCTGAGATTTGTCCTTCTTCCTGAATGGCAGTCTCAGTCTATCCCTTCCTCTTGTACGATGCTCGTGCTCATGTTGATTTGCATCAATTTTTCGTGTGAATTCCGCTGATATTTTCGTACTGATGATTTTGTAAATAAATACCATTGTATTAAAATATATTTTCAGCTTAAAGGTCATCATATTCAGATCTTTCAGCATTGCACTGATCCGAGTGTATCTATTTTTTCAGAGTATTATTCTCATAGCTTTATTTTGCAATGCTGACAATTGTTGCATTTCTTTTTCGTTAGCCAAGAAAAACGATTTGTTCGAAAACCGAGTCAATTTTTCACATATGAAGTATGTAATGTAGATAGAATTAATCGAAATCACGAAATTACAACAATACTGTTGCTCGGACAGGGAATCACCTTACATAAAAAAAATAGTAGACATATACAAAAAAAATTCAATAATTCAAATTTTCAAAATTAATAATCAATTAAATTTTAGAAGCGAATTCCCATCTACAAGATATAGAGATCAAATTGATATCCCAAAACTAAAATATACCGCAACTCAAAATCAATATATTTATCGAGGCATCAATTTTTGTAACAATCTCCCCATCACAATTAGAAAAATTACGGACTATCATAAATTTGTAACTGAAGTAAAAAAATATGTACACAGACTAACTGAAACATAAATTAACTCGAATATACTACTTCTCTATACACGAGTCTTACTCTCATAGAGAAGAAACAAATGTTAAAATATATATATATATCCACTGATTATTGAAATTGTATTATATTTTTAATATTAATAAAAAAGGGAAAAAAAAAAAGATATCTATCCTTCCCTCATGACTGTGGATAGTGATCACCGTGAACCTTCGCTCTTTTCTAGACATCCTATTCCCAATTTATATTATATTACTAACCAGACTATTACCAAGACCATCATGGTCCGTCTGAATCCTTCTGGTGTTGGGTTCATTATTCCACTGGCAGGTGGGCAGGTACCCAGATGGCTTCAATATACTATTACGACACTGAAGATCGACCTGGTGAAGTGAAGGCGGGGGCGGGCGGCCGCCGCTGGAGCGTGTACGTCCTTTTTTGTACAGCCGATATAAATTACCCAAACGCGATGGCCGGCGCGGAATTTCTAAACCAAATCTTCGTTCCGTCATTCAAGCGGACGACGGCAGTGGCGCGTCCGATGGTCCCTATATTTTTTCTAGTCGTTAAATATTTGAACGCAACAAAGTCCCTCGACTACTCAAGGTCAAAAATTAATTTTTTGGGATACCGAACCCCAAAAACTAGGTCCTGAACATATGTTGATAAAAGTAACAATTATTATGGTCCACGTACAATTTTATTTATTTTTGTGACATTCTAGTAATTTTGGAGGGTTTTCGTCTTACCGATAAAATAAACAATATGCATCATTAGGTACCGAACCTCGACAATACATTGAAACAATGTCATAAATACATGGTATGTGAACGATAAAAAATTCTAGCTATATTTGAATATGTCCAAGAACACACAATTACTGCATTTTTACCTACAAAGGCAATGTTATTAAATAAATATCAAATATCTCATAGAGACGAAGCTATTTTTATTATATTTAATGGAAAATATATAGAAGTATGGGGTAATTACAGGGTTTACGACCTATCTTCGACTGGCTTAATTGATCACTTTATATACTTCTGATGCCATCAACACCTGCGTCATACATCTTCCTTACCACCTTTAATCTAAGATCAGCTTTACAACAAAGTCAACGAACGTTAGAAACGTCGACAATATAAATAAATTCAATTATAAATTGTACATACTTTTAGAGGCCCCGCTATTCGGGGGACCAAGACGCCACTGTCGTGACGATGTACAGGCGCCGGAGAGTTGCTGGATACTGTGGATTGTTCTTTTTTCATTCGCGCTAGAAGTTGCCGCACCATTGCGCGCCTCTAGCCCTTTCTGTTGGAGACGCTGGAAAAAACGAACGAAGCAAAAAATCAAATGTTGAGATGATGGAGCCGGTGGTGGCGTGAAGAAATGGGAGATTGCTCCGCGTGATTTATTTATGCTACACCCTGAAGAATGAAAAAAGCCGAGATCATCGCTCTGGCGAGCCGTGACCGCGCCATCAAGCGAACCCGTCTTACTCCAACTCCACAAAAGACAAAAATAATTAAACTTATTATTAAAAAAAAAAAAATAGAAATTCATACACTCAATACATATCGCATTAATATTCTTGCTATTTTCAAACAAAGCTAAACGCTTATACTGCGAAAATACGACTAGCTTGCTGGTGTCCTGGAACGAGACGCGAGACCCTCCGACCACTAGGTCACTAGGCTAGCATCTTAATCACTACACCGACGAGCTACTCTATCTTGTAATAATCCGCGTCAGTCATCCTGAGTAGGGAATCCATAATTTTATAATGAAATCAAAAAATTGCAATTTTTTTTTTGAATACACAAAATGCATGGAGAGGCCGAGTATCAACACTTATATCATTTAGACATTTCATCAAAATATTGTTGGATCCGGTACCTAATAATTTATATTGTTCATTTAATCTGTAAGCTAAAAACCGCCCACAAATCTTGCTATCCCTGAGTGACATTAATATTCTCACTATTTTCAATTCAAATGAAATGGTTATGCTATGAAAATAGGACTATTTTGATAGATGATTCCATAAATGACATCACAGGTTTACGGAGGGGAAGAGGGGTCATAATGAGACACCTTGTGATGTAGGGATGAGAGGGAGGGGGATTCAAACATCGTGATAAATCTGACATAATAATCGCAATAACTATGATTTTCATGTGTTTGAAAAATATTGAATTATAATAGTTTATTCTTAACATCAAAGGTGTTACCCCTAGTAAACTTTGTAACAAATTCAATTGTTACAGAGCTTAGCGGCTATTTTCACATTTAGTACTCTATGATGATAATTATCTGTCACGCAGGACGCAGGAGTTCAGTTCCCGGCCGATATATTTATTTAACTGAATTTATGAAATTTTTTTTCAAACTAGAAAAATTGATCCAAGAGTGGTACAATATTTGTAACTGAGACATGCGATGCGGTTTTAAAAATAAATATATTTTGATTCTCACGGCCACCCCGGCGCGAGGGATGAACGGTGATGATGAAGCCACAAAATGATGCAGGAGGATCAGGAGGCAGTTCCTCCTCCGACGGACCAGGAATGGCCATAAAACAGGGGGGGGGGGGGCTGAGAAAAAGACTGGGTACTTTTAAAACCACACAAAAAAATAGTGGCCGACTGCAACAGCACCATTTTGCACAATGCGAAGCGTAAAGAACACGTAAGGCTCGCATTACGCAACTTGTCCCTTTTCATCTCATGTAAATAAAATTGTATAGCTGTCCTCCACTATATACAAGTTGTTGAGTTAAATTGTTAGATTTATAATGCCCTTAACATGTCGAAACGCGTCTCAAGTAAATTTGATTTATTTATTTTAGGTATATTTATATATGTTCTAATATAAACAAGATCAAAATCGTTCCTTTTTATTACAACTTATTTTTCACATATTTGTTTAGTTTCATTTTGAATCTATGTAATCTTCTGGCATTTCTTTAAAAATCTTTTCTGAGATTTAGCCTTCTTCCCGAATGGCAGTCTCAGTCTATCTCTTCTTCTTGTATGATGTTCGTGCTCATATTTTCGTATAAATTCTGCCGATATTTTCTTAGTGAGGATTTTATAAATACATACCATTAGATTGAAATATATTTTGTGCTTAAAGGTCATCATATTCAGATCTTTCAGCATTGCACTGATCCGAGTATATCTATTATTCTCGAAGCTTTATTCTGCAACACTGACAATTGTATTTCTTCTTCATTGCCCGAAATCAAAATGCTGCAGCAGCAGTCGATGTGAGGAATAATAACAGAGTTGTATACTATTTGACAAGACTCAGTACTAATGAATCTTCCGAGGCTTCCCAGAAATGAGATTTTTTTAGCAATCTTTTCAGTCACGTGTCTTAGCGATAAATTCAATTTTAAATCTATTATGAGTCCCAGATATTTTATTTTTTAATAAAATAAACGAGTAGAATAAAAAAAAACAAATATTTTATATTCTCATAATTGATTATGGAGTTCTACAAACTTACCTCGGAAACAGTAAATAACTTTCTAAGAGAATGGAAGGTAATCTATATTTATAATTTAATATTTTTATATGGTGTGGAATCGTGAACCCTGAACGCAAGGGAGAGATGACAGATTGATGTATTTGAGATGTGATGCTAGAGACACGTGTTGCGTAAACCATGGACGTCTCAATTTTGCAGGAATCCAACATCAAGAATTCACAACTCTCATCTTCATCAGTAGGGAAGGTAGCTTGGAGAAGAAGAAGAAGGAAGATTGTTGAACCGACCAAATGGAAACAACACGCAGTTCTCTGGTGACAGCCCCAAGATCTGCAGGATGTTAAGAAACGTTTTGTTTATGCAGCGCCGGCGTTAAGCACAGGCGCCGGCCCGCGGCGGCCAAATCAAGAGGACTGCCGGAAAACAAAATGTCAAGTTGCAAAACGATGAAACTGTGTAATATACAACCCAAGAGAGCAAATCCAACAAAAAACATTATAGTTATTTCCTGATAAAGCAGACAGATGCAGTCAACACTACAACAAAAAACGCCCCACGGCAAGTTTCAAAATGCCGGCCTAACAAAATACCGCCCGTGCCGATTTAAGGGGCGGCCAATTTACGGGGAAGGTTTTACAAAAATTTAAAACAACGTGAAAAACTAATCAAGTGAGTTTTTTCGTTTTAGATTTACAATATATTGCTACTCGGACAATAAATTTTAATAAAACGATTATGTTTTATTGCACTTAAATCCTTCGCGTGTAATAAAAGCGAGTTTGAAAAATGCATAATTAATGTATAATCCTGTAGGTGTAAAAAAACTGCATTGTTTTTTTGACTTTCTTAGTCAATAGTGTCATGATTGGCTCGTCAAACAACCCCCTCTCACCATCCCCCAAAAGAGCCACCGACTTCTTCGCGCACAGACGCGTCCGACACACTTCCAACATTTCTTAGATCGGCGATATCAAGTGTCATTCTAGATAATAAACTCCGCGTCACTTAGAGTACGGCCGATGTAAGTTTGCGCATGAGATTTCGGCCACGCGCATCTATACGAAGACATTCGTAAAATTTCGGAAAAAGGGCGCACATGCTTACAGTAGGTAAACCAAAAAGCGATCTTATGAATTTATTTGACTTTTAAATTTGGCCATCATTGAAATACACAATATAAAATGATAATCATTATATCAAATGATAATCAATTTATTTAATAAATATATAAGAAAATAACATTTCACAAACATGTTTAATTCTTTATTTAAAACTGACTTCTTACAAAATTTAACAGAGGTCACAATTAAAAAATATATTTTTAAATATATAATAACATATATAAAAAATATATAATAACATTTGATGTTACATTTAACCCCAACAATATTATAAAAATAACATTAGAAATTAAGTTATTAACATTATAACACAATAAATAAAATATAGTCATTTACATTTAACCGCGAAAATATTACTCGTCTTTGAACTTTTTTCAAATCACTAACCCCATTGGCAACTTCATTGGACATGAACTTGTACACGTTGAATAATATTTCACGCGCTTGCCCTCGTAGTGCTCGTCCGCGTCCCAAAGAAGACATTATGTAGATATTAAAAATTCCGTAACTATCGATTAGGTTTAGTGTACCTGCACTAATTAGCAATCGGAAACGTCCAGAGCACACAAACTCCTTGAAGTACAAGAGGTGACTAATTAAAATGAGATCTGATTGGTGACACACCCCTTCCCCAATGCGGTTCTGCGCAGATTTTTTAAAGCGCAAACTTAGACTGGTCGTAGCGATGTACTACACTAACTCGACTACGGTAAAGGAATTCATTAAACACCGGTCCGAGCGTTCTTACGCTGGGATCTCGACCCACGGAAACACCTCAATTAATATTCTCGCCAATCGTGACGTACACTCTCACTCCAAGTATGTAATAAAGAACCAGAATTGATTCTCCGCTGCGAGTCTGCCCCAGTTACGGATAACTTTGTTTAACCATATTTTAATATTTCAGTTTTCTCAGTTGCGGAGAAGCAGGGAGTCTGTTGACCTTATATTCTGATATCTCTGAGATTTAAGTCAGAGATATCAGCGATCTGATGGGTCAGCGTAGTCTCTCTCCCTTGCTAAAGAGAATGAGGACACTTTTTCACAGCGTTGGATCAGTGGAGCTTTGCAACAAAGTGGAGAGCAAGAACCTTTGTCAACTTGTAGTCCCTTCGGGAGACACTTTATACTGACCGTATGGCATCTGTGTGTCTCTCAGTTGTCGTGCTGATGATGAGTATCGCAGTGACATCACGAGAGCAGAAAAGGTACTCAGAGATTGTGTCATCCGTGGATACGGGTCATTAGAAAGGTACAAAGTTTTAACCAATTAATGGTTTATATAATGTTATTAGATTCTATGTATATGTTACATTATAAGAGATACATATTTTTTTCTGTTGGATGCAACCATCTTTTTAATAATTTATAATTATGTGATTAATTTAATTTTAATGTAAGTGATTCATCTAATCTGTTTTAATTATCAAGGAACTATATATAGCACAGGATTGAAAGGTCGCCGAAGTGACGCCAATAAATTGACTTATTAAGGACACGAGGCAGTAATTTAAAAATATAATGAAAGACGAAAGATAGATTTTGTCAAACAATGACTACCATTTGTTGATAAAATACGTACCTGCTCGCTGAAATAGTGGGAAATATTAGAACGAATTGAATGTATTGTTTGTATCTGAAATAAAATCAAGGACACTGCGAGCGGGAACGCATTCTCAATTCTGTCGCCGCAGTGTCTGATCTGCTTATCTCTACTCTTCATGACCCTGGACCTTTGGTCTGATAATCTTATTGGAGATCGACCTTTGGGTAGTTGATTTAAACTACGTTGCGGGTCACCGGTATGGGGTAATGTTTTGTTTACAGTTTGTTAGCTGTAGCCCGTAAGGACTGAATATGTTTATAGGTTATGCGATACTGTTTAATTGAAAAGAGCTGTATAGAGATAGCAGAAGAATTTTCTGTCGCAGTGTATACATATTTACTTATGAATGAGCTGTGACCAGATCAGGTGTATTAAATATAATATTGTCTTTCAATTGGTCGAGCTTTATAGAGAAAGTACAAAGGTCAGAGTTAAATTATAGATATACTCGATGACCAACAGTGCTCACTGGAGACACGTGTAAGAAAATAGATAAGGGAGAAGCGGTTGCTTCAGGCGGGCTTTTCGGAATTGTTACCTTGGTATGTGTGTAGCAAAAAATCTGTGCATTACTAAAAATTCTGAGAAACAAATATAAATTAAACATTGGATTAACATAAACGAAAACACTGTTTTACAATTAGCGCCATCTGTGTACCAGTAGAGAATTTAATTGCTTAGTTTTAAAAACTACCTCGGTGCATTTTTGTATTCGCCGCATCGAGCTGTTCACATTACTCTCTTCTGTCTTAAAACTCGAGTCATATAATTGGTTATTTACTGAATTGAAAATATCCTTTCGGTTGACCCGTTTTGTATTGAGTCGTTACCTATGCTGTTTTTAACAGAATAATTTTAGAAAGGCTTCCAACTGCGTGCAAACCATTGAAGTGTCTACTTCCTCTTTTACTAATTCGCGAAATTTACTTTCTTACTATTTTTAACGTGTTGATTTCACGAATGTTCTTTAAATTTGGTGCATGGATTGGTTTTTGATTTGGGAAAAACAAAAAGCAATTGGCAGAACTACTTTCTACGTTAACCTTTAATAAAAATAATTATGTCCTTTAGATATTACGTGAAGGATTTTCAAACAATAAATGAATCATGTTCAATCATAGAAAGTGTTCTTAAAAACGTCCATACATTTTTTAAATGGGTAAGAAGGTATTATTTTACGTTAAAACTTATACTTTAAAAACACTATTAATAGTAGGTACTCTAAAATTATAAATAAATACATGGTAGGGTCGTATAAACGACGGATTTATTTTGTCTAAAGACGTTGGTTAAACGAAAGTACATATATATATATTATATATGATTGTATAACATCATTGGTAACAGCATAACCTAGATCTATACCTACTGCATGCCACTGATAGTTATTAAATTTTGGTCGGTACTAGGCGGAATTGAATGGCTGTAAAGCGCCTGGCTAATAAAGTAAGCAAGAAATCTTATTTCAGAATTTTGTGGATAGCCCTTCTTCAATACGTAGTTCCTGGATGATGGAGACATTCGTTCGTCTCGCAGTCTATGGTGTACGCGGATATATATCATATTTTGACTTTTCACTTCCTTCACAAGGTTCATGTTTTAAATTCATTCAGAACTATAGCTAGTCGGTTTTATGATTATTGTGAAGTGCGAGTGTTAGTATGTGTCTGTGGAGGCGCGACATGGGAAGTGATAGGTGTGTGTGTGTGTGGAGAATGTCATAAATTAGCCGCTCCTGTCACAGCGTGCTCTTACTGCTCCGACGCGAACTAAGTAACTTTACATTGTATTATATTGTATTGTGTTCGAGTATTCAATAAACTCCGATTGTTACATAACAAAAGAGTTTGATTGCCGACCCACAACTTCGAATACAATAAGAATTTGTCGGGAGACGAATCAGTGTCCCGTGAACGAGATGACACCACTGCCAGCCGGTATCACAACCGGCGTAGAATATTATTACAAATATTAATTTTGTTATTTTTCATGTTCGTCTTAACGCCATTCCGACTGGACTAAGACATTTCAACAATGCCCAAGATGGCGTAGAATAGATAAAAGCAATTCGCATTGTACGAGTGTACAGAATAACCTCGGTGCTCACGTGAACACATTGACAGAGAGAGAGAGAGAGAGAGAGAGAGAGAGAGAGAGAGAGAGAGAGAAAGAGAGACTGATCTAGAGTAGAGAGCAAGAGGTAAAAAATAATTGTCTCCGGGAAGACTTTGAATGGTAACTTTTTACATTAGAGCTCTTTGTACACGTATTCAACTATCTTCAAGGTATGTGGTATGTGGTAATGACCTTTCCTCGGAAGAGCCATTGTTGGCGGGTAGGCACCGGTGATGTTATCGTTGGGGTACTTCAGAAACAGGGTTGCCAAACGTTCCGATTTCAGGAAAAAAATAATTACGATATTATTAATAGATTGATGTGAAAGTAATTTCCGTTTTTTTGTTAATAATAAATTCAATATTTTCGTAGCAAGCAATAAAAAAATAAATATATATATAGAGAATACGATTTGCTTCTCATCTGCTCAACATGATCTTTACAAGATAACGACATAATAATTTCTACGCTTCATCAGAAACTACGCCAATAAGCAATTAACTGAATTTTCATGACATTCGCAGTGGAAGGAGTCATCAAGTGAATACATGGTAACTCAAACCATTATAAACTGAATGTAAATTATGGATTGCTCCTATAGAGCAAAAGTTAATTCCCAGTTTAATAATTTTGATGAGGTCAAATTTATAATTTTTATTCACAAATCTCGCTTATTTTTTTTTTTTGTCATTCCGGACAACAATTTTGAAAAAACCAAATACGAACAATGGGAAAATTAATAATCAAAGATGGCGACCGAAAATTGTCGAAATAAAACGTAATATAGGTAAATAGTAAGTAAGTAAATTAGTAAACTATTTAAGCTATTGTTGGTATAGTTAAACTAATTTTGATGTAATTATATCACATTTTACGAAATGTTCTCACTGATTTTGGGCCACCTTGTAGGAAAAAAATGGTGAAAATCAGGGGGAAAGAAATGGCGAAGTTAATTAATTATTTCGGTTTGGGGGCCAGGAAGTGTGGTAGCCCTGCTCAGGATAGTTCTAGCGGTCTGTGAGAGGAAGAATGCTAAGAGAGCCTTACAAGAAATGGAGCAAATAACGTAATAATATAATAGCAGTAACTAATGTGTGCAATTTATAATTTTCATTTTTTAAATGAAAAATTTAAATCGGGGCCCTAGAAGAAGAAGAAAACATTCTGAAGAACTTGGCTAGCTCGCGGTAGAGCTTTTCCGGGACGCAGTATAAAATTGGTAATAAATTGTGGTAAATTTCGCTGTACCACCAGATTACTTTGGTGTTGTATCCTCTGCTACTAGTCTTGTTATCTCGTGTATGGATTATCGAAAGATAAACTAGGTCTTCCTTGTGACAATTATCAATTTATTGTAACTAGCAAGTACTGGGGTTAATAATAATATATACTCTTCAAAAATAGTAATTATAATTGGAAGGAGTTGAGGTGAGAGAGCGCTCCCCGCTAATGCGGCGACTTATAAAGCTCGCCTCCCACCCACTCATACTCACACTCTCATGGCGGACACACACATACATTCACAGAACAAGTGACAGTTCTCACACCAATGTTCGTTGTAGAGGAATAGGGCACGAAAATAAGAAAAAAATTATATTAAATAAAATAACAATAACTTTGTATGAAACCACGAAATTTATTATACGTCAACCGATTTCGCTTATCTCAAGGTTCATCAGAACGTATTTAAAACTGATCATAAATACAAAAAGAGTGTATAAAACTCATCATAAATACAAATTATTTAAATTTATTGCCTAACTCAAACCGTTACTTAATACAAATTTAGTCGAATAATTTTTAGGAAAATTTTTTAGAATGGGACTCGTAGTTAAATTCAGTTGGTTGTTTATAATTTTTTAATTAGTTTTACACGCTTTATTTATCTCCAACGATTCCAAATTATTTAATTTGTGACCAACACCGTTTATATGCAAATTGATCAATAATAATTGTTTTTTAAAAAATACATTCCGGTAAAGAAACAATAATATATGTTTTTAGTTAGTATTGACACCCTGAAGAAGAAAATGGTATTTTACGAAACCGGTAGATGTATTTAAACTCAATTAAGTGGTTAATAAAACAAAGTTAACATTTATGCATCTTACGAAGTACACACTGCCAAAAAATACACTAGGAACACTTAAGCTTGGTACAATTAAGCATCATAAGATAAAGTGATATGATCCAATCTAAGCCAACTGTCGATAAATATCGAATTAAATTCGTCCTAAACTCTTTCAGTACTTACGTAATCGAAATACATATTTACAATTACAAATTAGCCCGCATGGGGCCTTCACTGAGTTTAAGGGGGGAACCTATTTGTACATACTTTAAACATCAAATTGATTAATGAAAGAGAAATAATGTTCTTAAAATAAACAATAAAAAAAGGTAGTGTGAGAACATTTTTATCTCAGCGATATAACGACTAGATGTGACGTAACTTTTTGAGGGAAGACCAGTCTTATACCGTTTTCTGCGGTACATCAGTGAACGTCCTTAATCCGTTCCAGTTCTTTGGACTTGTACCAAATTATTTGTTCCCGTAAGAAATAAAGGGAAAATGGTTAATCCGTTTCCGTGAAAATATTATTATTGGCGTATTATACATTTATGAGGTTGTATAAAATATATTAAACAGTGCTTAATATTTAAATATATAAATACAATACAAAAGCAATTAAATTAAGATAAGATCCCGTGGACTGTATCGATTAAAATTATGTTTTAGTTGACGCAGCCCGAATTGGATTCAGAAAGGAATAATGACAGACGGATACGGCCTACCTTGATGTCCTGGGTTAGACGACAATTTTCACTTCCACTTGACTCGCACTTTTGTCGTGAAGAACGGAGATATCACTGCACTTCAGGAGGGTGTAGAACACCGCTTCTTCGCAGTCCGGATTTTTACCCACGGCGACAATTTCGATCCACCAAAAAAGGCTATTGACAACTTCGCGTCGAAATGCAATCTGTTCCCACGTCGGCGAAATTGTGGGAGTGTGATTAGTTGGCCAGAGCGGGAAAGGTATATTAAGGTTTATTGGAAAGAATTCTTCTTCTTCTTCTTCTTCCGTGGCATTAGATCTCAGGATGTGATTTGGCCTCCTCTAGAAGTGCTCTCCACCGACCCCTGATCACGGCCACTCCACTGGACTTTCACCTCACCAAATCACATGTTTTTTGAAAAGGCGCGTTTTTAGTATCTTCATAAATAAAGTCTCTGATGCATTAATTGTTCCTTATGACGGAGGGCAAAGACTTCCACGCTTTTGGGCCTGCCACCGCAAATGCGACTCTCGGTTCTACAACCCTTCCTGCGGCTAAAGTAGAAACTGACCTCACAGTTTGACATCTACTATTAAAATAATCGGGATGCACAACTCTTGAAGATACAAAGGCGCCATGTTATGTGTCGCCTTGTATATCAACCAGCACAATTTAAATTCAACTCTTTCAGGGAAACGGAGCCAATGTAGTTCGTGCAAAAGAGATGTTATATCGACCACTTAGAATAACAAGGTTCCAACTAACATTTTGGGCTAATTTGAGTTATTGCGTGGTGAAAAGGGTTCCAATGGCATTATTCTTAATTTCTTCTATACACACCAACTCTATTTAAAAGATATTAAAGGAAATAGCAAGAGCTGCAGTTCCAACTGTATCAGTTATTTATTTCAATTTATGGATCATTATTGTTAATTTACAATGTTTTTTTTCTTATTTTTAATTTCTCTCATCTGACAGTAATCATTAATATAATAATACTGAAAATAAGTTAAGACCTCAAAACTGATCATATTTGAATACTCAAAACATAATACACATGAATATATGTTGAAATTCAATCAACACTTTTAAGCTCATTACCTCAAAACAGCGTCAGTATCAGATGGAACCTTGTTATTCTGAAGAGTCGATATGAGATAAATTAGAAACTACATGTATTATCCGTGCTGCCGCGTTTAGAATGGCCTTTCTTATATCCTCTTTGGTGTCCTATATTTTGGCATAACACATCGTGCTTTAATACAGTAATATACTAACTTTTCATATTGCGAGTCCGAGAAGATTCACTTCAAAAATGCACAAGAGTTCCACACTTATATTTTGTTAAATTATGCCGCTTCGCCGACCGCTGGAATATCCCACCGGTAGCAGACCAGGTCACCGATCCCGCCGTGGTCGCATCGAATAATAAATATTACATTGTTTTGGTCGCGTCAAATAATACGGATAATATTCAAGCGCGCCTTTTTCGTGTGGCGTCCATTTTGAAGAGAAAAAAATGGCGGAATGAAATCTGATTGCAGAAACCATAAACAAACCATATTATTATTATCGTACGCAGTTGTAATATACTTCCAACGCAATCTGTCCGTGATATAATTTGCATTAGAGTAACTTTTAAAACAAATGATAGAGACGTCGCGAATCGGTGAATTTATGGTAAATTATTCCCGACTTTGACTGACGGCTGTACTTCGTGGAAATTCGTTGTAATTTCGAAATAATAAATATTATTGCTAATGAAGCGGTTACTTTTATATCTCTCGGCAGATGTATCAGTGTGGTTGTGCACGCGCACACTTCTAAAACCACTTCTAACTTATAAAACGATAACTGTTTCTTTGCAGGGGCAGGCGGAAGTTCTGGCACGTGACTTCTGTTTCAATATCTATATATAAATATCTCAATTTTTTGTCAAATTAAGATATTTATATCATTGAATCATTCTGTATCACTAGTTTTACCATAGCCTCCGCTAGGGGCTTGCGAATCAAAGAAATGTAATCACCACATGTCATCTGTAACCTCCCTGTCAATTGCGCACAAGTCAAGGAAATCGTACCTAAGTTTAGTTCAGTTTCAATTTAGATCTGCTCCTCTTTACAACTCTAGAAAGAATTCTACAAAAAATCATTAAAAACTAGTTCTGTCTCTCTCCTGTAAAGTACACAATTTACCTTGCCAATACCAGGTCTTTCGTTGAAGTACTCTATACTAAACTTTGCATCTATAAACGTGTTAACATGCACTTTTGAACCTTGCAAACTTGCAAGGATTAAAGTCATATATTTTTTAATTATTTTGCCATCTGTGGACGACAGATTCCAGCTTTTGATAGATAAGTCAAGACACTTAAAGCTTAGTCTCACCCTATGTGATGTCTTCCAATTTCAAATAAAGTTGGCAGCTAAAATGTTAAATACTAGTCATAATCTATGTTATATCTGTGTGCGGTTGCGGATGTGCGCGCGCACACGATTTGGCATCATCGCGCACACAAAAAAACACACAAATTTTGGACAATGAACCTCCTTTTGAGGTTACACAGTCAAGATAATTTCCTTCTACCTACACTATCAGCTCTGCTGCCTTTTATCTTCCCCAGCATAATGCCTTGTAAAAGATTATATTTTTCATTGCGGAGAATGTGTACGAAATATGCCGCTTTCCTTGATAGACGTATTTAGTTATCTTCACTTATTTATGCGACTTAGTTAGTGCCCGATCGATGGTCAGTTTTTGGCCGAAGTCGAAACCGAAGCCGATTGTTCGGCTCTTACCATAACCTTCGGCCGAAGCCGAAGTTTTCAATCGTACTTAGAAATCTTAGAACACCGACTATAAAGTATGCATATCATGTGTTGATCATAATTGTTAATACATATATCCATTAAACACTAAATTGCATTTTTACAGAAATGATAAACTGAATTTTATTTCATTTTTAATAGTTCGTGCGTTTTCGGCACTTTTCGGCGGCTAAATACATAGCTTCGGCTTCGGTTAAACCTTCGGCAGATTTTAGCCGAAGCCGAATGTGCAGCCGAAGGTGGCCGAACACAAACACTAACAGAGATGTCTTATACTGGCATGATAATGTTTTTATTATTTTTCCCCCGGCGCACAAATTAGTTATTAATTAAGGCGATACATATTGAACACAATCTAGTCCAACCCTGACACGCGTAAAATATTCACAAATAAATAATAACGTTAAAGAGTGTAAAATTGGCAAAAAGATTGTGAATATTTTTTTGTTAACAATTTCAGTCAGTTGTATTTTGTGGAGAAATCTAGATCGCACGATCACAGCAATTAGTCTTCGCGAAAAAGATATATATTATAATAATTATACAGTATGATTCTATTCGGAATGAATTATTGTGAGTACAACACGAATGTTGCAACAAAACTGCAAAAAACTACTGTCTCTAGATATAACTAGCTTAACCAACGTATCTTCGTATGGTTTCCTTGCATTCTTAAATCTTCTTCTATGGTCTTTAGTGTAGCGCTAAAAAATTTTCGTACATTAATTGATACACCAGTACAGTGATGGCGGACCTATGACACGCCTCAGAGTTTTGGGCGACACGCCAGCGTTCACTAATATCAGAGTTATCAAAGAGCACGTGTCCAGCCAGCAGACGTCTACCGGACAACAACGTTGGAATTTATCACTACGTACATATTACATGTATATCTCTTTTACGTATCACATTGTAAAAAAAACTATTAGGCAATTAAAATAAGCAATTAATTAATTGACATCAAATCAAATACTAAGGGTTTACAAAAATCAGACCATAAACAATAACGAAAAAGTCCTTATAAAATGATTTAAGGACGATCGCATAGAGCAGTCGCACTCAATCTTCAAGAAGATCCCCCCGTATGTAAACTACTATGAACTACTACGAATAGAATAAAAAATAGTTGAGGTACAGTGTACTTTTTCGCTTCCGCTCACATGCGTAGAAGTTCAAAAATCTCTCACTATTCAAAATATAAAAGGAAACGTCAAAACCGTTCAAAAGTAGCTCACTTTTAACATTTTTTATAACAAAACGAATACCGTTTGTTTTAGTTATTTTTACAGAAAAATATTTGTTAAATTTTCAATTAATGATTCTCAGTTTTCCAAAACAATGGTAAGAAAATGACTATTGCTATTCAATTAAAAGTGTGCTACAACATCGATCGGGGTATGGTTCGTATGTCAATATTTTCAAATTTACTACCGCAAGGACTATTGAAAAAAACACTCATAAGTATGTGTATTCAAAGTTTCAAAAGGATTGTAAGAAAAGTGATTTTTTTGGGAACGTCCTTAACACAAAAACTTGATGAAAACTCTCTAAACTCAACAAAATATTAACGTTTTCAATTTTAGCTCGTTCACATTAGACACAATAGAGTGTGAAAGTATATTACAATACGGAATACTAGGTTGGGGAGAAACTCGTCCCGCACAACTCAAACCGATAATTACATCTCAAAAGATAATAATTTATCCTCATATATTAAAAAAAAAAATGTTTTATTTAATTTTTTTACAGTTAATTTTAAAATTGTCCAAATTAGGAATAGGACAGAGACATGCATCATACATTGCTCCTATCACTTGAACATTTTCGACTAGTAATTTAGTCAGGTGTCCACCCATAAAATATTGTGGACTAGGTCTGTTACACCTGTATAATATATTGTTTATGTAAATGCCTTCGATAGCTGGTTCCCAGGTTTCCGATTAACAATAAGCACAGATATGATATATGAACTGCACTAACCTTTTTATTTTTGCTGTCTTTCTGGTTCGATGTTGTTGTTCTTTTAACTGGGTTGTCTTCTTTAGATTTCGACCAACCGAAGCGCGCACCGGCGGTTTATTTGGACTGCTGAATTGGTCGGTTACCGTCTTATTAGCTTTCCGAAAAAAGGGCGGCAATACACACACACGTACATTATTACAAATCAGGAAACCTAGTGGTGCCAATCGAAGTGCCAAAGCGCGTAAACAAATATACTTGTGTATGTATTATATTAAGAATAAATAATATAAGTCAAGAGTAGCTCCGAACGCTCTCGACATCTAGCTATTGATTATGATAGTCTTGTTGCAGGATTGGGGCATTCGAGGGTTGTCATCATAGCCTGTCGTTCGTTTCCGATGAGGACTGTCCATCACGACAATGGTGTCTCACAAGTTATGGAGCATCTTCAGCAAAAGAAGTCAGCGGCTGCGAGCCGACATCTTTGCCCTGCGTGCTATTATTTTTCCTTTCGTTTTCTTGTCTTGACGTACTGTTTAATGTTTTACGTAATTAGGCTCGACTTCTGGAGATATGGAGTTTCCAAGTATTGGCCATGTTGAGATTCACTATCAGGAAGCATTTTTTTGACCTCCAATGAGTTTGTAGATCCTCAGTTTAGGCGAAAACAAAAATAACCGAGTAATATTTTAGCCGCAAATGCAATGTTTTTTGGAACAACAACTATTAATTTTGAATACAAATAAAATGAATGAGCTATATCCACAGACTAACGGAAAATCCTCGTTTCAATATTTTAATTTTAGTGTCAATTACTTGGGTACCACTTACGCATTCAAATGGCTCAGCGATTTTTTAAAAATATATAACTCGATTAGAACGAAAATTTAAACGCTAACAATATAATACGCATTAAGCTTTTAAATACCATGAGCGCGTTAACACGCCAAACTATGTATGTCACGCCGAGCTACATGTGTGTTAACGCGCACTTTTGAACCTTGCAAATTTGCAGGGATTCGAGTCGTAATTTTAAATAATTTTGCAATATCTGCATGAAAAGGTCTCACCTTTTGATAGATAAGTCAAGCCTAGCGGTGGCTTCCATTTCAAATAGTGTTGACAGTTAAAAGGTACACAAAAATTTAATTTTACCGTTGCATAAATGTGTGCGTAAACTACCCGATTTATATTTCTACAAATAATGTGCACTTTATTTCGTGTCTATTCATTTACTGGTGTTTGGTTCAATTTTACGTGTCCAAAATCAGGAATCAGTTATATAATTTTATTAATTTATATATGTATGTATGTTAAGTTGTAATAATGATAATATTATTTAAATACTAAATTAATGTATTAATTATAAATATATACATATAAAATCAATTTTGTCGAAAAATATTGTTTTTGCGTCACCGGGATACGAACCTGGATCTCTATTTCCAATCCGGGGAAGTACATTACCAATTGTGTTATAACGCCAGTATTTTTCTTAGCAAATTTTCGAACCAGTATGTTACATTTTTCAAATTAATACACCTGTCGTTCCATTATTTGAAAGCCATCTAGATTATTTTTACAGAATCTCAAATACCTTTGAGTAAACCGACTGCAGACGCCAGAATTATCAATTCATTTTTATTAAATTTTGGACACATTGATACAACTTATATTATTAAGGAAAACACATTCTTATTGTGAAGTTGTAATTATTCAGAACAGACGGTCTGTGATATTTTAAATACTAAATTAATGTATTAATTATAATATATACATATAAAATCAATTGGTAGTGTTGATCTGGATCTCTATTTCCAATCCCTGGATTGGAAATAGAGATCCAGATTCGAATACCGGTGACGCAAAAACAATATTTTTCGACAAAATTAATTTTATATGTATATATTTATAATTAATACATTAATTTAGTATTTAAAATATCACAGACCGTCTGTTCTGAATAATTACAACTTCACAATAAGAATGTGTTCTCCTTAATGATTGATAATATTATTACATCTAGTATGCAACACCGACATAAAAAAAGAAGATATATATTATATATATATATATAATATATATCTTCTTTTTTTATGTACGATATTATATCGTATATTAATTAGTATTAGGTCAGTTATTAAACATAGATACTACATATTCCACACATAACGTACGAAATGCATATCTGCCAATGTTTCAGTTGGATAGATTACAATCCATTCTAAATGCGGCAGCACGGATAATATATGGAGTTTCCAAATTCTCTCATATAACATCCCTTTTACATCAGCTACATTGGCTCCGATTCCCTGGACGAGTTGAATTTAAATGATAACATAAGCACTCCTTATATAGCTCTAATATAAACAAGATTACAGTATTTTCTTTTACTAAAATTTATCTTTTATATATTTAGTCAGATTTATTTTAAATCTATTCAATTTCTCTTCCTTTCTTATATTTTCTGGCATTTCATTAAAAAATTTCATCGCACCGTACATCATCGATTTCTGAGATTTGTCCTTCTTCCTGAATGGCAGTCTCAGTCTATCCCTTCCCCTTGTACGATGCTCGTGCTCATGTTGATTTGCATCAATTTTTCGTGTGAATTCCGCTGATATTTTCGTACTGATGATTTTGTAAATAAATACCATTGTATTAAAATATATTTTAAGCTTAAAGGTCATCATATTCAGATCTTTCAGCATTGCACTGATCCGAGTATATCTATTTTTTCTGAGTATTATTCTCGTTGATGTGAGGAATAATAACAGAGTTGTAAACTATTTTACAAGACTCAGTACTAATAATATATCACAGACAATTTGAATGGTAGACGTCAAACAGAAAGGGTTGTAGGACCGACCGACCGTTGCCAGAAGTTTAAATTTAGTGAACGGGCATTTGCGGTGGCAGGCCCAAAAGCGTGGAACTCTTTGCCCTCCGTCATAAGAAACAGTGCATCAAAGGTTTATATTTAAGAAGAATCTAAAAACGCACCTTTTCAAAAAGTCACTTCCACGCCCTTGAGGTGAAAGTTTTTACGAAAATGGCGCTATACAAATTATCCAATATTATTATCATAGTGTGATGTAAATGTCAGATACCTTGTTGTCCCAAGGGCACGAAATGTCGTGCCGCACCACTCATTGTACAGATTCGAATCCAATTGAGACATGTTTCAGAGCGTTCGATCGCCTTGAAATAAATAATGAATATCTACCATACATAATATTCAGGCCGGGGGCGGTTATTACTCGGTAAGCGTATTCACCTCGTATAAGGGCTGCCACTGGGACGTGGCATTATTCTGAAACAAATTTATATTTGTCATAAAAATGGCCTATTCGATTGTACGCCGATGATGCAGTACTAATGGCGAATAATGAACAAGAACTACAGAGTCTAGTGAGCAGAATGTACGATGTATGGTATATGTGTATAAGTATATATACATATACTTATACTTATATACATATTAAACTTATTTACCTCATTCCCCCGCTCACGGGATCCCCAAAAATTCTCCCCAGGTTATGGCACTTTAGATATCGGAGACAAGAGGTGGTAACCTCATCACTCCATCGAATCATCATTCACTGGGAAGCGATCTTATGATGAATGTCAACAAGTAGAAAGTGATGGTATTCGAGCATATATATGAACGGCACTCTGAATGCAATTATAGCTAATGGGAACTTGTCTAATGTCACCGTTGTCTCCTTTGACTTTGCACCTGCGTCAATACACGTTGTATAGCAACCCTACCTTACGCAGATTACTGCGTGTAAGTACCTAATACGTTTTTACGTCACGTATTTTAAACGTTTAATATATTAACCGGAAACTATTATAAAAATCAGTTTCAATCCGTCTGCAATATTCAAAATGGACTCGCCTAGTTTTTTTTTTAGGATTCACTAAGTATAGGCTTGATTTTAAATATCGCATGTGAAACTTATATGAGAAAGGAAGGGCCAAGCGCGTCCTTAGAACAGTGCTATTCAAACTAGTGATGGTAAACCGTTATGTGACTGTGATTTGTAACTGTGACTTTATTTATTTATTAGGAAAACATACAATTAATCAACAATGGTTAAGATAGTAACAAAAATAACAGTAACAACCGATAACATATTTTATTTGAATTATTAAATACAATAACACGATACAGTGTGGGTACAAAAAAATATTAATGTTAATGACAATGAAAAGAGTGAAAAAAGAAAATTAAATTCAGCGTTAAAATAATAAAATATAAGGTCATTATTATCGATGATCTGTAACTAAGATTCATCTTGACAGAGAGGATACAGCGCCGCACTCTTATGTTCTGACACTTGACTATTGAGGCTTCTAACAGGACCATATTCCAGTATCTGGTTTACATGGTCGTGCCAAGTCCTCAGCGGACTTTCCCTAATTCTGGTGTCATCAACACTTGTCTTGCATATCTTTCTTACCATTCTCTCTTCATCTCATCTCTAAGTGATCCTTTATTAATATTACTCACTGTTCTAAGATCAGTTTTACAATTCAGCTTCAGTTACCAGAACACAATCAGTCACAATAACGATTTAACCACACGAAATTATTATTAACGCCAACTAGATTTTCAATCGTAATTCTCGCCACTTCTTTTGACATGGCACTTACTTTTCTAATAAATTAAAAATATTTTGACTCGAAACATTCCACATTGAATTTTGTACATCAGGATCGTGCGGTGGAAGAATATTACGAGAATGCAATCAAAATATATAGGACAGGAGCACTTTACAAAATCAAAAAATCATTACGAGGAAATTTATAATCTTTTTTTTAGATTTGGATCATCTGTTCGGTATCCCATTCTTTCAACCATAGACCACATGCACTTGGAGACAGATGAAATATGTCTCTGATTTGATTGTTAAAAATGGGAGGGATAAGGGCTGAGCCCTCTTGTCTCCGACATACGAGGTAACAACAATGGCGTAAGATTTTTTTGGGAGACCCTATTCGGGGAACATCATGAAATTTTTTTTTTTTAATATCAGGTAATTTTAACTCTGTATATAATTGTATAAAGTAGTATAGAAAATGGGTAAAGTTTTTTTATATAATACATTTTGTTTTATTTTGTATTTTTTAAAGATGATGGGGATCGGATGAGGGATCATACAGGCCGAATGAGTTTATGGAAGGGTTTGGGATGGTTAAAATTTAGACGATAAATAGTGTATGTATCGTTTAAGTGAGGGTATGTTTGAGACTCTGTGAATGATTGTGTTTCTGACAAACCAGGGTGAGTTTGTGATTCTCTCAAGGATGTAGTTTTGTTTAGATTCTAAAATGTTTGTGTTGCTTAAACCTCAGATGGCGCTCGCGTATGTGAGTATAGGACGGATGATTGCTTTATACAAGAGTAATTTGTTTTGTAGCGATAGTGAACTGTAGGAATTTAGGAGGGGGTATAGTCGGTTGTAAGATGGAATATGTGAACTCAACATAAATAAAAAGTCAACCATAAATTTACATGTTGTAGCTCGATTGTTCTTTTGACATTTGCATGGTTTTAGCATTTAAGCTAATTTTTTGTTGGCTAAAATCAAATTAGTTACAAAGTTAGCCTTACAACGAATAGTCAGTCGTTTCGATATTTTCATACATAATTTTTATTTTTCCAGCTAACGGTGGCTCGTCGAGTGGATCGAGAACGTCGCAAGTTTGAGAAACACTTGCCTAGAGTCTGGGCCTGCCCTAGGGCCGATTCGGCCCAGGTAAGGCGACCCCATTTCTGGCAAATATAAAATTTAAAACCGTCAAATTCAGAAAACATCATTTGGTGGGGTAGGTCTAAAAGCGCAAAATTCTACCCAATTAGCTGACAGAGAGGATAAAATGCCACACTCTTCTTCCGCCGTAATACTTTTACCTCGATCACCTCCATTAATGTTTACGAGTAAAATTTCAGTATCCTTTTATATCAAAAGCGTGTCCTATCTCTAAAAGTTGATTTGAAAACTCAGAAAAATTGTTATTACGTTGGCGTCTCTACTAAATAACATACCATCGTGCTATTTTACCGCAGAGGTACAGTGGATAGAACGCCGCACTCTTCTTTCCTGGCCATCAGAGACAGCAGGAGCTTGGAAAGGCTTAAGCTAAGATGGAGCGACATTGTCCTTAAATGCACATCTCCCTTAGAGGTCTAAACTGAAGAAAATTGGTGCAAAATTACTGGAAGAAAATACGAAGAAGCCAAGATTCCCCAGGGGAGGTAGATCTAGTCATAATGATGATGGCACCAGAAATAGAGGATTTCCGCGGAAGACTTAGAAAGACCAAGTAAACCTGATAGTGGAATATAAGCCTCAATATTCGATAATCGTGCATTAAAACACGTTAGTCAAGTGGTGTCAGGAAAGAAAACCGTGGTGCTGTATCCTCTCTTCCTTGCCACTACTGCGAACTGACGTAATATTAATAGATAATAATATTGAATAATTTGAATAATAATAATATTAATTATATGTATAATACATTAATTTAGTATTTAAAATATCACAGACCGTCTGTTCTGAATAATTACAACTTCACAATAAGAATGTGTTCTCATTAATAATTTGTATAGGGCCACTTTTGTAAAATATATAATTATTTTTAAAATTAATAATCGTTATTTTAACTTATGGAAATGATTTTTCGCTAAAGTGCCTTTTCAGTCTCATCTTAAACAAAGTCTTTTATGCGCTGTTCCTTATGACGGAGGGCAAAGAGTTCCACGCTTTTGGGCCTGCCACCGCAAATGCCCGTTCATTAAATTTAAACTTCTGGCAACGGTCGGTCGGTCCTACAAACTTTCCTGTTTGACGTCTACCATTCAAATTGTCTGCAATATAAAGCTTTTGAAGATACAGAGGCGCCTTGTTGTGTGTCGCCTTGTACATCAACCAGCACAGTTTAAATTCAACTCTTTCGGGGAATTGGAGCCGACATAGCTGATGTAAAAGGGATGTTATATGAGAGAATTTGGAGATTCCATATATAATCTGTGCTGTCGCATTTAGAATGGATTGTAATATATCCAGGTGACACATGCTGTTACAATAGTCCACACGTGACATTTATAAGTAGATGGGGGGGGCCTCTAGAGGAAGATTTAAGTAAAAGATAAAGTAAGTCGCACTCTTACGGTGCCCATACACTGATTGTGACCAAACATTTTGTCCCAAATAACCGACTGGCTCTAATAAGCGAAGTTTAAGATAAAATTAAAAAAAATAATATGTACATATTTTTGAACTGTATTATAAATTATTGAAAAAAAAAATTGAATTACAGCAAAATAATATATAAATTATTAGGTATACATATAAATATGAAAAAAAAAAAAATTAAACAATTATAATAGCAGTAAATTAAAAAAAAAATAGTCATGAAAATAATGTACGTAATACATTTAGAACAATAAAAAAAATTTTCTGCAGGAATTCATCAATTGTATGTAGCTTGTCTTGTATTTGTAGAATTGCAATTGTACTAAATAGGGCCAATCGCGTGTTCTCCTAATAATAAAGTTGTATCAATGTGTCCAAAATTTAATAAAAATGAATTGATAATTCTGGCGTCTGCTATCAGATTACTCAAAGGTATTTGAGATTCCGTAAAAATAAGATAGATGGCTCTTTCGAATAATGGAACGATTAAATGTATTAATATCAAAAAGGTTCGAAAATTTGTCGCTAAAAATATTGTCGCTGTAGCATAGTTGAACTATAGACCTTCCCCGGTTAGGAAAGAGATCAGCAACAAGAGTGCAGCAACAATATTTTTCGATAAAATTGATTTTATATGTATATCTTTCTAATTAATATATTTAAATTAGTTACTTTATTTCTTGGGATTTGGCTGTCCCGATCAATATAAGTCAAGTAAATGTGTGTTTGCAGAACAACTTGACCGAGTACAAGTCGTAGTGGGACCGTGTGATGTCATGTCGAATGTAGAATGTCCTATAGGCTGTCTTGTAGCGTCAATTCCCCAAATACAATTGTGTCTTCATGGATTAGGTATTGTGTGAGCAAAAAATATGACTACACTTCTCGACACTGTTATTATGCGGTGTCGCCATCCTTTGTACCCCTCGACCGTGTGCAGCTTGCTAGAGCGAAAAGCAAAATATGGTTACCTATTACAGGGGTTTTAAGTCCATTATTTTAATATATTCTATTGATAGACATAAAATTGTTTTTAGTTATGTTTACGCGTTTTTATATTTCGCTAGATAGGCCTGGTATTAAAGTTGGAATATGTGCATTCCATTTGTGTAAATTTAAAACAGGAAACAAAAGCGAAACTGCTTCTGTTCAGAGACGGTTTCGGAGTCGGTCTTATATTTTACGGCGGCGATATAAAAACATTTTTCGGATTATCGGTTGTGCTACAGTTTCGGAGGCCGGCCAGCCGAGTTTTCAGAACATGCAATACTGCAGGGAGAGCTACCATCGGCGAGTAACAGCCCAGTTTCGCAAACGTTGGTATCTTTTCATTTACATACGTTGAATGAATATATTCAACAAACCAAATTCGCAAACCCAGTACTAGCTATCGAAGTAAATTACGGCAACAATTTATATGTCAATGTTTCCGTGGTTACGATTTTTCTAGTTGACAAGTAACATTTAGTTTTTCTCCATATGGTTCAGTGATTGACGCACGATTTAACAATTGTCCATGTTCAAGTTGAACCAAGAGTTGGTCAATGGTATGAATGATCCATTGATTCTTACACATGCAGTACTTTTTTCGTATAGGGATGAGATGTACATAAGTTCACTCAATTAATTCACTAATCATTTTCTTCATCTTCTTTATCACATGCTATATAAATTATACTTTATCTACTGATAGATAAAGCCATATCCTGGCTACTTTGCTACACTTTTGTCTGTGTTAAAGTAGCTAGTTTTAAGCATCATTATATATTAATGTAAATACAAATTAAATGTATTAATTAGAACGATATACAGAAAAATTCAATTTATCGAGAGAAAAAAAATTGTTGCTATCGGGATTCGAACGTAGACCCTTTCCTATCCGGGGAAATACGTTAATCGATTACGCTACACCAACATAGTAAGTTGACGACAAATTTTCGAACTTATATACTGTAATTCTTTTACTGTGAAAATCTCAAAGACGCCAGAAATTAATTTTAGATAAACTTTGACACAATTAATATATCAAAAAGAACACATTTTTTTTTTTTTTTTACATGTTATATCTTTCTAATTGAAACATTAAATTTATATTAAAATACCACGAAAAACTGCAACTTCACAATCATAATGTGATCTCTTTAATATAACGAATCTGTTCGAAAATCTAAAAATGAATTATTTATAGTTGTAATTATTCAGAACATAGGTATGTGATATTTTAAATACCCATTATAAAGATATATACATATAAAATCAATTTTATCGAAAAATATTGTTGTTGCTCTACCGGGATTCGAACTTGGATATCTTTTCCAATCTGGGGAAGATGCATTACTAACTATGCTACAGCGGCAGTATTTTTGACGACAAATTTTCGAACCTATATAGATGGCTTTCAAGTAATGGAACGATAGATGTATCAATTTGAAAAAGTGTTCGAAAATTTGTTGCCGTAGCATAGTTGGTAATGTTATTTTTCCATTAGTGAACGATTTTCAACACATGTTAAGCCGTTAAGCTTATTGTATAGTTTTAATGGATCGCTACTTGATTTGGAATGAAGAATAATATAATGCATTGACTGCGATTGACAGGCCCTGCCCGAGGTATGAGTTGGTTTTTTTGTGCCTAATATTCGGAGTAGATCCCCGCCTGGTACCGGTGCCTGGTGCCTGCTCTGATGCCTGATGCCGCTGGCCGCAGGTCGGAGGCACAGAGCGACAGCTTGACCATACACACAAGCCGCACTGAATGCCGTGGAATGCGTTAATTTTAACCTATCGCCGGACTGCGTCACCATCGGCCCGGGAGCCAGAATGTCAATAATTTCTTTAACGTTCTTCCAAGCATCATCCTCGACTGAATCAGTCAACCTCTTTAAACAATACCAGCGATAAAAATATTCCAGCGTGATCAGGTTTTATTTTTATGAAAACCCTATTCGCTATGAAGATAATACGTATTATACAATACATTCATGTTATGAAATGAAAAGCAAATATATATAAATATAATCAAAATATAGATACTAGATTTCATTCACGGCCATTGTTGTATGTGTAGCTATTCTGTAGGCGTTGCCATTCTCTGGTCAGGGAACCAGCTTTCCATGACAGCGCAGCTTGCACTACACTTTACGCCAGCAACAGAACGAATCGGCAAACATTGTAGATGCGTTACAATAACACGCCAATCCGAACAGTATTCTGTTATAAGTTGTTGTACTGAATTCGGAGACGGTTGTATTTAGACCAGAGCTCGCAGGTATACATGTTGGTGAAGAACTATTTAAATAGGTTCCTCTTCACCTCCTTACTGTTGAATTTTTTCTCATTAAATGGCCCTTCTTGAAATGGCTACAAATGACAATAACCATATAACTCATCATATTTTGGTAGATTTTGTAAAAAATAATTCACAAGTGAAAATATTGTAAAGATATGGCTTCGGTACGGTGTTATGGGAGCCAATCTAAGTCAGTAAATGGCCAATTGACAACTCAATTGTTCATGTGTATTGTAATATATGTATTTTATATCCATAAGCTATGTAATAAATAATAAAAACTGTTAACTGTGAAGGAAAGCCACTAGGAATAATTTAACTAACTGACGGAACAGAACTCATTTTATAATAAGCTTTGTAGATACAATAGATTAGATTTAAACCAATTAAATTGTCCCAAGAACATGAAACTATATATTAAAACTTGAATTCGTAATATGGGTAGAGCCAGTATTAGTGCAATCATCCAAACATATTGAATCAAACCTATATTAATTATTGCTACAAAATGATCCAAAATTAATTTATTAAGACAACTTTAAAATTGTTCTTCATATACACCTATTATATAGTAATAAATGTAATTCTATCTACTACTTGTAATTCTAATTAATTGTACAATTGCATGTAAACTATGCCCGTCTCGACACAGAATTTCTCCAGTGAGACGGGCACAGTGCAAATAGATTTTTAACATTGTATTATATAGCTCCAAATAATTTTTTTTTTAAATAATAAAAGTACTAAAATGGCTACTATTACTTTGGTGTTTATCTCATCGGCAACATGATGATGCTGGGTTCTCGCACTCGTATTTCCAAATTTTAACTTACTTACTTACTTACTTACCATCACGCCGTTTCCACGTGGGGGTAGGCAGAGAGGATAGAGCGCCATACTCTTCTGTCCTGACACACAATTCTCGCCTCATCCACATTCATACATCTTGTCATACAAGCTCGCCGATTGTTGAGGCTTCTAACAGAACCATCTTCCATTATCTGGTTTACCTGGTCGTGCCAAGTCTTCCGCGGACGTCCTCTATTTCTGGTTCCATCAACACTTGCGTATATATTTTTCTTACCGTTCTCTCCTCATTCATCCTTTCCATATGACCAAACCACCTAAGTGATCCTTTCTTAATCTTATTCACTATACTAACATCAGCTTTACATTCTTTCCTTATTTCTTCATTCTTTACTCTGTCATAAATAGATTTGTCACAAATACGTCTAAGTGATCTCATTTCCACTGCATTCAGTCTACTTTCGTTCCTTTTCTGCCAGCTCCGGGCCTCACTTCCATACATCAGTGTCGGTACCAGGATTCCATTGTGCACCGCTAGTCTTGCCTCGGTTGACAAATTTGATGATTTTAACTTCATTGTCGACAAACTGTCACATTGGTTTAATTCCAAGTTATGTCGCTAGGTGGCGACGAGCCGTGACATTAATCTACTTCAAAGTTCTGACGCCAGTTGTCCACGCCTGTCCCCGCACTCCTAGCAGGTAGGACGTCAGCATAGGTAATAATTACAAGGTGGAGCCTGTCCGCCCGGATCTCCGAAGGTCTGCCATAAATTCTGTGACGTAGAACACACACAACATCCCGGCGTTTATCCAACATGGCGGAGCATTCTTTCCGTTCGCGTTGTGACGTTCGGAATCGAGAGTCGAGACAGCTCACACGATCGCGCACGGGCAAAATGAAGATTACAATTAAAAAGAAACATTTTGTCGGCAGCTAACGATAATTATCTGCATAGTTAGAAATTGCTCTTTTCGTTGACCGTCACCGATGTGACTTTGTCGCTTGTAGCGTGTGAGATTGTACACGTCACAAATGCGTAGATGGCAACGCAAAATATGAACATTCTGAGTATCGGTCGTGCCAGTAAAAATGGAGACGAGAAAATATGTTGACCATTGAGCACCCACGGCCGATTTTAAACTTTGAACTGTACTCAAACATCGTAAGATTACGCTATGGCTTTGAGACATTGATAAAGAGATCATTAAATAAGCCTTTATTAATCGGAATGTAGCCTTTTAGATTTTCGAATAGCAATGCAAATTGGACGAGTAGATGAGCTTACCCCAAATTTAGGGTAAGATCATCTAGTTGTATTATTTCTGACAAATTGTTAAAATAATCAAAACTTCTTTACTGATCTGCTTTAATGACACTCGATATGAATTGGCAGTTTTGGTCCTTGATTTGGTGCCGAGTTTAAAAAAAATACTGTAAAATTGACCGTATAGGGGAAGTGCGACATATCTACTCATTACCAATGTTGGGATTACAATCAAAACGATAATTAAATAACGTACCAGAAGCAGTCAGCTTCGCCAATCAGCCGCTTCGTGGCCAGAATAGCCGCCCGCAGGTCCTAGCAGCAAAAAGCTGCTTTTGCCGATTGCTTCTGCATTCTGTATTGCTCTCCCTGGAAAGATACGAGCAAAACATTCACGACATTTGACAGCGACGCAGTGCGACGCGATATGACCATGAGACATAGATGAGATGACACGAGTCTCACAGACCTGGCCTTTTAAGCAAGTACTTTACAGCAAATTACACTAACAAAGTCGCCACTGATGCCATATCCAGAAATCCATAGATATAGACGGGGAAATTTTATAACAATCTCTTCTGAAAAATCCAATACACATGGTTTATTATAATTTATAACAGTATATATATTTGCAAATACATAACAACAATTTATTCATCATAAAGACCTTCATCTAGACTACCATCAAAACCATCATCAAGACCACCACCAAGTCCATCATCAAAACTATCATCAAGACCATCATCAAGTCCATAACCAAGGCTATCATCAAAACCATAATTAAGACTAGCACCAAAACCATCACTAAGACCATCACTAAGTCAATCACCAAAGCTATAATCAAGATCGTCACCAACACCAGCACCAAGACCATCACCTAAACTATTGCAAGACCATCACCTAGATTATTGCAAGACCATCAACAAGACCGTCACTAAGTCCATCACCAAGATCATCACCAAGTCCATCACCAAGTCCATCACCAAGTCCATCACCAAGTCCATCACCAAGGCCATTATCAAGATCATCACCAAGTCCATCACCAAGGCCATCATCAAGACCATCACCAAGTCCATCACCAAAGCCATAATCAAGACCATCACCAACACCAGCATCAAGACTATAACCTAGATTATTGCAAGACCATCAACAAGACCGTCACTAAGTCCATCACCAAGATTATCACCAAGTCCATCACCAAGTCCATCACCAAGGCCATTATCAAGATCATCACCAAGTCCATCACCAAGGCCATCATCAAGACCATCACCAAGTCCATCACCAAAGCCATAATCAAGACCATCACCAACACCAGCATCAAGACTATAACCTAGATTATTGCAAGACCATCAACAAGACCGTCACTAAGTCCATCACCAAGATCATCACCAAGTCCATCACCAAGTCCATCACCAAGGCCATTATCAAGATCATCACCAAGTCCATCACCAAGGCCATCATCAAGACCATCACCAAGTCCATCACCAAAGCCATAATCAAGACCATCACCAACACCAGCATCAAGACTATAACCTAGATTATTGCAAGACCATCAACAAGACCGTCACTAAGTCCATCACCAAGATCATCACCAAGTCCATCACCAAGTCCATCACCAAGTCCATCACCAAGGCCATTATCAAGATCATCACCAAGTCCATCACCAAGGCCATCATCAAGACCATCACCAAGTCCATCACCAAAGCCATAATCAAGACCATCACCAACACCAGCATCAAGACTATAACCTAGATTATTGCAAGACCATCAACAAGACCGTCACTAAGTCCATCACCAAGATCATCACCAAGTCCATCACCAAGTCCATCACCAAGGCCATTATCAAGATCATCACCAAGTCCATCACCAAGGCCATCATCAAGACCATCACCAAGTCCATCACCAAAGCCATAATCAAGACCATCACCAACACCAGCATCAAGACTATAACCTAGATTATTGCAAGACCATCAACAAGACCGTCACTAAGTCCATCACCAAGATCATCACCAAGTCCATCACCAAGTCCATCACCAAGTCCATCACCAAGGCCATTATCAAGATCATCACCAAGTCCATCACCAAGGCCATCACCAAGTCCATCACCAAAGCCATAATCAAGACCATCACCAACACCAGCATCAAGACTATAACCTAGATTATTGCAAGACCATCAACAAGACCGTCACTAAGTCCATCACCAAGATCATCACCAAGTCCATCACCAAGTCCATCACCAAGGCCATTATCAAGATCATCACCAAGTCCATCACCAAGGCCATCATCAAGACCATCACCAAGTCCATCACCAAAGCCATAATCAAGACCATCACCAACACCAGCATCAAGACTATAACCTAGATTATTGCAAGACCATCAACAAGACCGTCACTAAGTCCATCACCAAGATCATCACCAAGTCCATCACCAAGTCCATCACCAAGTCCATCACCAAGGCCATTATCAAGATCATCACCAAGTCCATCACCAAGGCCATCATCAAGACCATCACCAAGTCCATCACCAAAGCCATAATCAAGACCATCACCAACACCAGCATCAAGACTATAACCTAGATTATTGCAAGACCATCAACAAGACCGTCACTAAGTCCATCACCAAGATCATCACCAAGGCCATCATTAAGACCATCACCAAGTGCATCACCAAAGCCATAATCAAGACCGTCACCAACACCAGCACCAAGACCATCACCTAAACTATTGCAAGACCATCACAATCGATTCTTGTCACAGTGGCTATTGCTGTTTCGTTGATTCTTAAATAAATTATAATTATCAATTATCCGTAAATTTAGTTAAACCGCTTGTCACCAGATCAGACGAATAGTCAGCTTTTCCACCATCTCAACAACAGATCAAACTCGACAAAGAAATCACCCGAGAGTCGATTTTGATTATGTACAAATTTTCTCTATTTACCAATTTGCCACGCTATCTTTGAGATGTTTTCTCGTTACTGGACCTGTGGCCGCTTCCATTTTTATTCAATTTACCGTATTCGAAACGAGATAATAAAAATTCCTTTGCATATAAATATAATCACCAGTCTGTATCTCGGCTAGATACGTATTACTGTCTCTCGCACCGTCAGCCATTGTTTCATATCCAAAATTTATAAAAATTAATTTATTCACGAAATAATAACATCCAATGTGATTGTTTTAAAAATTACCTGAAATCAGATTTTGATTGAATTTGAATGTTATTAGATAAAACAAAATGTAATCGGTGAATTTGATTTAAAACCACAGCAATTTGTAATGTCCAATGAACAATACACAACTTAATGGAGTACTTTTAAAATTAGCAATATTAACTTTGTGGTTAAAATTCGTATTTTTTATTTATTATCTTTGTTTAATTAATCACTGAATTGAGTTTAAATACATCTACCGGTTTCGAAAAATACTATTTTCTTCTTCAGGATGTCATAACTAACTAAATAAATTTTAATATAAGAGTATGGGAGCATTTGAGATGTTTGAACAATAGTGGGTTTTCAGAATTTGCTAATCATGTGATAGAAAATAGTCATGGTTTTGATAAAAAATTGGGATTGTTAATTTTGCATATAAACAGTGTTGGTCACAAATTAAATAATAATTGAGCAGCAATTTGAGTTAGGTACTAAATTTATTTTTTAAATAATTGTTTTTTTTTTTTAATTTTAAAAATAGATTCTGATGAAGAAACAATGCTATATATTTTACTTGTATTTAAACTCAATTCTAATTGTTTTGGTTAATTAAACAAAGATAATAAATAAAAAATTAATAGAGTAATATAATTTTATTTTTATCATTAGATCGGTTAGTTCTTCCTGTGCGTCCTGATGAAGATACTGTGGTGTCGAAAGTAGTCGACGTTAAAGCGATAAAACAAATTTAATTAAAATATGAATTAAATATATTAATTAGAAAGATATACACATAAAATCAATTTTATCGAAAAATATTGTTGCGCCACCGGTATTCGAGCCTGGATCTTTTTCCTGACCGGGGAAGGTGCATTATCTAACTACGCTACAGCGGAAATATTTCTAGCGACAAATTTTCGAACCTTTTTGGTATTAATACATTTAATCGTTCCATTATTTGAAAGAGCCATCTACCTTATTTTTACGGAATCTCAAATAGCTTTGAGTAATCCGATAGCAGACGCCAGAATTATCAATTAATTTTTATTAAATTTTGGACACGTTGATACAACTTTACTATTAGGAAAACAATAAGAGTGTGTTCTCCTAATAATAAATTTAATCATATATTTTAATTAACAATTGTGTTTTTGGTGTGTTTTCCAAGGCGACCGATGATTTCAGTAACCAAATAACTGCACACGAGACAGGTGCACACAAATAAATATTATTTATTTATTTTTGTAGCATTAATAGTATATATGAAAATGAAGGTAATTACTTTACTAGATGTGGTCTGTTCTAAAGCTATTACCTGTACAGTTTTAAAAAGTTGTAATTGTTAATGTACAACCGCTGTAAAGAAAGGTGAGTAAGTATAATGTATTCTATAATATAGTTGTAGACAAAAATGTGTAGGTAGTTAAGTTAGCACAAATGACAAATTAGTTTCATTTTTTTTTTCTACCTATATAAAGCGACCACTTTGTTATTTTTGGTTTAAAATCGTTAATCACTTTAGACCCTTTAATGTTCAGTGGCAATTTGTTAAAAATACGCGGTGCACAAAACAAGAAAGTTCGTTGACCGAATTTGGTATTCATTTTTGGCACTGAAAAGTATCTTAAAGGTTTATTTGGATCGGATCGTAGAAGTAAAGTTATTTTTTATTAATATGTGTATAATAATATTAGACAGATAGACGGCAAGACGCGTGAATGTCTCCATTCTGCGGGAGCTGAACTCTTCAACCATTGCCTAAGACGAATCTTTAATTATTTTTGGCATCTAGAGAAAAGAGAATTATAGATTATTGTGGTATCCAACGTCGAATAAGTGAAGGTCCAACGCTTATTGAACTGTGATACAGTTGGAACTTTCAGCTCTTACTATTTCCTTTGATATCCGTTAAATAGAGTTGGCGTGTATGGAAGAAATTAGGAATAATGCATTTGGAACCCTTTTCACACAATAACTCAAATGTCAGTTGCAACCTTGTTATTCTAATGACTCGATATGATACTTCACGATAGCTTTCATTCCTTTAAGATATGTTACGTTGAGTTAAATTAAATAAGGTTAGGTCAAATCCGTGCGTGACGGAGTATATAATTAGAATATAATGTGAATCTGGTCTGAGCATGGTGAATAGGGTTAGAAAACAATCGCTTAGGTGGTTTGGTCATATGTAACGGATGAATGGTAAGAAAGATATATGACCCAAGTGTTGATGGCACCAGAAATAGAGGACGTCCGCGGAATACTTGACACGACCAAGTAATCCAAATGGTCAACACTTGCTTCGTATATCTTTCTTAGCATTTTCTCATCATTCATCCGTTACATATGACCAAACCACCTAAGTGATCCTTTCTTAATCTTACTCACTATAGTAAGATCAGCTCTTTCCTTATTTCTTCATTATTTACTCTGTTACAAATTAATCTGCCACATATACGCCTAAGTGATCTCATTTCCACTGCATTCGTTCCTCTTCTGCCAGCTTCGAGCCCCAGTTACATACGTCAGTGTCAGAGTACCAGGACATTAATTATAATTCAATTCAATGCACCGTTCACTTTATTCCCTGCAGTCACTCTCCTTTCGATATCTTTCTCCGTTTCTATAAAACATGCTTCCCAAATACACAAACTCATCTACTCGTTCCAAACATTCCTTACCTCCAAGTATTTAGCACGGTGTCTTGCTTTCGTCCTTCTCGAATACCATCACTTTCAACACGTTAACATTCATCTTGAGGTCGCTTTCCTTGCATACATCGTACATTCTACTCACTAGCCTCTGTAGTCCTTGTTCATTATTCGCCATTAGTACTGCGTCATCGGCGTACAATAAACAGCATACAATCAAATCGCCCATTTTCGCTCCTACATTCATATATTCCAGTTCTTACACACAACCCTGCTTGACACCCTTTGTAATGTCAAACCGTGGTGTGAATGATCCATTAATCCTTACACACGCAGAAAAGATCTGATCTGTGTATCATTTACAGTAAGCTAATTGAAAAGTAAATACACGAATTAATAAACTAGCCCTTCCGACGCTGCGCCGCCCTCCATACACGTGAATGGGCCCCGCGTATTTTGTTTACGATAAGAAATGGCGGATATCATCTGTGTGTAGTGTACACACTATAAATATTCATGGAGACGGCTTCAGATACGAGACGATACTAGCTTCAGCTCGCAGCTCGGAGGAGAGTTCATTGATCTTTGCACTTGAAATGTGAACGATGGTACCGGGCGGCCTGATAAAATCATCACTGCTTTGGGAAAAACACAACATAATCCGGGTCCGGTCAGGAAAATCGCAGAAGTGTGTCAGTGGCGTCTCCCCGTGTGTTGTTAAAATTGGAAACCTCTCGCCGAAGCGTTTGTTGCTTAAAAATTCCCAAACAGAATGTAACAGACCTAGTTAATAATATTTTTTGGGTGAACACCTGACTAAATTATGAGTCGAAAATGTGCAAATTCTCCACTGCTACGAAAATATTACTGTTTGAAATATTTAAAAAATCGTGTTAAGCTTTAAGACTACGTACTTCGGAATAGATATTTACGAAATTGTTCAATTATACCATTGATTCAGATCCTAAATTATGTAACAAAAAAATAATCTTTATTAATTTTTAGTATTAATCGCATAATTACGATTTATTTTAAATGCTCATGTCTCTGACACGGTCGAGATTCGGCACATATTCCTTGAACATTTTCGACTCGTAAGTTAGTCAGGTATCCACCCATAAAGTATTGTAGTCTGTTACATATATCTATACACCAGTTCCGAGAGCAACAACGACATTCTTTCAACGTTTCTACATGTTTTTAGCTCCGAAACTGTACAACACACTTAACACTAACTGTAAATCGTTCAAATGGGTAGAGATCAGTTACAATACAATACCTGCACTAATAATTTACAATTCATTCACTACATTTTTTATATCTCTGTCGAATCTCACTCTTTCTTTTTAATTTTAATTAAATAACACCACAATAGCACGAAAAAAACTGGCTACTTTAACACAGACTTCAGTCTAGCAAAGTAGCCAGGACATTGCTTAATATACCAGAGGTGGATACCTAATGTATACACTATTAAGCAGGGGCGTGCAGTGCATACAAGCAAAAAAGCTGTGCATTACTAAAAATTCTGGGAAACAAATATAGATTAAATAATTGGATCAACTTAAATGGAAACATTATTTTACATTTAACGCCATCTGTGTACCAGTAGAGACTTTAATTACTTAGTTCTAAAAACAGCCACGAAAACTCTTCGCTGTACCCATGGCGCTCTTTTGTATTCGCCGCATCGTGGTTGGTTATTTACTGAATTGAAAATATTTTTCGGTTGATCCGTTTTGTATGGAGTCGTTACCTGTGCTGTTTTTTTAACAGAATAACATTAAAAAGGGTTACAACTGCGTGCAAATCATTGAAGTGTCTACTTCCTCTTTTACTGATACGCGAATTTTACTATCTTAGTATTTTTAATGTGTTGATTTTATGGCCGTTCTTTGCGTTCGAGGTGCATTTGGTACGTGGTAATTATTTCGTTTAGTTATTATGTGAAGGATTTTCAAACAATAAAAGAATCATGTTCAGTCATAAAAAGTTTCCTTAATAACGCCCATACATTTTTTATATTGATTTTTATATGGGTAAGAATGTATTATTTTATATTAAAACTTAAACTTTAAAAACATAAAACAGTCCATAATCACATGCAGAATATATATTGCAGTACATATATTATACATGATTGTATAATATCATTGGTAACAGCATAACCTAAATCTATACCTGCTGCACGCCACTACTAATAAGTGTATTATATAATTGTATGTTCACTTCTTATGAACAAAAAAAAAATGTATGTCAATAAAGGATTATCTTATCTTATACACATAAAACTGAATATTTGACTGTTTTTATATAGTTCTACAATTGTTATTTAAGAAACTGCGCAACGTATGTATAGACACCGTTCCTCCTCTTCTTGGCGATCCCACTCCCACCCTACGGTATAAATATTTATTATATACAAGGCAATTCAAACTTTGTTATAATGATAAAATTATTATATATAAATCTCTATAAACAGTTGTATTCGTCACACCCGTGCTGAGACAAACATTTTTTATGTGGATCCAGAGACATCACATGGGTGTAGCCGAGTTAGGCAGTAAGCAAGGGCGGCAAATTAGCGGCGTAATGTAAGTATAATATCTAAAAAATATTACAATTTTCGCGCTGCATGTAAAAAATGAAAAAAAAACCAATATCATAGAGCACTTTAAGGGTGTTTTTCTTAAAATTGTGCGAAAGACAATTGGGGAAATAATTTTATTTACACGAGGTGGTGGGGAAATAAGGCATGTAAGAAAGGTGGTAGGAATTCGGGAGAGGAACAGGACACGACTAACCTGGATTTTCTCTCCTGTGGTCACAGCCTCTGAACTTCAGGAAACGTCTTCGATGATCAGCACGACACACTGTGATCCACAATAGCGGTTTCGGCACGCACACGCGAGGAATCGAATACACTAGCAACAGGTAACTATACCAAAACTTCAAGTTAGTGACGAGCACATAGCAGAACATTCACTCTCCTTGACAGTTCAAAAAGTCATAGACAAATACACAGAAAAGGTCGTGGTATATGGGGTAGGGTGTAAGGTGGGGATATAGGTAAAGTGGACCATCCACACGCGCACTGCAATCGGCGATCTGTGGATCTGTCATTAATACCGAACAAATGTGTAACAATAAAAATAATATTATAAATAAATCTACCGCAGAAGTGCAGAAGAGCGTAGGTTCCAAGGTCAACGAAGTCTGACCACGTGACACGCGATAGTCCTAAAGGGAATATTGTGAATTTAGCTTTCAGTAAGCATATTACACGTTCGAACGACTATTACTTATATAAACTAAGCCGGATTCGTGAGGAATACATCTAGATTGGGGTTAATGGATAAGATGATCCCGTTGTAGTATTTAGTGATGGTAAAATTGCTATTTTAACCGTGATTGTGACTGTGATTGTGATGATTGATAATTGATTAACCTAATTCTGGTACACTAAAAAGTAAAAGGGTTTTCAGAATTTGCTAATTATATGATAGAAAATGGTCATGGTTTTGATAAAAAATTGGTATTGTCAATTTTGCATATAAACGGTGTTGGTCACAAATTAAATAATTTGTAATCGTTGGAGATAAATAAAGCGTGTAAAACTAATCAAAAAATTACAAACAACCAACTAAATTTAACGAGTCGCATTCTAAAATTTTTTCCTAAAAATTATTCGAGTAAATTTGTATTAAGTAACAATTTGAGTTAGGTAATAAATTTATTTTTTAAATAATTGTTGTTCTTTTAAAAATAGATTCTGGTGAAGAAACAATAATGTACGTTTTTAGTTAGTTTTGACATCCTGAAGAAGAAAATAGTATTTTTCGAAACCGGTAGATGTATTTAAATTCAATTAAGTGGTTAATAAAATAAAGGTAATAAATAAAAAAATATATGAAAATCTTAGTTATCAATCATCGTTAAATCTCATTTACCAATCACTAACACAATCACAGTTACGTAACGGTTTACCATCACTAGTAGTATTTAAGTATTCCAAGCAGGAGAAAGAAATAGCCTAGAAACATGGGATGTAGATCTCATTGATCGGACAGGGATATTTAATTCTATCTGTGAACGTTTTGGTGTTCAACGTACTGGATATATTCCATTATTTTAAGAAATTATATTTATTTCAGTTTGTTTAGGAAAAAATTTTGTTCAAAATATTCAAGATTTTGAATACTTTTTGCTATTTTTCTGTAATTTCCTTCATGGTCGTACAACACTCGAAATGGTCGCGAAAAACGATTAAAATGTCATATTAAAAAATTGTCAGCATATCAATTTTTCCAGCTCACGCAGTGTGACTCGTTTATAACAGAGCGAAATGGCTCGGACATGACGCACCGCTCGCTCGGGTGACCATCATGTCCCGTATTCTGTGTACTGTCAAAAAATACCACAAATAATGATTAATATCCGTCGCAGATTCCCGACAGCGACATAAATTTTTTTTTTATCAATAATAATTAAGATTTGCTTGGCCGCACGTGCGCTGGCATTCGTTGGAAATTGTATTTTCTCAAGCCAACCTTATTCGTGAAGGCAAAATATCCTCCTGACTTCATCGTGCTTTAATACACAATAGGGAGTTGCACAGGATTATATTTATATAGTTTATATTTATCGTTGCGCTTGCCAACGACCATACCACGTTGAAAGCACCGGTTCTCGTCCGATCACCGAAGTTAAGCAACATTGGGCGCGGTCAGTACTTGGATGGGTGACCGCTTGGGAACACCGCGTGCCTTTGGCCTTTTTGAATTTTGTTATTCGAATTTCGAATTATGATACTTTGCAGATAATATCGTATTCAACGGTCCTATTTATCACGGTTCTCGCCAACGACCATACCACGTTGAAAGCACCGGTTCTCGTCCGATCACCGAAGTTAAGCAACATTGGGCGCGGTCAGTACTTGGATGGGTGACCGCTTGGGAACACCGCGTGCCGTTGGCTTTTTTGCATTTTGTTATTCGAATTTCGAATTATGATACTTTGCAGATAATATCGTATTCAACGGTCCTATTTATCACGGTTCTCGCCAACGACCATACCACGTTGAAAGCACCGGTTCTCGTCCGATCACCGAAGTTAACCAACATTGGGCGCGGTCAGTACTTGGATGGGTGACCGCTTGGGAACACCGCGTGCCGTTGGCTTTTTTGCATTTTGTTATTCGAATTTCGAATTATGATACTTTGCAGATAATACCGTATTCAACGGTCCTATTTATCACGGCTCTCGCCAACGACCATATCACGTTGAAAGCACCGGTTCTCGTCCGATCACCGAAGTTAACCAACATTGGGCGCGGTCAGTACTTGGATGGGTGACCGCTTGGGAACACCGCGTGCCGTTGGCCTTTTTGCATTTTGTTATTCGAATTTCGAATTATGATACTTTGCAGATAATATCGTATTCAACGGTCCTATTTATCACGGCTCTCGCCAGCGACCATACCACGTTGAAAGCACCGGTTCTCGTCCGATCACCGAAGTTAAGCAACATTGGGCGCGGTCAGTACTTGGATGGGTGACCGCTTGGGAACACCGCGTGCCGTAGGCTTTTTTGCATTTTGTTATTCGAATTTCGAATTATGATACTTTGCAGATAATACCGTATTCAACGGTCCTATTTATCACGGCTCTCGCCAACGACCATATCACGTTGAAAGCACCGGTTCTCGTCCGATCACCGAAGTTAACCAACATTGGGCGCGGTCAGTACTTGGATGGGTGACCGCTTGGGAACACCGCGTGCCGTTGGCTTTTTTGCATTTCGTTATTCGTATTTCGAATTATGATACTCTACACAAAGTATCGTATTCAACGGTCCTATTTATCACGGCTCTCGTCAACGACCATACCACGTTGAAAGCACCGGTTCTCGTCCGATCACCGAAGTTAAGCAACATTGGGCGCGGTCAGTACTTGGATGGGTGACCGCTTGGGAACACCGCGTGCCGTTGGCTCTTTTGCATAATTGCACATTCATATTCCAAAATTAAAGCTCTCACCAAATAGTGACGACACAATATATATAGTATTGAACATTTTATATCCCCTTTACTATTTCTCAAATTTTAATAAAATGTTGTTTGACGCAGGTACAATATATAAGGCCCATTATCGTGCACTGCTTTTTTAAGATTTGGATGTATTATTTTGTCATTCGAAGACATCAATGAAGCTGGAAATCGCCTAGGTTGATGAAGCTTAGCTCATATATCACGTGTATATTTGTTAATGTCATAATATCATTCGAAGACATCAATGAAGCTGGAAATTGCCTAGGTTGATGAAGCTTAGCTCATATATCACGTGTATATTTGTTAATGTCATAATATCATTCGAAGACATCAATGAAGCTGGAAATTGCCTAGGTTGATGAAGCTTAGCTCATGTATCACGTGTATATGTGTTAATGTCATAATATCATTCGAAGACATCAATGAAGCTGGAAATTGCCTAGGTTGATGAAGCTTAGCTCATATATCACGTGTATATGTGTTAATGTCATAATATCATTCGAAGACATCAATGAAGCTGGAAATTGCCTAGGTTGATGAAGCTTAGCTCATATATCACGTGTATATTTGTTAATGTCATAATATCATTCGAAGACATCAATGAAGCTGGAAATTGCCTAGGTTGATGAAGCTTAGCTCATATATCACGTGTATATTTGTTAATGTCATAATATCATTCGAAGACATCAATGAAGCTGGAAATTGCCTAGGTTGATGAAGCTTAGCTCATATATCACGTGTATATGTGTTAATGTTTATAATATGCGCAGCTATTTCCAGCAACAACAAAAAAACAAAGAAAATACAAATATAATATAATAATAACAATAATCCTAATCTACTGAATATTATCGATCAATTCCTGTAAAATCCCGCAATTTCTTACTTACCATCACGCCGTTTCGCCGCGGGGGTAGGCAGAGAGGATAGAGCGCCACACTCCTCTGTCCTGACACACGATTCTCGCCTCATCCACATTCATACATCTTCTCATACAAGCTCGCCGATTATTGAGGCTTCTAATAGGACCATCTGTTTTACCTGGCCGTGCCAAGTCTTCCGCGGACGTCCTCTATTTCTGGTGCCATCAACACTTGCCACATATATCTTACATACTTTTTATCTTTGATCTTTTCTTAATCTTACTCACTATACTAAGATCGACTCTACATTCTTTCCTTATTTCGTCATTCTTTACTCTGTCACAAATTGATCTGCCACATATACGCCTAAGCGATTTCATTTCGACTGCGTTCGATTCAATTTAGCCAGATTCAGGCCTCACTTTCATACGTTAGTGTCGGTACCAGGACTCCATATAAAAATCTTTATTATGTAAAACAATACACAAAATAATATTAACAAAGATACAGTAATAACACACAAAAGTCAGGGGACAAAGGGGGAAACTAAAGGAGTACAAAGACGTTCCCTCACTGGAAACAAGACGGGGAAAAAAAAAGACGTGAAAGTCGATTCTCTACCCGAGCACCACTGCCGGCAGATATTATCCAAATAACAGCGCACTAGGGAGTCCGACTTGTAAGGTAATCAGACACCCCAACCAGACACTCCCATCAGACAACATCACGGCTGAAGAACCTAAGGTGATGAGTTGGCCAATCTACTGCACAGCGTTTCCGGGCCGGAGTGAACAAAAGGAAGATACCCTAAGTCCGTTGAATGAAGAAGGAGAATGAGAAGAAGAGGAAAACGGAAGCCTGTATCCAGCAGAGGAGAGAACAGATAATAATTTAAAAAGGTTGCTTAAATAAAATTATTATCTCTTTCACAACAAGAACCTTTTTGATCTACTCGTATGCAAGCTCACCACGCCGTGACGACAAACGTCTGTATGTTAATATAATTGTACACTCTCTGTTGCATATAAATATCTACTTATTAATAACTGAAGGACAAATTATACACATCCACGCAACGGGCCAATTAAATATTTCGATGAGGTTCTACACGGCAAGGCAGGGGAATAAGAAAGATAAAACTAACAAGTTGCACCAGCATGGTCTATACACTATCTGAAATGAAAAATTGCATGGACATCTTCTGATCCTAAAATTGTCCCTTTATTTTCGGCAGTTCAGGGCGATTATAATTGAAAAACAACATCGGAGTGGTAAACAGTTGAAGATGGACGATTTTTTTAAACGGACTCCACTCCTATTACACCTCCAACTGATTGTACATCACAACTAAGATAAATTAATGAAATCATATTATATTGGGTGTCTCTCAAATTAATGTAATAGTATGATAATATTATAATTATGTTCATACAAATCAATTGTCACATATATCTAGAATCTTTAATAACAAAAATGAGGAGACTGCGAGATAGAAATTAAGAGGAGAAACGGTATGAATAATCCCAAAATGATAAGCGTAACCAAGATAACAAAAATATTTTCTATCTTTCTCTACGGTGCTGAATCAAGGACTGTGTGAGAATGGAAAAGCAATACAATTGGATGGCGGTAGATCACCTACACCGCCATCCCCAATATCCACGTGTTCTTTTTCCCCGTTGAATGCGGCACACAAGACATGTCGTATATAGGGCATTTAAAATTGATGTTCCCGGTCTCGCACCGAGGCAGGCACAATCCCAGACCTACGTCATCCACGATCGCGACTGCTCTCTCCGAGGGTAAGACGAATATGAAGTTGATGTTCCCGGTCTCGCACCGAGGCAGGCACAATCCCAGACCTACGTCATCCACGATCGCGACTGCTCTCTCCGAGGGTAAGACGAATATGAAGTTGAAGAAAGTTGTCCGGCAGCATAAGAAGCGCCGCGGAACTGTTATTGACCAACAACGGAACAATTCAAACTTACTTCTCTACGTCTATTTTATCGGGTTCAACATTATTTTTTCGTGCAGACGTAATGAGATTAAAATAATTATCTGTATACTATATCTTATTCGCGTAAACATCGTGCCGGGGATCCCACGATTTGTATATACATAACAATGTTTCGCGTTCGCTAGTCATGAATCCACAGGGTCGGCGGAGATTTTAAATTTTATTATTACTTCCACTATATATGAATTTACAAAATATAACCTAACCCAACTCAATACTATATATATATATATATTTTGCTGGCAATTATCTTATTTCTACCCCAATTTATTTCTTAAATTCCTATTATTCATATCATAGATCATTTATAATTCAAAACGGATTAGATATTTTATTTAGAAAGACATAAACAATAAATTATTGACATGTATCAATATTTCCAAATATTTTTTCGGTAGATAGATTATTTGTACATTACTAAACAATACAATTTGTTTTTAATGAAATAGATAATTTAAAATATTAATTAAATGTATTAATTAGAAAGATATACATATAAAATCAACTCTATCGAAAAATATTATTGTTGCGCCACCGGGGTTCGAACCTGGTTCTCTTTCCTAACCGGGGAAGGCGCATTATCCAACTATGCTACAGCGACAATATTCTTATAAATAAATTTTTGAACCTATATGTTACCTGTTTGATAGTAATACATTTAATCGTTTCATTATTTGAAAAAGCCATCTACCTTATTTTTACAGAATCTCAAATACAGCAGACGCCAGAATTATCAATTCATTTTTATTAAATTTTGAACATATTGATACAACTTTATTATTAAGAGAACACATTCTTATTGTGAAGTTGTAATTATTCAGAACATAGCTCTGTGATATTTTAAATATGAATTAGAAAGATATACATATAAAATCAAAATATTGTTGTTGCACCACCGGCATTCGAACCTGAATCTCTTTCCTAAAAACATTACATATAAATCCCAATTTAAGCATTATAAAAAGACGAAGTACCTAAAAATGTACTCGGAACAGTTTTGACAAATCGACCCCTCAGAATAACAAGGTTCCATCTAACACTAGCAATGTTTTGAGATACTGATCTCAAAAGTGTTGATTGAATTTCAATGTATATTCATGTATATTTTATTTTTAGTATGTAAATGTGATCAGTTTTAAGGTCTTAACTTATTTTAAGTATTATCAACGACCTCTGTGAGATGAGGGAAATTAAAAAATAAAATAAAACATTGTATATTAACAATAATGATCCATAAATTGAAATAAATATCTGATTCAGTCGGAACTTTTAGCTATTTTCTTTAATATTCATTAAATAGAGTTGGTGTGTATGGAAGAAATAAAGAATAATGCATTTGGAACCCTTTTCACGCAATAACTCAAATTAGTCTAAAATGTTAGTTGGAACCTTCTTATTCTAAAAGGTCGAAATGTAAAACAATCCGTTCTAAATTTAAAAAGCTAAAAAGCATAAATTAAAATATTGTTGCAATTATATTATTGATGGAATCGGCGTTAACTTTGTAGCGTTTCATCATGAAAATGGATGGATATAAATAAAGTCATAATGTCTACATAGTGGCACATCCAGACACGTGTACGACTAATGGAAATTATGGCCGAAGTATCTTAATGTACACAGTTATGTTGTGGAATATTACAACATTATCAATATGATAACAATCTATATAAAATGATCAATAGCATGTTGGACTGCCCTGAGTTGACACAAATGGTTTCGTATAAAGTACCAACTCAAACGAGACAACACGAAGTATTCTTTGTAGATACACATAGAAATAATTATGCTGTTAACTCGCCAATATCGCGGATGCATCGGCTCGGTAACAAGTTGAATTTCTTTAACATTTTTCATTGCAGGAGCATACCTGAGCTGAATATTAAAAATGTATTCTTATATAAAAGCCCACAATAGCTTTGGTGGAAATAATATGATGTAATATTACAAAATATCTATAAAATAGAAAACCATTAATAAATATTTTAATTATGGACTATCATTTTGATACATAAAAAGTACAATGGCATTCCTTAAACGCCGCCCCGGGCAGCCGCCCAGCTGAAGAGGAGTTTAAAGGGCGGAGGCGGTCCTGTAAAACCCGGCGAAAACAAACATGAAGCGTGTAAATTACTCTTTATCTTCATCTAGGAGAACCGAGAACCCGTTGTGCTGTGGGAAGTAGAAGATACAAATTGACTTGGGTTGTGCTCACTCGGTAAATGGCGACGAGCAGCTAGGAACGCACCGTGTTCCGGAGATAAAGACGCACGTCTAGGGCAGCATTTAAAAAAAATCAATACAAAATGTGCTTTGTAATGCTGCTTCCATATTTATTCGCCGCCAGGTTGGTATTTTTACTCTACAAGGCAACCATACCGTACAGCACTGCGGAAATACAACGCGGCATGGGTACCAGTAAAAAAGCTATTCACTGTCCATTCAGAGCAGATTCTGCCTTTTTTGAATATATTAAAGTTGTAAGTTATAATGAGAGCTTGCGAGCTTTCTCCTTTCTGAAGTTTTTTGCACATGGCTAAAGGTTTACTGTATCTTGACAATATTATCTTTTAATTCTTCTACTTCTCATCCATTTTGTTAAAACTGATTTAGTTTAGTGTTTTTTGCAATATATATTTTTTAATTTAACCTTGTATTACATTTTTTTGCTTATAACACTGGTGGGTTTAGTAGAATTTTGTAGATCCTCAATGTTAGTTTTAAAAAAAATAAGTCAGTTCGTAAACAATATTTTAATTTTCACTAACCTAAACTTTTTACTACACACGTTGGGTTACGTTGTCACTAACATAGTTTCAACAGATGAAATCCTTCTCATCATCAGATGATAACTAAACTAAATACATTTTGGTAGTCTATTCGGGTAGAGAGGAGGGAGTTTCAGTCGTTAACAGGAATATGGACAGTAAAGGTGAAGTGTTAGGGAATGTGATGTTGTTAATTAGTACTTCAACGGTTTCTAAATTGTTAATTATTAATCCTGAATTAGGTATCGAGTGGAGAAGTTTTTGTTTGTGACTCGAAAGAATGATTTGTTTCAATTATGTGGTAAGAAAATTCCAAGAAGTTGTTCTTTTTTAGCGGACAAAACAGTTAGCCACCAAATGTTCTATCGTTTGAAAATTTAGTCGCCAGTGTGCGCACTGCCATACATTCTCATAGGCCTCGCCGTCACGACGGAACTGTCGCGCGACACCTATTAAATATTTTTCAGTGTGCCGGGAATATTTTTTTATTTGAATTTTTGGAACCACTGATCACACTATAGCAAACAATAGGTAATAATATCTATAGTAAGTTGGAAATTACCTACAGCCAATGAGAACGCGTTCTGATTTTACAAAATCATTTTTTTATTTTTAAAACATGTAGGTTACATTACGAATTATATGTAGTTATATTCACAAAAGACTCTACCACAAGCGATTGTTCTTTACGCCCTTTGCTGGTGAGATCTAATGTTATTTCTTTCGATTATCTTCTGTACAAAGTATGAAGCAACGTGTTCCCATGATTTAGGAGTCCATTATTCATTATTCTGATGAATTGTTTTATAAAATGACCGGATGTTTTCTGACGCAGGGGGAAGAAACGTTGCCAGGAACAATGGTTTTTCATGCCCCGCGCTTTGGTTCCGCCACTGACAAAATAAATAATAATGTCATCTACATATTGCGTGTTAACATAAAAACAATTGTAAAATGCGGCGGGGGCTATAATAATGATTTTTGAACCGGTCATTTTGAATATGAAATTGCGATAACTTTATAGATGAGACAAAGCATTGATTGACTTAGCAGTTATACCTACTATTACCTAAAAAATAATAACTTCTCGGAATTTTCTAATCACAAGATTGAAACTAATCATATATTCGATAATCGTGAAATAAACATTTCCACTCGGTACCGATAAAACGCTAATATTGAATACCTTAGAAAACGTTGAAATGAACAAAATATCTGAAAAAATACTACTTAAT